>OZ025297.1:267449770-268732627 GCA_964019185.1 Maratus speculifer | reverse complement strand
TGTGCATCAAGAGGTCTATCACCCTCAGAATTATCATTGCATGATCTGTGGTGGAATGGCCCCAGTTGGCTCAGTGATCCATCTTTCACTTCTCCAAAATCACAATTAGGGAGTGTTTTCTGTGACGAAGCTTTATTAGAACAAAGGAAAAATTATTTTTGTGCTACAGCCCAATTAAGTGTGGAAATGCCTATTCTTTCAAATATGTCATCATTTACTAAGCTAAAACGTGTTATTGCTTGGTGTTTGAGATTTCTTACGAATTCTCGTTTACCTGTTTCAAAAAGAAACTTCGGCTTTCTTACACATACAGAAATTCAGAGTGCCTTAAAGGTGATAATTAAACAAGTGCAAGAGTCATCATTTCCTGATGACATTAAATGTATGACTTCTGGTAAGTGTTTACCTCGCAATAGCAAACTGATTAATCTTTCTCCATTCCTTGATAAAGAAGGAATACTCAGAGTTGGCGGACGTCTTCGTCATTCAAATCTCACACAAGAACAAATTCATCCAATATTGTTACCAAAAAATCATCCAGTGACAGTGTTGATTATCAGATATTTTCACTTATCTCATTTTCATGCTGCCCTTCAGCTATTATTGTGTGTTATCAGACAGAAATTTTGGATTTTAAGTGGACGAAGTGCTGTAAGAAAGTTCGTAAGAAATTGTGTAATATGTGCTCGTGCTTCTGCTTCTACAGCTAAACAAATCATGGCTGATTTACCTTCAACTAGAGTGCAACCTACCCGTCCGTTCCTTATTACAGGAATTGACTATGCAGGACCTATATTGTGTAAATTTAAAAAAGGTAGAGGTTCAAAATCTTTTAAGTGTTATATTTCATTATTTATATGTTTTTCTACTCATGCAATTCACTTTGAATTAGTGACTGATTTATCTACTCATGCCTTTTTAGCTTGTCTAAAGCGATTTATATCCAGACGAGGTAAACCAAAAGAAATTGTAAGTGATTGTGCCAAATATTTTGTCGGTGCGAGCAAGGAGTTGAAAGAATTGTATAAATTTGTGGCTTCTTCTCAGCCTTCTAATGAAGAAGTGACAAAATACTTAAGTTCAGAAGAAATAAATTGGCATTTCAATCCACCCTCAGCTCCTCACTTTGGAGGACTTTGGGAGGCTGGTATTAAATCGATGAAATTTCATTTAAAAAGAACCGTTGGCAATTCAGCTTTAACATTTGAAGAACTTTCAACTCTTTTAGCTCAAATCGAAGCATGTTTAAATTCTAGACCCCTTTGTCCTTTAAGTTCAGATCCTAATGATTTACAGGCCTTAACACCTGGTCATTTTTTAATTGGTGCTCCTCTTACTTCAGTACCAGAAGTAGATATTTCAGAGGTACCTGCATCAAGATTGACCAGGTGGCAATTAGTGCAGAAAATACAACAACACTTTTGGAAAAGATGGAGCAATGAGTACCTTTCGACCCTACAACAGAGAGTAAAATGGTTTAAAGAAGAGCCTAATATTAAAATAGGTGATTTAGTTATAATAAAAAATGAAGGTATCTCCCCTTTACAGTGGAAATTAGCTAGAGTGATCAAAACTCACCCTGGATCTGATAAAAAGGTTCGTGTAGTTACCCTGAAAACTGAAAATAGTGAATTAAAAAGGCCAATAACTAAATTGTGTAAATTACCTTTAGAGTAAATTTTTGAAACCCTTTCGGCTTTCAAGGCCGGGAGTATGTTTAATTAAAAAATCGTCTGCTTTTTATCGCAGTGCTTTTCCCTCTGCGTAGGGATAATATGTGTTTTTCCCTCTGCGCAGGGATATTATTGTTCTATTATGTTTACCTTATAGTTGAGTCTGTGAATCTCGACGATATGTGCATTGTGTTCCCTCAGCGGATTTTATTTTGTGAAATGTGTTATTAAATTGTGTGAAAAGTGATTATACAGTCTACTGCTTTCTTCAAATATATCAACACAACAATTTTAAAGTCCTAATTGTTACTGGACAAATCAACAGGGAACTATCTTGGCCGAAGCTTGTTTTAAAAAAATAAAAATATACTCACATATAGTCGTATTATATCATCTAAATCACTAGAATCATATAATCTTTAAAATATACGTAATGCAATATTTAAATTATTGTATTAGTGATCTTTTTATTCTTTAAAAATTGTTAGTAGTTAACCATAAAGTAGTTTAAGTATTCATGAATTTAGCGATATTAACATAACTTTGCATCGAATTATGGATCACGTTCAGCGAATTAAATTTGGTGAAACTATAAGAATCATTCTAGTATGTATAATAGGCGGTGTAGAATCTCTGGGTTTTCTGCATGATTATGCTTTACCGGAAATTCTGAAATGTACATTTCAAATCAGACGTTAGCCATTTTACGTATTTAGTTAAACTAGTTAACATAACTATTACATACAAATTTGGTTAAATAAGTTTGTAATACTAAAATTTTCTACACAACATATTGTACATAGTTACTTTTTCGATTCCTAAGAATAAATTAATTGCTAATTTCTCACTGAAGGAGTACCTGCAAATTATAGTTTTTTCACTATTAAATGTTCTATTAACTTTCAGGAATAAATCAAAATAAAATTATTTTTATTAAATTATACCAAAAACGTAAATAATTTCTCAACGGGAAAAAAAGCTACTTAATAATAAAAAATGCTATGTAGATTAAGTTTTCTTCCAAATAAAATATGTACAATTTAGAATGTGTAATTTAGTTATAAAAACTGACAATAAAAATTTTTGAATCATAAATCTCATTCTTTTTTGCTATTGTTTTACCTGGTCATGGTATTATTCAAGTGTATTGAAATACACACACACACAGATATATACTTATATACACTGGTGTACAAAATTTTATGACAAGTCCCAAAATGCCAATTTTAAAGGGATTTTCAAGCGATAATTTTCTTGCGAATATTCAAAAGGAAGTAATATAATTTAAATAATTATTATCCCTGCATAACAGCTAGTTCCTATAACATCTCATTCAGCTCACAGTGACTAAGGAGAAACAAAAAACAGGAAATTCCATACGTCTCTTTTATGAGTCTCAAATTACTACTATATGTGACTCCACTGACAGGCAATTGTGACTGCTGCTTTGTGGCGATTCATAAGGTGACTGTACAATGTCGTTTCATTGAGACTCTCGTGTGACCTATTATCTCGAGACACAAATTCAAAGTCATTATGAACGATTTATTATGATTAATTACCAAATAATGTTCCATTAAAGTCAAAAGGTGATTTTGCACCACATTTTACAGTTGTTCACAGTAGGGTCTCTGTCACGATTTGACAGAGTCTTGTGACAGAAAGTCCCCATGTCACTTTAAAGTAACATTATTTGGTGATTCATGATAACGCAATATTCACAATGCCTTCGAAATTGAGTCTCCAAATGACTGGCACATTAGAGTCTCAATAAAACGACATGTAAACTCACCTGGTGACTCGACACAAACTAGCAGTCGCAGTGACCTGTCAGTGGAGTCACTTATAGTAATCATTTGAGACTCATAAAATAGACGTATGGAATTTCTTATTTCTTGTTTCGCCGTAGTAACTGTGACTCTTGTGACCATGCAAGACCTGAATAAGATGTTATATGGACTAGCTGTTATACAGGGATGGTAATTATGCGATTTATATTACTTCCTTTTCTATATTCGCGCGAAAATTATCGCTTGAAAATCCCTTGAAAATTGGCAGTTTGAGACCCGTCCTTAAATTTTGCACACCAGTGCATATATATATATATATATATATATATATATATATATATATATATATATATATATATATATATATATATATATATATATATATATATATATATATATATATATATATACTTAGATTTTAAAATAATCAAAATTCTTTTAAATAATACAAATAATTCTTGAATACTCAATGATGCACATTTCCTGAACGGATTCACTTGGAAATGTAAAAGACGTATTGTTTCCATTTTACTGTTTTTATTAATAAGATAGGTTTTCTTCCTTGGAATAAGGTAATGTAACTGTTAAATTTTCTAGAAATGTAAGAGCATTATTGTTTTCATTTTGTAAATTTTCTGTCAGGAAATACATGCAAATATTATTTTTAATACAATAGGGATCTTTAAAATGTATGTTGCTTTTAAAACTCATCTTTTGTTCTTTCTGTTATTTTGATTGCCTTTGTAATTTACTTAAAATGTAAAAGCCTTACGGTTTCTTTTTCATAATTTCATTTAATAGGATATTGTTCTTCTTTGGAATAAGTTAATGTTCTGGAACTGTAACATCACAATTATTTATTTTCTGTACTGAAGTACATGCAAGCGTGATTTTTAATACAATGGAGATAATTTCAATGCTAGTGGCTTTTAAAACTCATCTTTTGTTCTTTCTCGCAGTTAATTATGTATTGTGATTTCAATTAAAATTTTTAAAATGTAAGAAACAGAAAAAGTTTTGTGAATCTGTTAATCAGATTTAGTTTGTTTGATGTTGAAATTAAGTGAAATCGTTTGCAAAAAATCTAGAATTCGAAATTTGTATATTAGGCCCATATTTTATTATATATATATTTGTTTAGAAAGTTTTATTGAAATAAATTTTTCTAAAGAGGAAAGCAATTAAAAACAATTAACACTTATTTTCAATTAAAAGATGAACATTTATTTCGTTACCGATTTATCAATACATCTATTTTAAAATCGAAACACTTATGTCATATACTTTAATTTAAATGTGTGTTTAAAAAATCAAAGTAACATATATATTTCCTTTCGGTATGTTCAGTTATTTATGTGAGTATAAATGCAAAATTGAGTAAATGCGAAACTTCATAAATTGTTGCAAAATAACATTTTTTATATTCACTATATTTATGAAATATGAAAAATGAGTTATTTTACGGAAAAGCAAAAAGCCGGAATCTAAAAAAGCATTTAAAAAATTACGTATGCATAAAAATGCTTCAATGTGTATTTAAAAAAATCTTTCAATTTTTTTGTAAACGAGTAATATACACCCAACGGAATTCCCAGAGACTCTTCCATTTTTTATGCCTGAATAAACCCTGACGAACCAACTTATTTTTCTTTCATTGAGGTATGCTAATAAGGTACAGCGATGGAAAAATTTAAAGTTACTTGAAAATATGATACAATAATAATATTAATAAAAGATGGAACGTTTTGGGAATTTTATACATATGTATTATATGCTACTAGAAAATGAGAAAATAATAAATTCATTAATAACTGAAGTAATAAATTAACAGATTTAAGAAAAATTGTACAAAAAAAATGTGGAAACAATTATGAAGTTGATATATGCATTTCATCAATAATCAATGTGACACGTGTTTTTTTTTTTTTTCTTTGACTAGTATTTTGTTCATTGAATAAATATCAGACTACACAAATTATTTTATATGGATATTGATTCAGCAGTTTTTAATAGAATTTATCAAATCTAACTTTGGATTGAATTGTTGTCCATTTTTGTAAATATTTTGGGCTAAAATCCTCCAATGGTATCCCATTACATTTAGGTTGAGACTTCGAGGCTGGTCATTGAATACGTTTCATCTGATTAGCTTTTAGTTTGGATTCAGAACATGGGCATAAGCGTTGTCCTGCTAATATGTCTAGTCTACTGAAATTATAAGATGAGTTATTTATTATTCTTTAATTCTTATGTTAAAAAACCTTTTCATATTTTTATTGATATCGCGTGAAATGATACTCCTAATGTGCTAATGTTTTATGTAGCTATTATACTGAATTATCCAAACGTAGACGAGTTGAATTTGCAATTTTTATAATTTTCTTATATGAATTATGAATTATGAAATTAAAATTAAAAAATATGAATTGTAACGTGCAATTTTGTTCATGGAATTAGATTTATTAAGTCCTGCTTTTTTAAACTAAAAAAATCAGATTCGTACAAAATAGTTTCGAAAATATATTTTAATTACGGCAAAATGATGGTTTAAATGGCTGCCTACAATAGAAGTGAATAGATATTTTGGAATTTCTTATGCTATACCGCAAACTAGCAGACTCCAATGACTGCTTGAGTGGCTCTTAAGATGCCTTGATCAAGAAGAGGGCTCTAGAGGGCACTACGGGGATCCCGTACCGAACTTCAATTTGCATACAGCTCCATAAATAAACGTCGTTTTCAAATAAATGATTTCTGGGAAACTTATCGCATAAATTGCATGAAAATTTCCTTTGGACTAATGGAACGATGTAGAATTCCTTTATGCTGTTAGACTATAAAAATACATAAAATAAAAAAATAAGTAATAATTACATCTTCAAATGAGTCAAAAGTTTTCTCTACCGATTTTCTTTACTTCCAAACATATTTTAGTTAGAAAATAATCTATAAACAAACACTCTTGAAACAAATTATGTATTCTCATTTTTTTCTGCTTTCGATAGAAATGTTTCCTATATTTATCTACTTTCAATGTAAATAGATAGATTATCATACATGAGTAATTTGATCAAATTTACATTCAGCATGGGAATAAAACTGAAATCTATTATCAAAAACCCAATACTTGATCAAACACTCAGTGGACCTATCTTTTTATGTGGTAGTTATATCGAATTAGTAAAAAAATTTTTGAATAATATGTTTTTTTTCTTAAACTTTTAAACATTTATTTGCTTTCCACAGGATATATAAATTAAATAATCTTGCCAATATGTGTAGAAAAGATTTTATGAATAGTTATACATTGTATAACTATTTTATGAAAGTTTAGCCAATGAAAAACTACTATTAGATCACTTAAACATAATTTCTTTATTTTTGATAATACAGAATATTTATTCATTGAAAACTTGTAGGATATTTTCTAAAATCTCACACAGAAAATATCAAATTATAAGCAAAAAACATGAAAAATTTGGGACCGTTTTATTAAAAACTTTAATTTCTCTACGAGTATGCATGCTATATTCGCAAAAATGAACACTGTTTACTACAATAAGCCGCTTAATCATAATTTGCAGAATGAACACTTTTACAAAACTAAATTTGACACGGTTATCCAAAAGATCTTCGTTCTTTTTCAATATTTTACGTTCTTATATTAGATTTCGGGAAGAATCTTCGAAAATATATGACTAGTACTATTTTGTTTATACAGCTGGAGTTTCAGGGTCAATCATCATGTATATTTTTAAATATTTAACAAAATGTCTAAAATCAGAAGTGTCAAGATTTTCTTTGCTGCCACTGTAGAACACTATAAACAATACATGTAAAACATTTTCAAAATATTTTCACGATCAAGGCTTTAAAATTGCACACTTTTAAAAATGAACTGAACAATGCATAATTGAACAGCACAATCGAAATTTATTTTAGTTAGAAGTATTGATATTTACGTTCAGCTTGTGTTTCAAAAGTGCTTCATGGATTTACAGTGCAACGGAATACGCAAATTAAGATTTAGATGTAGTACAAAAAGTTATATATCAAATTTACAATTTCAAAATGTACAGTAAGTAATTGGTTTTACATTATATATTATATATTTATGTATTAAAATGTATTGTTTATCTTTTTGTTCTCTAAAAGTGGTCAATACCTGTTGCAGAAAACTTATTTCCGGTATATATTATGAGTTATGAATTTACTTCTAATTATTACTGAACCAAAAGTAAAGTTTTTTTTTTAAATTGTCTTTCCTTTAATTTAAAACATTCTTCAAAACTGAAACAAAATTCTACCCCAAAACAGCGATTTGAGACTAGGTAAGATAGAAAAAAATAAAAATTATTACTTAGATATTTTTTGCACAATAAAACTTGAGTTTCAAGTAATTGGCGATTTATGCGAGAGTATTTGAACATTTGCATAAACATTCGAGTAACTGAAAACTACTTAAATTTTATTAGAAAGATTTACATAGAAAGGAAATCATTAAATATTTTGAAGAGTTATGATTAATATTTAAAAAAGTACTTATAATACGTGTTATATGTAAGAAATTATTGTATTCATAAAAAATAAATATTGTTCTAACTGATTAAAAAAACTTTTTTATGATAAATTTTCATAAAACGGCTATATAAAGTAAAAAAAAAAAAAAAAAAAAAAAAAAAAGAAAGAAAAAGAAAAAAAAACATATATTGATTATGAAATCTTAACTGCGAACTTAAGTAAAATAACATAGTTTATGTATCTTATAAATAACAGATATAAATAACTTTTCCAACGAAACGAAAAGAAATTATCCAAGTAGCGTTTTACTAATTTGATAGAAGCATCAGTTAACGGGTAGAACGACCACTGAGTGTTGGGTCGTGTATTGCTTTTTGAATAATATATTATAGATTCTTTTATGTGCTAGATGTAAGGTTGATGAAATAACCATATGCATAACAAATGTATGTATTTATTTTTTAAAATATATGTTTATGAAACAATATATCGCAAATGGTTTCGAATAAAAAAGGAAATTGTGTTTTAGAAGTATTTATTTTTAGATTATTTTCTGGCAGAAGCATGTCTGGCAGAAAAGTTGGAGAAAATTTAAGACCAATTTAAAGACACTTTTTTTAAACTCATGAAAAGACAATATATTACCAATGCATCTATTAATATAGAAAGTAAATATTTAAGGGAACGATGTCAAATGATTGCGTGGAAAAAGCATGATCAATAGTGTGTTCTAGATGGATTTTTTATAGATTATATCCTAACTGAAATACGTCATGTAGTAAAAATATGAATAAAATTACTCACAGATAAAAAGGCATAAAATATTATTTAAATAATTTTGCATAGTTCATTCCAGATAATTTAATAGCATTCCAGATAATTTGCAATCCTTGCTATAGTATTTAAGCATTCAAATGTAAGAAGTGATTTCAGTTCAATTACCATTAGTTATAAAGTTAGTTAATATCACGGAGAGCATTTAATTTTTTCTGGAGTATTGAGTAATATTCTAGAAAATAGGCTACTAGTTGACACTGAAAAAAATCAGTATATATATTTATAATAAACAAATTTAGATTTAACATCTCAAAAGCACTTTTTTTTAAACTTTTAAAAATAGCTATAAAAACCTTAACTATACATAAAATCTCCACTTACACACATTTTAAAGATTAGATTGTTTTCATACCCCCTAGAAAGGAGAAATATTTTCCCATTGTTAAAGCGATATGAAAATAAACGGTCCGAATAACTTTTTAATAATTTGTTGCATACATAATTTAAATGTAAAAATTTCACTGAGTGTTACATTGCGTATGGGTTTATGGAAAATAAATTATTATAGCATTGTTACCTTGCTGTATGTAAAATTAAGATATGTATACCAATATATATGTTAATTTTGAAAATAAATGTTTATGGAAAAACATCGACAATTATTGCGGGTAAAAAAAGAAAATTAATAATGTGTTTTTCAATCATTTTTTAGATTGTTTCCTATTTAAAACATGTCTGGTAGGCGAAAAAAAGAGCGAATGTCGAGACAAATTACTGACTGATTTTAAGACACAAAATATTATATAGCTAACTTTACATAATAATAATCGAATCTCAAATAATAGATAATTAAATGTTAAAATTAAGATTCTTGGCAGTGATGAAGCATTTTAAGGTAACGAGTAATTTCATTTTACTTAAGTTTCATAACAAAGATTTAAATATGACAGAGGCAATGCTATTTCTGGATATGTTCTGTGTAACATTTTAGAAAATATACTACAACTTTTCATTGAAGAAAAAACCTGTATGTACCAAAAATATAGAACTGTAGATTTAACTAATTTAATACTACTTTTTACTAGGCTAAACGTTTATAAAATAGTTATATAAAGTATAACTATACATAAAACCTCCTCTACACACATTGGTGAGATTATTTAATTTATGTATACTGTAGAGTATATAAATCTTTTTCTTTCAGCGAAAAAACAATTCATGATCCAAAAAACTTGTTAATAGTTTGATTGAACTACCACATAACAGGAATAGACCCACTGAGTGTTTGATCGAGTATGGAGTTTTTAATAATAAATTTCAGATTTGTTCCCATGGTGGAAATAAATTTAATCAAATTACGATATGCATACAAATCTATCTATTTATTTTGAAATTAGATACATATACGGAATATTTCTTGAGTGCGAGTAAAAAAGGAAATCAATAATCAGTTTTAAGAGTGCTTGTTTATAGATTATTTACTAGCTGAATTATTCTTGGCAGTAAAGAAAACCAGTAGAGAAATCACTGGTAGAGACTTATTTAAAGACACTAACTCTTATTTAAGTGATTTTTATATCATGTATTTTCTTTATAATCTGACAGCATAAATGAATTCCACACTGTTTCATTAGTCTAAAAACAAATTTTCATGTAATTTGTACTATAAAATTTCGAAGAATTTTATCATTACAAAACGAGCTTTTTTTAGGGACTGTGTCCAAATGGAAGTTCCTTACTGGCTTGTTGACCATGAGAGCCCCTTTCTTGATCAAGATCTTAAGAAGAAATCAAGCCGCCATTGAAGACTGTTAGAGTACAGGATAGCATAAGAAGTTTCAAAATATCTTGTCACTTCTATTGTAAACGGCAACCTAAACCATCATTTTACAGTTTTTAAAGCATAATTTGAAAACTACTTGAAAGAAAAATTTAAATTTTTGAATTTTCATAAAGCAAGAGTCATTAAATCTAAATCCAACAAAAAATTGTAAATTGCATGTAATAATCCCCCGTCCGAAAATAGCTCCTTGTCTTTTAATTTAAAATGAATGTTAATTAGAAAAAATAACTTTTTTCCATTTTGCACTTTAGAAAAATATACTCCCTCTGTCTCAAATTAGTTGCGACATTTGAATACTTTTGTACTGATTATTGTTATTTATGACTTTATGGTTTTGTTTGAACATTTTTTAGAAAGCTATACTATCAATCAACAATATTTACGCGCCTAACATTCCCTCCATCATTCCATAAATAAATAATTAATTAGTTTAAAAAATCCTCCTTCACACGCTCTTAAGCCACACCCCTTTTTTAAAGACTTTTAACAGTAAACACATAAAACTATCTTCAAGCTAATCAATCGTGAACTCATTTATGAACATTTTATTCCAAAATTTCTGAAAAGTATCTTTTAGCATAAGCATGCTGCAAACAAAATCGAATTCTGTCGAGCTTAAGTTTTTCTATTAGACTTTGTTTAATGATGGATGAAATACGCTTCAAAAATTTTTCCGCTTTGAGAGTCATGTGTAACATTGATTTACGAATCTTCTCAGTGATTGTCTTCGTTTTATTGAAATATCTATGATTTTGCTCAGTGGCATTTTTTTTCATCCGCATTTATAATTTTTTGTAAACTTTCTCTGTAATTTTCCTCATATTTTATTTTAGATGGCTTTGCTTGCTTCCTCAAACGGGATAGCATGTAATGCACATGTGCACATTTGATACACATTGAATTTAATTGCTGCAGCATTTATGGCATGAAGGTTTACTTTACAATTTTTCAAATACCATTTCAAACATTCCAGTGCAGCGTTGGACTCAATATTATTCATTTCTTTCTTCAGAGAATTTTCTAAATTATTACTTCTTTTTCTTTTACATCAAATTCAAGTTAACATTACTTCTGAAATCTAGTATATTAATATTAATTCTAGTATAATTTTACTGGTGTCGATTTACTAAACTGCATCAGAAGTTATTTATGACTCCGCCTACTTGAAATGTCGCAACTAATTTGGGACAAGATTTTCAACCTAAATGTCGCAACTAATTTGGGACAGAGGGAGTATTTAATAAACCCTGCTAAACAAGTAAATACATAATAAAATATGGGCTAGTTATACAAATGAAAATGCTATATTATTCACGAAAGATTTCACTTAACATCAACATGAAACATGCTAAATTGTTAAAACAAGCCAAACAAACTTTCAATTAACCGATTCACAAAACAGCTTCTCCTTACTTATATTTAAAAATTATCAATTGAATTGCAATGGAGAATATACTGCGAGAAAGAACAAAAGATAAGTTTTAAAAATCGCCCGCATTGAAAAGTTTTTCATTAAATTAAAAATCACACTAGCATGTACTTTCAAACAGAAAATAAATAAACAAAAATAATAGTGACATTATATTTTCAGAAAATGTTACAATAACATTACCTTATTCAAGGAAGAAACAATATCCTATTAAAGGAAATTATGAAACGGAAATCATGAGGCTTTTGCAATTTAAATGAATCACAAAGGTAACCCAACCAACAGAAATAACAAAGGATAAGTTTTAAAACCAACTAGTGTTTTGAAGATTCCTATTTTATTAAAAAACATATTTGCATGTATTTCTTGACAGAAAATAAGTAAATCAAAATAATAAGGTTATTATTTTTCTAGAAAATTTAACGTTAATATTATTTTATTCCAAGGAAGAAACCTTATAATATGAAAGAAACTAATAAAAAGGGAACAATGTGACTTTTACATTTTCAAATGAATCCGTTCAGAAAAAGTACATCATTGGATATTTAGGATCGATTTAATTCATTTGAAAGAATTTCGATTACATTGAAATTTGTAAAATATGTATAGTAATTTATATATATATATAGTATATCTATATATATGTGTGCGCGTGTAATATTTATTAATCATATCTCTATGTCTCTTATTCGACGCATATATATATATATATATATATATATATATATTTTGTAGGCATTTTTTCGGTTTTAACCATTTTATTATTAGATTCATAAAGTATATTTGTATATCTATGTGAATAGGAAAAAAATGTATGATGCCATCGCTGTGCTAATTTATAAATCTACATTATATATACTTTAAAATGAATTACTATAAAACTCTTAACTGAAAAAAAAAAGAAATTGCTAATTATAATTCGATATACAGTTCTAACATTCAAAGCATCATTCTGCGGTGTATAAATAATTCTTAAAGTGATTATTGTTTTCTTCTAAATATTAAACACGTGAATCATTTTAAATTACCAATGTGTGATGTTGAATAATCAGAAAAACAAACCTCCTTATGATGGAAATAATGATTTAATCTCTTTATGAAACAAGAAAATAAAAAGTAAATGTATTCAGGTATATTTTTACAGTTTAGACAATTTCTTTCATCTGAGAGCTCCATCTAAATACTTAATCTGAAAATGAATTATTTAAAATTGAACATTGATGTATTTTTTAAACACCGTTTTTAAATTTAGTACTACTAAAAATGTTAAGTTACAATTCCTCATAAATTTTTCATATCAGTTATCACTGAAATACATCTATTGAACAAAAAGTGAAATCTTCAATAGAATTGGTAGGGTATTCAGGAAAAGAATACATTACAGTTTGGATTTAATTATTTGTATAATTTTATATGACACTACTTTAAATCTAACAAGGAGAAGGACATACTTGATAATCACAGATTTTAATTGTTTCAATAAATGTTTTGGGGCACAGATCCCTTAGCCTCAGATTCAATGGATTTTATACTACGCACCTTAATTGAGAAACAAAGGTGTACAATATTTTCGGCAACTTAAGTGCTTTCTTTGAAACGGCAAGGTATGCTTGATCATAGCGTAATAAGATAAGCATTTGTTTATTATCCAGCCGGTTCGGTATCCGGATGGTCTACATTTGTTTTTCTTAATTTTTATTTCATAAATATAATTGAAATAATAATTTAATGATATCATTGTCAATTAAAAATTATAATATTCTATATCAATACGAATTTAATCTATTTACTTCATTTTATTCGTAGCTAAATAATTTAATAAAACATCACAAATAGATGCAAAACAGTTATTTTTTGAAGAATAATTTTTAAAATGCATTTTACACGTTCTGTATGTATGCAATGATATTGAACAATTGTGTGATTTTGGGACAATGTATTGTCTAGCAGAACACTATTTTAAGGAACTATTTTCATCAACACCATTTACAATACTATATCATCACAATTAACAACACTATTTTTAGAACACATTTCCGGAGAGCAATACTTTCTAACACAGTAAGAACACATTTCTAGAGAGCAATATTTTCGCAACATATTAAGAACACAATCACGACATAAAAATGTTTTACAACGCATTAATGTATTTTGATTTTAGGGATAAAATGTATTTATTTTTCTGTTTAAAGTTTTGATTTACGTGTACGATTAAGAAAATCATCATCTCTTAAAAAAGTTTTTAAGATTTTGTAAGAAAATGTTCCTAAGGTTCTGCTCATCTATTGGTATGTTATAAAAGAAAATATTGTTTGTATATGTATTAATTTAAAAGCTATTTTAATGACAAATACACATCATTTTTAGGTAGCTTTCATTACAAAAAGTAAAAAGCTACCTATTTAATCCTGTTTTGTATACCAAATCTTTTACATGCTAGCAAAATTCAGAGGCAATACAAATCTTCTGCTCCATATCACGGGTAACTGTTCACTACAATATTTTGGGAGAAAATTTTATCGATATATATATATATAATTGATGTCATTATAAAAGTTTTGCATAATCGCAACTCTTTGCTAAAATTTATTTGAATACTTACTAATTATGAATAACTGATTAAAAATCCATTAAAAATTTCAAGAAGTTCAAAGTTTAATTCCCCGGTTTATCTAAAAACAAACGTGTTTGTAAAAAAGTCACATTTAAATATATATATATATGCCCGAAGGAAGATAATTACCTTAAGTAGGTCATAATTTTTTCTGATACATTGTTTTCCTCTGCTAGACTTACCTCTATCAGAAAATAATACCTAAACAAATACTTCTAATACACAGTATTGTTTTCATTTTCTCTCATAATGTATTACAAGTTACCCATAAACATTTACCCTTAAAATAAAAAGATACATTGGTATACATATCGTAATTCGATCAACTTTAGTTTCAGCATGGGAACAAATCTATAATTTATTATCAAAAAACCGATACACGTTTTAGCACTCAGTGGGCTTTTTTCCCGTTAAGTGGAGTTTCTATCAAATTAGTAAAAAGTTATTTGGATCATTTATTTTCGTTTCGTTGGAGAAAAAAGGAAGTTTTATTAGTTTTCCACAGGATTTATAATCTAAATAATGTTACTAAGTGTGCAGTAGAGATTTTATGAAAAATAATATATTCCTTCATGCTAGTGTATTATAAGATTTTCTTGTTATATCTATGTACAAAAGCTGAATTGCATCTCATGAACTCACGCATATCGTATTTTATAATCTAATAATTGTTATTTCTTATTTGTTAATTGCTATTATTTTGTGCTTATCGTGCTAACAAATTATAAAATTGAACAAAAATAACAATATATTGACGGAAAATTATTTTCAAGACATTTTCCCCTATATTCTATAATTTATTAAGGAAAGAATCGTTTATTTAATATGTAGTAAGTATTTTTGTAGTAATTTTTTGTAGTATTAGTAAGTATTTTTAATAAGTATTTTTTGATAAAAAATAAACTCTTGTAAAATCCATCTAAGAAAGATGGATTAACATGTTTGCTTTAAATTTAAAAGGTATTCCATTACATTTTCCATAATGTTTAATTAAGTTATATCAGCATGTTCTATCTATATGCTGAATATACTTACATATTATGTACCAAAGCTTCGAAAAACAAATCATTTTAGATCAATTCTTTCCCTTGGCGTAGGATTATTTTGCATAACTTGATAACAATGCATTAATTCAAAATAATCTCCAATGTTTGGAAGTCTATGTATAATGCGTTATACGATAAGTACTTTAGCATTAGTTATTAAACATATCCTATTTAAATTTAATAATTTTATTTTATTTATAGGATGATTCACATTCATTCTTCCAATACCATATTTTTAAATTTCGCACACAAACAGGTACATATATACATATATTATCTTTAATCATCTCAAGAATATAAAAATAAAAAAATGGTAAAACATTTACCCACTTTTTATTTTACAGAACATAAAATTACTTTAATTTTAAGCATAATTTATTTCAAAGCAAATGCAAGTCTATTTTCGTCATTATTAAATACTATTCGCTTTTGGCGTCAAGTTTGGTTACTCATAAGTATAATGCTAAGTATTTAGTTAAGTTACTTTTATTCATAATTTAATTTACATGTTCAATCTTTATAAATTAGTAAAACATTAATAAAAATACAAATAAAAAGTTTAATTAAAAATCACGTTCTGGCGTAACAAACACGTGTATCGTGTTTACGTAATATCAATTGAATGAGGCATATATTTGGTAACTTATCACATGCTCCTGCTAACATAAAAGTACAAGGTTGGCCACATACCCAATAAAAGGTTAGATGGTTTCTCCGGAACTGTTGATGACAGTCACACGATTTAGGCTTTTATTGTACATATGAATAATCAATGCAATAATTGGCAAACTTATCATCTGCGCCTGCTAACATAAAAGTACAAAATTGGCCGCATAGCATATAAAAAGTGAAGCTGGTATACTGGAACTGTTGACGATAGTCATATGGCTTAGGCTTTTATTATATAGATAAATGGTATTAATATTTAATGCATGACATTACTACAGAAAAGGAAACAGAACAGACTGAAAAATTTCCAAATCGGAAATTGAACTGGGAACAACTACATTAGCGCTCACATTGCTCTACTATTTAAATTACGAGGAATATTCCCAGTTTAACATCCCTCTTTCACATAAATTGGTAAGATTGAAACTGAAACCGAAAAGTAATAATACATATGAGCACAGTCTTGCAGAAGAACGTAAAATACACAAAATACAGGGTGTTGAGATTTTTCCCCCTGATCTATGTACTTCTAGTGACCTAACCGTTCAACAAATGAATAGGAAATTTCAGATTTCATTATTTGAATGTATGCGTTCGAGATCGCAGTGATTTTAAAAAATAGTGCTAGATCTCACAATTTCAGTTTAAGTGATAAAATTTTGAAATTTTTGAATGGCAGTACACTTTTTCTCTCGCAAATTCTTTCGTAGAATGAAAAAATATAATTGGCGTTGGAACAATAAACTTATGACTACAAGTGCTGATGTAATATCGTGGCACACTATACCAAACAGTTCGTACTTAGTGTTATATTCGGTACACTAATAGAAATGTTTACGTTTTTTTCTCTATTTGTACTCACACAAAACTCAAAAACACATTTTAAATCTCTTGACATTAATCAGTTCTATGCGAAAAGAAAAAATCGACTACTGAGAAACATTGTCATTGGTTGTTTACAATGGGTTTTTTTAAGTGTTTTATGCTGAAAATTTTCATCTTATGTGATACATGCCAACGCTATTTTTTCAATGTACTGATAAATTTGCGCATAAAAAATTGTGTTGCCATTTATTTTTTTCACTACAACCGTAACCGTGAGAGTGCTATTGTTTTAAATCCTTATGATCTTGGCCACAGACTTTCATATAAGTGCTAGCGAGCTACGCCCGCTAGCTGGGCCACTTTTTCCAAACGAATCTCGGTATTAAGCAGTATATAATAAGCAAAAAAATTCATTTAATAAGCAAGTCTTGGTGTTCGAATCCTCAAGCACAAAAAAAGTAAATTAAAGAGCCATGGTCCAGTTAAAAATATGTGATTTCGCACTGTGGGCCACGTGCACTTGAAAAAAAAAAGATTGTGGATCGGAACTATGGTCGCTTCGCGTCCATAGTCCCGTTAAAAATATTTGGTTTTGCACGGTGGACACTACGCGCCCTTAAGACATTTTTCCGTATTTTTTAGTTCATCAGAAGCAGATTTTTACGCAGATTCTGAATATGTAATCAGTTTTTTTCTACTTTAAAAACTGTCTGCATGATGGTTTAAGAAAAAACGCGCAAAAAAACGTAATTAGCGCCGGTAGAAAAAGCGATTTTCGGCTGTTTCTTCTTTTAGCCAAAGGGGAAAAGTTCAGGTTCTTCACCGCAAGGTAGCGCAGTGTTCCGCCTCGGACCTCCGTTTGAGCGCCGTTTGGGATTTGGGACATTTTTCGTTCCGATTCCCAAGGGGTTTTTAATTCATAACTTTTTTAATTTTGGTCCCACGGTCTCGAAAATGCCCGAAATGACTTCCCCGGAATATATCCAATCGAAAGACACCTCTCGCGACTTCCAACTCGCCCGCGTTGCGAACTGTAATCGGCTTCAAGCAGACAGACAGTTGCGCACGGATTTTATTAGTATAGATCGTTATATAGGGCCTTCATGTATCTTAAATTTCTTTTTGGTTGGTTAAGGTGCTAGGCCGCTAGATGTTCATATATCAGGTGGAATTTCTTTATAACACCCTGTTTTAAAATAATTTTTGTCAGTTTTTTTTTTCTTTTTTTTACTTTGTTACAAACAAATTTATTCCATCTCTTTCAACAGGTTATATTTATAAAATTAAAATTGCCTGACCAGCAAGTTAACAGCATCCAGTGAATGAACATTTACTAATTATTTTAACAGAATAAGGTTTTTAAAACCTCCAAATAGATGGATTTTAGTATTACCTTAATTCTGTTTAATAAAAAGCTTTTGCATTCCTCATATATTGCGGAAGACACATTACTACTCGTTGAGAATATGTTGTATTTTTTATATTTGAGGAACATGATGTTTCAATTTTGAAATAATAAGATAAGTGCTACGTCATTTTATGTGTTTGATTTGAATTTATTGGATTTATTTGCATTATGCACTACTTTTACTGTGCATACGTTAAATACACATGTTATAGCTTTATTTCTAATTATTTTAACTGTTTTAGATTGTGTGCAATTTTAGAATACGGGTGTTGAATTATTGGATAAAGGAAATGTTAAAAATTTAATGAGTGAACAGTTTTTCATTTATTGAAATAAGTACATAATTATTTTTTTTTATTGAATTGAGTTTTTGGGCTTTATAGTTTTATAATTTCTTTTATATTCATACTATATTTCCTAAATTTTGAATTAAGGTATGTGCCTACCTTCGGGGCACTTTTTTTGAAATATGTAAAAATTTAATGAAACACACATGTTTTTAGATAAAATGGGACATAAAACTGTTAATTTAAACAAAATTTCAACAATATTTTCATTAATTTTGGAAATTTAGGTGATTTTTAGCAAAATTTTAGTGAAAATTTGCACTTACGCCAAACCTCCTTTAACAAATTCTAATGAATATTGTGCAATGATTTTCATACAGTACATGAATAACACATTTATCTGTGTTATGAACCAAAAGATTTTCAGTGCCACTAAAAGTTATTGAAATATTCCAACTTTTGTGCGAAAACTCAAAAATTTCTTTAAAACGATCACTTTTTCAAAGGAAAAAAATTAATAAAAAAATTAAATAAATACACAGAGCTTAGCTTCTGGTTCATAACACAGATAGGAATGTTTAAAACATTTTTGCAAAATTTCAAGTGAAAATCTTAAAAACATTTTGAGAAATGACAATTATCGCAAAGGAAAATCACGAAAAACAAAGTTTCTCAGAAAACGGCTTTAAAGATTTTAATGCACAGCAGAAAATTTTTTACCCTCTCTAGACTTTTAAAACTCACTGCATTTGTAGGTCAATTCATCTTTAGCTTTATTCTTAACTAATTTTGCCTTTTTTTTTGGTTTTCAGATTTTTCTGAATTATTTTTGTTGAAGGCAGTGACCGACAAAATTTTTGAGGAAAATTGCATTTACGTTAAACCCCTTGTAACAAATTCTACTAAATATATTAAAAGAATTTTGATACAGTACATAATTAACATGTTTATCTGTGTTATGAACCAAAAGGTTTGGAATACCACTAAAAGTTATTGAAATATTCCAAACTTTGTAAGAAGCTTTTTTTTTTTTTTAATTAACTTTTCAAGGAAAAAATTAATTAAAAATTCAAATATATACACAGAGTTTAGAATTTAGTTCATAACACAGCTAGGAATGAATAAAACATTTTGGCAAAATTTCAAGTCAATAACATAAAAACATTTTGAAAAATTACATTTATCGCAAAGGAAAATAACGAAAAATAAAATTTCTCAGAAAATAAGATTAAAAATTTTAACGCAGAACAAAAATGTTTGTACTTACTTTAGAAGTTTAAAACTCTCCATATTTATAAGTCAATCCCTCTTTTTCTTCGTTCTTAACTAATCTTGCCTTTTTTCTGGCTTTTTGTTTCTTTCTAAATAGTTTTGTTGAAGGCAAAGACTGTCGCTTCGATTTCTGTATTCTCTCTATATCAAATCCCATGTAGTTTCTCAATGTTTGTGGGTTAACTTCCACTCCTAGCAGCTTAAATACAGGTATTAATCCCAAATATCCAGAATTAAACAATAAGACTGCAATGTGGGTCCCTAAAAACAATGTTTTTTGCTCAACAAATGTTTCTTTCGGCAAAACACTCCATAACACATTGTTGAAACACTCATTATTATTTTGTGTCATTCCATGTAAGCATTTTTTCAACAAATTTTTATCACACAGTTCGAGGTAAGAAGGTTTTACAGTCTTTATAACAGAATCTGGGAGACCCGGTGAGTTTTCTGTAAACTTTTTCCCCTCGTGTAATGCTTTTTTATACTTGCACCAACTGTCTGGTCCTTCTGGACATTGTCCATGCATGGGCTTTTTGTTGCTAGAGCAACAATGAAAAAAAGCAGCTATAACAGCAGACTGCATATTTTCTAGGTTGCCAACATTGCTGCGGATAGCAATCCCATAGTAGTTTTGTAATTTATCAATAAATTTATCCGTCAATTTACCTTTTCCACCAAGTCCCTTAGTATTTTTTTTTTAATTTTCTCAGCCGTGACCCTACTCTTTTTTGTATATGACCTATACATTCCAATTTTGTGACTGTATTGTCTCCATAAATATCTTTTACTTTCGTAAAAGCCTTGGAATCACCATCTCCATAGTATTCGGTATATTGGAGATCCCGTTTCCTCACAGATCTTTCAAAAATCCTATATGCCCCAATTGTTTCCATATTTCCTGAGGATCCTTTATAATTTGAACACAAATGATCACTTTTTGTTGAATTTGTCTCACACATTCTGCAATATTGTGTCATCGCCTCAATATCTACAATTTTACCTGTGTCAACAGAAATAGCTGAGACACAGCCATTTAGTGACATATAGCCTCTTCGTTGCCATGTTCCATCTACTGACACACCACAAGTTTTGCCTTTTTTTAACTTTTTTACTTCTTCGGAAGCTGTTTTCATATTTTCTTCAGAAGCAACTTGTACTGCTTGCAACACCTTCAGTTCATGCTGTCTGAATGTGCTTTTTGAAATATATGGCAAATTCAAAGTGAAGAACAACTTTTTGCCAGCTGAATACCCTTTTCCAATTAGCCTCATTCCAAAGGTGAATAAAGTGTTGATGGAGCTTTTTTTTTCTTCTTTCGGGGTTGATGTAAATCCAGTAATAAAACCACAGTCACAAGTTAAACTGAAGTTGGAGCAAAGTCCTTCTTTGGAATCTTCACTCAGTTTCAGTCCTGTTGTAAAACAATTTGGGCAGCAAAGGAAAGAGAAAATGCTGATCAAGGTATCTAAATTTATAATCCTATTACCTTTTAATGATTGGACTTCAGCATCTTTGACATCAAAACTGTCGAAAATCTTCAGTTTCGATGAGCTTGCAGTTTCATTATCGGGTAATGCAGTATTTTCTTTCCGAGTAGTAGTGTGCTGATTTCCGTGAAACGTACGCTTTTTTGCTTTCTTAGACCGAGCTTTCGGCATATTTGAGAAGAATTTATAATAAGAACTCAATAAAATAAACCTCAAAATAATATAAAAAGCAGGAATTAAGAAATAAAAATCACTGAAAATGATAGCACGCTGTAGCAAAAAAGATGTAAACAACGATCTCGAGGTTACACCGTTGCCGTTCTGTAACTCAAAAATAAGTGAAAAATCTGTTGCCAAATACAAATAAACTAGTAAAAAACAAATACAGGAAACTTTACTGCATATTTAAAAAAAGATTTCTAGTTTTAAGTTGTGTAAAAGTGCTAAAATAATAGCTCAAATTCATTGTTTACATTTTTACAGCTCTTTAAACGCTCACTTCCTGTCTCCGAAATTCCACTTCCGGTTTACTTTTTGCGCAATAACTTCGCTTCTAATTATCGTAGAAACAAAAATAAAACAGTTTTGGAATCTTGAATGTATAGACAATAAAATAAGCTAATAAAAAATTGGAAAATTTTCAGAAAAATCACGATTTTGAGGCAGGCACATACCTTAAGTGAATTTTCAAAAATGGTAACAAATGAAAAATTCAAAGATTTAAAAACATAAGAAACGATCATATACACATAATTGTAATGGTAATAATTATTGTAATTATTGATGTGTTTCAAATCTGCTTTGCATGCGTTGTTTTTTGATGAAGAAAAACTCATCGAAGATTGGATATTTGGAAAAGTGAAAAATGTATTTATGATGCTTAAGGATGAATTATAAGGTGATGTTAACAATGATTATACACTAAACAAAGAGCAAGACGAAATCCATTTAAAAAAAGCATCCAGGTAAAAAATGGATGACTCTTTTTGCAAAAATAGCATCCTAGTTTGGAATTATGTACTAAACGTAATGAGAATGTCTGAAACCAGGTCCACATATTTCAAAATTGGAAGTGGAATGCCGTAAAAGTTCCCGTATTTCAAGGATCATATTTAAGACAAAGTAATATATATATATATATATATATATATATATATATATATGAGCTTTTTTTCTCACCACATTCTGAATTTTATTTAACTACTGAAATAGAGAAGCACAAAATCAAAGATTTAAAAAAATAAAATTAGATTTTCATTGTTTAATCATCTCTTCAATTTATGATTAATTAAAAATATTAAAAGTGTCTGTCCGCTTAAATATATCATAAAATCAAAAAACATCATACTCTCCTTTTACAAAAGATTCTCTTTTTTTTTTAAGAAATGATTTTCAAATCAATTCAAAAATATGACAAGAATATTAGACTCACGATTTTTACTAAGTTATCGAGTAACTTGACTAAAACTATAAAAAGTTTCTTTCCTTAATTGATGGATATTTACTACACAAAAATAATTATAATTTTCCAAAAAATAGTTTTTATTAAAAAAAATACTGCAGAACCAATCTCTTAAAATAGATTTATGAGTACAAGAATCCAATTAATAGCAACTCATTATATTTTATAAAATGGCAATCAATAAATTAATAAGCAATTATTTTAAGAAATGTACAAAAAAATTCGTTCAGTATATAAATTACTGTTTAATGATTTCCTTTAAATCAGAATCTAATTAAATGAATTTACTTTTGCCAATTCTCAGGATATTTTTAGCGTTATTTTGTAGCTTTTTTACGCTACTTGTTTCGTCACATACAACTATTGTTACGCAAAAACAATTGTATTTCATATTTAACAGAATTTGCAAAATTGATTTTTTATTAATTTTTTCATTCGCTACTGATGCTAGTTATTAAATATTAAGAAAAAGCCAGTCTTATTAATATTTTGGATTGTTTCATTACCTTTTTTACCCCTATGTAAGATACATAGGTTGCTTATTTAATAACTATTATTATTGCCACTTATTTTTTATACAATAGTATTGTGTTTTGTTTTTGTGTTGTGATTTTATATTACTACACTGAAAAATGGTATTTTACAATGAATTATTCCATTAAATGCACACAAAATATCACTTTTTTCCAGATAAACGGTCAACTACCAACGATCGTGTGTTTTACGGGCAAAACCCAGTTATTTAAAGGCAAACTCTTTAATAATTGTGTGTGCGAAACATGGGTACTTTATAAGTAGATAATGAACAAAAAGCCTTTTTTTAAATACTGAAAATAATTCAGTATATTTTATTTCCAACAATTAGAAACAAACTCGATATCATATGATTGAAACTAAAAATTATATATTTCTGTTACTCTTGTGTAAATTAGTTTTTAGAAGACTGAAAAAAGATTACTATAAATATTTTAATATCTTTCACAGGATATAGTTATTTTTCACCTTTAAAAATATGTATAACAAAATACATAATTTAGTTTGTTAAAATTATTCACTTTGAATTCTAATATCTTCTTCACACAAATTTGAAATACTTGTAATACAATTTTATCCAAATTGTAAATGAAAAAATGGTATTGTATATAAAACATTATTTTATAGCTTTTGATGTGTCTGAATGTTAATATAATCATTTAATAATAATACAACGTGTGTATTTCATATTACGTGTTAAACAAACATGTGAATGAATCTTTTTAAAATAAAAGATGTAATAAATGAAATTCTGTTAGCTTGAGCTTTATGTTTATTCTTGAGAAATAAAGTATCGTTATAGTTGGCTTATTGTAAATATAAGATTCCAATAAAACCAATTTTTTTACATACGATCTGTGTTATGTATTCGTTAATATTTAAAAAAACTAAATTTTGTACACCGACTTGTGGTTGATGCCATAATTCATGTCTAATACTTGAATGATTTTATGATAAAATATAAAATTGTATAAATATTTAGCAGCACTTAGTGCTATAATTTATCAATTTATGTTAATAGATAAAGAATATGAAAATTAATGAAACAGATATAAGGTACCCTGGGGTAATAACGCCACGTTAAGGTTCTACGAATTTTCACGGCTTAGTTTTAGATTGTATTTTTCAAACAAATATAGGATCTGATACAGCAACTCATTGACTATCTATATAAAATAAAATAATTTAGCAGATATGTATTCATAAAATGTAATGGCGTTTTTTCTTGACCAATGCTATTTGGCGTTATTACCCACCTATATGGGTAATAACGCCATGCAAACAAAACTATGAAATAAGATGGAATAATTACATGTAGATTGCCCAATTCTAAAAATACAAACTCTACAAACTTAGAAATTGACAAATTGCATTCTAAGCTATTGAAAATGTTAAATTTTTTTGTGAAAGTGTAAGAAAAATAAAGGTGCGGTGTGGGGGGGAGGATGAGGCAAAAGAATATCAGACCGTGAGCTTCTTTTTGCTTAAAAAGGACCGCTTAAATAGAATTATTAGAAACATTGCACAGTTTTAACTGTGTTTATTTGAATCAGTATTTAGGATGTAGCTAGGTCACTGAAGGGAATCAACCGGGGTATTAATGCCAAGGATTGGCGTTATTACCCCGGTATACTTATTGCGCAGTAAATCCTAAACTACAAATTATCTCGAGAAGATATCCAAAATCTTCTACAACGATTGGAAAGTACATGAAATACACTACAAATTTATGTAATAAACAAAGTATTTCTGGATAAAAAATATAGTCTTCAGATCAAAAACCTTATCTCGCAAATTTTAGATCAAGCGTTAATTTTAGTTGCTTGTAAAAACAATAAGACCTAAAAATGAAACAAATTAACTTGAAGCTGTTTTTTGCAATTTATATGACTCAAAACCCTTCTGCGCAGAGCACAATGGTGTCATTTACCTGATTATTTCATAATTATGCAAAATATAAGCACTTGGCGTTATTACCCCGCCTGGCGTTAAATCCCCAGGGTGCCTTATAATTGCAATTAATATACTTCATTTTTAAAAATGTAGGTAACAACTCCATAAACATGGTTTTATTAATGCCTTTATATAATATTACTAGTTAGGATGAGATTTGTATGCCTTAGAATATCAAATTACACATCACATCTCAGTAATAACTAAATAACAATCAGTTTCCATTATTTTCCATACATGCATCTCTGGAATATAAAATTAAATATAGTTTAAAATAGTAAGTTAAATACAACTTAAATGTGATCACACTGAAGAAATATTAAAGTTATATTAGGCGTTCTAACTAGTACATGAATTATACTTAGTAATTGAATAGCTTATATTATATGATAAGCAATAGGGTGGAGCGAAAAAAATTAATTTTGGAAAAATTAATTTTTTGAAAATCAAAAACGGGTAGGTGCCAAAAGTTGCCTTTATACTAGTACATCAACTGTGTGAAATTTTACCGCTGAAAAAAAATTGTCTTGATTCTGCGCTTTTCCTCAAAAAATCAAAATTTTAGATAAAATTTTTCATTTTTTGACATTTTTTCAAAAAAAAATTTAAAAAATTCTACAGAGCTGGTTATTATTTAAAAGTGTTACTTAAACCTTTATATTTATCTGCTTAACTTATTTAATCTGTAAAACAATATCTTTATTCCGTATAGCTGGAACAAATCTGACAACTTTTGGTAAGAAAACGGCGGCGTTACTACTCTATTAGGACATACAATGAATTGCTGTTTTTAATACAGATCTTCTTTTCAAAACTACCTTGGCCATATGGCTATATTTCATATGCCTCCTGTTCCAACTATTCGATCATCTTAGTACAGTGTTTTATTTATATGTTGATTTGTGATTTTCTTTATCAAAATTTGGCATGTTTTCGATGCATCACCGAGTTTATCTGTTCTTTGTATCCACATGCTGCTGTGACTACCTTAATGTGTATTTTTACAGCTTATGCAAAAAAAAAGACAAGTAGAGTAATGTACGGGAATATTATTAAAAGGATCTATTCGGCCATCTATTATCTTTATCAAACTTACATTCAGTTGATGAAAGTGATTGGAAGTTCTGTTACCACAACATTTTTTCATTCAATTACATTTTTTTACGTAATGACCTGCTTCAAATATGATGATTTCAGGTGTTTAAACTATAAGTATGCCATCATTTGTTCTACTTTAGCATTTTTTATATGTTGAGAAGAGAGCTGTTTAATTTAATTTCTGGTGATTGTCAGAGATTTGCAATGAGAATTTGTCCTGCAGTTGCAGAGCAACCATTGTAGTAAATAACTTTTTTTTGCATTAGTTTTATGCCGTTTTCTAAGTGTTTTCGTAGCCAGGTAATTTACCATTAACTTTTAAATCCCCATTTTATAAGTGAACAATATTTGATGGCGAACTGTCCTGGGCATAAACTTATAATACATATTTTTTTTTTTTTTTTTTTTTTTTTTTTTTTTTTTTTTTTTTTTTTTTTTTGAGAGAGAGAATGTATAGTCTCTAATCGACTATAAGTACTCATTTAAATTTTGGAGAATTCTATTTGTCGCTGTGAACCATTTTGTAATTAATGGGTAAGCTTAGAATTGTGTAAAATAATGGATCAAATTCTACTTCAACTCCAGTGAATTTCGTCTGCGTCAATTATTAGAGAATTCGATGTAAAACGTTATGATCTGCATGGATTCAGTGGATCAATAAGAAAATCTTTGTCTATGTACTATTCACTTCCTATTGCAATTTTTTATAAAATAGATAATAATTTTGAAAAATTATTTTCTCAAATTAAGTAAAAGATACTCAGAACAGACTAGAAATTTCTGTCGGAGATTGCAAAGCTAATTCATAAGGAAAGCTATTTCTCAGAAGAAATGGGGAATAGGAATTTAAAAAACATCTCGCACAAAAAAGCAGCTCATAAAGCAAATAAAATTTTCTGCTTTATATAAGCACAGATTGGCAATCAGAGTCTACAGATTCACTCACAAAATATATAATCAAAGTTTATACGGCGGGATATATTATACCAAATGTAATACACACTTAAAAATAGGTCTAAAATCGTATTAGAAATTACTCGACTACGAAACAACACAGGAAACGACATAAAACAAATACTAAAACTTCTTTTGAAATATTGTTGCTTTACACGCAAATTTTGTGTGCAATCCTTTGTGACGATTGTCATAATATTAAAAAGCTAGCTTCTCAAAATATATTCAATGTAAAAGGCACAGTAAATGATGACATACTAGAAATTGAACTCATACAATCAATTTTTAGGCCTATCATTATATATATAATATAATTGATTGGAAAAAGTGTTGTGGTAATAGAATGCCCAATCATAATGTATTAATTGTATAAAAATGTAATGAAAATAATAGACTGCTGAATAGGTTCAATTAACAACATACCTAATGCATTACTCAGCTTCCTCTTCTGTTATACAAGGTATAAAAATATACGTGCAGCAGGTCACACCAGTAGCATTCAATGTCAGTGAAAACAAATAAGAGGGAAACTACTTTGATACATAAAAATCTTATGCCCTTCTTCGGGAAAAAAATAACAATTCAATACTTAAATAAAACACTGGGCCTAAATTGTTGGGTGGCTGAGACGGGTGGGATATGAAATGCAGCCACATCTACGAGTTATATACAGAATAGTTTTGAAAGTAGATAGGTAAGAAATGCATTCATAACAACATTTCGTTGTATGCTCCAATAGAGAAGTAATGCTGGTTTTTAGCAAAAGTTGTCAGATTTGTTCCAATTTTACAGACTACAGATATTGTTTTATAGTTTAAATAAGTTAAGCCGATAAATATAAAGCTTAAAGTAATACTTTTAAATAATAACCAGCTCTGTAGGATTTTTTTTTTTTTTTTTTTGAAAAAATGTCAAAAATGACAAATTTTACACAAAATTTCGATTTTTGGAGCAAAAGCGCAGACTCAAGCCATTTTTTTTTTCAGCGATAAAATTTCACGCAGCTAATGTACTAGTATAAAGGCAACTTTTGGCACCTACCCGTTTTTGATTCTTTTAAAAATAATTTTTTTCGCTCCATCCTAATAAGCAATAATCTTTTGTAAGAGCAGTTTAAACACATTCTAGTAAAGTTGCTAATTGTGTCTGAATTTCATTTGTTGGGCCTCATCTACTTGTGTGACAGTACACTAATTTTCCTAAATATACTTGTGTGTAATTTATATATGCTATTGATGTTTCCTACGTCACGCATAGTACTGAAACTAATATAGGCAAAATT
This sequence comes from Maratus speculifer, assembly GCA_964019185.1. Classification (NCBI taxonomy): domain Eukaryota; kingdom Metazoa; phylum Arthropoda; class Arachnida; order Araneae; family Salticidae; genus Maratus; species Maratus speculifer. The sequence continues at coordinate 268,703,700 of OZ025297.1, read as the reverse complement.
TGTTGTTCGTTGACAGAGCACCTCCAAAAAAATCGTTTTATTATTGTCTGTGTATAATAAAATTGATCAGACGTTGTTGAAAGTTTTAGTAAAAACCCAGAAAAAAGCAAAATTCTGTGTAAATTTACACTAGTTTGCAGTTAAATGCATTCGATTGAATTAATAATGTATCATTTTACAAACATTTCCTTTATCTTATATTAAATTCCCTGCAGAGATTTTTATGAATTTATATAATAATATTTTTTATGTCTTATTAATTTCGTAATTCAAAATGCTCACTTATAAAATTATTTTGCAAATTTAATAGAAATATTATTATTATTATTATTATTATTATTATTATTATTATTATTATTAAATTTGGAATAATTTAGAAGTGGAAAAATTAACTCTGGATATTTAGTGGGGATTTTTATTCGCTGAATCATAAAAGACATTCTTCCTACTCAACAGAAATTTCTCCTTTGGTTCAGTCAATAAGTGCTCATATATTGTCTAGAATGCAAGTCCCAGGACGGCTAGAAACAACTTGTGTTAAAGTTCAGTGATATAAAAATTCAAATTTACCTGGAAAATCAAAATTCTTTCAAGATTGAGAGATTGACTAATTTTTAAAATTAATTAAATTATTATCATTAAATGTAAATTTACAGTGTCTTATTTAATGATGATCTTATTTTACAGAGAATATTCTAAATTTACCAAATAAAATCTCTGTAGAATTTCAGTTTTTCTAGTCTCTATTTTACATAAGACTCAAGATAATAGATAGCCCGTAGGCGCTGTGTAATTTGACAAAAAGTTTTTAAAAAGTGCAAGGAAAAATAAAATTTCATTAGGTTGAAGTAATTCAAACGTATTTAAATTATATATCCTACTGAGATGAAGTACATGATTTTTACTATAGATGGTGACAAGCATATTGATTATCCTTTATTTACAGGAGCATATAAATGAAAAATTGGTTACAGTAGTGTGATAGCGATGAATAAAATTAGTGAATTTCAGTTTCGATGAACGTTCTAAAATTTAACATTTCCTTAAACGTTATATGTTTATAAATTTTATAAGTTATTTTTATTGTGATTTATAAATTTTATATATTATTGGGATTGTAAATTCTATGAGTTATTATATATTAGTTATTATGGTTATTTTCTATAGAGTTTAATATAAAATAACCAATTTTCTTTTATTTCGAAAAATTTCGGAAATCCTAATTTTTAACAGAGTTATGCGTTTGAGAATTGAATGCAATTTTAGCACATCATATATGATGTATATAAAATAGAAAATAAAATAATAATAATTACGTATTTACTCGTGTATAAGGCGCACTTTTTTCCCAAAAAATTAGGGCAAAACTCCTAGGTGCGCCTTATACACGGAATATTTTTTTACTGTTGGATGATGTCGAACGATATACATATGAAACAAGAAATTATTCAAAGAAGGTAATAAAACTCGGAAAATGTTTTTTAATTGAAGTATTACTGCATATTTATTTCATTTTTGCAGTTTTTTTATACAACAGAGCTAATGACATTATCTAAACGTAATTAGCAATTCTCTTTACCGTCACTCATTCCTATTACCTGTCATTCTCTTACAACCGGAAGTTTAAAAATGCATTTTCGTCTTGTTTTCTTACCTGGTGTAACGTTTGTTTTGATTTTTTTTACTGAAATTCATTTCGTCATTCTTCATTAGCATATCAAATTTACGGTGCGCCTTATATACGAGATTTTAAGAAATCGAAATTTTTACTTGTAAAGTAGGGGTGAGCCTTATACACGCGTGCACCCTATACACGAGTAAATACCGTATTATTATTGTTATACCTTTTTGATTTTAAATGTTTCTGTCTAAAAATTTGTGGAATGAATTTTTGAAATTACTTAATTTTACTTAAATTTTCAACTTCTTAATCACATAAGACACAAGCTTTTAGTTTATTAACATTTAAATATGTTGGAAATCGATTCGCAATCAATATTTGACGCATAGTTTGTAGGTTTTATTTAGAAAATGTCATTTCTACTGGAAACATAATTTCACATTTTCTGGTAAAAAAAAAAAAAAAAAAAAAAAAAAAATTACCATGTGTTTAGAAAAATGCAAATTGCATAATTATTGCAACACAGTTTAACTGTTTTATTAATCGCAAAACGAGGGACATGCGAGGATTTACAAATTGTAATTTAAATGTTTTAATGTATTTTTAGAGCGTTTTATATTGTCTGATTATAAACATTTTAATTAGTTACACCTTTTAACAGACGCAATATTTTCCTTTCTAAAGCATTATAATATATTTTATAGGATATCAGTCGTCATTGAATAAGAACTTGACATACTTACATCAAAATTCACAAGGAAAAAAAAAACAATTATATTAGGATATATATTTTTGCAGAAAAAATATATAAAAAATATTGAATAATAATTATAATTGAATAAATGTACTGAGTTCCTAACATAATTATGATATCGCTTTTATTAAATTTTTGATAAATTATTACATGTTTAAATAAAGATATGATTTAGCTTTTCTACGGTACCGTTATTTTCGATGCCATTTACATTTTTTATGTATATAAAGTAAATCCATTTCAAACACACGAGATTTCACTTTATTTAACGAAAGAATTTCTTTAAGAAAATACTGGCATCAAATAATCTTATGATTCGGAAATTACAGATCCCATACGAACCCTGAGAATGTAATATTTACATAATTGAATAAAATATTGAAAGAAGTACGTAAGAGCAAAAGTGAAAGGAAATAAAGTCGACTGTACTCCAATTGAAGCATGTATTTTTTTAAAGGTAAAAAATACAACTATCTCATCAATAAAAAGATACAGTCAATTAGGTTAGTTTTGACCTATCAAGGTAACTTTCGTTCAAAAGAGAAAAAATATAAATCTGATAAATAACTTAATTAGCGGCAAAGTTTCGGTCTCAAAATATAGATAGCAGTGCTAGTGTGTATTTGGCAGCTTATTGGAAAAAAAATCGTCAATGTTTCACCACGGCAGAATGTGTCAGTGTTTCATAAAGGTGGAAAGGTTCTCAATGTTACCCTGATTTGGTACTAGGATGCCTTCGTTGACGGTACTGCTTTAATGTATTGAAGAATTTAAAATTGTCATGGTTTTCAGCGCAAATACTTCTTTTATAATCAGACTATACATGATAACGATAAATATAAAAAAGTGATAAAATATGGATTCTAGAAAATTTGTGTATGAATGTACATTTCCAAATTATTGTACTAAGGGATAGTTGAAATTGTGCGATGGAAAAAATGAAAATTTTTTCAAGCATGCAAACCGGCTAGCTTAAGTAAATATAACTGAACGATAAGTGTTTATTTTAAATGTAAATGTAATTTTTATAATGTCTGAAAAATAAATTGAAAATTTTAAAGTAAAATTCAAATAATTCCACCTGAAAATTTTGTATTACAACTTCCAGAAATTTCTAATTAAAATGCAGTTAATGAAACTGCAACATCATACAAGAGTGATTTTTCAAATGTTACATTCGAATTTTAATTTAAAAAAATGCCTTAACAACATCAAAGAAAATAAAAAAATACTTTATTAATTAAATTAAAATACTTCCTAAATTTTACTGATTAATTTTTACTTAAAAAAATTCTGAAAATGTATCATTTTTATATGTACATTTTATAAAAAAAATGTCCTTTTAGATTTATTTAATACTACTGTATTTATCTTTAGCTTTATTTAATAGAATATTTTAAGAATAACATACGGATACGTTCATAAATATTTATTGGATTCTGACAGAAAGAAGAAATAAAGTTTTAGCCTTTGATCTTCGTATATTTTGCGAAGGCTTTATTCATTTTTAATAGGATTCTTAGGTAAAAGAAAATTGCATCAATGAATTTTAAATTCGAATGCATACCTTTCTCATGTATTTTTAAAATACAATCCACACGTATTTCGTATAGTTTAATGGTTTTATTTGTTTACCTCATCAGAAAACAAAGATTTTTAAGCATAAATACATAGGGTTATTGAAAATTCATTGTATAAAATTTAAGATTTGAAAGAATGTACAACATTAAGTTGTTTTCGTATCAGAAACAAGCCTCGCAATATTTATTTAGTGAAAAATAGAAGATGTATTATTTCAAATTTAAACTATTTTTTTAATATTATCCATATTATAAAGGACAATTATATCTCTGCATACGTCATTTTTTGAATGGTAACACTTTCTGGTGAAACTTCAGTTTTGGTATTTTAGCTGCTGCAAGTTTTTAAACCTTACACCATTTTATCAAGAAAAAAAATATATTTTTAAATGCATATTATTTTATAACTATATCTTAATTTATTTTTGAGATAATTATTTTATTTTTACTTTTTAATTATTTGTCTCTAATGTTGACAGGATGTGTACGGCATTTGTTTGGGCCGTAAAGGGAAAATAACAGACTGCTGTATATTTTTGTTGTTATTTTCTTATAGCAGATGAAAAAATATGTAATTTAAATACCTGCTAGGTCAGAAAAATCGTCTGCTATAAAATCCAGTGAATGATAGTTTTATTTGTTTTTAGCTCACAGACTATCAAAGCCTGAGAGCTTATGTGCCCACCCAATCTGTATGTATGTTCGTTCGTGCGTAACGCGATAACTCATGATAAAAATATCCAATCCACTTGAAATTTTGTATATAGGTATATTCTGATAAGGCGCTTCCCTGATTAGTTTTTGGAGTTCATTCGATATGTATAAGAGGGGGAACGGGGGACTCATGCCCCTCCTCTTAATTGATATCAATGGGTTTTTCATGCAGAATTAAGAGTTTTCGTCCAAAATTTAGGTATAGGATCATCCTGATGAGGCGATTCCGTGACTGTTATTAGGTGTTCATTGAATAAGTATAAATAGGGGGAAGGGGAGTTCTAATGCCCCTATAATTTATATAAATGGGTTTTTCAAGCAGAATTGTCAGATTTCGTTCAAATCTCTGAATAGTTTCAATAGTTTAATGGTTAAGTATAAAAGAGGGGGATAACTCCTCTCAAATTATATAAATGCTAAATGGGTTTTTATTAAGACTTATCCGATTTGCTCTGAATTTTGGATATAGATTTTTTTTTATGATAACGCATGTCCCTGATAGTTTAGGAGGTTCAATGATTAAGTATAAAAAAGGGGGAAAGGGGAGAGTTGTTTCCCCTTAATTTTTTTTCGAACGGAATTAACCCTTGAAAAAAAAGGCTGTAATGTACAATTAGTATTCGTAGCCTGTGAGCTCAATGCCATCAGTTTAAATGGGCAATATTCTTTTTATTTAAATATCAATTAAATGATTTTTAGCTTCCCGCAAACATATTTTACAAAAGATACATCAATCCGCCTTTACAAAGTGTATGTTAAGAAATATTATATATCTTATTTTCATAGAATTTACTTAATTCATATTAAAAACTGAAAGAGTACAATTTTACAAATCAATGTGAATTAACGTTTTTCTTTCTTTTTTTAATATATAAATGAATCCATTCTCACAAAATTTGGAAGTATTATAAGTGCAAAAAGAAGGATATGAATCATTAGATAATCGAATTCTCTTGTCGGGTTCCTTAAATGACAACATAGCTTTTTGTTGGGTTTCTATATTGTTTCGCAATTAAATTTGTTAGCGCATACGATATTTTTTTTCTTTGTTCACTTTCAAATTAAATTAATTTTAATTTAAAAATGAAACATTCTATTTTGAATATTTAAGTTAGCTATAAAAATAATTTTTAACAATATTAGCAAGAAACAACATTAGGACAATATTAGGAAATTTATATTATTTTAACAATATTAGGAAAATTTTAATAATAGATATAGTGATTAAGGTTTCATGAAATTTCATGAATTTTTAAAATTCCTATATTATGAGATTCATGCATCTAATAATGATTATTTATTTATTAATAAATTTTTGCAAACCCTTTAAAATAATTTTAACTTTATTAAAACTGTACAAGGCCTTGTTGTAATTGTAGAAATCGAAAAGTGTATTAATATAAGTATGTATTTAGGTATTTTTTAACTTTATCAAAAACATCCGTAAATTACTTGCATCAAAAGTACATAAATTTCTTGATACAGTCGATTGTCACTAGCGAGATATTAAAAATCAGAATGCTATAAATTTAGCGAGCGAATCAGAAGGGTTCTGGATCTCAATCGGGTAGGCATTATGAATATACCAGTACACGTGCCAATATACAGGGTGTTTCAGTTAAACGTTTCAGAACTGCTAAGAGAGGTAGGGTGCATCTTGACGACTCGATAGCATGTAGCAATGTGGGGTCGGAAATCTTATCCCGACGCGCTAGATAGCGTAGTGCAAGTTCCGAGCTTTCATGCAGAAATCATCATTTCGCACAAGGGCGCCAAGTTAGTAGGATGGCTGATTAAACGACTGAAGAGTTAGCCGATATGCATTTAGCGTACGGGGCTGCAGATTGTGGTGGGCCAGCTTCACAGCTCTTGCACGCTGAACGATATCCGACAAGGCGTATTCGCAGTCATAATTTCTTTGCAAGTCTGCACCAGAGTTTGGCTGAGACAGGTTCATTTCAAAGAGCTGCCTATCAGTCTTAACTTTAATTTCTGGTGTCATATTAAAACACTGGTTTATGGCACCCCTGTTGATAATGCTGAGGAGCTGGTTGCAAGAATCGCAGTAGCTGCCGGAGAAATTCGAGATATGCCCGGAGTATTCCAGAATGTTCTGATTTCCATGCGCCGGAGATTTGAGGTGTGTATTGTAGTCGGTGCAGAAATTTCGAACACTTTGACTCATGTACTTTTTGCTTTTTTACATGTATTGATAAAACGATTTTTCAATTACGGTGGCTTTTCTTTATGGTGCTTCTGTATACATCACCGCTTCTGGAAAGCATTTCCGACCCCACATTGCTATATGATTTCGAGTCGTCAGGATGCACCCTATCTGTCTTAGGAATTCTGAAACGTTTAACTGAAACATCCTGTAGATCTGAAAAGAGGAATTTAAGTCTAATTATAATAAAGTATGCCTGCGCAGCCTCTATTATAGACTTTTTTTTAATAAAGTTTCGAAGTATATTTTACTTTTAAAATCATTGATGCAATTGGACTTATCGATGACTAGTAACGCTGTCGAATATAGTTTTCATTGAGTAACTTAAAACAGCGATTTCTGTGTCATTTCCTATTCTCGCACCGCTATAGACACTGCCGTAAATGAAATACAGGAAGCAAAAAGGAAAAAATGATGTTTCTATTGTATTCTTAATCATTTGACTTCTTGATAAATTATGATGACAGTTATTTCAAAATAGTTGTAAGAACAATGATATTTCTCTTATAATCTTACAAGACTTGTGATTCCTTTGCCCCATTATTAAAAGTAATTACCAGAGCCATTTAAGTCTTCTTATTACCAGACATTGCTGAATGAATCTTTCTGTGCCAATGTATCACGCCTGGCATTAATTGTGATGTCATATAATTACTTCGTATTACTGAAGGAAAACGTGGTACGACTTTGTTTTACAATATCAAAGAATTTTGGATAGATTTATAACAAAGTGTTCAGTACTGTGCCTTGAAGCTTTCGTAGTTGTCATTGAAACAACTCAAGAAAAATAACAGCAATACAATAACCTATTGAACTATAATAAAAAAATATATTTAAGGTAATCCACAGCTTATCCGAAGTGAAATAAATATTATTAATCTGATTTCTTTTCTTATTCGCATCAATCATATCCTTTTATTAGTCTTTTTAGCTCACAAGCTATCATAGCCTGAGAGCTTATGTGCCCGCCCGTTCTGTATGTATGTACGTGCGTAACGCGATAACTCATGATAAAAATATCCGATTCATTTGGAATTTTGTATATAGGTATAGCCTGATAAGGCACTTCCCTGATTAGTTTTTGGAGTTCATTCTATTTGTAAAAGAGGGGGAACGGGGGGCTCATCCCCTCCCCTTAATTGATATAAATGGGTTTTTAATGCAGAATTATCAGTTTTCGTTCAAATCGCTGAATAGTTCTGGATGTTTAATGGTTAAGTATAAAAGAGGGGGATAACTCCTCTTAAATTATATAAATGTTTTTTTATTATTAAGAATTTTCTGATTTGCTCTGAATTTTGGATATAGATATTTTTTATGATAAAGCATGTCCGTGATTAGTTTAGGGGGTTCAATGATTAAGCATAAAAAGAGGAAAGGGGGGAGCTGTTTTCCCTCCTTTGATTTTTTTTCGAATAGGAATTGACCCTTGAAAATATAAGGCTGTAATGTAGAATTAGTATGCGTAGCCTGTGAGCTCAATGCCATCAGTTTAACTGGGCAATATTCTTTTTATTTTTCTAAGCACTACTTCTATATTTAAACGTTTTTTGATTATATATTCACAGTGAGTACTTCTTTTATCAATTCTTCAAAAACATTTTTTTTTTTATCTATCCTCTGAGAGATAAAAAATATTATGTCTGATTTTTCCATAGTTAAAAATGCATCGTACTTCGCAATACAGAAATCGTTCTATTTTTTCTTTTTTTTTTCTTATCTCGTCTTAGATTTATTTTCTGCATTTGGGAAGATTGCTGAAGACACTTCCATTTATTATACATATCTTACAATTATTTAATCGAAAGTTGATTATTTCTAAACTGTATCCTTACGTACTGAAACGAAAAAAAAGTTTCATAAACAATTAAGGGTTAAGATTATGTATCAGTTATTGTAGAAAAATACTTGAAGTACTTTTTTTTAAATAAATTTACTTAGTGGTATGTAACTCATTTCATTCAAAATATTTTAAATTCACTACAAAATTATTTTATTACGTTATTAAGAAACCAAATTATAAATTTGGTAGCCGGTTGAAAGAATAATACATATATTCCAGTTTCAATGGTATTTATTATATGCCAAGCACGCATCTAGCCTGATAATGTCAAACATAGATACCAGTGAGACAATTGAAAACACGTTTTTCTTGAACGTACATATAACATTCTATTTTTGGTATTTTATAAAATTCTTTGCAGTCATTGTACATTTCAATGTATATTAAAACCTTCACAGAATTTTTGGGAGCAGTTAACGCTTTATCAATGTTCATTGTTTTCCTGGTGGAAGCTTCAGGTCAGTTGATAAAAAAATAAATATGTACATATCTATTTATGTATATGTTTCGGCCCAAACGCGGACCCTGGCCAATTCTAGAACTGGCCGGCCAATACCCGAACTGGCCAAGCTTCCTGGCCAAAACCCGAAATACATGAAATGAATAGCATATTTCGGGTTTTGGTCGGCCAATTCGCGAACTGGCCGGAAAACCTTGGCCAACATCCGAATTGGGGATTTAAGTCCGCACACTAGGCACAGAAAAAGACCCGGATGATAATCTAAAGTCTATGGGAGCGTTCTTTTGAAATATCTCAAAAATTTTAATATCTTTTACATGATTTTTTTTTTTTTTTTACATAGATAGCTGAAAACGATCTACAACTGGCCTAGTTTTTACTTTTTCGATTTTACTTATATTTTTTTATATTACGATAGTTTCAATTTCAGAACCGGTTTAAACCGGATTTTAAATTTAAAGTAATTTTTAAAAAATCTGAAACTAAAACTGAAAAAGTAAAAACTAGGCCGAGTGTAGATCGTTCTCAGCTGTCGTGTGCAAAAAAAATCGTGTAAAAATATTAAAATTTGAGCGAAATATTTGAAACGTATTCCCCAATAGACTTTACATTATCATCCAGGTCTTTTTCTTTGCCTAGTGTTGTGCCTTAAGGCTACCCTTTAGATGCGGGGCCGTCATGAAACTTCTTTTAGAAGTTGTTTCTTATTTAGAGAAGAAAGTTGTCTTGCGACGGTCCAGGTAGATCAGTGGTGGATCCAAGGGTCATGGGGGTCATGACCCCACCCCCTGGAGTTCTTCAAAGAGGGATGTTCAGTGTAAGTAAAATGCTAAAACAGGAATACAAAATAAAGTCTAATCGAAAGAATTTGCGCATTTTTCGAAACTGATCGAGAAAAATCGCGAATTTTCCGCTCCTGATCGACATAATTCATAATTTTTCCGCACCCGATCGGTGAAATTCGCGATTTTTGCGAAGCCGATCCACGAAATTCACGATTTTTCCTTACCTAATCGACGAAATTCACGGTTTTTTGGGGTGTGATCGACAAAATTTGAGATTTTTCCACGAATGGTCTACGAAATTCGCGATTTTTCTTCACTTGACTGAGAAATTTCACGACTTTTCCGTGCTCAATCCACAAAATAAGTACATTTTTCCGTTCTTGTTCGAAGAAATACGACTTTTTCCGCACACGAATTATGAAATACACGTTTCCTTAATTGAGTGACGAAATCTCCATTTTTTTCCCGCCGTAAATTGATGAAATCCGTGATTTTTTTCGTGATAAACTGTTGAAACTCACGATTGTTCTGCAGCCGCTCAAAGATTTTTTTAATTTTCCCCCACATCATCGACAAAATTTGCTGTTTTTCCGCGCCCTATCAACAAAATTAGCGATTTTTTCGTTCCATATTGACAAAATTAGCAATTTTTTCGTTCCGAATCGACAAAATTCGCGAGTTTTTTGTACTCGATTGCTCGAATTCGTGCTTTTTACGATACCGATCGACCATATTCGCGATAATTTCTTTCCCGATCGATGGAATTGTCAATTTTTGTTCGCCATATCAACGTAATTTGCGATTTTTTTTATTCCCGATCGACTGTATTTGCGCTTTTTACGAAACTGATCGACCGAAATTGGGACTTTTTCTTTCCTGATCGACAAAATTCGCAATTTTTTCGTGCCCTACCAAAAGCGATTTTGTTCGTTCCCGATCGACTAAATTCGCGCTTTTTACGAAAGCGGTCGACCATATTCGGGATTTTTCCGTGCCCAATCGACGAGATTCTCGCCTTTTTCCGTTCTTGTCCATGAAATACGCATTTTTCCGCACCGAACAATAAAATTCGCGGTTAACCCTTTAACACCTAAATCGGCTCGATACGGCCCTGTCATTGAACGCCGATCACAGGCGCATACGAGCGGGTACGGGGAATTTAGGGGTGAAATGAAATGAAAGAGATGGGTTTCATCCTATCTTGAGGGGTGTTTCTCTATCTTTGCCGATTATTTTGTTTGGATGACAGTGATGGAATATTCATATGTGGCTTATATTTACTTCTTTTTGCAGTTAAAAGGATTCTATTGAGGTGATGTTATTATTAATTTTTCTTTTAAAGCTTTTTATTTCAAAAGGATATGATATCAGTACTTTTGTTTTATAATTAAGTATCAAGGCTGTTATTAAGTTATTTAATTATACTTAATTCAAAATGACGAAAAGTCAGTTAAGGAGAAAAACAATTAGAAATATATGCAATGTTATTTGGATCAGATGATAGATATTTAGAAAATTAAAATAATTCAATGTAGAAGCAAAATGGAAATTGCACATTTTCTACAGTAAAAATTTGCCTCAAGCCCTATCCCACCCGATTTTCAAAATCCCGCCAAGGAAATATAACATCTAAATTCAATAGTGATCGCGAATATTTTTAATATCACAGGCACATTTAAATTGAGCGCGGTCCTAAAAAAATAAATAAAGTTCAACAACGGAATATTTTTTTGTCATATTTACATACTTATTTTTGAAAGAAAAAACATTACACTAGCAACCAACTAATTACAAGTGAACTGTTTTCTTTTCCTTTATCGATGAATTAATTGCATCTTTATTTCCTAGCGATTATTGTCCCATGACGGTTATTTTAAGCGCTTTCGCATTGATGAATTTATTTAAAAAGAAAACTTTGAAAGTATTTTCTTTTACAAAATAAATAAGTAAAGTTTGATTTTTTTTTTCTTTTGACTTTCAAAACGATTGCAAGACTTACCCTATACTACGTATGATGAACAAGTAAAAAAAAAAAAAAAGTAAAAAAAAAAGTTAATGACTGGCATGGCGACTTAGAGGCCAAAAATTAGTCGTCAAGTCAAAAAATTTAATCGCCGCGTGGCGACTGGCGACCGTGAATCTGAACTTATATTCAACAATGCGAAACTTTTATACAATTATTAAAATCATTTTTGACAGAAAAAAATAATGAAGCTTACATACATTATCATTTATATATTTATGAAGTGAACGATGCTTTTCATATTACTGCAAATTCGTTACATCTTGGAATTTACTGCATAATGATTATTATTATTATTATTATTATTATTATTTTAATGTAGCATATCAAAAGTCGACTTAAAACACGATTTCTGTCCGGAAAAGCCTTTGTCTGTATAAGGAAAATGCTAATTATTTCTCTTTTAATCGGGAACGTTGCTATGTATTTCAAATAACTTTATGAACGTGTAAAAAATAAATAAATAACAGTTTGGATTTGAGAGTAGTTTTAATATAACTTATTTAATAATGGTAATTAGGACTATTATCAAATTATATTTAACTATTCTACCCCATGAAGTCATTTTTAAACTTAGGTACGTGAAATGTTCAGGTGTTTTTAATAAGAAACTATGAAAATTATAACAACATTTTCTATTTTTTAATAGAATCACACTTTTTTTTTTTTTTTTTTTTTTTTTAAATACTGCTAAAACTGATGTTTTGAAACAAAATCCCAGACGGAAGCCATAGAAAAGCTGTCATGAGACTACAATCGATTATATTGGAAAATTTAAAGAATTTATCATAAAAAAGGACAAAATCAGAATCATTCAAAAATGGCTGGCTAATGAACTTCTCATGACTAAAATTTCGCGATTTTACTCAATTTTTTTTTTTTTTTTTTTTTTTTTAATATCGCAGAAAATTTCATAATTTTGAGCAGAAAAGAATACAGATATATTTTTTCTAAATATTCACCTTAAAAATAAATGCTCTAAAATTGTACCGTATGAGTTTTAGAGGCGACTTTAAAAAAAAAAAAAAAAACTCTTCAAAAATTCATGAATTTTAAACCTTTAAAATGGATATGAACCCTGTCTAAAATAACCAAATTCGATTTTCTATTTCAATTTGCTGTTATTTGCTGTTATTTGCTATATATAGTACGAAAATAATTGCATTATAATGAAAATAATGAGGTTTATATGCTGAATTATTCTGATATCTCCATTTTTTTTTCATCTATAGAATGTTTATCGAATATTATTTTCAGATTTCAATTTTTTAGGGATATGAGGTTCCCTGAATTATTTTAACTATCTTTTGTTAGTCTGCTTTTTTTTTTCAACTATTGTAATTTATAAACTAATGTATCCTACAGAATATGTAGAGTTAGAAAGCAATGTGGAAAGGAATAATTAATGTTTATTCTAGAAATAACACGCCAAACAAATAAATACATCAGTAACATTCATAAGGAATTATATAATTTGTATACGCACTAATCAATGGAATATGGATACAGCCCCTCATCTTTTTGTTTCACTTTGAAAATAACGGATTTTGACACTATTCTATCGAAGATAATTTTCAGGACTTTCAAGCTATGTTTTTGTGACTTTCACAAAAGTTGCTCTATACATTTAACTAACAAAATATGGAAATGAAATTTTAATAGCGTTAACGCATGCGCAGTAAGAAATTATTTAGTAAACTTGCTTATTTATCATATAATTTTTTCTATTTTTTAATTCTGATTACATGGTTTTATGCGCCATGTTGATTATCATATTTTTTGAAAAGAACATTGTGTTTGATGAAGAACTTTGGAAATTATAAGCGAAGAACTTGAAAAAAAATTGGGACCGTTTCTATAAAAGCCTTAATTTCTCTACGAGTTTAGATGCTATATTCATAAAAATGAACACAGTTTATTACAATAAGCCATTTAATCATAATCTGCAATTTGAACTTTTTTGCTTCATTAGCTTTGACAGGGTTATCCAAAAGATCTCCATTCTTTTTCAATTTGTTGACGGTCCCCTGTTGGTTTTTTAGGGGAAAACTCTTCGCGAAAATATGTGACTAGTATTATTTTGTTTATTCATCAGGAGTTTCGGAGTTATTCCTCATGTATATTTTTAGATATTTAACAAAATGTCTAAAATCACAAGTGTCAAGATTTTTTTTTTTTTTTTTTTTTTTTTTTTTTTTTTTTTTCGGTGATTATAAAATCAGAAAAACATTCCTCCATCTTCTTATAGTATTTGAATAAATGTACATTTTTATTTTATCTTCTGTACAAAAATATTATTTCCAGTTTTTAAAAGTTATAGTAGCGAAAGTTGCCTATTCAGTTTTTGTCTTCTATTGTACACATACTTTATTCTTATCAAATTACCACATGCTCTTACATTAATGATCAATAAAGTACAATATTATTTTTTAAAATAGTTTTGTTATAATTATTAAGTACTAGTTAATCGTTATAATTACTATTATTATTTTTAGGGTGCTTTTTTTTCTTTTGTCATTAATCTTTTTTACTGCGTATTTCGCTGAACGCAATATGTTATATTTTTCTGCATAACATTTATCAAAAACGCTACTCTATCGTAAATGTTATCAAGATTATTCTTTTATTATTTCACACAGGGAAATTATTTTATGACTTTATGAGAGGGAGACTTTTTAAAGTGTAGATTTATAATAAATTTTAAATACAGTGAAAAGAATCCGTGACCCGGCCATTATGATACACAGATGCACTGTACATGTTTTGTGTCGCTTAAATGCATTTCAGCACCTGTTATAAAGAAGAAACAATTTCAAGAAACAAAAATATCGTTTTCTTTTTAAATTTCTACAAAAGTCCAAATTTGTTTATAACTATAGAGTAAGTAACTTATGTTGCAAGTACCGAAATGGCATAAAGTGTAACACGAATTCTACTGCAACGTAAAAAAATGGTTTGACAGTGACGTGAATAAAGAGTTTCGTACAGATGTCTTTTAAAAGGGCTTGAAAAAAGTCACAAATGGATTGTCCCACCTTTTGTCATTATCTTAGGAGAAAAGCGGAATCAGAAACATACTCAGCTATAAAAGACGTTTAGTTGCTCTAACCGTTGCTCTAACCAGCATTGTAAAAATAGTGTAAGGTATCAATAGGCATTTGTAAGCTTACTCGATCAATTTATTTTTGCAAATGTGTTAAAAAAAATACTATATATGTATGGATATTTTACAGGCTTAATTACGTATTTAAGTAAGTTTTGTGATTATTTGACAAGAAAAGAAAAAGAACGAACAGAATAAATTGAGGAACAATTCTAAACTTATTTGTAAAATTTTTGACTTAATATTTTATCTTTTCGACGGAAGGCTCAATTCTATTTTATTTTGTTTTCTATTAAAATTGCTACATTTTTTTAAATTGTATTACATTCTAAAACCGCATAGCTTAGGCTTCATGAAGTGTATCATAAAAATACTTCAATTTGCTTTAGATATATACAGTTGTGAGACAATGAGATACTTTAACAAATTATTTTCTCAGATCAACCACCTCCCCCCCATTTTTGTAGATAATTCATTGATACAACAAGGGAAAATATTAAAAGATTAAAACCTTCTCGTGAACAGCAGATCAATGTAATGTCAAATACTATTGTCTTACAATGAAATTAGAAACCATGTAAGATGTTTAAATTTCAATAGTTTATTTTTCTAAGAATTTTGATAGTTTATTTGTTTAGAAAACTTGATATGTGGTCAATGTAATGAAAAGAATAAACATCTGGAAGAAATTTTACTATACAATTATTTCAAGACTTCGTAAAAAATTGCTTTTTTAGAGAAAAAAAAAATGTGAAAATGAGGAAGCTAGCAGCAGCAAAATATTGTTTCTGCAATTTTTTTTTTTTTTTTTTTTTTTTTTTTTTGATTTTGCATTTTGCAATGAAGAAAGACTTCTTTAATGAAGATTTAAAAAAAGTGTATGGTTAGTTTATTTTTTATAATATATACATTAAAAATTTAAATTATCGTTGTCATAATGCTAAATTTTAATAAAATTAGAATCGTGAAAATAGCATTATTTCTTTCTTTAGTATCTTATTCCTTACTTTTTAGAGTAATTTGCAGGAAAAATGGTATGACATGAAATAAATGTTACCAAAAACATTGGAATCTAATAATAAATACCTTTAAATTGTCTGTATAATGTAATAATTGTCAGTGGAAAACTTTATTTTCCCTGTCCAACAGTCAAAAATTTTCAAATAATTTTAAACTTTTTTTTAAATCAAAATTCATAAAATGAAAAAGCAATAGTACTAAAATACATAGAAAGCAAATAATCATTTCATATTCCTGTGAATGAGTAGTTTCTTAAAACATAATTTACTATACATCGACTTCTTTTTTTTTTTTTTTCTTTTTTTTTTCTTAACTGTAGCGTTTTAAAAAATCGAATCAAAACGCAATTTTTGTCGCCGTATTCATGGAAAGAATCTGTCTTTTAAAGCAAATGTACACTACTAAGCAAATCTTTCTTTTTTGTAACATAGGAAGCTGTAAATTATATTGCAAATAACACTTTTTTTAAGCAGTTAATATTTGTAAACAATTTTAATATTGCTTCTTAAATAACGTTTATTAATGCTACTCTTAAATTCCAAATAGCTGTTATACCTCATGAAGTCATTTTTTTTAACCTCTTGCGTCGCGGTGATATATCTGTGAAACCACTTAATTTTAAATCCCAAACACAATATTGGCATCGGAATTTTGATTAAAAAAAAAGAAAACAATTTATTGAATGCGTGAAATATAGCTCTTTTTTTTCTTACTTACAAATAAAAAAAATTTCAAATTCCGGTGTCAGTCATTAATTTCAACACTTAAGGAATGAATTTTCCCTGCGCCTCAAAAGGTCAACTTAGACATGAATCGGAGCCGTAGCTAAGGGGGCGCTATGGGCGGTTCAGCCCCCCCCCCCTCCCAACTAAAATATTTTGAGCCACACCTGCCTGGAATGATTCCAAGGTCACCAAATGAATTTCTGTTCCGAAAATTCAAATGAAATTATGTTTAAAAATCTAATTTAGTTTTGAGACCCTTTCACAGTTTTGCAGAGTTACTAAATTGTATCTAAAATAAGTGTTTCAACACTCCCTCATCCTATTTGTACATATGAAGCTAACATGATGTTTAATCTTGCACCATTTATACACTCAAAATTTTCATCATCATATACTTTTTTAGCATAAAATGAAGTTATTACAACAGTTTAATATGAAACATAATACCTACAATGTGAATATGCACTAATTTACCTTTCTGCGTCAGTGAGAGAGAGAAATTATGAGCCCCCTTACAACTTCTTGAGTCACCACCCCCCTCTTGTTCACTTCTAGCTACGGCCCTGATAAGAAATGTTCAGGTGTTCTTAATTAGAAATCATGGAAACGATAAGCTTTTTCCATTTTTCGATAGAAGAGCCATGTTCTTTGTATGTAAACATTATTTGCTGTATCAGGTGGGTCAATGGAAAATCTTTTTGAATAAAGAACAATGTTAAAGGCCTTTCTTTCAAATATAATAAATTATGAATAGACATTTCTGATAATATATATTGAGAAAAAATGTAGTATAAATAAACTCATCACTACCTTAAGTTAAATATTTCGGATAAGAATGAACAGAAGAACCATAATTTCCGGAGTATAATCCTCGAATCAAACAATTATTTTTCGATTCAGGAATTTTTTTAAATAAAATGCAACATTTTAAATTGCTATTAATATTTGGCTTCTATAACTAAGTAAAATTTCTGGGTCCAGAAAGAATTGTTTCATCCGCGGATTACGATTACTCACCGGAGATTACGGTATGTGGAGGGAGATAAGAGCTAACATACATCAAACTGACATTTTAAACACGCCTCTCCCTTTAATGAGCGTAGAAAGAGGAAAAGGAGAAATGGACGAGTTCACTTTCAAAAATACTCCCCTTTTTTCGCTAGGATTTAAAGGTAGTAAGTTTTTCTCGGTCGCCGGGATGAAAGAGCATTTTTTTAAACCGTAAATTGATGAAATGTGTTATTTTCTTGCGATAAACTGATAAAACTCACTATTGTTCTGTACCGCTCATAAAAAATTTCGATTTTTCCGCGCATCATTGACAAAATCTTCGATTTTTCCTTGCCTATCAACGAAATTAGCTATTTTTTCCGTTCCGAATCGACAAAATTCGCGAGTATTTCGTATCCAATTGCCCGAATCGCTCTTTTTACGAAGATAATCGACCACATTCGCGATAATTTCTTTCCCGATTCACGAAATTGGCAATTTTTGCGTTCCATATCAATTCAAAATTCGCGATTTTTCCGCTCCCGATCGTAAAAATTCGCGCTTTTTACGAAGCGATCGACAAAATTGGGTTTTTCTTTATCATATTAACGAAATTTGCGATTGTTGCGTTCCAGATCGACAAAATTCGCGATTTTTTGTGCTCGATTGACAAAATTTGCGATTTTTCTGAGATATACGGACAAAATTCGAGATTTTTCGTAGGCCGATAGACAAAACTCGCGATTTTCCAATGTCCAGTTGACAATATTTTCGATTTTTCCGGGCCCAGTCAACGAAATTCGCGTTTTTTTCGCGCGATAAACTGAAAAAATAGGCGACTTTTCCGCAACCTATGAACAAAATTTACAATTTTTTTAAATATTATAAAAAAAATTTAGATTTTTTTTTCCTTGCCCGATAAACTATATCTGAGATTTTTCGCGTCCGATTCACAAAATTCATGATTTTTCCGTGCCTAATCGACAAAATTCGCGATTATTTTCATGTCCGATCGACGAAATTTGCTACTTTTTATCGTAATTCCGTTTTCACAAGATTAAGTGTATTTTAAAATTGTTTCATGAAATCATCTGTCAAAAGTAGTGACCCCCCCCCCCTGGAGGTTGGGCAGGATCCGCCCTTGTGGTAGATGGAACTGACGTGCACACGTGACAGGAAAGGATATACCATACTTCATGCTATTCTTATAGGCCACCTTAGTGGTCTAAAACACCATTTTTGCTAATAGAAATGTATATTTTTTAACTGTATAAAAAAGTGGCCTAAATAAAGTTATAACATTTCGCATTATTTTCATTTCTCTTGAACCTGATTAACTACACTTTTCAAAAGATACTTTAAAAAAATAAAAAAAAATGTAAAGCAGACTTTTTTTTTAATAATAAATCTAACTCATCGAAAAATGAACACTTTTAAAGTTAAAACAAGAAAGAAAATGAATTACTGGATAGATTACAAAACATCATCCAACTCTATTGGAATGTTGTTCAGAGAATTTACTCCGGTTCTTTTAATGTAAAGAGATATTCACATAAGCATAAAAAGGGAGTAAAATTTCATTTTAGCAAGGAGTATCCACAACCAGTAATCTATTTAATCTTTCAATAAAGCTTTCATATGATCTATGTATAGCTTTCCAAATAAATTTTAAAAGCTTATCACAGTTGGAAACGCACATGAAAAACAATAATGGCTCATAATTAATAAAACAACCAAATAATTTGAATCGGTATATAAATGACAAATTCCACCTAGTCAATAATCTATAGCAAACATGTTATAGAGCATATTAAAAATGTATAGAGGCTTTATTATGTTTGAAGTTGTGAAACATCATAAAAATGCTCTGTAAAAGTATTTTTCTCAAATAGCATAATTCCTTATCGGAATACTTTATTGGGGTCTTTATAAACGGTTTATAATGATTTTTTAATCAATACTCTACAAAAAACCTACTGCTTACCATATGAATATGGCACATAAATTTTATTATGTTTGAAATGCATTATAATTCTCTATCGGAATTGTTTTGACGTCCCTATAAATAAACTATAACGATTACTTAATCAATACTCAACAAAAGACATATTGCTTCAAACATGAGTGAGGCTGGTGAATTGCATTATGTTTGAAATAATGTAACATCATTAAAATAACCTATAACAGATTTTGTGGCATACATCATAATTCTATATCGGAATTCGTTTTGGCGTTCCTATAAACGAACTGTAATGGTTATTTAATCAATACTTTACAAAAAAAAGTATCCCACATGTGCATTATGTTCGAAATCATGTAACATCATGCAAATGCCCTGTAAAAGATTTATTCGCACATATCATAATTCCTTATTGAAATACTTTTTTGGGTCCATATATAGGAACTAAAATGGCTACTTAATTAATACTCTACAAAAAACGTATTTCTTCCCACATGAGTCAGGCATGTACATTTCATTACGTTTGAAATATATCACAAATCTTTATCGAAGTTATATTTGGCATTGTTATAAACAAACTAAAATCACTCCTTAATCAATACTCTATAAAATGCATATTGCTTGCCACATGAATGAAACTTGTAAATTGCATTATGTTTGAAATAGTGCAACATCATTAAAATACCCTGTAAAAGGTATTTTGGCAAAATTCTTCATCGGAATTCTTTTTGGCGTTCTTATAAACGCACTTTAAAATGGCTACTTATTCAATACTCTACCCCCCCCCCAAAAAAAAATGCATCCCACATGTGCATTATGTTGAAATAGTGTAACATCATTAAAATACTGTATGAAACATTTGTTGCATTTATCATAATTCCTTATAGAAATTCTTTTTGCATCCCCACAAATGTGCTTTATTGACTACTTAATCAATACTGTACAAAAGCGCATTGTTTTCCACATGAGTAAGGCATATAAATTTCATTATGTTTGAAATATATCAAAATTCTTCATCGGAATTATTTTTGGCGATTCTATAAACGAACTATAATTACTACTTAATCAATACTTTACAAAAATTTGCATCCCACATGTGCATTATGTTTGAAATAGTGTAACATCCTTAAAATACGATGTTAAAGATTTTTCCCATGTATCATAATTATTTACAGGAATTCCTTTTAGTGTCCTTATAAACGAACTATAATGGCTACTTAATTAATACTCTATAAAATATATATTGTTTCTCACATAAGCGAGGCTTGTAAATTGCATTATGATTGAAATAGTGTAACATCATTAAAACACCCTAAAAACGATTTTTGGCAATATCATAATGCTTTTAATTCGTTTTGACCTTCCTATAAACGATCTATAATGGCTACTTAATCAATACTCTACAAAAAAAAAGAAAAAAAAACGAATTCTACATGTGCATTATGTTTGAAATAGGGTAGCATCATTAAAATACCCTATGAACGATTTTTTCACATATATCATAATTCTTTACCGAAATTCAATTTCACGTCCCAATAAACGAACTATAATGGCTGCTTAATCAATATACTCTACAAAAAATGCTTTCCACAACAGAGAAGCATGTGAATTTTATTATGTTTGAAATAGTGTAACATCATTAAAAGGCACTAAAAAACTCTTTTGCCATTCTCTTCTTTGTAATGAAATATTTTTCAGTATTTCTGTAAAAAATATGGAATTTCTATATTTCATACACTGTAATAGGTAACTATTTGTCGTTCATCTTAATGATGCATAGTACCAAATTTATTGAACTAAGATAATGTAACAACGTTAAAATACACAGTAAAAACGATTCCTATTGATTATATTAAAACGAAATATTTTTGTATAACCCAGCAAATTAACAAAAAATAGTACACAATTCCCTTTCAGTACCAAAATTAATTGATAAACCGAATAAGATAACAATTGTAAGTCAACCCGAGCCATTACTCGAGTTAGAGCACGGGCAGGTAGACGGCTAGACTATTTGAATTCATAAACACTTTCAGCTGTGTTAGAAAATATTAAGCCGAGTGTCTCTATCTATTTCGCCAATTGGCCAATCACATTTGGCCAGATCGCGATTTGGCCAATCGCATCTTACCAGTTCGCGAATTGGCCAGTCATTTTTAAACGTTGCTGGCCAGTTCGGGAATTGGCCGGTCAATTCTAGAATTGGCCAAATTCGGGTTTTGGCCGCAACATATATATACATATACATGCATATCCGTTATAAAAAATATTTTCTTCGCGATGTTCATATAATTCCTTAAAGTTTTTCGGCAGATATGCTACGTCCCTACTTGTTAGTAATTTCTATTATGTATTTTTATCTAATTTCCTTAAGGAAGTAAAACGCATATATTACTTATTATCTTATAAAATTTTTAACCCAAAAATTTTAAGTCCTATATAAGTTTTTATCAATTTTAAAACTGTTATATTCTGAGAGAAGGATATTTTTTATTATTATTTTCATTATTATTATTCAAAATCTATTTAAATTCATTATGATATTATCATTTTTACTTATACTTCATGAATTAACTTGCCGTGCATTTACCGGCATGAAACTTCTTGCACAGAAATCCTTCTGTTGTCATATATGGGACTAATTTCTTAATAATCTGTCCACTCTCTCTTCATTGGCTCTGTAATCATGCACTTGTCAATGAGTGATTTGTTCACAAATGTCACATTCAAATATTTATTTCTACGCAATGTGAACAAAATCAGCCAGCGGTAATTTCATTTATCCCCCTTATAATATGAAATATCTTGTTTTTTTAATTAGTCTCCCTTTATCTCTCTTAATCTATGACGAATTTTATTATTACATCAAAATTAATAGATTTTTTATACAAAAAAAGAAATAAATTTAAGAAAGTTTTTTTTAATTAAAAAAAAATAGTGAGATTTAGTAAAAATTTTTAAGAAGCAGTGCACAAATATATTTCTTTAAAAACAAACATTATTACTTTCGAAAATAATGGAACATTTTTTATGTTTTATCCTTTTCTATGTGGCGGTTTCAAAAGGAAATTTACATTAAACCTGCGAGTAATTTTGAGTAAATTGCCTACTTTCTAGTCTCCCTAAAATTTGGTTAGACGGTTTCGCGGCAAAAAGCGTTATTCATATATCGTTTTAACTAAATAAATTTTGTCTCCCAAAGAATGTTATCTTGTATAAAACTACACTTTTTATGTTTTTCGGGAAAATACCCTTAAGTGAAATCTCTCAATCCCTAGTAAAAGTAACTAACGCTGCCACTGCTACTGACAATGTACTTTTTGTGTATTTCTTTTTTATTTAACTCATTTTAAGGGGATTTATTTACATTTTAAATTGAAATTTTCAGTATTCCGAGAGATATATTTTTACATACTTTAGAAAAAAGTGTTACTTTAAATTGTTGTATATTTAATAAACAACGCAAATATTTTCTTATTATTTTCTTACAAAAAAAAACAACTTTCATTTTAAAATATAATGATTATGTGTTCAAAGAAAATATATATTGATAACTACATTATGAAAATTACATTAACTCGTAAATTTTAAAAGTGAAAGAAAGTTTTAAAATAGCAAATTCATTATTATGCCTTAAAATTCATAAATGAAAAAATTTTAATGTAAAATGATCAAATAATTAGCTGTTGTAAATATTTTTGCGCGAGGAGTAATCTTTTCAGCTATATCGTGAATTAATTTGGAACGTTCAATTATTTTAAACATTTTATGAAATAATTATATATATATTTATAATAATTATATATATATATATATATATATATATATATATATATATAATGATTCCAATTCATGGTTCAAACGTTATGGATTTTCACAGCACTGTACAACAATCGTTTATTGTACAATATTGTGTGGAAGAAAGTAACGTACTGTAGGACAAACGAAACTAGACAATGACTTACCAACATCATTGACAAGTGTTATGTTTCTAATAAATGTCCAAATCGTCAATGAAAACTAATAGTTGTTTGGTAACGTAAATGAAGTGATTGGCGTACAGATTCAAATATGTCAGGTATTTCAAATACACGAGTACAATGGATATTATTAGTGACAAGATAGGCAGCAGAATTAACCTGGGTCCCATAAAAAAGACTCTGCAGATGTTCCCATAAGAAATTATCGAAATTAAATAGGAAGGTTGCATTGGCCAAGAAACTTTTCATACACGCAGAGGAAGTATTTTTTTACCGTTTATAGGTGTTTTCGTAATTTTGTAATAATGTAGCACCTAAAGTTGCCGTTCATTCCATCCATCTGTCCGTCTGCCTGTGTGGCTGCCCGTCCGTTCAAATGTAACAGAGCATAAAACTACTCAATCAAATCATTTAAAATTTAAAGTATATAATTGTTGTATAAGTTTGTTAGCCATTAAAATTTTTATGAAAGTTGGATGCATAGTTTAATTGCAGGGACAATCAAAATTATTTCTTTACTTTACGGTCAATGGGGAAAACAATTTTAAGTGCTTTTTAATGATGTTAAACTCTTTTGAACATAAAAAATTGATATGTATCTATGAATTATATACTAGAACATACATTATGTAGCATCTGTTTTGCAAAGAATATTTCTTTATGAATTTACAGGGATACAGAAAAGTATTTAATTACATAATGACATAAAGGGAAACATTTTTAGGAGGAGCGTTTTATCTATATTAAACTATTTTAAATTGAATTAAACTAATAGACGATGCTGAGTTTCGCTAGATGTCACTTCGTGTATAATACAGAGCAGGTAGTATTTACAATGACACAGATTTCGGCTACTATACTTTATAAAATATTTATTTATTAGTTGACCGTAATTTTCGGACTTTTTTCGAAACCAGCATGGACTTGTGCAATATTTTTTTTTTTATAAAACTAAAGCTCGAATAATTGACCCTATTAATTCTTCGCAATCCTCGTCACCCAAAGAAAATGTATACAATGTGTATATCTTGAACAGGTGTGTAAAATATTTGAAAAATATTTGAGCTTATTTACTGTCCAGTTACCATTTGCTATTATTGATCAACACCATATCCTTCGTTAACTATGAAGTAAGAATGAGTTCTTTAATCATATTCAGATTTCCTATGAATTTTTACATAAAGAAACACAAGCACACACATACATATATATAAATATATAATGTTCGTGCGTGTGTGTGCCTATATTGTTAATTATTATTATATATTATCTGAAATGTATTGCAATTTAACGCATTTAATTGCTTAGGATACGAATTTTGAAATACCCATGAGGTCTTTAGTTGTACGAACATTACTAAGAGACGTCTCACGGGGATCATCTATGCAATTTTGCATTTACTATGCTTAAATGATGCTATGTTTAGAATTTTCCACAAATTATCAAACATGATAATTCGTATTATTTTCTTGAAAAGTCTTTTATATAGAAATTTTACACGTGTTGTGTGTGAGAGTCATAAAGAGGTAAACTCTTTATAAGAACATGAAAATTCTAGACAAGAAATTCTTCAGAGAAATAATGAAAACTCTAATGCATGTTGCTATACACGAAAAATTAAAGAACAGTGTAACATATATTTTTTCATATGTTATTGCTAACTGAAATTCTAACAACTAAATAATAAATCACTAATACCTAATACCCATAAGCCAATGAACTCACTCCCAAAAATTCGTTAGACCTAGATTCACTTTAACAATATTTGGGGTAACATACGTACAGCTTCACATTGTTGTGCTTATGCAATAATAATCTATAAATCAAACTGTATTAAACAAAGTGACGTCATCACATAACTCTTGATCTGTATTAACTAAAAGAAAAATAGCAGTATCAATATATAACACAGGTATTCTTCCCTGCAAGAAAATCACATTAACATTCAATTTTAATACAATACAATTTTATATTCAAATGTAACATAAAACTTCGCAACTTGCGGAAACCACTCCCAACTCAAGTACAAACACAACGCATAAACTCCGAACGATAAGAAGAAAGTTAATTCATTAAATGTTAGTACAAGAGATAGAAACGCGTGTCAAGGACTTCTTGACCGCAAAACACGTGCCCGCTGATTCGTGGCGCGTGTACAAAATAACCCAAATTACTATCTATACCTTTCTGAAAATTAAACATACATTAACATACATTTTATAACATATGAACAGTATAACAATATAATAATATTTTAACAACTAGGACATCCCTCAGAGGGATTAGTCTGAGCGATATTGCTTAGAACAGAGTTTTTAAAATAATATGCTAAAAGTAAAAAGAGATTCTATCTTTAATGGATTATATATTGTAACAAATTGAAATGATAAAAAAGAGCAAGGTAAATGGTACATTTGCAAAATATTACATACAAATTCCTATACACAGTTAAAAAATGGGAAATCAAACTATACAAAACAGTCACGCATAAGTATAAAATTTGAAGAATACAGCTAACAAAGCGCTAAAATATCATGTATCGGAATTTAAACTCTTTGAAATGACGTAAAAATTGTACACATCAATTTTAATACCTAAAATTGGCACAAATCATGATGGTTGAGTAGAATGAGGGATTTTTTTACATGGTGTGTAGTGCCCTTAAATAGATAGAACAAAATAATTAATATATATAATAATATAATATCTACATCTGTTTTCAATGTATGCGATGAGGTTTTCGATAAAAAATTGGGGTATTCTCACTTAAAAAAAGACACATAAAAATCCCGAAAACGCCAACAAAGGAATACAATCTGTCGTTTCGAGTGTGTTCCAAATATGCTCAATCTGATTTAAATGGGTCGTGCATGCTGGCCACTACATACGCTGATTTGTTTTCGTTTTAAATCCATTCCCATGAAATTGAGCTGTATTTCGCTTTAGCATACATAAAATAAAACGAATCGGCAATCATGAATGTAGTAGAGAGTTTATAGAGGTATACGCCGCATACTTTCTGGATTTTTTAAGAATTACCTTATCTCCCTCGCCCTCTTTCTCAAAAAGCCACAGTACATACATTCTAGGATATATTATATAACTTGAGCATATACTCTCTGCTTAGAGCGTATATTCTCTATTTTTTTACGATTATTCCACTGTTGGCAATGCCAATAGCATAAGATAAGAACGAGATCTGAGTATCTCGTCTGCATAAGCTTTGAGCCGTCAAAGTGTCATCACAAGTGATTTACTAATCTGAACATTTTTTTTTCAGCATAGCATGCTGCCTCAAATACGCCAGTGTGAACTCGATTACGCCTTTTTACCGGAAAAAGGTTATTATTTAAAAAGCCTGCTAGTGGCAATTGAGAAAAGGATTCTATAATAAAATTCCTAGATTAGTAAAGCTGAAAAGTTAATGTCCAACCCCTCATACTATTTTATAATAGAATTCTTTTGTGGTGACGTGTAAATGAACAATAAATATTTTTTGCGTGGCATGTTCTACAAAATATGTATACTAGTGCTCTTCATAAATGCATATCAATTACATTATGTTCGATGGGTTTAACATCATTAAAAAGAGCTTGGAACTATTTCATCCCATCGGCCGTAATGTAACGGAATACTTTTGATTGTGCCTGTATTCAAATTTATCCGATTTTATTAAAATTTGCAACGGTTTAACAAAATTCGGCAACAAATAGATATTTCAAATTTCAAACGATTCCGTAGGATAGTTTTTGTGCTGTTATATGTGGGCATACAGACGAACGGATCAGACGGCGACTATAGTTACTAAATATTTTATATTAATTAGGGACACACCTAAAAAAACCAGTTAAATTTAAAAGCGTACGCCGAAATTGATAACGCATTTCCAGAAATTATTGCTCAAAAACAGTATTGTAACCGATTTCTTTTTTGTGTCCTTGTAATCGGATTAAAAATGCTATGAATACCCTGTTATAACTTAATCATAATGAAATTCAGTGGTTTATATAAGTTTCGTAAATTTGCAATAGCGTAATTTCATTAAAATACTCTGGAAAGGACAATAAGATAGGCCTCAATAGACCATACTATAATGAAAATCTTTTGGGTGCCCCTGTAAATAACCTATTAATCCCACATACTTCATATACAATATCAAACCTGCCTAGGAGACCCTAAATAAGGTTTCCAATTGCATATAAATCGGTGTATATTTACGGATGTTTGAGTGTAGACAGACGGATAGACAAACCGAATGCATAAATATTTTTCAGCTTTGTTAGTGTAGAAAAAAAGCAACATCACAGGCTGAAGAAAACAACCACATCGATTTATATAATGGCAAAAAAGGTACTTCTTGATTATCCTATCGATCAAAAAACTATCGCCAAACTATAAGGATACATGCCAATACTGGTTGATTGTAAATGTTACTTTCACTTGTCATTAATTACGATACGCGCGCTTGTTTCGTCATAAAGTGATTTTTAATTCAACTTTTAATATGTATTTCTTATTGCATTTTAAAAATGTATTTATTCTTCTGTTATTTAAAATACAAATTAGTTCAATTTATGTAATTTGACAAACAATTTGGCGATTTGTGTAGCTTGGCGCAATTGGTCTACGAAATAACCAAGTATTACAAAAAAAAAAAAAAAAAAAAAAAAAAAAAAAAAAAAAAAAAAAAAAAGCTCGCCAGAAAATTTAGAACAAGATATGGAACTTTTCCATATAATTAGCGCCAAAATATCATTATTTACATTGCATGGTGATCTGGCTGTTGTTTTTTGTTTATTAATAAATTGCTTATATTTTCTATATTTATATAACCTAAATTTAATCGTTGCTTACTTTTTAAAATAATCGAAATTCATTCAAAAATGATTTTCGGGTAATTTGCGCCAAACCCGATGCGTATATGATATCACTGCTCTTATTTCATGATACTTTTCAAATAATATCTTTACCTTGGCGTTTTTATTAATCATGGTCCAGTTTGGGCTTCAGAAATTGAGATTTCAAACCTGATGATCGTTTATGCTTATTTTTACTCGTAATTATGGCACAGATGTCATATTTTTAGTAAAAATATAAGCTACATGTTATCGCGCCTTTTTCTCGCCAAATTGATGAAAACGTTATTTTTGAATATTGCTATAAGTGTTTTACGATTTACGATTTACGATTTATTGTGATATTCTTATTTTTATTATATTTTTTATTATGTTTATTACTTATAACTATTTATTCTTCGTTTCAACTATAGTTCATTTTTTGATATTACTTGATTATCGTGTAAACCAAAAAATTATCGACAAAAAATAAGATAAAATGCCAATCGTGAATGTCTCATTAAACAATGTAAACATGTGTTTAAAACGTCATCAAGTGATTTTTTATACCGCTTTTTATTTGTTTTTTATCAATGTTTCACTAATTTATTTGTTCTTTCGTTATTTAAAAAAAAAATATGTGAATATGTACAATTTGGCGAAATTGATCGCGAGATATTTATACCAATATTTTATTTCAGCATATATTTTATTTAAACACGACATAATTGTTTCCAATTTGCATGTGCGAAGGTACGAAATATAAAAGATGCTAATGGCGGCTATTAAGTGCTATTATCATAAAAAGAATATTGCCCAGTTAAACTGATGGCATTGAGCTCACAGGCTACGCATACTAATTGTACATTACAGCCTTATATTTTCAAGGGTTAATTCTGTTCGAAAAACAAATTAAGTAGGGGTAACAGCTTTCCCCTTTCTCCTTTTTTATACCTAATCATTGAACCTCCTAAACTATCAAGGACAAGCTTTATCATAAAAAAATCTATATCCAAAATTCAGAGCAAATCGGATAACTCTTAATAAAAACCCATTTAGCACTTATATAATTTAAGAGGAGTTATTCCCCTCTTTTATAACCATTGAACGTCCAAAACTATTCAGAGATTTGAACGAAATCTGACAATTCTGCTGAAAAATCCATTTATACAAGTTAAGGGGAGGGGCATTAGAACTCCCGTTCCCCCTGTTTGTACTTATTTAATGAACACCTAATAACAGTCATGGAATCGCCTCATCAGAATGATCCTATATTTAAATTTTGAATGAAAACTGTTAATTCTGCATGAAAATTCCATTTATATCAATTAAGGGGAGAGGCATGAGCCCCCCGTTCCCCCTGTTTATACTTATTCAATGAACACCTAATAACAGTCACGGAATCGCCTCATCAGAATGATCTTATATCTAAATTTTGAACGAAAACTGTTAATTCTGCATGAAAATCCCGTTTATATATATTTAGGGGAGGGGCATGAACCCCCCGTTCCCCCTCTTATACATATCGAATGAACTCCAAAAACTAATCAGGGAAGCGCCTTATCAGGATATATCTATATACAAAATTTCAAGTGGATCCGATATTTTTATCATGAGTTATCGCGTTACGCACGAACGTACGAACATACATACAGAACGGACGGGCACATAAGCTCTCAGGCTATGATAGCCTGTGAGCTAAAAATTATCGCAAAATCTCAAATACTAAGTTACTAAGAATTAAGATTTTTTTTCTTTTAAATTAACAACAAGAACAAAATTATTTTTTAGTTTGTCTCTTAAGTTTAAATATAATTAATTGTACTTAAAAATTGTTTGCGTATTTTCCTTGCTCCATGTGCTTAAATTTGGGAATGTAACGAAAATATACAATCGGTAAAAAGTGACGCACACAATATTTCTGTGACGTATGCAAATGAATTGGGCTTTTTATGAGTTTTTTAAAAATAGTTTTAAAACTATTTGGAACTAATTTTTGAAAGTAGGTGCATTCAGTAGGTTACTCTCATAGGTACCGTTTGGTACAATCAGAATCGCAATCCGATATGTATTTTTCCAGATTTGCTTAACGAAAGAGTTATACTTGACTTTTAATATCGTTATGTACTATGTGTATTAGTCTTCACTTCGTCAAGACAATTATTTACTCCATGCACTCTGATTCGGTTGTCTACGAAAATATCCAACCCATCCGGTGTAAAATGACGCACACCAAGTTTCTGTGATGTATGCAAATAAATTATGCTTTTTTATCAGTTTTTTAAATATAACTTTTAAACTATTTGGAACTAATTTTTCGTAGATAGTGCATTCACCAGATTACCTTCATAGGTACCTACTGGTACAAACAGAATAAAAATCCGACATGTACTTTTTGAGATTTCCTTGACGAAAGAATTTTTTTTACTTTTAATATCGTTACGTACTCTGAGTATAAGACTTCGCTTCGCTCAGACAACTAACATAACAACTTAACAATAGGTCCAGAACTTTTATAAGCAGTTAAGACCAAAATTTCAAACATACATAAAAGTAACAATTTTGCAAACAAATTTTGAACACAATTAAGCACCATTCGTGAGTCCGTTAAAAAATTTCCAAAAAATGGCCAAAAATACAAAACAGTCTATCTGTTTTTTATTCCTTCACATTGCTACCGCATACATGCACTCTAATAGAAATTTAATAAAGAACATCATCACCCAGTTATAGAGATGATTCGCTGCTAGTCGGCTTCATACTATAGGATGGCTTTCTCCTCTTGTCCCAAAAGCCTTGCACGAAGGATCTTTCGTCATCAGAAATCTACGGTGACGCCACAGTTGACTGTCGTGCCTGCAGCCTGGTCCTGAATGGATACCGTGGGACACTTGTAGATTCCACTCGACGACTCCGCTCTGATCGCTTTGCTGGGGTCGCTCCATGGCGAGATTCAAACTGCTGATGCGGGTACTCTGAATGTTGTCTCCTCTCTTTAGATGCAACTGAAGTTACTGAAGATCCTAGGCCACGTTTCTGTCCAGATCTACGCTGTCTTTTATGGGGCAAAAAATCAGGTTTAAAAGTCCTTTTAACAGTTTGACGAGTGTCCATAAAAAGTTTTCTACTTTCAATAACAGTTTTTGGGGCTGTTTGACTAGATTTTCTTTTTGAATATTGATGAACAGAATGAGATGAAAAAGTGCTGGACTCGGGGAACTCATTGGATCGGGAATATTGCGAAACACCGCTCGACACATGAGAACCTTCACTACCATTTTCTCTAAACTTATAAACTCGAATCTGATCCAGATTAACCGTCATTCTTTCACCATTGACAATTACAACCAGATTATTATTCCGAACTTCCAAAACTTCAAACGGACCCACAAACTTCGGACCAAACATAGCTACCCTCTTCTGACGACTTGAACTTAACCAATGCTTTTCTACTAAAACAAAATCTCCAACTTTAACTTCCAATTCCCTTCTACGCATATTATAATACTGATATTGCTTTTGCTGTGCTTCTGCCATCTGAACTTGTGCTTTCTTAACCAACCTCTCAGTATCCTGGCACATAAACCGACTTTCCGCATCCGATACCATAACTAGCCTCTGAAATGGAGTAATCACCTTTCTACCGAAAAATAACTCAGCTGGCGTTTTTCCCGTCGACTCTTGAACTGCCGTACGAAGTGCATAGGCAAAATGCTGTAGAACTGGTCCCAATTTGAATGATGTGAACCAACATAAGAAGAAATCACTTGAATTAATGTACGATTTACACGTTCAGCCATATTAGACTGTGGACGATAAGGAACAGTAAAAGAATGATCAATCTCCAGCTTTTCACACAGAGCCTTAAATATATCAGAAATAAAACAAGGGCCATGATCGCTAACTACCCTAATTGATGCACCATATTTAGAAATATAACTATCGAAAAATGCATCGGCAAATGCAGTTGTAGAAGCCTTCCTGAGGGGGACTAACTCTACCCATTTACTAAAATAATCAACTATAACTAGTACAAATCTATATCTTTTAGGATTAGACAATGGATAAGGACCGATTAAATCTACACCTACACATTCATTAGGAAAATTTATTTTAATAGGAATTAATTTGCCAGCTGCACTTACATTTTTATAATTATAACGTTGACATGTGCTACATCTGCAGACGTAAGAGCGCACTGCTTCCCGCATTTTAGGGAAGTAGCAGGATTCACAAATTCGTGCATAAGTTTTCCTGATTCCTAAGTGACCTGCTAATGGATTATCATAAAATTCTTTCAAGATGGCCTTACGAAGACAAGTCAGAATAAAAATTCTTAATTCACCACCTGAATTTACAACTTTAGAATAAAAAATAAGACCATCGATAAGCTTAAAAGATTGGGACCACTTGTCAAACATAGGTACATTTGCGCTCGGGACATCATCAGGGTTTTCCAAGTTACGATATAAACTACCACACTCTTCATCTTGTTTCTGATCCCTTATTAACAGCTCTCGTGACCTTAACACCAACGAAGACAAAGCACAACACTTAACTTCCTCCGTGACCTCTAAACCACCATGCGGGTTCCGAGACAAAGCGTCCGCTACCACATTTTCCTTGCCAGCCCTATGTTCTATAACAACACTATACTCTGCAAACTTCAAACACCATCTAACCTTGCGAGAAGATAAACCGATTTCGTCAAATAGGTTTATGTCGATTCAGTTAAACTCGAAAATGATACGACTTTTAATGAAACATAAGAATGTTTAAATATTCCTATTCAATTTCCTCTCACCCACTTTAATTTCCGTAATCAGTATGACATATACCTATTTATACCAAGACCAGTCAAATTGACTTCTTCGGGAATTAACAAACTCATAACGAAGTGGTGCGGACTTCCCCATTTTCCACATGGACTAGCCCTTTTCGCCCATGCGCAGTCCACTCCAGGCTTCATATCAAACGTATTAATAATTGGTAAATGTAATTAGGACGCGATCATTATCATTTGTACTTCTAATGTGATAACGTTCTTAGTGAAAAGTACAGTCTGTGAATAGTGTAATCTGTGTCTTATCTTGGAAAAAAGTATGAATATATTTTTATAAAAAGAAATAATATTTCTTGTTTTTCTTTTTCTTTTGTGAATTCTAGACAAAAATGAAACGATTTCGAGGAAGAAAAAAATTATTCGGAGAATACAAAGATCTTACTAGTATAAATGAAGACTGTTCGGACACTAATTCAAATAATAATAATGACTCTGAAAATTCTGGAGATGAAATTGAAGTACGAGATATTGAAGAAAGTGAAGAAGAAGAATATGAAAGTGAAGATTCAGGGAATGAAGATGAAATTCCCTAAAAGAGCCACAAGCGCAGAAAGCGATTGCGAATTTCAAATACTGAATCGGACAGCCAAACAGAATCTGAAAAAAGACAGGAAAAACAAATTGCCCTCGATGGTACTGAATGGGAAGACATAGGGAATGGTTGTGTTGGTAGACTCCCATCACACACTTTATTCAAGGATACTTCAGGCCCAATTGGTTATTCGAAACGAAACATTATGCTTGGTAATGTTAGTAGTGCATTTAGACTTATAATTGATAATTTAATGATGAAGCACATAAAAACTTGCACTGAGCTTGAGGCCAAAAATGTTTTACAGAAAGAAAATTGAAAAATATTATTGGAGAATTGTATGTGTTTGTAGCTATTTTGTATGCTCGAGGAGCCTATGAAGAGAGAAATTTGAAATTATCCTATTTGTTGTCAGAAAAACGGGGACCTTCTTTCTTTCGCGAAACTGTAAGTAAATTAGATTTTTAGAAAATATGAGATTCATTCGTTTTGACAAAAAAAGTGAGAAGAGTGTTTGCTTACAAACTGACAAATTTACATTAGCTTCCGAAATTTGAAAGTCCTTTATTGATAACAGCCAAGCTTGTTCCAAACTAGATCAAAATATAAGCGTAGATGAACAATTGTTTCCCACAAAGACAAGATGCAGATTTCTACAATATATGCCCAAAAAACAGATAAATTCGGAATTAAATTTTGGTTAGCTGTAGACGTGCGAAGTAAATATCTTATAAATGGCTTTCCCTATTTAGGCAAAGACAAACTTAGATCATCAGGAGTTCCTTTGAATGGATTCGTATTTTTGAATTTTGTAAAAAACTACGTAAATTGTGGAAAGAATATAACAACGAATATTTTTTTTACAAGTATGCAGCTCGCAAATAAGCTACTGGGCAAAAAAACAAGTCTTGTTGGAACTATACGAGCAAATAACAAAGAATTGCCGAAAATAGCTAAAGTTAGAAAATATAACATGGCTTTTTTTCTCAACAAAACTCTACAAATCAAATGATATTGTTTTAACAGTACATAAAAGTAAGCCTCGTACAAAAATACTTTTCTTAGCTCAAAAAATAAATCTGTAAAAATTGTCTCTAATCGAAAACAAATTCCTGCAACTGTGTCATTTTACAATGAGACTAAGTTTGCAGTAGACGTAGTTGACTAAATGGCCTGCAAATGTAGCATAAAAGCAGGGTCACGTAGATTTTGAACTTGGCAGCAATCAATGCGTGTATTTTATATAAAGGGACTTGTGATAAAAATATAACTTGAAAACAATTTTTATTTCAATTATCCGAAGAACTCTCCAGTGAATATAGGTACAGATGTAAAAAAACTTCCTCCCAAAAACAAGAACGGAAATCAATGGATTGGGCTCTAAAAAATTCACAAAATGATTCTTATGATCGCAAATCTTACCAAATTCGATTATGCAACAAAAACAAAGCGATTTATACTTGCAATGTATGCAACAAATATGTTTGTGGTAAGTGTTCATCTAAGATAACATGTACTTGTAAAATATGTGTCTCATAATTATTTCATTCATGTCAAATGTGCTATACTATAAATGCAAATAGAAACTGGATGTTTTTTTATAAATAATTAATGAATTGATACATAAAATGTTATTTTTGTTAAATTATGTATATTTTTTTATTTACATTAACTAAGTCAAATATATTTGTGGAAAGTGTTCATCTAAGATAAGAGATACTTGTAAAATATCTGCCTTATAATTATTTCGTGCATATCAAATGTGCGCTACTGTAAATACAAATAGAAACTGTTTTTAGTTTAGTTTCTTTATATTTATCATTAACGAATTATTATATTAAATATTGTTTTTGTTAAATTATATTATTTTATTTACATTAACTAAGTTTAATAAGTTCGTTGCAAGTGTTAATCTAAGCTAACTTGTAAAATATGCGCCTCATAGTTATTGCATGCATTGGAAATGTACTATAAATACAGATAGAACCGATTTTTTTAATTGAATTTTTATTGATAATTAAGAAATTATCATATTAAATGATGTTTTTGTTAAATTATATATTTTTATTTACATTAACTAAGTCAAAAGTTACAATGAAAGCCGTGATAAAAAATCCGTCAATTTGACGGATGCTGTAAAACTAGGTTTATATGAAACATCGGTAGTTCTAGTGTTAAGCTGCATTTAAAATTCTAGACGCAAACGATATAGGTCGACCTTTCTGTGCTAACATAGTTCCAACCCCCACTGCACTCGCATCGCAATAAAATTCAAATTGAGACAAATAAATGGGGTGAGCCAAAACAGGTGGAGAAACTACTGCCTCTTTTAATAATTCAAACGACCTCTGAGCCGCTGACGACCATACAAACTTCACCCTTTTCCTTTTTAAATTATACAACGGTTCACATAATTCTGAAAAACGTGGAATGAACTTGGCGAACCAAGCCGCCATCCCTAAAAATGTCGCCACTTCCTTACAATTTTTAGAGGGATTCATTGACGTAATTGCCTCTATCTTCTCATTATCTATATTAATACCATCCAGCGTAATTTTTACTCCTAAATACTTAATCTCTTTTCGCAAAAATTTACATTTTTCCAACTTAACTGTTAACCCAGCATCTCTTAACAACGTAAACACTTCCCACAGTAATCTTAAATGCTCTTTAAAAGTAGCTGCCATTATAATTATATCGTCCAGGTAGACCAAGACACCCTTACCAAGCAAAGTTTTAAGGATATTATTCATGGCCTTCTGGAACGTTGCCGGTGCTCCCGATAAATCGAAACTCATTCTCTTAAAATCGAAACAACCGTTCCGAGTAATAAACGCAGTTTTAGGTATGTCCTCCGGCTTCATTGCAATCTGAAAATTACTTGACGTAAGATCTAACGTTGACATATAATTCGTACTCGTTACATTAGCCAAAATATCACCAATTACTGGAATAGGATACTGAGGGTATTGCGCTATTGCATTTAACTTCCTATAGTCTACTGCAAATCTATATGCCTCCGGATTATCTAAACTTTTCCCATTATTCTTACGGCATAACACTACCGGCGATGCAAAAGAAGACTGAATTGGCATTATAATATCGTCCGCGAGCATTTTCTGACTATGATAATCAATTATACCTTGTTTAACCTTGTCATAACGATATGGTTTACTAGAAACAGGTGCTTTCAAACCAGTATCAATCTCATGACACGTGCGTCAAACCCTGTTTATCAGAAAAAACTTCATCAAACTCATTCAAAAACTTTTTAAATTCCTCTTTCTCGACCTCACTTAAACCAGACTCCCCCAAGTCAAATGACACTGAAACAGGCTCTTTCTTACTCACATTCTCATCATTATTCACGACCAAAGAATTTTTAAAGAAATCCAAACTAATTCCTCTATCTTTCATATAATCCACACCAACTATACATTGCACAGTTAACCCATCTAACACACAAAACTCCCAACCTATCTAAACCGAACGAATTTCAACTTCTAAATCTACTGAACCCTTATTATCAGAAACTACTCCCTGCGCCGACTGAACCACCAGACTTGACCTCTTTAACTTCTTATACGAAAAATATTACCGATAACAATCATAAGAAATGAACGACTTATCTGCCCCTGTATCGAAGACACTTTTCACTACAATACCATCTAACACAATTAACACTTTAGGTGTATTAATAAGGCGGATTAATAGTAACTTTATTCAAACTCACAGAAGACTTTTCCAACCTCTGAACACATCTCCTTTGCATTAATCTACCTTCAAAATTCTCATCCAAAGTTAACCTTCTTATTTACGAAGAAGCATTCTTGTCCTGTACTCCCCTTTTCCGACCATAATCAACCCTATTTCCATACCCTAATAATAACCCTATTTCCATACATATAGCTATCACCACTTCTAAAATTATTAGCACCACCACAATTCCTATTACCATTAACAGTATTCGACATATTACAACCAGATCTATAATTTCTATTATTCAAATTATTATCCAGAAATCGCTGTCCCCCTCTCAAAAAATTACGCTCCCCCTTATTTCTCAAATTACTTCCCGTGACAGGACTCTGTCGAAGTCTGCGCGAATCCCATTGATCAGAGCTATGCTGAGTCTCATACTTCTATAAGATTTGGTGCATTTCTGAAAAGTAAAGTTCTTAGGTGCTCTAATCTCGATATAGTCTTGTATATTCGCATTAAAGAGAGGAAGAACTATGTCCAATAATTCCTCAAATGTGATATCTAAACCCAATTTATTTTTCAATTCAAGTTTACGCAGGTAAAACTTTGATGATGATTCGTAAATATTCTGCTTATTGCAGTAAAATTCTTTCCTCAAAATACTGTTATCTTTAACGCTAGGTAACGCCTTTTTTTAACTCAATCACAGTCTGCTCAAATATTTTAGCTACATCATTAATCAAAAATTTTGCTATATTTTCTAACCACAAAAGTGCTTCGCCCTTGAGAGAGTTTTTAAGCACTATATATCTATTTTTCTCATGTATATTATTGAACAAAATATAAACATCCAATTGTATTAGAAATTCATTAACGTCACCTGCACCCATAAAATAAACACGTGGCACAAGTTCACAATGTCCGACTTTTTGTTGGGCACCATTTGTAACGGATGTGTGCTCGTACTGGGTGTTGAATACAGACATAACTCGACGTATAAGATAAAACCAGTTCATTTCATCACTTAGGGCTCAAGGAAAGTTGAGCTATTCGTCCTTTAATTTTAATAACTACTAACAACACTGAAGGATTAAACTTATACTCACAGCTCCGGCACTAACTCAATCGGGGCACTTCGGATTACTTCTCACTTAAACTTCAGCTAGAGTACTAGATAAAATTTTATTAGGCAACCCGTGGCTGTATATATACTTATTATTAACTTTGAAATATTCAACGTAATTAATATTAACTCTTACCAACGGCAAACTTCTCGAACCGCTCTCCTCTGAATGAACTAACTGATGGCGGCTCACTGCAAAACTCCTGGAAGACACACTCAGCTGACTTTTGCTGCTAGACACCACTAGCTGGCTTACGCCGCTGGACTCACCACACACACTCAAACTCCAAGCTTTTATATGCTGCAAACTGACATACGACAAATTTACATATAACTTCTAACCGCGACATAGCTGTAGAATCCGAG
This sequence comes from Maratus speculifer, assembly GCA_964019185.1. Lineage (NCBI taxonomy): Eukaryota > Metazoa > Arthropoda > Arachnida > Araneae > Salticidae > Maratus > Maratus speculifer. The sequence goes on along the minus strand of OZ025297.1, from coordinate 268,664,517 downwards.
AAAGACACACACGCTCTAGAAAGTTAAAGTATAAGAGAGGAAAGATGTCGCTTTCACGCTTACACATGTTAAATCATTGACGTCACGATCTCAAAAATGCTAGAGTGCCTTTATTACACAGGTCACTCCCTCACAACTCAAATGAATAAAAAAGAGCACAGACTGGAAGTGTTCCTATTTTGTAGTAAGAGGAGACACAAGCTTGCTCTAACCATAACGGCTGAAATTATTTAATCTTGTATAATTTCAGGATAACCAATGAAAAACATCTGAAAAAGAATGGATGTCATATGATATAAGATCTAAATGACCAGAAAGAAAATACATTATCTGTAAGAAATATACTATTTTTAAAAAGTTAAAAAAAAATTCCCAGCTAAAGTCAACATGCGTTTAACGATGATACCATACAATTAAGATTCATACGTCACATGCATTTTTTATGTGTGTTTTGCCTATCTATTGTGCTTGTGGCAAAAAGCATTCAAATCTGGCAAAAAAAATCGAAAAAATGAAATTTTATTTTGAACTACCAACATGCGTCACTTTCGTAAAGTAGATATCAGTAAACATCTGCCTAGCATTAAAATTTGCGCAAAGTTATCTTGGTTGTCATTAAAGAAAAAAAGTTAAATTGCTCTGCACATGCCACTTTGATAATAAATGAAAAAAATATATATATATCAATAATTTTATTTCAACATTCGTTTGTTTTTTGCGCTGTAATAATTTTAAAATAATATTTTTTTACTATATTTTAAAATTATTACAGCGTAATTTCCACTGTCGAGACAGCGGAAATGCTTTTGTACTAAAACGGAGTGGCTTGAGAAATCGATTTATTTTGCTCAATTTGAAAAATAAACAGAAGCGGCATTGGAAAGCAAAGGTGTCCGTCGTCATATTCCGTTTGTAAGGTGTTCTATACAATCAAAAATAATAAAAGAATACATTTACGCGATTCTAATTCTGCACCTTCGTTAGTCTTCGTTTGTTACTGCAAACTTTTCAATTATTTTTCTTCGAAGTATATTTATCTAAAATATTTTTTATATGCATGGAACTTTGTATTAAAACTTTGTATGTATTTGTAGTAAAAGAAATAGGTGATGCAATTTCAACACCGCTCAGTTACTATCATTATTATTATATTTGGATACATGAACTCAGAATAATTTGACATAAAATTTCATTACACTTGACTGTCTTTCTTTTACTTCAAGTATATGTTCTACATATCGTAATTGCAATTTTTACGGAATTAATTTATACTTTTATTCAGAATTTAAAAACTTAAAAAATAAAACAATAATGGTTACAAATTATTACACAAAGAAAATTTATATTTATTTATTTATTTGTAATTTGCACAAATAAATTGAAGACACAACATTTTATGACAACATTCACCAATTTAAACATTATCCTGTTAAATATTTAACATAACATAGTTCTTCATAAGGATATGTTTTCTTCAATCTAACGCATTCATGAGAGATAATTTAATAATTATGAACAAGAAGATTTATAGGATTTTGTGCAGTCAAATTTAATGGTTCTTCAAAATTCATAAATTAAATGCCAATCATATAGAGTTTTTTTTTAAGTTGCATGTTTTATTTTATGTGTAGATCACAATATATTCTGTATATATTCTTAAACTATCTATAGGTTGAGTAATACTGTTACTAGCCATGAAATAATTTCTAAAATATATCTGTATTGATATGATAAATTACATAACAAGTGTAATCTTCCTGAATTTACAAATCATTCCACTTGATAAACAACTCATTATATTTCCCGATTGTGCCATAAAATATTTATTTGAAAGCAAATAAATGAAATGTTTCGTTGTTAATCTATAACATAATTTCTGCAATCTAATCTATTTGGGGAATATCAGTTATTTTTTATACCCCAAAATATATTCACGATTATGTGGTAATCAAGTTTATCTGTATGGTGCACTATTTATGAATATGTAAGTTTCGAGATAAATTTTCTGCTTTAGGCAAGAAGTGCATAGTTTTCTGAGATGGTACATTTTGCAGCTGACACTATTTTGATAAGATACAGATTTGAGATTACAGTTATTTTTTCATCTCATTTTTGTTGCCTTCGATGCAAAAAGAACGGAAATAACGATTGTTTGGATATGGATTTTTCAACAATTAATTTTTCTTAATCAACAAATTATAAGGAAAAGTTCAGAATTTGTTTAATTTAATATTTTTAAGTTATCGATAAAATATTTTTGTAAATATTTATAAAATGATGAAATTCGGTGGCATAAGTACTTGGGAGTTTTTAAAACACGGCAAGATAAATGGCTTTTTCGAGCTACGATATAATCTCTATTTAAATAATGAAATTTTGAATAAAAATTTAAAAGTAAAACCTTAAAAATACATAAATAAATATATAAATAATGTACTCAGTCCTCCAAAGTATAGTTCCGTAGTGTATGCATGTACACAGTTAAAAATCTGAAGGTTTTGCTGCAACGTCATTCCACCGCTTTTATAGAAAACGATTATTTCGCTGTATTATGAAGAATTCTCATTGGCCAAAATAGAGATTTTTTATAAAAGCGGTGGAAAGACTATGCAGGAAAAGTTTTAATTTTTTAACAGTGTATTAAGCAAGTAAAAGCCTATAAAAAGTTATTAAAATATTATTATGAATAGTTTTTGGTCTTATAAATTTTAAAGGAACAACCTTAGCCGATTTACAAATTTAATACCGCTCTAAGTACTTGTTCGGTTTAACGAGTTTGTGATGCAGTTCTCTATTAAATTACTGTTATTTATTTATTTATTTTATTAATATTCTTATATTTATTTATATTTACATGTTTATTTATTTATTAATTTATCTATTGGCATACAGTACATTTTCAAGCATAAGCCAAAAAACTGAAAGATCACAATGACTGAAATTAGGGCAACGACAATTTTTAATATTTTTTTAAATAAAGAGATAAAAAAAACTCCATGTAATTTTACAAATGCAAAAAAAATATAATTCTGAAAATATTTATCTCTTAAAAACATCACACATACAGTCCTGCTCCCCCCCCCCAATAAAAAAATAGAATTATGTATATATATATATATATATATATGGGTGATTCTCAAAATAGGGGACGATTTCAAAAATGAAATCTTAAAAAAATTACTGTTAGCAGAATTTCTGAAAAAAATAGGTGTTGTTAATATAGTATTAGGTATACTTTCCATGTAGTCAGCAGAGCTAAATATTTAAAAATTAACTTTAAAAAAAATAATTAGTATTTTTTGAGCCACGCTAATGACAAAACGAATTGCATGGAATAAATATATTATGAAATTTTTATTTTCTTCCTGTTTAAATATTTTTTTCCTATATTTATTAGCCTTCCTTTTCAGCAAATGGCTTCCATTTTCACATATATACATATAAGGAGAATAAAAACATTACCAAAGAGCAAATTTTGTTACATGAGCAACATTCTGACACTAACAATGTAAGAAGCTGTCTTAGTGGTTTTTCTACAGATTTAATGCATATTTTAGGGATAATAAATGTAATACCTAAATTTATACGTAAAATTAAACTTTATAGAGGATACAATATAAGCACTGGTTAGATTTATGTACATAGGAGTCTTTAGCATGGACAGAAAATCCATGCTAATGACACTGATATCTGTCCATGCTAATGACAAATGTTAATTTAAATAAGATTATCAGCCATAATATAATCAGAATGCAATATTCCTTTCTGGGGCTTTTTAAAACACAAAAGGTCTGTGCAAATATATAAAATAAAAATTTTAACTATAAAATAAACATGAAAATTATTATCCATTCTAATGACATACAGTTGATGTACGCCCCTAATATTCAACTTCTATTCTTAAAATACAATACATGCTTCTATTTTATGGCTGGGATAAAATGGCTACTTGTTGCCATGGAGAAACTTTATATTTCCAAACTATTGTCATATGTGAAAATGAAATTTTGATTAATAACCAGCTGTTTTAGTATGACCTTGTTTTGAAAATCGAATATGGAGGACAAACTTTAATTCTAATTAAATTGGATAAATCCTCTCCTTGATTAATATAAAGAAAGAATAACATTTGTTTATTTTATAAAAATCATATTAACTCTTGAAAAATGCTAGTATACACAAGGCACAGCTGCTGTGGACATCCATGCTAATGACATTTTGAATCTTTATTCTGTTCTTTTAAGGTGTTTTTAACTAAAAAGTGAATAATTCTTGAGTGCAAATAATGAATAATATTAAGAAAAACATATATAAATATAAAAACATCACAGAAAACCTCTCAATTTTTTTTTGTATGCCGAAAGACATAAATTGTCCCCTATTTTGAGAATCACCCATATATATATATATAGAGAGAGAGAGAGTGAGAGAACCATCAAATAATACTACAAATCAACATCAATATGTATAATAACTCGATAATGACAAATTATATCAAACAGAGGAGTTGTCAAAAATTGGAATAATATTGGAAATGTGGTATTTAGCTTGTTATCAAGGGCAATGGTAAATAGACACATTAATTGCAATTAATTTCTGAATAGAAATCAGGATAAACATAAAATGATTTCCATATTGCCCGATCAATCGCAATAGAGAACATAATTCAAAGAAAAATAATAGAAAAATAATAAGACAATAATTGAATTATCAATATATTAATAATATGGGAAAAACTATTTTAAAGAAAAATATTAGAAAAATAATTAGACTATAATTGAATTTTCAAAAAGATAAACTTACAAATATCAATCACTACCAGATTAATCACTATTGAGAACATATTTCAAAGAAAAATATCAGGAAAATAATAAGACAATAGATTAATTTCACTGGAAAAACTATTTCAAAGAAAATAATTTGACTATAATTGAATTATCAAAAAGCAAAATTTACAAAAATCAATTGATACCATGTGATCGAAATCACACTTTGCATTCAGTCAAAGTAGACAGTTAACAAAGATGTTATATCAAAAACCAAATAGATATAATTTATAATATGTAATTAAATTAACTATTATTAAAAATAATTAATTACAAAACATAAGTAGGCAAATTTTTTTAAAATGCCATAATTAAGTCGCTTACATTTAATATACTTATATGAAAAGATTAGATAAATAAAGTATTAAATATATAAATAAATTAATAGAATAATTAATTTCAATATGACAGTAATATAATACAAATTAATAAATCAGAGTGATGAAAAACAAGTAGCAATCAAATGGAAATTCTTAAAGAAGGGTATCAAATGACTACAAAGTAGAAATCCAAATGATAAACTATGAAAATGCGCAAAGCAGCATTGGGACATTGTGTATAAAAATTAAATAATTATTCCCGTTTTGATTTTGTTCCAAATACTTATAAAAATCTACTTTTACATATATTTCAGTAATATTCTAAATTTTTATTATCATCTATATTCTGTTTTCCTTAATTCGGAGTAATCTACTATTTATTTTCCTATAAAAAACTCAATCGTATTATTAAAATGTCATTTTTTTAGAATTATTAATGTATTTTATTATTTCATTTCTCCTATTTAGAATTTAAAAAATTATTCTTTCGGAAGTTTTATTTTTTATATTTTATTAAATATCGTCTGCAATTCCATAATTCATTTTGATATTTTAGCCGGCGTACTTCTTTTCAATTTGGTAAGCTCTCGCGGCTTGCATATAGTTCGAACGGAATGTCCTATTTTATAGCCAATAACGTATTTACATACACCCTGTTACCGCCCGCAGACGCACGCTCATTGGTATTCGGCGCTAAGACTGCAATATTCTGCGAATTTTTTCCCCTTAAAACGGGCTGACTCTGGCTAGGTGTTGAGAATTTGTCTGATTTTTCAACTGCCGAAAGGAACCTGTCCAAAGAAGTAGTTACATAGAACTTTTCTGCTATTTTGTTTTCGAGATGTGAAGTTTGATTATTCAATCATTCATGAGTGGTGGACTTATTGAGATCCTGTTGGATGTGGAGTAGTTTGGTGAATTTATACAATAATAAAGTACTAATGGCCTTATCTCTTGTTTAATTGGAGAAACTGCCTCACATTTCATCTCTATTTTCCATATCTCTCAGGCCATGGAATAATGGGAAATTCATCCGTTCATCTGTGATATATAATTTTCATATCATAAATCGTCATCATTCGTATCATCATTTTGGTTTCGTCTCACCATCGTTTGTCTATCACTGATATCAGGATTTTGGTACCATAGGGTGAAGTATGGCACATTGATACATGAGGCACATTGATACACCCCCTCTATTGCTCACAGCGTCATTACAGGAAGTTTCACAACAGCTCCAAAATGTTGCACTCAACTATATACAGAAAGTCTTGGAATGATTCAGGTAGTTTGATGAAATGGGACGGGTAATTTATTGTTTTGTTTTGTGCAATTGAAATGGTCCAGTTTCTTCAACTGAAAAGAATACTCTCTCTGGCAAGTAAAGCTACTCTTTATCAGTTCCCCATTCTTTAGTGTTAGATAAATTATGAAGTGTTGGATTTGAGACTCATTTTATTCAAAATGGCTGTATGGGGCACATTGATACAGTCTATGTTGGGGCACATTGATACTATCTAAATCCTTTTCTATTATATTTTTTCATTGCCTTTTATAATTATTTTTACCATACACTCCTTAATCCAACTATTTTTAGCCAAAAAGTTCTAGTTTTAGTTTTTATTGAAGGGAAATAGCTCTCATTTCTTTATATTCGAACATTTTATAGTATTTTTGAAAACAGAAAACGTAAGAACTTACCCAACATCTACTGCTAGTAGAACTAACAAAAGAAAAGGACGGTAGACTGAAAAATCCCAAATTTATATCGATTCTCTAGAAAAAAAAAAGTATTTTTGAGATGAGAAATGTAAAGTAAGGGAAACAAGTTGCAGAACAGCACATGATAATTATATTATAAACAGAATTTTTAATATAATTATCCTTTATTTTCTATTTATAAATCAATTTATAAATAGAAAACCTGGTAATTTTTTCATTTTTCCTATGAAAGAAGATAATTCTGGGGTTGAAGTGCCATATGTGACCAAGTTACCACAGGCAACAATCAGAGAAGGAACGGCCAGAACATCAAGTCATATACATATGACATTTATTGCTTTAATATTGCTTACAAGTAAGTTGTGGGTGATTTGAATTTCTATAAATAAATATAAAATGGTTTTTCTAACTATTTTTCAATGAAATACATTCATTGGTGTTATTTTGTCTCCATTTTCCCCAGACGTATTAAAGTCCCCTATGGCGTGTATCAATCTGCCCCGGTGTTGGAGCACATTGATACAAATGACATTTTGTTATTTCTTTTAATTACATGCAAAAATAATAAATAAAACAACGATTATACATTTTTATAACATACTACACAAGTTTTACTGACACCACTTGAAATAAATAACTTGAAATTTCTGATCTCTGGACACCAAAAAAAAAATTCTTAGAAAAAATCTGTATCAATGTGCCTCAGTTCCCCCTATATATATATTCACATTCGCCTACTTTTGTTGATTTTAAGATAATTTTAGTAATTCTCTGACATGCGTTTACCTATCGAAAGACGATGCTTTGACTGAATGTCAATGCAGTGTCTCTTATATTAATCCACCTCTAAGTAGTATGCCTGAGCGCTGACAAGGAAATAGCAACTGTCAAAGACATATATATATATATATGGGTGATTCTCAAAATAGGGGACAATTTATGTCTTTCGACATACAAAAAAAAATTGAGAGGTTTTCTGTGATGTTTTTATATTTAGATATGTTTTTCTTAATATTATTCATTATTTGCACTCAAGAATTATTCACTTTTTAGTTAAAAACACCTTAAAAGAACAGAATAAAGATTCAAAATGTCATTAGCATGGATGTCCACAGCAGCTGTGCCTTGTGTATACTAGCATTTTTCAAGAGTTAATATGATTTTTATAAAATAAACAAACGTTATTCTTTCTTTATATTAATCAAAGAGAGGATTTATCCAATAAATTTCTTTTTAAAAATAAAATTATAGTACATAAAAAAAGAATTAAAGTTTGTCCTCCATATTCGATTTTCAAAACAAGATCATACTAAAACAGCTGGTTATTAATCAAAATTTCATTTTCACATATGACAATAGTTTGAAAATAAAGTTTCTCCATGGCAACAAGTAGCCATTTTATCCCAGCCAGAAAATAGAAACATGTATTGTATTTTAAGATTAGAAGTTGAATATTAGGGGCGTACATCAACTGTATGTCATTAGAATGGATAATAATTTTCATGTTTATTTTACAGTTAAAATTTTTATTTTATTTATTTGCACAGAACTTTTGTGTTTTAAAAAGCCCCAGAAAGGAATATTGCATTGTGATTATATTATGGCTGATAATCTTATTTAAATTAAAATTTGTCATTAGCATGGACAGATATCAGTGTCATTAGCATGGTTTTTCTGTCCATGCTAAAGACTCCTATGTACATAAATCTAACCAGTGCTTATATTGTATCCTCTATAAAGTTTAATTTTACGTATAAATTTAGGTATTACATTTATTATCCCTAAAATATGCATTAAATCTGTAGAAAAACCACTAAGACAGCTTCTTACATTGTTAGTGTCAGAATGTTGCTCATGTCACAAAGTTTGCTCTTAGGTAATGTTTTTATTCTCCTTATATGTATATATGTGAAAATGGAAGCCATTTGCTGAAAAGGAAGGCTAATAAATATAGGAAAAAAATATTTAAACAGGAAGAAAATAAAAATTTCATAATATATTTATTCCATGCAATTCGTTTTGTCATTAGCATGGCGCAAAAAATACTAATTGTTTTTTTTTAAGTTAATTTTTAAATATTTAGCTCTGCTGACTACATGGAAAGTATACCTAATACTATATTAACAACATCTTTTTTTTTTTTCAGAAATTTTGCTAACAGTAATTTTTTTAAGATATCATTTTTGAAATCGTCCCCTATTTTGAGAATCACCCATTTATATATATATATATATATATATATATATATATATATATATATATATATATATATATATATACATATATATATATATATATACAGTAGAACCCCGCTAATTCGGACCCCGTTAATCCGGATCTCCGCATAATCCGGATCATTCTGGTAAATTTTTTCGGGAAAAAAGTTTGAGAAACGACTGGTAAAATTTCGATAAAATTAATTCATTTCATTTTCGTATTCTGAAAAAAAAAAGAATTTTCTTAAATATTTTCAGAAGGGTGCCTTAATCTTTTTCATTTAAACTCATTATTGCTACCTTTCAATGAATCAAAATGCACCACTTAAAGTTTGCAAGCCAGTTGCTGAGAGTGCTCTCTGAAAGTCGTGGAAGGATTTATAGTCTACAAATTGCGATTTCTTGAATAAGAAGTTTCTTACAATAAAAGAGGGGTGGTAGTACACATTAAGACAAACAATATTAAATAGGAGACCAAGGGTCCTAAACGTTTTCCAAAGGAGATAGCCGTCATTAAAATTTAGCGACCAAAATTTCAAGTAAACATAAAAAACGGAAAAATCGGTCGATTGATTTGCGGTTTTCACTAAAATTATTCTTTATGTCGGCATTTTCTTGAAATTAAATAATAAAGATAAATTTCAAAAAATGCTGATAGAGGACGCTTTTGACTTTGGAGTAACGAACAACTATCTTTGCCGGTATTTTTTGCATCTCATTAAATGTTTTCTTAAGCTTAGACTCAAACTTAAATTTTAAAGCTCAAAATCTGAAAGTGGGAGTGGATAAGTAGCACAAACTGAACTGTGTTCAGAGGGTTCAAATTTCAAATGATTATAAAAAACGGGAAAATTGGTTCATCAATTTGCGGTTTTCACTAAACTATTCTTTATGTCGGTATTTTCTTAAAAATAAATTATAAAGATAATTTTGAAAAAATGCCGATAGAGGGCGCTTTAGACTTTGGAGTAACGAACAACTCTTTTTTGGCGTTATTTTTTGCATCTTATTAAATGCTTTCGTAAGCTTAGACTTAAATTTTGAGCTCAAAATCTCAATAGTTGGCAGTGGTTAAGTAGACAAACTGAACAGTGTTCAGAGGGTTCGAATTTCAAATGATTATAAAAAACGGAAAAAATGATCGATTCGTTTGCGGTTTTTGCTACAAAAAATTTTAAATGAGCATTTTCTTGAAAATAAAATTTAAAGATAAATTTCACAAAATGCCGATAGAGCAGCGCCTTAGACTTTGGAGTAGCGTACAACTATTTTTAGCTGTTATTTTTTTTATCTCATTAAATGCTTTCAAATGCAAAAACTTAAATTTTAGGCTCAAATTCTGAATCGTTGGGAGTGTTTAAGTAGTGAAAAATTGAATTGTGGTAGACGAAAGAGGAGTGTTAAATTTCAACTCCTGAAGTCACTTCAATTTGCGCTACTTAACTACTCCCAATTATTCAGATTTTGAGCTCAAAATTTAAGTTTAAATCTAAGCTTCCAAAAACATTTAATGAGATGCAAAAAATAACGGCAAAAAAAAAAGTTATTCGTTAATCCAAAGTCTAAAGCGCCCTCTATCGACATTTTTTGAAATTTATCTTTAAAATTTATTTTTAAGAAAATTCCGACATAAAGAATAGTTTTAGTGAAAACTGCACATCAATGAAACAATTTTTCCATTTTTTTAATAATCATTTGAAATTTGAATCCTCTGAACACAGTTGAGTTTCTGTTACTTAATCACTCCCAATTTCAGATTTTGAGCTCAAAATTTAAGTTCGAGTCTAAGCTTACGAAAACATTTAATGAGATGCAAAAAATACCGGCGAAAAATAGTTGTTCGTTACTCCAAAGTCTAGAGCGCCCTATATCGGCATTTTTTGAAATTTATCTTTATAATTTAATTTCAAGAAAATGCCGACATAAAGAGTAATTTTAGTGAAAACCGCAAATCAATCGACCGATTTTTACTTTTTTTATGTTTATTTGAAATTTTGTTCCTTAAACTTTAATGGCGGCTATCTCCTATGGAAAACGTTTGGGGCCCTTGGTCTCCTATTTAGTATTGTTTGTCTTGATGTGTACTATCAGCGCACTTTTATGGTAAAAAAAAAATTGGAATCACCCTGTATATATATATATATATATATATATATATAATATATTTTATATATATATTATATATATATATATATATAATATATATTATATATTATATATATATATATATATATATATATATATAATATATTTTATATATATTATCTATATATATAATATATATATTATTTATTATATATATATATGAGATTCAAGGAAAGCTACCAAGTTTATTTAGTATAGGAAGATTTTTTAAGTACATATATTGAACTTATTTAGCTAAAAAGTAAAATTGAATACTTTAATATGTGTAACATATTCATAATTTCGAATGTTTAAAAAATTATTATAAAATAATACTGACACAATTTTCTCAGTATTTATACATCTTAAAAATGCTGATAACATTGAATTCATTTTCTTAACTATCTGCAATTAACAAGATATAATCAGAATGTCTCATTAAACATGAATGAAATAGCATTCAGAATTAAATGAGTAGAATATATGTAATGTAGTACAAGTGTGTAAAAACGGGTTTCGGCATTTTTTCTTGTCAGTTTGAACAATTGAATTCACATGATAAATTTACCAATCAATATTATTTAGATAAATATATCTATCTCTCCATCGCATCGTTTAAATATAGTTCCATTATCGGATGCTTATGCTATGGAGATGTCGATATGGCACATGAGATGTGTTTGCCAAAACATTGGCAATGGATCCGACTTTCGTTGATTTTTGCTCAGTCGGATAAATTGAATATCTACAAAGAAAATATAACTTATATGTGAAATTTATTTCAAATATGACTTATAATAATCGTGATTGAATTATTTAAACGTCCGCAGTGCAACTGTTGTAATTAGTTATCTCACAATTAAAAATTAAATCACATTATGTATGTAGTTAAAAACATTGTTTTTTGCGTGTTAAGTATGGCGATCGATTACGCTGCCAAAGGGATATAGGCTTTAGGAGGCGTGCCCTCCGTGGGAGCCTTTTTAAAGAAACCTAACTCGTATTCACGCAAGATTACCAAAGGTTCGAAGAAAACTACTGAAAATTCAGAACGGTTAGGCCGAGGGGTGCGATTGCGTTCGATCCCAGCACCTCCTTAAAGCAGCCTCGAGAAACGAATCTCTCATCCACTGGTGTTTTTTCCGAAACGTCAAAATGTTTTTAAATGAAAATTTTCAATTCTTTATTTTTTATAAACGGAAATAATTTAAAGCTTAAAATCTAACTAAATTCCTATTATAACTTTCAAATAATTACAAAAATATTTCTTTACTGATATTAATGAAATATTTCTAAGTTCATATATGTAAAATTAAAACACACACACACACACACACACATATATATATATATATACATATATAGAAAAATCTGGGGGAGACCTACATCCAGCAGTGGATCGAAAACGGCTGATGATGATATATATATATATATATATATATATATATATATCGCTCTATTAAAATAGATAACAGTTTTTAAGAAGTTGTTATTTTTTAATTATGCAACTTTATTTTAAATTATTTGTTATACTTATGGCTAGGTTTGATTTTTTTTTTTTTTTTATTAAAATTCGTGCAAACGAAACAAAACTCTGAGATTAATTAAAAGATTTTCTTCCGAAGTTGAATGAAAAAAAAAGTTTGTTTGGTAAAGTAATTAATTATATGGAACGTTTTATTTATTATATGTATATCTATTGCTTAAAATAGAACTTTTTACTTCTAACAAAAGCTAGACATTGACAGGTTGAACAGTATTTATTTTCTGGTGTAACTGATTTGTGTTAAAATCTCCGACCTTATAACTATATATCATATATCTTCGAGATTTAAATTGAACATTTTTTTCGATTCGATTACATACAAAACTTAATTAAATGCTTATCGTTCCACGCTTACTGATAATATATAACTGAGTAAAATGTTTCCATTGTTTTTTTCCATTGTTATTTATTTATTATTTGAAAACAAAATATTTTAATTTCACATAAACACAGATATTTACAGTGTACTGTAATATTTTAGAATTATTTTTTTTTTTTATTTCTGAGTATATTAAACGTAGAAATTTCGTTTTCCTTAATTAAGTATATTGTAATTATTCAGCATATTTCATTATATAAAGAATAGTATATTTAAATAAAATTGCAGAATTTAAATTTCTCTTTTCCGTCGAAATGTTTCTAAATATATTTTCAAAAATAAATAAATAAATAAATAAATAAATCTCAAGTTCATAATTTTTTATATTTTAAATTTCTAAGATTTATTATTATTGAAATTTCAAATATAAGTAACTAATTTAAAAGTAAAATTATTCAAAAATTATCCAATTTTGGTATCACCCAATTTTGGATATAAATTTTTACAAAGATTACAATACATTAATTATAAATAGAAGTTTTCTTATACGTCCATTAAAAACATTTCAAAAATATGCATTAAAATGTTTAATTGCTATAAAGGACGTCAAATACTAATAAAAACATTAAAAGATCTTAATAATTTTTACATGTTTCGATTGAATTTACTCAATCATCATCAGAAAAACAAAATACAAATAAACACAAAGATGGAAAATGACAATAAACTATTACAAATGAAATTTAAATTTTTTTTAAAAAAATAAAAATCACTCGCGTTATATTTTAATTATGTATCACGTTGCTTAATTTTTAAATTATTTAACAATTCAATCCAAATATTTGGGATTTTAAATGATAAGGAATAATTGCAGACCATTGAGCTTCTGACGTAAATTTCAATACTCTCTCTAATAAAAAGTTGCAAATAAAAATCTGACTTATAAATTAATCTACTTTCATTAAACAAAAAATCTATGTTTTCTATTTGATTTAGCCTTGATAATGCGGTTTTACCTCTATTAAATTTTATGTCTGCAATGTGTTCTTTACATCTTACTTTGAATTTTCTTTGATTCATGACAATATAATAATTCTTATAACCACCTTCTTTAAGAAATGGAATGATATAAACACCTGATCGGTCAAATTTATCAATGGGGTCAATTCTATTTGTTAAAATTGATTTTAATTTTGGAGGGGGTCTAGCAATTAAATTTAAATCAAACTTTTTTAATTGTGTTTTAGCAGACTCGAAGAAATTTGGATAATAATTTATAACAACCCTTTTCATAAATTACAATCAACGTTTAACACACAATACACAAACATACAGCACATACGTATACGTTTCGCGAGCACCAGGGCTCGCTTCCTCAGTGTATAAAATTTAAAATGTTAAAAACAGAAAAAACCCCCCAACTGACAGCAGGTCAGAGACCCAAATGATCGCAAACACAATACCGAAATACCCACAAGGCTCATCGACCCCTCTGTTTCTCCTGTTGATAATATTTTGACTATTTTAAATCAAATAGATCCAGTCATTCAATTCACTTATGAAGTTGAAAACGATAACAAATTGCCATTTCTTGACGTTTTAGTCACTCGTCAATTAACCTCTTTTGACACCCGTGTTTACCGTAAACCCTTTGCTGTCACACTGCCCCCCCCATTTTAATTCATGTCACCCCCCTTCTCAGAAAGCTTCTGCTTTTCTGTATTTAATTAATAGAGCTCATTTAATTTGTTCAGATAACAGTTCTCTTACTGATGAGTTAAACTACATAAGATCTGTTGCTATAGATCGTGGCTTCAATTTATCATGTATCAATAAATTAATTTCTCATAGTTTTAATAAACATCCCGATGATCCAGATTCTTCTGTTACACCTGTTTCTTATTCTAGTTTAGTTATTTTACCGTTTCATCAAAGCATTAGCTTTAAAGTTGCAAATATTTTGAAACATTATGATTTGAAAGTAGTATTTAAACCAGTCAATAAATTAACCTTTTCTCAATTAAAAGATCAAATTTCTCCTCTGGATCATTGGGGCATTTACAATATACAATGTCAGTGTGGTTTGTCCTATATTGGACAAACTAAACGTAAACTCAGAAAAAGAATCGCTGAACATATAGGTTATGTAAAAAGAAAAGAGTTAAAGAATTCCTCTATTGCCTCTCATTGTTGGGAGGAGAGCCATAATTTTAATTTTACCTCTGCTACTATTATTCAAAAATGCACTACTCCGCTAGACTTAGATTTTTTCGAAGCACTCTATATACATAAAGCAAAAAACTCCTTGGTTAATGATCTTTCAAGTGTACCGTACATCTCAACTTTCTGGTTAGATTTATTTTGTCATGACACTTAATTTCCAGTTTAATCTCATTGGTTGCTGAGCCTTGTGGGTATTTCGGTATTGTGTTTGCGATCATTTGGGTCTCTGACCTGCTGTCAGTTGGGGGTTTTTTTCTGTTTTTAACATTTTAAATTTTATACACTGAGGAAGCGAGCCCTGGTGCTCGCGAAACGTATACGAATGTGCTGTATGTTTGTGTATTGTGTGTTAAACGTTGATTGTAATTTATTGTAATTTCCACACAAGGTTTTAGCTATTAACCTTTTTCATGTTATTTTCATTGTCGGTTTTATTTTCAAAAACTGCATTGTTCATTTTGTTAATAAACTTTTTAATTAATTTATTAACTATTTTAAGTTGATATCCGTTGTTAATAGCTGTTGTTTTAATTTATCTAATTCATCATTCGAATTTTCAGTGGAACAAATTCTAAAAGCTCTGTTAATAAGGAATCTAAAGGTAGATAATTTATCAGAATATGGAGTGCAAGCAACAAAAGGTATAACATTTAAGTTTCTTATTGGTTTCGATATACTGAACGAATTAGTTTATTATTTTCTCTTTTTAACTCAACATCCAAAAAAGGTAATTTCTTATCAGTTTCAAGTTCGAAAGTAAATTTAATCTTATTATCTAGACCATTTAACTGCTGAATAAAGATTAATTTTCAGTACTTTTAAATTATTACCTTTAGTATGGCTACGTTATATAGATGATATTTTTATTGTTTGGCAGGGGGGAGTTGATAAATTTTAATTTTTATTCAGCAGCTAAATGATCTAGATAATAAGATTAAACTTACTTTCGAACTTGAAACTGATAAGAAATAAAATTTTTTTGGATGTTGAGTTAAAAAGAGAAAATAATGAACTAATTCGTTCAGTATATCCAAAACCAATAACAAACTTAAATGTTATATCTTTTGATGCTTGCACTCCATATTCTTATAAATTATCTACTTTTTAGATTCCTTATTAACAGAGCTTTTAGAATTTGTTCCACTGAAAATTTAAATGATGAATTAGATAAAATTAAAACAATAGCTATTAACAACGGATATCAAGTTGAAATAGTTAATAAATTAATTAAAAAGTTTATTAACAAAATGAACAATGCAGTTTTTGAAAATAAAACCGACAATGAAAATAACATGAAAAGGGTTATTATAAATTATTATCCAAATTTCTTCGAGTCCGCTAAAACACAAATAAAAAAGTTTGATTTAAATTTAATTGCTAGACCCCCTAAAAAATTAAAATCAATTTTAACAACTAGAATTGACCCCATTGATAAATTTGACCGATCAGGTGTTTATATCATTCCATTTCTTAAAGAAGGTGGTTATAAGAATTATTATATTGACATGACTCAAAGAAAATTCAAAGTAAGATGTAAATAACACATTGCAGATATAAAATTTAATAGAGGTAAAACCGCATTATCAAGGCTAAATCAAATAGAAAACATAGATATTTTGTTTAATGAAAGTAGATTAATTTATAGATCAGATTTTTATTTGCAACTTTTTATTAGAGAGAGTATTGAAATTTACGTCGGAAGCTCAATGGTCTGCAATGATTCCTTATCATTTCAAATCCCAAATATTTGGATTGAATTATTAAATAATTTAAAAATTAAGCAACGTGATATATAATTAAGATATAACGCGCGTGATTTTTATTTTAAAAATTTTTTTTAATTTCATTTGTAATGGTTTATTGTCATTTTCCATCTTTGTGTTTATTTGTATTATGTTTTTCTGGTGATGATTGAGTAAAATCAATCGAAACATATAAAAATTATTAAGATCATTTAATGTTTTTATTAGTGTTTGACGTCCTTTATAGCAATTAAATATTTTAATGCATATTTTTGAAATGTTTTTAATGGACGTATAAGAAAACTTCTATTTATAATTAATGTATTGTAATCTTTGTAAAAATTTATATCCAAAATTGGGTAATCACTTACAACATATTTACGTGGAAAACAATATGACTAGAAAGTCTTTTCTCTCGCCACTGTGGGAGATCCTGCGCTGTGACTCCTTTTTTTCAGCTATTTGTAGTCAGTTGTGTCATTTCTTTGATATAATTACTCATGTTTTCATCAGTATAATCAATTCGTTCAGCCAGCACAAGGGGCTATAACCAAGATTTTTTTAATTCATTTCACATTTTTTTAAATTGTATTTTATCGTTTATTTCAAAAATTATTATTTTTTTTCATTGAAGAAGGGGATTAGAGTACACTTGAAAAGGATGTATGAAATAACTTGAGGGGCTTTATTTATAAGTAACTGTGCTTTGTAGCGTTGTTTTGTAGTTTTTACTTTATGGGATAATTTGAAACCCATGGGTTTAGAATTCATCAGCACTTAGAATACAAAATTCTATCTTCATAATCTTCTTGAAACATTTAAATTTTTACTATACTGTACAATATAACTCTAAAATTTAAATTTAGCATTATTTTTGTAATTTAAATTCCAAATGATTTGTAAACGTCTGAGAAAAAATAATAAACCTGTATTTTGACTGCATAAAAATAATAAAAAGAATAAATGCAACTGGCATAAAGGAAAAAGTAGTTAAAATTTTCAGTTTTCTGGAGGTAAATTTGAAAAATTCTTTGTGATTTTAAACAATCAAGAGTGGGTTTGTCACCTGACTAAAATTTTAAAGTGTCTCTAGGAGTCTTACTTTCTACCGGAGTGTGCAATATAGCAACGTGTTATATTTATTTTTTTCTCATTTTCTATAAAACATAAATGCGTAAAATTTTAATTATAGACAACTTAATATCATTTCTGATTTTTCCTTTTTTTTAATATTGTACATTGAAACTTGTATTTTTTATGTTTAATTTTGATTTTATAAAAACTAAAATTCTTTTTTTTTTATTTGATCCATTGCGAGCAAGACTGTAGCTGAACTGTGGTCCAAGAGCCCCTCAAGATACTGGTAACGATATAAAACTAATGTGTCTTGTATGTATACTTTATTTCTAAGCAATTTATTAATTTATTTAAAGCAGGCAGTTTTTAAATAAAAAATAAAAATTTTAAAATAAATGGTTTACAAATGAAGTGTACGTTTAAAATGCATTCATTTTACATCATTTTCAATGTTCATGAAGATTCTTACATTTCATTTACATTTATTTGCTTTGAAATAGGCGCTACAGCTATTCGCCGGCATAACCTCCAATGATCACAAGAAACCATATAGAACACTTTATTACAGTATATCCGGCACATACATTATCACAGGGACAACACAGACACCCATGCCGCTAGCTGAACTCGAACCAGGGTCCAGCGGTTTGGGAGGCGCTGACGCTACCAACCAAGCCGCTGGGTCGGCATGAAGATTCTTAAGCCAATAATTTTACAGCAGTCTTGCGCGCAATGGATGCCAATCAAAAAACTTTTTTTCTCAAAATTAAACATACAAAAAGTAAAATAAATTTCAATATAGGATATTAATTCTTTTTAATAGAAGTGATATTAAGTGGTCTATATTAAATTTTTATATAGTTAGGTTTTTTAGGGATTGTGAAATAAATAAATAAATGTAACTAATTGCTATATTGCACCACCAGGTAAAAATCAAAACTTTTGCGAGTCTTTTGTACTTTGGTTTATTGATCGTAAGTGTTTTTAAAACAAAATACGTCAGTTTTAAATTATAAAAATTCAACCTATTACATCCAGATTATTTCTTTGAAATTAATGAAGGATTTATATTTAATAATTTTTTATAATTAAAAGATACAATGGATTTAATCTTTTGCTTTATTTCCAATGTGAATTAAAAATCATGTAAGTATCATGTTTCTATTGTAATACTTTTTTTAAAAGCTGATTCTTCTTTAAAATATCCTTTGTTACATCTTATCACTATATTTTGCTTTTCTTTTTTTATTTGCACATTTTTAATTTAAACCGAATAAAAGCCGAAATTTAATTAAATGCGTATTTTCACACAAAGATTTTGGGAGGATAAAAATAATAACACCTAAGTTACTTTATTAAGGGCTTTTAAAGTTATTAAAGTAAGTGCTTTGTATATATCCTTTCGAATATAAGCATATATATATGTATATAGTGTAACTTCTGATTTATGGTCACTCGCGAAACCCATGGAAAGTTACCGCTTTTCAAAGGTGGGTGTTATTCAGAGGCTTTATTTTGGAAAACATCAACACTACATTAATTTAATTAGAAATACAGCCATTTAAAAACACTCATTATTTTAATACATATTTTAATTTCATCAAATTTCGTCAAAACTTCGATAAATGTGTTGATTTTGGAAAATTTTGGGAATTCTATAATTACTTTAATTTTTTCTTCCTCATCACATATTTTTCCTATCTTCCACTATTTACTGTATGGAATCAAATATAACAGTAACTACCAAATCTTTGTTCAAACTTACAAACTCTCTGACCCTTATGTTCTTATGATGGTTGTTCTAAGAATATTATCTAATTTCCGCCCGTCATTATTATCTCCATATCTCCATTCAAGTAAAATGTTTTTGATCTGCTTTATATGTTATGGTATATGGGTAGCGTGGGATCCTTTTAAAGGGCATCGTTCACATCATCGATGCTTCCAAACAGTGTAAACACGATGCCCTACGATTAATAACAATGTAAAATGTGAATGTTAGCGAAATCTATCATCAAATACAAAATGTGCATGACACGGAGCGTATGTTATCACATCTTTGGTCTACTCAAAAAACTATGAAGGTATGACAAATATCTGAAAATAATGAGGTTCAAGGTGAGTTGAAAATTGGCTTTGAAATCGTCGTCCCTTTGGAGCATTCTTGAATCGACCGAAGATGTTGTGACATATATTCCGTACCATACACATTTTGCATTCGATGACAAATTTCACTATCATTCATATTTTCTGCTGTTAAAATTTGTACAACACCGAGTTGACACCGTTTAGAAGCATCTAATATTCTAACGATATTTTTTAACGTTCTTCCACGTATGAGCATATAGCGGGAGCTGAAGATATTCTATGCATTCTCAGCGCTTTTCGTCCTCTATAGGATCATGCGAAATCATTTTTTTCTCCAAATAGCGGAGTTATGACAGCAATGCCACTTTCATTTGGACGACAAATACATTTTAAACTTTTTTCATTCCAAAGAAATTTTATACGACGTTATATACTAAAATATGGTTTTAAAATACTGCGGCTAGCAAACTAATTACTTATTATGTTATTTAACGCACAGCAAATACAGGTAAATATATGCGCAAATTATTTTTTGATTTATTTTGTGCGGACAGTGTTCAGTAATTCATACAAGAATTTCATATTTTTATTTATTAAAAGAAACAATTGCTCAATTATTTAGTGCACATTTAAACAAACTATAAATACTACATTCTTTATTTACAATACACACAATATGATGGTAAACCTCAATAATAAACGAAATAAACTTGAAATTAAAATTTATATATGCGAGTTATAGTACTACCAGGAAGAGGGGAAGAATAAAAGACAGTTAGGGCCATTACAACAGTAGAAACAGCGGAAAATAACTCAAACGAGTAGACAAGGAGAGAGGGGACCAAATAAACCAAATTTATACAAACTTTTCACCTTTTTTATTCTGCGCAAGAATTTTAATTATTTTTCATAAATATATTCATTAATATACAATCAAAAACATTGTATTATTAATGCGACAACTTACCCTCTTGAAAAATTTATATTTCGGATTCATTTAAAATGTTACACATTTTCGAAAAGTGACAAAACTTCTGAAAGTATCTCATATTTCATTTCCACAATATCATTTCATAATATTAAAATAAAATTTTTTATCCTTTTTATAAAACGACGATACAAAATAATTTTTTGTAAAAGATGGTGCATTTCAAATTATTTATTTTTACTTTTATTATAATAAATAAGCTTTTTGTAACTGCATTTGTATACGCTTTTCATAAAAAAATGACGCTTTGCTTTTTATCGCAATCTTCATTGTTTTTATTAAATTTCATATATTTAAAAGAAACATTTTATTTAATCCAATATCGCAACTTTATAGCTAACTGTATATTTAATAAAATGTATTTTTGCATATTTACTTTCCATTTTAAATGGATTTATTCTTTATTAAACTGAGAATTATTTTTATAAAATGTTACTAGATTAAAAATAATGCACAGTTCTAAATTTAAATGGAATTCGCATGTGGCATTCATATAATTGTTTACCTTGTTTACATTTAAATTTTTAGAATAATAATACTTCTCAAAAAATTTTAAAGAGAAAATAATAAAAAAAATTGAAAGTAAAATACTAAACAATCATTAGAAAACAAAAGAGCAAGAATTTATTTATATGTGTGGATGAATATGGACATTTTTTCATCAGATATAGTGGAAAGGCGCACATGTGAACCATGCATATTTCATTCAGTTAATCTGGGTTAAAATAAATAAATAAATAAATGACAGTATTTGTACAATGGTTGGCTTAACTTTGAGACAAATTAGCCATTTTGATTTCTGGTTATTATATTTTGTTTGTTTTAAAAGGTGTTAAAAATGTATTCGAAAGGTATTGAAGTAAAAATTCATTCAAGACTTTTTTAAAGAAGAAAATCGTCATTACATTCGTCAACAGCATTAATTAGGAAAGTCCAATAATTTGCTTTTCTTATTTCAAATAAAAATATCTTTTTAATGTAAGTTAGGTTAAGTTCGTCTATGAAAGCTTTAGAAAAATAATAATAATATTTGCTCTTGTCCAACATTGAAATTGAGTAAAGTCAATGTATTTGGAATTATCTTTACACTTTTAATTTACTGGAAGTTAGATATCACTTAAAAGTTTTGTTAAGTTAACAATTAAAAGTTTTCGAGGATTGTTCGGTTCGAGATTCGCTTATAAAATAGACATTCGTTTAAAAGACGGGATCCAGCAGAGCGTGCGCTGCACAGCCTGCGGAACGATGCAGTAGTCAACGGCGAACTGGTTCAATTTTTGTTTGGTTCCACTATTTCAACGATTTCAAGGATCCCGAAGGAAGAACTCGGCAGCACGCCTACCATATGGTCCCTTAGGTAGCGGGAGAAGGTTCGAGGTTCGTTCTCTTTAAATTTTTATAAGATTAGAGAAGCTCGGTATTGGGAGAAGCCAGCTAGTTATCTATACATATATGAGAACAATTGCACAATTTCCGCGGCTCAGGGAAAAAAACAGTTTTAACAGAATAACTTCTTACATAATCAAATATAATCTAATTTCTACATTTCCATTATAAATATCTAGGTTTGCTTTGGGAATTCTTCTAAAGAATATACGAATATTGTAATAAGAGAGATAGAAATCTGCTATAAGTTAATGTATTTAAAATAAGGAAATTATTCTGAATATAATGAGGTTTCATGTTTCGAATATCTACAGCTCATATTCAAAATATTAGAATAATTGAGAAAAAGTAATAAGAAAAATTATTTGTCATTTATTTATTTTTTATACTAAGTAAATGCAATTAAATTTCTTACAAATTAAATCTGAAATGTTTAGATAAGATTTTAACATTTATAAAAGATAAAATACAGCACAATAAATTAGGTATACAGCTTCCTTAAACACACCAGAATATTAGAATAAAATTTAGATTGGTTCAAAATATTAGAATATTTTATTTTACGCAACAATATTACCTTATGAATATGAAGTAAATGGTAGTTAATATTTTGTAGCATCCCCTTTAGCTTTCATAACAGCGTACAATCGATCTTGCATACTATATACAAGGTGTTTACAAACATTTCTATCAATATTAGCCCAAATAGACTTTATACGTGCCACTAACTCAGTTTTACTTGAAGGAGGATTTTCTTGAAGTTTTTTCTTCATTATACACCATAAGTTTTTGATGGGATTAAGATCTGGGGAATTTGGTGGCCAAGGAAGTACCTTAATGTTGCGTTGGCGAAACCAATTCTTAGTTGACACCGAGGTATGCGGGGACGCTAAATCTTGTTGAAAGATGAAATCATCTTCAAATAAATCTTCTGATGATGGAATCATGTAATATTCTAAAATTTCTTGATATATCAGAGAGTTAACCTTTTCGTAGACGATGCATAACTTTCCAGGTCCTTCTGCACTCATACAACCCCAAACCATGACACTAGCAGCAAATTTTACGGAACGTTTAAGGCATTCTTTATCAAATGCTTCTTGCTTCATTCTCCAAACTCGAATACCTTGATTACCATATGAAACACAAAACATACTTTCATCACTAAATAATATATTTTTCCAATCTTCATTGCTCCATAAACGTCTTGATTTACACCAATTCAATCTTATACGCTTTTGTCTTGCAGTCATGAGAGGTTTTGTTTTCGGCACACGAGATTCAAATTTAAATTTATGGAGACGTCTTAATGTTGTCGATGTAGAAACTTCAACTCCTTCTTCTTTCCATTTTCGGTGCAAGAATCGCACACTTTTAAAACGGTTTTTCTTAACTATACGCTTCAGTTTCCTGTCATCTCTAGCAGATGTTTTTGGTTTTCGGTCACCATTTCGGCGATTATTTTGAAATTTTTCAATTTTTGAATATTGTGTTAGTATTTTACTAACGCTCGATTGCGAACAATGTAAATAATTCGCTATAAAACATTGATTTTTACCGTGCCGATACAAATCAACCATACGAAGTTTTGTAGATTCAGGAATATCACTCACACGGCTCATTTTAAGACGAAAAAGAAACAAACTGCAAAAAAGAATACTGATTTTAAATAAAATTGTCTGAATTTAATCAATGATGCCACCAGTTAAGAATTGGTAATAATTAAAGGAGAATTAGTGTGAAATATTCTAATATTTTGAACCACTTGAATAAATATTCTAATATTTTGACTTTTCAAAAGAATTTTTTTTACAATTAATCTTTTCAAAAATGATATTAAATTTAAGATAACAAGTAAGTTTAATCAACAATAAGTTCTTAATAAAAATATCGTTTGCATATTTTCATTAAAAGACATTAAATTACCAAATGATATTTTCAATTTCTAAAAAAAAGGTAATTATTCTAATATTTTGAATATGAGCTGTACATATAATACGGAAATTTGTATTCCTAAAAGAATTATATTTTTCACATTTGAAGCTAATGCTTAGTGTTTCATGAAGATTTAACGTTAACATTTTAGAACAATTTCTAGAAGCAAATATGTTATTTCTTTTTTTTATGTACTTTTAATCTGATACATATTAAGACTAGTGAAAAATGCTCCAAGGAGCAGTGCAAAAGCAGAATATGATTTTAATTGAGCATTAAAAAGTAATGGACAACTGCTTCTGTTAATTACTGAGCATGAGGAAGGATAAGGGATCCCTTCTTGGCTACAACTCACTTCAATGCCAACTTTGAAAAAATCATATTTTGCGCTTTTTCCATACAAAAGAAATTTGCGGTTCTTTAGTAGAATTTTCCACCGTGCTTTAGATGTTAACCAGGGGTGTAGTTAGAGGGCGCATTCTATTAGAATAAATACGGTACATACTTATAGTAAATACACTTTGTTAAAGTACAGGGCCTCAATATTTGACAGGTATGCCAGGCATTTTTGCCATTGATGCCATTGTGCTAAAAACAAAATATAAATAAATAAAAAAAAATGGATAAAATATAAATTTGGTATGGTGCAAAAAATTCCCTAATTTAAAATTAAAAATCAAATTTAACAGCCACCAGGGCTAGACACCGTGCATAATTATTCAGTAAATGATTCATTAACACTAGAACGCCCGGAAATTCTACTCAAGTTTGAAAATAATATTTCTCACCAGAATTTTTATTCAAAATTATTTAATTGACTTATTTAACGTAAATTTGCGTGGATTAGATTTAAATTATTTCAAGAAAATTTTTCTGGTTCGAATTGAAATTTAGTTACATGATTGGAGTGGAATCGACTCCATCCGGGCGTTTTAGTGTTAAAAAATGACAAAAATCAGCAAGTCAAAAATTTCAAAAAAATTCATAATTCGTTAAAAAATTAAGTTAAAAATAAGAGAAAAAAAAGCATTCTGTATTTTTTTATGCTTAATCGAATGGTGTAACTGGTTTTTCTCTCCGATGATCACAAGTACCTTAGATTGATGACTGCCATTCTTTTCTTTCATGTTGTAAAAAAACTGTTTAACGTAAAGCTATGAATTTTTGCAGGATTAATTAGCATCGCAAAATCTTTAAAATAAACTTTACCGCAACATTCTATCTGCAATAGAACGTTAGATATACCCATTTATGACCAAGTTTGGAAAATACGCAATTTGAGAAAAACCGCCCAGCGAAATAACGTTTTCTTGATGACTACCTCGGGATAAAAAGTTTGTCTTTTGTTTAAAAAAAATTAAATTTTTATCTTTAGTAGTTTTCGAGAAAAGTGCTGGGACACAAAACTTTTGTCATATTTTCAGAATACTCTACAGTACACCTACAGTATGCCATAAAAAAGAATAATTTTTGTGCTATTTTGTGCGTCTTGGTCAGACGAACATTTAAAAAAAATCATCAAAATTGGATAAGTATTTAGTTAGTTATTGCAAAAAGAAAAATTGAAAAATCCGTGTGCACCATCGCTCAATCATATTATTGTAGCGCGCTGCCGCGCGCACAATGATAGTAAAAGGTTCTTTGAAAAGATTCTGGGAAAATGTTCCGCTTTTTGTTTCAATTCATTGCAAGGAAGATTTATCTAATTATCTTAAAAAAAAAAAAAAAAATGTTACTAGTAAAATTATGAAACATGAGTTTATTTATTCAAAGGATTATTATTTTTTTGCTCTAAATTTACATGTTAGAGTAAAAGAAATTTGAGTATCCGTTGCTAAAATCTCCGTTTTAAATATTCCAAAAATTTTAATTTACTTATCAAAGATGTGTAAAGTATGAGCTATGCTTTTTGTTGTCGTCAATATGTAGATAAATTTATTTCCGTTTCTCCTATATTTTAAAATTTCTAATCTTTTGTTTACACAAATAAATACCAATAAATTAACAAAAATTGCATTTAATATTGCTAGTTTAATATCATTATATATATAGAACCATTAGGCAATACTGATATATAGCATCTATAATGAATAAGAATAATCCTTAATGGGTTATACCATATTATATATATATATATATATATATACACCTCTCAAAACAATTGCAGTTTTAGGTGGATTTTGTATCTGGGAAACTTTTTAGCTGATTGATACATGGTCGACAGACATAGTAGGTTATATGAGAATAAATTACACATGATTGGCAGAAAAAATGCAGTTTATTGCGCATTTGTGTACAAAAGGAAAAAAACACAATTTGTGCATATGAGAAAAAAAGAATAAGAAAAGGTGTTTTCTTCAAAGAAAATCATTTTCAGTAGGGGGTACGGTTTTCACGGGCGGCCAGCAACGTTGAACACCTTTGAGGCATGGACTCAATGAGGCTATTAATGATGAGTTGGGGTCTGCCCCTCTCTTCCAGAAGAGCACTTTCCAGATCTTGTAGAGTTTGTGGGGGTTGTTGGCGGCCAGAAACTCGTCTTCCTAGAGCGTTCCAAACGTGCTCGATTGGATTCATGTCTGGAGAACACGCTGGCCATTCCATTCGAACGATTCCTTCCTCGAAAAGAAAATCCTCCACTAGGTTTGCACGATGTGGCCTGCAGTTATCGTCCATTAAAATGAAGTTATCTCCGATTCCTGCAGCGTAAGGGACTACAATAGGTCTGAGGATCTCATCCCTATAACGGCGACTAGTCAGAGCTCCATCTCGAATGATGTAGAGGTCAGTGCGCCCGTCAATGGAGATGCCACCATACACCAACACTCCTCCACCGCCAAATCTGACACTTTCGTGCACGAATGCAGGATTTTTCCTACTGCCACGGTCCCTCCAGATGAAAATACGCTTATTATCCGAATGCACAGAAAAACAGGACTCGTCAGGAAACAGAATATTTCTCCATTCATTTCTCCTCCAGTTGACATGTTCGGTTGCCCACTCCCTGCGGTCGCGACGGTGCTTTGATGTTAATCTAACACATACCATCGGTCGGCGAGCATACAGACCTACAGCATGGAGCCGGTTTCGGACAGTCTGAGTTGAAATCGTGGTGCCTGTAGCCGAGCGAAGGTGTTGTTGGAGAAGAGTAGCGTTCATGTTTCGGTGTCTCCGAGATGTTAACGCTAAATACCGATCTTCAGTGGGCGTTGTTGCCCGTCTATGACCTTGCCCTGATCTTCGGCCTACACATCCACTCTCCAAAAAACGGTTCCAGATCCTGGAAATGACACTTTGTGACACTCCAATGGCTTGCGCTACTTCGGCTTGAGTTTAGCCCCCTTCTAACCTACCAACAATTCTAAAAGCTTCTGAATCTGTCAAATGACTTCGCTGAGACATCGTACTTGTCGAAACAAAGCAATCACTGAATGCCGATCATCCATGTCTTCATTCTCTTTTATCCAGTTGAAAGTCAAATTTCATTCGTTGCCGTTGAAGCGAAGTTTTTGACGTCGAACTCAAAATTTGCATACTCCACAGTTTGAAAACCAGAAAAATTTGCATTTGTGATTCTCTTCTTCTATTTTCGGCAAAAAAAATCGTTTATATCTTATTTTATATAAAACTTCAAATATCCTTTAATTGTTTTGAGCAGTGTATATATACATGTATGTATGTATGTATGTATTCTATGTATATATAGCATTTAATGATTAAAGTGTATCGGAAGATCCAGAATGCCATGCCATAATAAACAAATATCATAACATAATAACAATAATCAAACAAATAAACATTAAATGAGATAAAATTCGAACAAGAAAAACAAAATAAAGAAGCTGTGAATCTCATCAGCGGTGGGCGGTTTTAAAAACACAGCAATACATCTGAATGAATATGCAATAAGACTATTGTTGCGTATATAAGGTTCTTTTGATCTTATGGTTAGACAACTTCAAACTCTTGTCTTTTAGAAAAGTAGAAAATAATTTATTTGCAGATCTTCAGAACAACAGAGTCTTCGAAACTCACAAATATTACTAGATACTCAAAAATAATTGTTCAAATCTATCGTACAAGTGCAGATATAGGTTCCAGAGACTTTTTACACAATGTCTCAATACTAAATCACATTCAAAACAACGTAAATAAAACTCAAGCAAACTTGCTTATTCGTAGTTCACTCAATGACTGACTGATAAATAATAATCACAACAGCTCGAATTGCTCTCCTTAAATTGGCTCGTAGCATGCGCCGGAATATTCTACAACCTTCTAGAAAATTCCAGAAACCAAGGAAAAACATTCAATGTATCAGTAGACCAAAGGGGTGGGGTTACATAGAGAGGGAAGGGTTACCATCGCCAACAATCGCCAAGTTTGGCGATATATCGGCAAATTTGGCGACCAAAATTAGTCGCCAAAAGTGACGCCAACTTGGCGTATCTCTAATATTTCGCAAAGCTGCCATAGACATTCACTGAAAATAATAGACAAGTTTGCTTGATAACAGAGACAATGTAACAAAAACTAATATTAGTAAAGAAATGGAGCTTAATAAGATTATTTACATTATTTTACAGCACTAACACTAACTATTTACAAAATTCGTAACACTACCCCCTCCTCAAAGACTGCACGTCCCGGGCAGTGCAATCCTTGAGTTAGGGGAAAACACTTAAATTAAATAAATAAATAATAATAACAATAATAAGAAGATCATAAATAAGAACTAATTACTATTTGAATATTTAAAAAAAGTGACTTTCATGACCAAGAAATTCCAGTCTGAATTCCATGGTCTGAAATTCCAGTTTTGAATTTCTAATCACTTTGGCCAAAATAAGGGGCTAGCCGATTATAATGTACGACCTTGGGCTTGGTGTGTGGAGTTTTTCGTATGCGTACGACGACGTCATTCAGCCTGTTGACGACTGTGTAAGGACCGTCCCTGTTTCTTTGTAATTGTGGCGACAGTCCCTTGCGACGTATGGGATTCCACAACCAAACTTTGCCACCTTCGTTGAACTCATGTCCAGTTGCCTTTATGTCGTACCGTGTCTTCATCTTTTCTGATGCCAGTCCGATTCGGTTCCTCGCTAGACAATGAACCTCCTCAATCCGTGCCTAGAGTCCATCCACGTATTCTTCAGGCGACAAAGGAGTGTCAGGAGGACGGCCAAACAAAAGATCCGCAGGTAGACGAAGATCACGACCAAAGAGCATTTGAGAAGGGCAGTAACCAGTGGCCGCATGAGTGGCACTCCTGTAGGCAAGCAGGAAAAGAGGCAATTTCTTGTCCCAGTCCTGTTGATCTTTAGACACAAGGAGGGAGAGCCTATTTAGGATGGTACGATTGAACCTCTCCACCATGCCGTCCGATTGAGGATGTAGAGGTGTAGTTCGAGTTTTGTCCATGCCGAGTAGTCCGCACATTTCCTTAAACACAGTAGAATAAAAGTTTCTTCCTTGATCAGAATGGATTTGAAGAGGAACTCCGTATCTGGAAACCCAGTTTTGAACCAGTATGTCTGCTACGGTTACCGCCTCTTGATTAGGAATGGCGTAGGCTTCAGGCCACTTAGTGAAGTAGTCCATGACAACGAGGATGTACTTATTGCCATCAGATGTTCTAGGAAGAGGACCCAGGATGTCTAGGGCAATTCGTTCGAAAGGAGCTCCTACATTATAACGCCGCAATCGTATACGGGTGCGCCTCTTTGGACCTTTACGTGCTACACAGGTGTCACAAGTTCGACACCACTTCTCTACATCACTGCGAACATTATTCGAGTAAAAAAGCTCTCAAAACATTTGAGGGGTCTTCATTACACCAAAATGACCTCCTGTGGGACTACCATGAAGTTCTTGAAGGACCATAGAAACTCTCGACTTAGGGAGTAGTAGTTGCCATCTACATGTCTTTCCATCGCCAGACTCCCATTTTCGGTACAAAATAGCGTTCTTCAAATGTAGGGAATCCCAGAGGGCCCAATAACGTTTAGTCGTAGGAAGGTAATGGGCTATGTCTTGCCAGCTGGGCTTCCTGTTGGACTCCTCTTTCAGTTCTAGAATGGCTTAATTTTAGGATCAGCAAGTTGATCTTTACGCAGGCTCTCGTCACTCCTCGGATCTTGCGATGATGTAGACCCAGTTGTAACTTGTCTTACTATAGGAACTTTGACATTAAATTTCTTCTCAACCCGGTCGCAGTATCTACAATTCTCTGAGCAGGTTCTTCTTGAGAGAGCATATGCATTTCCATGTGATGAGCCTTTTCGATGGCGTATCTCCATATCGTACTCTTGAAGGTTTTGTATCCACCTGGCTATCTGCCCTTTAGTGTTCTTAAAATTCAATAGCCAAGTTAGAGAAGCATCATCAGTTCGGATCAGGAATTTTCGACCGTAAAGATAGTGATGAAAATGGTCTATTGCTTTCACTACAGGAAGAAGCTCTTTTTTTGTTACGCAGTAGTTTCGCTCTGCCTTTGATAAGCACTTGCTGAAATAGGCGATAACACGCTCCTGGCCGTCGATTTCCTGGGACAGTACAGCGCCAATGCTTTCGTTACTCGCATCCGTATCAAGTATAAACTGTTTATCGATTTGAGGATATGACAGAATTGGAGTGGATGTTAAGGCCTCCTTAAGCTATTCGAAAGCAGCGTTATATTCCTGTGTCCACAAAAATTTTTGATTGGCTTCTGTTAATTTATGAAGTTGTCTTGGAATCATCGAGAAGCCTTTGACAAATTTTCTGTAATAGGTGCATAATCCTAGAAAACTCCGAAGCTGGTAAACATCTGCTGGACGATTCCAATTTTTCACAGCCGATATCTTCTCTGGATCAGTCCTAACTCCTTCCGCCGAAATGATGTGTCCAAGGTAGGCGAATTCATTACGAAACAAACTGCACTTAGAACGGCTTAACTTCAAATTAGCTTCTTAATTTTTTGTAGCACCCGCCTGAGGTTGTTCAGATGTTCATCTAAAGATTTTCCTATGATTATGATATCATCTAAATAAACAAGATATGCTTCGTATGACAGCCCCCGGAGAACCGTTTCCATAAGCCGTTCGAAAGTTCCAGGTGCGTTAAATAGACCAAAAGGCATTACCTTGAACTTCCATAATCCTTGTCCCGTTGTAAAGGCAGTCTTCTCGCAGTCGTCCGGATGGATCTCTACGTGGGATCGAAAGTGTCGTCGATCCTTGGTAGAGGGTAACTATCCTTTTTAGTGACGTCATTCAGTCGGCGGTAGTCTACACAAAATCTTGTAGAACCATCCTTTTTTCTTACTAATACAATGGAAGACGCCCATGGACTTGTCGATGGTTCAATGACGTCATTTTCTTCCATATCCTTAATTAAATTTTGCATCTCTTCTTGCTTGGCAAAAAGTAATCGTCTAGGGTGTTGTTTAATAGGTGAGTGATCTCCAGTATCAATTCGGTGTTGTGCCATTTTGGTTCGTCCAAAGTCTTCAGATGTTTGGGAAAATAAACTTTGGAATTCTCCAATTAAACTTTCCGCAGCATCCCTTTGATTTGGATCTAAGTCTGTATTTTGTAGCAAATCCTTGACTAAATTATCTGAAGATTTCTGGGGGTGATTGGAATTTTGACTTATGCACGTCACTGGAGCACATGACGCTATCACCTCTCCTTTCTTGATAGTCCTCGTCCTATCATTGATGTTAGCAAATGTGTCTTGAATGGTCTTTTTCGAGAGGTCCACTACAGAAGAAGCCACCAATACTCCTGCTAGTGTACTATTGTCTTCGGGATAATCTATATGGGCAAATCGATAATTAGTTTCATTTTTAATTACAGCAGGAACTAAAAATTCTGTTCTTGGATCTAGATTGATGTCTTCTTTGGCTATTCCTATTTGTTTACATTCAATTTCGTTATTTAATCCAAAAAGACTTATTTCTTCAAATTTTGAGAGCATTTTGTTATTTTTGAAATCAAGTTTTAAGCCAAACTTCTTCAGAAAATCTAGCCCGATTAAGCAAGGATCTGTTATGTCAGCCACATATGCCGTATGATAATATTTATTTCCTCCAAAGTAGATGGTTAAATTGGTCTTTCCACATATGACTATCTTGTCGCCAGTCACAGTTTGCAGGGTAACGCAGGGTGGAGTCCAGATGAGTTTAGATTTCAATTTTCGAGCCAAATCTTCTCTTATTATTGTCACATTGGCTCCTGTATCGACAATCATACGGCACTGAATTCCATTAATATATCACATATATTAATGGATGTCTATCACATATAATTCATTATCACCACCACTCATTTTTGATATCTGGAGGATCTTCAGGTGGGGCTTTTCACTCTCTGGCAACCTCCGCCCCGCGAGATGGCCAAAATTTAGTTTCCCTGCTGACTGTTTGAATTTATCTCACGTTCGTGGATTTTTGGGCAGTTTCTTCGGAGATGTCCTGTATCACCACATCCCCAGCACGTGAGATTCTGTCTTCTTGAGCTTGTTTTTCCGTATTTTAAAGCTTCAATCTCTTGATTTATTTTCCTCATTTCTTCCAAGAAGTCGATCTCAGTGTGTAAGCTTTTGTTCACCGTTGCCCCTCGGACTGAATGACGATATCTTCGGCTGGCTTGTGTAGCTGCTTCCAATTTTAAGGCATATAGTAATGCAGCCTTTAAATCCTTTACATCTGCCATTCGTACCGCTCTCTGCACTTCGGAATCTTTTATTCCGTCTACAAAGTACTGCAGTGAGAGAATTTCCCGTACATTTGTCGAACAGTCGATGAATGCTGAATTTGCAAGCCGTTCTATTTCTAAGTAGCGTTGCAAAGGTTAGAAAAAACCCGGTTTAAACCCGGGAATAAACCGGGTTTTTAGGAATAAACCTGGAAAAAACCCGGGATTTTTTGGAATAATTCGGTTTTTTGGGAATAAACCTGGGAATAAACTGGTCTATTGGAAATAAACCCGGGAATAAACCGACTTTTTGCAACTCTATTTCTAAGGCAAACTCTTGAAGGGTTTCACTCGATTTTTGATGGCTGCTCTTCATTTGTATTCTCGTATAATCTTTAAAAAATTTTTCTCCGAATCTCATTTCAAGTGCACAACTTAGAGTCTCAAAATAGAGTTGCGTCATATCGGGAAATGTTTGCAGCACGTCGGCGGCTTCTCCTCTTAAAGATGCTCCCAGTTGACAAGCTTTCACCTCGTCACTCCATTTGTTCGCTTCGGCTACAATGGTGAATTGGGTCTTGTAGACTTGCCAGGAACTCTTTCCGTCGTATGTCGACAGCTTGATGTGCACGGGAGAAGCAGGCGGATTCCTAAATTCTTCATAATTACCACTGAACGCTGAAAGCTTCTTCTCAAGATCTTGTACTTTTTTATTTAGCTTTTTATCTACTTCAACTACTTTCTATTCAATATTACTAACTTCATTCTAAATTTTCTCTTCTACTTCCTCCATTTTTCTTTCCATTTATTCTTCAACATAACTAACTTCATTCTGAATTTTCTCTTCTACCGAATCTATTCTTCTCTCTACCGACTAGATCTTTTCTTCCAAAGTTTTCTTCATTTCTTCTTGGCTTTTATTAACTTCCTCCTTTAATTCTTCCATTCTCTCTTGGCTTCTTCTCATTTCTTCAGTCAACTCTTCTTGGCCTTTATTCATTTTTTCCGCCAACTCTTCTTGGCCTTTATTCAACTTTTCCGCCAACTCTTCTTGGCCTTTATCAATTTTGTTTGTCAACTCTTCCAACAACTCTTCTTGTCCTTTGTCAATTTTATTCGTCAATTCTGTTTTTATGCCATTGATTGCATCTAATAGTTCTTTCAGTAGTCTGTCCATTGCTCTTGTTTTCGCCATAAGATTCCGACTCCTGACACAAAATTGTTGCGTATATAGGATTCTTTTGATCTTATGGTTAGACAGCTTCAAACTCTTGTCTTTTAGAAAAGTAGAAAATAATTTATTTGCAGATCTTCAGAACAACAGAGTCTTCGAAAGTCACAAATATTACTAGATATTCGAAAATAATTGTTCAAATCTATCGTACAAGTGCAGATATAGGTTCCAGAGACTTTTTATACAATGCCTCAACACTAAATCACATTCAAAACAACGTAAATAAAACTCAAGCAAACTTGCTTAATCGTAGCTCTCTCAATGACCGACTGATAAATAATAATTACAACAGCTCGCATTCTTCTCCTTATATAGGCTCGTAGCATGCGCCGGAAATTTCTACAACCTTCTAGAAAAATCCAGAACCAAGGAAAAACATTCAATGTATCAGTAGACCTAAGGGGTGGGGTTACCATAGAGAGGGAAGTGTTACCATCGCCAACAATCGCCAAGTTTATCGCCAACTTGGCGATATATTGCCAAATTTGACGATCAAAATTAGTCGCCAAAAGTGACGCCAACTTGGCGTATCTCTAATATTTCGCAAAGCTGCCATAGACATTCACTGAAAATAATAGACAAGTTTGCTTGATAACAGAGGCAATGTAACAAAAACTAATATTAGTAAAGAAATGGAGCTTAATAAGATTATTTACATTATTTTACAGTACAAACACTAACTATTTACAAAATTCGTAATACTATTATATGTAGTGGCAGTGGATTTCGATTAGAGTGTCACATTGTAAAAAATCAAATGTGCAAAAACAATTGATATCACAACACGCCCCCACTGGACCAAACGCCACAGTAAACAAGATAAAACTCATTCAAAAAATATACAGCCGAATTAAAATGTGTGTAATATATATTAAAACAGCAATAAAGTTATATACCTAAGTTTGAGAGACACAGCCACACAAAACAACTAAAATCTTGCATTCGAAAATCAATCAATTTTCATTCCATGTGGTTGCCACACGATTGCAGATATCCTTGTAAAACCGTTCAAAAAGGCTTTAAGTTATACAAAATCATTAACTGCCAACCATACGACAATTATTTAAAGATGCAGATTGGCTGTAAAACTTGTATATTTATTATACATTTTAGAGGTAAATTATTTTATAGTATAAAATATTCTTTAAATGTTGAAGATTATTTTAAGACGATTTTTAAGTTTTACTTAAAACTTTTTGAAAGACTTTTCAGATTATATATATATACATACATATATATATATATATATATTCAAATCGGTTCATAAATACGACAGTTATCGCATGACAAAAATCAGATCTTTTCAAAATGTCAGCCATACTAGAAATACAAAGTGCTATAGCTTAGTGATTTTTTATGATATAGACAAAACAAAAAGTGTTCTGGTATCGTTGTTTTAAGTTCTAACACATAAACGAAAAATATTTTCCAACTTGTAATGTTTTCGCATTTAATTTTTAATTTTTAATTAAAAAAATTAAGTGGTCGCAATTTTAAAACACGATGGCGTACGATGCCGGCCAACGAACTCGGTCGATACACTTGTATGTACTATGTACATACAAAGTTTCATTCAAATAGGTTCATAAATACCATAGTTATCGTATGACAAATATCAGATCGTTTCAAAATGTCAGCCATTTTAGAAGTTCAAAGTGCTATAACGTAGTCATTTTTTTTATATATAGACGAAACAAAAAGTGTTCTGGAATCGATGTTTTAAGTTCTAATACATGAAAGAAAAATATTTTTCAACTTGTAATTTTTTCGCATTTAATTTTAAATTTTAAATTAAAAAAATTAAATGTCCGCCATTTTGAAACAAGATGGCGTATGATTCCGGTCAACGAACTCTGTCGAGAAATTTGTATGTACTATGTACATATCAAGTTTCATTCAAATCGGTTCATTAATACGATAGTTATCACAAGACAAACATCAGGTATATATATATATATACAGGGAGTCCGAAAAGTCTGGAAACGTTCGAATAACTCGAGAAATACATATGAGATTGAAAAACAAAAATATGCGTGTTAAATATTTTTAAATAAGCTACTTAGTGATACCAAATTTGACCTTCGCAACCGACCTCCTGGGGGTCAGAGGAGGTCCAACTTATCTTAAATTATAACCCCCATTTTTTATTGCATATTCGGATTCTACGGACAAAAATACGTAACTTTTGTATTTGAGGTTTATTTC
Source organism: Maratus speculifer (assembly GCA_964019185.1). Taxonomy (NCBI): domain Eukaryota; kingdom Metazoa; phylum Arthropoda; class Arachnida; order Araneae; family Salticidae; genus Maratus; species Maratus speculifer. The sequence goes on along the minus strand of OZ025297.1, from coordinate 268,627,888 downwards.
GGATCCTCCTTTATCACGGTGTAATTGAGCATATTAAATCGATACATATTTCGGTTTTCCCAACCAATATTTTCCTGATTGGACAGAATTTTTGAGGTTAAATTCCTCGTATTTTGTAGGAATAGCGTTTCTTGAAAATCACCCGTGGCGATTATTTCGATAATGCTACGCTGTTAAAAATTTGATCCAAATGCTGTAGCGTCATTCCACAGCTTTTATAGAATATCTCTCTTATGACCAATGAGAATGCTCCATAACACAGTTAATTAACCGTTTTCTATAAAAGCGGTGGAAAACCGCTACAGAAAATAATAAAAAAAAACATCCACATCAGCCGTATTTGAAAATTATTCGTTATTTAGAAAACATTTACTAGATAAAATAAAAATACAAATCGAAAACTAAATTAATGTATTTCAATGAATTTTTGCAGTAAAAAAAAAAAAAAAAAACCTTTACACTGTAAAAAATTTAACACGTTTGCTACAGCCTCTCTCCACCGCTTTTATAGAAAACGGTTACTTTGCTGTGTTATCATTTGTCATAAAAGAGATATTCTATAAAAGCTGTGGAGTGACGCTACAGCAAATGGGTCAAATTTTTAACAGTGCAGCATTATTGAAATAATTGCCACAAGAGATTTTCAAGAAACCACTATTCCTGCAAAAGACGAGGAATTTGACGTCAAAATTCTGGCCAATCATTCAAAACCTGGTTGGGAAAACCGAAATATGTATCGATTTAATATACTCAATTACACCGTTATAAACGAGGTTTCAAAATAAACATCAAATACAAAAGTTACGTATTTTTGCCCGTAAAATCCGAATCTCCAATAAAAATGTGGGGGGGGGTTATAATTTAATATTTAGAAGTTCGACCCACCAGGGGGTCGATTGCGAAGGTCAAATTTAGTATCACTGAATAGCCTATTTAAAAATATTTAACACGTATATTTTAGTTTTTCAATCTCTTATGTATTTCTCGAGTTATTCGACCGTTTCCAGACTTTTCGGACACCCTGTATATATACATATATGGATATATATATATATATATATATATATATATATATATACACACACACACACTGATGTCCAAAAGTTAAGCATAAATGGTAATTAAGCAAATAATGAAAGAAATATAAATCGAAATGTGGTGAAACTCCGGGTGTGTAATCAAAATAGTACGAGTCATATATTTTCGCGAAGAGTTTTTCCCGAAATCGAACAGGGGACCGTCAACAAATTGCAAAGAACGAAGATCTTTTGGATAACCCTGTCAAAACTAATGTAGCAAAAGCGTTCAAACCGCGCATTATGATTAAGTGGCTTATTGTAGTGTACTGTGTTCATTTTTATGCGGATAGCATGTATACTCGTAGAGAAATTAAGGTTTTTATAAAAACAGTCCTAAGTTTTTTTGCTTCTAATTTGCGGAGTTCTTAATATAAAATAATGTTCTTTTCTGAAAATATGACAAACATCATTGTACACAATACCCTGTCATCAGAATTTAAAAATAATAAAAATTGTATGAAAAATGAGTAGGTTTAGTAAATAATTTTTCATTGCACATGCGTCAACGATATCAAAATTCCATTTGCTTATTGTGTTAGCTAAATGTATAGAGCAACTTCTGTAAAAGTTTCAAAAACATAGCTTGAAAATTTTGAAAATTATCGTCTATAGAATTTACTCAAAATTCGTTATTCCTAAAAGAAAGCAAAATATCAGGGTTTTTTTCCAAATACAGTTGTACGTGCAATATTGTCTAGGCACGAAACAATGGAATACGGATACAGCCCCTCATCTTTTAGCTTCATTAGGGAATAAAATATTTTTATCTCATTCTATCATTATATTCAGAATTTTTAATGTATGTTTTTGAGACTTTCACAAAAGTTGCTCTACACATTTAACTAACATAGTATGCAAATAAAATTTTAATAGCGTTCACGCGTGCGCAGTAAAAAATTATTTAGTAAACCTGCTCTTTGTCATACAAATTTTTATTATTTTTAAATTCTGATGACAGGGTATTATGTACCATGATGTTTGTCATATTTTCAGAAAAAAAAACATTATTTTATATTAAGAACTCTGCAAATTATAAGCAAAAAACTTAGGATTGTTTTTATAAAAACCTTCATTTCTCTACGAGTATACATGCTATCCTTATTCAAATAAACACAGTACATTACAATAAGCCAGTTAATCATAATGTGCAGTTTGAACGCTTTTGCTACATTAGTTTTGACAGGGTTATCCTAAAGATCTTCGTTCTTTTTCAATTTGTTGACGGTCCCCTATTCGATTTCGGGGAAAACGCTTCGTGAAAATATATGACGCTTACTATTTTGTTTACACACCTGGAGTTTCACCACATTTCGATTTATATTTCTTTCATTACTTACTTAATTACCAATTATGCTTAATTTTTGGACACCATTATATATATATATATATATATATATCAACATTTTAACGGAGGATGGTTTTGGGGTCTGGGGGTCATGATCAGTGAAAATATATAAAAATTTTCCGGAAGTGCTTTCCTCCGGACGGCTGCAATAGGAAGCTTTTTACATTTTGTAATGAAAGCTACCTAAAAAACCACGTGTTTTAATCTCTGGAAATAATAATTTTTTAAACTAATATTAAATTTTATAGGGGATTTAATGAGAAACGTTTTGAATCATTCACTGTGCGTCAAAATATAGTTCATAATCAATTTTCTAACTACAGAATGATTTTAATGGATTTTAAGTATTAAAAGCTAAAAGAATATTTTTATCATTTAAAAGTACAATTTCATGTAAAAGTTTTAAAATTAGAAGACATTTATGTTAGAACAATTAATTATTGATAACTTATTTGGAGTTAATTTAAATTTATGTCGAATGTTTGCAAAAGGCTAAAATATTGAGGACATATCGTAGTTTTGAATTTCAAAAGGGGAGAAAAAAATGCGTGTATAACTTAGAAACCCTTTTTCTTTACTGACCCTACGGCGTCAGGGTCAGAGCGTGCGTCCAGAATACCAAGGTAAAAAATTTATTCCCGAATGCGTCTGAATAATTGGCAAAAAAAGAAAACAACGTTTGCGTTTTCTTCTAAAAAATAATTAAATTAAATCATGGCTTTATATTATTTTTTATCATATTAGAGACCTTGAAATTTCCCAAAGTCCTCCCATATCACTTCATCAAATCTTTCCCAGAACCTCCAGGGGAGAACCTTGAAGGATGGCCTGAGGACCTCCCCAGGATGCTGTAAAGCGGACATTTTCAGTTCCCGAGAACCTCCTGGTGAAAATTGTCTGCATCCCCAGGGATGCCTGGGAGATGACGCTCCTGGGTTCTGAATCGTCCTCAGGATATCCTGGTGAGGTAAGTGGGTAGCGCTTACGCTAACGGTAACTGGGACGAAAGCATCCGTCCCTTCGAAAAAATTATGGCACTATGATAATTGATGTCGTAAATCCGCACCACACAGTGACCTTTGTAGGACGAAGTGGTGCTGGGTTCGTTGCAAGTGGATTTTCTATTGCCCATATTCGGCAATTCTATGTAATGACATATACCGACAGATGGAAATGGGCTTGGTCAGTCCACATTTTATACAGAAAATCATTGTCCACTACCATGCGAACAATAAATTCCAAAGCAAAACTCTCTCCTTCTGGCAGGACAGAAGGAAACAACTCCATCACATAGAAAATTTTGTACGGATAACATTGTTTGGTTTTTTGTAGAATGTTATGCACCGTGCTCACAGGGCTGCCCAATATTCGAGCAGTTCTCCGTGCACTGCATGGTTGCACACCACAACTCGGCTCCCCCTGAACTCAAGAGACCACTTCTTCAACTTACCGCCGTATCACTTCTTTTCCTTCCTTTAACAGACTGCACATGAAACGAATTGTAATTTTTTTTTCATTATTTTCACCAGACTCATAATCAACACTTTTGTTCATACCTTAGAAGGTCCTGAACTGCTGCAGAACTGGTGCAGAATCATCGTCACTGTAATTAAAGATTTACAAGCAGAGTTCGGTCCTTCGGTGAAACACTCATGGCGAACATCTCAGATGAGAAATGAGAAAACGCCGTTTACCAAAAGCTTTAACACCTGAAATGGGTTTGCGCATGCTAGGAATTCAAATTTAGATATTCTGATCCTTACAGCACCATTTTTCACTAAATTGTAGAAGCTTTTTTATACTTTATGTTCTTTTCCTTTATTTCAATAATACGCCGTTTAATTTTGACGTCGTTCTAATTAGCGGTTAGCTTTTTCGAGCGTTTTCAAACTTAAACTTTAATAATAATCAGCCTGTATACATCGTTTATCATACACACACATATATGTATGCATATATATTTGTGTATGTGAGTGTATTCGTGTGTTAGTATTATATGTATGTATATTTTTCTTTTTTAAATTAATATAGTACAGAATAAACAAAACTAACCTTTTTAAAAATTTTCCTTAATTTTATTTTTTTAAATAAATGGAGAAAATCTCGTGCCCGTTCAATTTCCATTCAACCTAATCAAATAAACTGTAGGTTTCTTAATTAGTTGGATAAAAAATATATTTTACACGTTTTTCTTCTAACGGTAAACTTTCGTGATTCTTGTATTGGTGTTAGTGGAAATAGTTGTTTTTAAGCTATAAATAAAATATCTGTTTACTTCTATAAAAGCTTAAGGACGTGGAAAAATTTAAACATTATATATAAAAAAAATTAAAGACTAAACAAATTTTCAAAACATAAAATAGAATGTTCGAACTGTAGATTGTTTCGTAAGATTATAGAGACAAAACTAAGAATGGACAAAGAAAAAAATAGAAAAAGGAATAAAATTTAGAATTTTTATTTTATCCTTTATTTTATTTTATCCTTTATATTCCTTTATTTTATTTATGATTGCTGTAAAAGGAATTCTTATAGATATTTTTTATTTTCAACATATATATTTTTAAATTGAAACAATATAAACATGCAGCTCTAACCAAATGATGAATTATTTCATGTAGGAAATTACATACTGTTATTGCAATAATGTTGTTCAAAACATTAAACAAAATTAGAAATTCTTTGTGCAACGGAATGAGAGACAAACACATACAGGGATGATATTATAATGACTATGTTATTACTTTTTTTAACTACGGAATCCTAACAATGCTTGAAAAACAAACTCGTGAAAAAGAAAAAAGGAAGGCAAATTATGAAGGTAAAATTAAAAACCTATGTGAATCAAATAAAAATTAGTGGATTAGAAAAAATCTAGAATTTAATTATTCTTGTGACAAGTCTATTATTTATTCAGACCATATTCAGCTCACCAAAGTTTGATCAAGAAAGTCATCTGACCCTCAATCAAGCAAGACAACAACAGCAGCTTATTCCCTTAATTATTCACTTATTGTCCAAAATACTGAGCAAAATATATCTACATTCCTCTTGACACATTTTCATGTTTTTAATTCTTACATGCAGGAAATATTTGTTTTGAATTATAGTTCCGAAATTAGAAGAAAAAAATATGCAGTTATCCTGAAAAAAATTTAGGGTCTCGGAAGCTTGTATTGAAGAAATAACAAATCTATTAAGGTTATTTAGTCTGCAAGCGACTATTAAAATATTCTATAAGCAACAAAGGTGTTGTTTGATACATCACTGTGTTGTTAACGCGAAAGCTGGAATGAATGCTTTGAGATTCGTTTTTTGCTGAACTGTGTACATTTTGACGCAAAACGAACTAGATTTGAAAGAAAGGAATAAAGACATTTCTGAGATCTGAGATATTTGGACGATTGAATTAATGGTTGCATGGATTACTACAAACGAGGATCCCGTGCAAATATTGAGAAATAGTTATTAGCTTTTTTAAGACAATTTTCATGTAGAATGTGGATACGGTTTGGGCCATCCATTGATGACTTTATGATGCGTGAAAAAGTTACATATCTAGTAATTACAGTCAGTCTTTATTTCATTATCTTTTAGTTATAAAATAGAAAACATAAATAAAAAATATTAAATTTTATAAATAAAAGTTGCTTAATAAGTATACACTGTTAAAAAATTATGTCCCAGTTTGAACCAAATTTTTGTGCTTAGAAGCCGCCACCTCAAGATGATGAAATTTCTTTCCGTCATTTTGAGCTTCCTATTTCAACCTCGTTCCAACTGTTGGAACTGTGCTTCAACTGTAGCTCCAAATATTGGTTCAAAGCTTCACCATCTTACCGCGTCAGCTATTGAACAACAAAATTTGTTTTAAACTAGAACAGTATTTTTAAAAATGTAACATAAGTAACTAATTTAAATTTAGTTTTAAAGATAACACTATTTTTACGGAAGAATTGTTTTTGTATGCTTACTTCATGGTTTTTTTAAATTTAAATGGCTAAAATAAACAAAGATTTTTTTATGAGTATAGATATGTGCTTACAAAAATGGTTTATAATGAAAAAAAAATAAACTTATAAATGTAAAAAGTTTTTTTTTTAAATTAAATCGAAATATTAGGATTTCTTTTACACAAACTTAGTCGTGAATTCTAAATTTGTTTCATGAGAAATATAATAATAGATCCCCATGTGCCTCTATACGTTTAATAAATTAAGCGAAAATTTTGTAAACTTCTTTGCAATTATTTTTCAGATATCGTGCCACCGATGACATATTAAATCACATATTTATAATAATAAAATAATAGCTAAGTATTTTAAATATAACTTCCCTTGTATTCAAAATTTTAAAGAAGGTTTGAATTGAAATTTTCCTTAAAAGTATACATTGAATTTTAAGATTTTTTAACAGTCGATTTTGGGATTTTTTAAATTTTCGTCATACCTTAAATCTGTCAAATATAAAAACAAAATAGCGATTATGCGATACAGGGACGAATTCCACGATTAATGCATATACCTAATTTGCGTTCCAATTCTCAAAATGAAGGTATTCTCCTATTAACATATTTCGTTGAAGAACAAGAAAGAAATATTTATGTGAAAAATAAAAATATAACTTTAGATAATTGGTTTACATCGATACCCTTACCTGAAAAACTTCTAATTAATTCAATAAATTTAACAATTGTAGGGATTGTTTTGGCGAAAATATCTTTTAATGGTTGTGTTCTCGATGCAGTGAAATAATGAAAAAATAGAGCCGTAGACTGTGTGAATCAGACGTCTAATAGCTTGTCTTGTAGTAGAAATTAGGCAGATAGCATCTTTTGTGTGTCGTGGTAAGATAAATATAATTTATTAAGTGCACATGTTATATGTGTGCACCGAATGACTCCAAAATTCGATACATCATTATCGGAAAAATGTCAATGATAAAAAAAGTAATAATATTATTGCTCGTTAGATAGTCGAGTGTTTTGCAAAAGCCAAAACTGTTCTGTATTGTATAGAAAAAATTATATTAACGCGTTTTTTTTTTGAGTACTTTCCATGAAAAAACAAGCATTAATCAAGAAAAAAAGCAGAGCTGTTATAATTTACACTTTATCAAAAGAAGATGGAGACACATTGGATTAAATGTATAATAACATTTCGACTAATACGTAAGCACACCGATATCCTGTTTGTAAGTACTAAGGTATGGAAAATATTTGTTTTGTAAATTCATATTTTATGTACGTAGATAATGTGTCTCAAAAATCGATAAAAGTATTATCCAAAAAAAGTTTGCGATAAACCAAATAGAAGATAATCTTGTTCTGTGTAAGAAAATGCATTTCAAGATTTTTTTTTGTCCCGATAAGCAAGGATGGTTATAAGAAAATATGTGAAATTGCTTTTGACATTTCAACAACCGAAAAAAATGTGAAAGTAAAAAAGTAAATTTTATTAATTTTGACCGTACAAATTTCGCATGAAGCAGTCACAAGTTTTGTCTAGCGTGATCTAGGGCAATGTGTGGAGAATGTTATGCTAATTTGTGTAACGATTGCTTTAAAATTATATAAAAGCTTGTTAAATATAATAAGCTTTCTTGTTTACTTTAAGATAGAAAGTAATAAAGTCAACTGTAGGAAATAGGAGAATATTATTTTATTGTTAGATTTAAAAATCTATTTAAACAAACGTATGCAATCTGTCTGTGAAAAGAATGGTTCCAGTCCGGTTTTTTTCAGATTATAGAATTCTATAGTTAAAATTACGACTAGAATTTCCTTCTAAATTTACAATAATGTCACATTTTATTTCCTCATAAGAATCGAACAAACTCAATATAATATTAACACATCTAGTTATAATGTAACACGTTTCTATAAGTACGATGGATAAATGAAAAATGTATTGTTTAATAGCAAAAAAATGAAAGTTTGATGCTAAATAAATAGAAAAATATTATCTATAAAACTTATTTATTTAAGTGTGTATCGATTCATTATAGGTATCTATTTTAAAAGTACTTGTGTTATCCGTTAGTAAAAGAAACGGAATTTAGAAAAGATTTAACTATCAGCATATTTGGAAAAGAATTTATAAATTAATTTATCTCAATTAGTTCACTGAACCTTAACAAATAATTTTATGCAACAGAAATAATACTGAAATGTAATTTTCTATTTTAACTAAAAAATCATCCTTAAAACTTTTTAACATCTTTCTTCATAAGTGCAATTATGATGTTACGATATGCCTTAAGATGAAATATAATGCAATTATTTTTCAAGTTGTTTGTGTAAGTTTCTAAATAAATTTCTTAGTTAAGTTATTTAGTAAAAAAAAAATGTGATTATGAAAACAATAGGAGTTAAATCTTTGAAGCACTTTACATTGCATTTTTCTAAACATTATTTAATAAATTATACGATAGAAAATAAACGCCTCTAGGACCATTTCGTAATTTGATGTTTTATATAAACACTTGAAATAAGCGAAACTAACAAGCATATTTATGGTATTGTATTGTTTTCAATTTGTTAATTTTTCTCTTGAGAGTTTCCTATTTCAATGGGTGTTCAAAAAGTTGCAGCCGCATTATAACCTCATCAGACCTGAGCATAAAATAACTCTACCGATATATATTTATTGCTTTTGCATGATCAAAATGACACCATAGATGACAAAAAGAGTCATTTTTATGAAATCCCTACTTTAGGGGACTGGTAATTTAGGTTTACAAATACGGATATAAAAGTATTAATTCCCTTAAAACGTCAGTTTAACTATCAGTAATATAAATCTAAACAATAACAAAATAAAGGTCTTTAAACAAGTAAATGATCAGCAAATCCTCAAAATTTTACATTGTAAAGCATTTAAGTTAAATAATCATGAATATTTCTTACTTTCTTGGCCACAATGTCACTTCCACACTCAGATGAAAATAAAATTTATTTTATGAGGTAATATTCATCAGTACTGACATTTATTGGTTTTGTTTTAAAGCAAAAAACATTAAGCTGTATAGAAGTAAAGTAAAAATGCGAAAAATTCCAACAGTTTAGTTTTTATGAGGAAAAGACTGGAAATGCACATTTGTGTACCTCAGGTCTGAAGAGGTTAAAATTCAATACTGAAAGAAGTAATTATCGTTAAGAATGTGTTTTCTCCAAAGTCTTTCTTACGATGAGAAGCTTTCTTCAAGCGAAGTAAAATAATTAGATGGAAGTTTCAATTATAAATGCTGTCATTTACCCGCTTGATGTAGCATCTCAACCTCCCACACAAAACCTCACTCTTTTTTTTTCCGCTGAGGCGGGAGGGAGGATATTTCAAGAAGAAACTCTATGAGCTGACATTGAGTGCTATAAATACCCAGACTATCCAGTCGATTCCATAATCAATGCTGGCGTGAATTGGAGAGCAACCACGTGAAATGAACAGGGGTTGTCTTTGGATGTGACTCACGCTACAAAATGAGTAAACATATGTTAATGGCTTGCACAAATTTTAGCTCTGCAACTACCTTTTGTAAACTAAAATGATCTGAGTAAATAATTGTCTAGAATGATTCTGTAGATTGCCTTGATCTTTACCGATAATTTAAGGTACAGCACAATCTACGGACGAAGTTTGGAACTATTTTTTTTTTCAATCGCTTAGAGATACTTTTTCATCGTTATAGCATTTGCTTCAAAACTGCAGTAATCTACGAGAATTACTTGATTTTATAATGAGATTTAAAATGAGGAAACGTTAATAAATTCATACAAAATGTTTACAAATCTATTTAGAAATATAAATTCAGTCAGTCCGGACCAGACGATGATTTCAACTTACTCTATCTGACGCTAGGAAGAACTTTTTTCGCTATGAGTAGGTTCGGGGCCAGACCTAGATATTTTAACCTGTGTAGACCTCTACAGTCATAGCAAAAATAAGCTTAACATTTCCGATTTCAGACGTTTTGTCAAATATCAAGAAATAAAATTGAGGAATGACTTTGAATCTCCAGATGTATAAACAAAATAGTATACATCATAGATTTTAGAAAAGATTTTCTTCCAAAATCCAATAGAGGACTGTCAACAAATTAGAAAAGAACTAATATCTTTTGAATAATCCTGTCAAAACTAATGCAGCAAACGTATTTAAACTGCAGATTATGGTTAAGTGGCTTATGTTAATAAACTGTGTTCATTTTTATGCAGATAGCATGTATACTCGTAGAGAAATTAAGGTTTTTATGAAAACGGTCCCAAATTTTGTCAAGTTTTTTTCTTATAATTTGCAGAGTTCTTAATAAAAAACAATGTTGTTCTCGGAAAATATGGGAAACGATATTGTACCTAATACTCTGCATTCAAAATAAAAAAAATATTACATTGTACATAATACCCTGTCATCAGAATTAAAAAATAATAAAAAATTGTATGAAAAATGAGCAGATTTACTAAATAAATTTTCACTGCGCACGCGTCAACTTTATAAAATTTCATTTGCATATTGTGTTAGCTAAATGTAGAGAGCAACTGTTCTTAAAGTTTCAAAATCATACATTAAAAATTCTTAAAATTATCGTCAATGGAATAATTCAAAATCCATTATTCCCAAAATGAAGCAAAAAGATGAGGAGCTAAATATGAGGAGGTATCTAAATAGTACGTGCAGTATTGTGTAGACACTTATCAATGGAATATGGATACAGCTCTCATTCTTACGTTTCATTTTGGAAATATCGGATTTTATCGGATCTTATTCTTTCGGCGACAATTTTTAGAATTTTCAAGCTATGATTTTGAAACCTTAACAAAAGTTCCACAACACATTTAGTTAACATAAAATGCAAATGATATTTTAATAGAGTTGACGCATGCGCAGAGAAAATGAATTTAGTAAACCTGCTCATTTTCCATACAATTATTAATATTTTTAAATTTTGATTACAGGGTATTATGTACAATGTCGTTTCTCATATTTTCTGAAAAGAACATTGTTTTTATTAAGAACTCTGCAAATTAAAAAAAAAAAACTTAGCAAAATTTGAAACCATTTTTATAATAAACCTTAATTTCTCTATGATTAGATAAGCTATTCGCATAAAAATAAACACAGTTTACCATCATAAGCCACTTAATCACAATCTGCAGTTTAAATGCTTTTGTTACATTAGTTTCAAAAGTATTCAAAAGATATTCGTTCTTTTTCAGTTTGTTTAGGGTGCCCTATTGGATTTTGAAAAAATCTTTTCGAAAGTATATGACCTGTACTATTATGTTTATACATCTGGAGTTTGAGAATTATTCCTTATGTATATTTCTAGATATTCAACAGAACGTCTGAAATAGCAATGTCAATATTTTTTTTTTTCGGTGACTGTTCACTAATGAAAAAAAAAAATCTACAATTACTTAATTGTTTTTTTTTTTTTTTTTTTTTTTTTTTTTTGTGAAACTGAGATTCTAAGAACTTTTAATGTAATAGTAGCAGAAAAAAATCATGTAACTGATTCTCTTCTATGATTTTTTTCTCAGTTACATACAAAGCTTACTAATTCCAGTTTTCTGGAAAAAATGTAGTAACTTTACATTTTTTTTTCGCTTTTACAATAGAGTGCACAAAAACAATACCTTTTCAAAACAGGTTTAACTAAAAATCTATACGCTATTATTTTTATGTCGGAAGGATAGTTACTTACTTAAAACTGCTTTAAATAGAAGTTAATGTGTGGATGATCCCTATGTTGCATTCAAAGTGAGTCAAAAACTCGTCACTCAGAGAATTGGATAAATGGTGTAAATCGCATTTTTTTTATATTAATATCAGCGCATTTTGAAGATATGGAGATGAATCTTTTTCTGTTTAATTCAGAGATGGATAGTGAATAATTTACTAACTGTGAATTTTGTCTTAATATCTCTGTCGTATAAAAATTTAATTTTCATATATTTTGAAAAAGAGACCCCACTGAATTGTATATTATGCCGTCGCATTTTGTACCCCTTTTTTTATGAAACTTCGGTATTGGAGTTGTGGGTCTAGGAGTAATATTTTAGTCATTAGTCTGTTTAGCTAAAAAAAGAAAACCTAAAACAGAAACAAAAATACATCCTTATGAAATTTTTGAAATATTTTAATTTTTATTGGTATAAGTTACACAGGTGTTTGAAAATTAGATATTTAACCCACTACTCGTTTGTCTTTTGATTTCGTTTGTCACAACTTGACCATCCGTATGTAAATCACAAGCACGTACTGAAGCGCAGTATAAAAATGAATACTCATACAAGAATACTTTCGTGCATTAAGTATTTTTTTAAAAACAACAAAAAAAATCTTAAAATCACATTTTTACGTGATTTTACAAATTGTTTTATCCCATTTTGTACTTAACGGAATATGAAGTATTTTAAAGCGTAAGAAGATAAAAAAATAATAAGTCTCCCGACTTTGTTAAATAAAAGATCCATTAAAATAAAGCAATCTTTCTTTATTGTAAAATATAGAAGAAAATATTAAAAATATAAAATGCAGAATGCATATATATATATATATATATATACAGGGTGATTCAGAATTTTTTTTACAATAAAAGGTGGGTGATAGTAGACATCAAGACAAACAATATTAAAGAGGAGACCAAGGGTCCAAAACGTTTTCCTAAGGAAATAGCAGCCATTAATGTTTAGGGACCAAAATTTCAATCAAACATAAAAAACGGAAAAATTGGTAGATTGATTTGCGGTTTTCACTAAAATTATTCTTTATGTCGGCACTTTCTTGAAATTAAATTATAAAGATAAATTTCAAAAAATGCCGATAGAGGGCGCTTTAGACTTTGGAGTGGTTAAGTAGACAAACTTAGCTGTGTTCAGAGGATTCAAATTTTAAATAGTTGTAAAAAACGGAAAAAATTGGTCGATTCGTTTGCGGTTTTTGCTAAAACTAATTTTTAAATCAGCAGTTTTCTTGATCAATCATTTTTTTCTTGGAAATAATTTTTAAAGATAAATTTCACAAAATGCCGATAGAGGGCGCCTTAGACTTTGGAGTAGCGTACAACTATTTTTAACTGTTATTTTTTTAATCTCATTAAATGCTTTCAAATGCATAGACTTAAATTTTGGGCTGAAATTCTGAATTGTTGGGAATGTTTAAGTAGCGAAAAATTGAATTGTGCTCGAAGAGGAAAGAGGGTTAAATTTTAACTCCTGAACACACTTCAGTTTGGGCTTCTTAACTCCTCATAACGACTCAGGATTTGAGTTTAAAATTTAACTTTAAATCTAAGCTTCCGAGAACATTTAAAATGCTTTTGCAAGCATTTAATTAGAACCAAAAAATAATGGTTAAAATGAATTGTTGGTTACTCTGAAGTTTAAGGCGCCCTCTGAAAGAATTTTTTGAGATTTATCTTTAAAAATTATTTTCAAGAAGATCCTGACTTAAAGACTAGTTCTAATTTAAACCGCAAACGAATCGACCAATTTTTCCATTTTCTATAATTACTTTAAATTTGAACCTCCCACTCCCCCTTGAACACAGTTCAGTTTGTGCTTCTTAACCACTCCCTACTATTCAGATTTTCAGCTCAAAATTTAAGTTTGAGTCTAACCTTCCTAAATCATTTAAAGAGATGCAAACAATAACGGCAAAAAATAGTTGTTCATTACTCCAAAGTCTAAAGCGCCCTCTATCGGCATTTTTTGAAATTTATCTTTATAATTTATTTTCACGAAAATACCTAAATAAATAATAGTTTTAGTGAAAACCGCAAATTAATCGACCAATTTTTCCGTTTTTTTTTAAATCATTTGAAATTTGAACCCTCTGAACACAGCTCAGTTTGCATTACTTAACCACTCCCAACTACAGATTTTGAGCTCAAAATTTAAGTTTGAGTGCAAACTTACGAAAACATTTAATGAGATGCAAAACATACCGGCAATAAATAATTGTTCGTTACTCCAAAGTCTAAAGCGCCCTATATCGGCATTTTTTGAAATTTATCTTTATAATTTAATTTCAAGAAAATGCCGACATAAAGAATAATTTTAGTGAAAACCGCAAATCAATCGACCGATTTTTCCGTCTTTTATGTTTATTTGAAATTTTGGTCCCTAAAATTTAATGGCGGCTATCTCCTTAGGAAAACGTTTTGGACCCTTGGTCTACTATTTAATATTGTTTGTCTTGATGTGTACTATCACCCCTCTTTTATTGTAAAAAAAATTTGGAATCACCCTGTATATATATATATATATATATATATATAATAAAATTCTTCTCGGAATATTTTAAATTTTCAGTAAAGAAAACTTTTAAATTTTAGGGATGAAAGACTACCTGCTATAGTTTAGATTTTTGCTCCCCTGTATATGTATATAAGTTTTAAATTTCTTTTCACTTGTACCCAATACATTTTATTTTGATTAATTCTAACTTTACATCAAATATTTTAAGGTTTATTATTTATATGTAATATGAATCACAGTTAATTGCAGAACGCAAATAATTTCAAGAATATAATCCAATAGCAGACCTTTTAGACATTTATAGAAGACGAACTTCATTTATTGTATAGTTTTAGCTTTCTTGCTTACAGTTTGTGATATGGCTAATATTGCGCATATTTGGCCTGGAAACTCATATTTTAGTAGAAATAACAGTAAAACAATCATCGGTTATATGTATTTCTGATGGTCTACGATCACGAAACTCATTCTCAAGATATTTTACTTAATTGAACATTATTGATAAAAGAAGTAACATAAATTTTATGGTGGAGAAATATCTTTACCAATCGGAAGCTGTCTTACATATGATATGTGTTTATTCTCCCAACAGTCTTGAAACTTTCCCTATTGTACCAAGCAGAAAAAAATTAGAAATATAACGTTTTTAACTCACAGGCTATCATAGCCTGAGAGCTTATGTGCCCGTTCGTTCTGTATGTACGTTCGTACGTGCGTTCGTGCGTAACGCGATAACTCATGACAAAAATATCCGATCCACTTGAAATTTTGTATGTAGGTATATCCTGACAAGGTGTTTCCCTGATTAACTTTTGGAGTTCATTCGATATGTATAAGAGGGGGAACGGGGGGCTCATGCCCCTCCCCTTAGTTGGTATAAATGGGATTTTCATGCAGAATTAAATTTTCGTTCAAAATTTAGAATAGGATCATTCTGATGAGGCAATTCCGTGACTGTTATTAGGTGTTCATTGAATAAGTATAAATAGGGGGAACAGGGGTTCTAATGCCCCCCCCCCCTTAATTTATATAAATGGATTTTTCAAGCAGTATTTTCAGATTTCGTTCAAATCTCTGAATAGTTTTGGATGTTTAATGGTTAAGTATAAAAGAGGGGGATAACTCCTTTTAAATTATATAAATGCTAAATGGGTTTTTATTAAGAATTATCTCATTTGCTCTGAATTTTGGATGTAGATTTTTTATATGATAAAGCATCTCTTTGATAGTATAGGTGGTTCAATTATTAAGTATAAAAAAAAGAGGAAAGGAAAGAGCTGTTTCCCCTTCTTAATTTTTTTTCGAACGGAATTAACCCTTGAAAATATAAGGCTTTAATGTAAAATTAGTATTTGTGGCCTGTGAGCTCAATGCCATCAGTTTAACTGGGCAGTATTCTTTATTTATTAATTAATAACACTTTCATTCAACTCAACATAGATAACACTGCAAAATCTGCTTTTCTGTTTAAAAAAAAAAAAAAAAAAAAAAAAAAAAAAAAAAAAAAGTAAAGTGACTAAATTTTTCTAGAAAACTGGTATTTCGTGAAATTTTTATGTAACTCTAATGAGAAAAAACATATAACTACTTCTTTTAGACGTATTTTTGATGTTACCGTTACATAAAAAAAAAATTGAAGAATCATCCCAGTTTCTCAAAAATATTACAATAATTTTACGGATTTTTTTTACATTTTTATATCGCTACTTTTTCAAAAAAAGCAAATTAAACGTGATTTATTTATTTATTTATTATCCTTCCGTCTAATACGAATTTAAAACAGAATGATATGAATACTCATAAATATTTTCATACCATTTTAGCTTTTATTATTTCATACAATATCCAATAGAAGATATTCTGTTCTATTACGAATACAATCAATATTTGATTTTACGTCAGGAAAAATATAAAATTAATGCTAAAATAATAAATTAAAGTCAAGATTGGAAATAATTGTTTTAATTTGATTGATTTTAAGTGTAGTATTATACGCATGTATAAATTTTTTATTTGTTTGAGCATCAGAAGCTTAAAAAAAACAAATTATTTTGAAATATTACTAAAAATGCTGAAAAGAAAAATATGATATACTAAAAATAAAATTTATTATTTTACGTAGAACCTGATGCAAAATTTTATGAATTTCTTGCTTAATAAGGGTTCTCGTAAATGGTGATGCAATTTTTTTTCTTGCCATTCTAGAACGTACCAATATATATTTTTTTTAATGCAAACTATGGAACATCTATTAGATTATCGATTCTCATAATCATTTACTGTGACATGAATGATATAAAAAGCAATTTTCACATATATGCACCAGTGAGACCACAAAAGTACTCAGTGATTATGTAATATTGATGTCTAAATTTCTTAATGTAAAACTCTGATACTTTTCTCATTTTTTGTCATAAAATGAAAGGTACAGACTTACCTTACAGAAATCTAATATTTAATGCTTGACGTGGAATATTATTTTCAGATTTTAGGCAATTTTTAATTTAATTTTTTAAATAAGGCATAATTAAAAAAATACAAAATATAACATTAATCTTGAGCGTGTAATGCAACTTTTCTTTTTTACTGAAAAAATGGATTAATTACACTTTATCATTTCCTTTTGTAAAAATGTCTGTTATTTTTAATCTTTTTAAACAATTCTATTTAGTGCATAAAGATAATGCACTTACTTAATCATTAAAAATCACGAATGTAACATAGGCAAATTAACTTTATCAGAATTTTTTTTTTTTTTTTTTTTCATAATCGACTATTTTTAATATTCTCGATTTTCTATATGCATACAATGTAAATAATTCTTTTTACTCTCTAGAATGAAATGAAAATAAATTATCCAAATTCTTTGTTAGTAATTTGATATAAACACCGCTTAGCTCGAGAAAATCCAGTGAGTGCTAGACCGTGTATCGTACTTTCGCAAATAAATTACAGAGTATCTTCAAGCATAAAGTAAAGCAGATAAAATTACTATGTAGATAACAAATGCTTCGGTGCATTTACTTCCATGAAAGAAAATAGTTTATTGGTAAACGTAATAATCGGCGCGTGTTATATTTTGAGGCTGTGGTATGTTATAAATAATAATCTTTTCTTATAGATAAGGAAGTTTCCAAGATGCTTGATAGATGCTATTTATATCATTACAAATACGTTTTAGGAAAATTATACCGGATCAAAGTTACAGTACAGTTTATTGAAGAATAAATAAATAATAATAGTAATAAAATCTGAATATATTATTCAAAATAAAACATTTCTAATTAAGTATTTAAAATGAAAAATCGTTTATAAAATATATTAACAAAACATAAAAAGTTTACAAAAGTTCAAAATTTCTATATTATGTAAAATTAATTGTATATGTAAAACATAATATTCGGTACGTTCAGTAATCAAATAAACAATCTTATGCTTAAATATTAATGCATAAATTATATATTTTATTATAAAATGTTACTGACAAAACATTTATAATTCATGTAGAAAAATAAAACGTCATTCCATATAAAATTAATCGCATATGAAACTGTATGGCTTTATGTTTGAATAAATAACCTTTTAAAACTATTATAGCATTTACTGGTTACTAACAAATTTCTCAAGCAAAAACTTTCGTCTTTATTTTGGAATTTCAGGTTGAAATATATAAAGCACATTCTAATTTTCAAGCATTAATAAAACAGACTATTTTACATATAGTACTTTAATTAATTACAGATTTTATTTAATATAACATCTTGCTGAATTCTTACAATTTTGACTACTTGTATTTTTGCGATAACCTATAATTTCTTATGCATGTTGCTTTATTTCGTAATGGATTTTTATTTATTTATTTGCTTATTATTGTTATTGTTATTATTATCATTGTATTTGAAGATGTACAAAAATAATTTCAATTTTACACTTATCTGAAATATTCGAATGAATAGATTAACAAATAATTTTATGAATTTACATATGTACAAAATGAATCTCTATTACACGAACAAATATGTTATAACAAATAACAATTAGGCTGTATTTTTTTTAATATATGAATTTAAATTTTATTATTTAAAAATAATACTACAAAGGAGTTCGCATGATTAAAACAAAATTCCTTTTATGCAGAATAATCTCAAGAACATTTAAATGATATACATGGTGCAATATGTTATAAATTGCCGATCTTTAATTTATCAAGTATGTCGTTGCAGACATACAGTTTTAATTACAAAAATGTTTGAAATGAGGTAAACAAATATTCATGTTGTGGCATTGTTTAAAGTGAAATTCAATGTTATAAAAATTACGTTATCTATCTTTTCATACGGTCCATCAATCCCTTTATTTCAATTTAGTAAATGTTTACCCATGCCATAACAGATATAACAGTTTGACTGCTTTACTGAAAAATTTGGCAGAGCTATTAAATTTGAATATTTTGAATATTTGAGATTATTGTAATTTATTTTGTCTTTTATTGGGGATCAGTTAAGAAAAGAATTTAAATAATTCGAGAACGAGATCAGGATAAAATGTCCTTTAAAAAAAAAAAAAAAAAAAAAAAAAAAAAAAAAAAAAAAAAACAATCTTTAGTCAGTATCGCTCAATTGTGATATCAACAAAGAGATTGATTACATCTAAAAATTTTAGCTAAGTGTTAGGGGTCAAACAACATTTTAAAGTCAAATTAGGTAATGTGAGTTTCAGGAAGCAAAATTCAGGAAGTCATTTGCGCATACGTCTGTTTTGATTATGCCAAAATATCGTTAACTCGAGTTTTTTTTTAACTTCGTTTGGCATAGAGACAAGTTTTTTAACAGCGTACAAAATAACGAAGTCGTCGAACTTAGGAAAATACCCATCTCAGCGTAACACAAATTTAGATAGTAGAGACGTACCAGAGTAGCTGCTCTAGGCTCGGTTTTCGAAAATGAACAGTAGAATCGACATGAATAAAATAATACATACTTACTATAAACTAGATTAGGGAATGGAATGCAAATGACCAAGCAAACTATAACGAGTATGAAATTCGGGATTATGGGTTTAAAATTATACCGTAGCTCCACACGTTGAGGATAAAACACGAGCCACTACTAGTCGTAATTCTAGTGACTTCTGAGATCGTGATGACCCGACTTGTCTCCCATGGACTTCTACATTTCAGATTACATCAATACACTGTTGCATACAAATTAAACTAATTCTCTGGTTGATCTGAAGCAGCGCACCCTCCTTGCTTGTAAGACAACTACACCAACTGTGCTGAGTGTGTCCGGGATTTAGCACTTTTACGCATTCACTTGTAGATTCCCTCCAATGGAAATTTTTTTTAACAGTCTCTCTAGTAGATTCCGGTATGTGATGAATTCTTTTTTTTTATGGTCAATCCATTTCTGATATGATAATAAATACATATTTATTTTCTGTCAAATTTCATTATTTTATTCTGTGATTTGTATACGCCCCTAAAAGCCCGCTAACACTAAGATAAAATAATACTCTTTTAAGATACCCCAATTTCTCAATCCGGCTAAATGTGGTTTCGCTGTAAAAAGTATATTGCACCCTAATTTCTATCTCCAATTACTGCAATTCATTTTTTTAACGAATACCTTTACAAAATGCTTATATTGGGATTGGGGGACCTTATAAAAAGTTATATTTCGTGATTTATTTAAATTTGATTTTTTTAAAAATTATTTTAAACAATGACACAACTTGAATATTTACTTCATATGAAATATTTTTGTAAAAGGAGCTACATGTCTACATTCAAAGGTAGTGAAATAAAAGGTCGGTGGCATATAACATATTGCACCCTTTATACTCTGATAATTAGCTTTATTTATTTTTATATCCCAAATAGTAAGCATGATACTTTATTACAATACCACTTTACTGATTCAATACTATATTTTTTTACAGAAAAATGTACAAAGAATGATAAATTGTATATAGAATTAATTCTTAGTGAAATATTATTAGCATTATATTAATGTAGCAGTAGTTTCTAATTTTCAAGTAAAAACTAGTTGAATTGAAATAAAGATAAATTAATGTCTAAATTCAGATTAAAAAGTTGATATGCATTGAAATAAATCAAACGATTATAAAAAAATTTGTATTTTAGTAAAATATGTAGTACACACTAGTACAAAGTACAACGCAAAAACGTTGACATTTTTAATTCCATAAGAAATAATAAATTATCTATATACATTTTTCGTTATTTAAGTGTAACCAATGTTCAGCGTATAAACTCTTTAGAATTCTATATCATTGATAGTTTTTCATACATTATGAAGTGTTTTCCAAGCTTACGTAAGATTTGAAAAAGTGTGTCATTACAGTGGTAAGCGGTAATAATCGATGCTTGTAATCAAAATGATGATTTGATGGTATATTTTCAAAGATTTTCTTTACTAATGCATGAAAAGTTATTTATGGAGATGATTACTTTTCTATCTCAATTTTTAGCGAAACGTGTTGTGAGAATATCAGATAAAATTCATAATTTAATAAAAAAATAAAATATAATGAACAAACTTGTCTTTATTCTTCAAACAAATGTATAAAAGCAAAGAATTTTTTTGAAACAAATGTTTGCAATGAATCATATCATTTAAAATTTAATTAATAGCAAATTTAATTAAAAAATAGTTTTTAAATGCTACACATTAGTAGTTTACATATTCTTTTTTGACAAAATTTTACACACTTTATGAAAACTTTTATGTTATAGAAAAATAAAGCATTATAGACTCGCTGAGTCTCTCCGGATTACCCTTTCTCTCGATAATAGTCTTAAAATAAATCCCACTTTGTATAAATTTTATATCTTACACGTGATTTTTTCTTAAAATATTTTCTAAAATGAAAGAAATCGCAGCAAAAATATCGGTAATTAGTTCATAAACACTTTTTTTTTTTTTTTTTTTTTTTTGGTTTTTCACAAAGTGTCGTTTCATAGTTTAAAACAAATAAGTATTATTGAACAAACTATTTCAATCTTCAAAATTTATAAATTTTCAAACCCTATAAACTTTACGTGAAAAAAATACAATAGATACTTTTTAATGGAATGTGCTTTCATTTCACCTTTTTTTTCTCCCTTTTGACGTAGGGTTCTTTAACATAACAAAGGAAATAACTCTTAACTGTGAACTCTCTGAAATTTTAATCAATAAATATATATTTACTTTCTAGACTTCTTAAAAATTTCAGGAAGAAATGTATATATTTAATAGTGAATACATGAATCGAAGCCGTTCTGGAACAGCTCGCATTTTAGGATTTTATTGGAAATTTCATAGATTTTATTATTTAGAAATCTCTTTTTTTTTCTCTGAATATTTCAGAACTTTTATAGGTCATGTCAATTTGGTCTATGAGTATACTCTAAATCATTTTGCCGAAATACGCACTTTTCATTAATTTAATCGCAGAATAAATATTGGCAGGACGACAAGACCAGCATTTTCGAAAATTTTCAAAAGTATTAAAATTCAAATTTTTGAAAACCGCTATTGCAAACTCAAAGATAAAAACGTCCAATATATATATATATATATATATATATTTCTCGAAAAATTTGCGCTATTTTAAAAGCTGAAGTACGAAGGTTAATGAGATGTCTTTCTTTTTCCTATGCCAAACGGTTCGATCCTTAGTTTTTAAAAACTTGAGAGAAAAAAATTTCTTTACAACCCAGCACTGAAAGCAAGGAGTGAGCATGAGCATGCGTAGTCAAGCTTTCCAAATTTCAAAGAAATAAATGCGTTGTTTGAACACGTTTTTGAATAGAAATATGCGAAAATTTGTTATCAAAAGTTTAAATTTTTAGGCTCAGGTTGTATAAAAACTTTGCTAGGACAAACAAAATATATTTTATTTTGTAGGAAAAACTGAAAAAGAAGAACAATAATTCTTCTTTAGGTAGATCAAGTAGATAGTTTTTCTATTTTTTTTTTTTTTATTATTACAGAACATATTTCACATTATACTTTTTTATTCACAGAAAAAAAAAATCAATGTTTTGCTTTCTAGTACAGACTTAAAAAAAATTTATATATGCGTAAATACATATTTTTCTTTTTTCCTGAAAATGTAATTTAAAATATTTAAGAAACATATTTTAACCACCTGAACATCTGATGTATTGTAAAATAAAAGAAAATGCTATATGTATTCCCAACTTTTTTTTTTCCTTTAAAGAAACTTTTACATTATAATTCTTATCTGGACCGTTTGTGTTTAAAAGAAAAAAAAAATATGAGTGCATTGTTTCATTCAGTAAGAAACTATATACTAAAGAAATATAATCTCTCATTTTGAGCAGACCTTTTTTTTTTGGAGCATTTGCCATAAATTTTCTAAAAATTTAAAGTTTATTTTTATTGGATAAAATTTAAAAATCACTTCAATGTAAAAAAAAAAAAATCAAAGAATTAAATGAATAAAGCATCTATAATACAGATCTTGTAAAACTGCGAAATTCATTTACTATTTTATTAAATTGCTTTTCTATCAGTACATTAAATAACGGTTTCCAAAGTAAATGCTTGGGGATTAAAAAATAAAAAAAAAAAAGTACATTTTCCAATTATAATTTTATTTACTGTTATTTTTTATTATTATTTAAAATTATTTTAAAGCAGATATAAATATAAAAAATTAAACGTGGTAAAACTTTATGCTCTTACAGTTCAATCAAGAGATTAAGATTAATTTAAGAAATTAGAAAAACATAATTAAATATAGATTACAATTTCATTAGTAAGATTATAAAAAGTCTTTCGAAATTCTTATTCATGTAATTTATGGATTATAATCTAAAATAATTAAGATCACCTAGCAAATACGAACATTCTGGTATACGATAGCGTCACAGTCGGCAGTGTCGGTTTACTATTGACATTTGCAGATTGATTAACAGTCGATTGCATATCGGTTGCATGTAAATTGACATTTAACAAAATAAGATTGTTGTTATCGGTCCTCTTATATATAAGTGTGTGTGTATCTAAACTCTTTGTCAAAACTCTGAGGAATGATTGTACACATGAAGACAAACAATATTAAATGGGAAACTAAGGGTCCCAAACGTCTTCCAAAGGAGATAGGAGCCATTAAAGTTTAGGGTCCAAAAATTCAAATGATTATAAAAAAACGAAGAAATTGCTCAATTCGTTTGCGGTTTTCGCTAAAATTATTCTTTGTGTCAGTATTTTCTTAAAAATATATTATAAAGATAAATTTCAAAAAATGCCGAGAGAGGGCGCGCTAGACTTTGGAGTAAAGAAAAACACTTTTTTACAGTTATTTTTTGCATACTTTTTTTTAGAAGATTAAACATAAACTTAAATTTTAAACTCAAAATGGGAATCGTTGGTAGTGGTTAAGTAACGCAAACTGAACTGTGCTCAGGAGTTGAAATTTAACCCGCCCCCCTAGAACACAGTTTAGTTTGATATTCGAGATGCATATAACATTTGTTACTTGATAGTGTATGAGAAAAATATTTTTCAGGTTATTTTAATTATGTTACATTCTTTCAAATATAATGAAATTTATATACATTAATCTTGTTTATTGTAATTGACATTTTGTAAATTACGATGTTAAAAATATTACTCAAATACTTTTCCATGCATCACTGCTTTCAAAATACTGTCTTTTAAAAGTAGCTGCTGCTCGTACTTTTCCAGTTATGGTATGCATTTTTAAGTTTAACTAAGTTTTTGAAAACTATGTGATAGAGATAAATGTTGTAGATCATAATCTGTTTAAAACAAAACAAAAAAATCATATGCATTACTATGCGTGAACTTGTATTGTTTAAATTTAGTTTCATATAGTCTTAATATATATTTTAAATGATTTCGTTTTAATTCCTTTTTATTATATATACAAATATGAAATACCTAATTGATTTTTTTATTGAAAATATTTAATTAATTTTAATTTGTTTCTCTTAAGAAAAATTCAATCAGAAAACTAAACAATGCAAGAGAATGAGAATTTAAAAAGAATGTTGGCTTTCATAAAGATATTCCATTATATTAAAAATCCTTTTTGAATGTATTTCCTGCGCGGTAAACAAAAGAAAAGATTTCACAACGTTGTCTCTTTAGGAAATTAAATATCAGCATTATATAAATTTTATTTTTTTAGGAAAAATATTATTCAATTCGGAGAAATATTATAAAGGAAACCAGATGTATGTCGCTGTGTTACGGAAAGCATTTCGTTTTTAAGTAAGAAAAATGTTACATCTTAAATCAAACACCAGAAAATGTTCTATTTATTTTAAATAGAGAAAAATGCTCCAAGAACTCAAAATGAAAAGTTTAATTTAAGAAAACATCAGTGCTGCAATAAAAAATGAATATATATGTTTTCAAATGCTAGTTTAACTTTGTTTATATACATTCATAATTATATATCTTTTCTTTATGTATCCCAACTCAAGTCACAATAGCTAAAAATGAATGCAAGGACTCAATAATACAAAAAACTCATAAGAAGCATTTATGAAATGTTAACTATATATATATTAGATTTTCGCTAGTATTGTTTTCTTTTTAACTTTGAAATTTTCGATATAAAGAAAAATATTTTTGTGATGGAAATTTTATGTTAATTATAGGATACATGGCATTATACATAAGAAACAATTATCAAAAGCTAAAAAATATAAAACTAAATTCATCCAAATTTCGCAGGCTAGTGTAATTGTAATTTAATTTCTGCAACGCAATATATTACGTAGAAGGACGATGGCACAAAGGGTTCAAAATTTTTCGAAGTATCTGGAATGACGCAGCTTCACCTTAATTATTTAGCTGGAGACTCCTGTTGTATCGGCCTGTTTCACTACTAATTTCCTTTACAAACAATTTTTGTAAATGCTGCAACTTTAAGATACATCTAGTATTATGATCACTGATAAGATAAAATGAGAAATATCACTAATGTAATCTTTCTTGGGAAGAAACAAATTTATTTTGAATAAATATTCAATTCATGAAATTTTTCTATATATTCTTCATTAATCTATTGTGTTGCATTGTTCATTACATCCCAACATGAATCTCTAAACACACAATTTGATTCCTCTGTGCCACAATGACACCACTATTCTGGTATAAGTATTCTCGTTTATTCTGTTTGAATAAAATATTATTTTTCTAATTTTAAATTAATTTTGTAATTAAATTATTGTGTAATTCCTACTTTTCACCTTTTTGAAATGAAAGTGCGCTGCTCCGCAAAGGGTTAAAGGGGTTATCACCAGTTTAAACATTAAGTAAAAAGTTATAAAAACATCATCTTAATAATTCAAATAATGGTGAATTTTTATATTCTATGTACGATTTTAGCAATAAAAAAACATAATTTGTGCCCTATTATAAATTTACAAAATACTTATTTCCTCTTAAACAGACAAAAATAATTACAGGAGTCTATGATTGGTGCACATAGTACTCTTATTTGTAACAAATGAACAACTGGATGAATCTGACTGAAAATATGGAATATTATTGCATGCTTATGTAATATCTGAATCTGAAACACACGTGATGGGCATTTGTTGTTAAATCACTTACCATATTTGAAGTTTTATTGGGATGATTTCATAAAAACCACGTTGCAATACAGAATAGAATCTGCGACTCGAAAACGTGAGAAAAATTTTCAAGACTTGAAACAAATCTTGAAAAATTTAAAAACCTAAGCGGTAGCAGGGAAGCTACAATAAAATTTTTAAATAAATTTCAAGCATTGTGAAGTGTAACTTATAAAAATGGTTTGTGATAACAAAATACAGCACGAGAGCATGATTTATTCACAGAATTAGTGATAACCTACATGCGTCAAAGCACATGGAATATGTTCATGGATAAATATTTAAAGGAAAATTCTTTAAATATAAAGTATTATGCGACATTTTGTGTGTTTTTCAATAATGTAAAATTTATATCAAGCAAAAGTAAAAATCTAAGCAATCTAACAAGCAAATCAGTGAATATCTGCATCGACAGACGAGGTCACGCAAGCTAGGCTGTAAAACATGTTCCTGCACACAAAAACCTGAAAATAGTGTATGAGAATGTACGGAGTTATCATATTGAAATAAGGTTTTTGAAATTATTCCAGTAAAATCTGTGTATAGTATTCATGCTGAAAATAAAATATTTAATCACATATCAAGATGCTTTTTGTGTCACCTGTAATGTATTTCGTACGAAGATGAAACATTGAAACATTGTCCAATGAAATATAATATTTTGTACTTATATAAAGATTAGTTGTTATCTACACTAATAAAAGAACAAAACGCTCTGTCTGTCTGTGTGTGTGTCTGTGTGTCTGTGTATCTGCGATGGCTAGCAAAATCTACAGCACGTACGAAGCTCAAAATTTTTTTGAGAGTAGCCCAATGTCTCTCCTGATGCACCTGAAGCTCAGAATTTCAAAATTCTATTTATTAACTAATTAATTAAATTCCAAAGCTCACTCTCATAAAAAATCGCCTTTTTTCGCTTTTTTCCCTTTCATTTTGTTATGGTTGATTGGTTGCATAAAATCTTCGCAGCAATAATTAAAAAAGCTGGGACAGACCTTTAAAATTCATAGACTGGCAAACTGTCAGTTTAAATGAGGATTTTTTTAATCACAGCTGCTGTACACCATGGAGAAAAAGATAGGTGGAGGCGAAGTAAACCAAAAAAAAAAAAAAAGTATTTGCAATATCAAACCATTTATCGCTGAAATTTTAATGTCTCAAACAAAAGCACGAGGAAGGAATTTTGTATTAATAAAACGAATTGAAAGAAATGAATTACAGCTGAAGCATATTTTACGAAGAAATAGTAATTTTTTAAAATGTTTTTTTTCAATTATAATATTTAGGTTAAAGTTAAATTGCATTTATGTTATGGCTAGAATAAGGATATGTTACAATAAAGTGAAGGCTAGGTTACATTTCTGTTATATTTAATTTAAGGTAGGATACTGCTAAGTCGCTGTTATGTTACAGACAGGTTCTGGTTACGGTACAAAAGTTTAGGGTTAGGAATTTATACACAGAGTGAACATTACGCAAGATTTGATTAAAAATAACACTTACTTTTGATAAATAGCTCTAAAATTATAATACTATATACCAATCTTTTAGCTACCATCGTGTATCGATTTCATTCATGGTATAGTCGGATTTAAGAGTGATATAATTAGTTTGAAATTCAAAATATTTCACTTGGGATTTGTATTTGAAAAAAACAATTAGTTACGTGACTTAACAGTGATTTTTACGGGTAAATATCAACTTTTTAACACGAAAATCATGCAATCGTTGGATACATATTCCCTCCCGCGTTTTTCATTGCTCATTTTGAGTATTTGTAGAGCTTAATATTAGTTGTTGTTTTTAAAACCGATTTTTCACACAGTCAGTGGCTACGTATTTGCCGTATTTGACTATACAGACAATGCATTTCTGCATGTAACGAGTTAATGATAAAATCATACAAATTTCAAGTTTGTTTAATATTGTTAATACGGACCCGGGCAACGCCGGGCGGGTCAGCTAGTTATTAATTAAAATCAAATAATACAAAAATTGGGAATTTCGTGTGTTTTTAAATTTTTATTTAATTTTTTTCTTCAAATTATATATATATATATATATATATATATATATATATATATATATATATATATATATATTGATTCAATAGCAATAATAATAATAATTGTAATAAAGCATTGTGCATTATGTGGTTATGTTTGTTTGTTTGTTTGTATTAATGTCGGCCAATTATCTACGCTATGGGATATAGGCCCAATGGTGTGGGATGCCCTCCGTGGGGGTTTTTCTAAGGGAACCTAACCCGTATTTACGCAAGGTTCGAAGAAAACCACGGAAAACTCCGGACGGTCGCGATTGGATTCGAACCCAGCACCTACCGTCTACCAGTTTGGAGGTCAGAACCTCTCGGCCACTGGTGGGGCTATGTGGTTATGATTATAAAATCTAAAATTTACAGATAAGTTGATAATTTCAGTTTTTTCTCCCTTTTGTAGCTGATAGGCATCTTCTGACGTCGCTGAAAGTCCTCAACAGTTGAGTAACATAAGGTGTTTCTTAGATGTGATCAGCATAACACCCAGACCAGTATTGAAATTTCTTAAATTTGTGTGAGCCATTTGTAAAAGTAAAAGTATAGTAATAAACTACCGAATAGATATATGATTAATAAATGTTATTCATATAATACTCTTTTTGATATTTTTCTGGAATAAAGTTTGAAGTTCTTTAAAATTCATTAAAATATTCAAAAGGTTTCATTAAATTTAGTTAACAAACAACTTTAAGCAACTTTTTAACTGGAGACAAAGACATTAAAAAAATATGTGTGGCACTCGGGGACTACCGCGGTAAAGCTATTGCATAGCATTTTTTATCAACTTATGCAAAAATACCGCGTCAATGTCTGCTGAAGTCTATCGAAGGATACCGTGCCGAAGTCTGCCAAGCTGAAACGTCGTTAGCCGGAGTGTTAGGATATTTCTCGTTACGGAATTCCTAGATTTGGTCGCCGCGCTCAAAGCTCGCGATAAAAGCTATGCAATAGCTTAATAAATTACCAAACAAAATTTGGCCGCGCTACGAATATTAGATCGTGAGTTATAAGCATTTTAAATTTTTCGACCCTCACCGTGGGGGGTCTCCTGTCACCAAAAATTAACAGTCTCATATTAAATTACCAAACAAAATTTGGCCGCAATACGAAAATTAGATCGCGAGTTATAAGCATTTTAAATTTTTCGACCCTCACCGTGTGGGGTCTCCTGTCACCAAAAATTAACACTGACTCATAATAAATTACCAAACAAAATTTGGCCGCGCTACGAAAATTAGATCGCGAGTTATAAGCATTTTAAATTTTTCGACCCTCACCGTGGGGGGTCTAATGTCCCCAAAAATTGACACTGTCTCATATTAAATTACCAAACAAAATTTGGCCGCGCTACGAAAATTACATCGTGAGTTATAAGCATTTTAAATTTTACGACCCTCACCGTGGGGGATCTAATGTCCCCAAAAATTAACACTGTCTCATAATAAATTACCAAACAAAATTTGGCCGCTCTACGAAAATTAGATCGCGAGTTATAAGCATTTTTAATTTTTCGACCCTCACCGTGGGGGGTCTAATGTCCCCAAAAATTAACACTGCCTCATAATAAATTACCAAACAAAATTTGGCCGCACTACGAAAATTAGATCGCGAGTTATAAGCATTTTAAATTTTTCGACCCTCACCGTGGGGGGGTCTCCTGTCATAAAAAATTAACGCTGTCTTATAATAAATTACCAAACAATATTTTGCCAAGCTACCAAAATTAGACCGCGAGTTGTAAGCATTTTAAATTTTTCGACCCTCACCGTGGGGTGCCTTCTGTCACCAACAATTAACAATGTCTCATAATAAATTACCAAACAAAATTTGGTCGCGCTACGAAAATTAGATCGTGAGTTATAAGCATTTTAAATTTTTTGACCCTCACCGTGGGGGGTCTAATGTCCCCCAAAATTAACACTGTCTCATATTAAATTACCAAACAAAATTTGGCCGCGCTACGAAAATTAGATTGCGAGTTATAAGCATTTTAAATTTTTCGACCATCACCATGAGGGGTCTCCTGTCACCAAAAATTAACACTGTCTCATAATAAATTACCAAACAAAATTTGGCCGCGCTACGAAAATTAGATCGCGAGTTATAAGCATTTTAAATTTTTCGGCCCTCACCTTGGAGGGTCTAATGTCCCCCAAAATTAACACTGTCTCATAATAAATTACCAAACAAAATTTGGCCGCGCTACGAAAATTAGATCGCGAGTTATGAGCATTTTAAATTTTTCGACCCTCACCTTGGAGGGTCTCCTCTCACCAAAAATCAACACTGTCCCATAATAAATTACCAAACAAAATTTGGTCGCGCTACGAAAATTAGATCGTGAGTTATAAGCATTTTAAATTTTTCGACCCTCAACGTGGGGGGTCTAATGTCCCCCAAAATTAACACTGTCTCATAATAAATTACCAAACAAAATTTGGCCGCGCTACGAAAATTAGATCGCGAGTTATAAGCATTTTAAGTTTTTCTACCCTCACCATGGGGGGTCTCCTGTCACCAAAAATTAACTCTGTCTCATAATATATTACCAAACAAAATTTGGCCGCGCTACGAAAATTAGATCGCGAGTTATAAGAATTTTAAATTTTTCTACCCTCACCGTGGGGGGCTCCTGTCTCCAAAAATTAACAGTCTCATATTAAATTACCAAACAAAATTTGGCCGCGCTACGAAAATTAGATCTTGAGTTATAAGCATTTTAAATTTTTCGACCTTCACCGTGGGAGGTCTTCTGTCACCAACAATTAACACTGTCCCATAATAAATTACCAAACAAAATTTGGCCGCGCTACAAAAATTAGATCGCGAGTTATAAGCATTTTAAATTTTTCGACCCTCACCGTGGGGGGCTCCTGTCACCAAAAATTAATAGTCTCATAATAAATTACCAAACAAAATTTGGCCGCGCTACAAAAATTAGATCGCGAGTTATAAGCATTTTAAATTTTTCGACCCTCACCTTGGAGGGTCTCCTCTCACCAAAAATCAACACTGTCCCATAATAAATTACCAAACAAAATTTGGCCGCGCTACAAAAATTAGATCGCGAGTTATAAGCATTTTAAATTTTTCTGCCCTCACCGTGGGGGGTCTCCTGTCACCAAAAATTAACACTGTCTTATAATAAATTACCAAACAATATTTTGCCAAGCTACCAAAATTAGATCGCGAGTTATAAGCATTTTTAATTTTTCGACTCTCACCCTGGGGTGTCTTCTGTCACCAACAATTAACAATGTCTCATAATAAATTACCAAACAAAATTTGGCCGTGCTACGAAAATTAGATCGCGAGTTATGAGCATTTTAAATTTTTCGATCCTCACCGAGTGGGGTCTCCTGTCACCAAAAATTAACACTGTCTCATAATAAATTACCAAACAAAGTTTATCCGCGCTACGAAAGTTAGATCGCGAGTTATAAGCATTTTAAATTTTTCGACCCTCACGGTGGGGGGGTCTTCTGTCACCAAAATAAATAAGACCACCAAAATAAACACTGTCTCATAATAAATTACCAAACAAAATTTGGCCGCTGTATGAAAATTAGATCATAAGAAACATAAGTTTGAGACTTGATATCCTAATATCTTAAAAATACCGCGTCAATGTCTGCCGAAGCCTACCGAAGGATACCGTCCCGAAGTTTTCCGAACGGAAACGACGTTAGCCGAGTGTTAGGTTTTTTCGTTACGGCTGTGTTAGGATTTTTCGCGTTACGGAATTTTTGGATTCGGTCACTGCGCTCAAAGCCCGCGATAAAAGCTATGCAATAGCTTAACAGTGGAATATCAAACGCATAAAATAATGAAATCAAAATTATTATCAAGACATTTTATGAAAAGAGTTATAACCAATAGATAAATATTTTATGCCTAATTTTTTTCTTAATTCGAATTTGAAAACAAATTTTTCCTAAAGTTGAAAGTAAACATCTGAACAATTGTAAATATCTATTCTCTCTCTCTCTTTTTTTTTTTTTTTTTTTTTTTTTTTTTTTTACAAGATTTTTTCCATTAAAAAGAATAGATGGAGAAAGAAAAATAACAGATAAATCTTTTATTCGCTCCAGGGAATTGGTATCAAATGATCAAAGAATACTGTTGCTAATTTGATATAAACACCGCTTTTAGGTAAAAAAGATACACTGAGTGCAAGATCGTGTAAGTTATTTTTGATAATAAATTACAAAATAGCTTTCAAGCTTGATGTAATTTTGAGAAAATTGCTATGTTTGTCGGAAATGCAACAGTGCATGTACTGGCGTTAAAATATTTATTTTTTGGGGATACATAATAATTGGTTTGTGTATAACAGAATATTTAGAATTGCGAAAATCGGTGGTTCGAAAATTTCCTTTTATTCCCTGATAAGTAGTTTTTATTAAAGTGAATCATTAATGCTCTGCACAAAATTATTCACACAGATTTTTTAAAATGAGAATTATGTTAGGAAAGAACATTTAAAGAACAAATAAATATAACTATTATTCGTGAAAATAAATTAATAATGGTAACAAAATAATACATTTAATAGCGAAATTAAAAGTATTGAGTTTTATGTGGGGAATTACTAAATGTAAATTTTATTACTATTAAAGATAAAAACATATAAAATTAATTTTATGTCGCAAAGATTTGATTTATTTCATTTATGAATTGCAAAATTATTTATTTACTATGTTGTAACATACAAAAAATAGTAAAAACATAGAATATAGATTTAAAGGAATAGAATAATGAGATTTAAAGGAGCTTTGGGTTTTTCGAAACGATCATAAACATCACTTTTTTTTCAAAGTTCAAAAGCACTTATAATATGAATTTAATTTTTTTCTTCATTTTCGCCCAATATATATATTTCCCCAACATCTTTGTAACGAATGAATGGTATACGTCCCACTTAAGGTATTCAGACCCCCCTTAAAATCCTGTCCAGTAATTGTTAATTTTAAAGTTGACATTAATCAATTAGAGCATTTTTGCGTTTTATTTACATAGAATTTTCTGTCTTCAAAAACCTGTCTTGAATGCTTTAAAATTATGCCCTCGCCTTGAAAGGGTTAGGGGAGACTTGTTGGCCCAGTTTTTTTTTTATTTCATTGTTTTCAATGCCTAAATTTTGTTTATTTTCAAATTTGGTATTTTTTACTTCAAATTTAGTATATTTAATATCTAGTACATTTACCTAGTGGGAAAAATGCTTATTTTTAGTTTATATGAAATTTTAAGAACTTTATGAATTTAGTTATGGTGTGATGTCATGTGGACAAACCTACCCCGTGCACGGGGTAGGTTGGCCCATTGAGTGGCGCAAATTGGCCTGCAATGCTCTTTTTTATGTTTATTTAGAAATTAA
Source organism: Maratus speculifer (assembly GCA_964019185.1). Lineage (NCBI taxonomy): Eukaryota > Metazoa > Arthropoda > Arachnida > Araneae > Salticidae > Maratus > Maratus speculifer. The sequence goes on along the minus strand of OZ025297.1, from coordinate 268,594,128 downwards.
ATAAAATTCGTAATAGGTCACTCTTAGAACTATTTAGAAACTTTAATGCATGCATAAAGAAAAATTATTTGAAATTAAGTTTACAAGTCAGAGAGATCATTGCAGTGAATGCATTCAAAATGTAATCTATTAACCCCTTTTCAAACACATTTCACATGAGCCCAACGTTTGCACTGGATCCATTCTTCCTTAGGCATACTTTGATTAAACTCCTTCAGACAACGCATACAGATATTGTATTCGTCTTCCTCATCGTCCCTTTCTTTAATAAATTTCTTCTTCCTCTTTTGACGATTCAGAACACTACATCCAGGCTGTTAGGGATAAAAAGGAAACAAAATATTTTTCACTGATTGCTTTCCTTTGTGTTTTTTGGTCTGATTTCTTTTATTAATATCATTTTTAATTTTGGCACTATTTCTTTCTTCGGTTGAGTTTTGTTGTTCAAGAGCTAATTTGACAGGGGTGTCTGTGAGGACTGCAGAAGCTCTCTTCATTCTATTTGAAGCATTTATCTTCCTTTGCTCTGCCTTTTTGAATGGTCTTATATGATCAGGTGTTGGAATTATCTTGCATGGAGCAGGAGAAGATGTGGTAAGCGCATCTATGGAAATAAGTCTACCCATAATTACCTGGGTTTCATTAAAATCTTCACTAATTGCTTTGCCGTGCGTGCTTGAAGGCTCTGGTCTATCACTAACATACGAAGGCATGATATCATAGTTAGTAAAAGCATTCCTATTGAAAGGCCAGATTCCAGTTTTCTGAAAACCTGATGTTATGTTAACTGGATTTATTGTCTGGATTTATTGTATTGGAAAGGGCAGTTTTCACAATTTCCGGAATATAGGACGTCTATTAGTTGTCACCCAACCACCACAGGCTGAATTAGCATATTTGTTTTAATAGGCCATCGTGCCCCAACGTAAGTGGGCCAACTTGCCCCCTCGCCATGTTTGAAATACTTTTGCTATTTTACACATATCTTAACAACATTAAATATATATTGTTACATCAAAAGAATCGTTATAAATGGAGCTTTCAAAATATTACTCACCTTTGTTCTTGTGAAGTATCTCTTGAGAGCATTAAAGCTTTATGCACACTAACGAAAATTTACTTCGAGATCGACGAAAGTGAAAAATCACCGTTGTTCTTAGTTTGCTTTTGTTAAGACAACTGAAACTCCTGGAAGGGTACGGGAACAGGTTTTCTAACATGTTTCTGGACTTGTGACGACATCTGGTGACTGGTTTCAAAATTAAATCAAATTGGCCAACCTACCCCTATGGCCAACTAGCCCCGGCATCCCCTAACTGTGTTATTTTGAAAAATAAATGTTGCATATGCAAAATTCTAAATTTTAAATGTAAAATTTCATTTCACTAAAATTTAAATAACATCGCGCACAACATCAACTAAATATACTCAAACACGTTTTTTTTTGCAAATAAAATCATAAAATGCCGATTTCTAAATTATTCCATTCGGTACTACTAGCCTAATTACGGCGGCCACGAAACATTACTCGGTACTGTCGTCGCATAATGTAGGCATCCAAAAAACGTTCTTTCGGTAGTATTATCTAATATTTAACATATTATTTATATCAATTTTATTATATTTAGTAGTATAATGTAAAGAAGTAGGTATGATTTTAAAACATTAACGTCAAGAATTTTTTGCCTGTCTTTCCGTTTCATCTGCCAGATATGATTCGGCCGAAATCAGACTTCGGCCACGGATTAGTTTAGATTATAAAGCAGTAAAAACATTTTGCAAATCTTTTTAAAATACGTACTTTAAGTATCACGTCATTGCCGATGACTCTCGCTGTTCCAATGAAAAGTTGAGGTTCATCCACGCTCGAAAATTGTATGAATACCGCGAAATATGTCTTCATACAGTATATATATAATAAAATCAGTTAAATATAAGGTAAAAATTGCTGGCAGCAATGTTGCCAGCTGTTTTTGCCATAAAAATTGCAATAAAATTGATTGTAAATTAATTTATTACATATAGTTTTATTGCAATTTTTACGGCAAAAAGAATTGCTGCCAGCAGTTTTTTTTTTTCTCAGAGTGTGGCGTACGTTAACATACAGTGCAAACACTCCTATTGGAAACTCCCTACTACAACTAATGTATATATCGTTAACAACTCATGCATACGGAATGGATTAAAACCGTAATATATGCAATTTTTTTTCTTTTAAATTTAGTTTTAGTACAAAATAAATCTAGTCAGATCTGAAAAACCTAAAACTCTTTACTATTTCAGAAATTTTAGTATAACCTGAAAAACACACCATGGCAGAATCACTGATCTAAACCAAAATCCAATCATTACAACTTGTGTCAACTTTTAACTGAATCTGAATTTTGATAAAAATCCATGCATTAGTTTATGAGATACACCTAAAGCGGAAATTTTAAAATTTATTCATATCAGCGCCACCTGTGGTATTATGTATATCATAAATTACTCAAGACCAGTTTTTATCAGGGAAGAACAGAATCTGAAGTTTGATAAAATCCATGTTTTTGTTCTTGAGATACAGCCATTGCTAATCGTAAAAAAATGCAGGAAAGCAGCGCCAATTCTTTGTCGATTAAAAACTACACTAATATATTAACGGTCTAACGGAATATGAATTTTGAAGAAAATTCCCTCATTAGTTTTTAAATTATAGCTACTTCGATAATTATGAATAAGGCTGCATAGTAGCGGCACTTGTTCCGGGTTCTACACCAATAACTAACCATTGCCAAATGACATCTCGTATTAACTGAATTTAAATCTTGTGAAATTCTGCTCATTTGTTTTTCAGTGTCCACAAAATTTTTGTCACATACAGACTGAGAGAGTGACAGGCAGGACCAACAAACAGACATTTTCTAAAAACCATCTAATTGTGTTGAAGTCCTTATACAACGAATAAAAACTTTGAAAACTGGAAGTCGAAAATTTTCACTTGTCCAATGATTATTTTCTTGTACGGACACAAGAAAAGGTTATTAAAAAACTTCGTAAAAATGTTTAAATTTTTTAAGTGTAAAATAAATAAAAATAAAAATAAATAAATAAATACAAATTAATAAAAAATAAAAATATATAAATAAGTAAATAAAAATAAATAAATAAATAAATAAAATATTGACTTTTTATTGTTGTTACTGTTGTTTTAGCATGACGACTATAAAGAAACGAACATTTTAACTTTTACTGAAAATTGTAACTTTTACAGTTTGAAAGTAACAGTCTCCTACACAATCTCCGATTTTACTAGTCCAAGAAGATGCGTTTTATGTTCAATATCAACTGAATTTTATTCGTACTGAGAAACAATAAATTTATGTATAACACAAAAACTTGCAGATTTTTAAATGGTGTTCTTTGCATATGGTTAAAAATTTTTATTTAATTCAGAATAAAACAAAATTCATATACTTACTTTTAAAAAGTCATCTGACTCCATAAAGATAATGCAACATTTTTCTACTAAACGAGTTGTATAAACTCTTGAAATTCGTACTGTTCTAACTTATTTTATTTAAAAAAGAAAAGAAAAACAAGCATCGTGAGCTTTTTTAATGAATAAACTGCAAATATTGTGTTTATTTGAAAGAAAAATCTTGTGAGCAATAAACGATTGTTTATTAAAATATGTTTCACTTTACTTATGTTTCCACATTTCGGTTTGATTTAGGATAATAAGAATGAAAAAAACCTAAGGACATGAAAAATATTTAAAAAATATATTACAGCTGACGTTGTTAAAATGCAAACCATAATTAACTTTTGCAACTAATACTTAGATTATGATCTTAATGTTTAGAAATATATCGGTCCTTGAGAATATTTTAATCTTCTGCATCAACTACTCATTTTTGGTGAATTTATTCAGATTTACTTTATTAGAAAAAGTAAAAAATAAAAATATGCATGTGCTATTTGATATCTAATTACAATAAATGAGACATAAGACAAAATCATTCAGTCATATCTTCAGAAAATTGTTGATTACAAGTTTCTGCAATTTATATACACATCTCTCTATACAGGGTGTCCCTAAACAAATGGTATATACGCTAGGGGGTGATAGAACACATCAAGACGAGTAATAGTAAATAGGAAACCAAAGGTCCCAAACGTTTTCCAAAGGAGACAGCCGCCATTAAAATTTGGGATCCAAAATTTCAAATACACATAAAAAACGGAAAAGTTCGTCGATTGATTTGCGGTTTTCACTAAAATTATTCTTTATGTTTGTATTTTTTTGAAAATAAATTATAAAGACAAATTTCGAAAAATGCCGATAGAGGGCGCTTTATACTTTGAAGTAATGAAAAACGATTTTTTGCCGTGATTTTTTCCATCTCATTAAATGGTTTCGTAAGCTTAGACTTAAACTTAAATTTTGAGCTCAAAATGTGAATAGTTGGAAGCGGTTAAGTAGCACAAACTTAACTGTATTCAGAGGATTTAAATTTGAAATGATTATAAAAAACGGAAAAATTGGTCGATTGATTTGCGGTTTTCACTAAAACTATTCTTTATGTCTTTATTTTATTGAAAATGAATAATAAAGATACATTTCAAAAAATGCTGATAGAAGGCGCTTTAGTCTTTTTATTAACGAAATAATCCATCTTAATACTATTTTTTGCCGTTATTTTTTGCATCACATTAAATGGTTTCGTAGGTTTAGATTTAAACATAAATTTTGAGCTCAAAATGTGAATAGTTGGGAGTGGTTAAGTAGCGCAAACTGAACTGTGTTCAGAGGGTTTAAATTTCAAACAAAACGGAAAACTATTAAAAAACGGAAAAATTAGTCGAGTTGTTTGCGGTTTTTTCTAAAACCACTCTTTAAATCAGTGTTTTCTTGAAAGTAAATTTTAAAGATAAATTTCACAAAATGCCGATAGAGGGCGCCTTAAACATTGGAGTAGCGTAACACTATTTTTAACCGTTATTTTTTTTTAATCTCATTAAATGCTTTCAAATGCTTAGATTTAAATTTTGAGATCAAATTCTGAGTCGTTGCGAGTGTTTAAGTAGCGAAAAAGTGAACTGTGTTTAAGGGAGAGGGGGTTAAAATTCAACTCCTGAACACACTTCAGTTTGCGCTTCTTAACCCCTCCCAACGATTCAGAATTTGAGTTCGAAAAGAAGATTTCGAAAACATTTAACAAGTTTTGGAAAGCATTTAATTAGATACAAAAAATAACGGTTAAAATTTGTTGTTGGTTACTCTGAAGTTTAAGGCGCCATCTAACGGAATTTTTTGAAATTTATCTTTTAAATTCATTTTCAAGAAGATACTGACTTAAAGAATAGTTTTATTTTAAACCGCAAACGAATCGATTAATTTTTCCGTTTTTTATTATCATTTGAAATTTGAACCTTCTGAACACAGTTCAGTTTGTGCTACTTAACCGCTCCCAACTATTCAGATTTTGAGCTCAAAATTTAAGTTTAAGTCTAAGTTTACGAAAACATTTAATCAGATGCAAAAAATAACGTAAAAAGTAGTTATTTGCTACTCCAAAGTTTAGAGCGCCCTCTATCAGCATTTTTGAAATTTATCTTTATAATTTATTTTCAATAAAATACGGACATAAGGAATAGTTTTAGGGAAAACCGCAAATCAATCGACCAATTTTTCCGTTTTTTATAATCATTTGAAATTAAAACCCTCTGAACACAGTTAAGTTTGTGCTACTTAACCGCTTCCAACTATTCAGATTTTGAGCTCAAAATTTAAGTTTAAGTCTAAGCTTACGAAACCATTTAATAAGATGCAAAAAATCACGGCAAAATAGTTATTCGTTTCTCCAAAATCTAAAGCGCCCTCTATCGGCATTTTTCGAAATTTATCTTTATAATTTATTTTCAAGAAAATACCAACATAAAAAATAATTTTGGTGAAAACCGTAAATCAATCGACGAATTTTTCCGTTTTTTATGTTCATTTGAAATTTTGGACCCCAAACTTTAATGGCGGCTATCTCCTTTGGAAAACGTTTGGGACCCTTGGTTTCCTATTTACTTTTACTCGTCTTGATGTGTTCTATCACCCTCTAGCGTATATACCATTTGTTTAGGGACACCCTGTATGTCAACTAAACAGCATGTCAGTATGAATTTATTTCTTTACCTTAGTAGCGGCAGAAGATACTAATAGATGATACAAACTAAAAATATACTTTATTTAAATTCCCTGGTAATTTTGTTATGCATATCACCAGGTATCATCAGGAACATCTATCCCCTATCCTGTGGTTTATTGCTTATAATAATTTTTATCCAAATATATATGAATATATTTTCAAGTTAAAAAAAAAGAAAGAAGAAAAACACTTAAAAAAATTGCAACATTACAATGAACGTGAAAATGAATTACGTGAAACACTACATTGTTACAACGGCCATATCGGTTACAGTACTCAATAAAATTGGAGGCAGCAAGGCAGCCACCAACTTTATGGAATAACACTGTACAAGTGTTTTATAGTGATGTAAAGAAGAAAAAATATATAAAACGCTAAAAAAGAAAAGAAAAGAAAGCAAGGAATTAAAAAGAAATTCCCCCCCCCCAAAAAAAAAATTCCTTTTTCTTGTATCCCTCTAGTGAAGGTAAATCAAGAACAATATGATATTTTTAGACACAATCAAATTTAATTAACGGACCACTAAATCCTCTTTGTGATTATAGAATTTCTTTACTTTTAAAAGCATCGTTTTTTACATTCGTCTAAAATAATTAAACAGACATTTTTTTAAATGATCAAACTTCTTATTTGTATTTTTAATAATCTCTTACGTGTGCTAATTTAAGTTTTTTTAAGTAAAATATGAATATATTATTATTTTAGATAAAATACATAATTTTGTGAATGATGTATTATGAATAATACTATAATACATAATATGTTTTCAATGTAAACTCTTCATTATAATTTCTGTACGCGGAAAAATTATCCGTTTACAAATATTACTAAAAATCTTACAGTAAACGTAGAAATGAACATTTCCATTCAAAATATATGAGCACGTGTTTCTACATTTACGTATTGCTATAAATTTTACATCATATTTATCTAATATATTTTACGTTTTACTTTGAATATGGTTTCATATTTAAAAAAACGGTTACCTACCTTCCGTAAGATGTATTTTATGTGTCAGGCAGATTTAAATGATGTATATGAAATATGTTTTTAGAATATAAAAGATATTCTCTTGAGAGGTTACTACGATAAGTATAAGAGGAACAAAATTGATGTTGCAGAGTTCAGATAAGTTATTTTGTCTACAATTTTATTTTAGTAAAATAACTAATAAAATAACTGAACAGAATACAAGAAAACAACTCGCAGCAAAAATAACAGCAATTGTTTTGTATCTTTAAATATAATTTAACATTGGTGGTTTAGGACCAACGTGTTTTGTTTGATCATCATTAATATAGTATTTTCATTACAATGTAAATTTTTAAAACTATCTCAAAAGTAGTAATAACTATAAAATAGTACAATTCAAAAAATAATAAGATTTAATCGTTAATTAAAAAATTTCTGGGTGATTTATCCTTCTCAGTCTTCAGATAAATTTTACATGACACTACAAAAAACAGTTTAAAATTATTATAAAACACTTCCAAAGATGCATCAATGTATATGTTGATGCTTCCAATGTATAAATAAAAATTAAAAATGTCTAGAGGCAATTTTATCAATTTAAAAAACATTTAAAATAATTTAATGTGTGTTTTTGTGTGTCGCCTTCTGACGACATGAGGACTGGAGGGATTAGGCATTATGTCACCTATTATAGTGAGTTACATTTTCTGGAAAATATTAATTTCCTTATTGAAGGTATACATTAATACTGTGGTAGACCGAAAATTCTCTAAATCTTTACAAATATTTTTAAAGTGAAAAATGTACCAAAAAAGAGAAAATACTGCTAAAATGCCGGCAAGAAAACAACACATACTTCTTCGAATGTTGAGTAAATACTTTCGCGCGTCAAAAAACAACTAGTTGAAGTTTCTATAATAGCTCTGTTATGCGCTTACTACCAAATGTAACAAATTCCAAGTTATGTCAAGGAGAAACTGAGTCTATTTTATAAAAAAAAAAACAATTATAAAAATTTTTGCATTACATCTTCAAATATTATTATTAAGAATATCAAAGTAATTCTGCATACTAGCCGCATAAGTTTTGCACATGGGCAATTTACCCTCAAAATTAATCAGTACGTAAATTAAAATGCACTTACTAAATATGAAGTTTTATGAAAATACGTGCACTGGTTCTAAGGATACAAAATATTACGGAAATTGTGAAGAATTTAGAATAGCAGTGCCATTTGTAGGGCAAATTTCACAAACAAATACTCAGAATCAGTTTATATTCGAGCTACTTGTATCTTATATCTCATTAAATTCGTATATTAGATCATGAAATAGAGTGTCCATAATATTAGTGAGACAAAAAACAGGCAAACAAACTCACAGGTAGACTAACCGGCAGAAATATTTCTAATAAAATATTTTTCGGGATCTCCTATCTTGAAAAACATGTAAATTCGTAAGAAATTGGAATTCAAAAATTTTCCCGATTCTAAAATTTTCTTAGTCAGGTGATATATATATATATACATATGTAGGATTAAAGAATAAAGTATTCAGCAATAAAATATAATAAACTCAATGATTTAATGAACGTGATATCCAAAATGAGACTCGTGTGATGATGCGTGGAAAGAACGAGGTGTTCTATAGATTTCATCGATGGCGAGTTTGATGGATTTTTAATCCAAAGCTCAGGGAAGCTTATTTATACTGAATATTATTCAGTTCTACTGTTATTTTTGAATGCTACGTATATATTTTATGTCTATTAAACCTTTTTATCTTATCAAGAATATTTGTTTTGCTTAAATCATAACTTAATCACTCAATATCCCACAAGTTTTCGGGGGTCGGCCGGGATTTGAATGATTTCGCTGATTTATATTTGAATTTGAATTTCACGATGAAAGCTATTTTGTACTAAGAAGATCTAAGTCTAAGAAGAATGTTTTGTTTTTAAACTAAAACGTATTATATAAAAAAAGGAACTGTTTGTTATATGTGTAATGATTAGAAATTATCCGTAATCAAGCCTGCAAGATAGTGCACTATATTGTTTTGTTGAAGTGTAAACAAAAATTATAATGTCTGTTCTGAATAAAGCTAGAAAGGCGGACTTGTTAACATTGTGTGATGATCTAGGTATAGTTGTGCCCCAGAGTCCAAGAATCATTCATTTGATAAAGTTGGTGACGGAATCGAAGGATTATGAAGAAAATTTTGTAAAAGTTCGACTTGAAGTCATTGCCGCGGAGAGAATAGAAAAAAAAGACTAGAAGCAGAAAAAGAAGAAAGAAGACTAGAAGCAGAAAAAGAAGAAAGAAAACTAGAAGCAGAAAAAGAAGAAAAAAGACTAGAAGCAGAAAAAGAAGAAAGACGGTTACGGTTAGAAGCAGAAAGAAGATTAGAGGAAAAGAAGATGGAGATGGAGTACGAATTACGAAAAATTGAACTTCAAGGAAATATGACAAATACAAGTGACGGTTCGGCTGTAACTGGTTCAGGTAAGCAACCAGATTTGTCTAAATTAATGTCACACTTTGATGGGAAGGGTGATATTAGTATCTATTTAGCTCTATTCGAGAGACAGATTTCTAGGATGAATATAACAAAAGAGAATTGGGTCATGCACTTATTAAGTTTAATGCCTCTAGAAATTGCTAATGTTATAACTAGAGAACCAGAAACATTAACAAATAACTACGATTATGTAAAAAACTTGCTGCTCAGAAGATTCAAATTGACGCCAGAAGAGTTTAGGCAAAAATTAATGTCGCATAAGAAAGAAAACTCAGCCACTTGGCGCGATCTAGCATTTGAGTTAAGGAATTATTCAGAAGAATGGATTACCGGTCTTGATGTATCCAATTTTGAAGATTTAAAAGAATTAATATTAGTAGATCAAATCAAGAGAAGGTTACCGATAGAAATGAAAGAACATTTTATCGATAATCTTCCCAAAATTAAAAATGTTGATGTATTAGTTTGTAAACTAGATGATTATGAAACAGCAAGGCATAATGTTAAAACCATGAATAGGCACTCACACCACTTTGAAGATAGGAAGTCAAAAATGCGCGAAAATAACAATTCAAAACCGTGGTTACCATCTCAACGTTATGATACTTTAAGAAAACAACAATTTGCAGATAATACAGCTAATAGAAATGAATCTTCTAATTTAAATGAAAGAGACAGAACACAAACTAGATGTTTTAAATGTAATCGTCTTGGCCACGTAATATCCCAGTGTAAAAATGGGAATAATAGTCAAATAAATTATGACAGCCAAAATCGGAGCCAAAACCCGCGATTATCCAATCACAAAGAAGTGAATTGTGCATTAATCAAAGAAACAAACAGCGCCAAACCGGATCACATGTTAGACACCGATATTAACGGGAGCCAAAACCCGCGATTATCCAATCACAAGGAGATAAATTTTGCAGTAATCAAACAAACAAACAGCGCCGAGCCGGATCGCATGATAAATATTGATATTAACGGTGAAAAGACACAGATCTTTTTTGACACTGGAAGTGATATCAGTCTGGTCAGTTATGAATACTATACGAAGATTGGATCGCCAAGATTACATTTAAATAATATTTCTTTGTCAGGCATAGAAAGAGTAGTTGTTTATCCTAAAGGATACTTTTCATATGAATTTAATATTGATGGTTTTCTAATCAAAGCAAATTTGTATGTGTTAGAATCTCTTTCATATGATATTTTATTGGGATATGATGTGATTAGCAAATTAAATTTGGCGATAGACGAGAACAGAGTTAAGATCGTTGGCGAACGCAACAATATTGAAGTGGGTTACACTGAAGTTCAGAAGAATTCTAACATAAAATTGAATCATGCTGCCAGAAATAATAATGAAAAGAAAACGTCAACGTTAGATAATTCACGTGATGAAAATAATATAATTGTAAATGATAATAATGCAGGAGATAATTTCTTAATTAATTTAGCGAGCGTCATAGAAGATGATGAAATTGATTTAGATCACGTGAGAAATTTTAATATAAGAAAACAAATAAATGAATTATTAAAGGGATACAAGCCAAATAAATCAAAAGATACAGGGTTACGGATGAATATAATTTTATCTGATGAAATTCCTGTTTGTCAACGGCCACGAAGATTTCCTTTTAAAGAGCAAGAAATAATCGAAAACCAGGTTCAGCAATGGTTGAAAGACGGAATTATAAGGCGCAGTTTTTCGGATTACGCTGCACCGGTAGTTTTAGTTAAAAAGAAAGACAATTCGCATAGGTTATGCATAGATTACCGTAAACTGAATAAGAAAATAATCAAAGATCGGTACCCATTACCTTTAATTGAAGATGTTTTAGATAAATTAGAGAGATCAAAAGTATTTACGACTCTCGATCTAAAGAATGGTTTTTTTCATGTTGAAATTGAGGAGAAAAGCAGGAAATACACTGCATTCGTGACACACGAAGGAAAATATGAGTTTTTGAAGTGTCCATTTGGTTTATGTACATCAGGAAACCAGTTCCAAAGATATGCAAACACCGTGTTTAGAAAGTTATTACGTGCCGGCACAGTAGTTATTTATATGGATGATTTTATTATTCCATCACAAACTGAAGAAGAAGGTTTAGAGAAATTGAAACAAGTACTTGAAGTTGCAGCGGATTATGGGCTAGAATTTAACTTCAAAAAATGCAAATTTTTAAGGAAAAAATAGAATTTCCTGGTTATATAATTGAAAATGGGATGATACAGCCATCTGAATCGAAGACATCAGCTGTTTGGAATTTCCCTCAACCAAAAACGATAAAACAATTGCAATCATACTTAGGATTAACAGGTTATTTTCGTAAATTTATTCCGAACTATGCTCGAATACCCAAACCATTGACTGATTTATTGCGTAAAAATGTCACATTTGAATTTGGCACAGAACAAATACAGGCGTTTAAAAAATTAAAAGAAATATTACCGCAAAAACCAGTATTGCATTTATTTAAACAAGGATCAGCACAAGAATTACACACCGACGCCAGTAGCCATGGTTTCGGAGCAGTACTACTACAAAAGGCGGATGATGGAAAATTCAACCCTATACAATACATGAGCAAAAAGACAACCCCGCAACAAGAAAAATATTGTAGTTATGAATTGGAGGTATTGGCAATAATTGAAGCTCTTAAAAATTTCAGGAACTACTTGCTTGGTACAAAATTCAAGATAGTAACTGATTGTGAAGCATTTCAGAAAACATTAAACAAAAAAGATTTGGCTCCAAAAGTCGCAAGATGGGCTTTATTCATGGATGAATTTGATTATGATATCACACATAGACCAGGGAATAAAATGAAACATGTAGATTCTTTGAGCAGGAATACTGTTTTAGTAATTACAAGATCACAGAGTGAGATGACAGCTAGAATAGCTATAAAACAGGAGAACGATGAGCTCATAAAATCAAAAAAATCTCTAGTTGAAAAAGGTGAAGAAAATGAATATCTTATCAAGAATAACGTGTTGTATAAGTTTGATAACGGAAGAGAGTTACTTGTAGTGCCTGAAGAAATGCAAAAAGAGATTATTCGTAAAACACACGATAAAGGGCATTTTGCTGCAGTCAAAACAGAAGAATTAGTAAAAAAAGAGTTCTTCATCCCTAACCTGAGAAAACAAGTTGAAACAGTGGTAGTAAATTGCATCGAATGTATTCTATTTAACAAGAAACGAGGCAAAGCCGAAGGTTTTCTAACGCCCATACCAAAAGAGAATATACCATTAAGCACATACCACATTGATCATATTGGACCGCTGCCATCAACAAACAAGAAATATCAGCATATATTCACAGTTGTAGATGCCTTTACTAAGTTCGTATGGTTTTATCCGGTGAAATCCACGACAGCTCAGGAAGTCATTGAAAAGTTATCATTGCAACAAACTGTGTTCGGGAATCCCAGCAAAATAATAACGGATCGGGGACCAGCGTTCAGATCAGATGAGTTTATAGAATACTGCAAAGAGCAAGGGATAGCACACAGTAAAATTACGGCAGGGATGCCCAGGGGAAACGGACAGATCGAAAGAATTCATAGCATCCTGATTCCTGTACTAGCAAAGCTATGTGGGAATGAGCCCACAAAATGGTATAAATATGTGGCAGATGTGTAGAGAATTCTCAATAGTACAGTTACAAGAAGTACAAAATACAGCCCGTTTGAATTGATGATTGGCGTAAAAGTGAAAAATAAAAATGACTTAAGGATTAAAGAAATACTAGAGGAAGAAGATATAAACCACATGATGATGGAACGGGAAAATGTAAGAGAAGAAGCGAGAAAAAATATTTTGAAAATACAAGAAGAAAATAGAAAACAATTTAACAAGAAGAGGAGAGAGTCCAACAAATATAAATTAAATGATCTCGTGACAATCCAAAGAACGCAGTACGGCACAGGTCTGAAATTAAAGGAAAAATTCCATGGACCTTATAAAGTTACTAAAGTAAAGTCAAATGATCGTTATGATGTAGAGAAAATTGGAGACCATGATGGTCCCAACAAGACCTCAACTGCTGCAGAATGTATGAAGCCCTGGAGTAACGCATCTGCATAACGTGACATGTTTTTGTTTTATGTTTACCTGTTTTGTATGTGTAAATTTGTGTCTAAATTTTTATAAGCAGCTGCCGAGGACGTCAGAAACGTCAGGATGACCGAGAATGTGGGATTAAAGAATAAAGTATTCAGCAATAAAAGATAATAAACTCAATGATTTAATGAACGTGATATCCAAAATGAGACTCGTGTGATGATGCGTGGAAAGAACGAGGTGTTCTATAGATTTCAGTGATGGCGAGTTTGATGGATTTTTAATCCAAAGCTCAGGGAAGCTTATTTATACTGAATATTATTCAGTTCTACTGTTATTTTTGAATGCTACGTATATATTTTATGTCTATTAAAACTTTTTATCTTATCAAGAATATTTGTTTTGCTTAAATCATAAGTTAATCACTCAATATCCCACATATATATATATATATATTGTCAGATGCATTATTGCAATAGACGATAAGAATAATTTAAAAGTAATTTAATAATAAAACTTTTTGACAGGAAATCATCCAAATAATCTGTTACGGCGCTTTCAAAACGAATACATATTATTAGCTAATATTTATGATATTATCACAAGGCACATTTAATTATGTTAAATTCTTTAACATTTAATTATGTTAAAGAATAAAACTAGCCAGACAAATTTTAACAGAAAATAACTTGATGATACTACATAAAAATTAATCATATGTAGCAATCCCAAAACTTTTATTTATATCATACATGTAATACTTCAAAATTCGCTAACACAATGTCAAAGATACATGGAATTGTACGGCCATCATAGCGATATTTACGATATTAAATCCCTTTCAATAGTTCTTGAGATATGGCTATCACTATACAGTAAATACGGAAAATGCAAAATAGCAGCTCCACCTGTTAGTTAACTTCAAATCAGCAACAACGTAAAGTCTACGTCTAACTGAATACGGAGTTTGATTAAAAACTATGCATTAGGTTCTGAGATTTACCAGTTTCAGGAATTCTGAAAAATTACACTAAAACAAATTTTATAAGCTATGTAATCTAGAACGTAATAAACACAAATTTGAATAACCAACACCCATCTGAATCGAAAGCTTTGTAAAACTCCGTGAATGAGTTCAGCGAATCACAGACAGATTCGTAGACAGAGTGGCAATTACGCATTTTTCAGAAAACATCAAATAGTGTCCCGCTTTTCTAAAGCGCATAAATCCATCAAATAGGTAGATAAATAAAAAATGGAAGACGAACAGTTTCACGCTGTTGATAATAAATATAAAAGAAATAATGGATTATATTTTCAGTGTCTCTAGTGTATCATTTTTTTTTTCTATTCAGATGCATTTTTGCAGTAGAAGACAAGAAGAATATACGAGTTCGTATTTTAGAATATATGTACTTATGCATGATACGCATCTGCATCTTTGTATGTACTATAATTTAAAGAATTTAATAGCACTATTTCATTTACCGACATCACCCCGAGTACACGGTATTCGTTTTCTGTAATTGAAAGTTCTCGATCTATCCGCGTGTATTTAATTAATCCTTCCGTACTGTATATGTTAACAATAATATGATTATTCATTTTCATAAATATTATGCCGAACATATTTTTTTTCAGATTTAATATTATTTAAGTCACATTTCCATCTCTCCCTTTTCCCCCACCCCGAACACGGATGTATTAAATTTAGTTAGTGGTTATGAAGCGGTGTGATATGAGCTCAGTTTTACACATATTTATTAAGACATATAATTTTCCCATTTTCAAGAATTTTAACATTTCTTTTCAAACTAAGATATCATGCATTTTATAGCATTTATTTTATTTTAGACACCCCATTATTATTATTAATATTATTATTACAATTAAACTATAGTTTTAGAAGATATTTCCAATTAAACGAACTGTTCTTCGATAGAAAAATTATAAATAGAAATGAAAAAAATGAAAAAATTCAGAAGTCATAAAAAAATCTTTCGAGTACAATGTATATAAAAGAATTTTCAAGGTGTTTTAGATTTTTCCAACGATTTTTACAGCGGTACATTTATATGATATAAGCATTGAGTATAAAATCATTATATTTTAGTTTTAATAAAGTTTTATTTAAAAACTGTGCATTAATATATTAAAGTAAAGAAATATCTTTACTTTTAATTAAGACTAAAGGATAATTTGGATTAATGATTAGATGTAACTGTAATGAAATACATTTTCAGTGATATGTGACTTTGTGGTAATTTTTAACAAATATTTTTCTTGTCAATATGTAGTAAGTATCTGACACACATTGATGAACATAATATAATGTAAATACATATTAAGTAACATATTTTTTCATGAAGAATGCTAAAGAGACTTTTTATTTATATCTATTTTTTCCTTGAATTTGGGTTTTCTTTTAAAGTAGGTTCTGTAAGGCATAAAAGGAATAAATGAAGAATTTTCTACTCAGTAGATATGACTTTTTTGTATATTTTATTACATCTAAAAAATAATAATTCAGATGAATTTTATATTTTTATTATTTACATTTCTCTTAACTTCTTTTAATTAATGGAGGTAAAAATCATATAATCCCATCTAATTTCTTGTAACTTTTATCCGATAAAGGCCTTTATATTCTATAGAAGGGCAAAAATTAAAAATAATGATATTTTGCTTGTCTCCGTAATTTTAAGTAATATTTTATTTTTATTGAGATTCGAATTCAACATTTTTCGTTAAATGTTTTACATAATTTAATGTTTTCTGTATAAATCAAGAAAATAATATATTATTTCATTTTGAAACAATTTCAACATTATTAACATTTATCTATTTTTTAAAGATATTTCTTCGTTTTATTCAGAAAGTATTTATAAGTATTAATGCTATTTAATTGCGAAAATTAAATAATTTGTTAAAATTTCGGCAAATGACAGTTTGCAAACATTATCTGTCGCATCCAGATGTATTTGCACTGGAGCTTTTTCAGCCCCTGCATTTTGTATATTTTACTGGTTCCGAATTCATATTAATTTATCACAAATACAATAATTGTTGTCAAAACAACATGCGGTTGCATTCAGGGATAGAAATATGAACTTATCTTCAAATAAAATTGAATAAGTTTGAAATATACTTCCTTTTTTTTAAATTATATAAAAAATGCCCGTTAAATATAATCTGTGAGTAAAATGTTATGAAAATTTTAAAAAGAATCTAAGAAAATTCAAATTACGAATTGCTTTTTAGTTTTATTGAATGAAAGTATATTCATAATAAACACACATCTCCAGAATTAAGAACATAAATATGAAATCTGCGAAAACTGGTAAACTATTCACTGTGTTGCCATAAAATTTGGCATAAAGGTATACTAATAAGGGAGAAAGAAAGCAGCAACATAAGAATATGAAAATATTTTAATCGTGAATTAAGAACATCCAAAATTGTTAGTCATGAATCAAAGTCTTGATTTCAAAAAAAGTCTGCCGAATATGGTGCATGACTATCGCGTACTGCTATATAAGCATGACAACGAACTCTCATACTGTTGATGAGGGTGCCAATAAATGTATGTGGGAACAAATTTAATTCCCCCGAAAGTGCGTCTTTTAATTCCATGCGGGTCATTGCAGTGGGAGTGAGGTTACTCGTGCAATGGCCTTTCCTAGACATCCCAAACATTTTTAATATTAGAGCTATCAGGAGACGTCGAGGGCCAGTTCATATGACGGACATTACCTTTTCAAGAAAATTATGAACAATTTGAGTTCTGTGTATTTTCACATTATTGTTTATAAACATGAAATCCAGTACTAAAAAACCGCGAAAAAAAATCTCACATAGGCTTCAAGTAAGTCATTTCTAAAGCAATGTCCGTTGACAATGTGAGCAACGATGATGTAAAGTGATGAACCCCATATGCTGTCCCAAACAAGGATTTTTTTGTCAGCCGCCGACGTCTGCCAAATTCGTTTACGTGGGAAGGATGATAGCAAGCTCGGCGTTCACTCCAGATGAAGATTCAATGACAATCGTATTGTGTGGTGAATTTTGAGTCATTCCTGAGAAAACACCTCTAGTCTTGTTGTGTCCAAGACTGATGTCTTCGGAACTACAACAACCGGGATCTCTCAGTGAAGTGATAGGGAGACACATGACTAGATGTCGGGTATAAAGGATCCTCTCTAATAGATGTCAATATATTGTTTACCTGGAAATTTTTATTCCAGACACAAAATTAAGATCACGATTAAGCTGAGAAGCTGTCGTCAGCCTATGTTATTGGGCGATTAATGTCAAGTAGCGATCTTGTGTAAGTATCGCAGCTCTGTTACGGCTATGTTCGTCTTTCCTGCTGACAGTACCAATTAAATAGTGTTCACACCATAACCTGGATATCACTTTTGATGTCACTTTGGTGTGATCAAGGCATCTCCTCTTGAGACAGCAAAGCTTCATGTAAGTCAATGGCTCTCCATCTTAAGAAATCATCTACATTCTCGCGGCAAAAAAGGCTCAATTATTCGTTTTAATTTCTTAGATACATAACTGCAGGTAAAAAATCAGATGCTTAAGCGGTCTAAGTCTAGTAGGTCTACAAATACTAACGATAAACATTTTCTTTTTCCAAATCGAAGATTGATATTGTATTACCCGTTCTTCAAAATGGTATGCAGTTCATATTCTATTATATATATATATATATATATATATATATATATATTAATAATTGTTTTGAAAAGCATGTTTGTCTGCTATAAGTTACGACATGAACGTACTGAATTTAAGCTGTGTTTTATGACTGTATAACTTAATATTGCCTCGAGATAGATTTTAAATGTGAAAATATCATTAGAAAATAAGTAATTTATATTCTACTTAATCTGTGTATTCAAATGTTTTTCTAGAAAAAGGAAGAAGTAGATGAGGCAGAAGAAGTGAATATCTTAATTGCTTAAAAAATATAATAATACTTAAATGGTGTATCTGTATAATTGTTAAATTAAAAAAAAAATAATTCTTGATTTGCGACAAGAAAAAATGTTGTTGTTTAAAATGTATAGTAATAAGTATATATATTATTACACATTATGGAACAAATGAAAGCCATATTATGAAATTAAAATCTATTATATTTGTTTGAAAGAACTGAAAGTAGTATTTAAAAAAAAAATATTCTTTTTTGTCACATTATTCGTTTTTGTCACATATGCAATCGAAGACTTTTGTTTTATAGTTAAGTAATAGTAGTTTTGTAATATTATATAAAATGTGCAGAAAAGGTGTCCGTGTAGTATTTTTTATGTATCCTGTAAACAAAAAATAATGATGAGTTTTGTCTTTGAACCTTTTGTATTGATTGTAACAAAAACTTGAATGAACCACCTATTCTGTCATATATTTCTCTTTAGCAATGTGTGTTGAATGTGCAGGATTTTGTTCTCATATAATTCAAGATGAGAAGAAGCGTCTATATCGTTAATAGTAGCATTCCATGTCGATTGTGATTGTATGAGGATTCTTTAGTTGAGACATTTAAAAATGTGTACGGTGTTGCCTTATTAATTTAAATAAAGCAAATTGGAATTCTGTGGATTCCCTTCAATAAAGTGAAATTATCTATTGTGATAATGTTCTGAGAGATATTTCACAGTGATAACTTACATTAATTCAAATTCTTATTTTTCACTCCTTCAAAACCATTAATGCAGCCATATTGTTCGAAGTAATAATTTAGACAACAAATTGCTTACATTCTCTCCCTTCCAGTAATGTAATGCTTAAGGGCTTAGTTCGACAATTTTTAGTTAATTTCTGCCTGCTTTACCTCTGTCCTTATCATCAACTAAATACGTTATGTATATTTCTTTAGTTGACTTTCGTAGGTTCCAGTATAAAAAAATTTTAAAATTGAACGATATTTGATTATAAAAACAAATAAACAGGAAATGTAATCTAATCCGTATGTAAACTACAAATACTAATTTAATAGCATTAGTGAATAAATTTGTAATACGGTTAATGCATTTCCTATACCAATCAATGTAATATTAACCAAAATATATTTAACAAACATTAGTCGTCTCTCGGGAAATATTTAATCAAGTATTTATATTCCAACCCTACGGAAACATTAAATTAATTCATTTGTAGACATATATCCATTTATAAACTTGCGATAATCGAAATAATATAATTTGGGATCAAATATCTGAAATATCTCTCAGAAATGTGAATAAATTAGTATTTATCCACAAAAGGATTATTAGCAACACACAACAATAAAATAATTTATATTTAATGCATTTTAATACGGAATTTTATGAAGCAGACACATTTTTTACGAAATCACTCTTATTAGGAATATTTATTCAGAGAACTTCAAATTGCTAATGCTCATTTTATACACATGTTTATCTATCTATCTATAATAAATAAAAATATTGTCCCAAAAGAGTACAAAACAAACTATATCTTTATTTGGACGGCGAATTATTTTAAAAGTATCTTACATGCATATTGTGTTTAATAAAAAATGTACAGTGTGTTTAGCAATACCGAAAAAAATGAAAAAAAAAATGATGAAATGTTTTAGAATTTAGTAAAACAGTATTTTGTAAGAATTTTTTTTTTATGCGATAAAACATAATTTTGCTAATAAACGCAAATTATTTAAAAAGATTAAATGAACATGACGTTATATTTGAGTTGCTTGCATCCGAGACATCAATCTAAAAGTTTTCTTTGTTAAGAGATGCATTGTCTTTTAAAGTTCGCCAATTACTTCGCTATTTAAAGAAATATTAAATTTATATTAGTGTTTAAGCATGAAATTCTAATAATATCTGTTCATTTTACATTTTAATTATTTTATTCTTTTATTTATTTATTGACTATTTTTTATTATTTTATATGATATTAGCCAGTACAAAATATAAAATAAAATAAAATAAACTATATAAGAGGACCTCAGAAGCCAAAGTGCATAAGTGACACAATTTAAAAATGAAACGATGCACAGATGCACAGATGACCAGGAAACATGCTTCTTTTCTTTTCAGGCAATGAAATATAAGGGAATTTCTAATTATGTGCGGCGTTCCAGAGATCAACCACTTCTTTGACGAATAAAAATCAATATTCATTATTTATAAATTTAAATGAAATTGTACTCTACTTTTTTCACAGTTATTGAAATATGAGTTCAACGAAACAATCGCCTGTTTCCTATTTTAATTCAGTCAATTATTCTTGATATTTAAATTAAACGTCAATTCTATCTGATCTCAGTTTACTCCATACAGAATTTTTGTCTTTTAAACTCCTTGACTTCGGAGGTCCTCATATATGGCTTTAAGTGCAAATTTGTAAATCATTCCTAATCGGGTGAACGTAAAAGAGATATATCTTAATATTGTGATTAAAAGTAACTCCATAACCAATAAAATACAAATAATTTGAGATGTGGATTTTAAGCAATATCCATTGTAAAGCATTTTATGTGCCATTATCTAAGTCTTAAAAATTGAAATTTTACGGTTAAAAGTTCATATTTTAGCAAAATGCAGAAAATATTTTTTTCACATGTTTGTTATCATCATTAGCAAAACCTGACCATTATTTACAAACGCGTTTTCCCTTTGTAATGTAGACAGCGTTCATACACATTTTGTGTAGGTAGGTAGACAGTGTCAACACACATTTTGTGTTTGTAGCTAGATAACGTCCAGACATATTTTTTGTTTGTAACTAGATAAAATAAATTAATTTTGAAGTATAAATAAAGAAAATAACATTATGGTTGAATTCACGCTATATGTTATATATAAAAAAAAAAATAACTTTACAATCGAATTTCCAAAGATATTAAAGATTTAACTTTCCGATTTCCAAGTTTTTAAAGTACTTGACAAAATTACTTTCCATCCCAAATTAAGTATTGAATATAAATACACATGCTACCACAAAAATATGCAATATTTTCAAAACATTGATTTGCATGCAATTTCGGAATGTAAAAGGCCTCATAAAGAAACTTAATTAGGGTTTATCAATGAATTTTTTCGTTGATACATAGTGATACTATGTACTAGTGATTTATAGTATAAGATGGATTTTTTTAGGCTTGTGCTCAATTTTCATATAAATGAACCGACAGTGAACTCGGTTTCGACTTAAATGGATTTTAATCATGAAAAAAAAAAAGACTAACTAGAGATCGTGGGTTAAACATAAATTATAAAACTCTTTGACCACTTTTAACAATGTTACAATTCTTCAACATTTATTATACTTAAAGATGAATTTTGGAAATGCACAACATATTTGTAATTCTAATTTTATTTAAAAAAAATGTATTATTAAATAAATCTACAATTGGAAAAATATCCGAATTATTTTTTGCACAAAAGTTATGTGATTTTTAAATTTTCATATCCATTACATTGTGTACAACACTTTATTTCACTAAGAAAATGCATCATACAAGTAATTCTAACTTTGAACAGTTTCTGTCAGTAAGCTGAAATTTAGATGAATTATTTCGTGATGTACTGTATATGATCTGAACAATTTATACGCATTAAAAAAAAAAAAAAAAAAAAAAAAAAAAAAAAAAAAAAATTCTTTAAAGTGAAAAATACACTTTCTAGAATTATTACTTATAGCAATACTATAACAAAATCCATTTATTCCTATCTGTAAATGATCGATGAATGCAATCCACACAGTGCTTTTCTTTAAGAAAATCAGTAATTCATTTGAATTGTGCTATATTTAAAATTGTGTAACGTCATTAAAATATAGTGCAGCCGTTTATTTCTTATCGACTATTATGTAGCCCAATAGATTTGCGTAATAATTTAAATGAATAACTAATTTGTTGCATTTTTATATTCTAGAGAAAGCATATTTTAGTGAATAGTAGAAATGCATAATTATTTAATTGTGTTTGAAATGGTGCAGTGCCATAAAAATGTAACTAAAATTATTTTTCGTATTTTCTTTTTTTTTAATTAAACGATTTTAATATAATTAAAAACTGATTAATTTTCACTGTCCCTGTAAACGAACTATAAGTACTACAAACTTTTATTAAATAGAAACTGTTCTGTAGTAAACGGAAATAACATACACAGATTACTGGCAATCCAAAATTTGAATTAGCGTGTAAGAGTACGAATAGTTGGATAAATAAACAGGAAAACTGAAATCATAAACACTTTTCGAATATCTTGAAAATTTTCTAAAACGATTCCAAATTTTATAAGTAGCATTCAATCTCCTGCGATTGCCGTAATAGTGAGTTGTGTTTAACAAATTTTTAGAACTTGAATGTATCTCCTTATTTGTCTGCGTTAAGTAATTTGTTGAACGATAGCAACGATAAATTCGAAGCATGTCGATAATTTCTAATATATATTTTTTAAAAATCTAATTAATATTTTGTTTTATTTGTATACTAAATCAAATTGTATTTTTTATTATCATTCAAAATAGATCCAAAACGTTTTTAAAAGTAAATTTGTTGATCACATGCATTCAAATTATTCTGGTATTGATTTCATAATCTAATTACTGACCCATTTGTATTGAATAGTTATAAAATTAATTTATAGGGGGTTCCCTCAAAAGGGAATAAATATTACCTAACTGTCCAGAGAATTATGTGGATAATACAAAGATTTTGAAATTGATCATGCTTACATGACACAAGTGTATTTATATCATAATTGTTCGCTTAATTAAATTTCACGTTTCTAATTAAACATTGACATACCCTGATAATCAAATTATGAATTCATAATGATATCGTTAAATACAACTTTTAGCATTAATTGATAAAGTATAATGCATACTGTAAATGCAAATTTAAGATGGTTAAATGAATATAGAAAATGAACTAGTACTAATAAATACATTTATTATAATGCAGTTAATATATATGTTTTAGATTATTGTTTCGAAAATTTAAAGACAAATATAGCTGTTTTGCTTTTTTATTTTTTTATTTTTTATTTTTATTTTTTTTTATTTTTGTCTATTTTCTCATATAGCGCCCGTTTTAATTATAAGGGACATCGAAACTAATAATTTTGATTATTTCATTTCTTTTAATTTTATGTAAAAACTAACATATATGCTTAGTTCTTCATTAATATTAAATAACATAAAGTAAAGCTAGCAGAACTGCAATTCAACAGAGTAAACAAATAATAATAATAATAAAATCTAAATATTTATTTGTTGCTAAACAATCTATGAATAATTTTATTTATTTATTTACTTTTCTGCGTATGCATCTTCGTTTCTATTTGCTTTTTATTCTGCAATTTAATAGAAAAATAGTCATTGAAATCAGGAAAGCTATTTTGCACAATCTGTCCTTTCAAGGTTAATTTGATGAACATGGGTAGGGCAAATTGCTGCTAATGAAAGCTACAATTAAATTGTTAACAATATTAGATAGATTTAAATGGCATTGTTTTAAATTGAGTAAATAATAATAGTTGTTTCGTAATTAAATATAATTGTATTAGGAGTGAATATTTCAATCTAATGATTAAAGAATAGAGAAAACTAAGGAATATTAAGAACAATGAAAAAATTTTGTTAAAAAATAAATAATATAAAAACCCAAGCCATGATAAGCTGACAAAGTTACACTAAATAACTTGATAATATGTTAACTTTAAAATAACTGAATTTTCCATTCCACAATTGAATTGTCTTGTCAGATTTTCATGGAATTGATAAAGCTTATTAAATGTCACCAAAGCTTGTTTCATGTTACATATAAAGTATGTACGATTAATGGTTCATTTACAGAGACACTCAAAACAATTCGATTACTTTATGTTATATCAAAAAATTATTTGGAGAATATTTTAATAACGTTACGCTGTCTCAAATATGCTGAAACAGACATACATCACTGAATAACTGTCACTGAATAACACTGAATAACTATGATAATGTTAAAACAAAGCATTTATAGCATTTTTTATTAATTTATAGGGCCATACAAAACAAAATAATTACATTACTGTCTTTTCATAATAATTGCTGGAAAGTATGTTTTAAAATTCAGCATAAGCCTTTAAATTTAATTATTTTTTTTTCATATTACTCTTCGTATAAATAAATTCTATACCTCATACACAGGGCTACACAAAAATATTCATAAACGTTTCTCCTTATTACAGAAAATTGCTGTATGAGTATATTCAACTGGAATATATGTAGGATCTCTTAAATGAACTAAATTTTCGAATATATGTTATTAATAGATGTAAATGAGTATATCATATAAAGGCCGCTTAAGAAAATGGATAAATTTCCGATTGCACATGGTAATTATTGAAATTCGGTTTTGAAATGCGTTATACATGTCCATATGGTGAAATGCGACGGAATATTTTAATTTTTTAATCAATGGAGTTTTATTACAGTATTCTAAATTGCTAAAACGTGCATCATAATCTATGAATGACGCATGATTTTTTCTTTGTTGTTTAAACTAGTTTAAATTCTGTTAGAAATATTTCAATAGAAAACAATGTTGATAAATTGGTAATAACGTCGATTTGATATAAAGTGAGTCAAACTCCTTTTGTGGGGTTGGGGTTTTGACCAATTATTTTTATTTATCACTTTTCAAATTTCTTAACCATTGCACTTAAAAAATTCAAGCAATTTTCTTTTGGTAACTGGTTATAAAAAGAATAAAATGATATGTAAAACTTTATTCTAGGTTCAGTATTAAAGTAATAATAATAATAATAATAATAATAATAATAATAATAATAATAATAATAATAATAATAATAATAATAATAATAATAATAATAATAATAATAATAATAATAATTTTTCAAAGTTTGTCAAACCTCTCCTATTTCACCTAAATGTTACGAAATTTAATACTATTATTTGTAAAATTATATTTCCGTACTTTAAAATTATATTTTATAAAAATTTCGTTCTAAAATGATTTTGCCATCCCAATTTATTAAATTACTAGCAGCATACGCCCGCCATACTGAAGAATTTTTTTTTTTTTTTAACAAACCTGAATGAGTCGAAATGACGATTTTTAGCTTAAATTCTAAAGCAATCTTGACCATCACCTGTAATGTCCTTAAGGTCGCTGAAAAAGATTCGATCACCATTATATTTTTATATTATCGTAAGTTTGTTGCAAAATGTGAGAAATTAAGAAGCGAAAAGACGAGCTGGAACTCATGTATTCTCCAAAGTTGATCGGAATTGGTATTTTTAATGCGAAACATTTTTAAGATAGATTCAAAAAATAATTATTAATGAATATCATTTATTTTAAATCCAGCTAAAACTTTCGTTTATTAAGAGAATGCTTATTTAATAAATAAATAATAATCTTCTAATGAACTATTTATTACGAAATTTCTGATTATTCGTCAGGATGTTAATGAAGCACTGTTCAGATTAGCATTATCTTGAAATATCAAAGCCATTTGATTAAATTCATGACAGGACAAAATTAATTTCACGACATGTGGAAAAGATGATTAGTGAATCGAGTACTTATCTACTCTGCAAATTCAAGCGAGTTTGTTTAATTTCAGTGATAATTGCAATTGACCATGTCAAAATTCGCATTATTTAAAAATT
Source organism: Maratus speculifer (assembly GCA_964019185.1). NCBI lineage: Eukaryota > Metazoa > Arthropoda > Arachnida > Araneae > Salticidae > Maratus > Maratus speculifer. Next base: position 268,567,718 of record OZ025297.1, on the reverse strand, counting down.
AATATTATATAAAGTAATGTTGATAGAGTAACTATTGTTAATTTCATACATTTTAGGTGCATTTTAGTAGATTTCTTTTTTTTTCCCAATCCTTGACTGTAAAATACAATATAAAATATCATAATAAAAACTAAGAAAAAAATAACACGTCTCTTTATTAGGGCTTAAATAATTTTTAAACCAAAAATTTTCATTCTCATGCAAATGTTTATATGATTCTGAAATTTATTTTTTTAATGATTAATACATAGTTATCCGTAAAATTTAAGAAATAGAAAAAAAAAAAAACATAAATTGCGAAACATAAATATATATTTTTCAATTCTTCCATGGAAAAACAATGCTCAAAGTATGATAAAATCCAAATGTATAATGGCTTTGAAATATTTTTAATACTAAGTACTTACTTAAGGATTTATGTTTATATTATTATATTTAGATATTTTCATTACCTACGTCCTTTATTTAGAGAATTAATCTTGTGAAATGCATTACTGTACAGGTTTGAGAAAAGTTTTTTTTCTTATTTTTATTGAAAATCTATTTCGATATTTGTAACATCATCTAACTTTTGTCTGATTTAAAATCTAAATGTTTTATATTTATTTTTAATTCATTAATCAAAAAGCGTTATTATGTAAAATTAATGTCTGACTTAAGATTGCTGATACAATTGTAGTAAATTTTCTTTTATAATCCACAAAACATTTAATGAACCAGTCAGAAGTGAATTTAGGTGTAAAGCCATGTTATTTTCGACAATAAATTTAAGTAAAACATCTGAAACAAAAAAGGAATTTTTCTAAAATTATTTTTATTCATACGAATAAAATCATTTTCGATGTTTTTTGGAAAGAAAATTATGTATTACCCACTCGGCAATAATATGGAAGTTTCTTAAGGAGTTGAACTGCTTTTAAATAATGAAATAAGATTAGGTTTATATGTATATATATATATATATATATATATATATAGAAAAGTGATAATTATACATTTCTATATGTATAGCCATTTATGATCTAAGTAAATGAATTTCATGTGTCAAATATATTTTTCATTAAGACAAAGCCCTCCTTTAGTCTACAAAATATAAAAATATGTGGCACCAGAAAATAAGTGTCAGACAATTGAGTGACCGTCTAATTATTCGTATAATTTAAGTTTAATCATCAATCTGTTTATTCAATAACTCATAAAAATTGGATTATTTAAAATAAATAATAATCTGCATAAGAAACAATAAATTTAAACTTGAAATTGGTACAACATTACTTAAACACATTTTATATTTTATTTAACAAAAACTTTTATAATAATCTTAAAAAACTAATTTATCTAACATTAGATGTGATCCACTTTAATGGTACTAGCAGGGGTGACCGAGCTCAGCTCGGTCAAAATTAACTTTGTGTTCAACTCGATATATTATTATTACTGTAAAATATGTAATTAATAATAGTATTATTTACAAAAACAATCAAAAAGAAAACTATGTTTGTATGCACATGTTCATAAATTTTACTTTATTTTAAAATTTACAACGAAAGGACATCAATCCAAATCATTTTTTTAGCTCGACTCTGATTAGTTTAACTATGCATCTCGAAGACTATTAAGAATGTATAAGAAATTTCTTCACATTCTGAAAGGCAATATTTTTTGCCAGATATAACCAAATTTGGACACATTCTTTCATTTGGCGCCAAATATGTGTTTTGGTTTCGTAACCTTAATAATTGATTTTTCGGCCAAATTTCGCCAGTATTTTGTTAAATATCGCCAACTTATTGGCTTTTGCCATCGTCTCGTGATCCTGACTCTTATTACCCAAATGATCCACTAATCACATGTGATCAAACATGTGACTTAGCTCAATGGTCTTCAGGTAATCAAGAAAGTAGAGTATAAAATGAATGAAAATCGTTTAAGCCATTTCTTAAGTAAAATTAGCTTGACAACATTCAACATTGAAGCGATATGACCCACTAATATCATTTTGTTTAGTATGCAACTCAGCTCAATAGTCTTCTTGTGACAAAAGACGTTCCGTTGCAAAATTTAGGTAAAATTGACTGAGTCGTTGTTATATATAATTAGAATGACCCGAACCCATTAAGACCTAAAACGACCCACTAATTGAATTGTTACGTGCATGTGTCCTATCTCAATGGTTTTCTTTTGCCCGAAAACTATATAATAGAAAATATACTCAAAATGGTGAGAAAAATTTTCAGGATAAAATTAGCATGACCCACAAATGACCCTTATATCGAAATCTCTCGAAAATGTGACTTAGTTCATTAATTTTTGCGTGCCGAAAAACGTTAAATACAAAATTTAGATAAAATCGATTGAGCCAATTTTTAGGTATAAATAATTTGACCTTTACGTATTATGACCCAAAATGACTCATTAATCGAGTTTTCTCAAACATCTGACCTAACCCGATGATTTTCTTGTGTCCGAAAACGATAGAATATTAAATTTAGTCGAATTTGCGCGAGACATTGTCTCGATAAAATTAGAATAACCCAAAAGTGACCCACTGATCGAAATTTCTCGAACATGTGACATTGCCCAATGATTTACTCGTGCCAAAAATATGCTGTATACAAAATTTCGTTAAAATCGATTCACCTGTTCTTTAGATATAGCTTGACCATGACCCATCATGACCCACAAATGACCCTTATAATCGAAATCTCTCGAATATGTGACTTAGCCCATTAGTTTTCTCGTGTTTAAATATTGTATAAAACTCGATCCTGCCGTTCTTTAAATATAAATAACTTGACCCAGACCCTTTATGACCCAAAATGACCCATTAATCGAAATTTCTCGATCATGTGACCGAGCCCAATCATTTTCTCGTACCAAAAAATGTTGTATACAAAATTTCGTTAAAACTGATCCACATGTTCTTTAGATATATATATAGCTTGAAATGACCCGTTATGACCCATCATGACCCATAAAAAACTCTTATAATCGAAATCTCTCAAACATGTGAGATAGCCCATTAATTTTCTCGTATCAAAAATCTTACATACAAATTTTCATTAAATTTGATACTGTCGTACTTTATATATAAATAGCTTGATCCAGACATTTTACGACCCAAAATGACCCAGTAATCGAAATTTCTAGAACTGAGACCTGGCCATATAGTTTTCTCGTGCCAAAAAAAAATGTTGTATACAAAATTTCGTTAAAATTGATCCACCTGTTCTTTAGCTATAGCTTGACCATGAGCCATTATGACCCATCATGACCCACAAATGACTCTTATAATCGAAATCTCTCGATCGTGTGACTTAGCCCATTAGCTTTCTCGTGTCAAAAAACTATTACAGGCAAAATCTCGATGAAATTGATTCTGCGGTTCTTTAAAAATAAATAGCTTGACCCACACCCTTAATGACCCAATATGACCCATTAAAATTTTTTTCTCGAACATGTAACCTAGCCCAATGTTTTTCTCGTGCCCAAAAACCATAGAATGCAATTTTTAGTCAAAATTGCGTGAGAAAATCTCTAGATAAAAATAGCATGACCCACAATGACCCCAAAAATGACCCACTAACCGAATTTTCTCGAACATGTTACCTAACCCAATGGTCTTCTTGTAATCCAAAACGATAAAATATAAAATTTGGTCGAAATCGTTACAGCCGTTTTTTAAATAAAAATGGCTTGACCCACAATGACCCAAAAATGACCAACTAATCAAAATTTTTCGAACATGTGACCCAGCACATTTGTTTTCTCGTGCCAAAAGACGATTGGAAACAAAATTTCCTTAAAATCGATCCAGCTGTTCTCTAGATATAAACAGATTGATCCTGACCCATTATGACACAAAATGACCCAATAATCGAATTTTCTCGAACATGTGACCTAGCCCAATGGTCTTCTCGTGCCCGAAAATGGTGGAATCCAAATTTTTGCGAAAATCGTTAGAGCCGTTTTTGAGATAAAATTTGCACACACAAACACACACACAATTTTTGCTCGCATTATAGTATAAGACTAGCAGGGGTGACCGAGCTCAGCTCGGTCAACATTAACTGTGTTCAATTCGCTATAGTATTTTCCCTGTATCATTCACTCCGTATTATTACTGTAAAACATGTTATTAATAATAGTATTATTTACAAAAACAATCAATAAGAAAACTATTTTTGAATGCACATGTTCATAAATTTTACTTTATTTTAAAATTTAATCGAAAGGACATCAATCCAAATCCCTTTTTTAGCTCGACTCTGATTAGTTTAACTATGCATCTCGAATACTAAGAATGTATAAGAAATTTCTTCACATTCTGAAACACAATATTTTTTGCCAGATATAGCCAAATTTGTACACATTCTTTCATTTGGTGCCAAATATGTGTTTTGGTTTCGTAATCTTAATAGCCGATTTTTCGGCCAAATTTAGCCAGTATTTTGTCAAATATCGCCAACTTATTGGCTTTTGCCATAGTTTCGTGATCCTGACTCTTATTACCCAAATGATCCACTAATCAAATAGGATCAAACATATGACTTAGCTCAATGGTTTTCAGGTAATCAAAAACAGTAGAGTATAAAATGAATCAAAGTCGTTTAAGCCATTTCTTAATTAAAATTAGCTTGACAGCATTCAGCAATAATGAAGCGATATGACCCACTAATATAATTTTGTTTAATATGCAACTCAGCCCAATAGTCTTCTCGTGACAAAAGACGTTTTGTTGCAAAATTTAGGTAAAATTGATTGAGTCGTTGTTATATATAATTAGAATGATCCCAACCCATTAAGACCTAAAACGACCCACTAATTGAATTGTTATGAGCATATGTCCTAGCTCAATGATTTTCTCTTGCCCGAAAACGATATAATAGAAAGTATACTCAAAATGGTGAGAGCAATTTTCTAGATAAAATTAGCATGACCACAAATGATCCTTATATCGAAATCTCTCGAAAATGTGACCTAGCTCATTAATTTTTGCGTGCCGAAAAATGTTAGATACAAAATTTAGACAAAATCGATCGAGCCAATTTTTAGGTATAAATAGTTTGACCTTGACCCATTATGATCCAAAATGACTCATTAATCGAATTTTCTCAAACATCTGACATAACCCAATGATTTTCTTATGCCCGAAAACGATAGAATATAAAATTTAGTCAAAATTGGGCGAGACATTGTCTTGATAAAACTAGAATAACCCAAAAGTGACTCAGTGATCAAAATTTCTCAAACATGTGACCTAGTCTAATGATTTTCTCGTGCCAAAAATATGCTGTATACAAAATTTCGTTAAAATCGATTCACCCGTTCTTTAGATATAGCTTGACCATGATCAATCATGACCCACAAATGACCCTTATAACGAAATCTCTCGAACATGTGACTTAGCCCATTAGTTTTCTCGTGTATAAATATTGTTACACACAAAATTTCGTTAAATTCGATCCTGCCGTTCTTTAAATATAAATAGCTTTACCCAGACCCTTTATGACCCATTTATCGAAATTTCTCGAACATGGGTCCTAGCCCAATGATTTTCTCGTGCCAAAAAAATGTTGTATACAAAATTTCGTTAAAATTAATCCACATGTTCTTTAGATATAGCTTGACATGACCCATTATGACCCATAAACGACTCTTATAATCGAAATCTCTCTAACATGTGAGATAGCCCATTAGTTTTATCGTGTCAAAAAACTGTTACATACAAGATTTCATTAAAATCGATCCTACCGTTCTTTAAATATAAATAGCTAGACCCAGACCTTTTATGATCCAAAATGACCCATTAATCGAAATTTCTGGAACGTGTGACCTAGCCCAATGATTTTCTCGTGCCAAAAAAATGTTACATACAAAATTTCGTTAAAATCGATCCACCTGTTCTTTAGATATAGCTTGACATGGTCCATTATGACCCATCATGACCCACAAATAACTCTCATAATCGAAATCTCTCAAACATGTGATTTAGCCCATTAGTTTTCTCTTGTCAAAAAACTGTTACATACAAAAATTTCGTTATAATCGATCACGCCGTTCTTTAAATATAAATAGCTTGACCCAGACGCTTAATGACCAGATATGACCCATTAAATTTTTTTCTAGAGCATGTAACCTAGCCCAATGTTTTTCTCGTGCCCGAAAACCATAGAATGCAATTTTTAGTCAAAATTGCGTGAGAAAATCTATAGATAAAAATAGCATGATCCACAATGACCCCAAAAATGACCCACTAACCGAATTTTCTCGAACATGTTACCTAACCCAATGGTCTTCTTGTAATCCAAAACAAAGCAATATAAAATTTGGTCAAAATCGTTAGAGCCGTTTTTTAGATAAAAATGGCTTGACCCATAATGATCCAAAAGTGACCCACTAATCGAATTTTTATGAACATTTGACCCAGCCCAGTAGTTTTCTCGTGCCAAAATACGATTGGATGCAAAATTTCCTTAATATCGATCCAGTCGTTCTATAGATATAAGTAGCTTGATCCTGACCAATTATGACCCAAAATTACCCAGTAATCGAATTTTCCTGAACATGGGACCTAGCCCAATGGTCTTCTCTTGCCCAAAAATGAAAAAATCCAAATTTTTGCGAAAATCGTTTGAGCCGTTTTTGAGATAAAATTTACACACACAGACACACACACAGACACACACACACACACACACACACACAATTTTTGCTCGCATTATAGTATAAGATACATTATCACAAACAGAACATTAAATTTAATTAAAACATGTTCAAACAGAAATATAAAAATATACTTTGGAATACATTCATGAGTATTTGTTATTGAATGAGATAGAGTCTCTCCACGTTTTTATTTTCCATTTCAAAATGCTGTAGTGAATATTTAAATAAGGAAAATTAATCTAGATTATATCCAAAAGATGAAACGCCGTGATAACGTAAATATTTGCTCTAAAATGTTGGAATTGGTATGATAATGAATACCCTATAATACTTACTATTTAATCAGATTGATTTTTAATGCAGTTATTCCAAAAATCTTAAAATACTTATTAAATCTTAAAATACTTATTACGTATAAATTCTGAGTTGATATGACAACTTTTATTTCTTTTTTAATAATTGCTTTCTTTTGTAGATATTTTAGAACTCCAGAGATAATTACAGACTTGAACACTCTATTATACAGGATTATTACAAATCAATCATCGTGTTTTGATACATTACTGCGAGCGAACTAGGAAACGTATATGTTTCCATGACATTCAAACGAGAGAGCATTACTTACAGTTTTGGGCTACGTATGTGCCATGTGTGTCTGGTTACCATGGTGGTTGTGCGAACATACTCAAAATGGCGACTTTACAGCAGAAAGCATTTTTTGTGCTAGTATTTTGAAAGTGTGAATGACTTATAACCGTTCTGAAAGCATTCCGGAAGGTATACCAATGCAACCCATGAAAGAATTCTGCGCTGGTTTTGACAGTTCAAAGAAAACTGTTGTTTATGTAAAGGCAAAAGTTCCGGCAGACCAAGCGTTACTGAAGAAACAGTGAACTGAGTTGGAGAGAGTTTCATCCGTTATCCCCAAAAATTGAACTGATGACGAATTGAAATTGAAAGACTGCAATCGCGACCATGGACGTCAAACGTGGATACTTTTGCTTTATTTTCATGTATAACTCATTGTTGTAACCCAATTAGGTTCCGAAATAAACGCTTCGGAAACCTGATGATTCTTTAGTAATAACCCTGTATTTGAATATATAAAATATTAGCTACATTAGAAAAAGTGACATACATCGAGATATATTTGCAGTATATATATTTGTTCCAAGCTATCTGTGATTTATTAAACTGTATTTGTCATTAAATAAAATAATAGTTTTAAATTATATCCATTTACTAACTTATTAAAGTATTGCAAAGAACATATCACTTGTAGTACCAATATTTACAAATGTATTCCAAAGCAAGTGCGTTCATTTTATTTTTATATTTTAAACGTTTCATGAGAAATATTATAAGCCAATACTATAGCAAGTATACCTAAACATTTTTTAGTATTATTATTATTATTATAGCGCTTCATAAAAATTATTGCTTATTTATATAATTAAATTAAAACAAGTATGCGGTGACAGTAAATTCCTTTATCGTGTTTTAATTAAAAATATATTTGATAATCAGAATGAATTATAAGACTATAGATAATAAAAATTCATTCTCGGACAATGATAAAATTAATTTACAATAATAATTACAGTAGCATAGTAGAAAATTGTAATGAGTATTTAAAGTTATTTTTTGCGCAATTTAACATTGAATTGTTTCACTTAGAACCAGTTAATAAATTTACGCTTATTAGTTTATGATTTCAAAAACAATATGTAATAAGTTATTAAACAAGTTATTAATCAAGTACGCCTTGACAGTAATTTATTTTATTGTGATTTAATTGCAAATACCTCTGATATTGAAAATATATTTCTATCTATAGTGGTAATGAAAATTTAGTCTTCAACATTTATCAAATATATGTATAATATTAGTTCTAATATTACAATAAAAAATTGTAATAATTATTTCAAGCTATTTTTGGTGCCAGTGGACTGGTGCATTACTTATAACTATAATGACTTTCCGGTCACTAGTTATGTTTTCAATCGTATAAATAACTAAAAAGTCGAAAACTGCATTTCCGCTCATAGATAATGAAATGTGTAAAGGACAAAAACACGCAAAGGTGACACAGTCGGCTGTTGATAAGCAATAATCTAGAAGTTTCAAAATACGAAATCAGGATTTAAGAGATAATTAGGCTTTTATTTGACGATATAAACTGTGTAATAGTCAGACTCACTTAAAGAATTTGTTGTTCCTTTCGCTGGCCAAGCTTCTTTACTTTTCCAACTTAGTTCAAAAGTGTTCATGGCATTGGTTGATCAGTCTAAATGCCGCCATCTACTGCTGTCTGTCTCACCATAAAACTATACACACCACACTAATAGTGCTTTTCATACATCTTAGGCGGACATTTAACATTTATCTTTTATTTCGCGCCTACATATGACAAGATAATTTTGGTCTTTGTAAACCTCTTGGGTGAATGGAATACTGGCCGGTTCCACTTTTAAAGAAATCAATGCGACATGATCCAAATATGCTTACATTATGTATGATCCAGTCTAGACCGATTCTGAAAGAAAGGAGGTCTAATGCCGTCTGAATATCGTGACTGAAAACTGAGAAACCTAGGGATAACAGGCCCGGACTCGAGCTTCGACCCATGTCATTTCTGTTGGCAATCTCCAATGTTGTTTGGCAATTGCTTTATTAGTTCAAAAAGGGCTGGGTGAGGGTAAGGAATTGCTCCTTCTTTACACGAACCATTAGTTCCAGGAATAGGTAAGTATAATGTTAAACATAGAAAATATGTAAGTAGAATGTAGTATAAATAGTCCAAGAAAAAAAAACTTATATTCTTGACCACAAGAAAGAAACCTTTATTTTATAGAAAAAAAGTAATAGGAGAATCTAATGATCCATGACTTCCGGGAGTGAAGTGGTGCATAAGCCATAAAATAATACCACCAATTGCTCACTCTTAGGTTTATCATTGAATTTTTCTGCTTCCCAGTTTTTCATGTTTTGGATTTTACGGCAAAGACATTATTAAACCGACGAGTAAACCGATACTTATTATATTAATTAGCGATATTAATTTATAGCGATATAAATTAATAGCGATATTAATTTTTGGCTTATACACCTCTTTACTTTTCGCAGACATGGATCATTAGATTCCCTAACTCTTTTTTTACTCTTCCATAAAATAGAGAAATCTTTCTTGTGCTCGATAACACAGGTTTTTGTGCTATCGGCTTTTGGAAAAAAAAAGAAATGATGTTAGAAAATGGCAAAAAGAAATCTAACAAAAACATTTCAAGTTACTAGTAGAATTTATTTATTCATTTATTTTTATTTTTATTTATTTATTTATTTATTTTTGTCAATCTCTAACTCAATTGAACTAAAAAACATCTGTATTTGCCCCATAATGCATTTTTCAATGCTCTGAATGTCAGCAGATATCTGAAATAGAATAATGAAGTTGTTTTGGCACAAAATGTGTTTCATATATACAGGGTGTCCCAAAAGGTCATGTCCAAACGGCACACATGGTTGTGTCAGGTCATTAGGAAACAGAATTACATAGGAAAGGGGGGTCGGAAACGCGATTGTAATCCGCTAGAGGGCGATAAGCGATGTCAGACGAAAGCGCGGGCAGTCGGATCATTCGAAGCGCGGACGTTGCAGAGAAAGGATGAACCAGTTGATGAGCACTTGGATGAGCACTTACTATGAGTTGTAGCATTTTTCTTTTTTATTTGGTACTGTTTTGTTGTAAAATAAAGATATTTTACACCGTTTGTTATCTTTTCTTTGCGTGACGGTTACGATGCAATTTCACTGTTTAGATCGCGTTTCCGACCCCCCTTTCCTATGTAATTCTGTTTCCTCATGACCTGACACAACCATGTGTTCCGTTTGGACATGACCTTTTGGGACACCCTGTATATAGCATTAAATTTGTTCTATGCACAAAAAATTCTTGGCGTTGATTAAATTCAGCATTGCAGTAGAAATCGGAGGACTGGTGTGAAATTTTGTGCGAGTAAATATCTTAGTAATATTCTTTAAATTTAATAGTCTATAAATTTGCTTTTCTGAAATATTTAATTTTTTTTATTTCATATATAATAGATTATTTATGTTCATGTGCGTTTTTCTTAATTCTTTATTTTGCTTTACACACACACACACAAAAATAATAATAACCACAAAAAGTTCAAAGTAAATGGAATACAATCCATTCCAATAAAATAGAAAACTTTTCTTTTTTTTTTCTTTATTTAATGGAATATAAAGGTAAAACTTTAAAAGGCAACTATAGTCTTCAATTGCAAAATAGGTTTTTTCTCTATTTCTTTTGTTTTAGGTTACATTTTTACTTTATATTATTTTATTTATTTATTCTTTTAAAAAGTCAAACAAGGTTCATTCACTGCGAAAAGGACTTTAGATTAATATTACTTCTAAGCTGAACACAAAAGAAAATCTTTAAACTAACGATTTTAACTATGTTTTAGATTATGTGTTACATTGTGCAGTTGTTCTTTCATTTACGCCAGCACATTTATTTTATTGGGGTTTTTTTCGTTCTTCGAGAGAAAATTTTATTGTGCTTTTAAACATTTTACAAGAAAAAACGATTGTCTTACGATTTCGAGTCTGGTGTATTATTAATAGTACAAGTCTTTTAATTGAGTATTATTTTGTTTTAACAAAGACTTTTGTTATTGTTTACACGTAGTAATGTTAGGCTGTGTCTAGTTAGTATGTTTATTTGCACTATTTGAGATACTTTTATTTTAAACGTATATTTCACTCTTTAAAATAAATAATTAAAAAAACCCTGAAAATGTCATGTGTAATAAAACGTAAAAAGTATTAAAATTTGTAATATCAGTAATATCAGTTAAATCTTGTTGTAGAATGACATTTTCTGAAAATCTACAAAAACTCTTTCTTATAGCCTTTTATTATATTTTAATCAAATGAGTAGTGCGCAAAACAATTACAATCGTTATGTTTCAGATTAAGAAATATTCGTTAAAACCTAATTAAGCTATTTGAATACCAAGTGTTAATGTTATTAATGTAAAAGTAATTTTAAAGAAAAAAATCCGCAAAGAAATCGAATTCAAAATGGTTATTTAAAAAAAAATCAAAATATTTATTGTTGTAATATTATTATAAATTGCGTTTTGCTGCACGAATAAGAAATATCTTTAAATGCTCCGTAAAATATAACTTTGAAATTCATTGCTTTTAATGAGGCTTTGTAAAGAAAACATTTAAGTCATTTTTAAATTTTATTTTGTTGCAATTTAAGTAATAATAATATACGAAACATCAGTTTCCGAAAACGAACTAAAGAGATAGCATGATGCTGTATGCATCTTAAACGTAAACTTACAATAAATAAGAAGATTAGAATAGTACTTGATCTCTAGAAAGATATCCTTCAAATCATATGGATTATGATGAATTATTTTTATATTAATACTGTATATACGTGTTCTTTTAGAGCTATCATTTACAAGAACATATATGATACAGCTGTCGAGAGTTTGAACCCTTCGTAACAGAGGTTTTTACGAAATTTTTAATGTTTTATCACCGATTCTTTAAAATAAAAATCTGTGAATCATTAAATCGAGAAAATTTTTCCGATTAAATAAGACAAATTTAATAGTCGAATGTTATTGGTCAGGATAAACATGGAATTTAAGCTTTTTTGCAGCACGTATACGTTTTGTCGTCCCCACGTGATTAATAGACCATGCCTTATACTGAGTTTTATTTAGAAGCAAGATAAACCATTAAAACTTTGAAACAGAACTTTAGGTATGATACAATGCATCATTCCGTCTCTAGGCCCTGTCAGGCCCTTGCGGCTCATTCGATGAGGGGCATCGACTGGGGTCGGGATTCGCAAACCGCATGCGGCTACTACTCCGGGTCCCCATCCGGACACCCCACCGTCCGATGCCTACGGTCTAGTGGCCAGCCCGAGAGCCAGCCACGTTCCCAAGTCTGGTGACAGCGGCCGAGTGCGACAGCTCTCCTACCCACTGAGAAACCTCAGAGGCGAGTCGGACACCTGGGATTTGCACCCATTGAACCATGACGAGCCCCAGGATGACGACGCCCACAAGAACGTCGAGACCAGTGACCCATTGCCATGGGACGACGGATGCAAATTTACTTTACGGCAGGCCCCACAAGATGAAACCACTATATCAGTATACATATAACTTTAGGTATATTATTTTTTTCTTGTTTCTTTTGTTTTTTTATAACTGTCATAAAATTATATTTATAACAGATTTTAATCGATGCATGCCTTAATAATATGGTATTTTAGCCTATTTTTATATAAAAACTGTTGAATAACTGGATAGTTGGTCACAGATTTGCATTCTTTAGAAAATTTATTTTGAAATATTTCCTTCCATTTATGTGATTTTGACCAATTATTCACGCATTATTCAGTATCCTTTATGCCTTCATTATTCACAATAAAATGAATTACTCTTGTGACAAGAAGTTAGCGAATAATATATCGGATTACTGTTATCTATAAAAGTCAAATACGTATAATTAAATTCATGGCAGCCATAATATTGATTTTACGACATTTGTAAATGCAGATTAATGATGATTTACATATAAAACTGCAGAAATATTTTTAAAAAAATGTGTTTACATTGAGAGAATAAATATAATTAATACTAAAGATTTTTAAAAAATAATATTCAAATAATAAAAAACAACAATTTATATAAATTATGTTAAAGTAATTCCAATAGAAATGGCGAATTATGAAATACTATATGTTTGAAAATATTCAATAACCTATAAATGACTTTAGAGATTTTTTTTGCTTTAGAAAAAATTTTGACAATTTTTTTCTGATCAAATTCACTAAAGAAAAAAAAATTCCCTCTTATCTATATTCTCAGGCTTCGTTTAATTATTGTTAACTACCTATTTATTTACATTATTTTTTAGAAAACGGGTGATTTATTTGTCAAGGCGTTAATGTACTATCCACAAAATGGTTTATTTAGAAACAATAAAGGTATTTGATTAGATTTATGACAGCCGCAAAATTAATTTCACGTCTTCTGGAAATGAAGTTCAGTGCCTCAAGTCAGTTACTTCAAAACAATTTTAGCGTCAAGTGTTTACATTAGAATCCTTTACATAATTTCAATTAAATTTGTTTTCATAATGTTAAAATTTAGTTCTTGAAATATGGAATTAAAGGCAAATATACCGATAAAATTTCAGTAGATTTCCTCTTGAATTAAATCATAAATTAAATTATTCATAAGCTATTTATTTGTATTTTACTTAGAAGCATTGTATATTAATTTAGAAGCAACATCAGTATATCATCTGCATTAACATAAGTATTATTTATATAGGAATATATTTTTATGTAACGAAAATTTGTAATAAAAAGGCAATTTAACTGCAAAAAATTATTAGGAAATAATATATATATATATATATTATTACATATATTTAAAAAAATATTATATAACTTCTTAATGATATATAAATATTGAAATGTAAACTTTAGAAAAAATCATCTACTATATTTAATTTTCTTAAAGGTATTATTATAAGTATCTAAAATGACATGTTATTAACCATCAATTTGTATAAAACATTTATGAAAAATATGTCGGCATAGCATATTTTTTTCCCTGTATTTTAAATGAATATTATTTGCAGGGGACAAGCGACTTAAGATAATTTAAAGAATACTGAAAATCAAAATAAGAAAATCGATAATTATACCTTTTAGGTATGTATTTTTTTCAGATTCGGGAAGAAAAGTACCTTTAAGTTTATGATGTTAACAGTACCTGTGTTAATAGATTACTTTATGTTTAAAGAAAATGCCATTGTCTTATATCTAACGAAAATAGTCATTTTGCTTACTGTTTAATTCATATTCTTATGGAAATCGGATAAAAGATACATATATATAGATATATATATTAGCGATGTGATATGTTTTAGAGGAAATGTGATATTACAACAAGTTTCTAATATATTTTTAAATTTGTAACACAAAATTTGTTCACAAAAGTAAATTATATTTGAAATTTAAAGAGAGGATTACATGTTTAAATTGAAGGAATCGCCGGCAATGGAAAGATAACTAACAAATTATTATTATTATTATTATTATTCAATACCAAATCATAAATGAAATCATTGTAAGAAACGAATTGACAGATACTATAATTACTACATACGACTAGTAACAAAAGTACTTGATAAGACAAAGGAATACTGAATAAAAAACACATGTACACTTGAAAGTATACCAGTTCCGAAATAGTTAAAAGCAATTACAATCAAATTTCAAGCCCATTGCAAGAAAAAGTTTTGTTTGCATCATAGACTACAGAGGATTTTAGATGTTTCAACACTATAAATTTCTTAAGGTATCGATAAATATATCTAAATTTAGATTTCCTTTTCATTAAATAAAACGAATATTACTTTACAAATATTCTGATAAAATGTGTTTGAATGTCTTTGAAGCATACGAAGACAGAATTATTCCTATGTTATTCCAATATCAAAATGAAACATTCAGCCTTTCGAGTCCAATTTATGTTTAACTTACTAAAATAGTTTTACGTTAATTATATTTACAACACCTATCCAAATAGGTTAATTCGTGTTTAACCAATATTATATTACCTAAAATATAACGAATGTTGTGTGTTGCGTACTGTTCAATTCATATCCATAGGACACTAGGCTTAGGAGGAGATTTTGGACTCATTGAGACCCTATTATTAATGATATTACAATTAACTAATACTTTCTGCGCTTTCTTATACATGATTCTTCCAGAAAAGTAACCGTTATTTTAAATTTTAAGAATGAAATACACGTTATAAATAAAAGTATCGCTAGCAGTAAAAAGAGAAATAAGCAAATATTTATTATTATTATTAACAAATGCCTAAACATTAATGGAATCATACATTAAATGCATAGACACATAATAGCATTAAAACATGTAAGCAGCAATAAAAATTTTTGTTAAATTATAATAATACTCAAGTAATGACTTGTATTTTAAATAGTACACCGGAACAGAAAGTGTTAATAAATGTTTTTTTAAACACTTTTTTATTCTAAAAAACATTAATCATATATAAAAAATAATCACATGTTAATAAATTTTCTTCTACATGTATTATTTAAGAGAAATTTCAAGATGTCTGCTTTGAGAATTGAGAATTTAATTAAGATTGAAATTTGAAGTGTTTTTGCATTAGGCGATTAATGTTATGTTCATTAAAGTTATTTTGATAACGTTAAAATTTAAGTAATAAAAAATTGAAAATTAAAAGCGAATATTCTTTTATTATTTCTGTTTGCATTAAAATATACTTTATATGTTAAATTATTGTTGAAGAAATTTGATGAAATTTTTTAGAAGAATTAAAGAGACCCTTTAAATGTCACGGATATTTTTTATTCATATTTAATCAATTATAAAATAAAAAGAGTGAAAAGCATTGGTATGGACATTTTATTTCTTAACCTTATTTATTTTATTCAGTACCAATAAATAGCATTAATGTTCATATACTGTTAAATATGCCCTTGAATAAAAGATTTACATGACGAAAAAACACGGGTTTGCACACTTAAAAGGTTAATAATAATATACACAAAAATATTTATTTGTCTACGAATTGTTTATAAAGAAAAACATACTTATGAAAAAATGTATTTTAGATTAATTTATTTTTTAATCTTTACGATGTCATATATTTTGTAAATATACACATATTTACTTTAGGATATTAATTCAAAAAAACTGTTTTATTAAAAAAACGGATAATCTGCTTCAGTTAATTAAATTTATTATTCTCCATAGCTTTGATCACATATTATTAACATAGTAAGCTCTTGCATAAATTATTTACGCGAAAATTTATCATTTATCCGTCAAGAACATAATGAACCATCGATCAAATTAGTTTTATCTAGTAACACCGAATGTATTTGATTAAACTGACGGCAGCCACAAAATTCATTAACTTCCGTCTAAAATGGAAGGTTAGTCATTAGTCCATAACTTCAGTCATTGTCAGTCCATAATAATGTGTATGGATTGTGATGACAGGCAAATGATGAGTGTAGTTACCTTTAACATTATTTTTAAATTGATTAAATTTTAACTATACAAAATTAAATTAAAATTCTAATGCGTCTATATGACTTCAGTAACTTTTAGGTAGATTTCGTATGAAATACTACCTATTGCATTGTCTCCCATGTTGGAATTTCTGAAAAATTTTTGCGGATCTACACGAATCATGACTCCTAGACCCCAAAACTACCATCAGTAAAAAAGTTTATCTATCTATCTATCTATCTATCTATCTATCTATCTATCTATCGGTGTATATCACTTTCTTCTAGACACGATAACTTCCATAATTATGTTCAGATCTTTTTCAAACTTTTACATAAAATCAAGGAGCTTAAAATCTCGGTCGAGTTCGTTAATGGGCAAAAACGGACCAAGGGGGTGGAAATAGGGAGGGGTTTTGTGAAAACCGAAAAAACGCGATAACTTCTTAATTAAAATAGATATCGAATCAGTTTAAAGTTTATATTACTTCTAAGAAATGGGCAAAAAGTTTATGCATGACAGATTTTTGATAAAGTTAAAAATGGGCTCAAGGGGCGAAAAAAACATGGTTTTTGGGAGAAAAAAATTCATAACTTCGTCAATTCTCAAGATATCAAATCCAACTAAATTTTATATAAATTTACTCAATATTATCTAAAACTTTTGTATTTACAAGTTTTTGATAGGACCAATTTTTACCGATGAAAAAAATTAAAAACGAAAAGAAAAAGGAGGGAGGAAAAAGAAAAAAAATCCATAACTTACTCAATTCTTAAGCAATCAAATCTAATTAAATTTATTTTACATCTTCACAATAATATCTACAACTTTTATATTAACAAGTTTTTCATAGAACCAATTCTTATAGCAAAAATAAATTAAACAAAAATAGGAGTTGGAGAAAAAATCTCAAATCCAAACTGCTTATATTCTGACTCATTTTAAAATTCATTTTTGATTTTAAACGCATCCAAATGACAGATCCTCTTATTTAGGAACTATATAATGCGACGTATTGGCCAGTTTTTTGATAAAGGCACAATATATTTTTAAAAAGGCTGCCAAAAAGGGTATTTTGAACAGAATTTCCCGAAGTTGTCAATGAAAAATTGAGGAAGTATAACAAATTGCGTTTTTTCTGAGTCATTTTTAAATTCATTTTTGTTCTCAAACCCTTCCAATTTACAGGTCCTCTTATTTAGGGACTATGTAATGTGACGGATTGGCCAGTTTTTTGATAAAAGCAGAATATATTTTTAAAAAGGCTGCTAAAAAGGGTATTTTGATCAGAATTTTACTAAGTTATCGTGATTGAAATTTAAGGAAATTTAAGAAATTGCGTTTTTACCGAGTCATTTTTAAATCTTTTTTTGTTCTCAAACGCATCCAATTTACAGGTTCTCTTATGTAGGAACTATATAATGTGACGGAGTGGCCAGTTTTTTGATAAAGGCAGAATATATTTTTAAAAAGGCTGCCAAAATGGGCACTTTGCACAAAATTTCCCAAAGCGATCATGATTAATGAACTGTGGGTATTCAAATAACAAATTGGTTATTTTATGACTCATTTTTAAATCCAATTTTACTCTGAAACGCATTCAAATGACAGTTTTTTGTTACTTAGGAACTATATAATGTGCGTATTCGTCGATTTTTTGATAAAGGGTGAATATATATTTTTTAAAAGCTGTCAAAGTAAGCACCTCGCAAAAAAATTTCCCAAAGCGATCATGATAAAAGAATTGAGGCTGTATTCAAATAACAAATTGTTTATTTTATTACTCATTTTTGAATTCAATTTTCCTCTCAAACGCATTCAATTGACAGTTATTTGTTATTTAGGAACTGTGTAATTACTGTGTATTGGTCAGATTTTTGATAAAGGCTAAATATATATTTAAAAAAATCTCTCAAAGTGGGCACTTCGCACAAAATTTCTCAAAGCGATCTTGATTAAAGAATTGTGGGTATATTAAAATAATAAATCGGTTATTTTATGACTCATTTTTAAATTCAATTTTGCTGTCAAATGAATTTAATTAACAGTTTTTTGTTATTTAGGAACTATATAATGAGCATATTGGTCATTTTTTTTTAATAAAGTAAGAATATAATTCAAAATATGTTGCCAAAATGGGCATTTGAGTAGAATTTCGTTTAAGATGATTTTGATAAAACCAGTTCTTACAGAAAAATGAAATTAAAAAATTTTTAAAAGCGGCTGAATAAAGTAGTTAAACTGGGTTTATCTCTAATCTTTTTTTTTTTTTTTTTTTTTTTTTTTTTTTTTTTTTTTTGAGATGAAAACTTTTCGAAATCTACCTCCGCCTATAGGCCATGCCGAAAGGGATTTTTTTTATTTCTATGAGTGTTAAAATGATCTTCCTGTTGCACAGTTCAGTGTATTATGTTCCGCACAAAGTTTTGTTTACAAAAACAATAATGTTACATACTTAGAATATAAGTATATTATCGTATTATTGAAAATGATATTATTATTACATTATTACTATTATTATTATATTATTAATGTTATTACTACAGTGATCAGATTTTAATGATACCGACTTGAATAAATTAAATATTACTTTGCTGCATTGATGTTTACTTAAATTAAAATCGTGTCTTATTTTAGTAAGAATGGTTATATAAAATGTTTTCATTTCGTCTTCGATTTTAACACGGTGAGTGATTTAACTAGCCTTTTATGATGGATTCGTGAGTATCTCCAACATCTCTCTGAATTTCAATATTTCAGTTGTTTCCGATATATAATAATGTTTGTAACTTTTAACACGGTTTATCAAAGAATTATGTTGCTCAATTTTATTTGATAAAAAGGCAAAAAGAAAAAAGAAATTAATAAACTCAAAGTTTCTTTAAAATGAAAAAAAAAAGAAAATGATTTTATTTCGGAAAAAATCTATTTGCAAAAAATCATAAAGTAAAATGTTCCTGAAAATTCAAAAAAAAAAGAGTCACTATATTTGGATCTACAAGGACGGGAACATCTCACAATCAATTACTAATTTCACCCACAGAAACTAAATCAAGGTTAGAGATAAACACAGTTTAACACTTTTTATCTGGCTGCTTTTTGACCAGTTTTAAGTTTCATTTTTCTATCACTGTTGATTTCATAAGAATCATGTTAATACGATATTCTTTTTCACCAACCACTTTGCACTTGATTTTGCAATAAAAATTTTCCCTATCAAAAATCATTAAATAATCCCTGTCGCTTTGACATATAGACGCAGATAGACTTCAAAGCGTGCTCATTTCAAAAACAAAAACTAAAATATGATTAGAGATAAACCCAGTTTAACAACATTATTTGGCCGCTTTTGAAAAAAAAAAATTCATTTTTCTGTAAAAACTGGTTTTAACAGAACCATATCAAACGAAATTCGGCTCAAATACCATTCTAACAGCATATTTTGAAATATATTCTGACTATATTAAAAAAATGACCAATACGGTACATTATATAGTTCCTAAATAACAAAATACTGTCAACTGAATGCGTTTGAGAGCAAAATTGAATTTAAAATTGAGTCATAAAATAACCAATTGTCATTTCAATACATCCTCAATTCTTTAATCATGATCACTTCGGAAAAGTTTGTGTGAAGTGCCCACTTTGAAAGCATTTTTTAAAAAAAATATTCAGCATTTTTTTTAAAAAAACTGATCAATACAGCACATTATACAGTTCCTAAATAAGAGAACTTGTCAAGTGGATAGGTTTGAGAGCGAAAACGAATTTAAAAATGAGTCAGAAAAAACGCAATTTGTTATTTGAATACCTAAATTTGCAATCACGATCGCTTCGGGAAGTTCTGTTCAAAGTACCCATTTTGGCAAACTTTTTAAAAATATATCCTACCTTTATAAAAACTGGCCAATCCATCACATAATAAAGTTCCTAAATAAGAGGACCTGCCATTTGTATGCGTTTAAAATAAAAAATGTATTTAAAAATCAGTCAGAATATAAGCAGTTCAGATTTGAGGATTTTTCTCCAACTCTTATTTTTGTTTAATTTATTTTTGCTATAAGAATTGGTCCTATGAAGAATTTGTCAATATAAAAGTTGTAAATAATATTGAGAAAATGTTAAATAAAGATCAATTAAATTTGATAGTTCAAGAATTGAAGAAGTTATAAATTTTTGTCCCTTTTCACGTCACTTTTTGTTTTAGTTTTTAATTTTTTTCATCGATAAGAAATTGTTCTATAAAAAACTTGTAGATACAAAAGTTTTAGATACTTTTGACAGCATTTATAAAAAAAATTAGTTGAATTTAACATCTTGAGAATTGATGAAGTTGTGAAATTTTTTCTCCCCAAAACCCTATTTTTTTTTGCCCCCAGAGCCTATTTTTAACTATAGCAACAATCTTTCATGCATAAACATTTGGCCTATTTTTTAGAAGTAATATAAACTTTAATCCGATTCTATATATATTTTAATTAAGAAATTATGGCTTTTTTTTTTCGGTTTTTTGAAACCCCTCCCAATTTCCACTCCCTTATTCCGATTTTGCCCATTAAAGAACTTAGCCGAGATTTTTTACCCCTTGATTTTATGAATCAGTTAGGAAGAGATTACAGAAGTTATCGTGCTCAGAAGAAAAGTTATATATATATATATATATATATATATATATATATATATATATATAGAGAGAGAGAGAGAGAGAGAGAGAGAGAGAGAGAGAGAGAGAGAGAAACTTTTTTACTGATTGTAATTTTGGGGTCTAAAGGTTATGATCGCTGTAGATCTGCAATTTTTTTTTCAGAAATTCTAACATAGGAGCGACCACAATAGGTAGTATTTCATTAAAAATCTACCTAATAATATTATGAAGAGTATAATAAATTTAACCCTATTTATGAATTGGCACATTTATGATTTATTGCCACAATTTTCGTTTTTATTTTTATTTTATTTTTATTTGTTTTTTGGAAGGCATGTGTGTTAATGCGAAAGTGAGAAAAACTTGTTCCTTTAAAAAAAATCTCAATAAAAAAAAATCAGATAATAATAGGATAATTTCTCTTAAATTTATTTAGATTTGGTATACAAAACTGACGAAGAAGCCATTTTTTTTTCTTTTTAAAACCATGCACTTTCGCTGCTTGAGCCCAATTTTAATTTTATCAGATTATTGTTATATGTCTAATTTTGCCCTGTTTCGAAAAAGCAATAATAACTTTAAACTGATCTGATATATATTTTATCTAAAGAGTTGAGGTACAATTTCTCTTTTCCCTATTCCTTTCTCTAATCCTGCTTTCTTAACCTGATTTTCCCATTTGAATGTGCCTTTCCAAGATAGTTGTCAACCCAAAAATTTTCGTGTGTTTGAAGACGTTTCATGCATAACTGTAACTTTTATCATGTCTATAAAATTTAGTATATTTATTACTTACATACTTATATAAACGCATTCACACCCACACACCTATGTATGCATATATATATGGGAAATCTCCTCCACTATTAGATCTGCATATTATTTTCTATGCATCGCAACTCTGATGAACAGGCTCTCAGTGAGGCAGACGATTTTGAAGAAACTATTAATTCCTAAGAAGCCAGACGATTTAAGCGGTAGAAAAAAGAACTGAACGGAAGAAAGGAGAATGGAATGTTTTTAGTTTTAAGTTGGTGTAAAAAGAACGTAAGATGAAGACGAGTTCCCGTATAAGATGTAATTGATTAATTAGAGTTATGATTGTTTGCTTTGTAAATAGTCTTATGTAAATATCTTTTTTGTAAATATTAACGTTTAATATAAGTCATTTAAAAGTTTAAAAACGGTGTCAGAATTTAATTTACTTCCGAGTTTATTTACTTATGTGTTCAAAAGAACTTTTTAAAGAAGAATCTCCATATATATACATATATTATATATATATATATATATATATATATATATATATATATATATATACATATATTAATTTTTACTTTTTAAATGTCGGTTGTTTTGGACGCCTGTGGTCCTGTAATGAACAGTTATGATAGTAATTTCTAAAAATCGCACAATGTTAACGAGTGTAGGAAGTAGTAATTCTTCTCAAATGTAGCTAAACTACACATTGTCGTTTTATGAACAAATTTTTGAAATTCAAATAAAAACCGTATACCCATATTCTGACATTTAGAAATAACTATGTTGTAGTAATTGTATTATAATAATTATATTGTAAAAATTTTAATATGTATTGAAATCATCTTAAGAATTGACGAATTGGAATCACCATAAGAAATCATCTTAAAAACATGAAAAACTGATACAAGAACCCGTTATCTATTGTTTTTCATTTGTACTTTGTCATCGCCTTTAAAAAAAAATTAACAAAATTAACAAAGAAAAAAATCAAAAGTCTTAATATTTTTTTTTATTATTATACAACATTTGAATTTATAATATTAAAAAATAGAATTTCTGCATCAGACTTTTAAAATCTCTTTTAATAAAACAAAATTTTGGAATTCTAATCAATGTTATTATTTTTTTTCTTATCCTAAGATGGCAACGTGTACGTTCTTTGAGAATAACTATTTAAAATGCATTTTCCTTATAAAAGTAGTAGCCGTAACCAATCATTTATTTTCTGCTTTATGTTCTTTTGTGTTAATTAGTTTTCTTGTGATATCATTTGTCAACATATATGGACACGCAAGTTCATTTAATGCAATGATAATTACATTTGTATTTGCATTTTCTCCATTTAGGATAATATATTACTTACAAAGAAAGACATACATTTTTTTAAAGTATTGCCGTAATTAATACTTTTTTTATCCTATAAATGATTTGGTATTATTTTTATAACCTTAACTGCAATTATTTAAAATGTTATTTTCTCTCTTGTAATTGGATTTTTAAGTGAATTCAGAATATGGTCATATTTCATTAATAATTGATTCTCTGTAGATACAAAATAGGTAAAAAATAGTTAAAAGTTTAGTATATGTTTTCATCTAATTGTGCTGTTGAATCATAAAAAGTACATTTTCAATTTACGACGTAGTACGTAGATT
Source organism: Maratus speculifer (assembly GCA_964019185.1). Classification (NCBI taxonomy): domain Eukaryota; kingdom Metazoa; phylum Arthropoda; class Arachnida; order Araneae; family Salticidae; genus Maratus; species Maratus speculifer. The sequence goes on along the minus strand of OZ025297.1, from coordinate 268,543,837 downwards.
TGACTGCAAAAAATGGCTATTTCTCTCAGATACTTACTTAACAAATTTTTTTATAACAAACATTAGATCTAGATATCAGGATCTTGAATCTTAAATTAAAAAAAAAGTATTGCGTACATGACGGCGTACCTAATACAGAATTTTTCATTGCAAAATAAGATATGAAATTTCAAGGTATGTAAGAAATACGACATACTATTTAGTCACAAAGATGAAGAGCGGATATAAATTAGATTGAATTTATATAAAATTTACAAGTTTCGAAAATTATTAATTAAATATACTACATACGTTTTCAGATAAAGGGTTCTGTTGAATGATAAAAAACACATTTTCCACACATTTTATGACATAATATGTATGTTTGACTGAAAAAAAGGATAATTTCTCCCAGATATTTAGCTAATCAATTTGCTTATATAAGTCATCAAGAACTTGATACTTATATATTTTTCAAAACAAGAATTATGTACAGAATAATGCACCTAATACAGTTCCCCACGAGAGAATTGCAAAAAAAGTATTAAATGCCGAGATATGTAGGAAATACAACATATTATTCAGTAATAAAGATGAAGAGTGTACATAAATTAGAATGAATTTCTATAAAATATACAAGTTTTCAAATTTATTTATTGATTATGCTAAAATAATAATACATTGATCATTGTACTATGATTATTGTATTCATTTACTCTGTTCATTAAATAAAAAACAAACATTTTCAATTATCAATAGAAAATATTTTATAATTGTACAGATCAAAACGCAAATGTACGAAGATTTTAGAAAGATGTTTTGTTATAAAACTCAAATAGTTGCATTAAGATTTGTATATATATATATATACAGGCTGATTCTAATTTTTTTACAATAAAAAAGGGGTGATAGTACAAATCAAGACAAACAATATTAAATAGGAGACCAAGGGTCCCAAACGTTTTCCAAAGGAGATAACCACCATTAATGTTTAGGGACCAAACTTTGTAATAAACATAAAAAGCGGAAAAATCGATTATTGATTTGCGGTTTGCACTAAATTTTTTCTTTATGTCTGCATTTTCCTGAAATTAAATTCTAAAGATAAATTAAAAAAAAAAAGACTTTGCAGTAACGAACAACTAATTTCTGCCGGTATTTTTTGCATCTCATTAAATGTTTTTGTAAGCTTAGGCTCAAACTTATATTTTGAGCTCAAAATCTGAATAGTTGATAGTGGCTGAGTTGCACAATCTGAGCTGCGCTGAGAGGGTTGAAATTTCAAATGATTATAAAAAATGGAAAAATTGATTGATTCGTTTGCGGTTTTCGCTAAAATTAATGTTTAAAACATCATTTTCTTGAAAATAAATTAAAAAAAAAAATTCACAAAATGCTGATAGAGGACGCCTTACATTTTGGAGTAGCATACAACTATTTTTAACTGTCATTTTTTTTTTTTATCTCATTAAATACTTTCAAAAGTATAGACTTAAATTTTGGGCTCAAATTCTGAATCGTTGGGAGTGTTTAAGTAGCGAAAAAATTAATTGCGTTCGAAGAGGGAGGAGGGTTAAATTTACTCTCCTGACACACTTCAGTTTGCACTTCTTAACCCCTCCCAACGATTCAGAATTTGAGCTCAAAATTTAAGTTTAAATCTAAGCTTCCAAAAACATTTAATGAGCTTTTGCAAGCATTTAATTAGAAACAAAAAATAATGGTTAAAATTAATTGTTGGTTACCCTGAAGTTTAAGGCGCCCTCTAACGGAATTTTTTTTAAATTTATCTTTAAAATTATGTTTAGGACGATACTGACTTAAAGAATAGTTTTATTTTAAACCGCAAACGAATCGACCAATTTTTCCATTTTCTATAATCATTTTAAATTTGAACCTCCCCCCCGCTCTAAACACATTCCAGTTTGCGCTACTTAAACACTCCCTACAATTCAGATTTTGAGCTCAAAATTTAAGTTTCAGTCTAAGCTTCCGAAAACATTTAATGTGATGCAAAAAATAACGGCAAAAAATAGTTCTTCATTACTCTAAAGTCTAAAGCGCTCTCTATCGACATTTTTTGAAATTTACCTTTATAATTTTTTTTTAAAGAAAATACCAACATAAAGAATAGTTTAAGTGAAAACCGCAAATCAATGAACCAGTTTTACTGTTTTTTATAATCATTTGAAATTTGAACCCTCTGAACACTGTTCAATTCGTGCTACTTAAAACCATTTTCAAATTTTCATTTTGAGCTCAAAATTTAAGTTTCAGTTTATGATTACAAAAACATTCAATGGGATACAAAAAATACCAAAAAAAAATAGTTGTTCATTACTCCAAAGTCTAAAGCGCCCTCTGTCGGCATTTTTTGAAATTTATCTTTATAATTTATTTCAAGAAAATGCCTACATAAAGAATAATTTTAGTGAAAACCGCAAATCAATCGATTGATTTTTCCGTTTTTTATGTTTATTTGAAATTTTGGTCCCTAAACATTAACGGCGGCTATCGCCTTTGGAAAACGTTTGAGACCCTTGGTCTCCTATTAATTATTGTTTGTCTTCATGTGTACTATCATCCCTCTTTTATTGTAAAAAAATTTAGAATCACCCTATACATATATATATATATATATATATACATATATATTTGTAATAAAATAAAAATTTTGCGCCATTTTGTTCTGTCTGAGCTTTTAATTCTGAAATTGTGGAACATATTTTAATCTTAGTTTCGTAATATATTAATATTTTAACAGCTAAAGTCCTTTTTCTTTTTTTATTTAACTTATTGAAATCTATTGCTTCTTTCTCAAAAAGGCGTGAAGTTATTTCGTAACCTTCCCTTTTTAGAATATTCTCGAGCTTTTAATTTCATTTTTTATTTAACATCATGTGATCGGTGTTAATGCGCGGATGTTAAAAGGCTTTTTTATTTGCCGGACAATATCTAGCTCCCATGCAAACGCCACCCCTCGTAGACCAATTAGAGGTGGGGATTTTTTACACGTAGCCTCGAAGTTAATCCTAATTCGATATTTAAAATGACTGACGCTGAGAGAGGAGGGGCTAGTTTTTCGGTGTGAGTGTGAATTCTCATTTTGGGTTTGTCGGAGCTCAGAATGCGACTAGCTTTTAAACTATCAAGATGCACGTTTCTTTTCCCCGATGAATTAGAATATCTGATGATGTGGGCTGGATAACGAAGGGTGTTGTGTTCGATGTGTTCTAAGGTGACTGCGGGGAAGAACTTACTTATTTTATGAGTATTTTCATCACTATTTTCATCACTAAAATAAATGAATTTAAAAACTGATGGAAGTATTTTCTTATGGGGAAATCCCCAATACAACTCATCCACTGCTAGTCAAGCTGCCGGAGTGACTGCTTAGCTCATTCCATTGCTGACTTTTAGTGAGTAGAAGAATGTTCTGCACCAAACATGGTGTTGCACTGGAGCTTGTACTTTGTTCGCCATCGTCGTATCATAACATGTATATATATATATATATATATATATATATATATATATATAAACACGGAGAGAGAGAGAAACTGGAAAATTATGAAAAAAGTCTCTATAAAATTTAAATATAGCTTTTATCAGTATAATGTGAACTACCATGATATAAAACGAAACTAAACCGGTTGTAATTACGCAAATTAAAAATCTAAAGTGTCACCAAATTGTAATTGATGGTTATTTGCTAAAGATTTCACAAGCATTATCTCAAGCTCCATTATGTATTTAAAAAAAATTAAAATAAGTTCACACTTTTTTTAAAAATATTTTATAGAATATCTAGAAAATTCATATTTATATGATTTTCACAAGTTAAATATATGAATTTTCAAAACATTTTTTAAAATTATTATTTAACAGGTAATCTATCATTCTAAAATATCCGATATATTATCTCATTTTTGCAGGAATATTAAAGTAAAACATTGTTCCCCATTTTTGATTAATATTGTTAAAATATTCAACATAATTTGGATCTTTATATATATTACTGTTCTTACTACACTGTTTAATCTTGATTTAAAAATAAAAGAAAATGAAATAAACAGTTAGTCCAATCAAAACTTTTCCAAATATGTTTAAATAATACATAATAGAATAGATGTCAAAAAAGAAAAGTAAAATACTTCTTGACTGCAGGTTTACTAAATCTTAGAATAACTTATTTAGGGTTACCTTGATGCATAAAACATTTTATACATTCAATAAACTCGGAAACTAATCTTTTTTTCTATATAAAGCTCATTTTTCTCTTTTTAACGGTTTATAATAAAGTTGAAAAGATTCATGGATTTGGTTTTTCTGTCTGCCAGTCCGTTCAGAAAAAACATGATCAAACAGTGATTTACGTAATAACAGAATTTTAGAAACACGTTCAGAAGTGGATCCAACTAACCCCATTTTTTAGAATGTCAGATAATGACTGGATTGTGTTGAAATTTTCCTTTATATCTATACGGAGTTTATGAATTACCCTTGATTATAAAACAAATAATGAGTATAAAAAAATATTATAAAAAAAATAGTTTATAGATATACCACTTTAACTGCTTAAAATGTGCATTTTTATTTGACGGAGTTAATCAGACTGACCTCTGAACCCCTCACATTACGTACGATATAGATTAAACATTAATATTCCTTGATCCATAATAAAAAAAATTGTAAATGAAATTACAGTTTTACGATTTTCGGAACTGCAAGTTTTTAAAATTCTAAACACTGCACAATTAAAATTTTTACATCGTTGCATAGAGGAAAAAAAATGCACTTTTAAATGAAATTTGTTTAAAATCTTTATCACAATTTGTTTTCAAATAATTTTTTTAAAAGTTTTTATTACTTTTTTTTTGTCATCGTAGCAACAATTCGAGAACGAAAAATAAGTTGCAGAATTCAACCAAAAAAAGATTCAGATATAATTCAGATTTCTCAGTTCTCTACTTAGGACAACAACTATTCTCCAAATAGTTAATAATAATAATAGCAATACTAATAATAAAATAAGATTTAGAGGCATTTCTGGATCGAGATCCGAGTCAAATGCAATAGAATCGTGTCGATATTTGGCAGTGAATGCCCAAAAATGTTTCCATAAGATTGAAATAAATCAGAGAGTTTCAAAAGCAATTAAATTGGGTATACCATGGACTAGAACTGGTATACGTTAAAAGGGAGCTTTTTATAAAAGTTGAAAAAAAATTGTAAGCTCTCAAGTGGGACGTTTTATCGCACATACGATATTCTGATAGTATTGAGTACCGATTTATCATTTAACTAGTTTGCTTCATTCGCAAAAATAATAATTTAAAAAAATGGTTCCACACTACTTTTTTTTTTCTTGCTTTTCTTTCTTTCTTTCTTTTTAATCTAACTTTCAGTTATATTGACGAATTCTTGTGAAAATATGTTTTTTCTTTATAATAGTTTTTTTTTCTTCATTCTTTATATTTAAATTGTTATGTATTAAGAGTCGTTAAAATTAAATGCATTAAACTTGGAACATGTATTTTCTATTATTGTACCTAAATTTTGATTCATCAAATTTGAAGAAAAAAAATTGCTTTTGAAAATATGTTTTTAAAAATAATCTTGCATCATTTCATGTTTCTAAATGCTTTAATGATCATTTTTAAATAATATTACAAAAAATTCTAAATATAAATTCAAAATTACACATTTCTGCTTATGCAAATGAAAAAAATACCTCCATGTAAATTTTTTTTTATTATAACGTATTAAAATTACCCCACATTTTTAATAAATTTTAAATTTCAATAAAAAAAAATGAGAAGGTTTATCATTCGAGGTTTTTTTTTACAAATAATATGATAAAAAATCGCAAAAGATACATTTCATTCAATAAAATGAAAAAAAAAAATACTTTAAAATGTGCCACTCACTAAAAAGGAAAATTGAAGTGCGTATCAACCCACCTCTATTCACCAATGCCCCATATGAATAAAACTATTTTTTTAATATAAAAATAACTGGTGTAACAAAACTATTCAGATAAATTAAACACAAAGCCTTTCAAATATGTAAACTTTAATCATGCAAAACTAATTAACAAAAGGTTTTTCTTCACCCCCAAAACAAACGAACAACAAAACATTGTAACCTTTTGTTACTACACTCCTAAAAATATATAATGGAGAAAGGAGAGATATAAATTACTTTGTGAACTTCAATGAATCACTAATATCATTCGTTTGTATTTCAAATCACTGTATTCTTTTCGCAAAAAAATCTTACTTTAGATAACTCGAACATAATACGTAAAATTACATGATACACACATCACATAATACATTACATCAATACATCACATCATTACATGATACATTACATCACATAATACATTTTCTTCTTATATTTCTATGTACAAAACCAAAAAATACGATCTTGTTTCTATATATATATTATTACTGTGCCACTAAGATATTTTTTATGGACAGTAAAGAGGTAATTAATTAACATTGGTCATTTTAATCCCAAACTAATGAGAAAACGTTTGTAAACAGATTATAACATGTAGTAAATATGCGAAGGAAACATTTGTTTCTTTGTATATGACTAATTTTCCCAACTTCTTTATACTTTTCTGATTTTATTTGTTATTATGCGAATCTTTTTTTTAAGTAGATTAAAAGAGTGTATCATAGAACTGCAAAAGAAAATGTTTGTATTCTTAATATGAATAAAACATTCTGATTGTTGACTCCTGACTTTGTTTTTCTTTGTCTTAAAGTTATTCAGTTTTTATTTTAAAAAGTAAATAATGTATCTTTTTTTCTTGTAATCTTAAAAAGAAATACTTATTTTGATTGAACTATGCACTGATGAATGTTTCAAAATATTTTATATATGTAATGTGTGTATAAACATTTGGGAAAAAAAATAAATATTTAGAATAATTTTAATAGTTCTGTTCAACTATATATATGTGTGTGTGTGTCTGTGTGTGTAGATTTCTATATGTATTGTCGAAAGATGAATCTGTGACATTTGTATTATCCAGGTTGTGTTCATTTTGAAGAGATGCCATGTGCGTCTAGATTTTTGCTCTTGCTTAAACTGGTGTATAGAAAACATAATTTTTTTAATTGTAAATGATTAATGCAAAATAAACTGAATATTGATAAAAACGATAAAAACGATAAAAAAGAAATAAAGGTTACTTAAGAAGCATTTTTTATCTATATATACAAATCTATATTCTCAGAGGGGGGAGGAGTAAACTTTGCAATTATGCAAAATATATAAGGCATGGATATCAAGTGAATCGTGAATGCGAAATATTGTGTTATCGTACATAACGGCACACCCGTTAGTCGAAAGTTCACTAAGTAATTTGTGTTTTCTGAAAAAGAAGTCGAAAGAGGAGTGTCATTACTTTTGAAATCGGTTTGATATTTCCTGGAAATATTTTTAGAATTTATTTATATCTAATAAGTATCTAACATGCAAAATTGCATAATTTATGGCACACAAACTTCGAATTTTTAGAACGTTTATTGCTTATGAATTCTCTTTGTGGTAGTGCCATTCATAGTAGTCTATGTTTAAAAAGGAACTAATACCATGATTCTGGTTTCATTACTTTTGAAATCGATTACGATAGCTCCAAAGATGCTTCCTAAAAACACAAACAAGCTTTACTTTGTTATATAACATTAGTATAGATATGTAAAATTAGTTATTGCAAATAATTTATCTTTTATATACTTTCAAGAAATTGAGAAGAGAAAAAAAAAACTGTAAAAGATTAACGGAAAACAAAATTAAGAAGAAATAGACTAACTACATATTTTCACGCGTAACCTTGAGTAACTACTTCTACTTTGTCTGTAAAAAAATTACAAATGTCTAAAAAAATAAACAAAAAATTCTTAATGAGCTTTTAGAAAAAGGCTAAAAAATGTTTAATGACAGTGTTGTTCCAAGAAAATGTATAAGCAGTAATTAATTACGTATTTTTTATGTTTTTGAATAATTAGTTAGGTAAAATTCTTTTAGAGGTTCTATATACTAATAAATTGATTTAAAATTAATGGGAATAGTACAGATGTTTACTTAGAAAAAAAAATACATCTCTCTCTCTCTCTCTCTCTCTCTCTATATATATATATATATATACATATATATATATATATATATATATATATATATATATATATTAGCTTTTTTTTTCTTGAAAAACATGGTTGGCTGCTTAGCATATATAAATACAAAAATTCCTTTTTTTCAGAATTTTTGCATGTAATGTGTACGAAATGTTCTTATTGCTAAAAGAACAGATGTGCCGCAACATATTTGATGTTATATTTCTATAATTTAGAAGAAGGCAAATTTAATACACAAATTTATTTTTAATATTAAGTGATAGGTTTAATCGCCTTTTGCACAATTTTACCACTTCCATTTGGTCCTCGACCAAATTATTATGTATGGAACATATCATACAGCATTGTTCAGATGGCTACAGATTGGTTACAATCAAGCAGCAATTTTAAAGAGGATTTTAAATATAAAAATATAAAGTTTATATAATCTTAAGGGAATTCGGGACACAAAATAAGATATTTTTTGTTTATTAAATTAAAATTTTAATTACATTTGTTTTTTTGCTATGGTTAACCATATCATTTTAAACAAAGTCACAAGCTAAAAATTCTGATATTTGTTTATTTAAAATTTAAAGTTATTTAAAATAGTGTGGTAGTTTAAAATTTTTATAACTGAAAATATTATTTGTAGAATTTCAGTTTATTTTCATTAAAATAAACAGAAAAATATAAACATTAATTTTTATTCAGCATTTTCAACTAAGTTAATTTAAATAAAAATTAACTACATTTAAAATAACAGTACTTTTTTTTTTAAATGCTGAAAGAAAAATGAAATCACTATTGAAAACGATATGTTCCAAATTTAAAATACTTATCTTTGACAGTTCTTCACTTATAATATTTTATATACGAGAAATGATGATAAAAACCGAGCAGTTTCCCAATCAATCGTTTGCATGAAAACCGTTGCTAGAAAGCTAGATTTTGAAAATAAGTCAAAATGAAATGCTTGTATTTTCAATTAAGATTTAAGTAGAAACATGATTTAAATATCATTTTATGCAGAAAAATCAAGAAAGTTTCTTATGCAATAAAATTGTTTTACAAAATTTGAAGATTTTTGTGTCCAACAATGTGTTAGACAATGTATTAAAAGAGCCTGGGATCTTTTAATATACTGGAATCTCAATCAACATTTGAACATGTGAGAATAGATAAAATCGTTCTACATGAGTTGTGATGTTCACATTCCTTAATTGAATGTCTCACTGGAGTTTTCTACTTAATTAACACAATATAATTTTAAATGTAAAGTAATAATAATAGTTATAATAATTCAGATTTTCTGATGTATAAATCTGATTTTACAGCTACTATTTTATTCTAAACTATATATATATATATATATATATATATATATACTGTGTTCAGAAAATAACACCCTGATTTTAAAATTAAATTTCTCAAAAACAAAGATCGATAGTAATATGCGGTAAGCGGGTTTTTTTCAGGTAAACTGTAAAAATCTTATACAAAAATTTCAAACAGTGAATATTTTGAAAAAATTGCATTCTGATTGCATAGAATGCTTTGATTTGACTTTTTTTTTTTTTAGATTGCCTACAGAGAAATAATATTTCAGCTTACAGTGCAATATTTTAAAGATTTTTCGAAGTAAATTTTTAGAATTTCGAAATTTCAAAAAATTAATTTCAAAAAACTATGAAATACGGCACTTTAAGCCAAAAAACACATTCTCTGGCAGCAATCTCAAGCAAGAAAAATGTCAAATCAAAGCATTCTTTGCAATCAGAACACAATCTTTTCAAAATATTTACCATTAGAAACTTTTGTATAAGATTTTTACAGCTTACCTGATAAACAAACCGTTTACTGCATAATTCTATTGAACTTTGTTTTTGAGAAATTTAATTTTGAAATCATTGTGATATTTGCTGGACACCCTGTATATATATAATATATAACGATTAATTGTATTACAATATGAACCATTTGAATTTAATAGAAAAAACATATTGAACATGAGGAAAAAATAAACAAATAAACACAAACATTAATCATAAATATTAGATTATAGTAGAAATCTAGTTGACAGTACATTAAGGTTATGCGTTATGTAGCAATTACCTTAGCACACGATATTTATAAAATTGCTAAATAAAAATAGGCTACTGATGTTATATATTGAAAAATATACATAAGATACCATAAATAGGAAAAAAATCATAATGAATAATCAAAATGAAAAACTACCAATTATCAAATATCAAAATTTATACATTCATAATTATTTGCGCTAATGCAGCATATACCGGGTGTCCCAAAAATGACTGATGGATTTTAAAATTCAATAACTTGCAAACGGTGACAGCTATTTAAAAATTTTTGAAGGGGGGTTATGTATAATGTCAGGAGTTTTTTTTTTACCGTAATTGTTTATTTTAGTTCGCATCTCAAACAATAGGTGGCGCTGACGGCGATTGAAGGCCAGGTCGACGCTTCACTCAGCACTGATCACCTGGCCTTCAATCGCCGTCAGCGCCACCTATTTTTTGAGATGTGAAATAAAATAAAAAATTACGGTAGAAAAACTCCTGACATTAAACATAACCCTCCTGCAAAAATTTTTTAATAGCTGTCACCGTTTGCAATTTATTGAATTTTAAAATCCATCAGTCATTTATGGGGCACCCGGTAAATATATATATATATATTATATGTATGTGTGTGTGTTTTATCATTTCGTAAATAGATGTTTGTGAAGATAAACTAAAAAATAACAAACACATTTCGTGTCTGTGAAAACTTTGAACTTCGATTATTTAACTTAAAATAATGACTAAATTTAAATTAGCAATATATTTTTGATATGAGACTTGTTTCACGAAATAAAAACCAATGTATTGTATTATTCACTTTTCCTTGTATCATTATCACCTAGGGGTAATATCTAAAAAATCTAAAGGAAAAAAAAACTTAAAACTATTCCTCGCGTCTTCTAAAAAATTTAGAAATAGTTAGGCTACAAATAAAAAGAAATTCAGATTTCTCTTGGGTATAATTTACTGAAAATGCCGTTTAATCTTGAAAATTTCGCTAATATATTTGAAGAACTTTCTTTTTCTTTTTTAAGTAACGAAGTGATACAATTTCGTCTCCAATCTCCTGGATTAAAAAAAAATAGGGCGCAAACTATGTAAAAAAAGAATTCAAACTTTCATCTACTTAAGTTAAAAATTTAGTTAGCAATTTGAATAAAAAAATAAATGAATCACTATTTAAAGAAGGAATTTCTCTAAGATTTTTTTGAACATTTTCTTACTTCATTAGAAATAAAATTAAATAATCATCAGATTTATTTAATGATTTCTTCAACATTTGTAACACTTCGAAGTTTGAATCTTAAATATTTAAATTGCACTCATGTCATTAATTAAGGATAATGCCAGTTCTAGCAAACACAGTTACGGGAACAAAACAATCGTGTCTTATTCGTCAAGCTCATTTATTAAACAAAAGAAAAAGTAGAAAAACGATAGAATAAGTATGTTAACATTAATAAAATCTACAATTGTTTCTTCCTGAAGCAATTATAAAAAAGTACCCCCCCTTAAAAAAAACTTAATGGGGTTGTGTATGATTGTTAATAAATTGTATATCTCCCAGACGATAGAATACAGTCCGCAAAACGTCTAGGAATCCTAAATATCAAATTATCAATATGATCTTGGGGAAGATTACTCCACTCAGCCAGCAATGCTCTCCGAAGTTCCGGCACATATGTAGGAAGTGGTTGTATATTTTCGAACTTAGATAATAATTTGCATACATTTAAACTATTTCGTAAACTTACTTAGAAGTTTACATTTCATCGCCGTCGGCCAAGCATATCCCATACATGCTCTATCGAATTCAAGTGAGGTGAAAATGCTGGCCAATCCATACGTGGGATATCCTTAGCTTGAAGGCATTCATTTACGATGTTTGTTCGGCGAGGACGGGTATTATCATCCATAAACACAAACTCTGAGCCCACGGCACCCCTAAACAAACGCACATGTTTCAGAATGATGTCCCGATAAATTTGGCCTATCATGGTTCCAGTTTGTACATGTAGATCTGTGCTGGAGCCCAGTATAACTCCACCACAAACGAGCAATCCTGCACCACCGTAACAATGTCGTCCAATGATGCTGTCTTGGTGGTAACGGGTGCCTAGCTTTGATTATGAATGTCCATATGAATGTCCAACGTGAATCAGACTGCAAGATAAACCTGGACTCGTCGGAAAACATTACACAACCCTACTGTGACGATGTCCACATTGCATGTTCTCTACTCCAGGCTAATCGCACGCGACAGTGTGTTGCCGTGATCGAAACACATATAATAGGTCTGCGAGCATGTGGACTAATATTTCCCAAATGTCTGTACACGATTTACCTCGAAACAGACGTACAAGTGGCTAAAGATGGCTTGTGAGACAGGTCAGATGATGTGCTCCATCTGATTCTTTTGGTAGTTACTGCCTCAAAACAATCTTCATTCGTGGTTGTAAGTCGGGGACAACCTATAGTGTAACGTCTATTGATATTTCCATCGTCTTGGAATAATTGCCCAAGTCTAGGGATTATATTTTGGGCAATTCCAAGTTCCACAGATATTTCCATCTAAGTACGCCACATTCCATTTGGCCGATAATTTTATCACATACAGTATCATATACATGTGTCCTCTGTGTCATAACTGTTCGGTTTTGGCACGTAGAGGCTTAGCAAATGCTTATTAACGGTTTACTTCTCTGTCACCGTTTTTTATATACGCCTCTCTCACACTTTCGTCATTGTTACGTACTATCGGCTCCATCTGATGCTTTCTAGAAATTTGAATATTTGTCTTCATGATGTATGTGTTAATTCTGAAAGTGGAATTGTTACTTTAGAGTTAGATTTACATGTGATTCTGAATTATCCTTAATTTAAGGTTACGAATGTAGTTTGAAGTCAAAAATATTTTTTCTTTTATCTATATAATCTTTTGAAAACTTTAATTTCTTATAAATTTATTTAAGTACAGAGAAACGTTTAGTTATATTAATAATATAAGAAATTTTATTTCAACAGCTATATCATTTGTACTTGAATTGTTTATACATTTTAAAATATTCATCAGTACTAAACATAAAAAAATGATCAAGGTAAATTTAAATCAGATTAAAAAAATTATAATAAAATGGCATTCACAAATAATAATATATGAAATTTTTATTGTATATTTTACAGGTTAATTAGTCCCAAAGGTAACATATATGCATTAAAATAAGTAACATTTTCCAGTTGTGCAGTATTAAATAACAGTGTGCAAAAAAGATGTGTTTTACAATTTTGACATTTTTTAAAAGATTTCGTTAAATCCGGTCCCATTATTCAAAAAAAAGAGTAATAAACGCTTTCATCCCTCGAGTCAATCATCATGTGTCACTTAGAATCCAATTCGAAACAAATGGTTGCTATGCTGTATTTTCTATTTCATGTTTTTCTTCCAGCTATATCATTTATATAATTTATATACAATATGAAATTAAACATAACAACTATTTCTTTATTGCCAGTTTCTGAGCAAAACCTCATGACTGACGTCACTGTAAATTCTTCTATTGAGACTGGCTGCAGGAAGAATTTTTCTACAGATTTATTGCTTATTAGTACTGCTCAAGATTTATTTTTAAAGTCCTAGAAGAGTCGGGAAAGTTTCTAGAATTTCGTTATAAAATTATTGGCAGTATGTTACAGAAAAGAAGCCAAGACATTCAAGTTCATGCAAGGAAATGAAATGAAGGTAATGGGTATAAATAATTTATACATTTTGCTACCGAATGAGTGAAACCTGCATGTTTCAAAATTATTTGGAATTCTTACAGCAATTTGAGACAAGCAGATGTGATGAAAGGAGAATATTTTTGTAAAAAAATCTAATTGGTAGATAAAATTCGCTGTACATATGTAAAAACTTGAATAGTTGAGTTTTAAGTGAATTGATCAGTTCCCTAGCAATAAATATGTTTAGTCGCAAAAGAATTTTCTAAGTATTACTGGGCCATTTTCACCATTCGCTTACATTTCATGGTAACGGCCTTGATAAGTAACAGATTTGACATTTCAAATAAAACTAAAAAAAAACTATTAAAATGAATTAGATTGTATATTTTCGAACTCATATAATAATTTACATACCTTCTAAAACTATTTAGTAAACTTACTTAGCATCTTACATTTCATCGCTTACAAATATGGTAACAGACTTGACAAGTAACGGATTTGAGATTTCAAATAAAACTATTAGATATAAACTAGCTTTTATTATTTCTAACTTAGATAATAATACACATACCTTCTGAAAATATTTAGTAAACAATATTTAATCACAAAAATTCAAAAATCATTTTTTTAGTAATAAAATTTGTGGTAACAGATTTGGCAGTGAAAAAAAAATCAACCTTGATAAAAAGCTTATTCTTGCCCATATTACATTCCTTCTCAAATGAAGAGTAAAAATGGTAAGTAGTAATTGCGTGAATAGTATAACTATATCGCCGAATATTTGCTGCTAACTTTAGGCAGAGTTCGAAACCTATTTTGACTAAAATAATCACACGGTAACGGACTTACAAAAGATTTCTGTTAATTTCTTAAAGAAAATATGTTTTGTAACAATTTTTTCATTAATATAGAACACTAACAGTTCATATGAAAAATAATTAAACCTGTTTATTTAAAAAAAATAGCTTAAATAATAATAATAATAATAATAATAATAATAATAATAATAATAATAATAATAAACAGTTAAAAACATGAAAATTGGAATGGGACAGGTATTTTTGCTTAGAATCAAAAGTTTAAAGATTTATATCTCCAAAACATTTATTGATTTTTTTTTTATTTTTTTCATATTAGAAATATTCAATATAATATTCTTTAGATAATGCATAGCTCAAATCAAAATTTAAATATTAATTTATGTTTGAATTTTCCGCTTTTTACTCTGGGACAGTATATGTAAGCGAAATTTTAAAATGGCCCTATAATAATCGAAAGAAAATCCGGAAAAAAATCCCATTTTGTAATTAGGAAGTACAAAGGGTGATCGGCTCCAATCACCAATAATAGCTGTTTTCACGTAGCTGTTGAGGTATTCTTAATGCTAAATAAATTAAATTATTTAAACTATACAATGTTTTTAAAATGTTTGATTATTTCAATGTATTTAAACATGCTTTTAAATTTAAGAAAAAATACATGAGATTTGATATCTGTACTGTTCCATTCATTTTACCAGTAACTGAAGGCAAAGCACCGCTGATTTCTGCTGATCACAGCATCGCCATTATTGTGAAGTAGCGGTGATTTTGTAGGGAGGCTAATAGAGAACTATAATGAGCTGGAAGTTGCGGCAATCTTTCAAAAGATTAAACGCCATAGTAAAAATAATTCATTTACATTGTTCTTACCAATAGATTTCTACTTCTACATTAAAAATTAACTTTTGCTGTTTAGTAATTTATTAAATAAATTCCGAAATGATCTCTTTACAAGTGTATATCAATGTTTATATATCTCTAAAAATCATGAAAATAATCCCTTTTAAAAACTTATATTAACGCTTTATATTGTAGTTTGTAAGCTATATAAAAAACATATTTTAAATTAAAAGAAAAAACTGTTTTAATTACAATTAAAAATTTTGCGTAAGTACTGTACACCAGAACGTATATATTTTTAACCCTTAAGCTCAGGATTATTTTTCTTATTTTTCGTAACAAAATAACAAATTGAAATGCTCTAAATTTAATACTTTTCATCTAATACTAATCTTAATAAGTACTTTAAATTTCTGAAAGTCTGGTTGAAAATCATTTTAATTTAAATTTAATATTTAATGCTGAAATTATTATTGACACTCTTTTTCCAAATTATCAAACTGGTATTAGTTCATTAACGAATACGAAAAACACAAAAAAAATGTTGCGGAATTCTCGTCAGAGACAAGTATTCCGAATATAAGCAAATACGAAGTTAAGCGTTGAAGATTGGTACTCAAACTGGAT
Source organism: Maratus speculifer (assembly GCA_964019185.1). Lineage (NCBI taxonomy): Eukaryota > Metazoa > Arthropoda > Arachnida > Araneae > Salticidae > Maratus > Maratus speculifer. The sequence goes on along the minus strand of OZ025297.1, from coordinate 268,527,631 downwards.
CTATCAATTGTATCTATAATTAATAAAAAAAACGAATATTGCATATATACCTGAATTCAAATTAATAATGATATTAAATAACTGGACTTTTTTAAACACAATTAATATTTTCGTAAAGTTATTATTTATTTACACAATTTCTGATAAGTTATCACCTTGCAGTTAGTTTTATTAAAAAAGTATTTACGGAAATTTGTTAATTTTGTAGTATCATTTCAAGTATATAATATGCAAAATTTACTTTGACTCATTTTGGTGAAACTTTTTTTTAAATGATACACTTATAAAACAAAATTTTAGATACATTTTCATGTATGAATTATAATTTAAATAATGGATACTAATAGTTAAAAACTGGAGAAACAACAATTCCGACATCTATTTCATTGATGAAACTGGTTTATACTGTTCATATACTTTCGCCCAAATGTACTGTTGAAATGATTCTAGTGCACGGAATACGAGAAAATTGCGGTAAAAAATCTGCCACGTCTAGATAAAAAATATATTTAAAAAATATTTAAAAGAATAATAACAGGAAATATAAAAAGAAAAAAATAAATGATTTATTGTAATCTTCTTTTTACAATTTTCTTGGTGTGTTTCTCTTAAAATAGACCAGCAGTTGTCTTCTAACATACTCTTGTACCAAAAGACTTTGTGTCTGTCTTCAAAAATTTAAGGTCTTGGTGAAAAGACTCAACATGTTCTTCAGTTGCAACATAAGTTTTGAGGGGGGAAATTCAGGTGTAAATTTAGAAAATGTATCTTCAGAGACATGTACGCACCCACTGCATGATAATTATTCAATAAAACAGCAATATTTTTAAAATAATTTTCATCTTTATAATTTCCTAAGAATCCATGAACGACCTTTATCCCCCATGGTTATTTTCAGATAAAGACTTTCTCCCAACCTGGCTCATTTCCGAATGTTCCCCATTCTTACAAAGCAAAATTTTACTGTTTTTTTTTTCTTTATGCAACTATGAAATTTAGTTCTATTTTCAAAAATACGTTGAGCGTTGATAAAAAATGAAAGTAAATTTAGGAATTATCGGTATGAATGTCACAAGAATCAATTATCAAACACTGAAAAACATGGCATGACTCTAATTTTGCAGGCTAGTGTAAACTAATAACATTTAAAAATATATATTATTTTCTTTTAAAAAATGCTGCTAATTTTTATTATTTAATTCGACAAAATCTTTTTTCTTATGTGTTTATTGCAAATTGGATATTTGGCATTAATAAGGCAAAATGATTAAAAATTTCATATTTATATTGCAATGTTACTTTTACTATAACCCATTTTTTATATATATCTCAGAAAATTATTTTTCTATAAAATTTATGTATAACCCTTAAATTTTAGTAAAAAAATATAATCAACTTTAAAGAGCTATTATTCGGTTTTAATCGTAGAATAACGGGACTTTCCTTTTCTGTTACTTGTCACAGTGCAACAGGACAATTTTACTAAATGCAACTAATAGGACCAGAGGACCATATTAAAATTTAAATTTCGGTATTATTAATAAACATTTTTCGTATTCAAATCACTTGTAAAATATTTCTTTACCTCATTTAACATTAGAAAGTCTTTGAACGGTCCTTTTGACTGCTACCAATTGAATGTATTCTGTTCAAACCAGAATATGTTAAAATATGTTTAAAAGAAATAAAGAAGAAAAATATTACGTGAAAGTGTTAAACTGTTTTAGATCCAAATTCTGGTGTGAATTTATTTTATAAAACTTGACTATAATTTCCGGCATTCCTAGTGTTAAAACATTTTTGTATTTAAAATTATATGTCTATGACTAACGGTTTAGGAATTAGTCATTGGCACCGTTCAGAGTGGACATATTGGAAGGAGAGAAAAAATGCGTAGTGATAGATTTTTTAAAATACCGTCATTTATTAATAAGAAGTTGTATAATAAGATAATAGGTGTTTCATCAAAAGTACATAAAAAATTTAAATTTGTATAATAGTGTATCTGTATAAAGGATTTTTATATACGACATGCAAATACAGTAGACTAAAGTTAGTGGGGATTTGTGAAAGAAGCAATGGTGTGCCCTAAGAAACTGAACTTTGCATGAAATTATGAATGTAACACCAATTACAATGTGTTATTATAGACAAAATTATCCTTATTACTCAGAATTACGAATTAAAGGAAGATGTAAAAAAAGTCTACAGCATTGATTTAAAAGAGTCTCATGTCTCTTTTATTGTACTGAAGTCACGATTATGAAACATAAATTGATATAAAAAAAAGTCATTGGTTATTTATCCATGTATGCATGATTTTCCTAATTAAAAATATGATATAAAATATTTACAACAAATATATATTTAAAAAAAAAATTCAAATTTATGCATGAATTTTGTATGTAACTTACGTAAAAACTCCTTTTAATAAAAGCAATATGTATACTCATTTATGTATGATAATTTCACACTTATAAAAAACTGCTATCTAAAAAGATACTTGATCATTTTGAAAAAAAAAATCTTGTTTACTTTATTGTTGCGAAAAATGATTAATGGACGCATTCTTTAAAATAAAAATTGAGGAAAACTTTTCACTTTCGCATGAAATGAAAAAAAGTACATTATTAGAAAAAACATTAAAAATGGATTTCTTCTAACAAATTTAACTTTAAAAATCTAAAAAATGCATCTGTTTAGCTATGGTTTTATTATTTAAAGTAAACGTAATGGATATTGAAGGTAATGCATTTTGATTTACAATGTTAGTTCGATAAATTTCCTTCACGCTATTTAGCTGTACCCCAAATATATTTGATGTAGATAAATGTCAAAGAAAAATTTGCAAGAACTTTTAAAAGAAAAATATTTCATAAGAGAAATAAAATTATTTAATACGTTTCCAATGATTATTAAAAGACATTTATTTTAGATAAGGTTATTGGATTCCTTAAGCTTTAAAAACCATCTACTGCAAAATGCAAATGTTAGCTTGCAGAATGTTTTTTTTTTTTTTTTTTTTTTTAACTTTTTACATTTCTTTATTACATGAAATACATAAAATTAATAATTGCAACATATACATATTTGTTGATATAATGAAATATATATATATATATATATATATATATATATATATAACAAAACCAAAAGAAATTCCAAATCCCCAAAATACATGGAAGTCTTCATCAGGGAGGCCCCTCCATGTAGGGGTAAATAAAGAGAAGTTTCTGAAAGGATGTAGGCTCATAAGCTAAATTACATCCTTAGCCCCCAACTTCTCAGATTTCAGAAATCAAACTCAAACCTTCTAAAATATTATAAATATATACAAAAATTTTTTAAAAATACCAAAGGACAAGACCAAAAATTACACAAACAATTTGGTTATATTGGACAGACTTCTGGTTGTTTAAATATTAGGATTACTGGGCATAGAAATGATATAAGAAAGAAAAATAACAAAAATTGTAACGATATCGAGATTGAGCACTTTCAAAAACATGAATTTAAAAGTATTAGCATTTATATTTTGGATATAGTTCCCAATAGGGAAGATAGATTAAAAGTTGAAAATATGTTTATGTACAGACTTAAAACAATTTATCCATATGGCCTGAATTCAGAATTTAATGGTATTAATGTTGTTAATAGGGGTAATTTTTGCGGTTTCAGTAAATTTAGATTAAAGGATTCATTTTTTACATTCAACAAGAGAGGGAGTAGAGGAAAAGGAAAAAGTAAATTTAAAGCAGATATTTTTGATACTATTGATTCTGTAAATAAAGATTATGTTAATTTTTATGATATTAATGAAATAAAAAATAAAATTTTTAGATTAAAAAATAAAGTTATTAAATGGTTTTTGAGGAGTAAGTTTGATAGTTATAAATTTAAAAATCAGTATATAAAGGATATTGTTATTGATTTATTTAAATATAAAACTGGTTTTAGTGATTTAAATAAAATAAAATCTATAAGTGAAGAAACTCTTGAAAATTTTGTTTTGTGTTTTAGAGATAAGATTTTTGATTCTATTAAATTTAAGAATATTCTGAAAGATTGTAATAGCCTTTTCCCTCTTAAAAATAGCTTTAAAATTAGAATTACTTATAGTTATGACAGGACATTAAAAAATCTTATTTGTAACTATAATGATTATAGTAAGAATCTTGATTTAATTAAAGGGGATGATTGTTACTGTAATTTAGACTGCTATAAAGATTATATTAATCCAGATTTTGGACATATTGTTTCAGGAGATTTAAATATTGTAAAAGATGTTCAGTTAAGGAATATTATGAGTTTGGGTTCTGGATTTAGATTAAACTTTAATTATAGTAATCTTAAAATTATAGAATTTATGGAAAAGGATTTGGATGCCTTTATTTTAAAAGTTTCATATAAATATAGTTGGCCTTTTGAGGATTTTAGAGAATGGAAATTAAAGTTTATGGTATTATTTAAAAAAGATTTTTTGTTTTTTAGAGACTATTATAATAAGGGTTGTTCTAAAAAATTTCATTATAATTTTGATTTAAAAACCAGTATAGCTAAATTAAAAGAACAGTTTGTTATTGCTACTGTTGATAAAGCAAGTAGTAACTTTGCCTTAATTTGTAAAGTTTTCTATAGGAATCTTCTTTTGAAGGAATATACCTGTAATGAATCTTATAAAACGTTAACTGAAAACCCCTCTAAAATAAAAAAACGTATTTTAGATTTTGATAAAAAATTTGGTATTAGTAGGAATTACTTTGTATTTCCTTACCTTTTTGCGACTGTTAAATTTCATAAGAAACCAGTAAAATTTCGCTTCGTTACCTGTGGTACTAATAGTTATAATTGCAAAGCGGGTAAAATTTTGTTTGGTTTGCTGAATTTAATTTTAAAGGAAATAGAAACTTTTGATTGCAATACAATCATTGGTAATAACCTTAAAGTTTTAGATTTTTTGAATGATAATTCATGGAAAATTACTTCTGTAAACACTTTTGACTTTGAGAATCTGTTTGGCAGCATTCCTCACAATTTGATTGTGGGGGTATTTGAAAATATTTATGTTGAATTTGAATATGTTTTAAAAGTAGATAAGAAGTTTTGGATTGATTTAATTAAGTTTTGCCTATTTGAAAATGTTTTATTTAATGGAATTAATTATTTTAAACAAAATAAGGGTGTGCCAATGGGAACAAGTTTTTCAAGTGCGTTCTCTAATCTATTTTTATATTTTTACGAAAAAAATTTCAATAATATTTCCTTCTTTAGATATGTAGACGATCTTATAGTTTTTAACTGCAATAATTTTGAGGAAATAAGCCTTAACATTTACCCTAAAGAGCTCGTCCTGAACCGAACCGATGATGGTGAACAAATTACTTTCTTAGATCTTAAAATTAAAAAAAACAAGGAAAAATGGTTGATTGGACTTTATGATAAAAGGAAAGATTTTAATTTTGAAGTTAATAGCCTCACTTACTGGTTTTCATGTATTAGCAATAAAGTTTTAAAAAATATTATGTATTCACAAGTTAATAGGATCCGCAGGATTTGCAATAACAAAACAGATCTAGAATTGGCTATGAGTGGTTTAAAAAAGATTTTAATGGTTAACTGTTATCCATCTTATATGTTAACTGAAAGTTTCTGAGTCTCAGTGTTTCTTTACTTACGGATGCTTGATTTCAATTTAGGGCGAGATTGAAGCGCTAGTGAATGGCCCCACTAGCTGAAGAGGGTTTTGTATTCCTGGGGGTTTGTATTTTACAATTTTATTTTTTATATTTAGTTTTGTAGGTAATTTTCCTTTTTTGTTTGTGTAATTTTTGGTCTTGTCCTTTGGTATTTTTAAAAAATTTTTGTATATATTTATAATATTTTAGAAGGTTTGAGTTTGATTTCTGAAATCTGAGAAGTTGGGGGCTAAGGATGTAATTTAGCTTATGAGCCTACATCCTTTCAGAAACTTCTCTTTATTTACCCCTACATGGAGGGGCCTCCCTGATGAAGACTTCCATGTATTTTGGGGATTTGGAATTTCTTTTGGTTTTGTTATATACATTTTTTACATTTCTTTTTGTAGCATTTTGCGCATTGGTCTGTAAAAAACTGTTTATTTGTTTCTTCATTTTTTAAAAATTAATTGAATGGTTTTAATAAAATTGTGTATATATATAAATATATATATATATATATACATATATATATATGCATATATATATATATATATATATATATATATATATATATATATATATATATATATATGTATGTGACGATTTAAGGAGAACTCGAATTATTTCCACTGGTTAAAAAGAAACACACAGTCATGGCAAGCGAGGGAAAAAACAAAATAAAATAATAAATGTAGAAGATCCAATAATTAGTCATGGGCTGCTTTAAATTCATTTATTAAATTCGTAATAATAAGGAAGGAAAAGCTCCTTTTGCAAAAATTCCATCATTATTAACCGACTTCAAGGAGGAGGTTATGATTTCGACCTGTATGTATTTGTTGTTCACGCATAACTTTCGTAAATATGAACCGATTTTGATAATTCTTTTTTTGTTTGAAAGCGTATGGGGCCCATGTGGTCCCATTCAAATTTCATAAAAATCTGTTGATTAGAACTTTTTAAAAAATTAAAACATTAAAATTCAATATCTTTTCGAAGCAATCGACCAATTAGAAACGTTCATTTTTCATGTTTTTAAGTTACACTTACATAGACACACGATCTTTTCAAAGTGTGAAATCCTAACTGGACAAAGTTCACATTTATTAACAGTGTACACTATAAAAAATTTGACCCTTTTGCTGCATAATCACTCCCCCGTTTTTATAGAATATCTCTCTCTTGACCCATGAGAATTCTCCACGATAGGCTGAATTAATCGTTTTCTATAAAAGCGGTGGATTGACGATGCAGCAAAAGGGCCAAATTTTTTACAGTGTACACTGTAAAAATTTTGATCCTTTTGTTGTATCGTCACTCCCCCGCTTTTATAGAATATCTCTCCTTTGACCCATGAGAATGCTCCATGATACATTGCTAAAAATTTTACCCATTTGCTGCAACGTCACACCACAGCTTTTATAGAATATGTCTTTTATGACCAATGAGACTGCCCCATAACACAGTAAAGTAATCGTTATTTATAAAAGCGGTGGACTGATGATGCAGCAAAAGGCTCAAAGTTTTTTTAGTGTAATTGGGACAAAAGCGTCTGTCAAAGAAATATTTGGGAATCAAATGCTGTCACTCTCATATAGAGGCAGCCAGGTATAGGTAATGAGTTTCAGATTCCTCATCGAATACGCCAACGCTCATTTCCGATTACAGTATCACTGTAAAAAATGTGACCCTTTTTCTGCATCGTCACACCCCTGCGTTTGTAGAATACCCCTCTTTTGACCCATGAGAATGCTTCGTAATTGGGTGAAGTAATCGTTTTCTATAAAAGCAATAAAGTGATGATATAGCAAAAGTGTCAAATTTTTTACAGTGTAGGATTCCTCGATATGAATATGATGACACATGTAGCACAGTACACTGTTAAAAATCTGCTGCATTTTGCTGCAACGCCCTCCACCACTTGTATATAATATCTCTATTCCAACCAATGAGAAAGCGCCATTTCACGGCCAAGTAACCGTTTTCTATACAAGCAGGGGAGTGCGTTGCAGCAAAATGCAGCAGATTTTTAACAGTGTATATAATTGGTTGAAACGATTCTGGACAGAAACGAGTCACCAAGCATCTTGTTGAGCGGGCAATTTTCGTCAATCTTGTTAACTTCTCATACGAGTACAATCGAATTCTTCCAGGAAATCATCATCAAATTCCATAATAAAAAATGCCTGGCAATGCAATGCACTGTTAAAAATTTGCAACTTTTGCTGTATCGTCACTCCATCGCTTTTATAGAATATCTTTATTTTTATCAATGAGAATTCTTCATAATGCATTTAACTAATCATTTTCTATATAAGCGGTAAAGTGATGATACACTGTTAAATATCTGCTGCATTTTGTTGCAACGCACTCCGCCGCTTGTTTATAATGTCTCTACTGCGACCTATGAGAATGCTCCTTAATACAGTCAAGTAACCGTTTTCCATACAAGCGCTGGAGTGCGTAGCAAAAAAATGCAGCAGATTTTTAACAGTGTACAGCAAAATTTTCAAATTTTTAACAGTGCAGTTGGGACAAAAGCGTCAGTAAAAGAAATATTTGGGAATCAAATGCTGTCACTCTCTTATAAAGGCAGCCAGGTATTGGTTATGAGTTTCAGTTTCCTCGTCGAATCGCCACTGCTCATTTCCGATGCCATTACTCCCTGTATAGATATTAGATTGTTGCTGTTTATCGATTGAAGCATAGTGCAATTTTTGCAAAAATCTTTCTTTTTCCTTTTTCTGAGTGAAGGGGGAGTACTTTTGACTGACTACACTAGAAAAGCATTTTACTATACATTAATATATGAAGTCATTTTGCTGCGTGCTCATATATAGAAGCACTATGTCGCGCTCTTATGTGTAAGGACACTTTACTTGATGGATTGTCACCTTTTGATACCCACTTTCGATGACCGTAGGATTCGATGCAGACTAAGATTTCATAAATGCGGTAGCTTTTCGAAGTGGCAGATCTTGTCTGAAGAAGTTACCATACAAAGAAATTCTTAAGATTCACAACGATACTAATCGATATTGTAAGTGGTTTCAGAAAAGTTGACAATCAAACAGTGACAAGTAAACTGAATACATGAGAACTTAGCAAAGTGCGTACGTTAGTAATGCATTGCAAAGAGCTATCGTGTGCCAGTACACATAATTATGTATTACGGTATACATAACTAAAAAGTAGGAAATAAAATAAGCTTTTTAAGAAAAAAATATCAACCGACTTCAAAAAAGCGCTAAAAAGAATTAAATAATTCTTTAAAATTCTCTAATGACAAAACGTTATCCAATAAGCACACATCGGATATCAGGTACCGACATAAAAACGGTTAAATTTAATATGTATAATTTAATATCCACCAAACATAGATTTTAGAGATAATATTATTTTACAAGAGATGAATTGACATATTTATGATTTATTTTATGAATATATACATATAAAAAGTAATGAATTACTTTTTGAAGTTGGTGCCAAACTATTTGATGTATATTAAGAATTGTAGCTAAATTATGCCTAGTACCATAATTAAAATGGGGATAATCATTATCGATTGTGATTGTTTGGCACCAACTTCAAAAAGTAATTCATTACTTTTTATATGTATATATTCATAAAATAAATCATAAATATGTCAATTCATCTCTTGTAAAATAATATTATCTCTAAAATCTATGTTTGGTGGATATTAAATTATACATATTAAATTTAACCGTTTTTATGTCGGTACCTGATATCCGATGTGTGCTTATTGGATAACGTTTTGTCATTAGAGAATTTTAAAGAATTATTTAATTCTTTTTAGCGCTTTTTTGAAGTCGGTTGATATTTTTTTCTTAAAAAGCTTATTTTATTTCAGCGAGCTGTCCTCATCGAAGAAGCAACCCAAGAAATCTTCTTTTGCATCTCGAGACTTCCACCTTTTAAACTAAAAAGAAAGTTCTGGAACATTCTGTAACCTCAAACCATCATTCATTTATGTAAACAGAATTCTTGTCCAGCTACGAGATTATTTTCCACAAACGATAAATTTATTTTTAAAAAAATATTATTTCATCAATTTATAATTGACTCAGAATTTTAAATATCTTAGGCAGACGATTTTTATAAATGATTAATTTTAAGAGAAAAAGAAAAGAAATGAATTTATTAATATGCACACATCAAAGGTTGACGTAGGAAAAATAAATAAATAGATAAAATAAAATAATGATATTTTTTGAAAGGTATGGTTTTGGAATAAATTTAATAAGACTTTCTTAAAAAGGGTTGATAAAAACATAGAAGAAATCAGTTTTATTTGGAATATTAAGAAATAAATTTTTAATTAAGAATATTTTTCATTTAGAGCCATCTTTTTAAATTTACGCATACTGGAATAATGTTTTTTAAGGCAAATTAAGAATTTATATCGTCTGCATAAGGATTAACAGATTAGATTTAGAAACAAGATTTTAATTTAATAATTTGAAGTAAGTACGGAATATTATTATAAGAAAATTAAGATAGTATAAAGGTTAGTTTTGGCGAAAAAATTTTAAATTTGTAATATTATCCCCCCTTCCCAAGACTTTGTATGAAATTGATAGTTAAATAAAACTACAAGTTCAGACAACAGAAATATAATAATTTAGAAAAGTTAAATTTTGGAATAAAACTGTCAAACTCAGGAAGCCAAGAGATGGAAGAAAAGAAAAATAACGCAATATAAAAAATATTAGCGATTAAAATAAAATAGTTAAGAGAAAGTAATTCTGAATTAAATTTAGGTAGGAGCATTTCCCTGAAAGAAATACAATAAAACATCACTTACCATTTGTAAGTGCAAAGGAGATAATACATATAATAACAGTAAATAAGTTATGAATATTAATAAGCAAGAGATAAAAATATAATAAAAACAATAGAAATTCGTTCTCATGGAAGTTTAAATAATTACAATGACTTAATGCATAGTTTATTTTAAATAAGTCCTTTAAATGAAAAAAGTCTTTCATTAGTATATATAAAAGAGTCTTTTCCAGTGTTCACTGAATACAGTCTCTTTAATTAAAGATCTTCAAACCTAGTTTAATCTTTGGTTTTAATGTTATGTTGGATCCAACATCTTTCAGTAATATATCAATTTTTCAATAATAAATAGCATCACTCTCAATATCAATAATAAATAATATAGAAAAATTTAAATAATAACAATAACAACAATAATAAGTAGTATAATAAGACTCCATATCCTAATATTTTTCAATAAGAGTATAATTAATACTAAACTTCATTATAGAAATCATAATAATAATAATAATTGTAAAACAAGAGTATAATCAAAAGAAAATATCACTATTTGTTTATTATTGATAGGGAAAATATTGGTTGAGGATAAAAACATAGCAACTAAATATTTTTCTTATCTTCTAATAGCATAAGAAAGTATTTTTTGCTAGCCGAAAGTATAAATAAAAAAATCATAATAATTCCAAAATCCAAATAAAATTAAATCTAACTATTTAGAAAATGGACTCTCAACCAGTATTTCCTTACAATAATTCCTCTCTGATACTCTTTTACAAAATTGTCGAATTTGGTTATAAGTTTTCAAATGCCAAATGTAGAATAATGTTTTATCTACACATGGTTTATAAACTTTAATAATAAAATACAATAGGAATAAAAGGTGTCATTCTTAATTGAGAAATAGAAATAAAAATAGTGTGCTTTTCTGAAAAACTCTTAGTATCTGTAGTTTTCACAATCACTGAAAATCACATATTAAGTTATAGGTTTGAGTAGAGTCATCAAATTTTATAACTGTTATCACATAATATCTGCTGAATAAATAGAATAATACTAATGTCAAACACATGAGTAAATATAGTTAGACTTAAACACCCTTAAAATTAATTTATCAACATCAATTTGAAAGCTTTTACAATCAAAGTGGTCACCTTATGCCTGCATAAGGAGCCCAATTTAACCCCAAAAACTCCCAAAAACAAGTAATATTCTTGTAGGCCTCCAAGAAAATACCTGCATGTTGAAAATTATGGTGATAAACTATTTAAAGAATAAGAATTAAAACTTAATCTACAGTCTTGACTTTAGTTTGATCTAGTGATTGTGATTGTATCTGAGGTTTTGTTTGTTTTTTGGGTTGCTCATGAAACAGTTTAAAATCTTCTGGTGAAAAATAGGGTCTTAATTTATAAACATGCACAATAACGGAATTCTGTCCTGTCTCATAATTAAATTTATCTATTTCATAAGTTACATCAGAAAGTTTATTTATAATTTTGTATGGTCCAGAGAAAGTAGGTTCTAATTTTCGAGTATTAGGGTATTTAAATTCTTCATAAATTACAGAGTCTTGTATTTTTAATGGGCATTCGACAAAATTTCGATCATAGAGCCTTTTACTTTTAAGGTGAAATTCCTGAGTTCGCGCTTTCGCAATTTTGAGGGCTTTGTCTACTGATGTTGTATACATTTTAATTGCCTCACACAAAACCATTACCCACCATTTAAAAAAAAAAATTGAATCAAAATTATCGTGAAATTGTGACTATATTTAGCTGTTAACATTAACCAGAAATTTTATCTAATAAAATAGAAATTGTAAACATCATAGTTATACCTTATTATTACAAACTTGCCCTTAATCGTGCATAAAAATATCATAATAATCTTAATATGCAAAAGTAATTGTCTAAGAATATCATACTCTTCAATTTAATCCTTAAGAACAAAAATGTTTAAATCTCCAACACATAATAATGATAATAATAATACTCATAAATAGGCAAGTAAATAAAATTCACAGACAAATAATCAAATAAATAAACCTGACAAACAGAGAATAAATAATCTACACAAATACAATAAAAGGATACACGAAATAATTAAATACATCTAAAAATAACTCACTGATAAGGAGAAATTCTCAAGATGATCCTAAAGGGGACAAGAATCTCGAAAATTATGAAAGTAAGTAGCAACCGGCGTACAGTTGTCTCTAAAAGTTTTTTTTTTCTCTTTTTCTTGTCATCACTACCAGTAATACTTAAAGTCAATGATCGCATATTTGGGCGGCAACAAGATGAATGCAGTCATCGTGGCGCTTCTATTCCTTATTAAATCCAATTCGAAATCACCAGGTCTCAAAAATTTATCATTATTTCCAAAAATATCAAGCTTCAGGAATTCACGAGAAGTTGATTTTCGGCGATTCACAAAGCTATCATCATTTCGTACCACAGCCCATTCCATTAGCAAGCTGAAAATACCATATAGACTGTCCTTCAATCGAACTTCGGCGAAAGCATGCTTTTCTTCGTTCCATCGCAATTTTCTTTAAATATCATTCATTAAAAAGGCAGCACAGATAAAAAATCCTGTCCGACTTTTCGATTAGTTGTGACGATTTAAGGAGAACTCGAATTATTTCCACTGGTTAAAAAGAAACACACAGTCATGGCAAGCGAGGGAAAAAGCAAAATAAAATAATAAATGTAGAAGATCCAATAATTAGTCATGGGCTGCTGTAAATTCATTTATTAAATTCGTAATAATGAGGAAGGAAAAGCTCCTTTTGAAAAAATTCCATCATTATTTCAGCGAGCTGTCCTCATCGAAGAAGCAAAACAAGAAATCTTCTTTTTCATCTCGAGACTTCCACCTTTTAAACTAAAAAGAAAGTTCTGGAACATTCTGTAACCTCAAACCATCATTCTTTTATGTAAACAGAATTCTTGTCCAGCTACGAGATTATTTTCCACAAACGATAAATTTATTTAAAAAAAATATTATTTAACCAATTTATAATTGACTCAGAATTTTAAATATCTTAGGCAGACGATTTTTATAAATGATTAATTTTAAGAGAAAAAGAAAAGAAATGAATTTATTAATATGCACACATCAAAGGTTGACGTAGGAAAAATAAATAAATAGATAAAATAAAATAATGATATTTTTTGAAAGGTATGGTTTTGGAATAAATTTAATAAGACTTTCTTAAAAAGGGTTGATAAAAACATAGAAGAAATCAGTTTTATTTGGAATACTAAGAAATAAAGTTTTAATTAAGAATATTTTTAATTTAGAGCCATCTTTTTAAATTTACGCATACTGGAATAATGTTTTTTAAGGCAAATTAAGAATTTATATCGTCTGCATAAGGATTAACAGATTAGATTTAGAAACAAGATTTTAATTTAATAATTTGAAGTAAGTACGGAATATTATTATAAGAAAATTAAGATAGTATAAAGGTTAGTTTTGGCGAAAAAATTTTAAATTTGTAATATATATATATATATATATATAACTGTATCTATCTATCTATGTATATACATATAAATATATATATGTATATTAGGGTGTTTCATTTTATCCTCAGGTATGAATTTCATAAGACATTGATTTCGCCCCGAGTCTGAGTGGTGTAAAAGGAATGACGCCTCGGCATAGAATTACAGAGACTTTGGATACCTCATTGCGGCTTCCACATATTGCTAAATTTGTTCTCGTGTAGCAACGTGAGGTCTATTCCGGTTATTGTGCAAGCATGGACCAAATGTTTTCGATTGGCAATAGATCGGGTGTACAAGCAGTTCATGGAAGCATTTCACTCTGGCGGGTAAAGAAAAACTCTTGAACATTGCGACCCACGTGTGGTCAAGCATTATACTGTTGGAATATGGCTGATGGGAAACGCTCAATGTATGGGAGGACCACTGGTTACAACATATCAGGTGTGTACTAGTAATGCGTACTAGAGAGGTGCGGCAGTGAAATCCAAAGCTACCCTAGACCATGATTCCGGGTGCAGGACGATTGTGTTGATACAAAACGCAACTCAGCAGCCAGTCAGTTCAGCAGCCTCTTACTACGGTGTCTCCAAACTCAATTCCGACCATCGTGATGTTGCAGGCAGAAGCGGGATTTGTCAGTAAGCACAATGTCGTTCCATTCAGTTATCCATGTCCGCCGTTCATCGCAACATTGGCGGCACAGATGATTGTGGTTTCCAGCCAAAGATAAACAAAACAATGAATGCCTCGCGAACATTACACACTATTGCAAATGGTGTGGAATGTTACGAGCGAACATCGAATGACGCGCAGGAGACTGAATGTGTTGTGCTGTGGTTCGTGATGTGGCTGCGCGATTCATCACCGCCATGCACAAATCCGCCTGTCATCACGGGCAGTAGTGCAAGAAGGTCAGTGCGATCAGCCTCGTCGGTCCGTCGTTCCCTCTTGCATTCAAATATTACTGTTCTTCATCACAGTTGCTTAGTTTCATCCAAAACGTTGGCCGATTTTTCTGGAGGATAAACTGTATTCTCTATAGGCTACTACTCTTCCACCTTGGAATTTAGAAACTTGGTCAAAAGACACTCGATGCCTTCTACGAGGTATATGTAAAAAAATTACGATAAAAAAACCCGATAGAACAGTTTCCATACTTCAAATCGCCTATCTGTTGTTCCCTTAAATAGTGCTTGCGGGTGATACTACGGTCACCCGTGATGTGCGTCTGTGACGCAATGATAATTATATGCATATTTCATCGGCGCAAACGCACGTTTAAATTTTACATTATTTGCATGCTTCCTTCAGCTTTTTGTACTTTGTGTGGCCAGCAGTGTATTCGTACAATTGCAAGATTTCTTTCCCTGTAACTATAGGAACAGTTTACAAATTAGTGATGTCACCCGTTAAATAAATAAATGTATTACCATCGGTGAAAATATTACATCAAAAATACATATAAATAAAAACATTATGCATGCAGTTAATACTAATCAGAGAAATTTTATTTTAAATTTTAATGAATTGGTAGTAAAATTAAAAAAATAACAATTTTTAAATATGTCCTCTCATTTCAATATCGAACTTTTATTAAGAAATTTTTCACAAACATTTTGGAGCTCTTCGAAAATGCTATTTTTATGAAGTTTTACTAACTTGTATTTTGTAATTTATAAATTAATAAGTGGTATTTATTTACACTCGATTTTATTACCACTCAATTTTAAAAATGCAAATTAAAAACACAAAAAATACAAAAAACATATTTTTGAAATAGATTTGTTGCAACAAAAGTTAAACAAAGTCTAATTAAATAATATTACGAAAATATTCGTGAAAAAAGTATTTAAATAAATTATGAAAAAACCAATTATTTAATATAGCCTTACGTATGTTTTTTAAAAGCTTTTTCTATTTACATTACCTACAATCACTAACAGACATAAAATTAAAGTTTGTATAGAATTTTGAGACAACCTGTAACTCGTTCATTAATTGCATATAATGTGAAACTTAAAACGAAGAGTTTTATTGTTTAATGTAATAACTAACTTGAATGCAAAAATATATAGAATGAGTAATGCAAAAAATCAAACAGATTGGAAATTTGTTTTTAAAAGAAAGGATACTGCTAGTCATATCGTACAACCAGTTCTATTCTATTAACTAATCAAAAGGCAGATATATATATAACGAGTATTTTAAGAAAAACAAAAAGATTGTAATATATATATATATATATATATATATATATATATATATATATATATATATATATAGTTTAAGTGAGATTGGTAGACATAGGGAACGGCCAGTGTTATTGTCTAATTTTCACGAAAATGAAAAAAAAAATAATAAAAATATCCAAGTATCTTAGGAAAAGCAAATATATTGAAGGTTAATTTAAAGAAATCGCATTTCTATACATATTGAAATTCCCATTTTATTGCCTGATGTTTTAACTCACTGAAAGACATATATATATGTAATGAGTATTGTTGGAAATACAAACATATTGGAGACATTTTTAGAGAAAAGAGCATGCTAGACACAAACGGATATTTGACCCATAAGTTTCTCTTCAATTCGCATAAATGTTTACATTGAATCAATCGCATCTCAAAGGAGACAGCAATATATATTGAGCATTTCACTGATAAAGAAGGCTGTCAAACCGTCAATGTTTATATATGCTGAACCCAATTTGTTTGGATAATCTTGAAATAATTCTGGGGAAACCCTCCAAAAGATACTGTAATTGATTGTCTTGCCATGCTTAGCAGGTCCATTGTCTAATCCTGATCATATTTATAGAACCTTGACTTATTGAGGTATCGGATAAATTCTATTTATGCAACAACAGTGTGCACAATGGGTTGTCTTTTCTTTTGAATAACTACTGCTGCTGCATGTATGGATGTTATGCGTTATGGATGTTAAACTGGAATGACGATCATTTCATCTGTGCAGCCAGCCTTGTAAAATGGATGCTCGAAGAAATATGGTATACTTAAAGCAAACACTTGGAAATGGCGCTTATGCTTTCCATGTCTTTTTGCGTCCTTTGAGCCTCAAGTCTTCACTTGCGCTCATGCATCCTAATGCAATAAATGAATGTTACAAAAATATATCAGTAGGTGCAGCTGGATTTATTAATTTTTGCTCACCCTGCGTTTATAATCTATTTGATAACCATTATTAAACATAATAACGCTTTACATTCCGAATTATAAAGAGAGTAAAAAATAAATATTGATTAATCCTCGTTATATTATTTGCATATAGTTTATATCCCTAATGTGCATTTGAAAATTTATATTTTCGTTTACCGTTATCTATGTGGGTTAATTTCTTAAAAGCAGAATTAATTAGTTCATAATCTTCTTCAAACTTTGGGTTTCATGTATAATATGAAAATGTCTTATAAACAAAATTTTGAATAAGTGTAGTATATATATCATGAAAATTTTCGGAATATATATACAGCTTCCCAATTACTTAATGCTTTTAGTATTAAAATCCAACAAGGAAAATGTCTATTCTGGAGAAAAATAGGCTTCGTATAATAAAATAATAAGCTCTGCAGAACAAGCTAACATTTAGAAAAATAACATATGAAGTTTCACATGGCTACATTTATGAATGTAATTTCCTGGAAAATTCTGAAACTAAATAGATACTGTAATTTGCAATAATTTATGCGGCATTTACAAAACAAATTAAGAAACTCTAACCTTTACAATGTGCGACAGAAAATCATTTGTCATATTTATACTTTTTCATTTGTGAAATTACATTAAAATTACATTAACTAAAACGTTGTTTATCATGTATGTAAATGCACTGAATATGCCCAGATATTAATAAAGTTATAGAAAATATCACTCTACTCCTGAACATAAAATAAAATAAACATAAGTGAAATTATTAAAATATAGCAGTAAATAAAAATATTTTTTTGTTAATTTCACAAAACATTCCAATCAAAAATTAAAACAATTTCTTTTAATTTTGTAAAGCTGTATAATATAAGGACTATCTTACATTTCTGCAAATGATCAAACACATGTAATTCTTGACACAGTTATTTTAAATACATTTTTCATATGGCTATTTTTTTCGCTACTCAATATTATTAATGATACCTTATAATTATACCATAATATCTTACCTTACGTTGTTATAATCAAGTTATTAATTTATTATAAAATATCAATTGAGGTTAAAATCATACACAAAACAAAAAAAGGGTATTTTTCGTAAAACTCTTAACATCTAATCTAAAAATTAATCTTCATGTGTTTGAGATTTAGGAATTAGTTTTGATTATTTTTCCTTTAAAACATACAAAAATCGTTATTTTTTTTTTCAAAAGTAGCCAAGTGAAAAATTTATTATATGTGAGTTGTTTGCTGGATTATTATATATATATCTACTTTCTAAAGAAAGACTGAAGCCTCAGAATTTACTTCCTTTTACTATAACCTCCTCAGTCTTGAGACAAATAACACGTGGGACTACAAAATCTAGTTTAGAATTACTATAAAAATTAACAAAGATGCGTATATCTATAAATCAATGCTAATGATATGCACGCATTCATTATGAAAGGTCTAGAAGTTGTTTTAAAAAATCAAGAAGCATTTACATTAATTTGAAGGTTGTTCTTTCATGTCTCTTACAGGCGAAATCTGGAACGAAGATCGAAGAGAATACACAAGAACGGAAATATTTGATAAACACTTCCAAGTTATCCAATAATCCAAAAAGCGTTTTTTTTTTCTTAAAAAATCTCTGAAAACAATTTAGTTTTGAAATTTTAAGGAAAAAGTATAAAATACTTTTTTTATTATCTTCCCATCATTTTAGAAAGTGTTTTCCAGTAGCAAATCTGTTCCATTTATCAGCTTTCTCTCTCTCTCTCTCTCTCTGCTCGAAAAATCGGTTATCCGAATACTATCAGACCTAAACTCAATATTTACTGCTGCATAAGGGAAATTGAGCAGGAAACTGCAACAGAAAAAATGGCAATATATGTGTAAACAAGTTGATAGCCATATCACTCCCCGGAGACGGGCACTGAACTTTCCATTTAAGCTGCGGCTTTTGCCGGTGTCTGACAATATAAAGCATGATATAAAACTTAAAATGTATATACATTAGGTAATTATTGAAAATTCATTTGAAAATTTACTTAACTTTTATCTTTTAGAAACTTATTTCCTTAAATAAGAAGCAGTTTAAACCGAAAATTCCGTGCCAGTCATCGGTGACTGACGTGCACTCAACATGTTAATATTAATACTGTTAATTATGTATGTTTGTCAGTTATACATGTTTGTTGAACAGTGGAATATTTTCTTAAGACCTCAAACACCCCTTCCCCCTACCAAAAAAAACAAAAACAAGTATGATTACTAATGCATTTAATAACTGAATAATGCACTGTAAAAGCTTCTCAGAAACGCTTTTGAAAAGTATTAGCAGCTAATAAAAATTGTTTTTATAATTTCTTCTTTAAATTTCAAAGATAAATTGTGTAATGAGGCTTCTAAAGAAAGGAACGTAGCACTTACAAGCTTAAAGTACGTAATGTAATCTTGGGTATCTCGGAAGAGGTTATGGTATATTTTTGTATTGTATATTTTCGATTATAGAACATTTTTGTAAATTAAAAAACATTTTTTTTTTACTCATTGGTACACAAATAAATAATCAGACAAAATTGTTGGACAAAACTAGTTTATGTTTATTTCTGTTTGATCTACCTTTTTTTATAATTATTTAATCAACTCAGGTATTGTTTCAAATCGTTTCTTCAAGAATCTATCAAGAGAACTCTTCATCGAATATCACATTATAATGTTTTGCAATTCAAAGTAGAAAAACGACGATATAAAATATGTGTTTTTTTTAGATCACATGCTTATCATGCAACTATCAAGAATATTTTAAGTTTCATTACCTTTTTTATAAACTTTATTTTACATTAAATATTGTTGTTATATTTGTAAAAGTGACAATAATAAATAAGAAACTGGTTTACTCCCAATTCATAAAAGCTTTATTATTATTATCATTATTTATTTGTTTTATTGAAATTGTTACACTCAATTTGTAAGTAAATGTAATTATTTCTTTTAAATACGTTGCTATTTCTTTCAAAATTCTTGTATTTAAAATCTTCAGCTAGATTAAAAATATTTTTGTATAATATTCATACATGTACTCTGCGAAATACGTGAAAGAAAAAGCAGTAAGTTATAATATTTACTAGACTAGTAATACTATAAAGTAACAGTTATTAAAATCTGTATTTAAAAATATATAAGATGGATATCTGATTATTTATCTGATTATTATTGACATTTTAGTACTAACCTTGTAAATCTATTATTTTATTCAAACTTCATTTCGAAACTGAATGTTGATGCAAAAATATAATAAGAAATAACATCTTTAAATTATTCTTCGTGTATATCCACATTATTGCATGTTTATTGAACATTGCCAATTTATATCTATCTCCATGTGTACCTATGTGTTATTATCGATATATGTCAACTTTATAATTGAATATCTTCAATATAAACACTTTTTTTCAAAAAACTTCAAAACAAATAATAATCAACCATTTTTATTTCACTGCATAGTTTCCGTATGATGATTTGATATTAATATTATATTATAAATGTAAAATAATAATAATAATAATAATAATAATAATAATAATAATAATAATAATAATAATAATAATAATAATAATAATAATAATAATAATAATAATAATAATAATAATAATAATAAATCTTTAATTTTAATTAAAATAGAGCTATTATAAAAAATATCCTATAAGATTATAGTTTCACATTTTCCTTTTATATGTTTAATTCTTACCCATTTTGGCGAATGTGAAAGTCACATTACTGAAACAGGTGTCAAACACATGATAAACTTCAGATATAAGGAAATACTTAAAAGGAAGTAGTTTTCTGGAAAATTGATCTTTTCTTGCATTCATATTTTTTATTTCATTTTTGAAGAACTGCTTTTAGATTCTTATTGATACATATGTTGTATACAATTTTAATTCCATAAAGAATAAAATGGAAATTGAAAAAAATACAGTATGAAAATAAATTAAAATTTCTAAATGCATAGTATATATATGTCATTTACCAATTTTAAAAATTTAAAGTATGTTTGAAGTTAATGTATACTAAAAAGTAAGCAACGAAGAAAGTTTCTGCGGTTTTCATTATACCGGGTGATTATAATTAAAGTCCCGATTTTAAAAATCGATAATTTTAAAACTACTGGTCAGAATGACTTGATATTTTAGCAGAACAATTGTAAGGCAATGGAATTTTGTTTGGCGAAGGAAAAAAATAGTTCCAAAATGTGCCGATAGATGGCGCTGTCCGGGTAATATCAGGAGGAAAGACCAAAAATGTATTCGTTAAACACAGAAATGTTGTTAGCCAATAGAAAAAATTAGAGTTCAGGGATTTACTAAAGATTTATTAGCGAAAAGACCAGAATACAGCGACAACAGCGATTATGACAAAAAAAAAGAGCTTCATGGAATCAACACCTTGCTGATGATTAAAGCATAAGTTGTTCGATATGCCCTCCGCCTTGTTCCGCTACTAATTGGAAGCGCAAAACGGCATGCTCCTGTTGCGAAATCTCCTCCGATGAAAGTGACGTTTGTTTCTCGTCTGCGAGCGAGCGATGTATTTATAATGTATTTATATGATGCTAAGTGGCAACTAGTTTCGTTGCCTTGATGACCAGTGTTTTTGGAATGTTTTTTTTAGTTTAGTTTTTAGAGTTGTTGAAATTTAATGGATCATTGGAATGTTACATGAATTGAATAATAGTGGAAATACCAGAATGTCTGGTATTGTACATATTTGTAAATATTTCATCACACTTTGAATAAACTTATTATAAAACAAGAAAACCTTCTGATATGGATATAAATATTTCTTCATGGTGCCCCAAGACCTGATCGTTTATGCTAGAATATAGCTGTTTATGAAACGCCATTTCACGCATTAAGGAATATGAAATTTTTTTTTCTCTGGAAATAATGAGAGCAGATACATCTTTTAAAAAATTTATCTGGCGAATCTGACGGGTTTGAAATTCGCGGCCACGAGAGATTGAGGTAAGACCAATTTGATTATTATCTTATAAATTTGCATGGAATTTTGTTTGAAAATAAATAAATAGAATGTTTTGGTTTCGTTATGAAATTTATCGTTTTAGTTCCGAAATTGATAAATAATTTATTTTAATCTCGGATTAAGAATAGATGATTATTGAAATTTAGTTTTGTTTGGAAATATTTAACGATATTATACTAGGAAATATTTTATTATATCGTTTTGAATATGGATCTGGAAAAAAATAAAAAAGAAACGTACTTCCGTTCGAGGGAGTACAACGAAACTAATTTCTAAAATTGAATCTATTTTGAAGAATAATGAAATGGAAATTTCTTTGAAAATAGAAGAAATTAAAGATTGTCAGGAACAAATAAATGAAAAATTTTCGGAACTAAAAGAGCTAGATAAAGAAATTTTTGAGCTCACGGATATTAAAGAGGTTGAAAATGAAGTTTCGTGTTGTGAAGAATATATAGAAAAGATAGTTAAATATCGAGGTAGAATGACGCGTTTTATAAAAGAAAACGACATTAAATCTAATGATACTGCCTCTAAGGATAAGCCAGTGATATATAACAGTGACCTTTCACACGCGATCTTGCATAACGAAACCAGAACATTAAATTGCCAAAATTGAATATAGTTAAGTTTTATGGAGACTGTAGTCAGTGGCTAGATTTTTGGAACTTATATGAGGTTGCTGTTCATAACAACGACTCATTGAGTAAAATCGAGAAATCCACTTATTTAAAGACGTATTTAGGTGGATTAGCATTAAGTGCTGTTTCTGGCTTTTCGCTAACGAATGAGAATTATGATTCATCAATTCAATTATTGAAAAGTAGATTTGGGAGATCGGATTTAGTAATTATTTCCCATATGAATAAGCTTTTGCTTACGGAACCTGTAAGGAATTCTTCGAATGTAGTAGGGTTAAGAAAAATGTATGACGCAATTGAAGTACAGATCCGATCACTGCAATCGCTTGATGTTGCAACTGAAACATACAGTAACTTGTTATGTCCGGTAATTTTACAGAAAATTCCCGAAAATTTAAGTTTGAGTTATAATAGGAATCGGGAAACGAGTGAATTATTTGATATTAAGAATTTAATGGAATTTTTGAGAAAGGAAGTAGAATGTCGGGAAACATCGTTATTGTTAGCTAATTCTAAGGGTGGGAATGTAAATGAATCAACATTCCGTAATAAGGAAATAATTCAAAACAGTAAAAATAAATATTATTTGAATCAGAAAAGAAATGATAACACAAGGCTTTCTTCAGCCGCTGTCTTAACAACTGCTACGAATGATACTTGCATTTTTTGTCTTGATAATAATCACGCAAGTATGAACTGTCCTCTGACAGTAAATGAAAAAAAAAATTCTCTTAAAAGTAATGGTCGTTGTTTTATTTGCCTTAAACGAAAACACATCGCTAAATTTTGTTTTAAAAGGAATCAGTTATGCAAAATTTGTAAATTGCGTCACAATAAATTAATTTGCGACAAATCGCTGTCCTCCGTTAAAACTAATTCGGAAGATCAAAATTCGGACTCGACGCCAGATATTGTGACGCCATTAGCTTCCACCAGATGTTTCAAAAATAAAAGGGAAAGAAAAGAATGTTCTCCTGTTTTGTTGCAGACACTCAATGCAATAGCAAAGGGAAACAAAAAAATCTAAAATTGTTCGTGTTTTGTTAGATGGGGATCGAATCGGACTTTTGTTGAAAAACGGATTGTGGATTTGTTAGGTTTAAAGATCATAAAAAGAGAAACATTTCGAATTCATTCCTTTGCGGATAAACAAACTAAATCAGTTCAGTGTTATGATATAGTGGAAATTGAATTGGAAAATACAACAGATTCTCATAAATCCATCAAAATACAAGCCGTGGTGATTGATAAGATTACGCATGGAAAAATTGAAATTCCTTGTTAATGGGTTAAGAATCTTGCACTACGTCAAGGAATTAAATTATCTGATAATACAACTAGTAAAGATATACACATTTTGATCGGTTCAGACTATATATGGGAAGTTTTGTGTGATAAAATTGTTAGATTAAGTAGATGTTTAGTTGCAACAGAGAGTTTGTTCGGATTTGTAGTTCAAGGTAGGGAAGGAAATTCGGAATCTAAAGATATTTTGGTAAATCATGCGATTGTTATGAGGGAAGAGTTAGAATATGAGAGAGTTAAGAATTTATGGGAATTGGAGGCAATAGGAATAAAACCAGATAAGGAAATGTCGCGATCAGATTTAGACATTATCAATAAATTTGAACAAAATACCTTATATAAAAATAACAGATATGAAACTAGGCTGTTGTGGAAGGAAAATTTTAAGGAGCTTAAAAGTAATTATGAGATTGCAGAACGGCGTTTGATGAGCCTATGCAATAAATTTCGTCGCGATCCTGATTTGTACATTAAATATAAGGATATTATTGAGGAACAGCTAAAAGAAGGTATAATTGAACAAGTTGAATGTCAATCCGAACTTGATAAAGATAAGGGATATTTTATGCCTCACCTTGCTGTAGTGCGCGAATCTAAAGAAAGTTCTAAAGTTAAGATTGTATACGATGCGTCTTCCAAGGATAAACATGAACAATCCCTTAACGATTGTTTAGATAGTGGTCCCAATCTTAATCCAGATTTACTTAAAATTATTTTAAAATTTCGCTATCATCGAATTGCTTTTTGCGCGGACATACAAAGAGCCTTTCTTGAGGTCGGTATTGTAGAGGAAGATAGGAAATTTTTACAGTTTTTATGGTATAAGGGTGGGACAGATCTCGATTTCTGCGGCCGTGATGTCAGAATTCTAAGATTCGCCAGAGCAGCCTTTGGTGTTAAATGTAGTCCATTCTTTTTGAGCAGTACCATTAGACTGCATTTGAAGAAATATAAAATTTCGAATCCAGAGGCATATAACATTCTGAAAGAACTATATGTCGACGACCTAATTAATGGAACGGA
Source organism: Maratus speculifer (assembly GCA_964019185.1). Taxonomy (NCBI): domain Eukaryota; kingdom Metazoa; phylum Arthropoda; class Arachnida; order Araneae; family Salticidae; genus Maratus; species Maratus speculifer. The sequence continues at coordinate 268,502,471 of OZ025297.1, read as the reverse complement.
CACTGTAGAAGAAGCCATTACGGTAACTAAAGATGCCGTATCTATTCTAAAGGCAGCCAACATGAATTTAAGGCGATGGACTTCTAATTCCCCAAATTTAACTGAAAAATGGAAGAACAACAATCTAGAATGTCGTGAAGATCCTGTTGATTCTAATGTGTCCTTGAACATTTTGGGTTTAATTTGGAATAATAATTCTGACACTCTTAAAATCGAATTGAGTCCATTATTGAAAATAACGAATACGTCAGCAACAAAACGCCATGTATTGAGCGTATGTGGTATGCTATTCGACCCTATAGGTCTAATAAATCCTTTCACAATACGAATTAAACTATTAATGCAAATGTTGTGGCAAAAGGGTATTAAATGAGACGAAAATATTTCATTAGATTTGGAAGTACAATTCAAGGAATACCTACATGAAATACCGGATTTGAAACCACTTGAAATACCTAGGCCATATTTCGATGAATTAGAAATAGAAAAAACCGAAATCCACATATTTTCGGACGCAAGTCCTAAAGCCTACGGTTCTGTTGCATATTTTAAATGCCATTGTCAAGGGAAAACACTGACTAGTTTTATCATTTCAAAATCTCGAATCGCACCGCTCAAGAAAATAACGTTGCCTAGACTCGAATTATTGGGAACTTTGATTTCGGCAAGACTTCCATCATATCTACGATCTACCTTTCCAACAGTACCTGAAAATAACATCTTTTTTTGGGACTGATTCAGAAATATGTTTGTACTGGATCAAGGGTACAGCCGATGACTACAAACAATTCATATGCAACCGAATTATAGAAATTCAAGAAAAGACAAATCCCTTGAATTGGAGAAAACAGTACCAATTATGATGTATATTCATTTTGTAAACTCTGATCTTTTCAAATGTTTTAGTATAATTGACGAGATTTGGTGGAAGGGTCCTTCTTGGCTTCATGAAATTGATATGAATAGTTTTGATGGCAACTACATTGGTCACAAAGACATTCCAGATTTTGAAAAGGAATAGAGAAAAGGTTATCTTGTGCTGCAGGCGTTAGTAGAATTGACTGAACCGTTGTTGAATCTGAACAGATATAGTAACTTAAATAAGATTTTAAGAATTACAGCATACATTTTTCGATTTGTCCATAATTGCAAAAGGAAAAATGAAAATTTCACAGGAGTATTAACAACAACGGAACTGTTTAATGCTGAAGAATATTGGGTGCGATATATTCAACAGACCGAGTTTAAACATGAGTTCATTAAGGCAGGGAGATCCATCACAACCGACTCAAAAATGCATTCTTTAAATCCTTTTTTGACTGAAAGTGGAATAATCTGTCTGGGTGGTAGACTGCAGCAATCAAATTTTCAATTTTACGAAAAACATCCTAAGTTATTACCCGGCAAAGGAAGATTTACTGAACTTTTAATTATAAGAGAACATGAAAATCTGTTGCACTCTGGAGTTTCAGACACACTGACTCAGATACATGAAAATTATTGGATCCTTAGAGGTCGCCAAACGGTGAAATCTTGTCTAAATAAGTGCCTAATTTGTAAAAAATTTAAAGCTAAACCTGGCAGTCAAGTGATAGCTCCATTACCACTTAATAGAATACATGAATCTAAACCGTTTGAAGTTACTGGTATCGACTTCGCAGGGCCTTTATATGTTAAAGACAAAGACAAGGTGTACATTGCACTTTTCACATGTGCTGTTACTCGCGCCATCCATTTGGAAATCGTTAGTAGTCTCCACACTGAACAATTCTTGATGGCGTTCAGAAGATTTGTCTCTCGAAGAGGGATATGCAGAACTGTTAACTGCGACAATGCCAAAACCTTCAAGGCAGCTGAAAAGGAACTAAAAACACTCTACGCGAACGTTGCAGATCCAAATGTCCAAAATTACTTTGGAAAAAAGGGCATAAAATTTACATATATTGTTGAAAGAGCAGCTTGGTGGGGTGGTTATTGGGAGAGGATGGTTAAGATGACTAAAATTATATTAAGGAAAATATTAGGGAGGGCTTTATTATCATTTGAAGAATTACAAAATATTCTGACCGAAATTGAGGCAATTTTGAATTCTCGGCCCATTACGTATGTATATAACGATGCTTCAGAACCATCACCTCTCACCCCATCACATTTTTAAATCGAGGAAAGGATAACATCCTTACCTCACCACCAGGCTGGTCCTAACAATAAGCAGATCTTCTCCAGCTCAAAAGATTTTTATTGAAAAGATATTTGTATAGAGAAAAATTGTTGAACCAATTTTGGAAACGTTGGAAGGGAGAATATCTGCTCCAACTAAAAGGTATACATAATGTGCATCCCATAATTGAAAATTGTGAATTTAATGTAAATGATGTAGTTTTAGTAGGTGACGACAAGGTTCCGAGACATTTGTGGAAATTAGCTAAAATCACCGAACTTTTCAAGGGACGAGATGAAAAAGTCAGAAGTGTAATGTTGAAGACAGCACCAGGGTTTATAAAACGACCCATACAACTGATTTATGAGTTAGAACTTTAATTAATATTTTATGATTTTTCTAAGTAAGTAAAATAATTGTATTTGTTATATATATTTACATTATTATTGTTCATTATTGTTTGCATTTAATTTTGATGAATGTATTCATCGGGGGGGAGGATGTTGCGAAATCTCCTCCGATGAAAGTGACGTTTGTTTCTCGTCTGCGAGCGAGCGATGTATTTATAATGTATTTATATGATGCTAAGTGGCAACTAGTTTCGTTGCCTTGATGACCAGTGTTTTTGGAATGTTTTTTTTAGTTTAGTTTTTAGAGTTGTTGAAATTTAATGGATCCTTGGAATGTTACATGAATTGAATAATAGTGGAAATACCAGAATGTCTGGTATTGTACATATTTGAAAATATTTCATCACACTTTGAATAAACTTATTATAAAACAAGAAAACCTTCTGATATGGATATAAATATTTCTTCAGCTCCACAACAGATCGGAGGGTATCTGTACTGATGCAATGGATGTGGTGTGTGATGCTTGCCTTCAATTCGGCTAGATTCTGAATTCTCCCGCTGTAAACAACATTCTTCAGGTACCTCCAAAGCCAGAAATCACACGGGTTTAAGTCGGGGGAACGTGGTGGCCACGTTGTTGGAAAATGACGGCTTATGATCATGTCAGCTCCGAAATTAGCACTCAGTAGCTGCTTCACAGGTGTAGCAATGTGCGGAGGAGCGTTATCTTTCATGAATATTGTGCGATCCACACACTGACGCTGCTGAAGTGCCGGAAGGACATGGTTACGCAAAAGTGTTTCATACCAGTTATATCTCATTATTGCAGTTTCATACCTCATTATTGCCAGTAACGGTGCAGGTAACGGGACCCGCAGGTCTGATCTCCTCGAACAAAGACGGACCAACGATAAACGCTGCCTTTATTCCGCACTACACAGTAAGCTTTTCAGACTGAAGAGATAATGGCTGTAACTGGGACGGAATTCTCGGTCGCCCATATCCTGCAATTTTGCGTATTTACAGAACCTTGCAAATGAAAGTGGGCTTCGTCAGACCACAGAATGTTCCATGGCCATCCGTTGTCCACTTCCATCCGGGCAAGAAATTGCAGTGCAAAAGATTGACGTGCTTCCGGGTAAGCAGGTAGCAACTCCTGCACATGAGTTATCTTATACAGATAACAGCTCAAGATCTTCCGTAGGATTTTACGCACCGTGCTGTTCGGCATATCCAGCATTCGGCCAATTCCCCGTGCACTGCTGATTCCAACACCACTGTTAGTCTGTTCTTGTAATGCTGTAGCCACATCTTCCACTGCCGCAGCCGAAACTGTTTTCCTTCCTCTACCCCGTTTAACGTCAAATGAACCGGTCTCTTCCAATTTAGCAATCATTTTTCGCAGACCTTTTGTTTTTATTGGACCCAGTTTAATGGATTTTAATGTCCGAAACTTCCTAATAGCTGTAAGTGCACAGTCATCGTTCTTATAAAAAAAGTTTCAAGAGCAGAGCGCGATCCTTCATAGTCAGAGTCATGATGAAGCATTTAGGCAAAGAGCTGCTGTTCTGCATTTTTATAGCAGCTAAGTCTCATGTGCGCATGTCACGTATTAGTAATTTGCATATATCTAGACAATGTGAACACTGACTGCGCCATCTATCGGCACATTTTGGAACTATTTTTTTCCTTCGCCAAACAAAATTCCATTGCTTTACAATTGTTCTGCTAAAATATCAAGTCATTCTGACCAGTAGTTTTTAAATTATCGATTTTTAAATTCGGGACTTTAAATATAATCACCCGGTACATAAAAATTGACCCACAAAACTCTGAAATACTTATTTTACTACTTGATATAATCATCACCAGCTTCAACCATTTGCGACTTATGTGTCAGAATCTTATAAATGCTCTTTTGGTAGAAAATAAGTTTTAGGATGGAAAATTTGTGTAACATTCTTACAGCCTTTGTGAGTGTGTCTTGGCGAATTGCTCTTTCCACTGTTAGCTATTCATGACCAAACCCAGTTAATAATCCGATGAAACGGTGTACTGGGAGTAGGGTGGAGGTGATAAAATTTCCTAGACCAGTGTTTTGATCACGTACCTTGTCGCATTCGCTCTATGTCTCCTGGCATTATCGTAGACGAGGAAAACTCCTCTGTTATTGACCAACACCAGTTGCTTTTGGGGCACATCTTCTGAAACATTTTGCAAATGTGACAAGTAGGCGCCGGACGTGATGGTTCTTGCCTTTTGTAAGAAATAAAGTAAACTATACGAGCGTTGGTTTTCCAAACAAACTGTATTAGTTTTTTTTTTGTTTATTTAATGAATGTCCATTTTGACGGCGAAGAAAAAAAACAAAACCAAGATGCGACATATGTTGTTTTCTCATTCGGCTATCATATATGAACCAATTTTCGTCACATATCAATATTTTGCAAAAAAAACCGAGGCTTTGTTTCAGTGTAGCAGCAATGAAAAACAGATACTCAATCATCGGAGCTTGTTTCTGTCAGTCGATATGAAGATCCTCTTTGTTGGGTTTCTGAGTCACCAGGTATGCAGATGAGAATGGAAGATCTCGTTAAATGCTCTAATTCTGAAATATAGCTCTGGAAGTTTTCATGGAAGAATTATTTGATATCTTCCTACAGCTGAACTTTATCTAAGGGGAATATGGATGAACAACATGGGAATTATATTCAAGACTCTTCTGCAAATGAGAGTTGGCAAAGTGCTTTAAAGTTTTCCGTTCACTAACGGAAATTCTTCTAAATGCGCAACATATTCTTAAAGCGGTATCTACAGTATTGCTTAGGAATTGTAACTCGTAGAGCTAAATTGGCCACAAAATCACTTTTGCCAATGGCATACTCTTTCAAACATTGTAATTTTTAAAAATTAGACAGAAAAACATGTGATGCGCTTTTTTTTTTTTTTTGATTGAATGAGATTTCAATAGAGAGGGTAGCTATGATGACATTATAAATATGAATCTGACAACAGCTATTTGACAAATAACACTACTCCCCAAACCCACATGAATTTTCTTTGTTACCGGTAGTACAGCTTCTAAATAACGCGTTTCTAGTATCATTAATAGAATATTCCATGATCTGAGTGACTATGATTAAAGAGTTAATTGCTGAATAAGGCCGGAATGCGGAATTTGCTGAATAAGATGAATAGTTTTAAAACTTACTTTCTTCAGTTTCGATTTAAATGTCAAACTTTTTATTATAAAATATTTTTTGAATGTGTTGTAATTTAGTCGTGCATGATCTTTCAAGATCTATTTTTAAATGCTTCTTTACTAATATAATATCAGCCTATAAATATTTTGTTGCGTTTGGTCTGAGATAATGTGGCCTTCAACTCATAACATAATTTTTAATAAGACAGATTACTTCACTGTGTGCTAATCTGAATAAAATACTTCATGTAGGTATAGATGAGAAATAAATGTTTCAGACAAATAGCAGCAGATGATGATAAATGTAAAATACTTTACATTTACAATATGTATATAATAATTTATTAAAAAACCTTTATATTCAAAAAATTTCAAACTATTAGCTGTGCTATGTAATTTTAAAGATTAATGCATGTAAAGGTCACGAGTTTTCAAGACTCTATCTAGTAAAAAATGAATTCTAGCGCAATATAAATATTTTTATTCTTTTTTTTTCTTTTTACAAATTTAAGTAATTTATATCATTACTTTATCTGTGCAGCTGAGACCCCAAGAAAAAATATAAAGTGATAAAATATTCAAATTATCTTATTTTTCTAGATAAATTTCTTTGAAATAGTCATTGTTTCAAACTGAAGAAGAAAACATAATATTTTGAATTTCAAAAGTGAAGTACAGGTATTTTTTTTCAAACATGTTGGTTACTATGTTCAGACTTTTTCTTTATTACTCATAGAAATATATCTAAAAATAAATTTTGGTAAAGTTATTCTGTTACGGTACTTATCATTTAGAAACAATAAAATGTATATTTTTAAGCATCATGCACAAAGGAGAAACATACTGTGCAAAAACATTCCTTTGATTTGTATGGAAAACACTTTTATTTAACTATGGTTAAATAAATGTTCTTTTTTAATGTTGAATAATTTTATTAATATGTAGCCTGATAAATAGACAATCATACTTTCAAAACAGAGAATACCATTTAAGTGCATTTTGTAAATGTAGAAAATGATCAAAGATGGATTTGTTTCTATAAAAACAACAACAACAAAAATCGTTATTCTTGTATACGTTAAATCTAATATTAGTATGACACAAATAAATTTAGCGCCGAAATCTTACAATCAAAGCAGTTAGAAAATTATTTTATTATTATGTATTAATTTTACTTTCAGTATTCTATTTTTTTATCGAATTATCACTCCAAATATATGAATAATATATATATATATATATATATATATATATATATATATATATATATATATATTAAATTTTCATATTTTTAAAATTATACTTTTTTTTCATTATAAAAAATAAAAAACCTTTACTGAAATTCAAAATAGTTTTGAATCCTTTAAGTGGCTTAAACGCATTTTTCTGTCACATAATCTTTGAACTGAAGACCTTTTTCTTATTAATGTCATTTCTTGGAGTGCATAAATTAAATATTATGTAGAATAATCATAAAAAAATTTTTATGCAAATACTTTTAATAGCTAAAATTTCATGAATCGTTAAACATTCGTATAAAATGTGGAGGCTGCTTAAAGGGTTAAAAAATAACTATAAAATTGCATAGTAATGGGGATAAAAATAAAGTGCATAATTTTATCTTTTATCAATCACTTGCTGAAAGTTAGAACAGATTTCGTAACTATTTGAAGAAAAAATATCTTTGAAATACTTTCTTTTATTTAATGAATAGCATTTTGGTGTAGTTTAAAAAATGGAATATATTACACTGAAATACTCTTAAACTTAATAAATTTCTTTAGCTTGTTGAAAATTTATTGTTATACTAAAAATTTTATGTATTTCTTTTTAAAATGCTTTTATGATATTGAAATTTATAAAAGCTTACTTTAATGCATTATATTAAAAAATTACTCCTCTTTTTTTCGCTTTCAATTATAATAATACATAATTAATATACATCACGCATTTCAGATAACTTTTCTTATTCTAGAATCCAAATTTACGTATTCAAAAATTTAAAATAAAATTAAAAATTAATAAAAAATCTAAATCTTCTAAATCACCCAATGCATGATTAACACAATTTTACAAAAATATTTTTTTTTTTCAGTGAGAAAGAAAAAATATACTTGTAAATGATGAAGTCCAAACAAGTTTCATGGTATTTAAATAATAATAATAAAAAAATCATTTTTAGTAATTTCAAATAAATAACTTTGAGATAAATAAATTTTTGAATCAAATGTGTCAGCGTTTAAAACTATGTAAGGTACCCTGGGGTAATAACGCCACGTTAAGGTTCTACCAATTTTCACGGCTTAGTTTTAGATTGTATTTTTCAAACAAATATAGGATCTGATACAGCAACTCATTAACTATCTATATAAAATAAAATAATTTAACAGATATGTATTCATAAAATGTAATGGCGTTTTTTCTTGACCAATGCTATTTGGCGTTATTACCCACCTATATGGGTAATAACGCCATGCCAACAAAACTATGAAATAAGATGGAATAATTGCATGTAGATAACCCAATTCTAAAAATACAAACTCTACAAACCTAGAAATTGACAAACTGCATTCTAATCTATTGAAGATGTTAATTTTTTGTGAAAGTGTAAGAAAAATAAAGGTGTGGTGTGGGAGGGGGGGATGAAGCAAAAGAATATCAGACCGTGAACTTCTTTTTGCTTAAAAAGGACCACTTAAATAGAAATATGAGAAATATTGGACAGTTTTAACTGTGTTTATTTGAATCAGTATTTAGGATATAGCTCGGCCACTGTAGGGAATCAACCAGGGTACTAAAGTCAAGGATTGGCGTTATTACCCCGGTATAGTTATTGCGCAGTACATTTTAAATTACAAATTATCTCGAGAAGATATCCAAAATCTTCAACAACATTTTAAAAGTACATGAAATGCACTACAAATTTATGTAATTAACAAAGTATTTCCTGATTAAAAAAATAGTCTTCACATCACAAAACGTATCTCGAAAATTTTAGATCAAGCGTTAATTTTAGTTGCTTGTAAAAACAATAAGACCTAAAAATGAAACAAATTAACTTGAAGCTGTTTTTTGCGATTTATATGACTCAAAACCCTTCTGCGCAGAGCACATGGGTGTCATTTACCAGATTATTTCATAATTATGCAAAATATAAGCACTTGGCGTTATTACCCCGCTTGGCGTTATTACCCCAGGGTACCTTAATTAAAAGTATTGCAAAGCTGTATACTGGACGTATAGCTTTTTTTACTGTCCGCGGTGAATTTTAGTCATAAAGTTTTAATGTTGCACATTATAAAATCCTTATTATTTACAGATTTATGCAGAATAAAACAGTAAATAATTGAAACAAATATTTATGCACTGTAAAAAAAAGAAAAATTAAAAAAATTAAATTTACGACAAAAACTTATGGCAGCAATGTTTCCAGCAGTTTTCGCTGTAAAAATTTCAATAAAATTATATGTAATTTTTTATTACGTCTAATTTTTCTCAATTTTTACGGCAAAAACTGCTGGCAACATTGCAGCCAGTACTTTTTGCAGTAAATTTAACGATTTTTTTTCAGTGTGGCCAATTGTATTTTCTGCACCAAAACAAAAACAAAAAACAATCGCAAATTTTTAATAAATTTAACTTTTTCAAAAAAATGTATAACCGACTCCAAAAAGAAGCGCTAAAAAGAATTAAATAATTCTATAAAATTCTCTAATGACAAATCGTTATCCAATAACCACACATTGACTATCATGTACCGGTATAAATCGGTTAAATTTAATATATAGAATTTAATATCCACCAAACATAGATTTTCCATAGAATATTTTTTACAAGAGATTAATTTACATATTTTTGATTTAATTTTTGAATATATACATATAAAAAGTAAGGAATTACTTTTTGAAGTTGGTGCCAAACAATCATAATCGATAATGATTTCCCCATTTTATTTATGGTACTAGACATAATATATCCACAATTCTTACTATACTTAAGATAGTTTGGCACCAACTTCAAAAAGTAATTCCTTACTTTTTATATGTATATATTCAAAAATTAAATCAAAAATATGTAAATTAATCTCTTGTAAAAAATATTCTCTGGAAAATCTATGTTTGGTGGATATTAAATTCTATATATTAAATTTAACCGATTTATACCGGTACATGATAGTCAATGTGTGGTTATTGGATAACGATTTGTCATTAGAGAATTTTATAGAATTATTTAATTCTTTTTAGCGCTTCTTTTTGGAGTCGGTTATACATTTTTTTGAAAAAGTTAAATTTATTTCCTACTTTTTAGTTATTTATACCGTAACACATAATTATGTGTACTGACATATGATGGCTCTTTGCATCACACTTTGCTGAATTCTGATGTATTCGCTTTACTAATCATTGTTTCATTGTCAACTTTTCAAATGACACTTACAACATCGGTTAGTATCGTTGTGAATCTTTAGGTTTTCTGAATGCGTAGCGTATTTGACACGACGGAAAGCTACAGCATTCATGAAATCGTAAAGTCAACATCGAATCGTACGGACATCGGAAGTGGTTATCGAAAGGTGACAATGCCTCAAGTAAAGTGTCCTTGCACATAAGCACGCGGCAAAGCGCTTCCATATATGAGTAAACAGCAAAATGACTCCATGTATCAATGAATAGTAAAATGCTTTTCTAGTGTAGTCAAAAGTACTCCCTCCTTCAGCCAGAAAAAGCAAAAAGAAAGATTTTAACAAAAATCGCTCTATGATTCAATAGATAAACAACAACAATCTAATCCCTATAAATGCAGTAAAAGCATCGGAAATGAGCGGTGATGATTCGAAGAGGAATCCGAAACTCATAACCTATACATGGCTGCATCTATAAGAGAGTGACAGCATTCGATGCCCAAATGTTTTCTTCACGGACGCTTTTGTCCCAACTAAACTGTTAAAAATTTGAAACTTACTCCACCGCTTTTATGGTAAACGATTATTTTGGCCTATCATGGAGAATTCTCATGGGTCAAAAGACAAATATTTTATAAAAGCGAGGGAGTGACGATGCAGCAAAAGGGTAAAATTTTTTGCAGTGTATGTATGAGATATTCCATAAAAGGGATGGAGTGACGATGCAGCAAAAGTTAAACTTTTAACAATGTATTGCAATGCTAGGCATTTTCTATTATAAAATTTGCTGATGATTTCCTGGCAGAATTCGATCGTGCGCCGAATGATCCTTTATTTCTACACAGACATAAATACATAATCCATGTTATTTTACAAATTCGTGGACATACAAGGAAATATTACGACACAAGAAAAGGACAACCGGGAGCTACACATGAAGAGTTTGTGCAACGGAGCCAGTGGAATTCGAACCCACAATCTCCTACGCTCTCAAGAGATTAGCAGCGTGGTGTCTTAACCACTCGGCCACAAGGACCCCCTTGATGACTCATTTTTGTCCAGAATCTTTTCAATCAATCGTACACTGTTAAAAATCTGCTGCATTTTGCTGCAACGCACTCCCCTGCTTGTATAGAAAACGGTTACTTGGCCGTGAAATGGCGCTTTCTCATTGGTTGGAATAGAGATATTACATACAGGTGGTGGAGGGCGCTGCAGCAAAATGCAGCAAATTTTTAACAGTGTATACTGTGCTCCATGTGTCGTCATATTCACATCGAGGAATCCTACATGAACAAAATCTGAAATCATTCTGGTGTCTAAACCGGTAATCAAATCTGACTCTAAAGATAATTTTGTTACACATATCTATGCACTTTATTTTGCATTGATACGTAGAGATAATTTTTTCCTCCGGAGCAAAATATATACTAAAGGATTTTCATCTTTTCAACAACTTAAGGATGTCGATTGGTATCGATGTCTGTTTCGGCTTTAGTGGATGCGAGAACTTGTCCATTTAAGCTTTAACATTACGGAAATTTATTGCATCCAGCAAACTTTAAGGCCACACACTAGGCACAGAAAAAGACCCGGATAATAATGTGAAGTCTATGGAAGCGTTCTTTTCAAATATCTCGCTCAAATTTTAAAATTTTTACGTGATTTTTTTTTCATAGAATAGCTGAGGATATTCCACAACCGGCCTAGTTTTTACTTTTTCAATTTTGGTTTCAGAATTTTTTTAAAAAAATTACTTTAAATTTCAAAACCGGTTTAAACGGTTCTGAAATTGAAACTATCATTATATAAAACATACATAAGCAAAATTGAAGAAGTAAGAACTAGGCCGGTTGTAGATCATCCTCGGCTATCCTATGCAAAACAATTCATGTAAATATATTAAAATTTGAGAGAGATATTTGAAAAGAACGCTCCCATAGACTTCACATTATTATCCGGGTCTTTTTCTGAGACTAGTGTAGCGCCTTAAGGTCCAAATTGAAATCTACAGACTTCGTAAATGGGCATTGAAAAGCTGACAATCCATCAGTAACACGTTAAAATTATTGTGAAAAATTACCTTTGTTTTTAAAGCTATCTATTTCCTGACTAATGAGAGCGATCTAAAAACGTCTATGGAGCGTTTTCATTGGTCAGAAAATAGATAGTCTTTAAAAACAGAGGTAATTTTTCAAGATATTTTAAACAGGGTACACTGTTAAAAATTTCACCCTTTTGCTGCATCGTCCCTCCAACGCTAATATAGAAAACGATTATTTTAGCCTATTATGCAGCATTCTCATGGATCAAAAATGAGATATTCTATAAAAGCGGGGTAGTGACGATGCAGCAAAAGGGTCAGATTTTTTACTGTTTAAAGTACGCGTACACAATCAGAACGCGTCAAGTTGCTTCTATGATTCAATGCATAGCAAAGTAATTGTAAATGTTCGTGTGTATTAAAATACCCTTTTCAGTCATAAAAACTGAAAAGGAAGATATTATCAAAATCACACCATGATTCAACATGAGTCTATATGAAAGTAGCAATATTTGAAGTTAAGAATGTTCTTTGATAAACATGGTTATCCAAAGTACAGAAAATTTAAGAATTTTTAATCCAGAACTTGGCGGTAGTCGCCTGAACGAGTTTATTTTTTGGGTGAAAGAAGTTAACTAGCTTAACTTTAATGGTAAGCTTAAAAAAATTTTTCGTCATTTATATTTGTCTAAATGTAAATCTAGCGCATAGCAATGTACTTTAATCACTTTGTGAATCCGGCATAATAAGCAACCTGATACACCGACACTCTTGCTTTAACGTGTAAGGCTCTTTAAGGATGAATTTTCAGCTTTTCGATATCGAATTCTTATGTCTGGATCGATGTGGATCTTTCACTTTGATGGGAAACGAGAATTGTTCCAGCTAGGATTTCGTACTTTGGAAAAAACTAGCATCTCTGCAACATTGGTTAGGATCCAGGAGGATTATTCGCTATTAAGCAAAACAAGATTGACCAATTATAAGCCTTCATTTTTAAGAACTTTTCATTGTTCGAAATAGAGAGTCTGGAATACATGGAATGAAAATCTGCTATCGACACTGTAAAAAATTTGACCCTTTTGTTGCATCGTTACTCCATCGCTTTTATAGAATTTCTTTGTTTTGACCAATGAGAATGCTCCATAATAGAGCGAAGTAATCGTTTCCTATAAAAGCGATGGAGTGACGATGCAGCAAAAGGGTTCAATTTTTTACAATGCAAGCAGTGCTAAACATTTGTATCCTTTAAATGTGCAACAATGCTACTGAATTCCAAAGTGTCGATCACAGCGACATCTGCGGCATTTTCGTGATATATTATCTAGACTAGCAATAATTCTTGCATTTTTAGAAAATGTCCTGTAGATGTCGCTTCTATCTTTAAATTTCATTAACATTGTTGCACATTTAAAGAATAGAACATTTTAGCGCTTTTTTAAGTGTTACAGGGGGCATGTTCAGCACAACTTACCGGTTACTTACCGACCACTTACCGATTGTAGACAAGTACGAAATGAAAATCAGAGCGAAGTGTGACGTCAGTTACAATTCAACAGAATAGTTTTCATTGATGCCACAATTTGCTTTCGTACTGCCCTACAATCGGTCGGTAACATTGGTTACTTTTGTAAGTTGCTCTGAACACGCCCTGAGAGAGCTGATTTTCACACTATATCCCCTAGATGCTATATTTCCGGTTTCTTGCATAAGAGAATTTGTCCGGAATTCAGGTAGAATTTGTGCTATTAGCGAAACCAGAATAACGAATCAGAAGCCTGAATTTTATCAAAATTTTCAATGTTTTAAATAAATTTTCTTGTTAATAAATCTCGTTTCGCAAACAGAGCAAAATTTACGTGAATCCTGGCCCTCGTCCCGTTAGGATTTTGCACTTTGAACACTGTTAAAAATTTGAAACTTTTACTTTATCGTCAATCCATTGCTTTTATAGAAAATGATTACTTCATTGTATTATGGTGAATTCTCATTGGTCAAAATAGAGATATTCCATAAAAGTGGTGGAGTGACGATGCAGCAAAAACTTCAAACTTTTAACAGTGAAAAGATCGTGTGTCTATGTAACTGTAACATAAAAGCATGCAAAATGAACACTTCTAATTGGTTGATTGCTTCAAAATGAATTTGAAATTTAAAGTTTTTATTTTTAAAAAAGTTCTAATTATCAGATTTTTATGAAATTCAAATGGGACCACATGGGCCTCATACGCTTTCAAACAAAAAAAGAATTATCAAAATCGGTTCATATTTGCAAAAGTTATGCGTGAACAACAAATACATACAGGTCGAAATCATAACCTCCTCTTTGAAGTCGGTTAAAAAATCGAATAAACACAAATGCACCAGAATTTTAATCCTCTTAAAGTTCTCACCAAACGGAGGGTAATGTCAATCGTCACCATTCGATAGTTTTTGGCGCACGTATCTGCGTCGTATTTATTATCCAAAATTTACAAAAATCCCTGTCGGCTGGGCCTATAGGCGGAGGTAGATTTCGAAGAGTGCTCATTAAAATAAAAATAAATAAATAAATAAATAAAAATATATATGATTAGAGATAAACCCAGTTTAATAACTTCATTTGGCCGTTTATGAAAAGTTTTTAATTTCATTTTTCTGCAAAAACGGGTTTTATCAGAATCATTTTAAGAAAAATTCAGCTCAAATGCCCATTTTGACAACATATTTTGAAATAGATTCTGAGTTTATTAAAAAAATCGACCAAAACAGTACATTATACAGCTCCTAAATAACAAAAAACTGTCAGTTTAATGCATTTGAGAAAAAAATTGAATTTAAAAATGAGTCATAAAATAACCGATTTGTTGTTTGAATACATCCTTAATTCTTTAATCATGATTGCTTCGGAAAATTTTGAGCGAAATACTCACTTTGACAGCATTTTAAAAAATATATTCTATCTTTATCAAAAAACTGACCAATGCGTCACAGTATATAGTTCCTAAATAAGAGGGTCTGTAAATTGGATGCGTTTGAGAACAAAAATCGATTTAAAAACCAGTCAGAAAAAAACGCAATTTCTTATTTGAATACTTCCTTCAATTTTCAGTCCCGATGACTTTCGGAAATTCTGTTCAAAATACCCTTTTTGGTAGCCTTTTTTGAAATATATTCTGTCTTTATCAGAAAATTGACCAATGCGTCACTTTATACAGTTTCTAAATAAGAGGATCTACCATTTGGATGCGTTTAAAATCAAAAATGAATTTAAAAATGAGTCAGAATATAAGCAATTTGGATTTCAGGTTTTTTCTGCAACTCCTATTTTTGTTTAATTTCTTTTTGCTATACGAATTGGTCCTATGAAAAACTTGTCAATATAAAAATTGTAGGTATTGATGAGGAGATGTAAAATGAATTTAATTGGATTTGATATCTTAAAAATTGACGGAGTTATGGATTTTTCTCTTTTTTCAGCGCCCTTTTTCTTTTCGTTTTTAATTTTTTTCATCGGTAAAAGTTGGTCCTATCAAAAACTTGTAAATACAAAAGTTTTAGATAATTTTAAGAACATTTATAAAAAATTTAGTTGGACTTGATATCTTGAAAATTGACGAAGTTATGAATTTATTTCTCGCAAAATCCCTGTTTTTTTCGCCCCTTGAGCCCACTTCTAAATTTATCAAAAATCTGTCATGCATATACTTTTGGCCCATTTTTAAGAAGTAATATAAACTTTAAACCGATTCGATATATACTTTAATTAAGAAGTTATGGCGTTTTTTCGGTTTTCACAAAAAGGCCCCCTATTCCGACCCCCTTGGTCCGATTTTGCCCATTAACGAACTTAGCCAAGATTTTATCCCTTTTGATTTTATGTGCAAGTTTGGTGGAGATTGGTGAAGAATTATAGAAGTTATCGTGTCCATAAAAAAGTGAGATATATATATAGAGAGATAGATAGATAGATATATAAACTGGTGCGATTGCAATAGGTAGTATTTCTTACGAAATCTACCTAAAAGGAAATCAGAAGTTACATTGTTCACAAAAGATCTCCCTTCATGGCACACTATATTTCAATGATACCCGCAATTTGAAAATATGAGCCGCTAAGTGTATATCCGCTAATACTGATGTACCGAAATATTATTAGCATATTTCGATGCAAATAATCAGGTATATATTGTTTTGCTTTCTGTAATAGATGAATCCTACAATATCAATATTTGCTTTCATAGACTTCTCTGTAATATCTGAGACGTTTTAATGTCACTGATCACGCAGCTTCTGAACTCCTCTCCTTAATATTAAGTCCACGGGCGTTTGATGCATTCGTATATTTAAAATATATTTTCCGGAAATTAAAATTTTTAACAATTTTTTTCCTGTGTACTCTTCTGAAAGGCTGTCTTTATTTTTTTAGTCTCAAAATATTTCTAAAATGTATGCGTAATTTAATATTTCATGTTTCGAAAGATGATCAACTTTGAGTAAGATTTTAACACTGTATATAGAATTAAGTATACGTCCTTCAATAAGAGCACACAGAAAAAGGGAATTTTAAAATATTAATTTCTTGTAGAGATATTTTACATATAAGAATACATCAAAATCCAATAGAATATACATTATAATGGGGAATTTGGAACCTGGGTGACTAGCACTTTTAAGGTAGCTTAACCCCCCCCCCCCCCAAAAAAAAAAAAAAAAAAAAAAATCTAAGAGACATTTTTATTAATTACTCCAAAAACGACTCACTCTTTTGCTGTAATATCAGATGTTCTGCAATTTAATCTTTTATGTCCAAAGTTCTGTTCTACTAGAAATGGATTTATTTATCATAGCGTTAGCGTGTTGCGTACCAATGACATCGTCAGCGATTTCACATTCTTCCACTGACAGTCATTACATTACTGGGTGATTACGATTCTACCGCTATGTAAGTAATAAGAATCGTCCAGTGTTCTTAAGACAAAGGGGATATTTGTCTAAAAAACAACTAGAATTCTTTAAGCATTAAATCCTTAATCCGCAATTACCTGACATCAATAATGTGACTGTAGAGATATGATCCAATTTAATTCTAAAATAAATTTAGATTTAATCAAAACTTTGAACTCAATATCATATGCATGCCATTACTTTTTATTATTATTAAAATGAAAACGCCGAAAAAACGTAATTTAACTAATAGTTAAATTATAGTTAAATGATTAAATTTTAACCGAGTACACGCATTTGATAGATCACTGAATTTCCAGCATTACTTTTAAGCTAAAAACTGTAAAACTTTGCGAAGATTGTGTTATAACTTAAACATATTTTATTGAGACATATTTAAATCAAGATCAATACTTCGTACTCAACTTGAACTCCAATTACAGTGTCTATAAATGTAATCTCACAGATGAAATCTGCAATGATATGTTTGTTTGTTTGTTTGTGTTTATGACGGCCATTTATAAACTGAGAAATATAGATCCTAAAGGTTAAGTGTTTAACGTGGGGGTCTTTCTAAGTGTACGTAACCCGTATTTACGGAAGGAAATCCAAAGCTCGAAGAAAACCACAGAAAACCCCGAATAGACCGACGGTCGCGATTGGGCTCAAACCCGCACCTGCTGTCAACCAATTTCGAGAGCAGAACCTCTACGTCACTGGATGGACCAACATTAAGGGATTTAAAAATGTTTTGCTGCGCCATAACCAACAATTGTTTTTAGTTTGACGCAAATTGGGCCTCGTTTGCTGCCATTATGAGACATGTTCTGTACATCAGATATACATAGCTTATACCATTATCACGTGCAAAATTATAAATATTGAAAAAGTAAATAATAATAATAATAATAATAATAATAATAATAATAATAATAATAATAATAATAATAATAATAATAATAATAATAATCGCGTGGACATTGTACATTATAGAAATGCCTTATTCTGCATAAATCACAAGACATTCGTGAACACTATTCTGGCAGATTATCTGGAATAGTCAATGCATTATAATATATAAAGTATTTAATGCGCAAAAAAGACACCTAAAAAAGAAGACATTAAGGAATGGAGTTCAAATTGTTTTAGACGTTTTTTTTTTTAAATCTATTATTAATATTGAAGAAAAACTTTTAATATGATGCTATTATTTTAAATGTTTGTCTGTGTGTTTATTTTAAAAATAGATAACCACATGCTAAAAAAAATGTTGTGATTTTAAACAGGATTAGGATTTTGCACCCAATAATTCTTTGCCATACCCTCCATAATTTCAATACAGACGTTATTTTTTTTTCCTGTATAGTAAGTTGTTATAAATTTACAAACAAGAAAGCCATTTAACAAGGGATAGATATGAACTTCGCAACTTTTGTTTTTGTATGTTTTTTTTTTATTATTATTTGAAAAAAAATATATCAAAGATGTGACAAAACCTATAGTCATATAATGACAATAATAATAATAATTGTAATAATAAAATGAAACTTTTGATATATTGTTTGTACTCAGTAGTCAAAATATTTTTTATAGATTTAAATAGTAAAATCTCAGTTCCAACTTGCTAAGCGAATAACTTTATTTATCTATTTATTTATTTATTTATTTATTTTTATTTATTTGAATTTTAAAATTTTAACATATACTATAGATAATAATGAATATTTTTGAAAAAATAATTCTTTCTAAAATTGTTGAATTTTAAGGATTTGCCAATTTAGTTCTAGTGGCCACGTGGAGTAATTTTAAAGAGATTAGTTGGGGATGTATGACCAATTCATAAGTGTCTCAATAATCATTCTATGATTCTGTTTCTGTCGATTAATTTAAGAAGTAATGCCATCATCAATATCTGTAATTTTCCTGAAATAGGAAACTTTTTGTCATACAATATTAATTTTCCTATTGAAATTTCCACAGAAACATCTGCTAACAATTACATAAAGAGTAACAAACACTTTTACGTTCAATTGTAATTTAAATAAAAGTAATGTTTTCTGAGATGCAAATAATCTTATGCAATATTTTACTAAACGCTTTACAAAAATATGTTTTATGCTTTGTTAATACTAATGTATAACGTTAAACAACTTCGTAATTTTTTTTATTTCAATTCATCCGAACTTGCAATGATTGGCTAATTTCAGAAGTAAAATAGCTATGTATACTATGCTTTGAATGGATACAGATATTTATTACGTCAAGAAATTAAATTTTTTAAATTAATAAATATCATATTATCCCAGTTTTAACTTCCCCTCCTTTATATTTCAAAAAAAATTAAATAATTTAAATTTGAGGGTGAGTTTAAAATCGAGATTTTTTTTAATCATAAAAAATTATTTTTTAGAAAGGTGAATACCTAGTTGAAAAGCTTTCATATTTTGGCAGATTTCCGATAAATGTTATCTAAATTCCGCCTCCAAAAAGTTTGTTAGAAACAAAAACCTCTAAACAAAATTTAAAGGCTTATAAGAATTTATCTTTATTTTAATTGCATTGTAGCCGTGTTTAATCAGATATATAATCCTCTTTTCCCCCAATCTTATTGTTTTCCTTTATTAATGCTGTGTTTAAATCTATCACCCAGGAACTAAAAATGTTTATACGTATTATTTCGTTTATAGTAAATTTAACACATAATACAACTAATGACCGTGACGAAAAATAAATTACAGAATAAAAAGCATATCAAAATATATTTTTCCCTCGGTTAACATGTGCCCCACGTGTATTCATAAATGTACTGGTGGAGCACATGTGAACGGTTTGTTAAATTTTCAAAACTACTGCAAAAATTAAGAAGTATAAAGGAGATTTAAAAAATCACCATGTATAAAAAAAAGATCTGTTGACTACATTCAGCATTTTTAATTTTTCAGTATATTTAAGTTATTGTTTTCCGAAATTCACCCAATAGTGAAAAAAAAACTATTTTTATATGACTTGTAATCATGTATCCCAGTCTCCACTATATACATATATTTATATATACATTGATAAATAAACAAAAGAACGTGTGTTTACCCTTTGATTCTTGTAAACAGTGACTGCAAATATAATTATAGTCTAACTTCTTTATCTATAGAAACATACGTTGCGTACGTCATGTTAATTTTGTCATATCGGACAATCGCGTATACAGCATATGTCTTGGTATCTGGCTGACTTTTAAAATTAGGTTTTCTGAATTATAAACAGAAAATTATACTTCTCATTTTTTATTTCGAAGATAATTGATTTTCCATAAATAAAGGGAAAAAATCCACCTAAATTTTTGTGGTGTCATTTCAAAATTTCTAAAAAATATAAAACAAAATAAAATAAACTGCAAGATGCGTTAACAATGATGGCTAGTGACATACAACCGCCAACAGCTCTAGAGCGCAGCTATAAGTGGTATTGCGCAATTTGACATTAAATTTTAAGCTTAGATATACCACTAAAATAAGCCTTAGAACTTTTTTTCTGCATAATAATAATCAACAAATAAACTAAAAAATAGACTAAAAAATATTGAAAAGCACATAAATTATATTATTTGTTAATTTTTCCATTTCTTCACTTGAGGATTCTCAAATTCGAAATAATTAAGATTACATTATACGCTAAATACGATAAATTTCTATTCATTCTTTATATTAAATTAAAAAAAAATAATATTGTTACACGATTAAATCAGAAAATATATATTAACTCTGCGATTCCACATGGAATCATGCTAAAATTCAATAGAATATAAAGATGAAATTTTATGTTGTGTAAATTTATGTTAATAAATTAATGAGGGCTCCCATTAGTTTATCCTCTACTTCCATTATGACGACAAACGCAATTAGCATTAGTATTGTACTAATAGAGAACATTTACACCGAAGGGCATACTTTTTACATCATTACGTTTTAATTATAATAAATGTCGAGAGAATTCGAGAACGGTATACGTTTAGTACGATATACATTACGTTATATAAATAATGCACCGCGTATAATGACATCATTAACACTTTCTGTAAATTAGGCTTTTGATAAATGAAAGTGTGTGCTTGGTATGTGATGCAGTATTCTAACATATGTATGTTTTTTTTTTTTTTTTTTTTTTTTTTTTTTTTTTTTTTTTTAGTTCTTGACATAATTAGTAAACCAGTCTAATTTGAAAAAAAAAAAGCATTTATCCGTATACTGTTTTAAGTAAATATGAGAAAGAATATGTGAATTTAAAATATTTTTTTTTTAATTTGGTGAGAAAATTATTAGTATTTATTTAACATTATTTGTTTATTTTTTAATACTTCATAAATGATTTTAAATTTTCACCAATACTTGATTATTTGTATTAAACTTTTACACAGAGTCTCGATCAGAGTCTGGTTTTGAAATATGATCATGAAAATATGATTTCGAATTACCCGTGTAAAGTTTTAAAGGCCAGTTCGATGATGAACAAAAATGAATTAGTTTCCCAATCATTTCACATTGTTGTTTCGATTTAAAGAAAATCCATATCCACAAGCCTTATTGAAATACAAAGATAGTTACATAAATATGCACCAATTAAATTCACAGGTCAATAATCTAATTAGGTGCGTTCGTAATTATGTAAATACATAGCACCTATAGTTGTCGTTCAGTCCGTACGTCCGCATATAATAACGCAAAAACTACCTAACCGAATCGTTTCAAAATAAAATATATAATTCTCGCATAATTTTGTCGAGTCATTTCAAATTTTGTGAAAATCGGATGCATAGATCATTTACAGGGAAAATGAAAAGTATTCCGTTACATTACGATCAATGGGGAAAAACGTTTCAAATACATTTTAATCGTTTGAAATTTAAAATATATAATTTTTACATAATATCGAGACATTTAAAATTTTATGAAAATTGAATGCTTACACCAATTACAGGGACAATCAAAAGTAATCCGTTACATTACGGTCAATGGGGAAAAATGTTTCAAATGCATTTTAATGGCGTTTCGCTCATTCCAATATAGTAGAATATATGAACCTACGAAGCATATATATATATACACATATATATTAAAATATACATTCTGTACAATCTGTCATGCAAACAACATTTATTATTAAGTTACAAGGCCACACTAAAGTATTCCACTACATTATGCTATACGGGAAAACATTGTTTAGGTCGTGTGTTAATTATAATAACCTATTTCACATTTTATAAATATGATATGCATTGCTGAGATGTAATTAAAGTTTCTTCCTGTATATTTACAGGAACGCAAACAAGATTTCGACCACTAATACTACATGTGAAGTACTGTTGAATATAACAGCAAGATCTGAATATTTTTTAACTTCGTTATCGTACGAACGCACTTCATTTGTTACGCTTCACGTACAATTTCCAACTTGTTAAAATTTGAAAAACAGGTCAATTTAAGAATTGCTAATGGCTATGAATATTTGTTTTGTTCATTCTTATATGAGGAAATTATATTCAACTTCGTAAGATTGGAATGATTAGAATCTTCAAACAAATTCTGTGCTTTCCATAAAAAATAGTACTTTTTATTTTCTGTGACATTAAACTACAGATTTAGATAAATATACGTGATTATTTCCAAAAATCAATTAAATTTTAAAAAATTAAAAAACAGCGTAAATTTGCGAAATCCAGTCTGTGAAAATTTATTTAACTGACACATTTGAAATTTAATGAGAAAATTATTATAATTTGTCTAACTTTTTTTTCATATTTTAGAAGTTTTTACCAGCACTTGGTTATTTATTCTTAACTTTTGCACGGGTTTTTGAGCAGCATCTTTCTGGCTTTATCAAATATTATTGGATCTATTGTTTCAAAGCACTCGTATAAACGTTAATTAGCCCATTAAAGGATGGTAAGAAAATAATTATTTCTCTAATCATTCACATGTGGTTGCTTCTCTCTTAAAGTAAATCCATATGTAAACTTCATTAGTTTTGAATGATAAGTGCTGATTAAATTCGTTGTTTTCCATAAATAATTAGAATCTTTTAACGGCCGTGACAGTAAAATACGTAATAAATCGATTTTATATACCGTTTTAATTCAAAAATCAATGATGTCTTTGACATTTGAAAAAACAGCATCGATTTAACAATTTAGCACCGCGACTATTTCTTTCGTCAAAAACTGTAAATGAGAGAAGATAATGCTTACGTTAAATTAAAAGTAAGAATATATATATATATATATATGTGTGTGTGTGTTTGTGTATATATATATATATATATCATTTTTAATGTAGTATTAAATACATTATTAAATAAATCTGTACATTAACAATAATTCTATACACAACTTTAAAAAATCAGTACTACTAAATCAAGATATTTTTAATTAATAGAGCATGTAAATATTATCTTATCTAATTTAATGAATAATAAATAATAACATATTTTTTAGTTTTATAAAATATAATTAATGAATTTCGATTATTCAGTAAATATCGTACGAAGAAAAAATATATTTTTCTTTTTGATATATTAAATATTTGCAAATATTTTCTGCATTTATAAGTTTAAAGTAACGATAATTTTATAAAAAAGTGAAATAATTACACTAATTATGATGACATCTTACGTTTACAATTTATAGAACACAAATATAGCACATTTATAAAAGAAAATGAAATTTTCAAGTTTCTAAATTAAATAAAATTAAAAATGTATATAATTTTTGTTGTGAACTAATGCAAAAACATGTAGGATACTTCACATTTTTAAAAGTTATTATTGATATCTGCTTTTAAATTATAGCACCAACATAGTAGAGGATAGGATATTTTCCCCTTTATTTTGCAAATAAACGTGTGTATTTAAATTTCTTATAAAGTTGGCGAACAAAATAAATAAAAAAAAATGCGACATAATTGTTATATATCTAATTTATTATGTTTTTAAACTAAAGTTTATTATTATTATTATTATTATTATTATTATTATTATTGAAAATTAAAATTATTTATCTAATAAATATTTTACCTTTGATATTTGTATTATATGTAGAGGTACAAAGAAAAATATATTAATACAAAAGTTGAAATTCTTTAATTCATTTCTCTAATTCATTTCATATGCAAAAATGCATAAAAAAATATGATTTCAACACTAGTACAGTAGAAATAACGTTAGAGGTAGAACTAATTGGAACAGAAATAATTCCTGTTGCAAATGGCAGGCAACACGCTTCTAATGAACATACTAAAAATATACATTCGTACTGTTGTGCAAAATGCGTTTTTTGGCGGCCATCTTGAAAAATGCGAAATTTTTTTAAAAATCGAAAACAGCCATGTGGAGTATCATATTAAAGGAAATTCTGAGCTGATAGAGAATATGATATTTGTTTTTAAAAGTAGAAGTAAATAAAAAAAAAAACTATTGCCACAAAATGAAGTGTTTCGGACTTTTGCTTAAAATTTAATTTGATAGAAATTTAATGCTTAAAAAGAGTTTGATATTTATTTAAAAAAAAATGTTTGTAAAGATTAACTGGCGGGAAATTTTAGAAAAATGATACCTACATGACTCCATAGTTAAACCTTAAATGTAACTTTGCTGCATTGCATAACATCTACACCTGATACTGTTATATGACAATTCCCACGGCAACACTAATTGTTATTATAAAATTGACATTTAAATATTGATCAACTTTAATATTTTCTAAATAATTTATACAGTACGAAAATTAAGATATCAAAGATCGGGATCGTTTATGCCATATTAATGTTAATCCATAGAGTTTTATAATTCTAATGGTGTACTACAAAATTGACTCTACTAAAATAAGAATCATAAGTTAGACGATACACTTTAATGTTTACACTAAATATTAATTTTTACAAAAAGAAAAAAAAACTCATTTGCAAATAAATTTTTAGAAAAACAAATTGCTCTAAAATTTTCTATGTTTCTATACGGCCCAAAAAAAATCTAATATTGAAAGTTTTGCTTTTAACTGAGCAAATTTTCAACTCTCCTACAAGAGCGCATGCGCCATTCTTTTAGGCGCTCACAGGCGGTTGAGTAGATTCTTCCCCCCTTTTTGTAAGTCCAGGTTATAACAATTATGCCAATTATGCAAGAATTTACCTCCAACAAATGCGGGAACTAAAGACAACAAAACCTGAACTCTACAAAATGCTTAGTGAAGGTCAATTTACAGTACAAAGAAAGGGCAGAAAGTAGTCTGGTGTTTGGACCGATATGTACACTGAGCAAACGCTCATTAAATGCACTAAAAGTCTTCTGATATAACTCATGGAGGAGGTATGACTGAAAGTCAACGTCCAACTTGGATTTTGAGTCATTCTCGATGTAGTGAAGTAGTATGTGCAATGAGTTTGCTGACAAATGTTTCACGTGTTGGCAGTGAACAACATACTAATTTAACTGATGCAAGATGGCGATTTCGAGAGATTTCGACGATATGAAAAAGATAATGCAATTTTTATAGATCACAATCCATTTATTACTACTTCAACTGGTTTATGGAATATTTTTAATGGAGTTACAGATAGTAAAAAGAAAGTAACTGTAGAAAATGCTGACATCATTGGAAAAAGCATCCAAAATAAACTTACCGGTAAACTTTTTAAAGGTAAAACTTTATTGAAATCAGACCAAGCAGTAACCATCAAAGTATTACAAAAATAAATTATTATTGCTGGTAAGACTCACCATGTAGATTCTTGTCTTTTAACAGAGAGGATGCTTGCTTGTATCCCTTTAAATATTAGCGCTCAAGGTACAAGAGAATTTTTTAATTACGAGTTATCTATTCTATCAACTTCATTGTTTGATCATAGTACCCAGCAAATGAGAAAAACAGATAAATCATTATTAGCACACTCATTAGATAGTATGAATGTCAATGAAATACACCACTCTCATTATATATACAGCTAATTACTTACACTACTTCACCTAACTATTTTATCTAACTACTTCACCTTCTTGATGATGGGGCTTTAATTCACCAGTTACCATGGTCCACTTCTGCAGTATTTGGCGATGTCATTAGTCAATACGAAACATATGTAAACAAAAAGTATGGAAAAGTAACAATAGTTTATGATAGGTATGAAGAACCTAATATAAAAGGTATGGAGCGTAGATTGCGCACGAACCACTCGTCTGTTGTAGTATTCTTTGATAAAAATTCACCCGTAATCATCATGAAACGCAAATTTCTTCTAACTCTACAAACAAACAACGCTTTACCAATATGCAGGGGAATTATTTTCAAGAAAGGGGTCATTCCATCATTCGTTTAAAAGGAGATGCAGACACATCAGAGAAGCTGTAAAGTTAGCCCAGGAAAAACATGTCACTATAGTTGCTGAAGACACTGAAATTTTAATCCTACTACAATATCATTCTTCGAAAAATATTTTCATGCAATTTGTGGCACAATCTGAAAATGATCGTGACATTCAAGCCATGCAAGGGTCTGTTGTTTAGAAATCTTGCAAAACTTTACTTATTATTTACGCATTAACGGGATGTGACATCACGAGTGCATTATTTGGAAAATAATTAATCTTCTACTTTAAAAAAAATCATTCAGTCGAAAATTTTAAGCGAATGGGCTTCTTATTATGGGTCAGCCAAAAGTGTTACTATGGAAGAATTGATTGAAAATGGCTGTAAATTTATCGTGTTCCTTTATAAAAGCAACCTGAAAAAAGTGACCTAAACGACCTTCGTTATGAGCAGTACATGAGAAAAATAACTTCAGCTAATAAAAGAATTTGACATAGTTCGTTTGCCTCCTACCCAAAATGCAGCTAAATATCACCTACTTCGAGTGCATTTGCAGTGTTTTTATATGGCAAAATCTAAATATACCATCTCCTGATCCTAACCTGTGGGGTTGGCAGTTAGTTGATGGATATTTCCAACCGATACTAACAGAATTAAGACCACCACCAGACAAACTGTTAAAAATGATTATATGTGCTTGCTTAATTACAAGTGAAAATCCATGTAACACTGCAAAGTGCCTTGTCGTCGATATGGACATGCATGTTCAGTAGTTTGTAAAACATGTTGTGAAAAGGACTGTGCAAATACAGGAGACAGTTTAGATTTAGATGAATATAAAGATGGTATTAAAATTTCGTTACATAAATATGATTTATAGATAAAATACCTTTTCTTGTGTACTTATTTCGAATTTTCTAAATAAAACCACGTTTTTCAAAAGTCCGAAATCCTTCATTTTTTCGCCATAACTTTTTATATACTTCTACTTTTAAAAACAAATATCCTATTCTTAATTGCTCAAAATTTCCTTTAATATGAAACCCCACATGACTGTTTTCGCTTTTTAAAAAATTTTCGTATTTTTTCAAGATGGCTGCTAAAAACGCATTTTGCGCAACAGTACGACTGTATATTTTTAGTATGTTGATTAGGAGCGTGTTACCTGCCATTTACAACAATAATCATTTCTATTCCAATAAGTTCAACCTAAAGGTGTTTTTTGTCTTATTTTTACTGTACAATAGAGAGTTTATTGTTTAATCTAATTGTCGATAGATAGCGGCGCAAAAAATACCTATCAACGTAGTAAGTCAGTGCATAAAAGGTCTTGATAACTGATCATTCCTTATTTTTATTTTATAACTTAAAATACTGTAATTGGGTAGTTTTTAAAGGCTTTAAAGAAAATTTAGACGAATGTATGTGATTCAAAGCAGATTATGCGTACATTTCCATAGGTTCTTAATTGGAATATTTACTTATGCTTACATGGCCGCGATAAGATCGTTTCTCTGGAGGATGGGAAGCCCGGAATTGTCACAAAAGTATATTATATAAATACACCGTTGAACAAAATTTTTGTCTAAAAATTTTTGAGTCGTTTTCAAACATATTATAAATAAGTTTTGCTTTATTTTAATAAAATAAAGATGAAAATTTATAACAAAAAATAAATTTGATATAAACATAAATATAATTAGAAAATACACAACTTTAAAGAATAACATTATGTGAGACCAGGAGAAATTTTTAAACTGAACATTGTGATATTCAATTTTCTGGAATTTTTTATTTGAGTAAATGAATTTTATGATGAAAAACTAATAAATTGAGTGATTTGTTATCAATCCATTTCATTATATCATACATTTTTTTCTCCAAAAGGATGCGTAATTTTAACATAGCAGATGACTATACCAATAGCAATAATTGACTCAGTTAAAAAAATAAACATAATCTGAATTCTGGTGATATGAATTAATGGACACATTAAAAAAATGATTTGAACAGCCATTTTTCTAAATTATTTTGAATATACAGACTGGCCAAGATTGAAAAAATATTCTCAACTGTTATATTGACAATTGGTTCTATGTGGAAAGTATAGCCATTTTTAAGCCATTTGTGTTTTCATATTGACGTCTATCATAATATGCTATTCGAACCACTGCACACCTATAATTTGCAATGGGGTTTAAATCAGGGCTACGAGCTTGCCATTTCATTGACATTCACAAGTGTGACCAGCGCTCAAGCACCTCTTTTTTAATTTTTGCAGCGTGTATTGCTGAATTATCTAACTAAAAAACCAGTTTACACCAGCAATTAACGGCGGACGTATAAATATTCCTAAAATAGATTATCTTCCAAAATAAAGTGGTAGTCGTCTGATTTTTGTTTCCATTAAAGAAAGCTAGTGAAGTTTTACGATTCATAGAAGTACCAGCCCACATTATTTTGTCGTATCTTCTACCCGTTTTGACTGAGAGTATGAAGTTCGTCATGTCTGTTATCATACCAATAGTATTTTAAGCCATAAGGGCCATTTAAATGACATTTCTTTTCATGACGCCAGATGACTGTGCTGCACTCCGTTCGTTCTCATGACATGCGCTGCTGTGGAAAGGAAGGTATGGATTTCATGTAATAATACTCTGGATTTGGCTTAGTTTTCATTTTCTTTCATTTCATGTTCGAGGCTTATTGAATAAATCGTCTAGCAGTTCGAGATTTTACATTCAGCTTTAACCCTTTCGTGGTTATAAGCGCGTATACGCGCCCAGAATACCACTTAATTTGAATTGCGAAATGCCATACTGACACCGTAATTTTTAAATGAAAATTTTAACTTTACAAAGAACGTAAAAAAACATTTATATATTATGAAATAAATCTGTTTTTAAATTCCGGTGTCATTCAATCATTTTAGTATTTTATGAATAGAAGTGCTTTAACCGTCAAAGGGTTAAATCTTTTACAATTTTGCTAGAAGAAGTTATAGTACTAATCATGGCAGTTCAAATCATTTTTGAACAAATTCTTTAATATTTGCATCCAGGATTTAATTTATGTTCATTTCTTAAACTCAGTAAAATACTCTTTTCGATTCAATGACGTGTTGTATATAAATTACATATCATTTTTTAGAAAATAAAAAAAATGCATTAATGTATTTTAAGAAATTGATCTCTAGTGACTTCATTTATTAGTTTCTTAACACAAAATTCATTTATTCAGTTTAAAAAAAAAAAAAAAAAAAAAAAAATAGACATTCATAATTTTGAGTTTATAATTTTTTCGAGATCTCACATAAGGATATTTTTTAATTATTTATTTTCTTATTAAAGTATTTGCTGCAATTTATTTATGAGTTACATTAAGTTTAGTTTTATTTTATAGGCTTTCATCTTTATTTTATTACTCTTAAGCTAAGGCTATTTATATTATGCTTTAAAAAATTAAAGTTTTCTGAGTTTATAATTTTGTTTTTATTATTATTTTTTTCTATACAATTAATTAAAAATTTTTTTAAAAAGGACATTTTTTTTTACATTTTATAACTGTTTCTTGATATTACTGTATAACCATTATTAAGTGTAAGTTAAATAAACAATTTCAACTGATAAGTAACTAGTGACGTTTTTTTTTCTTAAAATTAGGATATCGCACATTTTCTCACAAGTGAAATCTATTTAAAAATATTAATAATACTATTTTTTTACTTTTAAAACAAATATTAAAATAAATATTTAGTAAGGTGTTTGAGCATTTCATATAAAGAAATGATTAGTTTTATAAAGTGTAGTCAAAAGATTTCTTTATAGAAGCAAAACATTTGAAAATCTTGTCTAATATCATGTGTTGCACGTGATAACGTTAATTCATTCATTTTAACTCGAAAACGTGAATATGAAAATATATATAAGTATTAATAAAAAAAAATTCGCCTTATTCCTAAGTTAATTACGTCCAAATTCTTTTAACATTGAACATTTTCCTTTCTTTTTATAATATTTTAATATATTATTTTTAATTTCATACCTTTAAGTCAACCCTTTTTATTTCATTTTATTCTAAAAAACATGAATCTTTCAAACTAATTTTTTTTTTAAACGAGGATCTCGTTACTTTTTCATTGTATCTGTTGCATAATATTTCTTTCTTTATTTTTTCAGACGTTTGAGCCAACAGAATTCCATTCAGGTTGTTTTTGTTTGTACACGGGATTGTACATATACGGCCGTCTGAGAAAACTAAATGAGTCTTGTGTCAACGGGTGTCAACAATTCATTGTTAAAAAGTGAATTCTCAAACTGTGATTGGCAAATTAGGAGTTTGTCGTAAAATCCTTCTTTTCCCGCGCAATGAAGCTATATAAGATGATTACGTTGGCTTTTTAATAAGAGTGAGTTTTAGTTTTGTGTATGTGTTTTCATATTTCTATCACCTGGTGAAAGACGATGCAATGGGCGGATGTCTAAGACACCAACATAAATCTATTTTTTGTCGGTACCTTATAATTTATTAGATCGTCACTAGTGGAATAGTTTTGCTATGATGTTTACTATGTCTATTAAAAGTGCTTAGAAAATGAACAGCACTTCTATCTGATTTCAGAGGGGAATATCCCTTAGGAAATTGTCTTGTTGCCTTGCTGCGTTGATGCTGCGAGACTGCGAATTCTTCGAAGGAGTATTTAAATGATATGATTTCCAGCGGAATATTACATATATATATGTATACACAATAAATACACACACGAACATTTATATATATGTGTATTTGATTTGTAATATTATTTAATAATTCTATATATATATATATATATATATATATATATTGCTTTTAATATCACATTACTTGTGTACTTACTATCAGTCAGAAAATAATAATAAAACACCCTCTTTAATGAGTGTCATAAAAATCTTCATGAACATTTATACTAGTTGTTCCACAGGTGACTGTGGAGTCGCCCACATATATTATCTATGATTTTCACAAAAAATAATCTTAAAATTATCTACAGAAATCGCCACTTCCTTCAGATGTTCTATTGAATACTGAAGATATTTTGCAGATTTCATTTCACCTTTATAATATCTTCAGAATTTTGTAATACACCTTTAAAGTTATCTGACGAATTTTTTAAAAGTGGGCCAAATGCCTAAAGATTTTCTACAGATTATTTTAAAGATTTTTTTTTAGTTTGATTTAGTGGGGATGATACGCAGGATGACCTACAAAAGTCAAGTATATAATATTGATGCTATTAATAATAAACTATTTGTAAAATGCCGTGTAATTAATAAATGAAATTCAATATAGTCATTTGCTGCATAAAGTACAATATAAGTATTTAGTATTACGGAATAAGGGAGAACACATAACTTATAACATAGGAGCATGTCATAAAAATTTATTCAAATTCTGCGAAAAGCATTTGGTTATGTATTATAATCTCAAAAGAGCTCTAGCGAAAATTATACGCTACTAAATTTTAGTAAATTATCTTGATTAAATATTACTAAACATTTGTTTGAATAGCCTTCAGTAAGTTCAGATATATTGTGTGAATATCAGTTAAGACACCTTCGTTATGCGTTCGAAAATCATTTAAATGTATAATGCATTTTCAGTTGAAGATTTCAATCATACTAAAAAAATACTGCTTTTAATTTCATTTCAATAATGTCTTACTAAATATAATTAAAAATATAAAAATACAGCATGCCATTATATCACGCATCATTGTAAACATTCATACTTCGAAATTTCTAAAAAGAAAATTTATGTATGCGATAGGATTAAATAAAAAGTATAAAAGAAATACTGGTGGAAACTGATTTATGAAAACAAGCATTTTTTAAACAAAAACATCAATAATTTTCATTAAAAATGGTTAAAATTTATAAATGAATGAATATGTACATGTTCTAAACACTTCAATATACGTACAAAAACAAATTTATGTAGACGTACAACATTTAATACTAATAACAACCAGATATTAACATACTGTTCTTAATGTATTATATCAAGACATTATATATGAGGTCACACTCCTTTTTAGGTGCACTAGTAATTATATAAATACGTACAACCTATAGTCAACGTTCAGTCCGTCCGCCTGTGCGCATATAACAGTGTAAAAACTACCCATCCGAATTGTTTGATATTTAAAATAAATAATTGTTGCATAATTGTATGGAGCCATTTCAAATTTTATGAAAATCAGAAGTATAGTTTAATTACAAGGAGAACCAACAGCATTCTGTAACGTTACAGTGAATGGGAAAATACAGTTTCAAGTGCATTTTAAGGATGATATACTCTTTTGAACATAATAGTATTGATATTCATCTATGAAATATATACTAAAAATACACTTTGAATAATCTATGGTGCAAAGAATACTGGTTATTAATTTACAGGGCCATAAAAAAGTATTCCATTACACAATGGTACAAGGGGAAATATTATTTGGAGCACATTCTAATATTATTAAACCACTTCATATTTTATAATTTTGATATAAGTTGCTGTGTTTTACTACAACCCAGAAAACACAGATCTATCGCTAAACAATCGGTCCATAGCGGCTTTGCCGTTACTGAAGATATCGACACGATACCATCACGCCGTATCCGTTCCGTACATTGTTTGAAAACGCCAGGCGATTGTCGCCCAACTGTTAGGCACACAGCCATTCCGCTATCGCATTCCCAGCATAAATAAAAAAACAGTGTTGCTTGCGCCATCTATGATTGATCTTGGAACTATATTTGTTAAAAATCCCTCAAAAATGTACTTCAGCGTAGGATTACGTTGCGATTGAACTCGGGTTCTCAAGGACAGAATGTGGGTGCTTTAACCAATTGGTCACTCAGCCTTGTTGAAGGTGATTTTAGAGGGTATTAAAAGGACAACATTTCCTTAATAGATGCTATAACGATTATTTCGTTATATATTGGTTATTTTCTATTATTTCGTTATATTGGTTATTTTCTGAAATTATTCCTTTACCCCCCCCTTCTCTTTTCAATTCAAAATTTGTCTTAAATTGTCCGTCATTCCTTTCCATCTTCCTCGCTTAGTATTTCTCTAACCGAAAATCTGCAGCTGCCCAAGTTTATCTGTGAGAAATACACCCACATTTTAATCAACCGTTAAAAACAATTTCCAGATGTCGGCTATTACTGATCTAGTCAATTATGCATTACCTTATAAGGAGATCTTTTCTGTATCGCGGTTAAAATTTGTGCTTACGCTCCTATTTCCTTTCTCGACAAAACCCTAAAAATAATTTAACATCTGCGCAGTAAAATCTGATGTCCCTTCGGTGTGCTTCGTTGTTAGACATAACAACACGTGTAACATTTATCGTTTGGCAACCTTTCCTTTCCCATCCCAGCTGGGAAACCAAATTGAATTCTGATCTTGTCGGCTGCATTTTAACTGTTATTTGGCGTAAACTATCCATTGTGCATGGGCGAACTTGTGTATGTTGGCGATTGTCCTTCACGCCAAAAGTGGCGGTTTGTTTCTATGTACGAGTTCACTTGACTCCCTGCTCTTGTCCAGTTAAGTTGCAAATTCTCTGTTCGGAGATTTTTCTCCGATTTTATTATAAGTGTACCTCTCCTTATGTTTTAAATAAAAAACTGTGACTATTACATCATTGTGGGGTTTTTCGCTATCTTCGCATCTAAGACCTGGACTACTATACTTGATCATGCGTCTTCTAGTAAGTATTCTAATTAAATTGCAGCTACTACAAAACGACGCCACAGATGCGTTTGTTGTTGAAGGTAAATAGTAGATGGAAAAGTTGCAATTTCGATGTGTTTTTATAGTATTTTTTATTTGTGCATTATTAATTAATGCAGTACTATTTATTTATTTATTTAATTTATTTATTTTGTATTTGTCTTATGCTGAAATAATTTAAACTTAATAT
Organism: Maratus speculifer; assembly: GCA_964019185.1. Taxonomy (NCBI): domain Eukaryota; kingdom Metazoa; phylum Arthropoda; class Arachnida; order Araneae; family Salticidae; genus Maratus; species Maratus speculifer. Next base: position 268,468,075 of record OZ025297.1, on the reverse strand, counting down.
TAACTTAATATTAAAATGAATGAAATAATTATCACAGCGAATTAATTAACGCAAACGAAAATATTTTTTATAAATAAATATAAATATATATAGGACAGTTGCACCATAAACTTTAACTAATAATAACACATTGCTCAGTGGTGCACAAAGCAGGAATTTTAATATACATTAATGCATATTAAAATAAAATAAAATTTTCAACGTTTCGCGCCGTCTTCTGCGGGCGTCTTCAGGAAAATATGAAATGGAAGGACTACGTTTGCATCTTGTTCGAGAGATATTTCTACTAAATTAAAAATTAAATGAATTAAAATTTAAAAATGTTGCCAATTACACGTGAGTAAAAATTAAAATATTGCAAGGAAATAAAAATTTTAAGGTTTTATGGTGTTATGCCATATTTTTGGTATATTGTAGGATAAATTATCATTACATGGTTTATTTTCACGTGCTATGATTTCGATGGATCTATTATTTTACCTTGAACTGGGTTATTGCATGGAACTATGATTTTGGCTTCCTCAAAATTAATATGGCAACCCTTGTTCGCCAAATAGAAGCGAGCAAGGGCAGTATTCTGTTTATATTGTTCTATATCTCTACGATGTTCTTTAATTCTAGTTAAAAGTTTTCGCGTTGTCATGCCGATGTAGACTTTTTTAAGATTATTAGATAAAGTGATGGGGATTTCATAAATACCAGATTTTTGATCTATTGGAATTTTGTCGATTTTATCTGTAACGAGGTCAATGAGATAAGGAGGAGGAATGGCGACAAGTTTTATGTTATATTTTTGTGCGACCTTTTTTACTTTTTCAAATATGTAAGGGATATAATGAAATTTTCTGTAAACTATAAGTTTATTCTGTCGTTGGCCAGATGTGGGAGGAGTATTGTACTGTTGAACTATTTTATTTATACATTTTGCTGGAAAACCATGGTCAAAAGCTATTTTCTGTATAAAATCAATTTCTTTATTTAATGTGTCATCTGAACAAATCATAAAAGCTCTTTTAATAAATGACCTGAAAGCATATATTTTGTATTCGAAAGGCATGTTGGCTGAAAATGGGATAACTGTATTTTCTTTTATTGGTTTTCTATAAACTGAAAATTTTAAACTTGAATTGCATCTATTAATTTGAACATCTAAAAATGAAAGGGTGGCGTTTTCTTCGACTTCAATGGTGAAATTAATACTATTGCTTAATTTATTGACATCTTGTAGAAAAACATATAAATCAGCTAAACTGTGGTTCCATAAGATGAAAACATCATCAACATAACGGAACCAACATTCAGGTTTTAAATTAAACGTATTAAAAATTTTTTGTTCTAGTGGTCTTAATGCGAATTCAGCAAACAAACCGGATACTGGTGACCCCATCGGCGCACCATGCAGCTGTCGGTAAATATTCTTATTAAAAATGAAAATGTTACTGAAAACTATTAGGTTTAGGCCAGATTTAAGGGAGGTTTTGATATCTTGAGATATATTTGAATTTTTATCTATTATCAAATTAATGTATTCTATGACTTCGTGCATATTGATGGAAGGATATAATGAAACTACGTCTAAACTAGCCATAATGGTGTTTGTATTAACTGGAATGACTTTAACTTTATCGATAAAATCTCTTGTAGATAAAATTGCAAATTCTGAAACAGGAAGTATCGATTTCAAGAAGATCACGAAAGCCTTTTCTAAAAAGTATGTGGGTGCAACACAGCGGGAAACTATGGGTCTCAGTGATAAACCTGGCTTTCAGTCTCCCAGTCAACATCGGAGTAACACCAGTATGATTGATCTTAATAAGTGATTTCATACTATCTGGCCATTTTCCAGTGCGAACCAACTCTTCAACTTTACGGAAAATTTTCTTGTTTAAATCTTCCTTCAGAAGTTCACAATCCATATCAGCAATACACGCATTCATTTTATCAATGTAAATTAATCTGTCCGAAACTGCTATTTTGTTTGATTTGTCTGTTTTGATAATGATAATATCAGGGTCCTTTTTTAAATTATTTAATGTCCTCAAAATTACGCTCTGTTCTTTATTCTGCTTATATGAAATTTATCTTACTAATCTGTACATTGCTGCCCGCTCTTCATCTCTATTACTTTCCGAGATGACTTGAATGATGTTTTCACAATCTGCAATAATACTATTACGGTTTTTATTATTATCAAATACAAATTTTGGTCCAAGAGAAAGAGCACTATCTTCAATACTAGAAAAGACTTTACTTGAATAATTAATATAAGGAACTCGTTTAGCAGTTGAAGGAGGCGAAGAACGAAGCTTCCGGTCAATAAGTAGTTTGAATTTCCTTGTGTGAATATTAGTTTTCTCTGTATGTTGGATATGAAGCAAACTGGATATTATATGCATTTTATGGTCGAAATTATAAGCAGGGGTTTTATCAACAAATTCACTGTAAAGATGAAAAACCTTATTTGATAAAAAGTTGACGTATGCGAATTTATCTCTAATGTATAGATTCAGGCATTGGAGCTCAAAACTAAGTTTCTTCTGTGGAAATCTTTTGAAAACTTCATTATCCTTGATAGAAATAAACTTTGGAATAACTTTTTCTTTCTTACATTTCTGGAGAAAAGATAAGTTCAAAATCTCTCGGTCAAGTCGCAATCTCTCTGCCTTGAAACATTTAAAGATGAAATTAAAGTCCATAATTTAACCTAGCATTGGTATATTTCATAAATATATATAGGACAGTTGCACCATAAACTTTAACTAATAATAACACATTGCTCAGTGGTGCACAAAGCAGGAATTTTAATATACATTAATGCATATTAAAATAAAATAAAATTTTCAACGTTTCGCGCCGTCTTCTGCGGGCGTCTTCAGGAAAATATGAAATGGAAGGACTACGTTTGCATCTTGTTCGAGAGATATTTCTACTAAATTAAAAATTAAATGAATTAAAATTTAAAAATGTTGCCAATTACACGTGAGTAAAAATTAAAATATTGCAAGGAAATAAAAATTTTAAGGTTTTATGGTGTTATGCCATATTTTTGGTATATTGTAGGATAAATTATCATTACATGGTTTATTTTCACGTGCTATGATTTCGATGGATCTATTATTTTACCTTGAACTGGGTTATTGCATGGAACTATGATTTTGGCTTCCTCAAAATTAATATGGCAACCCTTGTTCGCCAAATAGAAGCGAGCAAGGGCAGTATTCTGTTTATATTGTTCTATATCTCTACGATGTTCTTTAATTCTAGTTAAAAGTTTTCGCGTTGTCATGCCGATGTAGACTTTTTTAAGATTATTAGATAAAGTGATGGGGATTTCATAAATACCAGATTTTTGATCTATTGGAATTTTGTCGATTTTATCTGTAACGAGGTCAATGAGATAAGGAGGAGGAATGGCGACAAGTTTTATGTTATATTTTTGTGCGACCTTTTTTACTTTTTCAAATATGTAAGGGATATAATGAAATTTTCTGTAAACTATATGTTTATTCTGTCGTTGGCCAGATGTGGGAGGAGTATTGTACTGTTGAACTATTTTATTTATAAATTTTGCTGGAAAACCATGGTCAAAAGCTATTTTCTGTATAAAATCAATTTCTTTATTTAATGTGTCATCTGAACAAATCATAAAAGCTCTTTTAATAAATGACCTGAAAGCATATATTTTGTATTCGAAAGGCATGTTGGCTGAAAATGGGATAACTGTATTTTCTTTTATTGGTTTTCTATAAACTGAAAATTTTAAACTTGAATTGCATCTATTAATTTGAACATCTAAAAATGAAAGGGTGGCGTTTTCTTCGACTTCAAGAGTGAAATTAATACTATTGCTTAATTTATTGACATCTTGTAGAAAAACATATAAATCAGCTAAACTGTGGTTCCATAAGATGAAAACATCATCAACATAACGGAACCAACATTCAGGTTTTAAATTAAACGTATTAAAAATTTTTTGTTCTAGTGGTCTTAATGCGAATTCAGCAAACAAACCGGATACTGGTGACCCCATCGGCGCACCATGCAGCTGTCGGTAAATATTCTTATTAAAAATGAAAATGTTACTGAAAACTATTAGGTTTAGGCCAGATTTAAGGGAGGTTTTGATATCTTGAGATATATTTGAATTTTTATCTATTATCAAATTAATGTATTCTATGACTTCGTGCATATTGATGGAAGGATATAATGAAACTACGTCTAAACTAGCCTTAATGGTGTTTGTATTAACTGGAATGACTTTAACTTTATCGATAAAATCTCTTGTAGATAAAATTTCAAATTCTGAAACAGGAAGTATCGATTTCAAGAAGATCACGAAAGCCTTTTCTAAAAAGTATGTGCGTGCAACACAGCGGGAAACTATGTGTCTCAGTGGTAAACCTGGCTTATGATCTTTCAGTCTCCCAGTCAACATCGGAGTAACACCAGTATGATTGATCTTAATAAGTGATTTCATACTATCTGGCCATTTTCCAGTGCGAACCAACTCTTCAACTTTACGGAAAATTTTCTTGTTTAAATCTTCCTTCAGAAGTTCACAATCCATATCAGCAATACACGCATTCATTTTATCAATGTAAATTAATCTGTCCAAAACTGCTATTTTGTTTGATTTGTCTGTTTTGATAATGATAATATTAGGGCCCTTTTTTAAATTATTTAATGTCCTCAAAATTACGCTCTGTTCTTTATTCTGCTTATATGAAATTTGTCTTACTAATCTGTACATTGCTGCCCGCTCTTCATCTCTATTACTTTCCGGGATGACTTAAATGATGTTTTCACAATCTGCAATATTACTATTACGGTTTTTATTATTATCAAATACAAATTTTGGTAAAAAAGAAAGAGCACTATCTTCAATACTAGAAAAGACTTTACTTGAATAATTAATATAAGGAGGACTGTTTACATTAATCGGCAGCTGTAAAAGCAATCTCATGTTTCAATTGACGACATGCTGCCGACATTTTACCGAAACCATAGTGTCTTTGCCGACACATAACCGACACTGCCAGCTACGGTCCGATCGTGGGCCGAAAGGTATGTATTTGCTGGGAAGTTACATCCTGTATAATATAAAGCAGATAATATTTACAGGGAAACACAAAAGATTTCGTCCAGTATACTATATCTAATGTGCTGTATACTATTACACGAAGATCAGAATATTTTTAAAATATTGTAATAGTACGAACGCACCTCATTTGCTACATTTCACTTACAATTTCCAAATTGTTGATCATTTAGTAGTAGGACTAACATCAGGGTCAGAAGATCTAAGACGCTGAAAATGCTGCCCAAAGCGGTTTCCCTTTGCTGCCTTTTTATATAAAAATTTCCTGACATGCGGCAAGAATTTTTTACCATTAAACAAGTTTTACATATGTTTCGCAACAGATTTCTCGTCTCATCAAAACGCTCACCCCATAAGGGAATATTTTCCTTAATCTAGAAGAAAGCACATTCTTTCCTTTCTCTTGATCTTTACCTGAAGCAACTATCCATCTGTCGTTTGTTGTACTTCCCGGCGAAGGTCTTATAGGTATTCAATAGGTAAGAAATTCACTATGTTCTTCAGTAATTTTTTCCCATCTTTTCTCGAAGCCCATGGACTGTCCCAAAGTAATAATCTCCCCACATGTTTATGTTAATCAAGGTAAGGATAAAACTCTTAGAAATATTTCTCATACACAGATTTATTATAAATTTTTCGAGTCAAATTTCATATTCTTTGTTTTTCTCCCTTGCCCAAATTTATGATGTTAATGCTATTGCGAATGCTATTGCGAATATTTTTCTAAATCTCTCTTAAATAAAATTCTGTATTTAATGCCACCTCAAAGCAACAATGAAACTTCGCTTTCGTACATAATTTCTTGAAATATGAAATGGCGTTTTGGGACATTGGCTGGATGAGTAATGTAATATTAATCAGCAAGAACTTCATTGTGATAAAATGGAACTTCTCCGTTAATGTCTTGCAAATCTAGAAGATATTCAAAGCAATTTTCCATTACAAAGTAAAACTAAACGGGTAATTTATTACATTATATATTTTTTTCGCACTCAGGCCGAACACTTCATTCTTCCATTTATTAAAAACATATCTTGCGAATCAAGATTTTTTATTTGCCCTCTACAATAGACACTATGTAATTTTAATGACATTGTTTATGCTAGGAACTCCAGAAAATTTGGAATGTTATGCAATAAGTATTTCATTTTTCACTAGCATTCTCACACATTAAAAGAGTTAGCCTTATCACTCATACACTTTTTTTTTACAGAGTCTTTCCCCAGTATGCATTGAATTTCCTCTTTGATTTTTCTCCATGAGTGGCATGTTTGAAGACATATTGTGGGACGAAACTTTCAGTCTCTAAGTGATCTTTGAAATCCGGTATAATTTCGTCGGTTCTAGATTTGCCCGAAACCTTAACTTTGTCATGCTAAATAAAATTATGTATGCCAGTGCGGCTCTTGATTTTTTCGATGCAACTTCCCTCAGCTTTATCATCATTAAGACTAGCTGACCTCTCAAACATATTCTTAGTGTGGTTGAAACACAACAGTAGAACCTTTTCACAAATGATTGTAAACGAAAAAAAATTGCCATCAAAGTTGTTTTATATGTATCAAATAAATAATACTTACTTCTAGTTGTTTACTACTAGTCTCTACTTCGTTTGCACATTTACTACTAACCGTATATCAGTCTGAATACGACTTTCCATATATGTTGCCAATTTTAGCAATCTGAATGCCGTTTTCGTATTTCTCAGTAACTTCCTTTTTGAATTAGATGGTGTTTTTACCCTTTTTTAAGAGCTGCTCGTTCTTAAAATTTTATTTGCTCCCCTTATGGATCATTCACATTAAATGAAATAACCAAATAAAAATACACAAGAAATAAACACAAATGTGTTGCCTTCACGTGCTAAGCGATGCACACACGACTAGATATAAAGTCTCAATGTATGTACAAGGTGTGTTAATAAAGTTTCAAGACTTATTACTTTCTGATTAGGGATATATACGCATATCCATTCTACCGACAGAGTGAGGTATTGTAAGGCGCCAGCTAACGGGGTGCTTGCGTGTCAGTTGTCTCCGAGACGTTGTATTGAGTAGATTGCCGATGAAGTGAGAGCTGGTCATTGACATCCGTCGAAAACTCCGTCGAAAAGGAGACTCCAATATTTTTGAATAAGTTTGTTACTAATGATGATATATTGGTCTTGCAGAACGATTCTGAAACGAAATGCCAAAGTGCAGAATGGAGACCACCCTTTGATTATCCATCAGGACTTTCTCACACAGCGCTCGCCACCATCGACATTTGGTCTAAATTTAACCTGACAATACTTCTGTAAGTCCTCTACAGCACTGACATCACTCCTAGAGATATTTTTGTTCATCCGGATCAATAAAGACCTGAAAGTGAAGATATTCGACAATCAGTCAATCCAGTCATCCAGACAGCTTCGACAAGGCTGATTAACAGCCTTGTGCGCGAAGACTTACAGAGTGATTATAAACAATAAAAAAATCGGTGGCAGCACTGTATTGATACCCAAGGGTAATATTTCAAAGAAGCTTGTACAAAAATGTTTCATAAATTTTGTATTATGAGACAAGCTTTGAAAATTTGTGAATACATCCTATTTTGTAATAAAATTAATGGTTTTATATAGATAGATAGATATACATAATAAGTAATAAAATATTTAAAAAATATATTATTTCAAAAAAAATCGAGAGTATAATTTGTTACATATGGGAGAGAATTGATAAAAATTAAGCTTAAAAATTAAAGATAAGATTTTTTTTAATATTATAACATTTTTAATTTACCTATGGTTGCAAACAGCATTCCTGTATTGCTTTATAATCTATACGGCAATATAACCGATATAACCTATAAGTCCGTATAAGCGAATACTAAGAAACACATCAATTTCCAGGATTTACAGAATATTCCCAAGATTTAAATATTTCTTTTCGCTTTTGTTAATTCACTTCAATTTTAACAAATACTAGTTGTACCCGTCGAAATTTGATGGAAAAGAATATATATTAGATATCATATATATATCAGTTTATATACATAAGATACTGAGCGTAAAAAAACAATTGCTACCTCTTAAAATAGGGATAACATAACTTTTCATGATAAAACTACACAAGCTTCAGAAAATAACAAAAAATAAGGAAAACAACTATTATATTGGACTTAACTTCAGCCGGCGGTTTCTAAACTTTTAACATTATTTAAATGCCAAATTATTTAGGAAGTTAATATAATACCTCAAAAGACGAATTCAAAAATATCTGCATAGTTTATTTTTTCTCCGTTTAAATACCGCTCGGTAATTGTACAACAATTATAATATCAATAAAACATTTTAATTATAATGAAACAGGACGTTACTAAGCTATATAACCAACCCACTACACATTTACAGCACTTGCAATAAATTTCACTTATTTACTGGTTTGTAGCCTCAATGAACTTGTCAAAATTAATTTCATTGCTATGGCAACGAAAAGAAAAACGATATCTTTGTTATAAAGAAGAATAAACTTTTTGTGTTTGTTGCTGATGTGCAGAAAACACTTTTTTATTTTGATTTTAAATAAGAACTTAATACAACAAAATGATTTTTTTTAATTTTTGATATTATGAAAATAAAACTATCGTAATACCGGCATACCACAGGTTTTATTCTTTTTTTTTCTAACATGACATCATGTACAGCTTCAGAAATACTCATTTTTCCCGAAATAAAAGCGTGATTTATGCAATTATTTAAAAATTCTTTAGTTTCATAAAATATTTATTACAGTTAAATAGAAATGGCGCAATTTATAGAAATATTTTCATTTGTGAACACCACGGATCTTTAAATAAATAGAAGTTCAGTTTATTTAGATGCAGGAATAAAAGTCAGTGAATATGACAACATCAATTACACGACGCTATAACAATGCAAATTGTATTCATGGATCACATTTATCTGGTTTCTGAATGACAACATTTTCTCCATCGACAAAATTTCGCTTTAGATTATATATTTTATTAAAGTTTATTTTCTGTTATTGTATTTACATAATGCTTAATAATATTACTCAGTAAATAATCTGTTTATTGTACCACGAATAGTGAATAATTATGTGCAAACATTTCATTAGGATTAAATTTTAAGCAAACCAGTATTTTTTTCTTTGAAATTTGATTACAAATTCACCGATGAAATCAAGCTCCTGATTGTTGGAATGTAATAAAGCAAACTAATTTTTATTATAGTGAGATAAACTTAACCTGTTGCCAATGTTTTGAAGAAATGTCACAAAAAAGCATTTAAAATATAAAATAAAATATAAAAATAGAAATAAATTAAAAATTATCCAAAATGGCCACATCTACACATAACAGCTTTCTATTAAAAAATGATTATCAAAATCGGGCCAGTAGGAATTTCAGGGCTGATGACGAAAAAAGAGCCAGGTCTTTTAAATATATAGATTAGGAAGCATTATTACGGAGTTTATTATTAATCTTCTAATTCCTGGTAAGATTCTTCGGTTAAAATCGATTTCAAAGCAAAGTTATTATGTTAAAGACACATATAAGGCGAGTTAAATTAGCAACATCAATTTACAAGTGTCTTGTTATTCTTTCTAACGCTTCATTACTGTCAAAACTGTGGGCGCCGCAAATGTTTAATCTCTCCATCTCTGCATGTATATATATATAAACTCACACACACTCTGAAAAAATATATATATATACACGTACTATATATATATATATACATATCACTTGAAGAATAATGTGTATCGGCAGATCCAAAGTCCCGTGCCATAATGAAAAATGAAATCAAACTACTAACTTTAAAGGAAATAAAAATCGAGTAAGAAAAACAAAATAAAGACAATATAAAGAGGCTGTGGATCTCATGAGCGGTGGGCAGTTTTAAAACACAGCAAACACATATGAATGGATATGGAAAAAGACTATTATATTGTAGTGGCAGTGGGTTTCGATCAGAGTGTTACAATTTAAAAAATCAAATGTGCAAAAACATTTGATATCATGCCACTCCCCCACCGGACCCAAACGCCACAGAAAACACCATACAACGCATTTAAAAATTATACTGCCGAAATAAACAAGTGTGTAATATAAATTAAAACAGAAATAAAGTTGTATTACCCAAGCTTCAGAGACACAGCCACTCAAAACAACTAAAAACCAGCATCCAAAATCAATCCGTATTCGTTTCCATGTCGTTGCCACACGATTGCAGACATCACGTCCAAAAGGCTTTAAATTATACAAAATCATTAACTGTCAATCATATAGCAATTACTTAAAAATGCAGATTGTCAGTAAAACTAGTATATATATTAATACATTTTAGAGGTAAATTATTCTTATATTGTAAAATATTAATTAAATGATGAAGTTCCTTTAAAAATAAATTTTTATTTGAACAGAGCTTGTAGTAACGAAAAACTTGACCAATAATTATGTTTATGTAAACTTGTTTATGAATATTTGAAGTCCAATTAACCAACTGATTAACTTCAAAACTAAAATTATCTCTCTTATTATATATTGAAATTTGCAAATCATTTGAAATGTGGATTTTTAAATCGAGATAGTCAGCAGCATTATTGTTTTCATTAGTTTTTTTTTAGGACCAGCATATCAGGATAAATATCAGATGAAATTTCCAAAAAATTACGATCACAGTTCAAAATAATTAAATCATCAATGTATCTGAAAGCCAGAAAGTTAACATCTTTATTTACACTAGAAAACTGATATTCATAAAAAAATAAAAAGAGATTAGCTGCCATGGAAGAATAATTTGTACCCATTCCTATCCCATTACTTTGTAAATAAATGTCTGAGCCTGTATATACATAATTATATAAACAAAAATTTGCACAATAATCTAAATAAATTAAGATCCAAATCGATGTCACCAATGATCAAATCAATAATTTTAAATAAAATATTATTCAACTCTGTAATAGGAATGTTAGTGAAAAGGTTTTCAAAATCATAAGTTTGTATATTCTGTATGTCATTTTTAATCAATTCATTTTTAATTTCAAAGCTATTTAAAATAATAAAATAAACATTGCTATTTTTATATTTAAATTTTAAAATATTCAAAATGTTAAAGAGGATTTTGAATTTTGTATTTGCTGTGTTTTAAAACTGCCCACCGCTGATGAGATCCACAGCCTCTTTATATTGTCTTTATTTTGTTTTTCTTACTCGATTTTTATTTCCTTTAAAGTTAGTAGTTTGATTTCATTTTTCATTATGGCACGGGACTTTGGATCTGCCGATACACATTATTCTTCAAGTGCTATATACATAATTTACGTGACTATTGTAGCTATAGCGTTGATCATGTGGATTTTTTGTGAACTTAAGTTCACTTAAAACTTTAAAACTTTTTTACTATATATATATATATATATATATATATAACTTTTTCTATTATTCTCTCTCTACATGCGCACGCGCAATCGCGTGTTTGTATGTATTAATAGATAAGTAACTAAATAATAGGCTTTCTTTCTGAAATTATTCATAAATAAGTCTTACACAAAGATAAGACAAATTTGAGCTTTTTCTGAACCAGTCGAGCGGTGACACACTTCATGCCCAAAATATTTTTCGTACCATTATGAATTTAGTTAAAAGGTATTTTCAATTCTAAAGGAAAATTTATAAGAATAATATTTTTAATTATCGATAAAATCAAGAAGAACCAGCTTCTTGATTTTATTGATATGTGAGGCAGAAATAGTTGTTGAAATTTAAATAAAGCATAAATTAACTACTACTTTTTTACCCTATTCGAATAATGTATGCAATCATGTGCCTGTTGAGATTTAATTCTGAATGATTCATTGATCGTCTACTGTAACATTTCAGGTTATTTCGTCACCTTCAATATAAATCTAGTTCCAGTGAACTATACAAAAGTTGAAACCTATACTTCTTCCATGTCTCATAGTCTTTTGGCTCTTTTATCAAAATTACTCTTATGATTTCAATTAATGTAAAATACTTTCCTCGACATTAATGATTGCTTTAAGAGAAAAAGATTTAAAGAAGTGACACAAACAAACCGAACATCGGTGTAAATTTAAAATATGTGTACACCGATGTTGGGTTAGTTTGAGTCCCATGTTATGCCTCAGGATTTTGTGCTCATTAAGATCTCCATCTTGTGCTGCAGTGCAGACTTACCTACATATAGGAGTGAAAAGTACCAAGCTGGGCATCGTCTTCATAGCTTAAGTGGTAGACCACTTGGGGTGCTATTCCAAGAGTTCCGGGTCGATCCTCGGATTAGATATTTTTCACAACGTTGGTTGTATGGTTAGTTAGCAAGTAATAGTTCACGTATGAAATACTCTGTATGAGCACTATTTTAAAAGGGCTTTGTAGTTCTCACAAAACATAAAAACAAATGTTTTTTTTTTGTTGTTGTTGTTTTAAAGCCATTTTTTGAAATTTTTAATTTTCTGTTCCATATACAACGCTTTGAATCACACAACATGACTCGCAACAGAAATTGCAGTACATTTGATATTTTTATTATATAACAACACAATAGGGCCTCTATCTGTATGATACTTTCCATGTTACAGATATCATCGAATGCTTTAAAATATAGCAGTTAGTTTTCACTGGAATTCTAAATTTAAGACAACCTGCTTTGACATTATAATTATCAACATTGATCTGATAAGAAATACAATTAAGGAAACAAAAATATCAAAGAAATGTAATAACGTTTGAGATCTCCTTGCAAATAAAAAATCAAGAAATGATACTATCGCTGCAAATTAAACAATTTGTGTTTACTGTACAATATTTTTGCTGATTTGTGTAAGAATAGTACGTATATTCTTGGAGACATGGCGAAATTAAGGAATTTCAAAAATTTCTGGCAGGTTTTTAACTTATATGAAGCAGAGATTTTAATCGAATGCTAAGTATTAAGTTATAGGATGCTGTTAAGTTTACTGTACTACTGTTTAACAGTACTGTTATGTTGTTGTTAAGCATTTTTTTCATAATTAAACAATCAACTATATGAAGAAACTCTTTAAAAATCCAGTCCTATATGAAGAAAATTCAGAAAAATAACCTTAATTAGAGGGAGCTGATGCTTAGTTACTTTCTTTTACATAATTTGTCAATTTTAATGCAATTATATTTAAAATTTGTATTTTCTATTGATGCTTAAGTTCTTATTGGATACTACCAGAACGAACGTGTTCCATTATAAACAGAAATACCATAATCAAAGCTTTTGTTCCGATCTAATCTTTAATATTTATTATAAACTAAACTTTTCCTAAAAATCAGTGAATAAAAAATGGCCTTATTTCAAAAGTCCTTTATCAGTCTGCTGCTATTTATAAATACCTAAAAATTAACTTTTATCTATCAACAATATCTATCAGAATTTTCATGATTATTGACTAGATTTCTTTTTATTGGTTGCTCCGCAGTGTTGACTATAAAATTACCTAAAAATAGTATTGGTAACTTTCGCGAATACGCAGATAAGTAGTTATTTCATACAAAAGCTCGTATTTAATAAAATATTTAATTCATTTATATTCCAATTGTAGTTCATTCTTTCTACTACATTTTGCCAAATTTTCTCAAACTGATGTTAAAATTGGTTGAAAACCCTGTATGATATAAGCTAAAAACTTGCAACTTTTTTTTTTTTTTAACTCTTCAAACAATTCCCTATTTTTCAATTAATATCCATGTTATTCGTACAAAAAACAGTGGACATATTGTGCAATACCCACATATTTATATTCCGTGGTGATAGATCATTTTGTGCTTTTTAATATACAGGGTGATCGCAAATACTTTTATATTTTTTTGATTTTTTGTTGGCATCCTAGATGTCCTGCTTATCAAATAAATGGTGATAAAATTTAATCTGATACGTGTTCCTTAATGTCCTGTAGTTCCACAAATATCCGATAACTATTTTTATAATTATTCAACGAAATGTCTAAAATTGAAAGTGTCCGGTGATTAATACCCATACAACGTACATTTGTGGTTTTGCCAATACAACAAAAAAAAACTGTTGTGTAAAGAAAACGTCTATCAAGATACATAGATAGAAAATTTCTTTTTTTTTCAGTTTTTAACATATATTTTAAGAAATATTTTACAATTATATAAAAATTTAAAACGTTATACAGGGTGTCCACTCTTATCGGTGGCCAGTGGCTAATTTCTAAACCGTTAGTTATAGACATATAGTTCGAATTGCAAAAATGCTTCAAAAAAGGTAAAGTATTGTTTTTTAAGTGATTTAGGTAAAACAAAAATCAGTAAAAAAATTACGAAAATAAAATTTTATACGGTTCCTCAGTTCTAAAAGTGATGTTTAGTAAAATTTTACCACTACTCTAACAAGTTGGACAAAAAAAAGTCCCATTCCTCAGCGATCAAAACTGACCGAGTAATAGCTGCTTAAAGTTGAAGTACATTTTTGCTGCAAAATAGGGGTCAGTCACAAATTTACTGGAAATAAAAATAAACGTCAGATGTAAAATTTAACATTAACATTGAGAGTAAAATAATTTTTACAATATTATTTTTTAATTTATGTTGATGTTTACATATTAAAAGCAAAATATACAACTTGTACAACAAATATAATTTTAAAAATAACAGATATCTTGTTAAATTACTTTATGAAGAACACAATTTGTAACATAATAATGTATTAGCTTACATAAACTAATAGAATTTGGTGTACTCTTATAACATAAATAAATGGTACGCACTTATCTATCGCACTTATCTAGTATTACATTGTCATTGGATACAAATAAGTTTGCGAACTGAACCTGGATCAGATATTTGGAAATGAGTTAAAATTTGAATACAAATTTTGAACTAGGAAAACTTACATAAAAAAGTCATAAGTAAAATAAAAGCTTATCAAAACAAAATAACTTTTTAAAATAAAACCATGAAAATCATTTCCTTACAAAGTAAAACATATGTAAAAATACAATTGTGGATGTTAGTTTCAAAACTCACCTTATCGCTTTTGTTTTCTCTATCAGTCTATATACGTCTGCACTAATATAACACTATAATCTCTAAATTTATTATGCTAAACAATGGACGCATTTAAAAATTTTAAGCGATTTCCTAAAACTTGATTTTCTCGATAAAGAGAACTTTGAAACTCAGTTCTTTAATTATTTTAACCGATTTAGAAATTAATTAATTAAAATTAACGCTACCTTAACACTTACATGGTGGCTGAGAATTCAGTTAAATCGCTTTAAAAATACTTCTTTATCTCAGTTAAAACATTTTTGTAAATGGAACTATATGTCTGTGACATATAGTTCCATTAGACATACGGTTAGATTCCATTAGACATACGGTTAGACATTCCATTAGACATACGGTTTAGGAATTAGCCATTAGACAGCGTTGGAAATGGACGACCTTTATAACATTTTAAGCACTTAGCGTACGTTCCCTAGTAGCTTTGCGCAACTCATCCGTTTTCAATTACAGAAAAGTGGTTTAAGTCATGAAATTCAAAGTTTCATAACTCGGTCAATTTTAGCGTTAGATGAATGGGACCTTTTTGTGTTGCTTGTTAGAGGGATGCAAAATTTTTACTAATATCACTTATAGAACCAGGGGACCGTCCAAAAATATTAAATTTAAAAAATAGCAATTTTTTTTTGTTTTGTTTTTTGTTTTTTTTTTACCTAGATCACATAAAAAACTATTCTTTATCTTTTTTAAAGCATTTTTGCAATTGGAACTATATATCTATGACTAACGGTTAGCCATTGGCCACCGTTGAGAGTGGACACCCATTATATAACTTGAAAAAAGTATATGTAGATGCTTTAA
Source organism: Maratus speculifer (assembly GCA_964019185.1). Taxonomy (NCBI): domain Eukaryota; kingdom Metazoa; phylum Arthropoda; class Arachnida; order Araneae; family Salticidae; genus Maratus; species Maratus speculifer. The sequence continues at coordinate 268,452,087 of OZ025297.1, read as the reverse complement.
AATAGGTATGAATAGATGTGTCATAGACCGTTGAAAATTTATCTACATTACTTTTGTAAAAAAAAAAAAAAAAAAAAAAAAAAAAAAAAAGTCATTTTCCAGCATTTTGAAACATTTTTTTGAGTGACATAAACAGGATTCTTACTTAGAAATTTTCTTAACATTGCGCATCTTCTTTGAATCTGTTAAGGAGCTTAAATGTGTGTGAAAGCTTCAAAATTTAAATAAGTAAATAACATTACAGATATGTCAACCAGGCTTTAAAAGGTCTTTTCGAAAATATAAAATCATTCGCAAGTAGAGAGAACTTTTATATGTTTATTAAGAATAGGGAAAGTGCATATATCAAGTATATACATGAGAATATTTGTATATGCTATGTACAACTATTTAAAAAAATACATTTTTTAGTATTTTTCACTTTCAAATATTTTAAAAGCATATGTTTTTGTTTTTTATTTTGTTTCGAAAAAAGTAGTGCGAGGTACCATTAAAAATATTCTCCTGCAAATAAAACTTTGCATTCCTACCACATATATAAAAATTTTAAATTAATTCTTTAAACACACATTTATTAGATTTTAGTTCACTTACTCTTATTTATTTTTGATGATTTTAAAATTCAAAATTTAATTAAATACTTGGTTATCAATTTGTGCAAACTTCATTTAAATTATGGGAAGGTGGTGTACTTCGGACCTATTTCACTTTTTAATTTTTAATTAAAAAAATTGCCAAAAAAAAAAGATTTATAAAAAGAAAAGATGGTATACACTAAATATATTTGACTTAAATTTTTATATAAATAATTTCCATGAAAAATGTTTAATTGAAAATAAAATGAAATTACGACCCAGGTACATGACTGTTTATGTACATTGATCCCATTATTAAAAAGGGGAAAATACTTGTTTTTAGTGAATAAAATCAACATTTGTTAATTTTGAAGCTATCTATATTAATTTTTGATACATTTCATTGTGTATTAGGTTTTAAAAATAAGAAATTCTAAATAGATAAAACTTCAGAATATTTACACTTATTATAATCACAAAATGCATTATTTTTTTATATTAGTAATTATAATTATTTTTAGCCAAGAATGTAATTAGATAAGTCAGTTCCGAATGTTAAATTCTTGAACTGCCTTTCAGATCCATTAGACAATACCTAGTGTACCTTGGACCCAGTTCAAGGTACAATACTTTTATTAGGTTCAACATGCACCTTTCACATTTAAAAAAAACTACCAATTATAATTTTAAGGTTAGGCCTAACTTTATTTAAAGCACATGGTGTTGTAGCTAGAACATTGCTTTATTGTGCATAATCCTCATTAACAAAATTATATATCTTTTAGTATAAAAATAATATTGAAATATCTAAGAAAAATTTACATTTGAAAAGTGAATTTCCTTTTTTGAAAATTGTACAATTAGTTGAGCTTCTAGACAAATGCCAAGAACTTAAATGAAACCTCCGATGTCAAATATATAATGTACGAATGTCCTTGTTTAATATCTAAACTAGTAAAGATAGAATGAGCATAGGTCCGAGATACACATATGTCCAACCTACAACACTTTTCCTTATAATTCTGTGTCAAATTATTGTATGATTTATTTATTAATAAAAAGAATATTGCCCTGTTAAACTGATGGCGTTGAGCTCACAGGCTACGCATACTAATTGTACATTACAGCCTTATATTTTCAAGGGTAAATTCCGTTCGAAAAAAGAATTAAGAAGGGGAAACAGCTCTCCCCTTTCCCCTTTTTTATACTTAATCATTGAACGTCCTAAACTATCAAGGACATGCTTTATCATATAAAAAATCTACATCCAAAATTCAGAGCAAATCGGATAATTCTTAATAAAAACCCATTTAGGTGTTATATAATTTAAGAGGAGTTATCCCCCTCTTTTAAATTTAACCATTAAACTTGCAAAACTATTCAGAGATTTGAACAAAATCTGACAATTCTGCTTGAAAAACCCATTTATAAAAATTAAGGGGAGGGGCATTAGAACCCCCGTTCCCCCTGTTTATACTTATTCAATGAAAACCTAATAACAGTCACGGAATCACCTCATCAGAATAATCCTACATCTAAATTTTCAAAGAAAACTGTTAATTCTGCATGAAAATCCCGTTTATATCAATTAAGGGGAGGGGAATGACCCCCCTTCCCCCTGTTTATACTTATTCAATGAACACCTAATAACAGCCACGGTATCGCCTCATCAGAATGATCCTATATCTAAATTTTGAACGAAAACTGTTAATTCTGCACGAAAATCCCGTTTATATCAATTAAGGGGAGGAGCCCCCGTTTCCCTTCTTATAAATATCGAATGATCTCCAAAAACAAATCAAGGAAGCGCCTTATGAGGATATACTTATATACAAAATTTTAAGTGGATCCGATATATTTATCATGAGTTATGGCGTTACGCACGAACTTACGAACGTACATACAGAACGGACAAGCACATAAGCTCTCAGGCTATGATAGCCTGTGAGCTAAAAATCTAATGAAATATGCTGTACAAAAGAAAGTTTACGCATTTTGAACGCTAAATCCGGGAGACAAGAAAAAATAGATGTCATTATAAGTAAGACGTGTGTTTAACCTCTTCTCTCTTTCACTTGTGTTTTTAGCTCACAGGCTATCATAGCCTGAGAGCTTATGTGCCCGTCCGTTCTGTATGTACGTTCGTATGTTCGTACGTAACGCGATAACGCATGATAAAAATATCGGATCCACTTGAAATTTTGTATAAAGGTATAGCCTGATAAGGCGTTTCCCTGATTAGTTTTTGGAGTTCATCCGATATGTATAAGAGGGGGAACGGGGGGCTCATGCCCCTCCCCGTAATTGATATAAACAGGATTTTCATACAGAATTAACAGTTTTCGTTCAAAATTTAGATATAGGATCGTTCTGATGAGGCGAGTCCGGGACTGTTATTAGGTTTTCATTGAATAAGTATAAACAGGGGGAACGGGGGGCTGATGCCCCTCCTCTTAATTGATATAAACGGGATTTTCATACAGATTAACAGTTTTCGTTCAAAATTTAGATATAGGATCATTCTGATGAGGCGAGTCCCGGACTGTTATTAGGTGTTCATTTGAATAAGTATAAACAGGGTGAACAGGGGTTCTAATGCCCCTCCCCTTAACTTGTATACATGGATTTTTCAAGCAGAATTGTCAGATTTCGTTTAAATCTCTGAATAATTTTGGAAGTTTATTGGTTAAGTATAAAAGAGGGGGAATAACTCCTCTTAAATTATATAAATGCTAAATGGGTTTTTATTAAGAATTATACGATTTGCTCTGAATTTTGGATATATATTTTTTATATGATAAAGCATGTCCTTAATAGTTTAGGAGGTTCAATGATTAAGTATAAAAAAGGAGAAAGGGGAGAGCTGTTTCCCTTTCTTTTTTTTTTCGAATGGAATTAACGAAAATACAAGGCTGTAATGTACAATTAGTATGCGTAGCCTGTGAGCTCAATGCCATCAGTTTAACTGGGCAATATCCTTTTTATTGATTTATTACTTTGTATGTAATAAATATTTAATTAGTTCATCAAAACAAAATTGAACGGGCGATTGATATTACTGTAGATTTTTTTCAAAATAAACATGACGTCGACATTAAATAAGCAAAACAAAATAAATTTTGCTATCGTTTCTTTTTTTTTGTGTTCTTTAGATTTATGAAAGAAATAGAGAATAGAAAATTATTTACTATCAATAATAATACTTTATATCATATTAACAATACAAAACAAAATTACACTTAAACTTTCCCAAATACAAGTGCATTTGACTTTTTAAAATTTCTTTTTCAGATTTTTTTGTCCATTAACTACATTAAAACGAATTTTCTTAGAAATTTCATTCAGTGTTTATTAAAATAGAAACTGAAATTAAAAGTTTTAACTGATGGTAATCGAGTTTCCTCATATACAATTTCAAATCCCATTTCATAATATCAATAGAATGTCTTTATACAATTTTTCATGATATTTACATGCACTGTTAAAAATTTGCAGCAATCGGTCCAGTCATTTGACCTTTTTTTGCAAAAACGGTTACAAAACCATAATTTAACCTTGTTGTGACCATATTATTGACTATTTTACTGTCATCTTATAGTTAAAATGCGGTTATGTAACCTTTTTTTTCAAAAAACTTTCAAATGTCTGGATAAAATGCTGCAAATTTTTAACAATGTATATATTCAGCATTTTAAGTAAACATAAAGAGTGGAAGTTTGCAAATTTTAAGAGTTATTTTTTTTATGAATGAAAAATATATTTAATTCCTCCACAGATTGATAGAACAATTCATGAAAAGACTCTGAATTTTAAAGACTCTAAACAAAATGATTAAAAATGGTGTTATGGGGGTTCTCTGCTGGAATAGAAAATGACACAAATCTCAAAAAAATAGTTTCAATGCCTCAAGGTTTTTCTTGAAATACTTGTAATGTTTGTCAATACTTACAGTACAATGTACTGTAAATGTCTGTCAATTTACAGTACAGGTACTTTTTAATGAGTAAATGGGTATATAGGATCTATAAACGTTCCATTGAGTCTAAATAATTTTTATTTTCAATGACATATCTAAAAAAAAGAAAAATTTTATCTAAACAACACTGAATCATAGTAATTATAGCAAGAACTAATCATATCCAGATGGACTAGTATTTATTAAGATAAGACTTCTTTAAAATAAGAATTCTTTTCATAATGAAGTTATACATTTCTCGTTCAGATTTACTTCATAAATATTAATATTTTTAACTGTCATAAATTAATAAATAGATGTGTTTGTCTGCGTGTGTATCTTTCTGTGGTCCCTGTTAAGAAAATTCAAAGCACATACATTCCTTTATATATTATATAATCTTTTTTCGGATGTGGTATGTCTATTTTCGGATATGGCATGGCGATCTATTTATGATATTTTTTCAACCTCATGATTCATCCTTAAACGGAAACTTTGCATTATGTTTACCAATTTTTACTTTACATCTAGCTCTTTTCAAAACATGCTATTAAATCCTGTGTGAAACAATTTGTTTAATATTATGAAATTTGAATTTATTTAATTGCCAAGGGAAATAATTGAGATGCGATATATTTGACAACGGAAAAAATTAACTTGTTTCGAATATTCTCAAGAGTTAATCTAAATTTAAATGAGAAAAACAAAATTCGTATGTGTCATAATTTAAAATATTCCAGATTAATCAAAACAATATATTTTTTCACAAAATTTCCCTTTATACTCAAAGAAATGACGATGTATGATAAAATATTTCTACTAATTTGAACGAATCACAGAAATGAAGAGCACACAGTATACATGATTTTATTTTGATTCTTTACATTTTTATGTTTTATCAGAAACAATATCTCGTGCAATATATTCTTGTAATGAGAAGAAACATGTAGAGTACTTTCCAATTAGCAATGAATTAGATGTAAAGATAGTTTTTATGTTTTACGATTAAGCAAACATTTTTCTTGAATTTCATATTGTTTTACATTTTCTTTTCATTCTTCTAAATGTAAAGTTTTTTTTTCATAATAATGTAACAATCATTAATAATTAGGTAGCTGATTTCACAGGAAACTTAATTTCGAGTTAAGTTTGGGAAAAGTAATATAAAGTACTATTATCCACAAGTTAAATTTTCAAAAATAAATATTTGAACGCATAAATAAAATTTTAGTCAACTATGGATTTTTTTTTTTTTTTTTTTTTTTTTTTTTTTTTTTACTAAATTGTTTTTACAATACATATGCAAACTTTAAACTAGTTGGATGTGCCAAACCCAAAACTTTCTTCTATCTCATATGAACATTTTAATATTCCAAAAAGTAGTTACGCATGTTAATACTTTAGTATTATTAATTCAATACTATACCAACTTTGATTTTCATTTTAAATTTCTGCTTTAGTCAATTAATTGAAGTAAAAATGAGTTAATGTAGATCATGATATTTATTAAAATCAAGAGTTTTTCCATATTATTTATTGTAAGATGTTTTCTTAAATCTGGCTTAAGAGGACGCATGTTCCGGTCTCTGCACGAGCCGATGAACAATATAACGAGTTCAGTAAATGATGCAAAAGCGTCATAGTAATTCTCTTTTCTCACGAAACATTTCCATATCCAAGCAAGATCTGCTGGGCATAGCTAAGTGTATGCACACAAAATTTGTACAATTCTGCAAATAACTCTATACTTCGATCGTATAATGATTAAAATAGCACGGAAATAATTTTATAGCGCCCTCTCCCATTTCCGGCAGATTATTTTCAAATTCAGAAAACACCTGCTTGCCATACCCAAAAATATTATTTTATTTTTGTGCATAATTTCATACACCTTTTGATGGCAAAATAAGGAAAATGACACAGCTATCGCGATTTTAGTGCCCTCTTCCGGCGGATATTTTAATTCAGGGAGTTCCTATTAGCCATAGCCAAACTCTTACAAAAAAATGGTTCAATTCTATGCAAAACGACCTACACTTTTCGGTGGCTCAATACTAAACATAGCAAAAAAAAAAAAAAAAAAAAAAAAAAAAAAAAAAAAAAACATTCTTATTGCAGTTTACACTTTCAGAGGAATATTTCAAAATTGAAGGAGAACTTGCATGCTACAGCCAAAATCATACACAAAAAAATTTGGTTCAGTTCTACGCCTATCTGTATAAGCTTTTTGATGGTACAAAGGTGACATATGGACACTAAGACACACACACATAGACACATACATATTTATCACACACATATATTACACAGACATTTTTATCCTTCGTTGACAGTTTTTCTTCAATTTTCATCGGGAAATTAGTTTCAAAACGCCAACTTCGATGTATTTTATCACAGATCACTTGTGTTAAATAAAAGAAAAAAAAGTAAATATTTTTCGATTACATAGTTTCTTAATAACAGCTGTCAGTTCCACGTATTTCCAAACAAAAATTTATTAAAATTTAATTTATATCATAAATTTGCCCCTTGGGGTTTGATAAAAGCCTTGAGGAGATTGGCGCCGGTTGTATTTGTTCTGGGAACCTCGTGGTCAGGAAGCTAGAACGTTAGTGTCAAGCAAAAGCAGTTACTTTCTGCTAGTAACTCGCTTTATACTGATCGAGATCGCTACCTACCAGTGAGAAAGACTTATTGCTGACCTCTGACGAGCGATATGCACTCGTGAATGAATGCTGTCGTACGCATATATGATGCGTGAATGACAGGATTTGCGTTGAGAGATTTTGTGTTTGGTGCTGCCATCTATTGATGATGAGGTGAGTTGATTGCTGTGCGCTGTTTGTTGTTGAAAGAGTTGCGTGTTTGTCCGGAGTCACCAATGAGGAGATTGACGACTGTTGATTTTGATCTGGGGACCTCATGGTCAGGAAACCAGAACGTTAGCGTCAAGCAAAAGGCCAATCCAGTTACTTTCAGCTAGTAACACGCTTTATACTGATCTAGATCGCTACAGCCTCGTAAAAAGTGAATGTTATGGTAACTTCTTCGTATTACTGAAGAACAATTTCTAACATTATAGTAATAAAACTAGTGGTAAAACTAGCAATAATTTTTTTTTTTTTTTTTGTGATGCAAAATTTAGTTATTGTAAATCTTGTGAAAAAAACATACACATACTTTCTTTTGCTATTTACTTTTTAATATTTATGCATATTTCATGTTCCAAAAATAATTTCTTGAATCATTGAAAAACAATCGTTTTCTAGAAGGAACAATCTTTCTCTATTTTTTTATTCCACATTTCTAAATTGCATTGTAAAAAAAAACCCTTATTTAATGTTAAACCTTATCACGTTCCTCTTGAAATCTGTACTTCACGAACCTTTTAAGAGGATATTTATTGGAAGTCGAGTTTAGTGCTTTAGAAACACAGGAGGAGATTCTTGTAGTGCGAATAAGAAAATGATGAATCTTCAGATCACGTACTCAGTATAAATTTCGGGAGAAAATTTCATATTTAATACTTTCTGTGTTTGAAGACCACCAGCGACATATGCGCTCAGTTAACTTAGCACATAATCATATTATTTAAACGAAATCAGATAAATTTTTTGTATTAAAATATTACATTTTTTCTGAAATTTTATTGTAGACCTTCAATTTGTTTTTATATTAAAGCATTTAAAATTATCCAATTTTGGAAATTCATAAAAATAAATCTTTTTCTTTCACGTTTAATGTATTTACGTATATTTTTATTTATTTCATAATTTAAGGATCTACTTATTGTGTCACACATAACTGAAAAAATGCAAACAATAAATAAATAAATAAATAAGTAATGGATACATTTTAATGGAGTGAAAAGAATTACAATTAAAGAGGGATATATCTGCATTCAAAATTCCTTTTCTAGCATTCGAATTGTTTAAACAAGTTAATTCGTTTTTGTCGGAAAATTCGATAAATAACGAGCAATTTGAAGTACATGCTGACAGATCTATTGTGTTAATGAAAAAAGAATAAATAAATAAGTAAGAACAACAGAACACGGTTTCTTTTACATTGTCTCTTAATAACATTCCCTGTCAATTTTATGCGGTTCCAAACAAAAATGAATTTAAACTAAATTTATATCATATATTTGTCCCTTCGGATTTGAGAACAAACACCCTTCGAAAAAAATGAATGTTATGGTAGCTTCTTGGTACTACTGAAGTACAATTTCCTAAAATAAAACAAAAATACATTTTTAGTCATGCGAACATTTAATTAGTTATTTATATTAAATCTTGTGAAAAAACATTTATACTATAAATACTTTGTTTTGCAATGTAGTTTTTGATATTTATGCATATTTGATGTTTCAAGAATGTATTTTTGATTCTCTGAAATCAACCATTCTCTGGAAGGAACATTCATTCTCTATTTTTTTATTCCAGATTATTTTCTACATTATACCATATTACTTTTTTATTCCTAAACTCCATTATAAAAAATACCCTTATTTTAGGTTAAATCTTATCACGTTCCTCTTTATATCTGTACTTTACGGAGCTTTTAAGAGGATATTTATTGCCTGTCGTGTTTAGTGCTCTAAGTGAAAAACAGGAGATAGATTCTTGTAGTGCAAATAAAAAGAATGATGAATTTTCAAATCACATGCTAAGTATAACATTGTTGAGAAGATTTTACATTTAATACTCTCTGTATTTGAGGACCGTTAGCGAAATAAGTACTATGTTAACTTAGTATAAATGTATATTATTTAAACGAAATCAGATTAATTTCTCATTTTAAAACAATACGTATCTTCTTTCTGCAACTTGACTATATTCCTTTAAATTCTGTTTATGTTAATGTATTTTAAAATTTCCAATGGTGGAAATTGTTATAAAAAAATCTGTTTTTTTTATTTCACGTATAACGATTTTATGTATGATAATCATTATTTCATAATTACCAAAACATTGGTAAATAAGGCTCTACTTATCGTGTCACATGTAACTAAAAATTCAGTAAAAACATTTTTTTTAAATTAATTTTCCATATTCCTAAACTCCATATAAAAAAAGTATTTAATGTTAACACTTATCACGTTCAACTGTAAATCTATACTTCACGATCCTTTTAAGAGGACATTCATTGGGATTCGTGTTTAGTGCTCTAGCTGAAAAACATGAGGAGATTCTTGTACTATGATTAAAAAAATGGTGAATTTTCAGATCACGTACTCAATAACACGTTCTGGAGAAGATATTATAGTTAATATTTTCTGCGTTTGAAGACAATCCACGAAATATGCGCTTAGTTATTTTAGCACAAATATGATTTAATAATTATTTATATGATTATTTTCTGCAACTTGTCTTGATTCCTTGAAATTCTTTTGTTAGAGCATTTAAAAATTTCTAATGTTGGAAAATGTTAAAAACATATCTGTTTTTTTTATTACTACTTCATGCTTAAGTTTTATGTATAATTTTAATTATTTCATAATTACTAAAAGAGTAATAAATGAGACTCCACTTACTGTGTCACATGTAACTGAAAAGAAAAAAAGTAAATAACAAATCAAGTAAGGGAGTCATTTCAATAGCATGTAAAGAATTACAATAAAAGAGGCATATATCTCAATTCAGAATCTGTTTTAGAGCATTAAAAAAGTTACAAGAAGATAAGTTGATTCTGTCGGGAAATTCGATTAAAAATGAAAATTTTATTGTATTTACTGACAGATTATTGTGATAAAGAAAATAGAAAAAAGAAAAACAGAAAAGTTTTTATTTTGCATAGTCCCTTAATAATAAACATTTACCAGTTTCATGCATTTCCGAACAAAAATGAATTAAAATTTATTTTGTAACATAAATTTCACCTTTCGAAATTGAGAATATCCTCTTAAAATTTAGTGTTATGATAACTTCTTCGTAGTACTGAAGTAAAAATTCTTAAAACAAAACAAACATATTTTTAGTCATGCGAAATATTGATTAGTTATTTAAGTTAAATCTTGTGAAAAAAAAAAACATATAAGTGTTTTATTTGGCAATCTACTTTTTAATATTTATGCATATTTGATGTTGAAAGAATGTATTCTTGATTCAGCAAAAGCAATCGTTCCATAGAAGATACAATCATTTTCCATTTTTTTTTTATTCCACATTCCTAAACTCCATTGTAAAAAAACCTCATTTAATAGAAAAACCTATCACGTTCCTCTTTAAATCTGTACTTCACGATCTTTTTAAGAGGATATTTATTAGGAGTCGTGTTAATGTTCTTTGTGAAAGACAGGAAGATATTCTTGTATTACAAATAAGAATATGATTAATTTTCAGATCACGTACTCACTATAACATTCTGGAGAAGATTTTATATCTAATACATTCTATATTTGATGACCATCAGTGACATATACGCTTAGTAAATTTAGCACAAAATTATATTGCTTAAACGAAATCAGATTTATTTCTCATTTTTTAAACAATACATATTTTTGTCGGCAACTTCACTATAATCCCTGAAACTGTGTTTATGTTAGAGCATTTAAAAATTTCTAATATTATAAATTCTTAAAAAAATCCTGAAAAGAAACAAACATTGTAAATAAATAAATAAATAAATAATGGAAACATTTTAATTGAGTGTGAAGAATTACAATTAAAGAGGCATATGTCAAAGTTCAGAATCAGTTTTAGAACTTTTAAAAAGTCTAAGTTTGGTCAGGACTTACAGAGAAACACCAAAGAATTACCTTTTAGAAAAAATCTTTCACTTTATGATATTGTAACTAGTTATGATTATATTGATAAGTTGCTTCTGGAAAATCTTTTTGAACTTTTGAGAGAAAAATCCTCACATTTCTATGCTAATTATATAGGAAAATTCTCAAAATATGCTATGAATCTCGGAAATTAAAAATTTTGAGCTCACTCATATTGATAGCAATGTGTACAACAAAACTTGCGCAGATAATAATACACTTAGAAAAAAAAAAACTCCGAATAATTTATTTTAGTTAATATTAAAAATAATATGTATAACAGTGCGTATTTTTGAACGATAGAAATAAACTAATTTTGGTCATTTAATTGGATTTTATTGTAAAAATTTCTCAGCTTTTAAAATGCGGCACCTCTGAATAACATCAACTTGCAAAGTAAGGTCAATTTCTCGTACTCCCAGTGGTGGCTGTTACTTAGAGGATTTAGTGTAATGTTTTCATATTACAGTGTAGCTAAAGCAAAAGCCTTTTTCAAACTTTAAACTTGGTATATGAGCTAAGCGCGTTTCTGAAAGAGTTCGCAAAGTTTTAACTTGACCTTCGCCAGTGAAGCTTTTCCCCCGGTAGGTACCGATAGATAACTATTTACATTGCCGCGTTTATCCAAGAATTCTTTAATTAACTTTTAAAGAAACCTAAATCGTATTGAGATATCCAGATGTTGCAAATGAGTGGCGAATCCTATAATATTTATGTGATTGATTCTATTTAAATTTGTCTGCATTTAACAATTTGACAATCACAGCTTTTATACTATTACTGGTCATTGCGTTATGCTAATATACAATGAAAGGTGGTTATCGAGATTTACAAGCAGATGATATATATAATATGTCAATTCGTCAATCGTTCATGTCTTTAAGGGATAATAACTTGGCTAATCAGTGACGATTTCTTTTCGAAAATCATTATCAGCAATTCTTTTATGCTTCTGTTATAATAGGTACCTCCAGCGCGAGTCAATTTTCGGCAAGTTTACGAGTAAATTGACTGTGATATATAGACAGACACACGAGTGATATTATGAAGGTTTCGTTATTATTGTTCAAGTAAGAAACACTAAAAATTGTAGAGGAAGGAAATTGTATGGTTTAACAGACATTAATAACGTCCTAAGGATTTTTATTACTAACGAACCTCATTTTCACCTGCATATGTAAATCCCACCTCCAGAACAGCCTAAAATTGCATCAATAAGTTGTTTCCTCTATTTAAATATACGATGAATAACAATCGACCCAAATGCCACATTTACTGTCCTTTTTTGTACATGAAACATGGCTAAAGACAGACACCGAAATGCCAAATCGCGAAATGTCTGTTCAATTCGAAAACTAATGAAAATTATGGTTTTGGCATTAACATTGAGGAACTTCAGATTTAATAACTTGCGAGTGATAGATGTAAATGATTTGCCATAATCAATGTAAATGTATAGATTAGAATTTGAAGAAGTAACATACGGCCAGTTGACCTCAACTTCCTAGTTTAACGCTATAAAATATTACAATGCATAATAGTGGTAACTGGGATTCGTTAAAAAACATGGGTGCAAAATCTACGACTGCCAAATATCGCCATCTGAGGTACAGAGCTCTATTAACGGATTGCAGTTCTGTCCCGTAATTAGAAATGTAGGTTGATTAATGATCCTTTCTTATGTTTAAATTTATAATTCCAAAGTCAGTATAAAAATCTCCGTATATTTCTATGTCACGACAGCAGTAACTGCAAAACATGAATAGACTGCATTTTAATGCACAACTATATGTATATATAATGTAATATATATGTATAATAATCTTCATAATATACAACGAATTTTGTAACATAAGACTAGTAGTGTGAAACAATTTCTTTAGTTTGTGAAAATAATTTTACGTAAAGCTTGTTTATAATTATTGAACAACATTATTTAAATTTAAATATTATATACATAAAATATTTAAAGAATACATATATACATTTGAGGGTGTTTGAAACCTGTGATATGAGCTCTTACATGTAAAATTGCATGTAGTAAACATTTTGGAAGTAGCTTTAAATATACATACAAAATTATATTACGATGCCTTTGAATCTTTCTGAAGAGTGATGTTAACAGGATGTTTACTTAAATTTTTTTTCTATGCAATTCGCAGCTGCTTCGAATATTTTAAGAAATATATGCATAGAAGCTTACAAAATAGTGAACAGCATTAGAAGGGTTGTAAACATATTTTTAATGCTATTTTCAATAATATTAATGTATTCAAAAATAGGGTAAAATTCTGTATATACATTTCAACATTAAATTCTGTTTTTCATTTACCTTCTTATTGAAATTTTAAAAATAATATTTTTTAAACTTATGTATTGTCATATTTTAGCTCACTTAAACTATTTTTTAAACTATTTCCATATTACTTTACAAATATCTAACTTTATTTAATTTGTTCTGACTTTATTCTGATTGTATTTAAATTATACTTTGATATCAAATTATAATGATAACATTTTATTAACAAGCATTTTATTTAGTGGTAAATGTGTTTATTTTCATTTTAATGAAGTAAAAATTATATAGAGAGTTTAAAATTGACATCAATTTATATACCGTACATCTTTAACATCTATTTTTATATTAAAGATTGTTATTTAATCACTATTTTATAAGTTCATGAAAAAATAAAAATAAATGTATAAGTAAAGGGAAAAAAAGATGTAGGCTATCACAAATAAAAAAAAATTAGTAACATTTAAGGAATTTATACTAGGACATCATTATTATAATAAAAGTTTTTGTGGGGCATGACCAAACATTCCATGAGTAATTTTTTTTTTTTTTTTTTGCGTTCATTAAAGTTTCCATTAAAACAGGAAACATAAAAGGCATTATTAACTTTACATGCAACTCTTCATATTTAGTAGGATGCTCGGACAGATGACCGAGCTCTTGCGATGTTTTAATGCTTTATGACATACAGAAAATGCAAAATATAAAATTATACTTGACTTTGTCTCAAAAAAAAAAAAAAAAAAAAAAAAAAAAAAAAAAAAAAAAAACGGACAGTTTTACGATACGTATTTGGAAATACAAATATGAAATAATTAGAAACATGACATTGATAAATATCAATAGTCTATTTTATTCGTGTTATCCTGACAATTATTAAGAAAATTAAGTACTAAATACATTATATATCGATGTTTTATTCATATTAACTTCATAGATTTATTCATTACATTTATGAGTATACACATAGAGATTAGTGAATTTTTGCAAAGTATAATTATCAAATTTTTTGACAATTAAAAATTGATTGATGTTTAACATATGTTGATAGTGTAATTTAGAAGTGAAATCTTTCCTTATTCGCAAAAGCAATTAGATGTTCCTAAATATTGTTAACAAATTGAAACTTGACGATAAGTAAAATTCTATGCAGTACATTAATGAAATGCTACCTTGAATCAAAAACTGACTCAGTTCTAACTCATTATTTTTGGAAGGTACGGGCTAAAATGTGCATTTTTTAAATTTAGAGATGTAGTATAACGCGCAGCACACATAAAAAGCAAAAATATTTAAACGAATAAATCCCCAGTTATATTACATATATCAGTAATGTATTACATCAAGATAAGACAGCCTTATTTTAATCCCTGTGTGGAGGAGTTAGAATGAGTACTATTCTCATTTAAAGAAGAAGTATAACTTTTGATTTAAGCCTAGTGATGCATTTTCTGCATTTTATGAACACGATTATTTTATACTTACTACATAGTTTCGAGTTTTTTTCTTATTTAAAATATTTTACGGAACACACAAATTCAATTCAAAGTTTCTTCTACCAGGCCTTAAGAAATTCTTTTCTTTTTGTTATTCTTTATTCTGATATGATTTGTCAATTTTTAACAGTTTCTTCTTTCACATTTTCTCCTAAAATTAATACAGCGCTTTATATTATGTATATATTTATTTAAATATTATAGTATTTTAAATATTATGGTTAGTTCGAATATCACTGAAAAGGGAATTGTTACTGTTTTGTAGTAATGATATGAAACGGGAATTAGATTTCTTGAAATATTGATTCTTCTATTTTAGTGATGCGAAATTTAATTAGAATTTCATAAAAAATGCTTTAAACAGCATGAAAATAATTTCTTTTATATTTTCGTTGTTAATCTTTATGGATATGTCTACTTGCATGTATGTATACTTCATTCAAAAATAGAAATTATTATCGCTTTCATATTGTTTTGTTTCAAATTCTCAAACTTCAGTGAAAAATACCTGATTTAATATTAAATCTTATCACGTAGCTCTCTTAATCTATACTTCACGAATCTTTTAAGATGGTAGTTTATTGAGAATCGTTTTCAGTGCTTTAAGTGACAGAGAACGAGATTACTTTAGTGGGAAAAAGAAAAGGATAAATGTTCAGATCACGTATTCGTTGTAACATTCTGAAGAGGTTTAATGTTTTATTCTTTAGGTATTTGAATATCATCCACAAAATATGCCTTAAAAAGCTTGTAAATAATTTACTTTTTATGTCCATTATTAATCTTTATTCATGTATCAACTTGCATGTACGTACGCTTCATTCAATAAAAGTAATCGTTATCTATTTCATTTTGTTTTGTCTCAACTTCAATGTAAAATACATGTTTTAATGTTAAATCTTATCACGTAGCTCCCTTAATCTGTACTTCATGAATATTTTAAGAGGGTAGTTTATCCATCTTAGTCTCTTACAAATGGGTAAAATTGTAAAGTTGTTTGTTCTTCAATCTCTATTAAGTGCACAGAAAATATAATTCTTTCGACATTAAAAATACATATTTATATACATACATATATATGAATGTATTATTTGAGAGCATTATTCATTCTAAAATATATTGAAAATTCATAGATTGCTTATATTAAAGGGAAAACCCTGAGCTTAGTCAATGTAATATTACGTTCAAAACTTTTAGAGAGCTAAAAAGAATCGTATTTAGTGTTTAGGTAAAAGAGAATGAGATTATTTTAGTGGGTAAAAAAATAGTGAATGTTCAGATCACGTAGTCAGTATAACATTAAAAAGAGAATATTTTTTTTCTTTAAATATTTGAATACCATAGGCAAAATATGGGTTAAAAGCATGTAAATATTTTATTTTATATATTCGTTATTAACACCTTCGCGACGGGGCCTTTTACGAAATTTTTAATGTTTTGTCCTCGTTTTTTAAAAAACAGAATTTTGTGTCTTATTAAATCGAGAAAATGCTTCGATTAAGTAAGTCAAAGTTTACTGTTTGGGATAAACAAAGATTCATAATCCTTTTTGCGGAACGTATACGTGCCACTCGTCCCCAATGGGTTATTATTCATGCATATGTCAACTTGCATGCATGTATACGTCATTCAATAAGTGCAATTGTTATCTATTTCATTTTGTTTTGATTCAAATTCTCCAACTTCAGTGTAAAATACCTGATTTAATGTTAAATTTTATCACGTAGCTCTCTTAATCTGTACTTCACGAATCTTTTAAGAGGGTAGTTTATTCAGGATCTGTTTAAGTGCTTTAGGTGAAAGAGAACGAGTTTATTTTAGTGGGAAAAAGAAAATGATAAATTCTGATCACGTATTCGATGTAACTTTCTGAAGAAGATTTTATGTTGTATTCTTTTGGTATTTAAATACCATTGGCAAAATATACGCTTAGATAATTTATCACAGAAGAAATTACTTAATCAAAAAAATAAAAGTTATTTTTTTTTCATTTTTGAAATATGATTGTTTTGACTATAAATCTATTTTTCCTCCAATTAAATGTCATGTTGTAGTAAAGTTTTTAGAATTACAACTCTTGGATCTTTTCCTTTAAATATTTCATATTTTTCCATTTATACGTTTAATGTATACATTTGATTATTTCATTATTAATAAATAACTGGAAAACATGGCTTTACATTTCATGATACATGTAGTTGAAAAATATAAATAACGTAAATAAATAAGTAACAATAACTGAAATAGTTTAACTTAGTGTTAAAAATATATATATTTGAAGACAAAACGTGGAACTAAATCCAGAATACCCCCTTAGAGTCTTAAAAAATATATTATGTGTTGGTCAACGTAGAAATGGTAGAAAATTGTACAAAATATCCGCAATTATTCACCTATATAAATTTTACTTATTATAATCTTTACAAGAAAAAAAATATTGGATTCATGGAAATTTTTAAACCCGGTTTTTGACGTATTTTTACGTTTTAGGGATCAAAGCTTTTCCTTAAGCCAGGTTTCTAGATATTTCCTTAATAAATTGAGAAATATACTCTGTTTTAGTTAGGGAAAAAATGTGATATTTGCACAATATTGTTGATCCTATTTATTTCTGTTAAATTCTGTAGCTCTTTTTAGACTTTTTATGTTTTTAAAAATAAAATATTAATAATTTTATCATATATGTGAATAAACATCTATTCCTCTGTCATGACTAATTTTCAGACTTCGGAAACATAGATTCAGTATTGATTATACTTTCAAAACAATTCTTTTAGGATGACAAATACTATAAATTATGTTTTGATTTATATGAGCTTTAGTTTTTATATCGAATAAAAAAGAGAAAGAAAGAAAGAAAAAATGTGTATTGAGAGGATTTGAAGTCATTTCATAGTCGGTAAATAATTTTTGCAATGGGAAATCGTAATCATTTTTCTTAAACAAGTAGATTTATTTAGGATGCGGTATTATTATAGAGCGTTAAACAAGTGCATTGAAAACAAGTAAAACAGATGTACAGAAAAATATCTCAAAAGTTACAGCATTTTTAGTATTAAGTAGAATTTATCAGTACAAAATTAAAGTGAAAAAAGTAGTAAGTAATTTGCTCTTAGCTATTTTCCTCATGCATTCATTTGCAGAAAAGAAAGTGTACTAACATTCCTGATTAATTTCATTTGGAGGTACGGTTTTTATATTTGCTAAATAATAAGAAACACAATTAATTAAAAAAACATTTAAAACTATTTATATGTAAGTCGGTTTTATTTAAACTAAGGTACCTGTACCCAATATGGACACCCTAAGGAAAATGTATTTTTCTTCACCCCCATCTACAAGTCATAGGACTCCAAAAATATGTGACCATTATCCTTCGCTTTCTAAAATACTCCACTTTTCAACATTTAATGTAATTTTACCATATCTAATAAGAATTTAAGCTTACAAGTAATTAAGATCAGCAAATCTCGAAACAACAAGTTTCCTCCTAAATGGCGAACAGCGCGCTTTTTTTTACTTTCCAGCCTTAATTATCTTTTCAACTGCTTTTCTTCGCGAAAATGTTGAGCCATCTCTCTATCAAAATTATTACCTTTAAAAATATTAGGGGTGTTTATATTGAAAGCCCTGTCCATATAGGGTACAAATACCTTATTCGAAATTTTCTAAAAACTACATTTTTTGTGCAAATAAAAATTGTTCTTCGATTGGAACAGTGATAATAATTCCATTAGTTTTAAATAGATTTTCAACTATAGAGATTTTTGCAAGAGCGTTGACGAAAAGTTAAAATATAAAAAAATATATTTCCGGAAGCATTTATTTTATTTTACAAATATAAAATGCTTTCAATAAATTCCCCAAAACAAAGTCATTATAATATGATTTCCATCAAATGTGGTTATTTCCACCAAATTTAAAATATGTATCTAGAACTTTAATGAATGAAAAGCTTTTGGAAATATAACTTTATAATCTATAACTTTATGTAGGATAAGCAATTGATTAAAATTGTAAGTATGATTCATTATTTGAAATATCGTATTTATAATATTAATATTGTAATTGTTTGTCAAATTTAAAATAAAAGTTGATTTTATTTTCCCCAAAAGCTTTGAATGATCTCATGCAATTCAAAAGCAATACTTTGTGTTACCATCACACAAGTTATACTAATCTCATTTTTGAAAGAACATTTATGGTGTTCCTACTTTTGCAATAAATCTGACTATGCATGAAGCCATGAAAAGGTTATTATTATTATTATTATTTTGGAATGATTTTTATCTCAATTGAATATGATATATACATGAAAAGTTAGAGTTGACATTTAATATATAATAACTAAAGGGGTTCAGGGGTTGAAATTTTTTCAAAAAATCGGTTTTTTTATAATCTAGTTTATTATTCAATTAACTCTGAACTCGATGATAAAAACGCATAAAAATATTTGCATTTTTAACGGAGTTATAAGCATTTATGTATCAACACATTCAAAGCCGCACCCATATAATTTCAACTTTAAATCGCATTTTCTCAAAACTTCATTTTTGAGAACTAACACCAATATTAAAAAAAGGCTATTTAATGGGATGGCTTTTTTTTGCATGCATATGACATCATTATCTATAGAATGAATTAATATAGTTTAGATGGTTTAATATTTTGAGTATTTTTAATTAAAAAAAAAGTTGCATTTTTTAGGAGTTTTTTTAATTTTCAAATTTGAGAGTTTTTTTAATAATGTTATTTTTTGAGTGATAGTTATATCCTTAATTCATTCTATAAACTAAAATTTCCGGATCATTTTAAAGCAAAAATTAGGTTCTTATGTCAATTCAACGTTAAGATATCTTGGTGTTGGTGATATAACACATAATTTTTTTTTCGAAAATTGTGTTACATAAATTTTGCTATATTTCTTATTGCATTACATTGAAGTACTTCATTTTATAATTTTATAAGACTACAAACATACCTTTAAAATATCAGAAAGTTTATATTAATTACATTGAATACTTCTGTTTTTATATGGACTCGAAGCGAGAGCTCTGTTTTCATGTTTCTCCGTATCGATCAACCACTGAACTCCTTTAATAAGTATAACCCTATTTAATATATAATAATTTAATAAGTATAACCCTATAAGTCATTCCTATAACCCTTATTTTTCAGATACATGTTTATATGAGTTATAGCTTTATATGAGTAATAGCTTTGGTCTCAAAATACATTCATGCTTCGCAACAAGAAAGCTAAGCAAATTCTTACGAGAAGTAATGACTGCAGCTAGAATTAAATTACATGTACATACTTTTGCATCTCCAAACCTGGCAACATCTTCACAGTCTAAATTCAGATTTAATTTTGGAGCACTGTCGATCAGACGGGTTAAAAAAGGCTCTTAAAAAGGAAGTTCCGGAGCTGGTGCCAGTCGAGTTGCCGTGGTTTGATAGAAGTCATACCATAACTAAATTTCAGCGAGACTTCCCTTTCTACCTTCTTAATTTTTAAAATAATTATATTGTATTGATAATATAGAACCATTAAATTCAATATAATCTATAATTATTGCTTTATTCCGCGTTTACATATACCTAGATTTAAATAACATAAAATATTAATTTTAAATATGTTTATGTATTTAAACCAAGTTAAAAATTTGAAATTCAGTGTATCAATTCATTACAATAAAATTTTACTCAAAGTCATTTTATAATAACATACTTATAAAACTTTTATATTGATGTTAAAGAGAACAAATGTTATCTAAGTAAGGCTGAACATGTAACAACAATTTGTTTCTAGAATACTACTTTATTCTGAGAAGTGCTTGTAAAAGTACTTTGGAATGTTGTAACATTTAGGAAAACAAAAATAAAGAATATCAAGTGTGGCATTTAGGTCTGAAAGAATGTTTTACATTAAGGATAATTCTTTTACAAGAAGTCACACATTAAGTAGATGGTTTAATTGTTTGAGAACATTCTTTCTAAAAAAAAAAATATTCTTTATTTGAATAAAAATGTGGAAATAAAAATATTGAAATAAAGTGTGTTTTCATAAATTATAAAACATTATAAGACCTTTTTTAACAATAGATTTCCATTACTTTTCTTAAAGGCAATAAAGTATGTAGATTTAATTTGGCGTGAAGTATTTTCTATCATACATTTTGAAGAAATTCCTCTAAACTGTGTCAAATAACTTAATAATAAATCATACTTTTAAATTTATAGACTTTTTCTACAACTAGTTCTTTTTTATCTTCAAAGCTGGTGTTCAAAATCATTAATTCTGAAAGGTATTTTAACAAAATACCTCAAATGGTGCGTGGAAAATTAATCACTGATAAGTAAAAGTTAAAGGGAGCTGATGCATCATGCATTATAAATGAACCACTGGTAATAGTTCATTCTAAAAATAATTGTTCACATCTTCTGATTTCTCATATCTTATGTATAATTTAGATATTTTAGAGAAGAAAGTATATTATAAATTTGAGAAAAACTATTATATAGTTGTGTAGGCAAAAAATATGTTATACAGGTTGTTTAAAGGAAAGAAAATTAAATGAGATTTTGTAAAGAATGTATCATATTAAATACAATTTTAAATATATTCTACTTTAAGTTTTAATTATCTTTTCCTTTTTCATTGTCTTGATTGCAATTGGATAAAGTACTTAGTTTTACTAAGTATCCTGTTATAGTGTTCATTGATCAGGATAAGTAAGAAATTAATTTTACTTAAAAACTGTAAGACGGAATTTTTTATTGTTACTAGCCAAGTAAATGATTCAGAAATTAATACACTTTACACCATTTTAAAATATGGAGAATATTGTGAAATACGTATTGAAAAATTGGCAGACTTTTTCATCAATAAACCTTTATTTTAATTTTAACATTTCAATCATTCTTCTCTTGCGTAATTTTTTAGGTGTATTTTTTTCCGTATCAAATTTGATAACAGAAAAATCTTAAACGCTATCATTCTTTTCACTATTGTTATATAGTTATTACCATGTTCAAGAGACTAAATGTGCACTTTATGGCCATTAATGACCAGCTATTGTCGATTTTAAACATTTTGTCGAATGCTTAAAAATATACTGGAATTTCAGGATTAAAAAATAGGTGTGACATAATGTTTATAAACGTTGATTTGATAAGGAGGGCAATTTGGAGGACAACAAGAAATCAAATTTAAAAAATAATACTTGAGATCACTCTTGGGATCACAGTTTATATGTATGGCCTGGGTAATGTAGAATGTACGAGGTGATCTATTTGACATTGGATACAAATAGACAGACGCTGTACAATATGTGCTTTAATTTTTCTTAGATTTGAACGAAATTCATTGATATTAGCGATATATAAATAGAGATATACTGTCTTTTTTAAATAAGGAGATTCATGCATGTTTTTGCTTATGAAAAATCAAAGAAAAATTACGATATTTACGATTATCCTGACATTAAAGTGCAAGAAATCATGTATCGCTGCAGAATACAAATACGTATGTACTGTACAACATGTTTAATGATTTGTGTAACAATATTATTTATATTTTTAGTTTATATCATGTAAGGTTTTCAACTAAATTTAACACAGCTTTCAGAAAAATTTGAAAAATGTTGTAGAAATAATATAGTGCAATGAAAAGCAGCTGCATGATAAGCATCTGTTTTTTTGTCGAAGTCAAACCATATTAATAATAATTTCTTTTTCATCTGTATTAAGATAAAAACTACAATTGTAAAACGTTATTTTCGGGTTTCAAAATTACTGACAAAAAATGACACTCTCAATGAATACAAGCAGGTTATATCGACATTTCTATCATGCTATCATTTGTTTTGTGGTATGTTTTTTAAATGAAATGGAATGATTAATAAGGAAATAAAGTAAAATGAATATTGTAATAGCAATGATAAAAAATCTCATTAGGTATATAGATATTTCAGGAAATAGCAAATTAAAATATTTTTAAAGATCAGAATTTTAAAAAATCCCTGTCGGCTGGGCCTATAGGCGGAGGTAGATTTCGAAAAGTGCTCATTTCAACAAAATATATATATATATATTAGAGACTTCATTTGGCCGTTTATGAAAATTTTTTAATTTCATTTTTCTGCAAAAACTGGTTTTATCAGAATCATCTTAAGAAAAATTCAGCTCAAATGCCCATTTTGGCAAAATATTTTAAAATAAATTCTGAATTTATTAACAAATCGACCAAAACAGTACATTATATAGTTCCTAAATAAAAAAAACTGTCAGTTGTGCATTTGATAAAAAAAATTGAATTTAAAAATGAGTCATAAAATAACCGATTTGTTGATTGAATACATCCTTAATTGTTTAATCATGATTGCTTCGGAAAATTTTGTGCGAAATACTCACTTTGACAGCATTTTTAAAAATATATTTTATCTTTATCAAAAAACTGGCCAATGCGTCACAATATATAGTTCCTAAATAAGAGGATCTGTAAATTGAATGCGTTTGAGAGCGATAATGGATTTTAAAACGAGTCATAAAAAAAGCAATTTGCTATGTAAATACTTCCTTAAATTTTCAAATCACGATGACTTCGGGAAATTCTGTTCAAAATACCCGTTTTGGTAGCCTTTTTCAAAATATATTCTGTCTTTATCAAAGAACTGACCAATGCATCACATTATATAGTTTCTAAATAAGAGGATCTGTAAATTGGATGCGTTTGAGAACAAAAAGGGATTTAAAAACTAGTCAGAAAAAAACGCGATTTCTTATTTGAATACTTCCTTAAATTTTTCAGTCCCGGTGACTTTGGGAAAATCTGTTCAAAGTACCCTTTTTGGTAGCTTTTTAAAAATATATTTTATCTTTATCAGAAAATTGACCAATGCGTCACTTTATACAGTTTCTAAATAAGAGGATCGACCATTTGGATGCGTTTAAAATCAAAAATGAATTTAAAAATAGAGTCAGAGTATAAGCAGTTTGGATTTGAGTTTTTTTCTCCAACTCTTATTTTTGTTTATTTTCTTTTTGCTATACGAATTGTTCCTATGAAAAACTTGTCAATATAAAAGTTGTAGATATTTTTGAGAAGATGTAAAATAAATATATTCAGATTTGATATCTTAAAAATTGACGGAGTTATGGATTTTTTTCTTTTTCACCGCTCTTTTTCTTTTTGTTTTTAATTTTTTTCATTGGTAAAAGTTGGTCCTATCAAAAACTTGTAGCTACAAAAGTTTTAGATAATTTTAAGAACATTTACAAAAAAATTAGTTAGACTTGATATCTTGAAAATTGACGAAGTTATGATTTTTTTCTCTCAAAACCCCTGTTTTTTTCGCCTCTTGAGCCCACTTTTAAATTTATCAAAAATCTGTCATACAAAAACTTTTGGCCCATTTTTAAGAAGTAATATAAACTTTAAACCGATTCGATATCTACTTTAATTAAGAAGTTATAGCGTTTTTTCGGTTTTCACAAAAACGCCCCGTATTCCGATCCCCTTGGTCCGATTTTGCCCATTACCGAACTTAGCCGAGATTTTATCCCCTTTGATTTTATGTACCAGTTTGGTGGAGATTGGTGAAGAATTATAGAAGTTATCGTGTCCATAAAAAAGTAAGATATATATATATATATATATATATGGGTGATTCTCAAAATAGGGGACAATTTCAAAAGTGAAGTCTTAAAAAAATTACTGTTAGCAAAATTTCTGAAAAAAAAATAGGTGTTGTTAATATAGTATTAGGTATACTTTACATGTAGTCAGCAGAGCTAAATATTTAAAAATTAACTTTAAAAAAGTAATTAGTATTTTTTGAGCCCTGCTAATGACAAAACAAATTGCATGGAATAAATATATTAAGTAATTTTTTTTTCTTCCTG
The DNA here is from genome assembly GCA_964019185.1 of Maratus speculifer. Taxonomy (NCBI): domain Eukaryota; kingdom Metazoa; phylum Arthropoda; class Arachnida; order Araneae; family Salticidae; genus Maratus; species Maratus speculifer. The sequence continues at coordinate 268,427,091 of OZ025297.1, read as the reverse complement.
TTTAAATAATTTTTTCTATTTTTATCAGCCTTCCTTTACAACAAATGGTTTCCATTTTTACATATATACATTTAAGGAGAATAAAAACATTACCAAAGAGCAAACTTTGTTTACATGAGCAACATTCTGACACTAACAATGTAAGAAGCTGTCTTAGTGATTTTCTGACAGATTTAATGCGTATTTTAGGTATAATAAATGTAATACGTAAATTTATATGTAAAATTAAACTTTATAAAGGATACAATATAAGCACTGGTTACATTTATGCACATAGGAGTCTTTAGCATGGACAGAAAGACCATGCTAATGACACTGATATTTGTCCATGCTAATGACAAATTTTAATTTAAATAAGATTATGAGCCATAATATAATCACAATGCAATAGTCCTTTCTGGGGCTTTTTAAAACACAAAAGTTCTATGCAAATAAGTAAAATAAAAATTTTAACTATAAAATAAACATGAAAATTATTATCCATTCTAATGACATACAATTGATGTACGCCCCTAATATTCAACTTATATTCTTAAAATACAATACATGCTTCTATTTTCAGTCCGGGATAAAATGGCTACTTGTTGCCATGGAGAAACTTTATATTTTCAAACTATTGTCATATGTGAAGATGAAATTTTTATTAATAACCAGCTGTTATAGTATGATCTTGTTTTGAAAATAGAATATGGAGGACAAACTTTAAATCTTTTTTTATATACTATAATTTTATTTTTTAAAAAGAAATTTATTGGATAAATCCTCTCCTTGATTATTTTAAAGAAAGAATAACGTTTGTTTTATTTCATAAACATGATATTAACTCTTAAAAATGATAGTGTATACAAGGTACAGCTGCTGTGGATTTCCATACTAATGACATTTTGAACATTTATTCTGTTATTTTAATGTGTTTTTAACTATAAAATGAGTAATTCTTGAGTGCAAATAATGTATAATATTAAGACAAACATATCTAAATATAAAAACATGACAGAAAACCTCTCAATATTTTTTGTATGCCGAAAGACATAAATTGTCCCCTATTTTGAGAATCACCCATATATATATATAGATATATAAACTGGTGCGATTGCAATAGGTAGTATTTCATACGAAATCTACCTAAAATTCCTAAGATAATTCGATATCCACATTATTATACAATAATTTATATTAAATTTATAAAATATATAATTCGACCCTTATTTATTAGATTTTACAAACATAATTTATTTAAAGGAATTTGAAAGTACAAAAAATTTATTTACCTGAAAAATTTTACAAGCATTTTCTAAATTTACCCTCCAGTTAAATGCAATTACATATTTTTATCCTTCCAAAACAATGACTCTGTAATAATTCTCATAATTGTACGACATAGATTCAAAATTTGTTTTGTTTAAATGCATAAAATTATCGGTTATTCAATAACATAAATAAAAATATTTTCAAAAGCGATAAAAATATTTAGAAGGAGAAAAAAACAGAAATTATTATTAACGGTTGAAAATGTTTTAATATTCTTTGTCTCGATTAAATCAAACTTTTGTGATCTGCACAATCTAGCATAAAATAAACATTTAGCTACAGGCTGTGTCTTTAATTTGTTTCGATAAATAAATGAGATTGCACTAAAAAAGTAAGGTAAAATAACAAATTAACTCTTTTGTAAAAAACTTATAACTGTTCCCTTGAGAAGCAAGGTTTAAAAATTTGATGAGTTAAAATAAATGTTCAGCTTTATATCCCTTCAAGGTATTGTTTATTGATTAAAAAAAAATAAATAAATAAGAGTAGTTATCAGCATTTTCAAAAAAATATATATATTTATGTACTTTCTTTGATATATTTTTTTTATTTTTTTTATTTTAAATTCTACAGATTTCCACATTATAATTGCTCCTATAATAAGGGAAAAAAATACTCACCCAAAAAAATGGTGTACAAGAATTGGCGAAAACGAATATATATTTTTAAAGAAGAATTTGGAACCTACTAGAAGTTAAATTAATATTTCTAGTACTTCTGCTGGTATCTATTACTATATGTTTGGAAATACTAGTTTGATGTGCTGTATTTTAACATTGAGACCATTGTTCTCTAAATCTACTATAATTATATCATCGGGGCACTATATACATAATAACTTAAGTATGTAACTTCTAATTTTTATTTAAATATTGCTTGTAAAACTAACTCTTTTGTACAATCATATCATCGGGGCACTATATATATAATAACATAAGTATGTAACTTCTAATTTTTATTTAAATATTGCTTGTAAAACAATATTACAGAATAAATCATCAAACGAAAAACATTATAAGTAGTTATTTAATTCTATTATAAAAAAGTTTTGCAATACATTTTATTGTCTGTTTAGTCACGTTTTGGATAAAAATACTGAGTCGATATATCATCCTCTAAGTATAGAGCCTTTGTAGAAAACCAAATGGCATTTGCAATTTCGCAATTTCAAAGTATGAATTCAAGAATAAGCTATAGCGCAGAAATCTCGCACACGCATGCAGAATTTTTATAATAATTTTTAAATTTCGAATTACGACATCCACTTATTTTTGTTGAATATGATCATTACAAGAAACTCTATAAATTACATTCAAGTGTTACCAATGGCACCAGAAACATAGATTTGAAAAAAAAAAAATGTAAAGAACGCTAATAAATATTCTACAGGATTGTCAACTTGACTTTTTTTAATTTCGAAATTTTATATTCATACTAGACATTTTTATAGATTTTTTTCTTCTTTAATGAAAAATAGTGGTTTTTGCTCAAAGTCGGTGATGGTAACTAGTGTTAAATTTCCCTCATATGAGGGGAAAACAAAGTTCTGAATAAAATATGGAATTTTTGAGATTTTGGGGGGAAATTTTCGCATTTTTGTGAAATAGCTCGTGAGCTATATTTATTTATGTATTTATTTATTTTTGTATTTTAAAAATAGCCCTTTTTAAAAAAATAAATATATTTTTATATTAATAATATTAAATCCATTACAGAGCAGTCAAAAATATATAAATGGATTAAAAATAAGTTTTTTCGGAAAAATGAAATGGAAAATACATAAGAATTATTTTAAAATATATGCGAAAAAAAATATGTTTTTCGCATTGTTGCAATAAAAGAAGAAACCAATTTCTTCATTAATTGGATCCTGCTGTTAGCCTAAAACTAAGTAAAATTGCATAAAAAAGCTTACAATTTTAATTAATGTTTTAAGCTTTAACAAGTATCTACAGTCAATTTAGGTTAAAAAAACATTACAAAAACGCCTAGAAAAAATTTTAATCTCATATATAGGTCATATCTCATTAATTTGAAACACCCGTGTAATTTATCATATTGGTGCAGATCCCATCAATCATTTGGTGTGCGCTTTGAAATGGAGAAAGTTTATATTCTTGTTGCCACCATGCTTCAATAAAACGTTCATGCATATATGTTCTCTACAAAATTGTACAATGTTAGGTTATGATAGATTTTTCTCAAGGGAAATAAATATTAAAAGCTTTTGATTTCTATAATGTTAAATTCCGTCAAATGTACTTTCGATTGAGGATCAAAGTTTCGTTTATCTGAAAAAAAAAATAGCATTTTTATTAACGTCTGACATTTAGAAATATTATATAATATGTTACAGATTATGAAAAAAAGAAAAAATCTTAAATATCATTTTGAATTAAAACATACGTAATTATATAAAAATAATGGCTTCATTCTTTTACATATGCGTCTTAAGTTTCGTGACTCCTACCATTTTACAAGAATAAACTTATGTGGATATATTTTTTGAATATTTGTACAGATTACAGAAATCTTAAATCATTTGAGGTGCCTTTCTTCAAATCGTCTTTTTTTTGTGAAACATTTCGGTTTTTTATCTTATTATTATTTTAAATTAAAGTTAAATTACTTAGTATTATAAAAATGCGTTGGTTGGCTTCAGCGGTAGTTGAAAGCCCAGTTTTAGCTCAAACTATAAACCAGAAAGAACTTTCTGAAACCGAAAGTATACGTTTAAAGAACTACAGAAATGCAAACAATACATTATAATACACAAATACATAACATATAACATATACATAAATATATAAATACAGCAAATATCGTTGATTTTTAAAATTTAAACTTTATACTTTTCTTTGCTGTAAATCTTAAACTGCACTCTCTGGAAAATTGAATTTTTTATTGTGTCATTGTAAAAGAGTCAACATTTCTTAAAAAGTTTTTCAGATGTTGAAATGAAATTCTATTGCTAGGATCTGTGCTCGTATAATAGTAACCCATGAATCAAAATATAGCTCATACGTTTGTATATATTAATTTAAGATCTATTTTTATCGAAAAATACACATTAAAAATTTATAAAAATGGATAAAGATTTTGGTATACGTTATTACATTTAAGACGTTTTGCTAATCTTTTATTTGGTAAGACAGATATTTGATTTGAAAATATATTGTTGAAAGAATATATTGTTGAAAGAAAGTGAAATATGTTAAATGTATTGCGTTATAGATGGTTTAGCACAAACAGGACTTTACTATAATTTGACAACTACTGCCTTAATTTAAAAGGTAATTAAAACCCCATGAAAAATTTATAAGATATCATTCCTTATCATTCCCTGTTTTAATAATAATAAAAATTATGTGTTTGATAAAACTTCGTATAAACAATGTCTCGAAAGTACGCAAGATCCTTAAGGTACTACTGTAATAACAAATAATAAACACTCATTTACTACAGTATAAGAAAGGTACATGAGATACATTTCCACTTTTTTTACTAGCATACATATTCGTATGCATGTTGCAACGTTAATTTAAATTTCTTTCCACTTGTATTAGAAAACGTAGAAGAAATCTCTGATTATAAACTGACAGTATTTATATAAAAAAAATTATAAGTTCGTAAAAAAAATGTCGGTTATTTTTTTCGATCGTATAAAAAATATATATATAAGTTCGTAAAAAAAAAAAAAAAAAAAAAAATGTCGGTCAATTTTATTCGATCATTTAAATGGTACCACGATATTCAATCACAGATGATATTCATGTATGAATGTTTAAATGATATTTAAATGCAATGTAGACAATAAAGTATGTTTTGTATTACGTATCTTTGGCAAATTATTATTGAAAGAATACAAAATAAAATCCCCTGGACCGATTAGCAAAAAGTTAAAATTATGTTGTTGTTTTCTCAGTAAATATTTCTAAATACTTAAAAAAAATGTATTTTTAAATTCAGTATAGGCATAAAAGCACTGAGAACATTAATCATACCTTAATTTCTTAAAACTTCTTTAAATATGCCGAATTTTATTAATTTAACTAATACTTCAAATGCATCCTTCAGGTTAATTCACGAATATATCAGTTTCTAGTGGTGAAAAGATTAAGGTAAATCTTAGAAAGATTGAAAGTGAAAAGATAAAACATAAGATATTTCTTAAATAATAATAATAATAATAATAAATAATCTTTTATAAGCATTCAATATTCATCTTTAAAAATCAAGCAGTTATTTGGAAAATCATGTTAAGACATAAAATAAAAACTTTTAACAACATTTTAACGCACAAATACTTATAAAAAATACAATATCTCGCAAAATCACATACGGCTGGTTCGACAATGCCTTGATCTATCCCTTATATATAAGACGATAGATTAAATTGGATTAGAAGAGACCCTCTGTTATAGACCCGATTACTGTTTAAACAAGAAAGTGAATTTATCAAAAATATACAGAATATTTACGGTGGTTTTTTTTCTCGAATATAAAAAATAAAACAGTATTTTTTTAAAATTTTAAAATGGATTTTGAAACGCATAATTGTGAATTAATTAATATGAAACTGTCAATTCATAAAACTGAACTTTTTTCCCCTTCAGAATTACATTTTTTGTTCTTATTGATCATCAACATTGTATCTCTTGAAATGCTTCATTATTCACAATCGTATGGCTTGTTTTGAGAGTTTTTATTAGTTCATAAATAAATAAAGTGCTTTTTCTACTCGTAAACTATTGTATAAGTTACAGCAATTATTTGGCGATTTGCCGCAAGTAGTGGTAGAACGGAAAACTTCGTAATATTATAATGACTTATAATTAAATTCTAAAAAAGATAAGTACTGTCATTGTCACCATACTTCTCAAACGAAATGTTTATAATAACAGAATATCAGAAACGTTAGAACTCTTAACAAAATTAACTTAAAAAACAGATCTAGTAAAATAAAATAATAAACAAAATTATGAATTCTCTTAAACGGCAATTATAAAATAATAATTATAGAAAAAAAAATTAAAACAAGCATCGATGTACAGCAATGTATCTATGCCGCAATTAACTGTTACAACCAAAAAAATCGATTAAATGGCATAAAGAAAACCTGCAGATACAATTTATTAGTTTTCCTGTAAAGGTCATCAAACATTAAACTGACACACCCTACTAATTCATCATAAAGAAAAAGCAATCGATCATCTCATGAGCGCAGTGAAATTGAAAAGTTAATATTAATTTTAATCAGAATGCTGATTTAGATAAAAATTTGTAGATAGCGTTTTATAATCTTTGAAAATATATATCGGTTTTTTACTCCTATTTTCAAGATTATAAAATGTTATATTATAATAGATTTTTTAATAGGTAAATGTATTTTAAAACATTTAGATTTTTTGGAAAATTTATATTTTTGAATATTAATTTTGATTTAATTAAGAAATTAAATTCATCTATGAGAATAAAAAAATTTGTAATTTTGTTTTACGTTACTGAAAATTATAAAATATTTTATAAGTATTTATGATAATTACCGCAATAAAAAGTCTTTTCTTGTTTTCCCGAGACGTATTAGTTTCTTTTTATTTATTTATTTATGTAAAAAGAATATAGTTTTTAAAGAGCCTGAGAAGTGAAATTAAATTTTTCTATTTGGTGGGATGAATATTGTATGAAAATTTCCTTAGTTAGACATTTAAAAAGTGATTGTCGCAAAAAAAAATAAAAAAAAAAAAAAATAAAAATAAAAAATAAAAATAAAAAAATCCTCTGATAAGTAAAATTTATTTTGTCTGATAAAAATCTATAACTACCATGAATTAATGTATGATTACAGTCAATCAGTGTAACGTTGGCCTATCAGGGTAGCTTTTTTTTCTGTATCGGCCAATTATCTACTCGAGGGATTTAGGCCCAGGGGGAGGAGTGCCCTTTGCGTGGGTCTTTCTAAAGGAACTTTACTCGTATTCTCGCAAGATTCAAAGAAAACCAAGAAAACGCCGAAATGTCAGGCCGACGGCCACGATTGGGTTAGAAGGGGTAACTTTGGTCGAAGAGATAAAAAAAAATTAAATCTGCTACAGAACATGAGTTAACGATAATGTTTTGGTCTCAAATTATAGATAGCATAACCAGTGTGAGTTTGGCACCTCATTAGAAATAATTCGACAAGGTTCCACCATAGCAAAAAAGATAAACTTTCATAAAGTTTGAGTAATGTTATCCTGATTTGTCTCAAAGCTACCCTAATTGATTGTATTATGTAAATAATAATAAAAGGGAAATTATGACAAGCATGCAAAATTATTTCAAAAATACGCAATTGCAGTATAAATAAAATATAGTATATTTTAAGAATGTCTGAGATAGAAAAAACCGAAGGAGAAAGTAAATATTTATTTCAATCAATTGCTAATCAGAAATTACAATACTACTCTTTAATAAATGTTATAAGCTGTTATAAACAGGAAAATATCTTCCACAGGAACGCGCCTTTAAAAATATTTATTTTACATCAAACTTTCACTACATAAAAGTAACACTCCTGCATACTTTATCAAATGTGAAACTAATCAATCTTTAGCAATTTACCCTGAAGTTCTAAAAGCTTATATTATTTATTTTTCTTTTTTCAAAATAAAACGGAATTTTCCTGAAAACGTTGAAACTGAGTGTTATAATATATATATATATATATATATACAGGGTGGTCATAAAAAAAACTTTACCGATATATGGAGCTCTAGCGGCCAGTCCGTTCAACCGATCGAGGTGAAATTTCAGATATAGCTATTCAGAGGTATAAGCTCGAGATTTTCTGAAGGACAACAAAATTGCGCTCACGGTTACGGTTATAGTTAGAGAAACTCAAAATTTTCCAATATCAACACCCATTTTTTTTCATCGCAAAATGCTCATCGCATGCGAAAACCCTAACAAGCGTTGTAACGATATGATTATTGCAATAAACTGACGCGTTATGCTCGCACAAAATCAGCTCAACGAACTTCCCCCAAAAAACACGACCAAGGCGCATGAAGAAAATTTGAATATGACAGAGACAAATACCAATCACGGATCATCGTTTGCCTGATAGTTAGCGTAGAAAACGGATAAAAAGTAGAGCGGGAATGTTAGTTCTTCAATCGGAGCTCGCAGATGCCAACAAAATGACTTCGTTCGTGGTGAGTTGGTAAAACTGTTATCAAAATGAAATGAATGCTGCGAAAACCTGGCGCGTTTACCGTCGAAACCATCGCCCAATACGTGGCCTATGATTTAGTAATAAAATTCGAAGAAATTGGCTGCACCTGTGATAGTCTACGATCCGGACGACCAACTGTTCCTGAGGATACTATTACGGAAGTGCATCACATAGTGACCAGAGGAAGCATGCAAACTACAAAAGGTGCATCTCGTGTATTTGATGCACCAAAATCAATCATCTTAAAATTACTGCTCTCTGTAATCTGCATGTTTCCTTGCCGATACCAGCGCTCCCAGATGTTGGAAGTGAGAAACCATCATCAATATTTAGACTTTGTTGATGAATTTCTTATCCAATATGATGGAGATTAAGACCGGCCTCTTCGCATATTATGAACGGAAGAGGCACATTTCAACATAACTGGTAACGTCAATGGCCTCCGCGATCCCCAAACCTCACTTCTATGGATTTCAGGTTCTGGGGATACCTAAAATCTAGTGTGTACATGTTCAATCCGCAAACTTTGCCGGATTTGAAAGATTCTATCAGACGTGAATTTGCAAACATCCCCCTTGCGACGTAACGTTCAGCTGTATAGTCCACAGTCGCAACCATGCAATGTATAATTGCCTGTGATGGCACCCATGTGGAAAATGTGTAATCAAAATAAAAGTTTTCTCCGATCTGTGTTGTAATCAGAGATAAGTGTACTGATTATGTGTCATATGCAAATTTACTCCCTGCGTCCCAATCGTGTTTTTTATGAGGGGGGGGGCGGATTCGCAGAACAGTTTTTTGTGCGTGCAAAACGTGTCCGTTTCTTGCAAAACACATACAGTTCAACACCCTTTAGGGTTTTCAAATGCGCTGAGCATTTTGCGATGAAAAAAGATGGGTGTTGCTATTGGAAAATTTTGAGTTTCTGTAACTATAACCGTAACCGTGAGCGCCATTTTGTTGTCGTTCAGAAAATCTCGAGCTTATACCTCTGAATAGCTATATCTGAAATTTCACCTCGATCGGTTGAACGGACTGCCGCTACAGCTCCATATATCAGCAAAGTTTTTTTTTTTTTATGACTACCCTGTATGTATATATATATGTATATATATACAGGGGTTAAACAATAAATTTCGTTTTTTTAATTTGTTCTGCAAATTATGTTTTTGTTTAATATAAAAAAATCGACATAAATGAAACGGTGAGGTTGAACATTTAAAGTGATATCAATCGCTCAGCAACATGGATAAGAATCTCGACAATATTGGCATACAAACACGCACTGAAAAATGCAGAAATTGTGTACTCACAATTTGGCGAAGCTGATTATTATTTTACTAGCCAAATGAAGTCTTTTGTAGTAATTTGACGCAAGCAATGATGAGCGGCAGTGAGAACCTTCGGAAGAACACAAGAGAAGTGTTAACAACAATACTGACTAGCATAAATTTGTTTAAATTTTTAACTTTATTTTAATGGATTTTATTATATATCTATATATATATTTATTTATTTATTTATTGGGGGGGTAAGAATTCTAAATGAGCCCTTATATCTGAAATGCGTTTAAATTACATGAAAATGCCCCAGAGTAAAGATAATAGAATTTATTAAAATAAAGTTAAAAGATTTTAAAAAATTTATGCTGGTCAGTATTGTTGTTAACACTTCTATTGTGTTCTTCCGAAGGTTCTCACTGCAGCTCGTCATTGCTTGCGTCAAATTACTACAAAAGACTTCATTTGACGAGTAAAATAGCAATCAGCCTCGCCAAATTGTGAGTGCACAATTTCTGCTTTTTTAAGTGCGTGTTTGTATGTCAATATTGTCGAGATTCTTATCCATCTTGTTGAGCGATTGATATCACTTTAAATGTTCAACTTCACCATATCATTTATGTCGATTTTTTTTTATATTAAACAAAAATATAATTTGCAGAACAAATTTAAAAAAAAACAAAATTTATTTCCTACACTACTTAAGCCCAAGAAGGGACAGATATTAAGATAATTGATTGATTGATTTCGACCTTTAATATTAAATTTTTGTAACAAATAAGTTAAACCAAGTGAACATTAAAATACAAAAATGAAATTCGAACAATATTATACATAAAAACTCTAAATCTTACATTCCGTTCAAATGAAATCTAAATAAATCTCAGACTTTTTCTATACATTTGCATTTTAGATTGCCTATTCACTTTGTTTGCACCTACCGTAAGCATAATACAAAGTCTGCAAGTTGAGTTTGGAAAAAAAGTCTGAGATTTATTTCGATTTTATTTAAACGTGATCTAAAATTTAGGGTGGTTAAGTATCATATTGTTTGATTTTCATTTTTATATTTTAATGTTCACTTTGTTTAACTTATTTGTTACCAAAATTTAATATTAAATGTCGAAATAAGTAAATGAATTATCTTAATATCTGTCCCTTCTCGGGCTTAAGTAATGTATGAAATAAATTTTGTTTTTTTTTTTTAATTTATTCTGCAAATTAGGTTTTTGTTTATTATCTCAAGTTTTTTAATAACTATTGCATTCAGACGAGCTCATTTCAAAATTAACTGAGGGTATAACCTTCAGGATTTCCTTTATGCGGTATCGTATCACAATTACTAATGCAATTTACCCAGCGACATCGGAAATGAGCACTAGCACTTATATATTATTTTCAAATCTGATAACAGGAACTTGGCTGTCTCCATATGATAGTGGCAACATTCTATACTGTTAAAAATTTGGAAATTTTGTTGTATTGTCACTCTATAGTTTTTATAAAATATATCTATTTTGACCAATAAGAATGCTCCATAATACAGTGAAATAATCGTGTGTTATAAAAGTGGTGTAGTGACAATGCATTAAAAGTTTCTGATTTTTAACAGTGTGTGTTCAGACTGTAATTGGACAGACACGGTTTTCCAAACTACACAAAATGTGGAAATTTTCTGTTTCAAAACTTGACGATAGTCGCGTGAACGAGTACTATTGTACGAGTGCAAGAAGTTAATTAGCTTCACTTTAATAGCAAGCTCATAAAAATATTTCGCCATTTTCTCTTCTCTAGACTCGTCTTAACATATCAAATATCCCCGCATACTACATTTTGATATCGAGGAGTTCCGTCTGGAGAAAACTGAATCGATTCCTACATTGTAACAAATTTGACCCTTTTGATGCATCATCACTCCCCCGCTATTATAGAATATCTCTCTTTTGATCAATGAGAATGTTCCATAGCAGGCTGAAGAAATCGTTTGCTATAAAAGTGGTGCAGTGACGATGCAGCAAAAGAGTAATTTTTTTACAGTGTATATTTAACTCGATAACTGAGCCTGAATCTCAAGACAGTATCGATACACATAGCAGTTCATTTTAATTTCTTTGTGCATCCGGCATAGAAAGGACCCTGATACACAGGCACTTGTGCTCTGACATGTAAGGGTACTTTAAATGTGAATTTTCAGCTTTTTGACACCTATATTCGATGTGGGTAAGCACCACTTTAAAAAATTTGACCCTTTTGCTGAATCATCACTCCACCGCTTTTATAGAAAACAATTACTTCAGCCTATCATGGAACATTCTCATGGGTCAAAAGAGAGATATTCTATAAAAGCGGAGAAGTTACAACGCAGCAAAAGGGTCAAACTTCGTACAGTGTAAACAGGAATTTATCCAGTTAAATTTTCGCACTATGGAAAGAACTGGCATTTCTGCAACAGTGGCTATCATAATTGCATTTTTTTCACTGCTTTCCGAAACGAGATTGATCAATCAGAAACCTGCATTTTTACAAACATTTCACTGTTTGAAGCGAGGCTAACGAGAAAGACTAGCTACCGTGGTGCATTCCAGGTATTTTTTTTTACGGTCCGCTGGAGTCACATGATGCTCGAATAGACCAATGCGGGTGCACGAATAGAGCCCTACGTCATTCTAGCAGTCTGTAAAAAAATATACTTGGGATGCACCGAGGTAGCCCATGGCCAACTTCATTAGAGGCCTTGGAAGCTCTTGGCTGTTAGGACGGAATTTATGACATCATATCATGTTTAATCAATCGGCAAAGACAACTCTTGTTTGTAACGCCTCTTACAAGGACAACTTCCTCACGAGATTGGATAGACGGAGATTACGTCATTAATTCCGTCCTAAGACCCGCCTAAAAAGCAAAAGCTTCCGAGGCCTCTAATAAAGTTGGCCGTGGGTAGCCTGTCTTTTTCGATAGCCTCGGTTTGAAGTAAACAGCGAAACGTTTGTAAAAATGCAGGCTTCTAATTGGCCAATATCATTTTGCTAATAGCGAAAGAAATCTTGGGCGGGATCCAGCTGATTATGCGCTTGACTGTAAAAAATTTGACCCTTTTGTTGCATCGTCACTTCATCGCTTTTATTGAATATCTTTGTTTTAACCAATGGGAAAGCTCCATAATACAGCGAAGTAATCATTTCCTATAAAAGCGATGGAGTGACAATGCAGCAATAGGGTGAAATTTGTTCACAGTGTTTTAACGAAAACAGAGCGACCAATTAGAAGCCTGCATTTTTTGAGAAACCGTCGTTAATAATTTTTGATTGGACGAAATTTATTTTTACACAATTAGTATTTTTGTAGAAAATTTGTGGAAGCGCGTACAAAATGTGGGAAAATATCTAGTAAATAACTTGTTCAATTTTAAGGGCCTCCGTGGCTGAGTGGTTAAGACATCACACCGCTGATCGTGAAGTTGTGGGTTCGAATCCCACTGGCTCCATTGCACACACTCTTTGTGTGGAGCTCCTGGTTGTACTTTTCTTGTGTTGTAATATTTCCTTGTGTGCTATCTCCTCCCTGTATATTGACGATGGCTTATAAGCAGGCTTCATGTCGAGCACACAAGTCAAGTGTATGTTGTTCAATAAAAAATTCAATTTTAAATTCCGTATTAAAATAACATTACGGACTCGCACGGAAAATAAATAAAGCATAGCACTTCCGAGCTATGCTTTAAATAGATGCTGACTCCTCAAATTCATTTTAGAAACACCCAAAGACACAGAAACGATTATGCACGTCTATTATTAAAGCATCCAGAAAGCCAAATAGAGAGATGTTTTGCTGGAATGCGATGTTAAAACTAGCTATTTTCTATTCTATTTATTGGTTGCATGTAAAGTTGTTGGTCAATTTTTTCTGTTGGTAAGATTCGAAATATCATAGCAATTTTTAGCAAATTTTTCCACAATGGTAAATCAAAATTAGCTATTTTGAATTTTCATTTAGACTTTTAAAACAATGTCTGAACAATTAACACATTTAAGCGACATTTGAGGCTTCTGTTGCTGACAGTTAAATTTGAATTTTATAAGAAATTTTTAAGTATGTGTTATCCTAGAACTTATTGAAAAAAGGATAACAATAGGAGGTTAAAGATTAATTTTTCAGTTTTTCAAACCGAATCTATTTTGCTAACATTTTGTTTCATTTTGCTATTATTTCTTAACTTTTATTCACCAAATCACTAATGTTGATCAAAATTCATCGAGAACCCTGATTTTTCCTACGCTTCCAGCCCTTTTTGCGTAGGTAGAGTGAGAGAAGTTCGGTTGGTTGATTTTTGACGTCCGATTATCTACGCTAGGGATATAGGACCGGGGAGGGACCGCCCTTCGTGGGGGTCTTTCTAAGGGAACCTAACCCGTATTTACGCAAGGTTCGAAGAAAAGCACGAAAACTCCGAACGGTTAGGCCGACAGCCGCGATTGGGCTCGAACCCAGCACCTGCCGTCTACCAGTTGAGAGGTCCGAACCTCTGGGCCACTGTTGGGGCCGTAGAGTGAGAGAAACTTGCAGTGTATCCCAAATATGTAAAGTGCTCTGTAGTAGAACTAAGTTACGAAATCAGAAAAGTGGCAAGTTTTAACTGTATAGTTAAAATAATAAAGAGAAAAGAATAAAAAAAAATCTGACAGAGTTAGATATCCAACACTGCAATGAAAAAGGTTATTACTCATAATGATGTTCACTACTACTGTTAGAAAATAGATCTATCATAATAGATATAGCATAAATTGGATTGTGTCAAATTTCGTTTCTTTAATTTTTTGTGTAATTTTTTTTTCTGAAAATGAATTTTTTTAACTGTGAAATTATGTGTTTGAAATTTCATGAAAATGTCAGGATGCCGTTCTGGATTAAACAAAGATAAGTTTGAAATTATTTTTTTCTTCAAAAAATATAGGATCCGATATTGTAACTTATTGGCTATCTATACAAAAAAGAATATTTCAATAGATATGTATTTCTAAAGTGTGGTGAGGTGATTTCTTGACCAATGCTATTTAGCGTTATTACCCACCTATCTGTGTAATAACGCCATACAAACAAAACAATAAAATAAGATGGTTTAATGACATGTAAACTGTCTTATTTCTAATATACACTGTCTACAGTAGTATAAATTGACAAATATGAAAAGATTAGCAGCAGTTAGGGAATACGAATTTCTCTTTATACTTTTTGGTTTTAAAAAATGGCAATAATGCTCTCACGCGCATAAAATAAAAAATAAACTCATTTCGGATGTAGTTCCAAAACTGAACACAATCTACCGGAGTAATGACGCCAGTGGATTGCGTTATTACATGTTCATTGTACAGTTTAATTCGATTAGGCCTGGATATATATATATATATATATATATATATATATATATATATATATATATATACACTTCCTCGGAACATATCCAAAATCTCCCACAACATTTTGGAAGTACATGAAATATACTTCAAATTTATACAATAAACAAAATATGTCCTAATGAATATATATAGCTTCAGATCACAGAACTTACAACGAAAATTTTTCATCTGGCTTTGACTTTTATGTGTTGCTTCCAGCGATAAGATCTACAAAGAGAACAAATTAGTTATTGCGGTTGTTGTGATTCAGATTACTGAGAGCTTTTTTGCGCAGAACCCGTAGGCGTCATTTGCCGAATTCCTTGATAATTATGCATGATAATAGCACATGGCTTTATTACCCACACAGCCGTTATTACCTAAGAACACCTTGCTTAATTTTTGAATTTTTGATCAAAATTTACGAAATTGATAAAGAGAATTCCTGATATTGCTGAAAAAGAATCTCTGTGCTCATTTTCAAATTCGAATTCATTAAGAATATTAAATTTGATTTTAAAATTACTGTAAGGCATTTTATAGTTATTATAGGGCATAATTTTGTTGGAAATTGATATGGAATTCAGAAATTTATCCCTAAAAAGAATAACTATATAAGAAATTAAGAAATCAATTTGCTTTTTTTTTTCGATAGGGTGTTACGTAATTAAATTACAAAATCGAGGAATAGCTAAAAAAACTAGTCGTTGGGGGCCACCGTAATACTTACCCATCATGGATATGTATATGAAAATAAAACATGTGAAAACTATTTATACAATGCATTGCACTTCATAAACAAAATTTAAATATTGTTAATATACATAGTAATGCTTTATTAAAGAACTGCTGATGTACCAATTTCGACAAATTATATAAAACGCCAAACTACTCAAGTAGTGCCGAACTGCATAAAAGAAACATCCTTATAACTCCAAAAATAATAATTCTATTAACTAACAATTAACTGTGTCGGATTAAGCGTCTCATTTCCAATTAAAATATACCTCTAAATTGAAATTTGAATGAAATACAGGGTCATGAAAAATCGAAGAATCTGGAAACAGGATTACAAATATCTCGGCAACTAATAATCAGATCGACTTCGTTCAATATGCAAAATATGTGTTCTTTTATTGCCTTTTACGTCCATTCCTTAAAACAAAAAAATTCGAAAATTTTTATGCACCTTTCATCAGAACGAAGTTTTCGTGGGTCCGAAAAAATAGTTCTGGATAATCGAGGTTGCTGATATTAAATAGGCTTCGTCCCATTCTTACATACTAACTACATATAAAATTTCAAGTCACTATCTCAATTTGTTCGGGAGATAGAGCGTTTATAGACAGACAGACAGACAGACGGACGGCAATTTTTTTTCTAAAAATATGTTTTTCGGAATCTCCACTATCTAAAACGTGTAAATCCGTCAAAATTTTTTTTTCGATTTTCAAAACGATTGCAAGACTTACCCTATACTACGCATGATGGGTAAGTAATAAGGTGCATGGTGCATTTTAAAATTCCTTTTTAAAATGTTAAATATTTTATTGAAAAAAATGAAAAGTTGTTAAAATTTTATTAAGATTAGAATTTATTTTTAAGGTATTCTACATACTTATAGTAAAATATATATTTGCACAAAATTTCAAATATCTCTTATAAAAATTAAAAGGGATTTTTTTTTTAAATTATCGTTCGCTTAATATTTTAATGTACATTTCTTCTCATGCTATGCATAAATTTGAGATTAAAACATACAATCCATTATCTCTACTTAAAAGATGTAAATTATAAAATGGTGGAACATTAAATTCAACTCTGTTCCCATAACGCAAACTTAAAATATTTAAATCTTATTAAATTCAGTAACATTTCATATTCCTGAAATCTTAACTTCAAAAGAACTTTTTGAAATTATAATCAAACTTAAAACCCTTAAACTAATATTCTTTGACAGTTCCTCTGTTTAAATACAGGAGAAATTAAAGTGCTCAATCACATTGACCAGTACGCAACTAATGTTATTAATGCATGTTTCTCAAAAGGATTGATTTTATTAATCAAAGAACGCGGAGGTAAAGTTAAAGCTCTTATGATCGATATTTAAGTTTGCATTTGTGATTATTAATTTGTCACCAGATTAAATAAACTTTATATTTTATTGGAAATAAAGTGTTTGGTTTGAATTTTAGATTAAGTTTGCTTTATATGTAGAGACTGGATTGAAAAATTGCAACTTTGATTTATTTTTAATTATTACTATATATAGAAAAAGGCTTTTAGGTAACAGTAATGGACTTCTAAAAAATATCACAAAAAATTCTAAATAACTTAAAATATTTTTTTTTTCGATTTTAGATTGTTAAATGCATTAATCAAATTTTCGCATAATGTTACACATATGCTTTGAAAACGAATAATTTTCATTTAATAACCCATTTAAAATCTCTTACATTTTTGTTGTTTATCGAGGCATTAAAATTATTGTTAAATAAATATTGTTAAAGATCAATTTCTTATACTTAATAGTGATTTCATGGCGAAAAATTATTTAAAATGTATATTTATTGGCAGAACTAGCTAAAAAAATTAATGCACATTGAGCAATTTAAAATTTCGTTTAAAAATGTTAAGTTTTTTCAAAGATTTTTAAATTTTATTAAGGTTGGAAATTATTTTTAATGCATTCTAAGTATTTATAGTAAGGTATATATTTTCACAAAATTTTAAATATCTATTAGAAAAATTAAAAAGGATTTTTTACCATTCATCAATCTCATAAGATTATTATCTAAAACTTTTTCTCATGCTACGCCTCAATTTGAGATTAAAACATATACTTCATAACCTTTCCTTAAAAGCTGTAAATTATAAAATGGTGAAACATTAAACTCCACTCCGCTTCCATAACGCAAATATAAAATATTAAAATTTTATTAAATTCTGGAGCTTCTCATATTCTGACATCCTAACATCAAAAGGATTTTATGAATTTATAACCAAACATAAACCCTAAATCTAACATTCTTTGACAGTTGCTCTGTTTAAATACAGGGGAAATTAAAGGGCACGATCAAATTGACCAGTAAGCATGTAATGTTATTAATGTTTGTTTCTCAAAAGGTTGATTTTAGAAATCAGAGAACTCGGAGTAAAGTTAAAGCTCTTATGATTTTATATTCACGTTTGCATTTGTGATTATTAAATTGCCACCAGATTAACTAAATATTTAAATTTGTTGAACATAAAATATTTGGTTTGAATTTTGCATTAAATTTGTTTTAAATGTAGTGATAAAGGTGGATAATTTCGACTTTTATTTATATATTTTTTATTATTATTCCATTGAAAAACACTTTAAAGTAATAGTATTGGATGATAATAGAATGTAACCGAAAATTCTAAATACCTTACAGTGACATTGTTTCTGGTTTTAGATTGTGAAATGCAATAATTAAAACACCGCATATTGTTACTTAAATGTATTCGAAAAGAAAGATTTTAATTAATAATAACGCAATTAGAATATCTTAATTTTATTTTGTTTATCAAGGTTTTAGATTTGTTGTTACGCGACTATATATAAGCACGAAATTCATTTTTAGTGTTTTTTCAAAACAAACACATGAAGTGTTTGTTTTGATTTTTGCGTTAAATTTGCTTTAAATAAAGTGACTGGAGTCGAAAATTACAGTCGTGTTTTATTTTTTATTATAATTATTATAGTGAAAAATGCTTTCAAGTAACAGTAAAGGACGTATATAAAGTGTTACCAAAAATATAAATATCTTACAGTATTATTTCTTCCGATTTTAGATTTTTAAATGCATCACTTAATATGTCACATAATTTTACTTAAATGTCTTGGAAACGAAAGTTTTGATTTTAATAACATGTTTAAAATCTCTTAACTTGACGTTGTTTATGCATTAGACCTGTTCTTAAATGAATATAGACAAACACCAAATTCTTTTACTTAATAGTGTTTTAACTGCGAAAAATTGATTATCCATCTAGAAGTGTGAAAATGTTTAAACTTTAAAAAAGGTACTGTGATTTGTTTTAAGAATTAAGTTACGATTAAGCATCATCTACATCAAGTAAATATTCTAAACCAACACATAACACTAATTTTGACAGAATCAAGACTCTAAAAATAGTTATTTAAATGATTAATTCCATTACAATAAGTTAAAACACATGCATACTTCATAAAAAAGTTAAATATAATGTCTTTTCTAATACAAAATAAATATTTTTAAAATATTTACATTGAAAAAGTCAACTTTATTAGTATATATAAATTGCTTCTATTTCTTTAATTTCAACTACTGATGACATCACATACAGTCAAACATTATATGGAAAAGAAAAGTATATCTAATACTAGTTTTCAAATAAATTTTCGAGTTCTATTGAACCGGAAATAATAACGCATACAGACTAATTTAATGTGCAATGTTCACTTAAAAATTCGTGCAGAAATAACAATTGCAACATACTAACGTTTTCAATGCGAAAATACAATTCTGTTAGAATATTTGGATAATTCCGTGCTTATTAAATATTGAGATACTAAACGAATAGTTATTCGGCGAAGCAAGTTATGAAACATGTAAAATATTTTTTGAAGTCCTAGTGTTATAATCACTTTTAATACCTGCACAATTAATTGCTATGCATATAGATTTTTTAGAATTTTTCAAAACACTCCCTAACGTATTCGAAACGCGTAATTCCCTGCCTGCATTTTTAGAGCTTCTATAAATCTATTTTTCATCAATATCGGAAGGTTTCGTTTGATTATTTGCTGCGGTTGATATACACTGCTCAAAAATTTAGAGGTGCAAGCAAAGTAGATTAGAAAACCTAGCGATAAAACCATTTATTAACATAAAATGGATAGTACAAGGCCTATTAATGCGCAATACGGAAAAAGACGCAGAAAATTTAATTAAGCTTTAATTCTTTGAAATTATGGAAAAACAAGAAAAGAGGATTTAGGGCAGCAATTCGGTTACATGTAAATGATAAAAAAAGTATTGTTTAGAAAGGAAGCAATATTTTTAATGTGGCGTGTGGTCTCCTTGAAAAGCTAAGGCTGCTGAACACCCGTTTTCCATGGATGAGATGATTTTGTCGATTAGTCTTTAAGGACTACTGTTCCACTCTTCAAAAAGTAGAATCTCCAACTCACGACAGTAAAAGGAGGCTTGATATCGTAGCAATGCGTCGTCCGAAAATATCCCAATTATGTGCGAACGGGTTCAGGTCAATAGTACCTTGTAATTCCATACTCTGAACTTTTTCTGTTTCCATCATTTTCTTCACTAGTGGAGCCGTATGCAGTCTGGCATTAGCATGCTGGACAACAAAGGAATCTCCGATCGCTGCCACGTACGTTATGACATGAGGTCTCAGTATCTCGTCTGCATACATTTGGGGCGTCAAAGTACTATTACGAATGATATGTAAGTCCGTACGTAAACCTATACTGATTACACCCCATACCATCAAACTACCTCGTCTGTATTGTGAACTTGCACGAATGAATGTGGCGTTATTTCAAGTGCCCCTTTTTCTCCATACCAAAACACGTTGGCTGTCCCACTCCTAAATCAATCTAGACTCTTCTCTAAACGGCATTTGTCTCCAATCCTGTTGCTCCCAATGTCGATGTTCAGGAACCCATCTTCTTTCAAACGGTGGCTTAAGATCAACGGAATGCAGATCATTGGCCTATGTGCATAGAGACCTCCCTGGTGATGCCTATTACTTATAGCTTAACTGGACACTGTTAGTCATGTTGCCATGAGCAACTGCCATTGCAGCTGAGTAGTATTTTACCGTTTCGACGAGTTGTTAACAACATATATATCGGTCATCAGTTGCTGTAATGGCGCATGGCCGATGTCTAACATTCTCTATTTCATGGAATCAATTTCGAAGCCATGAAACGACACTTCTTGTGACTCCAACAGCGGCTGCTCCACTTCGTTATGTTTCACAATTCTACTCTGCTTATAACACGGCATGTCGTGGATTCGGGTAAATCACGTAGTTGAGATATTTTCAAGTCACCCTTTCTCAAATAATTGTAATAATAATAATCTGAGCAATTGAATGTTACACTTAAGGTAGTGAAACAGACATTTCTACAACATCCCGATTTCTGTTCATTTTCAGTTTTTGGACGTCATAAACGTTGATTTACCTATAAAATTTGCTTCTTTCGTTTCTCTCTAGGCGTTTAATTATCAATGATTTTTCTTATGTTACTTATCGGTGTAAGTATTTGCGGATTTTCGTTAAACCATGTGCTCACTTCATTGTTTTTAGCGGGTTATCTGAGAAAATTAATACAAAATACATTTTCAAAACTATTGTTTCCAAACATGTAATCTCTTAATCTGTGATAGGTTTACAAACATTAACTTTCTATACATTTGAATCATGCAAATAAAAGGCAATAGTTCTTCATATAATATTTTGCAAAACCTTTGACCCCCTATCAATGGTATTCTGAACTGTTATTTTTTTTCCCGAAATGTTGCAAACTCAAATAATTCTCTTGAATAAAAGTAGTTTGTGTGAAAAATCAGTGTAAAACTATTTCATATTTAAATATGACGTATTTGGATACATACTACATAAAAAAATATAAAGATGATACATCCCCTATTTTGTTCCTTGTTGTTTCAGAAATAATAACATGTATCTTAACTTTCTCATTTCTGATGTCGCTTGTAGGACACTAACAAGCAGCCTTCATATAAATAAAAATAATTCTAGAATTCTTAGTTCTATAGTTCTCGTAATATTTGTCTCAGAACTGAAAAGGATATACTACAATTGCACTACTACTACTACTTATAACAATAATATTTTTTAAGCGTTACTTTGCGATTAATTTATATTAATGTTTATTTTGTTGATATAATTTCCAAGCTGAATATTTGTTTAAGGACTAAAATCTTTAGGAAATAAAGAATATAACTTATATTTAAATATTATCCCTTTTATAAAATATAAAGCCGGGATACAGGAGCATGCAGTTATATTTATTCAAAAATAACCATTAATCTGATAGTATAATATTATCTTATACTATAATGCGAGCAAAAATTGTGTGTGTGTGTGTGGGTAAATTTTATCTCAAAAACGGCTGTAACGATTTTCGCAAAAATTTGGATTTTACCATTTTCGGGCACGAGAAGACCATTGGGCTAGGTCACATGTTCGAGAAAATTCGATTATTGGGTCATTTTGGGTCATAATGGGTCAGGATCAAGCTATTTATATCTAGAGAACGGCTGGATCGATTTCAAGGAAATTTTGTATCCAATAGTTTTTTGGCACGAGAAAACAATTGAGCTGGGTCACATGTTCAAAAGATTTTGATTAGTGGGTCATTTTTGGGTCATTGTGGGTCAAGCCATTTTTATTTAAAAAACGGCTCTAACGATTTCGACCAAATTTTATATTTTACCGTTTTGGATTACAAGAAGACCATTGAATTAGGTAACATGTTCGAGAAAATTCGGTTAGTGGGTCATTTTTGGGGTCATTGTGGGTCGTGCTATTTTTATCTAGAGATTTTCTCACGTAATTTTGACTAAAAATTGCATTCTATGGTTTTCGAGCACGAGAAAAACATTGGGCTAGGTTACATGCTCGAAAAAAAAATTTAATGGGTCATATTGGGTCATTAAGGATTTGGGTCAAGCTATTTATATTTAAAGAACGGCGTGATGGATTATAACGAAATTTTGTAGTAGCAGTTTTTTGACATGAGAAAACTAATGGGCTAAATCACATGTTTGAGAGATTTCGACTATGAGGGTCATTTGTGGGTCATGATGAGTCATAATGGGTCATGGTCAAGCTATATCTAAATAACAGGTGGATCGATTTTAACGAAATTTTGTATGCAACATTTTTTTGGCACGATAAAATCATTGGACTAGGTTACATGTTCGGAAAATTTCGATTAATGGGTCATTTTGGGTCATTAAGAGTCTGGGTCAAGCTATTTATATTTAAAGAACGGCGTGATGGATTATAACGAAATTTTGTACGTAACAGTTTTTTGACATGAGAAAACTAATGGGCTAAATTACATGTTTGAGAGATTTCGACTATGAGGGTCATTTCTGGGTCATGGTCAAGCTATATCTAAAGAACAGGTGGATCGATTTTAATGAAACTTTGTGTGCAACATTTTTTTGGCACGATAAAATCATTGGACTAGGTTACATGTTCGAAAAATTTCGATTAATGGGTCATTTTGGATCATAAAGGGTCTAGGTCAAGCTATATATAATTAAAGAACGGCAGGATCAATTTTAACGAAATTCTGTACATAACAATTTTTAGAAACGAGAAAACTAATGGACTAAGTCACATATTCGAGAGCTTTCGATTATAAGGGTCATTTGTGGGTCTTAATGGGTCAGGGTCAAGCTATATCTAAAGAATGGTTGGGTCGATTTTAACGAAATTTTGTATACAACATATTTTTGGCATGAGAAAATCATTGGGGTAGGTCACATGTTCGAGAAATTTCGATTAGTGGGCCACTTTTGGGTCATTCTAATTTTATCTAGACAACATTTCGCGCAATTTTGACTAAATTTTGTATTTTATCGTTTTCGGGCACAAGAAAATCACTGGGTTATGACAGATTTTTGTGAAAATTCGATCAATGGGTCATTTTGGATCATAAGGAGTCGGGGTCAAACTAACTATATCTAAAAAGCGGCTCAATCGATTTTATCTAAATTTTGTATCTAATGTTTTTCGGCATGCTAAAACTAATGAGCTAGGCCACACGTTCGAGAGATTTCGATTATAAGGGTCATTTGTTGGTCATGATGGGTCATGCTAATTTTATATAGAAAACAGTACTCACTATTTTGACTATACTTTGTATTATATCATTTTTGAGCAAGAGAAAACCATTTGGCTTGGACATATGCTCGCAAAAATTCGATTTGTGGGTCATTTTGGGTCTTAATGAGCTAGGGTCATTCTAATTATATATAACAACGACTCAATCAACTTTACCTAAATTTTGAAACAAAACGTTTTTTGTCACGAGAAGACTATTGAGCTGAGTCGCATGTTAAACAAAATTATATTAGTGGGTCATTTCGCTTTATTGCTGAATGCTGCCAAGATAATTTTACCTAAAAAATGGCTTAAACGATTTTGTTTCAATTTTATATTCTACTGTTTTTGATTACCTGAAGACGATTGAGCTATGTCACATGCTTGATCAAATTTGATTAGTGGCTCATTTTGGGTAATACTGGTCAGGGTCACGAGAATATAGCAAAAGCCAATAACTTGGTGATATTTGAGAAAATATTTGCGACATATGGCCAAAAAATCGACTATAAAAATTACGAAAACCAAAACACGTATTTGGAGCCAAATGAAAGAATGCCTCCAAATTTGGCTATATCTAGCAAAAAATATTGTCTTTCAGAATGTAAAGAATTTTTTTATACATTCTCAGAGCTGCCAAGTCTCCGGCTTTTTGGATACCAGTATTATTATACAGAAAATGATGTTTTAAGTAATTGGAACATTGAGACGATTTAAAAACAGGTGATTTTCTCTAAAATAATACTGGTGTGCAAAAAGCCGGAGACTTGGCAGCTCTGCATTCTTAAGAGGATTCGAGATGCATGGTTAAACCAATCAGAGTCGAGCTAAAAGAGTGATTTAGATCGATGTCCTTTCGTTGTAAATTTTAAAATAAAGTAAAATTTATAAACATGCGTATAAAAACATAGTTTTCTTATTGATTGTTTTTCTAAATAATACTATTATAAACATGTTTTACAGTAATAATACAGAGTTAATGATACAGTGAAAATACTATATCGAGTTGAACATAGTTAATTTTGACCGAGCTAAGCTCAGTCTCCCCTGCTAGTATCCTCATAAATTGTCGAAGCCATTGTAATAAAAAGTTGCAAGCAGGATGTACCTCAAAATCATTTATTTCAAAATATTCGCGTATTATAAAAAAATAATACACCAAAGTACCTTTTCGAAAGCTGCTAAAAATGTATCAGTCTTCAGTAATTTATTATGATATTGAAGATGCGCACATAAAATTTATTCTCAAAAAATGAAACAAACTTCCTATAAATTTTTTAAAGCTATAGTATAATTTATTATTCTTTTGAGATATAATACTTCAAAGATTCAAAAATATCATTTCACATCACTTTCTTTGGTAAGTATGAAATGTAAATTTTAAAAGGGTTTATACATAAAAATTTGAAAAAAAAACTTTGCGAAAATCTTGAAAAAACTAAATTATTTTAAGTATAAATAATTTTTTCGGTGCAACGTTTTCGGATTTTTTTCTTTCCGGTCACGTACTAGATGTAATCGTAAATAAAGTACTTTGAAAAGAAATGGCAACACTGTTAAAACTACGGGTGACGCATTACACCTTTTAGGGGTGAGAGGCTTGAGAGAATATTTAAAATCTAAATTCATTGTGTGGGTCAATCCATTTCAAGTGGTCCTGCACTGGTCGCTCGACCATTTTTAAAAAATCTGAAATTTTTTGTACAACAACCCTCAAATGATGGAAATTCAAATTGACCGTTATTTTAATTTTACTATTTTTTGTTTTTGCATGGCGACCATCTTTGTTTCATCGTGGGCAGTGATTTTCTCAGGTACTAGGATACACAAAATTGTAAATATCTTGTCTTTTTTTTTCCAATTGAAATGGGGTTTGCAGCATTTTGTTCAGAATAAAATAGGCTAAATGTACGGTTGTAGAATAATTTTGAAAAATAAAATTTTACAGGTGAAATTTTAGCACAAAATTTAAGATTTTTTCTATAATCTATCCGTTTGCAAGAAGAATTTTTTTCATGTAAGGAAAAATGTCAACCTTACACAATTTTTTCTACAAATAGGTCAAACGTGCGTGTACTCATACACCAAGTCCCAGATATGAGAGTTAATTTCTCTTTGCGAAAAAAATTCCGAAAATCGTCAAAAATTTCAAAAATCGCTCTATATAGGTTTTGATATCTCTGGTGGGGCACGGGATAAAATCTGAAATTCTGGCCTTTGATAGTATTGTATAATAGGGTTATGTACAACAAATTTCAAGAAGGCGATTTGACTACAAGCTGAGATATGACATGGACAATATATGAAAACAATACTGCCAAACTATTGTAACCTACCATGTAATTGTGGATACCTCTAAAATTAAAATTAATGATTTATGGTACAAAGTTAAATGTTAATTACGAATACCCTCTTCAAATGATTCTGTGTGATTTAAACAATTCAGAATGTATGCTAAGCCAATACACTATTTGTCCAGATGAACAAACCTAATAGAAATGCTATTGCAACAATTTTACTCGGAACACATTGTGTTGTAAAAATCTGAAATTCTGGCCTTTGATAGTATTGTGTAGTAGTGTTATGTACAAAAAATTTCAAAAAGGAGATTTGGCTATAGCTGAGATACGGTGATTAAAAAATTTTAAGAAATGCTATTATGAGTACATTAGGAGAAATGAGATTAGTCTCATTTATTACAATATTTACACAGAAAATGAAGTTTGTTGAAAACAGTTTAATAATAAATGTTTAATATTACAAAGATACTATATATGCTCAACAAAGAGCTTCACAGTATTTACGAGAGATGTTATGAGTTCGACCAATTACTGTTGTCAGTCCATCAGGCTGTTCTTTCTCAAAATTTTATTTGAAGCCACCCAAGTCTTGTCATACCTTGCTAACTTGAATGAAATTCTCTAGGTTTAATAATTGAAACCATGTCAACTCGATCAGTTGCAACCCATTGTCTGAAATTTACTTTTTCTGAAATGTGTACCGAGTAAAATTGTTGCAGTAGCATTTCTAGTAGGTTTGTTCTTCTGAACAAATAGTGTATTGGCTTAGCATACATTCTAAATTGTTTAAAACACACAGAAGCATTTGAAGAAGATATTTGTAATTAACATTTAACTTTGTACCATAAATAATTAATTTAAAATTTTGGAGGTATGAACAATTACATAGTAGGTTACAATAGTTTGGCAGTATTGTTTTCACATATTGTCCATATCATATCTCAGCTTGTAGTCAAATCTCCTTCTTGAAATTTTTTTTACATAACACTACTACAAAATACTAATTAAGGCCAGAATTTCAAATTTTTATCTCGTGCTCCACCAGAGATATCCAAGCCTAAAAAGGGCGATTTTTTAAATTTTTAATGAATTTCGGAATTTTTTTTGCAAAGAGAAATCAGCTTTCAGATCTGGGACTTGGTGTATGAGTATACGCACTTTTGACCTATTTGTAGAAAAAATTGTGTAAGGTTTACAGTCTTGTGGAACAATTACATAATAGGTTACAATAGTTTGTAAATATTGTTTCACATATTGTCCATGTCATATCTCAGCCTGTAGTCAAATCTCCTTCTTGAAATTTTTTGTGTATAACACTACTACACAATACTATCAAAGGCCAGAATTTAAAATTTTTATCTCATGCCCCACCAGAGATATCAAAGCCTAAAAAGTGCGATTTTTGAAATTTTTTTGAAAATTTTCGGAATTTTTTTCGTAAAGAGAAATTAACTCCCAGATCTGGGACTTGGTATATGAGTACACGCACTTTTGACCTATTTGTAGAAAAAATTGTGTAAGGTTGACAGTTTACCTTACATAAAACATTTCCTCTTGCAAATGGATAGATTTTGGAAAAAAGCTTAAATTTTGTGCTCAAAATTCACCTGTAAAAATTTATTTTTCAAAATTATTCTACCACCGTACATTTAGCCTATTTTATTTTGAAGAAAATGCTGCAAACCCCATTCCAACTATGAAAATAAAAGACGAGATATTTACAATTTTGTGTATCCTAGTATTTGAGAAAATCACTAAACACGATGAAACAAAGATGGCCGCCATGCACAAACAAAAAATAATAAAATTAAAATAACGGTCAATTTGAACTTCCATCATTTGAGGGTTGTTGTACAAAAAATTTCAGAATTTTTAAAAATGGGCGTGCAACCAAAAAAATATTTTCTGGACCACTTGAAATGGATTGACCCGTGTGTGTTTACGTAGAGTAACTTACATTCCTCCACTTATCTTCATATACAATGCTCATTCGGCTTCTGTTATTTTTTGGGACAAATATCACTGTTCTTTTTATTTATATATAAAAGTAAATCATGTACAAATTCGCTTTATTTAAGGAGAGATTTTCAAGAAGAAAATACAGGTACTGAAGTATTTCCTGGTATGAAATTTTCAGAACCCGTATGAACCTTGATAATTGTATCGGGTTTTGTTATCCCTACAATCATTCTATGCATTTGATAGAGAAATCTCCAAAAATAATATTTCAATATTTAATGTTAACACATTCTCATTTCTTTATTATTGGAAATTTTTTTATATTTTTTTCTTCACAAAACCACAATACTATTCCTGTCATATTTAAAATTATTTTTATGTGTCTTCTATCATAATAGTATAAGAATATTCCGTATGCATATCTGAATGTTAAATGGAATACATCAATGTATCTCCTTATACAAGAACACAACACAAATTATCTGTACAATATTCTAAGAACATTCTATTATCATGAAATATTTGAAAATCTTGTACGAGATGAAACTCTTTAACAACAGTAATTTATAAAATGTTCACGATCTCAAACAGTAATACAATTCAGATCCCACAGGTCTCGCAGATTTAATTTAGCAGAATAAAATACATAATTAATGCACCCAGTTTTCTTCGTTTAAAAGCAATAATACACAAAGGACCATTTTACTTCTGTATATAGAAAATAAAATTCACGCAAGTGAATGTTAATACGCAGATCGTGCAATTTAAGCAGCGCCTGCCGAATGATTCATGCATTAATTTCATAAAAATGGTATTTTTTTGGCAGAATCCACATACAAAATTATACAATATTAGCATATTTTTATAACAATTGATCAAGACTCGGTAATAAGAATGCTAAACTTTCAATTATTTTAGTAACTAGCTGTGAATATTTTTTTCAGTTACGGGAAACTATTATTGTGATAGATTATGTGTCACATTATGATGCAAGAAATTGTATTCGTGATCTTGTTGTAAATATTCCGTTATTGTTTACTCATGTCTTTAATAAAAGATTTCAGATAAATACATATTTCTTTTCTGAAAACGGTTTCACCTAGTAAAAAAAATATCGTCGATATTCTCATTAAAGTTATTGTTTTTAGCAATGTATATAAAAGCACGAATACCTAAAAATGACTTTTGTTTCCTTTTCCCTTTGTTTTGTGTTTAATTATTTATTCATTTGTAAAAAACAATGGTTTTTATTAAAATTTTTAAGTCTACTGATTTACTTTTTTTTTACTCAGAAAATTATAAAGTTTAAAGCAAAAATTAAATAAATTGGCAAATTACGTAAATATGTTATTACCAAGTGAATCGTCTAGATTTCACAATAATGAAGAACGAATGTGGGGAAAATTTGCTCTAATTCATTTTTAAATGTAAATTTATGGAACATCAAGATAAAAATTAAAAATATTCAAATTTATAATACGAATGAATCTAAAAAAGTCTTAATATAATAGAAAATAAGAACTTGTTTTTATTTTAATATTTTGTAGAAGGGTTTTATTACGAGATATGTGACATTATTTGAAATATTTCACATATTTTTAAACATCAGTTTCTTTCAAAAGTAAAAACGAAATTGTAAGATGATGCATATGGTGATAAATTTAAACAATTGAGCATACATTGCCAAATTCTCTCATACACTATATGGCCATTGATTATTGGACACTTGTGATTTTAGACATTTTGTTAAATATCTAGAAAAATACATGAGGAATCATCTCGAAACTCTTAGTGTATAAATATAAAAATCCCTGTCGGCTGGGCCTATAGGCGGAGGTAGATTTCGAAGAGTGCTCATTTCAACAACAAAAAAATATATATATGATTAGAGATAAACCCAGTTTAATAACTTCATTTGGCCGTTTATGAAAAATTTTTAATTTCATTTTTCTGCAAAAACTGGTTTTATCAGAATCATCTTAAGAAAAATTCAGCTCAAATGCCCATTATGACAACATATTTTGAAATAGATTCTAAATTTATTAAAAAATCGACCAAAACAGTACATTATACAGTTCCTAAATAACAAAAAACTGTCAGTTGAAAGCATTTGAGAAAAAAATCGAATTTAAAAATGAGTCCTAAAATAACCGATTTGTTGTTTGAATACATCCTTAATTCTTTAATCATGATTGCTTTGGAAAATTTTGTGCGAAATACTCAATTTGACAGCATTTTTAAAAATATATTCTATCTTTATCAAAAAACTGGCCAATGCGTCACAGTATATAGTTCCTAAATAAGAGGATCTGTAAATTGGATGCATTTGAGAGCAAAAATGGATTTTAAAACGAGTCATAAAAAACGCAATTTGCTATGTGAAAACTTCCTTAAATTTTCAAATCTCGAAGACTTCGGGAAATTCTGTTCAAAATACCCATTTTTGGTAGCCTTTTTCAAAATATATTCTGTCTTTATCTGAAAACCGTTCAATACATCACATTATATAGTTCCTAAATAAGAGGATCTGTAAATTGGATGCATTTGAGAGCAAAAATGGATTTAAAAACGAGTCAGAAAAAAACGCAATTTCTTATTTGAACACTTCCTTAAATTTTCAGTCACGATGATTTCTGAAAATTCTGTTCAAAATACCCTTTTTGGTACCCTTTTTTGAAATATATTCCGTCTTTATCAAAAAACTGACCAATGCATCACATTATATAGTTCCTAAATAAGAGGATCTGCAAATTGGATGCGTTTGAGAACAAAAATGGATTTTAAACGAATGAGAAAAAAACGCAATTTCTTATTTGAATACTTACTTCAATTTTCAGTCCCGATGACTTTCGGAAATTCTGTTCAAAATACCCTTTTTGGTAGCCTTTTTTGAAATATATTCTGTCTTTATCAGAAAATTGACCAATGCGCCACTTTATACAGTTTCTAAATAAGAGGATCTACCATTTGGATGCGTTTAAAATCAAAAATGAATTTAAAAATGAGTCAGAATATAAGCCGTTTGGATTTGAGGTTTTTTCTCCAACTCCTATTTTTGTTTAATTTATTTTTGCTATACGAAATGGTCCTATGAAAATCTTGTCAATATAAAAGTTGTAGATATTTTTGAAAAGATGTAAAATAAATTTAATCAGATTTGATATCTTAAAAATTGACGGAGTTATAAATTTTTCTCTTTTTTCAGCGCCCTTTTTCTTTTAGTTTTTAATTTTTTTCATCGGTAAAAGTTGGTCCTATCAAAAACTTGTAAATACAAAAGTTTTAGATAATTTTAAGAACATTTATAAAAAATTTAGTTGGATTTGATATCTTGAAAATTGACGAAGTAATGAATTTTTTTCTCTCAAAAACCCTGTTTTTTTCGCCCCTTGAGCCCACTTCTAAATTTATCAACATTCTGTCATATATATACATTTGGCCCATGTTTGAGAAGTAATATAAACTTTAAACCGATTCGATATCTGCTTTAATTAAGAAGTTATGGCGTTTTTTCGGTTTTCACAAAAACGCCCCCTTTTCCGACCCCCTTGGTCCGATTTTGCCCATTAACGAACTCAGCCAAGATTTTATACCCATTGATTTTATGTACAAGTTTCGTGGAGATTGGTGAAGAATTATAGAAATTATCGTGTCCATAAAAAAGTGAGATATATAGATAGATAGATAGATAGATAGATATATAAACTGGTGCGATTGCAATAGGTAGTGTTTCTTACGAAATCTACCTAATAGTATAAGTCATGCATCTCCGTGAAGAATTTTTCCCGAAACTCCATAAGAGACGGTCAACAAATTAAAAAAGAATGAATATTTTTTGAATAACCCTGTCAAAACTAATGTAGCAAAAGCGCTCAAACTCTAGATTATGATTGAACGCCTTATTGTAATACGCCTTGTTCATTTTTATGCAAGTAGCATGCATACTCGCAGAGTAATTAAGGTTTTTATAAAAATGGTCCCAAAGTTTTCCAAGTTTTTCCTTATTTGCTTCCTTATTTTATTCCTTCCCCTTCCTTCCTTTCAGAGTTCTTAATATAAAATTTTATTGTTTCCAGAAAATATAACAAACAATATTGGACACAGTACCCTGTAATCAGAATTAAAAATGATGAAAATTGTATACAAAATGAGTTGGTTTACTAAATAATTTTTTACTGCGCATGCGTCAACGATATCAAAATTTCATTTGCATATTATGTTAGCTAAATGTATAGAGCAACTTTTGTGAAAGTCACAAAATCATAACTTGAAAATTCTGAATATAATCGGCAATTGAATAAGTTATAAATCCGTGATTCTCAAAGTGAAGCAAAAACAAGAGGGGCTGTATCCATATATTCATTGATTAGTGTCAATATTGAATATACAATACGGGATGTACTACTACATTTGCATAAAATCCCTCATTTTTTTGCTTCATTTTGGAAACAACGGATTTTGCCCTTTTTCTATAGACGATCATTTTCAGAATTTTCAAGCTATGATTTTGAAACTTTTACAAAAGTTGCTCTATACATTTAGCTAACATAATATGCAAATGAAATTTTGATATCTTTGACGCATGCGCAGTAAAAATGTATTTAGTAAACCTACTCATTTTTCATACAATTTTTATTATTTTTTAATTTTGATTACAGGGTACTATGCGCAATGATGTTTGTCATATTTTCTGAAAAAATATTATTTTATATTAAGAACTCTGAAAATTATAAGGAAAAAACTTGGAAAAATTTGGGACCATTTTTATAAAAACCTTAATTACTCTGTGAATATACATGCTATTTGCATAAAAATGAACACAGTGTATTACAATAAGGCATTCAATCATAATCTAGAGTTTGAGCGCTTTTGCTACATTAGTTTTGACAGGGTTATTCAAAAGATATTCATTATTTTTTAATTTGTTGACGGTCCCCTATGGAGTTTCGGTAAAAAATCTTTACGGAGATGTATGACGTATACTATTATATTTATACACTAAGAGTTTTGAGATGATTCCTTGTGTATTTTTCTAGATATTTAGTAAAATGTCTAAAATTGCAATTGTCCAATATAATCAATGGCCATATAGTGTATAAGGCAAACTAAAAAAATGAAATACATGTCTTTGGCTTTACCTTTTAACTCAGTGTTTGAGTAAAGTACATTTCCACATTGACTGTCAAAAGCGAAAGTTCAACGCAATTCAACTTTTATGACAATATAAAAAAATATTAAATCCATTAGATTTTTAAACCAATTGATTTTTAAAAAAATTCACCTTTTATGTAAACATTTTAATAAACAATTTATATTACTTGAGATAAGTGTTACAAAAATGATTAAGGTCAAATGACATTGACATGATTTGGTTTCAATCTGATAAGAACCATAATCATAATAAAAATAAAAATTCAAATATTCTCACGGTTAATATAAAGGACACACGACAATCAGATGTAAACATAATCATCTCGATGTATAGCAAGTAAAATTAAATTAAAATAAGCTATGCTCTAAATTTATATTCCAACTTGTCTCATCCATTCAAACATTTTTATAATGAATATAATCCTCGTGAATGCTTGAATGGGATGAGCCAAGTTACCCAAGCAAATTTATTATGTCTGCTCAAAAATAGGCTACATAATATGTTGATGCCACTACGATCAAATAGTTGCAGGAGGAAAGAATGATTCTAAATTCCAATTTCTGTGATACTACAGAGTTTAGAAACTTTAAATGTGGGTGTGATTACTTATAAATTATAAATCCTAAGAATTGTCGACAGTAATTTTGATTTTTTACAAGCTGGGAAGGGGGGAGCCAAAAACTTTGTAAATCACGATTTCTACGCAATCTCAGAAAATAATAAATACTAGTGCTCTCGATTATACGTTTATACGCGTATACGTATAATACGTATTATACGAAATACGGATCAACTATACGTATAATACGGCATCGGCGGTTATACGTATTGCGCAAAACAACATATACGGTACATCGTATATACGGATCTTATCCAAGCGGTTAAACGTATAAACGTTTAAACGTTTTTCATTCAAGATATGAAATTTGATGTTTCAATGCTTTTCTGCGGATTACAGACATTGAGAAATATCCGGTTGAGTATCCCTATCGCGATTCTCTGTTTAAAAAACTACGATGCGTTTACTTAACTACTACTTATTATGCAGGTACCTAAAAAATCTGAATACGTTTCTCAGTTTAAATTTTGGTTTCTTATTAAATTACTTCTGGTTAAAGTTATTTATTATAAATTGTCTTACATTAGTTGTGGATAGAATCAAACTAATCTTTGAAAGAGCTGTGGCTCAGTACTTAGTTTTTTTATATTTTCTTGTATCTTAACAAGAAGAAAGTAATGGATTCGAGAAATCTTTCGACTGGTTCACACTTTTTAAGGGTAAGATAGTCCGAAAAATAAGATAGTCCTGTCTGTGACTTTGTCTATATGTGGTATGAATTTTGTTCCACCAGTTGCACAGAATGAGTTTTCAGCAATATCATCATCACATAGCAGGCAGTAGGCTCTGTCATTCTTTTTCTCAGCGTACCGCCACACCCAGCTTTTTCTATTCATTTCTAATTGTAATCTAAGCAGAACTGCGTCTATAAATGCTCGTTCTTCTACTCTACGAGATACTTATACTAAGTGTCTGCGTCACGTGACACAATGGTTTTACTTTCACCATATGTAAATTGTCTTACCGCGGAGGAATTTTAAAATAATTTACATATTTGGTAATTTTTATTAGTTTCTTTTTTAAATAACTAGGGGGGCTCAGCCCCCCTGCTCGCTACGCTCGCCAACTCCCCGCGATTCGAAGTTGTAGGCTTTGCGGCCAAGTTGTAGGCTTCTCGATTCCAAGTTGTAGGCTACCCCTGATTGCTGCGCTCGCCAATACTCCATGGAATCGCTTCGCGATACCTTATTTTCCATGCAATCAATTTTGTAATGTTTCTTGATTGGTCTATTCGACTCATGGAAGGTGTGATCCACCCGGACGCGTTATTTCAGGAAACCTTACACATCAGCATCATTCCACAAGTTATTTCTTGAGATTTGGTTAAGTATAGCTTTTTTTACTATAGAAGGAGAATAAACGAGTGCATTCGTATTTCAATAGTATTCGATTAAACGGGTAAGCATATAAGTGTAACGTTTCAGTAATATTCGAGTAAACGGGTGCATATAAATATAGTATTTCAATAATATTCGATTAAGCGGGCAAGCATATAAATGTCATATTTCGGTAATATTCTATTAAGCGGGCAGACATATAAATGCCGTATTTCGGTGATATTCTATTAAGCGGGCAATCATATAAATGTCGTATTTCGGTAATATTCGATTAAGCGGGCAAGCATATAAATCTCGTATTTCGGTGATATTCTATTAAGTGGGCAGGCATATAAATGCCGTATTTCAGTGATATTCTATTAAGCGGGCAAGCATATAAATGCCGTATTTCGGTAATATTCTATTAAGCGGGCAAGCATATAAATGCCGTATTTCGGTAATATTCTATTAAGCGGGCAAGCATATAAATGCCGTATTTAGGTAATATTCGATTAAGCGGGCAGGCATATAAATGCCGTATTTCGGTAATATTCGATTAAGCGGGCGAGCATATAAATGTCGTATTTCGGTAATATTCTATTAAGCGGACAATCATATAAATGTCGTATTTCGGTAATATTCTATTAAGCGGGCAATCATATAAATGTCGTATTTCGGTAATATTCGATTAAGCGGGCAATCATATAAATGTCGTATTTCGGTAATATTCGATTAAGCGGGCAATAATATAAATGTCATATTTCGGTAATATTCTATTAAGCGGGCAATTATATAAATGCCGTATTTCGGTAGTATTCTATTAAGCGGGCAAGCATATAAATGTCGTATTTCGGTAGTATTTTATTAAGCGGGCAAGCATATAAATGTCGTATTTCCTTAGTGTTTTATTAAGCGGGCAAGCATATAAATGTCGTATTTCGGTAATATTCTATTAAGCGGGCAAGCATTTAAATGAAGTATTTCAGCAATATTCTATTAAGCGGGCAAGCACATAAATGTAGTATTTCTGTAATACTCGATTAAGCGGGCAAGCACATAAATGTAGTATTTCTGTAATACTCGATTAAGCGGGCAAGCATATAAATGTCGTATTTCGGTAATATTCGATTAAGCGGGAAAGCATATAAATGTCGTATTTCGGTAATATTCTATTAAGCGGGCAAGCATATAAATGTCGTATTTCGGTAATATTCGATTAAGCGGGAAAGCATATAAATGTCGTATTTCAGCAATATTCTATTAAGCGGGCAAGCATACAAATGTCGTATTTCGGTAATATTCTATTAAGCGGGCAAGCATATAAATGTCGTATTTCGGTAATATTCGATTAAGCGGACAAGCATATAAATGTCGTATTTCGGTAATATTCGATTAAGTGGGCAAGCATATAAATGTCGTATTTCGGTAATATTCGATTAAGCGGGCAAGCATATAAATGTCGTATTTCGGTAATATTCTATTAAGCGGGCAAGCATATAAATGAAGTATTTCAGCAATATTCTATTAAGCGGGAAAGCACATAAATGTATAAGGATAGAGAGCCAACGAATATAAATGCACAAATAAAGTATGAGAAGGTAGAAAATAGCTATTTCGAATCTACTAACGAGATTCTTCATCAGTGCAAAACTCAGCGAGCTAAAAGTAGCAAAACTGAGCGAAGAGACAGAGAGACTCAGACTCTCGATGACAGAGATAGACAGAGAGACTCTCGATGGGTCACTTCGGTAAATTGCACTGAACATGTATGTTGATTAAAATATTTATAAAGGAAAATACCAAGATCTTGGTTGGAATCCAGATAGTAGATATTTCACTGTTAGTGAAGCGAGATTAGCCAATCAGGAGTCTGATCTTTTGTGAACTTTTTGCAAACTGTTTTAAAAAATATACGCTTTTCATTGCTTGATCTCGTATGTGTAAGACATACTATCAGGGCCGTACCTAGAAGTGAACCAAAGGGGGGGGGGGGCTCGAGAGAATGTAGGGGGGGGGGCTCATAATTTTTTTTTCTCTTTCTGATGCAGAAAGATAAATTAATAACTATTCACATTGTAGGTATTATGTTTCTATTAAACTGTTGTACTAACTTCATTTTATGTTAAGAAAAGTATAGGATGATGAAAATTTTGATTGTATAACTGGTGCAAAATGAAACATCATGTTAACTTCATATGTACATATAAAATGAGGGAGTGTTGACACACTTATTTTAGATACAATTTAGTAACTCTGCAAAACTGTGAAAGGGTCTCAAAACTAAATTAGATTTTTGAACAGAATTTCATTTGAATTTTTGGAACAGAAATTAATTGAGTGACCTTGGAATCTTTTCCAAGGGGGGGGGGGCTCAAAATATTCTACGGGGGGCTGAGCCGCCCATAGCGCCCCCTTAGCTCCGGTCTGCATACTATGCGGATTTCTGTCGTAACGCTACCGATTTCCAAATTATTCTCCATTCAGCGACATAAGACTGGTGAAGTCCGCTATTTAAATTAGATACGATACGGCGAATATACGTATACATTAAATATACGTATTCTTAAATATACGTTTAGTTGATACGCCTTATACGTATCCGGATACGTTTAAACGTATATTCGAAAGTATCCGTATAGCAGAAAAACGTATTATACGGATATACGTATATCGTTTAATCGTATACCTGCTATACGTATCCTATCGCGAGCACTAATAAATACATTATAAAAGTAAGCGTTTGGAATCAACTGTGGCAGTCTCTGATTCTGCGCAGGATATATATCTTATGCATTACCACTACCAACTGTCGTTAGTAAGAACAACAGACGTTCTGAAAAAACCTTTAAGAATTTTCAATATTACGTTTTTAAAGAATATTAAGAAAAAGCAAACCGATTTCAAAATGAACATTGGCAAATTAATGATAATGATCTCAGTTTCAACATAGGCATTTTATTCCACGACCACAAGAGAGATGGTAGACTGTTAGAAAATAATATTAGCCTTTGACATGATGGTTATTTTTAAGATGAAAGCTTATGAAAATAATAGTTTAAAAAAAAAATCCAAAATTTCAAATGAATTCTGAAGTAAACATATGAATTGACCATAAAAAATTCAAAACATTTACTAAATTATTTTTTATTTATAAATAGCTATAGATTTTTTGATTAATTTTACTTACATTTTTATTTAACGCAGTGGAATAATGAAGTTTGATCAAACTGTGGTTTAAATAGTAATTCTTGAATTATTCTTAAAAGTATTTGGGATCTGAAGAATCTATCATGGTTCGTCAAATTTAATTTTTTTTTCCTTTTAATTCTTTGTCATATATTTTTTTATATATATTGATAAAAAATTAGTGGTTTCAAATATATAATATATATGTTTGGACAGGGAGTTTTAGGGGTCTGGGGGTCGTGAACGGTGAAAATATATTAAAATATTCCGCAAGTGCTTCCTTCAGATGCCTCCAATATTTGCGTTTCGCTTTTTGTGCTGAAAGTTTTGTAATTGCATAAATATATTGCTATAGCATTATTTTATATACGAAATTTATAAGAGAATTACTTTGAAGTTCTTCTATGCATTATCTTCCTCAAACACAAATGACATATTTTAAATAATAATTTATTTTAAAGGTTTTTTATTTAAAACGTTTTGTATATATTTATCGTATAAATGTAAATACAGATTTATGTGTGGAAGCTCAGTAGAGAATACGCTTTTATTTGTTTCACTAACACAAAATTCCTTTTTTTTTTAATATATAAAATATCTCCTTTCAAAAGCCGAAGAGATGTTTTTGTTTTTATCGTACAAGAAAGAAAAATCCTCGTATATATTGATGATGAAAGGTATTTTTACGTTAAAAATATTCCACAAAAAATATGTCATATTTTTATTTTAGATTTTATATCAATGTAAATGTCTATTTTAATACTATTATTAATATATTTTAATATCCTTGTGAAATCAACAAACAACCGACAGTAATGTAATGTTCAAACAGTGTATAAATAACAAAAAGTGTTGAAAATATTTTCGTAACACTATATATGATATATAAGGTGTACATAATTTAATAATTTATCGTAAATGTTTTTTGAACGCACACAACTGGATTTTTAAACAGGTGAAAAATACCTTAGAATTGATATTATATATGAAACATAACATGAAACATAATTGCTGTAAATTTTGAAATATGTAACTTTAATAATCATAAAAAATATTATTTCTCATATTTTTAAACATTTGCAAATCACCATGGAGCTGCTGTACAACGAACCAATACATATTTAAATTTGCACGTAGTATCCGTTTTTTTGCAATAATTTTTTCACACAAAAAGTGCTTATAAGGTGATCTGGTTTAATAATGACAGGTGGGGTAGTAACGCCAAGTGCTAATTTTAAGCACGAAAACAAAAACAACAGCTGTTCCATTTGTAGGTCTAATAGCTTTTAGAAGCAACTAAAATTAATGCTTGATCAAAAATCTATCTTTTTGCGAGGTAAGTTCTGTGCTGTGAAGACTATATCTTTACCAGGAAATATTTTATTTACTATTTAAATTTTTAGTGCATTTCATGTACTTTCAAAACGTTGTAGAAGATTTTTGATATGTTCGCGAGATAGTTTGTAGTTTACTATAAACTACACAATAAGTACATCGGGGTAATCACGCCATTCCTTGGTGTTAATACTCCAGTTGATTCCTTACAGTGGCGGAACTACATCCGAAGGGGGTTTATTTTTTACTTTACGCATGAGACAGCATTATTGACATTGTTGAAATGATTAGATTAAAGAGGGGGGGATCCAAATCCCTTAACTGATCTTTCTTTTTAAATACTAATGTAAAAACTATTTTAAACTCTTATAACTAAAACGATATCAAAATGTTTTGATATTCTAATTCATACATTTTCAAAATCAGGTTTCTATTAAATTCCAACTTGGATTGTTCAATTGAATTCTAAATTTTAATTAACCACTTTCTCAGCGTTCTGTTTTTTTTTTTTTTTTTTTTTTTTTTTTTTTTTTTTTTTTTTTTTTTTTTTCAAAATTTAATCTTTAACTGATGTGACATAAATTGTAACGTAACTAATGTGAAAACATCTATGAGACCGTAAGATCAAAAAGTTAATAAAAGGCATGATTAACACATAGGATGGAATTTTGTACTAAACGTTTTGTACAAGACGATTATAATTAATATTCATTTATTTAAAAATGTCTGATAATAGTACTAAAGTCCCAAAGGAAACAAAATTTTGGTAGAGTTTGTAGTTAAACTGAAAGTAACAAGTTAAACTGTAAAAATTGCAAAAAGAAATAGTCTGTGAGACCGGTAACATCAGTTAAAGGTTAAAAGGCTATCAATGATTTAAAATCATGGAGTACAATTTCTGCACTAAACTTTTTGTACTGTATAAAGTCTAATTAAATTTAATCTATTTAAATATTTCTAACAATAGTACGAAGACTTCAAACGAAACAGAATTTCAGTTGTACTTATAGTTAAATTGGAAACTACTTGTTAAAATCTAAAATTTGACAAAAAAAAAAAAAAATCAGCGTTTAGTGGGATTGCTAACAGCAGTTAAAGGTCGAATTTCTTGCTAATAAAGAGTTAATGATATATAACCACATGAATCATGTGTAAAATTTAATGAGGGATCTCACAAGGATATCTATAATAACGAAATCTTATTTACTTAATTAAAAATACAAATTTATTAAAGAATGTTTAATATAACGCCTACATTTTAACTTTAAGTTGGAGCTAATCCACATTAGTGTGGGGTTTACGGGTTAAAAAGTGCAATCTTTTTTTATAACTATATTTAAGTGGGACTTTTTAAGTAAACAGAAACTCAGGGCGTTATATACTGTAGATGCTCCCCAAATCTCTTTTTCTATTCACCTTCAAGAAAAAATTAATGTTTTCTATCGCATATGATGCATATATGGGAACATTAATACTGATTTAGATAAAGACACTTAAAACCGTACAATGTTCCTAATAATTTTATCTAAGCGGTTCTTTTTAGGCAAAAGGAAGCTCGGGATCTGGTATTCTTTTGCCCCCCCCCTCCTTTTTCTTGCACTTTCACAAAAAATTAAAAATTTTCTGTCGCTTAGAAATTTTTTTGCCAACAATTTGTCAATTTCTAGTCCTTTGGAGTTTGTATTTTTAGAAATGGACAATCTACATGGGATTATTCCATCTTATTTTTGTAGATTTGTTTGCATGACGTTATTCCTGCATAGGTGGGCAATAACGCCAATTAGCATTGGTTAAGAAATCACGCCATTACATTTTATGAATGCATATCTGTTAAATTATTTTTTTCTATAGATAGTCAAAGAGTTGCTGTATTAAATCCTATATAAGTTTGAAAAATACAATCTAAAATTAAGCCGTGAAAATTGGTAGAACCTTAACGTGGCGTTATTACCTCAGGATATCTTATATGTAAAAAGAAATATACAATTAATTAATTATATACATGCATGCTCATAAACTAAACTTAATGACTATACGTGTGCATTTTTGACATTAGAATCTTCATACATTAGAATCTTTCGCATATCTTCTAAAAGATATAATGAGAATTCCTCAAACTTTTGGTATGTAATTCTAAACAATATGTTTAACAAGTTGTTTTACAATTATGATTTAGTTACGAGAGCAGTTACAGAGCCTACAACACATTTCATGTGAAAAAATTATTTATTCAGTGATCTATATCTATATTCGATTTTCGGGAATTGGAAAAGTCTCGAGATATTCTTTCTTTTATAAAATAATATGAAAATTTAAAAAATAATCAAAAATTTTTGCTTATGGATGCAGAGTTTACAGCCAAAATCAACACTATTTTCTGATAAATTGATAAAAAATACGAATGAAATTTTATATAAATTTATAAATAAAACTTTTATATTAAAATATAGCATTCTCTGTCATTTTTCACTATTTACCTTAGAATACCATACATTGGAGAGTACATTCTTATCAATTATACGCATAAAACCAAAAATGTCATAAAATGAAAAAAAAAAAATAGTTGATAAAAAAAAAGTTTTGTGTTTTTCAATTGTATTTTTCATTTTTATTTTATTTTACTTTACTTTATTTTCCAAATTTAAAAGTAATACTAAATTACTGAATTTTTCATCATGATCTCTTATAAAAATTAAATAAAGGTTTTCATTTTCAATTTAAAGAAATGGTTTACATATATTTGATTAAATTAAATTTCACAATTAAATAAAATGGAATAACGCAAACTTTCACATTACAAAATTATATCTATATTATTAAAATATGGTATATATAAATGTGATATCTTTATATATGATACATAAATAATCAAAATATCTAAGAAAAATAAAACTGTCTACATACTCACAATCAAAAACCTTGAAGCTTCCAAAACCATTTCTAGTCTGAATTCATCTTTTCTCCTGTTGTTGAGAATTTTGATAAGCAACCTGAACTGTATGAAAATATTCGTAAATATGTTTCTTCTGCAGTTGTTGACAGTAAACGTTTTGAACCTGAAATGCCCTATAACAGCCCTTTATTTCATTCTAATAAACCTCAAAAAATTATTCGGCAAAATATCATTTATACTTATGAGTCTGAAATTAAGAAAAAAGCATTGAAGAATGTTAAACATTCAGAAATTTTCACTGTTTCTGACAATGAGTTTTGTTCCCCATTCTTAGCCCTACGAATTTTTCAACACTTTTGTGAAAATGAGAAAATCGAGTTCTTTTCTGCTGCTAGTCTACCCCAAAGCCACATGTATGTGAACAACTTTTCAGATGGCACATATTCTATTGATTCAATTCAAGCTCTCATTGATGAGCTACATTCGTTATTTCAGGCTGGTGGTTTCCAATTTAGACAATGGTCCACCAATGAATCCCTTGCTATAGAA
This sequence comes from Maratus speculifer, assembly GCA_964019185.1. Classification (NCBI taxonomy): domain Eukaryota; kingdom Metazoa; phylum Arthropoda; class Arachnida; order Araneae; family Salticidae; genus Maratus; species Maratus speculifer. Next base: position 268,383,690 of record OZ025297.1, on the reverse strand, counting down.
CTTTCGCCAAGTTCTTTAAATGCTATCAGCTTAATACATTCATTAAATTCTGATTCGCCACAGCAAATTCCAGGTTTGGAATGGAACTGGGAAACAGATTCTCTACGAGGAAAAGTGGTAGAAAACCATGCTGTAACAACTAAACATCAATCATTAGCCACAATCATGTGTAATTCTAACTCTTTGGGTCTTTTATCACCTTCCAAAGTTAATTTGAAAATTTTTATGCAAGGAGTTTGGAAGGCAGACTTGAAGTGGGATAATCATGTGTAATCACTTATTCTAATCAAGTGGAATGAATCTCCCAATTCTTTTGTTGACAAACAGTATTCAATTTCAGATTTTTTCATGAAGTTATTATCCGAAAGTTCTTGTTTAACAACTCAACTAGAACATGATACTGACATTCTCACAAAATTTTCATCATATACACAGTTATTTCGAGTAATGGCTTGGATTCAAAAATCGCTTAGAACACCAGACTTTCCTCAAAAGCAAAGGGCCCCCTAAATGTTGAACATTCAACACCGTTTCTAATACTGTCATCGAATGCTTACAATATTCTGCCTTTTCTGGTGAAAAGAACCTACTTAAGCAATAGAAACAATTACCAGCATCCAGTAAGCTATATTCTTTGAACAGTTGTCTTAATGCCGATGAAATATTGCGGGTTGGTGAACGACTTCGAAAAATTGGGACATTGTCATTCGATTCCAAACAGCCATTCATTCTTCTTAACAACCATCAATTAACAGAATCAATTATTCGATACTTCCTTATCTATTCTTTCCATGCGAGTCCGGATCAAGATCTCTTCTTATTAAAAAAAAAAAAAACTGTTGTATTCCAGACGGCAGGTCTACCGCTAAGAAAAAATTAAGAAAGCGAATTCGTCGCATCCGAATATCCAATTACCCAACTGATTACTCATCTCATGGGAGACTTGCCCTCTTCACGAATCAACTCTTGAAAGGTCTTTGAGCGTGTAAGGATTGCTTTTTTAAGCCCAATCAAAAGAAAATGTGAACATATTCGGAAATCATATGTATTTAAATTCTACATCTGTCTTTTACTTTGAATATGTACCAATGCAGTCCACACTGAGTTAGCATCAGAAATTACAACCGAAGCATTTCTTTTTACTTTACGGCGTTTCATATCAAGAAGAGGATGCACAAAAAACATTTTTTCTGATAATGGAAAACCATTCCATGGGTCAAATTCTTATTTACAAAATTATACTTAGTACTCAAAGAATCCAAAATCCAAATCTTTTGTTTGCAACACCAAATTGTTCGGAATTTCACACTTCCTTATGATCCGAATTATTTATCCGTCTTGAATACAGGACATATCTTTATTGGATCTCCATTACTTGCTTCACGTGATTTATTTTATCATAATAATCCATGTTTTAGTATCTCTTCCAGGTAGAAGTTAGCCGTCATAGACAACCCATCAGGTGCTGACAAGGTCGTTCGAGTGGTGACGATCCATACAAGTAATGGAACCCTCAAAGTCTTGTTCAACGAATTGCTGTTCTGCCGTCCCCTGGAGGGTATGGACGAAAAAAGAAGCCGAGGTCCATGGCATTTGATCTCCATGACAAGGGCCAGCCGCGTGACAACGGTTTTTCCTTCTTTATTTCTATCGTCTGCTGTTGAGCAGTTGTTTTTCATTCGGAAAACCATTCTGGCATCAGAAGATGCTTAATTCTGTTTTTATTCTGTTCTGGTTGGTATGAAAGCTATGATGCTGCTATTGTACTGACAAAACCCGAAGTTTTATTCCTGAAAGAAGTTTATTATGGTTTTAAAAGTCAAGTTATTTGGTCAAATCTCATTCAGGATATTCAACAGAAACGAAATCGTATTCTTATGAGCCTACCAGAAAATTCATTAAGAAGTGTATTATTTATTTAAATTAATTGGAATGGAAATTTTTGAGTTAAGCATGTTTTCTTATCTATGTTGATATAGGTCGATGTAAATAAACAATTGTGTGTGAATAGTTCAAACCCACTGTTTATTCCAGTGTTTATTTTAATGGGAGATGGGTAATTAACTTTAAAACCATTGTTTTAATATTCTATTCATCTTATTCGGTGTATTTTAAACTCTTCCATTACTGTCTTGAAATTCGATTTTCTTAACTTTACAAATTTATTCTTATTCACACATTTTATAACCTATCCATAATTCTTCTGTTCTCCACTGGAAAAATTGGAACAAAATAGTCTTTTACATTTTTTTTTGCAATTCTTTTTCTTGGGAAAGTAAAACAGTTTTCAGGTTTATACACATTAAAATAATTGCTTAACCCGATTATTAACCTTGTAGTATCCTGGGATCTTTTTTTCCCTTTATTCACTCATCACAACAATCCTCTCTATTGACGCGCTCACTTTAAATACATTATCTTAAAGAATTAATCTGCGTCTCATCATAACTCAGTGAATGTGGCGAAGTTGGAAGCCCAGAACACGCATACTATCACTGTACCCTGATTAAAGCTTGGCACCTTAGCTATTTCTCCTCCCCCCCTCAATCCTGGCTATAAGGGATATTATGTCGGCAAGTGTTGCTGTCGAAAGTATCTGATGGATGTCTTTATCATAACCATTTACTGTCTGTCTTTCTGTACTATAATAGGATGATGAGAGAGCTCCACATTTTCCTATGTACTCCAACCCATCCGCTGCCTGTCGCGAGGGGGCAGTCTGTGCTCTAATGGCCTTAGCTGGTCATGTAGTAATTTTTCTTACGGCTGAAAATTGTATTTTTTAAACACCTAAATAAAAGTGACCGAGAGAAAAGCTATGCTATACAGACATGGCTTACATGTCTGAGTAGTCACTCTTTCTTTCTTTATAACCGATGACCAGGTCCCTACCAGCCGCGTTACCTCAGCTTAGCGGGTTAGATACCTGGTATCGGGGCAGGTGACCGCCTAATTGCCGCGTAGCAGCAAAAAACATGATTCCTTCACTTCGCGCGACATCACATCTGCAGTATTGTTTTCAGAGTGTGTGTACAGAGTAGTCACTCTTAGGTATTGAAGCAAGTGTTTTTACAACCGAAATATGCAACGTAACTGACAGAAAAACATTGAAAAGGTTGAATGCAAGGAATCCTCTACAGTAGTGAGGGAACAGTGGTTCCGGTCATATCTTTCACCAATAAAGATATATGTTATACATATATGACTAGCACCTCTTTTCTCTCAAGAGCAAGGCGTGACCCTGCATAGAATCCTAATTTTCAATGTTTCCCTATTAGTTATGCATTTTTATTCGGATGTATAAACGCTTGCATTGGCTACTTCACTCATATTATTTGATTTTGCTCGAGGCTATAACCGAAATATTTTTTTTAATCTTTTTTTTTTTTTTACGCCCTGAGAAAGGTGATCGAAGAATTCTTAAAATAACCATATATTTTTTTTTGTGTCATGCTATTGTACGTACTTATGAGTTAGGACATTGCAAAAAATTTTAAAAAATGAAAGTGGCCAAATCTTTTAATACTGTATTAACATAATTGCAATGTAAGATTTCAAGTAAAAGATATAACTGTACACATTGCGATTTGACAATACAAAATTTACGAAGTTACTTTAATATAAAAATATAGAACAGCACTGAAAAGGCATTTGTTTAATTTTTATGTATTAATAATCGTTTGATTTAACAAAATGATAATTTATAATCAGTTTACAATAAAGTAATCCATGAAAAATAAAGTTTCACGTTAATTTTACTGAAAATTATTTCATAACAATAAAATTAAAAAACACAAATCAATTAAGAGAACTTGAAGGAAAAAAAATAGAATAAATTTAATTGTAATATTGTAGCTTTTATACAGATTTAAAATACATGAACCATCTCAACACTTGATTTAACTTCATGATTCAGTTGTAAAAATATTTTTTTTCCTGTATAACTGTATAGCATCATTATTCGATTTGATTCAAAATTAATTTTTACCCCTGATTTGAATTGAAAAAGTCCTTCCGGCAATGCCAGGAGGAAGAGGTAGCTTTCATATACGTATTTATTTATTTTAAATTAAGTTATATTATTCAAACATACGAAGCTCAAATTCGTAGAACACGATTGTATAAGATTGAATGCTAGTTTTTGTCAAAACTTAATATTAATAGGAATATTTAGAAATTAGTCATATTTTATTCAACCTGGTTTCATTTTCAGCGATTTAGAGAGTCGCCAAATTCCACGATATCATGAAGTGTATTCCTTTTCAAAGCAACATGATGGATAAAACAAACCAATGAGCTTGGTCGAAATCTTAATTCATGTGCACATGCCACTCATATCGAAATCGATTAATGTATACAAGTGCTGTCGCGGGCAAATTGATTTTTTTTTAAATGTCACCCACAATAGAAATTCAAACTGCTATATCTCAGGCATTTTTTAAGATAAAGACAAAGCAAAAAATACTCCGGAATTCATTATTAAGATAAATACTTTAGAAAGAACCTTTTTTCAATTACAATTTTTTTGTTTGTAAATCATGTTACATTTAAAAGATTTTTGACAAACTTAAATGGCCGCCATTTTCAAACAAGATGGCGGATGAAGTTGGATAGTGAACTCGGTCAAGACATTGATATGTACTATGTACACATGGAGTTCCATCCAAATCAGCTTATAAATATGCGTATTATCGCGTGACAAATTTCAGACCGTTTCAAAATATTAACCACACTGGAAATTGAAAGTGCTATAACTCAGCCATATTTTAAGATATAAACGAAATAAAAAATGCTCTGGAATCTTTGTATGAATTTAAAACACACAAAAGAAAAATCTTTTTAAATTTCTTTTTTCTTTTTTTTCACTCAATTTTAAAATTTAATTTAAAAAAAATAATATTTCGTCATTTTGAAATAAGATGGCGGATGGAACTGGCCAATGAACTCGGTCTAGACATCGATATGTACTATGTACGCGCCAAGTTTCATCGAAATCGGTTTATAAATACGCGTGTTATCACGTGACGAAAATCAGATAATTTTAAAATGTGAGCAACACTAGAAATTAAAAAAGTGCTGTAACTCAGCCATTTTTTAAGATACAAACGAAACAAAAAATGCTCTGGGCTCTTTATATCAAGGTCAAATGAATAAAAGAAAAATCTTTTTCAATTTCTCACTTTTCTGTACCTAATTTTAAATTTTAAATTTAAAAAAAAATTAAATAGCCGCCATTTTGAAACAAGATGGCGGATGGAACTGGCTAACGAACTCGGTCAAGGCCTCATAACTTACTATGTACACACCAAGTTACATGCAAATCGATTCATAAATACGCTTGTTTTCGCGTGACAAAAATAAGATCGTTTCAAAATGTCAACCATAAGAAAAAGTCAAAGGGCTATAACTCAATCATTTTTTAAGATATGGACAAAATAAAAAGTGTTCTGGAATCGTTGTTTTAAGTTCTAACACATAAAAGAAAAATATTTTTCAACTTTTTATTTTTTCGCATTTAATTTTAAATTTTATATTTTAAAAAAAAATTTAAATGGCCCCATTTTGAAACAAGATGGCGGATGATGCTGGCTAACTATCTCGGTCAAGACATTTGTATGTACTATCTACATACCAAGTTTCATTCAAATCGATTCAAATATACGCGTGGTATCACGTGACAAAAATCAGATCATTTCAAAATGTCAACCATAAGAAAAATTCGAAGTGCTATGACTCAATAATTTTTTAAGATATAGATAAAATGAAAATTGTTCTGGAATCGTTATTTTAAATTCTAACACGTAACAGAAAAATATTTTTCAAATTTTAATTTTTTCGCATATAATTTTAAATTTTAAATGGCCGCCATTTTAAAACAAGATGGCGGATGATGCTGGCTAACGAACTCGGTCGAGACATTTGTATGTACCATGTACATACCAAGTTTCATTCAAATCGGTTCATAAATGCGATAGTTATCGCATGACAAAAATCAGATATATATATATATATATATACTAGGGTGGGCCGAAAAAAACTTTTTTCGATTTTCGATTAAAGCGGTTGCGGAAAAGTGGCCACTGATGGCACTCAGTTCATACAAAAAATTTGAGATTTTTTGGACATTTCCTTACCCTGCCGCAAACGGCTTAAAGTTTTTCAAAAAGGTTCATTTTTGAACTTTTTTCGAAAAAAATTTAAAGATGTTAAATTAAATTTATTTTGGTTGTATTTACTTGAAAAGGCATATTTAAAATACCAAATGTTTAAATAAGATCTGATCATGTATTATTTAATATCTATGTGTATTATAACTTAGGCTATTTTTATAGCTTTTTCGCGTATAATAGGCAAAAGTTGTATTTGTTTGAATCGATCGTCAGTTTCTGTATTATTTATGTCCCTTGGTCTTCTTTATATTTTTTCTATGTGTCAAACGTCATATATTTGGGGAAAAGACAGCAGTATACTTCAAAAACAAATCTGGAAGGTGAGAAAGTGGAGAAGCAGGACTCTAAGCGAGCGCGATGATTCGTCGTAATACTCAGGAAGTGAAGGACGAATAGTCGAGAGCCAAAATGCGATAAAGGATTCTTATTATTTATCCTTGCTCAGTTACCTGCGACATTTGTTCAGTGTTAACGTGAAACCCTTTTGTATTGATATGCAGTGCTTTTGGGGTCGTTTAATGTGCCATTATAGTGTTTTGTGCGTTTTATTACAACGAGCTTAGAAATGGCAAGTATAAAGGGCCATGACTATGCAAAGACACGCGATAGCGTGAAAAGTAACTCTTTGGGGGCATCATGCATATTGAAAGAATTGCAATTGCCAACTTATGCTGATAATCATGCGCCACTAATACTGGTTGCTTCACCATGTAGAAGTTGTGACAGCAGAGAATACGAATCTCGTCATCGATAAAAATAAAGTCAGAAGATAGAAATAGAAACTTGGAAAGAAGATACAGGCAGAAAAAATTATTGAAAGAAGGAAAATTAAAAGCATATTTTTTGATGGTAGAAAGGATAAAAGTATATTCAGAGGAAAAAAAGAACAAGCGGCACTATCGAAGGAAAAGCGATGAACACATCACCGTGTTGTTTGAACCTGGTTAGGAATACTCGGGTCACTTGATACCTTGTTCCGGTCACGAAAAAGAAATAGCAAAATCATTATACAATCTTCCAAGTCACCAAAAGTTAGACTTTTCTGAACTGACGAGGTATCAAGGAAACGGAAAGAAGTATCAAGTGACACAAGTATTCCTAACCAGGTTCAAACAACACGGTGATGTGTTACTCGCCTTTCTCTCGACGGTGCTGCTTGTTATTTTTCTTCCTCTGAATATACTTTTATCCTTTCTACCATCAAAAAATATGCTTTTTATTTTCCTTCTTTCAATAACTTCTTTTGCCTGTATCTTCTTTCCAAGTTTCTATTTCTCTCTTCTGACTTTGTTTTTATCGATGACGAGATTCGTATCCTCTGCTATCACAACTTCTACATGGTGAAGCAACCAGTAATAGTGGCGCATGATTATCAGCATAAGTTGGCAATTGCAATTCTTTCAATATGCATGATGCCCCCAAAGAGTTACTTTTCACGCTATCGCGTGTCTTTGCATAGTCACGGCCCTTTATACTAGCCATTTCTAAGCTCGTTGTAATAAAACGCATAAAACACTATAATGGCATGTTAAACGACCCCAAAAGCACTGCATATCAATACAAAAGGGTTTCACGTTAACACTGAACAAACGTCGCAGGTAACTGAGAAGGATAAATAATAAGAATCCTTTACCGCATTTTGGCTCTCAACTATTTCGTCCTTCACTCCCTGAGTATTACGACGAATCATTGCGCTCGCTTAGAGTCCTGCTTCACCACTTTCTCACCTTCCAGATTTGTTTTTGAAGTATACTGCTGTCTTTTCCCCAAATATATGACGTTTGACAAATAGAAAATATATAAAGGAGAACAAGGGACATAAATAATACAGAAACTAACGATCGATTCAAACAAATACAACTTTTGCCTATTATACGCGAAAAAGCTATAAAAATAGCCTAAGTTATAATACACATAGATATTAAATAATGCATGATCCGATCTTATTTAAACATTTGGTACACTAAATATGCCTTTAAACTAAATACAACCAAAATAAATTTAATTTAACATTTTTAAATTTTTTTTGAAAAAAGTTCAAAATAGAACATTTTTGCAAAACTTCAAGCCGTTTGCGGCAGGGTAAGGAAATGTCCAAAAAATCTCAAATTTTTTGTATGAACTGAGTGCCACCAGTGGCCACTTTTCCGCACCCGCCATAATCGAAACTCGAAAAAAATTTTTTTTCGGCCCACCCTAATATATACTGGGGGTCATGATCGGTGAAAATATACCAAAATTTCCTGGAAGTGCTTTCCTCCAGACGGCTGCAATAGGTAGCTTTTTACTTTTTGTAATGAAAGCTACCTAAAACTGTTATTCGCAGTATTATTTTTAAAGTATTATGAATAAGTTAAGGACATTAAGTCTAATTCTTAAAGGATGGTAATAATATTTTTCAATATTTTCAATCATATTTTCAATTTGAAAATTATATTACAGCTTAAATTCGCTTTAATGCCACTCAGAAGTATCTAAAAACAATAAAATTTATGAAAAACAAGTATGAGAGCACTGACGCATAGAAGTGTATGTTGCATTATTTTTCCTTACATGACAAATTATATTGTTGAGTAAAAAACTATTTTCTTGATTGCAGTCGATAATATATTTGTTCTAAAAGGAATTATAGTACTTTTAAGAAAGCAGATGACGATATGAGAGAGCATTTGATAAGATTTATCACTAAATGCTGAAAAGACTGTTTCCTGTCCCATATCAGACAGTTATTTTGATATTTTCCGAGAATAACGTGTTATATATTTGATACACAAAGAGAGCATCAATGACTGAACCATGCTCCAAACTTTCTGAATGAAGCATTTTACCGCTTTGATAGTGTCCTAAACCAGTCATACTCAATATGCGGACCGATAGCCGCAGATTGAAATGTATGTTTTGTTGTAATTTTTTTGTTTAATAAACATTAACATTTTACTAAATCAAATCGAGTTTGTTAATATCATGTTAACCATTTTCCTAAATTATCCGTACATCATACGGGTAATGGGTTTTTGCCAATCATGATTTATTATTCACGCCAGTAAATTTTTGTTGCGAATTTTGCATTACTTAATCCAAGCATTTTTCCGATTCAATCAGGTAAAAAATTCTTTTTTGAAAAAACCAGGGATAAAATGTTAAAAATTATGTAAAACATTTGAAAAAATAGGCATTATTTGAAAGATTTTTTTTCAAAAATACTGATCAGTTAAGAAGTTAAAATTCTTTTATTTTAAGCTCCCGATTAAAAAAATCATTACCATGTTACTTTATATTGGATTTCAAATATTCAATTCACTATCTACTTGTCAATCGAAGCTGTAAAAAAAATATTGTTTTGTTAAATATAAGCTCATCATTATGAAATTTATTTAGTCCGTAACATTAAAAAAGATTTTTGCCTTTTTTTTCCATGAAAATATCATATTCCCTGTTTTGTAATTTGTATGTTATGAGCAAAATTTTAAATTTTCATTCAATATTTTATCAAAGTATTTGATGAAATCCCGCATCTTTCACACCGTTTGAACGTATTAAATTGAGATTCTAAAATAAGATATTTGATTAAAAAAATTGGAGTTTATCTCATCATTTTTTATTAAATTTATGTATATGTTACCGGCCAAATCCGGTTTTAGGTGAAACTGGATTATCCTAGGCCAAACTAGTTTATCCTAACCCCCACAGGATAAACTACTTTTTCCTAGGCCAAACTAGTCTATATTAAGGACCATAGGAAAAACAAGTATTTCCTAGGCCAAACTAGTTTGATCGAACGCTCATAGGATAAACTAGTTTAGAACAAGCTTTTGGTTTTAAATTAAACTAGTTTACTGCTTTTCAATGGTCTGAACTAGTTTATCCTAGACCGATCTAGTTTATCCTAGCCAGTTCAATTTCGCATGATTTTATCGAACCCAAAGATCGCCTCGGCGCCAACTTTCTAGTTTATCCTAAGCCAATTGATTTGACGTGTTTTCTTTATCATGCTATCAATGCCTGAGAGCTAATGTGCCCGTAGGTTCTTTATGTATATATGCATGTTACTATGTACGTATGTACAATAGGGTGGAACGAAAAAAAATATATATATTTTTTTTATTTCAATATATAATAGAGATAAAAAGTTGTCTAATGCCTTTGTTAAGGCAGTGTTTAAATGTTTAAAAAACATAATGTATTTTAAGGTTCCGCTTATAATTGAATATATGATTTTTAAGAAGATTTTACGAATTTTGATAGGTATTTGATTTTATGAATTTTGGTTTAGTAAAAAAATAGATAAATAAAATATTTTAAATTTTAAATGCTTTTTTTTCATTTTTTAAATAATACACATAAACTGCATTACAGCAAATATTTATAGTTTTATACTGCATGCCTTTTTTATTTATGCTACTAAATCTTGCACTTTTTAACTTCCATTTCTTTAGATTTTAACAGTATTTCGAAATAGAATATATAAAACATTACATTTAACTTAAAAACGCGGCAAAACATTTTTTAGTTCTGAAAATTAATAGTCAAGAGGTGTTGTAGTGAAAGTAAAATTTTGTGAAATTTTATTTTGTGTAAAAAAAAATGTAACTAATTTTGTTTACAGAGATGTATGATTTTCTGTATAATTAATTGTTGAGCAGTCAGGAGGCGCCAAGCTGGGGAGCCCATACAATGGGGCTGACAGTATACGTCGGCTATAGTTTATAGCCAGTCACAAAAATATTTATGACAGTCCGCAGGACTGCGCCCCTGTTCTCACCCCCTTGAAGGGGCCACTTCTGGGAAAATGTTGGAGGTAAGGGACGTCGGGGCAAGGGTCAGCTCAGCCGGACCAGGGGAGGAGCATGTAGGACCCTTGTGCAAATAGTTTTGTTCATGAGACTAATCAGATGTGGGGCTAATCACAGATTGGCTAAGGGGCTTTCCGAAGGCCAGAATGATGCCCCAAAAAAATCTGAATATGATAATTAGAAGTCCGCCTCCAGTTTTTTTTTCCCAGAGAAGTTAGTCAGTTTTCTTGTTGGAAGAAGAATGAGAGTGTTGGTGAGTTCTACACGTAAAAAAATGGTCAGTGATAAAAAAAGTTAGTGTATGTTCCATCTATGCTGATGTAAAAAAGAGTACAGGTAATGCTTAATATATATTGTTGTTCCCATATTTATATTACATGTTTTGTGATTAGGGATTTTTGTACCCAGATGAGGACATGGGAAAGTGAATAATGTATAACTTTAATAAATGTAGATTCTGTTTCTAGATTAGTAAATGATGCTTAAAATAAATTATGTAACATTTAAAGGTATTGTAAATTGTATGTAATTAATAGAATTGCAAATAAATTAATTAATTTAAAATTCCCTTTTATCATTCTTCCTAGTAAAATGAGTGTAGTTATTCTTTATATTTTGATGATTGAACCCTAATGATTTTAAGGAAATCCTATAAGCTAGAATGTCTACTAAAAATTCACAATGCTTTGGCGATGATTAAGTAAAAATATCGCTCCTTAAAGTCCAGCATAGGACCTATCATTCTAGCTAGGGATTATATATACGATCACGTAAAGTTACTCAGATAAGAAAAAAATATATATTTAGAATTAGAATATGAGTGGTTTGTGGAAAAGCAACTGCTAATCTATTTCACTCCAACATCTTATATAATAATTAATGTGGTGCCAAGTTCCCTCACGGATATCTCCTTGGGTTAATTAAAATATATTATAACTATGTTTAGAGTATTTATGAAATTTCTCTTCTTTCATATGTATATTCCGTTAACTTCATATCATTTTTCTCTTTTTACCCTCTTTTCGGATTCTAAATTGTAATGGACATTTGCTATGGTATATAATAAATTAACTATTCACAACTCGTGGTGACTTTTAGTATAAAATCATTTTACATAATTTAATATCTAATCATAATAACAACTATTCCCACCTCACTGGGTACACATAAGCAAACCTCTGGCAAAATTAATTTTTGAGAATGGCATTTTCAAGTTTGATATGTATATCTATATATAGGTGTTTCAAATATTAACTAGGGTTGTATATTTATAGCTATATAGTAAAGATAGCACATACTATGATATTTTATGCATTTGTAATTTGTTTCGATATTAATATTATAAAAATATTCTGGTAATCATGCTGTTAATTTTAAACTGTTATTCTTAGAAATGGTGTATGTTATCGATTTTGAATTGGTTTCTATATGTATAAAATTAAATTAAAAAAAAAAAAAATACATAACAATAGCAAAATGCAAATTATAAAAATATAATAATAATAAATGAATAAAGAAACGAATAAAATAAAATAAAAATAATGATAATAAGTGTAATTAAAGAAATATAATAATTTTAAAATTATCACACTATGTGGTAAAGCGAAGAAAATTTAAATAATGGTATTATGTATTGTATAATAATATTCATACATACATATTTCTTTTCTTGTTATTGTGATAATTGTACATTTATGTGTATTGATTGGTGTGTAGCATATGTCGCGTGGGAGAAAACGAAAATCCGTTAATAGAGATAACTCAGGGGTACAAACAAGGAAGCAATTGCAGGAAGCATCAAACAAATTAACTGATAACATTATGGCGGAAGCTAAACCAGATCTAGCGAATATTTTGACATTAATACTAACCTTTGATGGAAAAAAAGTAAAAAATGTCGTCTTTTATTTGAAAGAGTTTGATACTCTAACAGACCAAGTAAAAGTCTCAGAAGACTTCAAATTGCAAATTTTAAAAGCAAAATTTATAGGGGACGCTCGCGATAAACTTGCTTCAGATGATAGTCTAAATAATGAAACTGATTACAAACAATTTAAAACAAAAATGACTAAAATTTTTCAAAAAAAGGATTCATTTGCAGATTCGCAAACAAAATTTAATTCTATTAAACAGAAACCAAATCAGTCTATTACTGATTTTATAAGTGAATTTGAAAGAGCAGCATCGGACTATCTGAATGCTTCTGGGCATGCAACAGAGGATGGAGCTAAAAAACTTTTTGATTTAATTAAAATTAATAAGTTTCTGGAAGCAATTTCCCCAAATATTTCTTTAGAATTGCGAAAATCGGAAAATAAAGATTTTTCGCGTCTATGCGAAAAGGCTAAAACTATTGAAAATGCTTTCAATTCAACAACATTAGAACAAATAAATGCAGTTTCAGCTATAGCGAGTACAGAAAAAAATGAATTTTACGAAAATTTATTAAAAATAAATGCGAATCAATCGACTGCCATATCGGAGCTTAAAATGGAAATAAATAATTTGAAATTGACTAATAAAGAAAACACAACTGAAGGAAATAAATCACAGAAATTTTGTCAAATTTGCAATGATGGTAGGCATGACATTAGCTATTGTTGGTACAATTTAAAGAGTAATAGAGGTTTTAGACAGGATTTTTTTAACACAGGTATGCAGCAAAATTACACTCAAAATGAAAATGGTTTGACCCAAAATTATGGTCATGGAAACACGAGATTTCCAGGTTCCTACTCGACGCAAAATTACACTCCGTTCAATAATCATGGTTATAACAATTATCATGGGTATCCGAGGGATAATTTTAGCAGCCAAAACGCTCCTAATCAAAATTTTATATTCCCTAATATAGAGTATTACGCCGAACACAATAATACAAATCGGCAACAACCTTTTCGGAGAGGTAATACGAGAGGGTGGCGTGGTCAAAACAACCATAACAGACGAAACACCATGCAAGACAATAGAAGTAAAGGAAATAATTCGAAAACAGATAATAATAGAAATAATCGATCGGAAAACAAATAAGGGGGTCTACAATTCAAAATAAAGAAAGGATGTGTCCGGGTAGATCCCTTAGGAAGGGGTACAATTTACAAGAAAAAAAAAACAACCGAAATGGGATGAACAAAGGAATAAAACAGCTCTGATTTCAAGTGTAAATTCTACTAAAGAAGATAGTTTACCTATCATACAATTAGATATTTATGGGATTTCAGTGAAAATACTCTTCGATTCAGGGGCAGCTGTCAGCCTATTATCACCGGACATTTTTGAATCTCTAAAAGAAATTGAAGCAAAAATAAAATATTTAGGTAATCGTATAACTATACAATCTTTTGATAACTCCAAAATACCCTTCAGACACTGCATAAAATTAACGTTTAAAATAAATAACATTTTCACAACCGGTACATTTTATGTAACATCAAAAAGTTTTCAGGGCGATTATGATATGTTATTAGGATATGATTATCTGAAAATAAATAGAATGATTTTAGACTTTAATGAAAAAGCATTGCGGTTTAAAAATACTAGGTTGTCTTTGGAACCACAGAAGGACAAGGACTACAACAGTCAAATTAATGTACTGCATAAAAATAATGATAATACGGTAGTCACAAATAAATCAAATAAAGGAAACACGAAGAAAGTTAAACGAGTTAATAAGGAAATTTTCGCAACAAGTGTGAAAGATATTCACATTCAGCCAGGGGAAGTAAAAATTATGCCATTGAACTGTCCATGTTCCATTCAACCAAATCAATTGATTTTACTTGAACCTTTGGAAGATTTTAGGGATTTGATTTCTGAACAGTCAGTTCATGAGGTTAAGAGTACAAACAGAATTAATATTATTATAACAAATAACAGCGGAGAAAAGAAAATAATTAAACAAAATGCGAAGGTAGGACACATTATCACAAATTTTGATAGCAAAAGTAATTTAAACGAAAATGATATCGAGGACGGGAAAATTTATCAAATCAATAATCTGAGTTTAGAGGAAACTAGAGCATTGAGAGAAGCAGAATTTGATATCAAGGATTTTAAAATTGATCATTTATCGGGGGATCTTAAAGAGGAAGTAGCGAATTTATTAATAAAACATGCCCACGCATTTTCTAAATCTTACCAAACTTTGGGTCAAACAGATTTAGTCATTCCAAAAGTGACACTTAGCCATAATTTCCCCATTCAGCATAAGCCTTACAAGACTCAACAAGCGGCGAAAGATTATGCACAACAAGAGATTCGCAAACTTTTGGAGGCTAAGATAATAGAAAAATCGGATTCCGATTATGCATTCCCCGTACTTTTTGTTAAAAAAAAGAGTACTGACAAGGAGAAAATTCGATACCGCATGGCTGTAGATTATAGAACTTTAAATGAGATATTGGAAGGGTTTCCTTACCCGGTACCCGACGCAAAGACAATTTTACAGGCAATGAGTGGAAAAAAAACTGTATTCGGTTTTAGATCTTCACTCAGCTTTTTTTCAAATAAATTTGAGGCCACAGGACAGACATAAATTAGCATTTGTTACAGAATATGGCGTTTTTTCACCATGTCGTTTAAATTTTGGATTGAAGATCAGTAGCACCAGGTTCGCAGAATTAATGGATAAAGTGCTAGGACATTTACGGCTATCAATCATGTTGTCTAAAGTATATAGTAAATAATTCAACTTTTATGAGACACATAAAGCAATTAATATACGGGAATGACTACTGTCTCTCTCTTATAGGCTAAGATTAAAAGAATAAAACACACTGTTTCACTTAAGTTATACAACATATACAGAGATATATATGTACTTACTTTGTATGAGTAATCCTTCCGATGACGCTTTGAGTGGTCAGACGCGTTGTATTTCTCCCGCGTCGGCAGAAGTATAGGGTCAGCTCATTTGTGGTCTTTTAAAGGGGTGTGAAGTACTAATGACACTTTAATCGTGGGAAACTGGATTCCCGTCCCTGGCTGCAGTGTTGGGGCGAAAAGAGGAATATATTTTGTTTCTCTTTTCACGATTTCGTCTTCACATAAATTCAGTTGTCTTGAGCGGGTGGTAAAAAAAAAAAAAATTTTTTCTCTCACGATGACTAGGTTTTGAAAGGGAATTGAACGAATGTAGGGATCAATATAATCGGTATAGATTTTTATATATAGTCTAGAATGATTTTGCTGCATACGCGTGAACTTTGTTCTGTCCGCTGTAAATATTTTTTCTGGCGTATGTGTTAGTATAATATATATATATTTTTTTTGCATACATTGATTCCTCTTCAGGATGTTATATATATATATAATTGAAGATATATTGTCATAGTGTGGGTATGAACAAATATAGAATTGATTTTGAATCGGACTCTTGCATATTGAAGTGTGTTATTCTTGTTTTGTTTCTTTATATACTATTGTCATACATCAATTTTATAAGTTGTGTGTACATTATATGTGAAAATATTAATTATATATTAAAATGCCATTTTTCAGTACAATGATGTAAATTTAGCCAGAGTTTTACTTTCTATATTAGATGTTATCAGAGTTTGGTTTAACATTTGGTCTAGAAATCTGAGCCCATGTTTACAGGGCTCATCTACCAAAATATTCAAAATTCTGGGAACAATGATAATAATCATTACCATAGTAGTTGAAGCAAGAGTGACTTCGAAGTTATATTACACGAAAAGTTCTTTGAAGAGGCCATTGCTTGAACTAGAACAAAAATTTGCTAATACCCAGTCTCTAGTAAGCCTGTGAAGGACCGGGCGAGGTCGGGACAAAGTAAAAAGTCTCAATTACGGCATAGCAGCTAAGCATTTCTTTCTCTGCTGTCTGAAGAGCTGTATCAAAGAGGTTGGCTTCACGAATTCCACGGCTGAAAATCGGATTGGGACACAGCAAAAGGACACTTATACTTGTGCCACAGACTGTTGCAATACAGTAAGATAGACTGGAATACAGCTGAAGGACACTCAAAAGGTGTCACAGACTCTTGCACCACACTGTAATGGACGGTAAAACTCTTCAGAGACACTGATGACTGTGCCACTATGATCAATGAACTGGATTCTTCAGCGGTGCGTTGCAATAAAAAGCAGCACAGAACTCATTTTTTTTTAACATTTCACACACAACAGAACTTTTTTTCTTTTCATTTATCCAAGGGGGGGAAGATGTTGTAGTGAAAGTAAAATTTTGTGAAATTTTATTTTGTGTAAAAAAAAATGTAACTAATTTTGTTTACAGAGATGTATGATTTTCTGTATAATTAATTGTTGAGCAGTCAGGAGGCGCCAAGCTGGGGAGCCCATACAATGGGGCTGACAGTATACGTCGGCTATAGTTTATAGCCAGTCACAAAAATATTTATGACAGTCCGCAGGACTGCGCCCCTGTTCTCACCCCCTTGAAGGGGCCACTTCTGGGAAAATGTTGGAGGCAAGGGACGTCGGGGCAAGGGTCAGCTCAGCCGGACCAGGGGAGGAGCAAGTAGGACCCTTGTGCAAATAGTTTTGTTCATGAGACTAATCAGATGTGGGGCTAATCACAGATTGGCTAAGGGGCTTTCCGAAGGCCAGAATGATGCCCCAAAAAAATCTGAATATGATAATTAGAAGTCCGCCTCCAGTTTTTTTTTCCCAGAGAAGTTAGTCAGTTTTCTTGTTGGAAGAAGAATGAGAGTGTTGGTGAGTTCTACACGTAAAAAAATGGTCAGTGATAAAAAAAAGTTAGTGTATGTTCCATCTATGCTGATGTAAAAAAAGAGTACAGGTAATGCTTAATATATATTGTTGTTCCCATATTTATATTACATGTTTTGTGATTAGGGATTTTTGTACCCAGATGAGGACATGGGAAAGTGAATAATGTATAACTTTAATAAATATAGATTCTGTTTCTAGATTAGTAAATGATGCTTAAAATAAATTATGTAACATTTAAAGGTATTGTAAATTGTATGTAATTAATAGAATTGCAAATAAATTAATTAATTTAAAATTCCCTTTTATCATTCTTCCTAGTAAAATGAGTGTAGTTATTCTTTATATTTTGATGATTGAACCCTAATGATTTTAAGGAAATCCTATAAGCTAGAATGTCTACTAAAAATTCACAACGCTTTGGCGATGATTAAGTAAAAATATCGCTCCTTAAAGTCCAGCATAGGACCTATCATTCTAGCTAGGGATTATATATACGATCACGTAAAGTTACTCAGATAAGAAAAAAATATATATTTAGAGTTAGAATATGAGTGGTTTGTGGAAAAGCAACTGCTGGTCTATTTCACTCCAACAAGAGGAGAATAGTACATGGTTTGAAGTGACCTTGATTCAGGCGGCATATTATTGGCTGGTGTAGGGTGGTAAAGGAGTAAGGAATACATGTTAGCTGTAGCAGTGGTTTGGTCATATGTTTCTGTAGTTAGTCCGTGCAAGCAAATGAATCGTTTGAGTAACAAATGTTTTTATGCTGTTCTTTGTTGGATTTTGTTTTGTTTATGAATATTTCAGCTTGAATATTACTGTAATAATTTATTAGTTAATACTTTAACTTTGGTTTGATGGCAGTGTCAGTTCAGACGAGACAAAAGTTAGAATGCCCAATTTTTGGGTACCCTAAAGAATTAAGCGATTTAAATCTTCCAACTTATTATGACATTATGAAATATTACCTTAATATTTGAGATGAGCTGAAACCAGAAAAAAAACATCAAAAGAGCCAACAGTGAATAAAGTAATTAATATTCTGTTTAAGAAAGTTGAATCTATTTGATCGAAATCACTTACTCCTGCAGTATCTCACACCCGTATGTTATAAATGAGAAAAACCTATCATGATAAATAAAGAAGTATTTTAAGGTCAAAAAATAGAAAAGATACAGAAAAATATTATTTAATTGCAGCAAAGTTTTTAAATGAAAACAAACGTCTGTTTGATGTAGCAGCCTGTAAATGCAAATAATTTTTTTTTGCTGTAAGTGCGAAAAAAGAAAAAAAGTACCTAACCTTGAACAAGATTTTTTATTTGACCAAAGAACTGTGAGAAAAATGAGTATAAGTGGTGTCAATAAAGTTATTTCCACGATTTTAACACAAAGAGAACAGAAGAAGCAATGGGTAATACAGAAACAATTAAAGTACAAATACAATCAGAAATTAGTTGTTAAGGCTGCTAGAAAAGCTGAAAATGATGCCCTTCAATCAGATCCTGAGCAAACATCTAAAGGAAACTTAACATACAATCCCAAAGATTACTCTACTTCTTTTTTGGATACAACTGCAAGCGAGCAAAGCGAGTAGTACTTCCAATAGTAGCAAGTGCTTGTGACCGAACTGGGGTTCCAGACAGAGTTTCTGCAACTGTTGCAAGTGCTGTTCTTAAAGAAATGGGTATGACTACAGAGGAGAACAAAGGTAAGATTATTGATAGGATGAAAATTTGAAGAGAGCGAGCCAAAAATCAGACAAAAGAGATAGTAAGAAGCCTTAACCAAAATGGAGAAAATATAGGTTTGTTTTTCTAAGGAAGAAAAGATAAAACAATTGTGCAAGATAAAGATGGAAACAAATTTTAGAAAAAGACGGTCATCGAAGAACATATTTGTTAGTAAAAGAGCCCAATTCATCCTTTCTAGCGCATGTAATATCAGCTATTGGAGCATAAGGAAGCTATAAAAAATAGCACAATAGAGTACTTTAATGCTAACAATCATTTGAACATATCAACTGTAACAGCTATTGGGTGCGATGGGACAGCCACAATCACCGGAGTTAATAACGGTGTGATTGTTTTAATGAAAAAAAAAGATCTAAACATACCACTGCAGTGGCTGATTAGTTTGTTCCACTTAAATGGATTGCATTTGCGTCCCCTGTTTTGTGAATTGGACAGAAAAACAACGGGAATTTGGCGGGTGACTCTGTAATACACAAGCTGTAGAAAGAGTTATAAAGCTTGTGACAGAGTCATCAATAAATGTCTCTGGTCCTGAAGCAAGAGAAGGATTTATTAAAACAAAAAATGCTTCGCAAAAGATGATGCCTAAATTTGAGTCAAAAATATTTTATCTAATAATCAAGATAATTTAAAAACCAAATAAATGTGAAACTAATAATGTAATGAGATATTCTAATTTTTCTTTAATGTTTGTTTGGTTTTAATAACATTGGTTATTAATTATGTCATCATATTTGTTCTATTTTCTTCAAATATTTTGAGTGACCTGTTACTGTTTATGTTGCATGTTTGTGTTTAATCCCTTACGAAAAAAGACCGAAATAACTGATTTTTATTTTTATTAATAATTAGTTGTTTTAAAAAGTTTTACATATTATTTTAAAATACTGTTTTTGAACAACTATTTGTAAGCAAAAAAGTAATTACAACAATTAAATTCAAACTCTTGGTACCCCTTGATTTTAACCTCATTTATTTGACTTTTGCAAAAAATTAATGCATAAATTTACCTAAATTGAACTTAATATTATTATTGTTATAGTAAAGAAGCATCTATAGATTGCTCTTAAAAACAATGTTTGATTTTTAAAATGTAAAAATAAAACAGTGAAAAAAATTAATTTTATGCTAAATTTGGATTTTTAAAAAATCCTCATTTTTAAGGCTCTTGCGGCACCTCAAGATATAAATTTTGAACGAAAAAACTTCGTAGTTTTATTAACAACTTTTAATTACTATTAGAAAATTATTTGCTGAAGAAAATATTTTTTCCTATACTTCCGTTCCATCCTTATGTACATACGTACGTAACACAATAATTATTGATAGAAATACCCGATTTGCATCAAATTTTGAATATAGATTTATTCTTATGAGACACTTTTCTGATTAGTTTTAGGAGGTTTTTGGAAAAGAATAAGAGGGATGCAGAATGGAAAGCTTATTCATCCCTCCTCCCTATCATTCAAAAAAAGGGGTTTCCCTCCATTATTTACGTATTTCATTCAAATTTTAGATATATGAATATTTTGATAAGCCGCTTCCATTATTTATTCTGAGTGTTCATTCTTTAAAAATAAAGAGAGAGGGGAATGGGGATAATGCCCCATAATTTAGGTGAATGATTTTTATAATTTCATTTAATTATAAGTATTTAAGAAATATATACATATAATATTACAACACTTAGAAACGGATTAAGTGTAATCAATATTAAATTATTTAAAAAAATAGTAATTAATTATCAAAAATTAAAAAAATTAAAAAATAATCAATCGTCGATATATAGGAACTATATTTTAATCAGTGAAAAGGCACGATGTATTTTTTGGAATTGCGTAATATATATGAATTATAAAATAAATGGAATCTGCTTAAAATAATAATATTAATACTTACCTAATCTCCTCCGTTCTATGTAAAAAAAGAAATATTTAGCTAATTCCACAGTAGACCTTCTCCAACATCATTTGTCTCCGATATTTGCATTGCATCTATATAACTATATATAGTAACCGTAATCAATATATTTTTGGGAATTTCAAAGAGCATCAGAAAGAAATTTAATACCAAAAACATATTTCAAATTTCTTCGTATGCGAAATATTGAATAAAATATTTGATAGTCAAAACTGGCATTTCTATAGAAATATATGAATAAAGGATGTAAATATTTTCCAAAAAACAACTTAATGTATATCTATTTAAATATAACTTTAAAAAGGAAAAAAAGTCCATAAATGTTACTGAATACTAATTTGCAAAAACATAATATGTATCGTAGATTTTACGTAATATGTCAAAACAAAATTACCAAAAGTATAAAGATTCTCATAAGTAATATTTAAATATATATATATTATCTGAAATATATATATAATGCAAAAAACTATTAAAGGATATTGAGGTTGTGGATGGATTTTGGGTCTGCAGAATTGGACATCGCATGATAGAGTCATGTTTTATTTGCTTCTAGTAAAGATTTTCTATTATAATTTAACAGCATTTTCAAAGAACGTGTTATTTACGAGGGAATTTTCCGATATTTTCTACGCCTTTCCACAAGTTTTTTTTTTTTTTCAGAAAAAATAATTGCGAAAAATAAATCATCCTCCAAAGAAAAAACTCTTTCAATCCATGTATATAACCAAATTGAACGATATCCTTGCAGTTAGATTCTGGAAAAGTGAGAAACCATCAGGTTGTGATGTCATTAAAACTACTCTTTCATATCGCGTCCTATTTTTGTAGCTAGCTAACAAAAGATGGAATCAGACGGCATCAGAAGTTTGTTTGAGCAAGCTCATGGAAGCTTTCCGTAGCGAGATTCGATGTGACAGTTTCAACACATGGGGCTTAAAATTTAAGATTTCGAGACGATTCTAGACAAAAGATAATCGACAAGAATATTGTCGAGTTTGCCAATTGCCGTTATCATCTATCTATTTCATGGCATTAATCATGGAACTAGGTTTTTTTTAGTAATTCAATGTCTTTGTTTGTATAATAAAATTTGTCCAGACGAGACTTCCAATCTCCGGAAAGGAGATTTGTCACCTTTTCGGAAAATGCGTTTCTTAAAGAACATTTTGAAAATCGTATGCCAAAGGTCTTACGTACAAACACCCTAGTTTGCCAGAGTAACCAAGATCATCGTTTACTTGATATCACTGTCAAATGGATCAACAGATCCATTACACGTCATTTAACTGCTGGTGACGCAGCTCCATCTCTATCAGTATCATCGTAGTAATATTATTGTTCCATTACTGTGAATTTAATCATGTGATTAAGTAACCAGTTACTAGTCTGACTTAACCGAAAAATACGTGCAATGAGTTTGGTGGTTTACCCGTGACTTCCACTGTAGATGTTGGTAATTGACCGACTCAAATATTTCTTCAATGAGAATAGCGTGCGTCCAAAGAAACTAAACAAAATATTCTCACCGATTGCTTTACGATACCGTTATCGGCCAGAAATCTGACTGTGCGTAAACACACCCCTACTTTCTCATGATCGAGCTAAAATTAGCACATCTGTTTGTTTTTGTTTTATAAGAATTAAAAAGAACATCCTATTTATGGCGTTATATCGAAAACAAAACCGAAATATTTTGAAATATTTAATACCAAGACAAGACGCAAATGAAGAAGCAGGTGAATATGACGCATAATTTTTATAATAAAAATACATTTTTTAAGAATTTGTTAATGTACCAAGCATCTCCTAAATGAAGAAATAAAGAAAGTAAGTTAATATAATGCAATACATAAAACAAGAAATGTAAATTTATTTTACCGATACTATAATCTCTACAAATGAATGTCCTGAACTATACTTCTATGTATTCAGGGGTCGCAGCGTACCTAAATTTTTCGCACTTTTCTACCAGTATTTTAAATCAAAAATCTTCATGTCGGATGTCCTTAACCTCTACAATGAAATTCTACAATAGATGTTGTCATTTTAAAACTGTGGTACGAAAGTGTGAAAATTTTAGGGACGCCGCGACCCCTGTGTATTGCACCGACACTGACTGTTAAACATGAATCTCATTTACATACAGAAAATATTTTCCTGTCAAATATGATGCCATTATCCATAGTAACATGTTATTAAGAAGATAATTTTCCGATGAGAAATTTGTAGCCTGATAATATTAATAGCCTGGTTAGTTTTTTTAAAAAAATATGATGCACTGATTTATTGGTATTATTATTTACATCTTCATTTATAGCGCTCAGAGGGAGGAAATAGTATAAAGAAATTTAAGAAAAATTTATTTTTTAAAGTTTTACTGTGTAATACATATATTGAAGTGAAAATTTGCTAACACAGACTGAACACAATTTTCTTTACTGGTTATAACCCATCCTAGCACAAGTTAGGCAACTTATTTTACGCTTTTAAATAATTTAAGATTTAATTTAATATTTTATGTTGATAGATGTATTGTTCAGAGACAATTTTTTTTTTTTTGCCTTCAAGAAAAAAAAAATATTATATGCAAATTTTAAAACATGGGATCTTTAAACATTATGTGTGTGGTATTTTTTTATGTAAAGTCATTTCTCAAGTGCTTTTGGCATTTTTGTGTACCACATAACGACTTGTGTTTCTGCTAACAAAATAATCCAAGTTAAACTTAGATAACATGTTTATCTTTCATTTGCATCAAACCTGGGAGAAAATAAAGTAAAAACATAAAAGTCAATTTTGTTTTTTACGTTTTATTGCATTATAGCTATACTATTTTTTAATATTTAAATTTATCAATAATTTTATATTCATAGCTTTTGCGAGTGAAAAATTGGTAAATAAACTTTATTTTTAATCTTTTATTTATAGTATTATTGTAGATTCTTCTTGATAAGATTATAAATTTGCATTCAAATTACAAAAAAATCTTTACTGAATGATGAAACATTTTAATTTTAAATATTGATAAATTACACATTAACTTGTGATGAGATACCTTGCAAATCAAATCATGATGATTGTAAATTTCGTTTATTTTGAAATGAGTTCTTCTAAATTCAGTAGTTGTTATTATTTTTTTTTTAAACAAACAAAAATATAATTTGAAGAACAAATA
Organism: Maratus speculifer; assembly: GCA_964019185.1. Classification (NCBI taxonomy): domain Eukaryota; kingdom Metazoa; phylum Arthropoda; class Arachnida; order Araneae; family Salticidae; genus Maratus; species Maratus speculifer. The sequence goes on along the minus strand of OZ025297.1, from coordinate 268,359,157 downwards.
AAGAAATCATTTTTTCCTACATTGTTAAAGCCCGAGAAAGAAGAGATTTATATTTTAAATAAGAGACAGAATTAAAACCACAGCCTGACATAATCTTTTCTTTTCTTTCTATTTTTATAAATTCTGCAAAATAAATAACAACAAAGCTATTTGCGGCAAGCTTATGTAAATGTAATAAAAATGAGTTTATGAGTATAGCTATTTATGAGTATTATTTGAAAATTTATAAACTAAATAAATTTAAAATTTACAACCTAATTATTCTCATAATTAAATGTTTTTTTTTTTTTTTTTTTTTTTTGAAAAATCATTTTACGGTGAGATACATTTCTGAAATAAATTTCTTTTAAAAATAATAGAGAAATTAGACAAATTACGACTGGGACCCTGAACATGGATGTGTACATAAAACCAAAGAAAAAAAATAATAATAACGGAAAAACATTTAAAAACTCTTTCCGGCAGAATTTTTTTGTTAATTTAAACTTTTTTTAATTAAGTTAAGATAATGGTTCCGGAACTAAAACGAATGCCATTTAACACAATTTATTACTAAATTATAACAAAATGATTACTGTATTTGGAATTACTAAAAGTTACTGAGTTCATTCGTGGTAACTAAGAATTTCTGGATCATTTGGAATACTAAATAGTTTCTCACAATGTTGTTAAATAACATTATATTTCAAGTTTAATTTAGATTGTATAAACACATTTGAATCTAATTTCATTTTAACACACAATTCTAATTATGATGATTCCCTACAGTTAAAACTAATGCTTCAATGCTGCATATAAAGTATTATTTCGAGTAGTTACAGCTAGTTCCCAAGTATCAAGCAATTAATTTTACTTAAACGATGTATATTTGAGGAAAACACTTATAATTAATTTGTTTCTAATTGCCAAAGTTTAACCTTAATTTATGTAGATTGCAAAACGAGAATAATACCGCAGGAAACATTTATAGGTAACGATAAGAGGAAATCAAGTATTGTGATACATTAAGAGTTTATCATTTATAAAGAGAAAGGTAAAAAATATTTATATAACATTTATAGATGAATAGCTATAAAATAAATGAATCAAAATTTTCAAAATTAATAATTTACATACAAAAATAAAAAAAGACTTTTTTAATAAAAAAAAAGAAAAAAAATATTATGAGAATTATGTTATATACCACAGAAAGCAGTCAATTTTTAAAGATCTACTAATAATTTTCATAAAAGAGCGTGATAAAAATACGATCTTTTTAAAAACATAGCGGTATTTGTATTTTCAAAACGTTTCGTTTTATTAGAATAATAAAATAAAATAATGACTGATCGTTTGGAGACTACTTTACTACTCATCAATCATGCAAATGCATAATATAAAATACGAAAATATGATATGCGTAAAATATTTATAATATGCACTTCAATTCAAAAATAAAATTCATCATATATACTGGTGTGAAAAATTTAAGGACGGAGTCCCAAAATGCCAATTTTCAAGGGATTTTCAAGCGATAATTTTCATGCGAATATTCAAAAGGAATAACATAATTTGAATAACTACTATCCCTGCATAACAGCTAGTCCATATAACCGGTCATTCAGGTCACACATGATCACAAGAGTCACAGTCATTTCGGTGAAACAAAAAATAGGAATTTTCACACGTCACATGTTGAGTTTTCACCACTTTTCACAGTGATTACTTCACAGTAGGTTCTTTGTTACCATTTGTCAAAGTAATGGGACAGAAAGTCACCATGTGACTTTAATGTGTCATTATTTCGTTATTTATAATAATGCAACATTCACAATGACTTTGAAATTGAGCCTCCAAATGACAGTCACATGAGAGTCTCAATAAAACGACACTGTAAAGTCACCTGGTGACTCGTCACAAAGCAGCAGTCGCAGTGACCTGACAGTGGAGTCACATATAGTTGTCATTTCAGACTCATAAAAGAGACGCGTGTAATTTCCTGTTTTTTGTTTCGACGTAGTGATTGTGACTCTTGTGACCATGTGTGACCTAAATGAGGTGTTATATGGACTAGCTGTTATGCAGGGATAGTAATTATTCGAATTATATTATTTTCTGTTGAATATTCGCCTGAAAATTAACGCTTGAAAATCCTTTCGTCCTTAAATTTTGCACACCAATGTATCAATACATAATATTTTTATTACATTGTAGTGATCTTTTATGGAAATGCGGGTACCACTTTATTATCTCGTCGGCTAATTTCAACAAATTAAGTAAATTACAAATCTACTCGTAAATTACTCAAATTTTTATAATTGTTATTATGAATAACGAAAAAACAAATTATAGAAAAAAATATAAATAAAGCGTCGAATTAAAAATTGTTTGATGATGTAAAAAACATGTTTATTATCAAGTGACTGTGACATTTTTAATACGCAATTATTTTATTTAATCTTAGAGTTTGAAGGTATTTTTTGTTACCCCGGAAAATAAAGTAGTATCGAATCGGATAAAAGATTAATAAGGTTATAATCGAAAAATGATAATCATATTAAGTAATAGTTTACAACGTTGGATTAAACATCTTGTTTCCAGTTACAATACAGTGTCTCACATAAGTGATGGGACACTTGTGCTTTACAAAAGGAAACTAATCAAATAAATTAAAAAAACATGTACACATTTTTTTTGTGTGTGTGTGTTTCATACTTAAATTTAGTAAAGATTATTACATAACATACATTTTGTCTAAATATTAAAATATTAATTTAATAAAAATACAAATGTTTAGAACGGAGCAAAAAATAGCTCACATAAGTGATGGGACACCATTATATATGCAACAAAAATCGTCTGAAATAAGCAATAAAAATATTTTTGGGGGTTTTAATTTTACTTAAAAGCAATTGGCAATAATTTATAAAATCGTCTGCAGTATTTCTCTCCAGTTTGTTTTGGAATTTTTGTGTTTTTTAGCTCTATATAGCCATGAATGCAAAACGAAAAGAAACTTCGCCTGAAATTCGAAAATTAATTATTAATTTGCATATTGAACGTGGAAAATCTGTTAGAAAAACTGCTGAAACAGTTAACTTCAGTCGTTCAACAGTTTTCAATATCATTAAACGATATAAAAAGAATCATATGATTCAGGATAAAAGAAGACCTGGCCGACCATCAAAGCTATCCAATGGAATAAAGCGAATTATGTTCGAAATATTAAAAAAAATCCAAGAAATAGTGCTTCAAAAGTTGATGCTGATTTACAAGCATTATATGGAATAATTGTTAATCCTGAGACTATTAGAAGGGTAATTCGATCTGCTGGATATCACGGTAGAGTAGCCAGGAAAAAATTCTTCGTAAGTGAAAAGAATAAAAAACTCAGACTAGCTTTCGCAAAATCCAACATGAATAAGAATTCTATTCTGATTACTGGAATAAAGTTATATTTGCTGATGAGAGTAAATTTAATATATTTGGTTCTGACGGTAGAATCTTGGTGTGGAGAAAACCCAGGGAAGAATTTCGCAAACAGAACTTGGTACCAACAGTAAAACATGGTGGAGGAGGAGTTATGGTATGGGGGTGTATGTCGTCCGCTGGAGTTGGTAATCTTGTTTTTATTGACAGTATAATGGATCAGTATAAGTATATTGATATTTTAAAGCAAAATTTGAAATCTTCAGCACGAAAATTGAACCTTCATAACGATTTTAAATTCTACCAGGAAAATGACCCCAAGCACACTGCTCTGAACGTTAGAATCTGGCTGCTATATAACTGTCCTGAAATAATAAAAACACCACCACAATCTCCAGACTTAAATCCTATAGAGAATATTTGGCAAGAATTGGAATCAAGAATTCGCAAACACACCCTTTCTTCGTAACGACAACTAAAATCGGTGCTTCAAGAAGAATGGGGTAAAATCACTCCAGAAATCACAAAAAAATTAGTCGAATCCATCCCAAAAAGATTAAATCATGTTTTAAAAGTAAAAGGAAATCCAACAAAATATTAAAACCTTTTAAAAAGTAAAATTTTTGGATAAATTTTTGATGGAAAAGTAAGTGTCCCATCACTTATGTGAGTCATTTTTTGCTCCGTTCTGAACAATTGTATTTTTACTAAATTAATATTTTGATATTTTGACAAAATGTATGTTATGTAATAATTGTTACTAACTTTAAATATGAAACACACCCAAAGGATTTTTGCACATGTTTGTTTATTTCTTTTATTGCAATTTCTTTTTATAAAGCACAAGTGTCCCATCACTTTTGTGAGACACTGTATATATTTGAATTGAAATTGGAATAAAATCGTCATGAAAAGTCGTAAAGTGTGGAAAGTATGATCTTGTCGTCTAATTATCCGATCGACTTCATTCTTTATGCAAAATTTATTTTTTTTTTCTTTGACATCCACTATTTAATATCTATTATGAAAAATCGAAAATATCTATGGATATATCATCAGAAAGAATATTTTAAGAGTCCGAAAAATAGTTTCGGCTAATTGATGTTGTTGTGTTTAGTAGGGGGAACGTTTCTAACGACGTTCCGAAAAGGAAAAATTAAAGTGTGTAATCGTATTTTATTAGTACACTGCGTTGAATTGGCTGCAAACGACCACAAGACATGAAGCAATATAGAACAAGAATTTTTGAATCATTTGCAGGAGAATATAATTGAAAAATAAAAATAGAGCTTACCTGCATAAACTTGAATTAAGATGTGAGCAGAAACACGCAAAATAATAATCTCAGAAACACTTTCTCATAAAGAAAATTTCTTTATTTATTTTTTTATGAAGATAGATGAATATAAAATTCTTTGAGAAATATTATAACTTTTAGTAAGTACAGCTCTCTTATTTTTAGAGCGAGGCATGAAAGGCACATTTTTTTACTTGCACAAAAATATATAAATAATAGAAGAACTTATTATCAAATGATTATACCTTTTCTTTATTCTCTTGGAGATTAAGGAACAACAGATTAACATACTCAATAAAACAAAAAAATATTCCTTCCTGTATTGAGGATACATTGTAACGCTAACGGACATTTTAAATGAGCGATATTCCAATAGCTTTTAAAAAAAGGCATTCTTTCAAGAACATAACGTATTGTCTCAAATTGAAACACACCTTTTCAGACGCAACCTTCCCCTTTGGAAATCACAAGTTATATTTCTTCATGGACGCACAAATCTCTATATGTCTTCACGAAGAGATAAAGGCTTTTTTCTTGCCTTTTAAAAAAAAATTCCATCTTACACATTTAAAAAATGCTGAACGATGGTCGTACAAACGAACAAACCATTTAATCGGGAACCCACACATAATTTTTGCAGGCGTTTTATTTTCCGTACATCTGTCGACGTCCGCTCTGCACTAACTCGAAACCTCATCCCTTCTCATCTGCTCTCTTTTGACGAAACGATAGCGGCCGCACCGGAAAGAAGACCGGGGTTGCCATAAAATTAAAATTACGCCAACTGGCAGGGCAAAAAGAAGTAGCGCATCGCTACGAATAGGGAAACTGTATTTTAAGAATAAAGTTTTATATTACCAGAAAGATGCGGAGCCAAAACTTGATATCAGGACGCACTAACTTTTAAATTACGTAACAGAAGAATAGTACCTGATTGGACAATGGGAGTAGTCATAAAACGGAAGTCGACACCCCATCGAACATTCTAGAAAAGACGGGAAACCTCCAAAACCGGAAGGAACAAAATTTCAAACCGATTTCAACATTTGAAATCAACAAAAAGTTAGGTAATAAAAAGGACTTTACAGGGGAAATTAAAAAAGGCGAGAATTAAGATAATTTTTAGAATGCGAAATATATAATAAATGAATAAAGATTAAAACCAAAAATAGACGATAAATTAAATTAAATAAAAATATGGCAGTGGTTAAGAGTAACCACAGCAGATGTTACTGATATTCAATATGATTTTCCCATTATTACAAACTAAAAATACACTGTAAAACATTTGTGTAACGTTACTCCATAAAACTGGTGGCAGCCTTGCTGCCTCCGATTTGGTGGAGTAGTTTAACCGATATAATCGGTGTAACATTGCAATGTTACACCAGTAATGCATGTTTTTATTACACCATTATGTAAGTGAAAAATTACTCAATGAAGTGTAAATCGTAGCTGCCACCAATTTTATGGAGTAAAGTTACCACAAATGTTTTACAGTGTAGGTACGCTTCAAATTTTAAGTCTCAATCTCAATTAGATTAGGTATAAAAAGTTTACATACATACAAACAAATTGATGGCAATTATATATATATATATATATATATATATATATATATATATATTCTTCATTATCTCCAATGTCTGAAACGTTTTTTCTGTTCGGTTTCCAAAACAATTGCAAATATTCCCTTATGCTACGTATGATGGTTAAGTAAAAAATATATTATCTAATGAAAGGTTGAAAAGCGTTATAGGAAATAAATTATTACAAGAAATTCAATTTAAACTGTTTTATTGTCAATAAAATTATTTTTATCTTCTTCATACTTAAAGAAATTTCATACCTTGTTCAATGATGCTATCATTGGCTATAAAAAAAAAATCCATCAAAAATCTTATTTATGGAGTGAACAGATTTCCTAAAACCACTAGTAAATATATAAGTTTTAACCAAGTGCGTAAACACTTATAATTTATTAATTCAGGATGCTCTTTGTGAATAAACGGAGGTATGTAGAAAATAATATTGTAAGTACATTGCATACCTAAGAGCAGTATAAAAGCAAAGAAAAATCATATTTTTGCAAATATATAATTTTAAATAGAGTTAATCGCTTAAATCAGGTTTCGTACGCATAAGAACATAAACACAAAATTATCAATTTGAATACCAAAAATTTTTTAAGTACTATGTGCTTTTTTTAATGCAAAACGTTCCTTACTTCAAATATAGTGACCATTATGCTAAAAATTTTTCGTATTAAGATATCTATTTTTTTTAATTTCTTATGCATTCGATTTTTATTTATAAAAATTATGGTATATACGACTAGTTTGCATTGAGTAGGTCTAACATTACGTAATTAAAAATTAATTAAAATCCAATCTAGAAAAACGCGTCACTGCCAAAGCAGCATTCCAAATTTGCGAGTTCCTTTCTACGCAAGTTCTTTTAGAACAATGTCAAGTTTAAAAATTAGACACGAGTTTTGTATTAGCTACACCAGAAAATGAAAAGATTGGAAGGTGGACACAAAACTTCGCTGAATATAGTTTATGTAATGCCAAATGAAGTTTAAATAAGCATTACTTTTTATTCTCAGTACTGAGTTATTTTCCGTATAAATTAGGTAAGGTTAATATAAAAAAGTGTCATACAGAATAGTAATATTTAATATTATTCAGACTTCACGCCTCTTTGAACGCTTATGGTATACCCATTAATATCTTTCTATTTAGCCATAAAGAACCTTACTTTGTATAGTTTATTAGAAAGTCTTATATTTCTTTCAGCAATTATTTTCTCTTAATAAGACAGTTAACTACTTCGTGATGGTAAAATTTTTATTTGATTTGAAACTTTTAATTGATTTTTAATCTTTAATCACAGTTTTTTCAAAATAAAAAAAATTCTATACTTAAATCGTAAAAATGCTCCAATTTTACAAAATAAATAAATAAATAAATAAATAATAATAATAATAATAATAATAATAATAATAATAATAATAATAATAATAATAATAAATAGATAAATATAATAAAATAACTGGTGGGAATAATGAAACATTTTGAGAACTCTAAGTGGCTCGTATTTCAGGCGCTCGTTCCCAAGAGTATAATAATGCATGTGTACGGAACCCTCTATGCGCGATTAAAACTCGCAATTGACCGTTTCTTTTAAATCCTTTATTCAACTAAGTTGTACGGTTCAAAGTTATGTATCTTTCTTGTTTGCTTCGCCCAAATTAAAATATTGTTAAAGCAGTATAACGTATTTTTAAGCTATTGCATAGCTTTTATCACGGGCTTTGAGCGCGGCGACCGAATCCAAAAATTCCGTAACGCGAAAAATCCTAACACATCCGTAACGAAAAAACCTAACACTCGGCTAACGTCGTTTCAGCTCGGCAAACTTCGGCACGGTATCCTTCAGTAGACTTCGGCAGACACTAACGCGGTATTTTTCAGATATTAGGATATCAAGTCTCAAACTTAAGTTTCTTAAGATCTAATTTTCATAGCGCGGCCAAATTTTGTTTGGTAATTTGTTATGAGACATTGTTAATTTTTGGTGACAGGAGACCCCCCATGGTCAGGGTCGAAAAATTTAAAATGCTTATAACTCGCGATCTAAGTTTCGTAGCGCGGCCAAATTTTGTTTGGTAATTTATTATGAGGCAGTGTTAATTTTTGGTGACAAGAGACCCCCATGGTGAGGGTCGAAAAATCTAAAATGCTTATAACTCGCTATCTAATTTTCGAAGCGCGGCCAAATTTTGTTTGGTAATTTATTATGAGACATTGTTAATTTTCTGTGACAGGAGACACCCCACGGTGAGGGTCGAAAAATTTAAAATGCTTATAACTCGCGATCTAATTTTTGTAGCGCGGCCAAATTTTGTTTATTAATTTATTATGAGGCAATGTTAATTTTTGGTGACAGGAGACCCCCATGGTGAGGGTCGAAAAATTAAAAATGCTTATAACTCGCGATCTAATTTTCGTAGCTTAGCAAAATTTTGTTTGATAATTTATTATGAGACAGTGTTAATTTTTGGTGACAGGAAACCCCCATTGTGAGGGTCGAAAAATTTAAAATGCTTATAACTCGCGATCTAATTTTTGTAGCGCGGTCAAATTTTGTTTGGTAATTTAGTATGAGGCAGTGTTAATTTTTGGCGACAGGAGACCCCAAACGGTGAGGGTCGAAAAATTTAAAATGCTTATAACTCACGATCTAATTTTCGTAGCGCGGCCAAATTTTGTTTGGTAATTTATTATGAGACTGTTAATTTTTGGTGACAGGAGACCCTGTGACAGCGTTTCTGTCACATATTATCTTGTCTTCTCCCATTTTAGAAACTACACAATAAAAATCGAAACTTCAAAATTTTAACTGGAAATTGCCCCCCTTAAATAAATACTTAAAGTTAATATTCTTACATTTAAGGTTATAATGCAGTACTTTGTTATTTTCCCTTTTATAACTTTGTAGGTGAAATTAATTCCTTTACAAACCCTCTTTCATATGATAAAAAAAACACCATTTCATTCCCACTCTTTGTTTTGGATTTTCATCACTTTGAAAAAGATCTGTTAATTCTTTTCTCGTCACAATAAAAGTTAACCGAATGTCAGTCTTCCTTAGATCTGCAAATTTCTGCATTTTTCCCATGCTAAATAGATCCAGCTGTGGTTTATAATAAGTTTATCCGTTAACATTCTCATGCACTCAGCTAATCTTTAAAATCTCCCAGATGTCATGAATCATTCGGTCATGTAATTCTTTCAGTATCTGGAAGCACACGTGCGTATGTAATCGACACTCCTTAAAAACCACAGGACTTCAGTATTACACCAACGATAGCATTTTTTCTGTTACTAAGCATTTTAACGGTTTCTGATAACCTTGACGCTGTACATCTTCCCTGCTGCAGTCACTCACTTCTACTCGGACCTTCGGCCATGTAACACGCAAAAAAAGGGGCGCTGTGCCCCGCTTCGCTATGCCTTGCCTTCGGGAAAATGGTGTTCCTCGTATTTTTCCAGCAACTTATTGTAAGCCTCGCTCCTCTACATCAAATAAATATTCTGTCTACTATATGTTGGAGTGTTCTTTATCTTCCATGCGCTCTCGATTTTTCTGCCTGGGTAATTTGTACGATCACTAGTATATGAATTACTGGTGCCAATGCCCATTGCTCCAACATAAATAAAAAAGAGAGCGCACAATGGAGTGCATAACTTTATTGAACTACCCCCCTCCTAAATTAGATCGTTAAAGAAACTTCAAATGATTCTACAGTGTTCCCCCCCATGCTGTTGTGTGTTTGGAAACAATCGTAAATCGCCTGTTCTCTCAGGATGGACTCGCCGCTGCATACGGACATCGAAAAACCTTTCCCTTGATAAGAAGTGTTCAGCGCGGAGTTTTGTTTCATCGGTCGTTCACCCCCCGGTTGCCTGTGAAGCTTTCATCGGTAAATTTCTTCTCCTGAAAAAAATCGTCGGCTCTCCTCCCCGCTGCTACAAATGGTGTTTTGATGTTTATTGTGCGTTTGTTCATATCCTGTGAAATCATGCAAAATTTAAGTTTTTTTGTGTGGCCAGCCTTTGTGAAATTCTTCAAAAAGTATTGGGGTGCACAGTGCTAGTGTTCCGTGATTGTGAAATATGTGTAATAGTTAGAGGCGAATGTGAATTAAAAGAAACTTAGTAGTTTCAGTTGGTGCAAATAAATATTCTTAAAATTTTTCTTCCCACTTTAACATTGGTGTGTGACAAGTGGTTACTTTTCTGTGCGTTTCGTTTACGTTTAAAATACAATTCTGAAATTGATGAAAACAGATCGTTAAATTTTTTTTGTGAAATATGTAGGTGCAACTGAAACAAGAAATCCAAATTATCATCAAGTCTAATGTTTTAACAAAAAATTTTCAGCCTGTGGTGTTTAGCCTTCAAAATCTTTATTATGCTGCCAGTTTTCTTCTTAATGTGTTATCAATGTGTCCTTGATGTGTTATTAATGTGTAATGTGGTGCTTCAAAAATATTTTCGAGTGAAATATGATAAACGGCAACTTCTGTCATAAAAAGATAAAAATAAGTCAAGATTCTGTGCAATTATTAAAAATTATAGTAAATACAGGTTTCTACAGTAACAAAAAAGAACTAATAGTTTACAATATCACGCCGTTTGAGTTAAAAAAAAATTATATATAGATAGTACATAGATTGCACAATAATTCTTACCTCATGTTTCAGGTGTGATAAATTTAGTTTTCATATTTATTTGTCTGATGCCATCCTCAAATTATTATTATTGCAAAGTTACTTTAAATATTTTTGTGTGTCAGCATGAACAGAGAATATTTGTTTTATAAATCTAAAATAATTAAAAGTTAAAAATTTTAGTTATCATTGCATAAATTTTACAATCTTCTCTTTTCACGCTTTATTTTGTAATTTTTGTGTTAGTGACATGCATGTAGATTTTCACAATTATGATTCTGCAGTTAGTTACTTTTTTGTGTTTTTAGGTAATATTCCTATTCTACTAAAAAAAGGGGGCAACCCTTCTGCTAACATTTTTTTGGCTTTTCCACAATTACTTAAATTTTGCTTGAAATAACAAAATAGGGGATTTCAAAAATAAATGAATAAGAGAAAATGCAATTTTAATGCATTTATTTTCTGGGTTAAAGTTGGTGTTAATTTAAATGGGTCAGAATTATAAACTTTATGTCCATGTTGAAATCGTTCTGAGTTTTGGGGTACTTTTAATATGTATGGAGTTTTTTTGCCTCTTTCCATTATCCCCTATCCTTTTAGAGTTCTGCATACTTTAATTTTTTGTGCTTAAAAGTTTCGAGAATCATTTTTCAGTGATCCACTTTCTTAACAGGCAAGTGTGTGTATAGTAAGACAAAATTAATTTACTTACACTTGATTTTTTTCACTTGTTAAAAAAAATGGGAGCTTCTCGCTTTCACATTTTACACATCTTAGATAATAAAAGTTAGACACCGTCCCCCCCCCCCCTTCGCAAGTGAAAGCCCAGTTGGTTTTTTCTTAAAATAGTTATGCACATAAATGTAGATGTTACATAAAGTAAAATTATAGGTTTGTCATGTGCTATTATTTTGAAACAGTCATTTCTAGCTGGACTTGTCTGGGCAAAATTCATTTTTTTTCCTTTTTCTAATTACACTCTTAAATTTTTGCTTTTGATTTTTTTGTTTTGATTTTTTTAACTTAAGTTTTTTTTTGTTTTCAAAGTTTTATCCTGTTATACTAGTTTTTTTTTTTTTTAATTCTAGCAGCTGTGTAATATGGCAACTAAAGATAAAAAAACCCCACTTGAACTAAATGAACCTAGCTATACTTCTCGTTGGCTAGATTTCTTTCAAGACACCCTCAATAAATACACAGAAAGTATGTGTAAAGAGGCAGCTGCATTTCAAAATAAAATTTTAGCTAACAACTCCCCTTTTTTAGAAGATTTTGCAGATATCACTATGCAAATGAAGTGGAATCTTAACACGCTTAATGAATCGTTCAATATCCTGAAAGTGGAATTCTCTGACTTAAAACGTGACAAAGATAAATTACAAATTGTTAATAAAAAACTTATTGAAAGGTTACATGAGTTAACTAGTAAACAAACTTCTACAATTTCAATCGAGACTAAGCAGGGTGAGAAATTAAAGACCAATAGTGATAGTCTATCCACAATAACAATAGACAATGCGACACAAACAGGTAATCATAAAAGATACAAGGATAATTTGCAAAAGGACAGAAACGATGAACTAGCGACACTTACAAAATTCAGCGATTCTAATCAAAATTCTTTTTCAGCATCTGAATGTAAAAAAATAAAATCTGTTCGAATTATTATTTTCAATTTGCCAGAAGAATGTGGTATACCAGATATTTTATTGAGAGTGGGTGAGCTTTTGCATAATAATGAACCTGATATTCAATTTTCTAAGAAATATAGATTACAACATGTCGATTCATACAATTGGGTTTTTGAGACATCTTCACACACAGCTAAAATATTAATAATGCAACACAAAATAAACATTAAAGGTAATGAATACTCTGTAGATGTATACAGTAATGTCAAGCGATGCTTTTCGTGCCAAATGTACAAACATGTTGCTAGACTATGTCCTAATAATATCTTTTGTCCTGTATGTGCTCTCCCACATTGTGACACTCAATGTACAAATTCACCAAAATGCATAAACTGTATCAGAAATAATCAAGATAACAATACCAATTTTAATATTTTTCATCCAGCATTTGCACAACCTTGCCCCTCTCTTAAAAGATTTATTAAACAGGAAAGAAAAAATATACAACTGCATCTATTTCAATAATGAGGGTTTGCTCAAAAAAAAAAAAAAAAAAAAAAAAAAAAGACTTGCATAATTTACAGCCTTCAGTTATTTTTCCAATAAGTCACATTAGTATGAAGAAGTTTACTTTTACCTCAACAGTCTATTTGTTATTTTTGTAGTTGTACATTATAGTTTTTTTTATACAAGTCAATTCACATTTTTGTTACACCATTCATTTCAGGTTTAAAAAAAAAAAAAAGTTACAAATTGCTCGACACATGAGTGTACGGTTGGTGAGGATTCCTTTTTCATTTGACTGTTTAGCCGGCAAGCAGTTACCTGAGTAAGGTTTGGATGTATGGTTGAAACTTTCTGATGCGGGTCATTAGATTATGTTCACACGGTTGGTATTTTTGTTGAAGGTGTACACGTTAACACCACATTCTTTTTTTTATTTTTTTACTCTGCGGACAAAACCTGTTTTTGTTTTACATAATTTTACACTCATTCATGCTGGGTTTGTTTGCTGTTAGGAACATGCATTTTTTTTTCTTTTGAAGCTTAAATTGTTATAAATACACATTATTTGCATCATTTATTTTAAAGACCTGGTTTTTGTTACGGCATAGAATGTATTGATTCCTGGTACACATGAGAATTTTGTTCATAGAAAAAAACACAGAAGTTCATCGCACATTCTTAGTTCATTGATGTTACACTAGTTCATCGCTTTACTTTCCATTCGTGTTGTACATGGGGAACTAGTTACATTCATTGTTGTTAAAACAAAACAAAAAAAAAACACTTTCTTCCTGGCCATTTTAGTTCACCAAATAAACAACTTAGTTCATTGCATATTTACACGTTTACTTATAGAAATTTTACACATTAGTTCATCGATTTTTTTTTCACATTCGTTCATAGAATATTGACTTGTTTGTTTACAGAATTTTACACGTTAGTTCATCGATGTTTTTACACATTAGTTCATAGTGATGTTATACATGTTTTCAGTCATTGTTTTACATTGTAGTTCATAGAGATGTACACTTTAGTTCGTTGAAGTTTTAATTATTGTTCATAGATTGTTTACACATTAGTTCATTGAAAATACACATCTTTGTTCATAGAATATGTAACACACTAGTTCATAGAAAGTAAACCACATTTTACATGTTTATTATAGCATAGTTAAAAAAAATCTTCACACTTTTTTTTGTTAAACACTTGTCATTGGACTTAATTCACACATTCTGGGGCTTTGACAGCTGCGTTTTAGTCTTCGCTCATCAAGTTATACATTTATACACATTGTTATCCCTACAAACCTAGAGCCATTTATTCCTATCGAAATTATGCATTGAATCTTTGATTTGCTTTCTTTTCTTCGATCAGGCAGATAAAATCCATTTCTGTTGTCATTTCAATCCAGTAATAATCTTTTCATACACATAAGTTCTCAGCATGAAGATTTTTACACGTAGTTTTGTTCATCTAATTTAAATTCTACATCTCATTGTTGGTAATGGCATGATTCTTCATGTCATTTTCACTTTATTAAAAAAACAGAGATAATTAATTTAAGTAACAACTTCTTCACATAACTTCTTTTCGTTTCCCATTAAGGTTGTATTTTTTTTCAAAATTATTTAATTTTCTTCAGTTACATTTTACACTTCTGTTTGTTGTTGAGTAAGTTGTTTTTCTCAACTCATTTCATATACAGGTCTTTTCCTGAATTGAAAACTGAAAGCATCTTGTCAGAGGCAGTTCTGTTTGTAATAATAGTAAACACACCCCAGTTACACATATAAAAGATTAGTCATTTCCTTTCAATATATAATGAGTTACATTTTTACTGCAAACTGGTTAGTATAATGCTGATAGGTACAGTTAGTAACAACATAAATTACTTTTACCTTCTGATTTAGCTGCAGTTGTAGTTTAGAAATAATGAGAAGTTTTCCTGTGTCACTCTGAATTGCCTTTTTTTTTATTTTTTTCAATTATCCCCTTTCCTGAAGCTGGTTTCCGTTCAAAATTAGTGCCCTTAGGTCTCCAACTTCATTATGTTATCGAAAACTCTTGAATTGTTTTTCAATTCAATTTACAAATAAAGTTTTTTTCGATTACTTGACGCGTGCTCCTTGGAAGATCATTATGATCTTGGGGGAGCAGGGACTCATATACCTTCGTGCTATGTGAGTCTCACAATTCCCTCCTCCTCTAGGGCTGAAGTCTTAAACTGACGCCATAATACTTGTTTTATCAAATAAAAAAAAAAAAAAAAAAAAAAAAAAAAAAAAACAAGATTTAGGGCCCCACCTGTTTATGGGCTTGCTTTGCATCCCTTTTTTTTGAGGTCCTGTGCTGTGTGCACACATTTTTTTTTACTTTTCGTTTATCAATGTTCATTTTATATATCCAGTACTTATTATATCATATATATATTTTAGTGTATCTTTTATTTGTGTGCTAAATATAATTCAATTTTTGCTTGCATTCACTGTGAAGTATTAAAAAGCTATTATTATATTTAAACTTCACATTTTTTTTTAGTCATGACAAAAGCTGGTACCAGCACTTTCAAAATAAAATATTTTTTAAAGTCATCCGGATGCACATAAAAAAAAATTATTTTAATTATTTGTCTTGGGACTGAAAGGACTAATGATCACCAAGACACGATGATGTTGAAAAGCGCTTAAAGTCATGACGTTTATAAATTGAGTAAAAAAAAAAAAAAGAAGTTTGCATAATCCAAACAATTTTTTTCAAAAAGCAAGCAATATACTATATGTATACAGTTTTATGTTTAAATGTATTTTTTTTTACTTTCAATTTTATGTACTTAGTGTTATGATTATGTATTTGGAGTAGAGAAGATGTGCGGCGCTTGTGGTTAAAAAAAAAAAAAAAAAAAAAAAACTTTATTGGAAACATTGCAGTTTTTTTTCCCGATGCTGGGAGTGAGATATGTGACAGCGTTTCTATCACATATTATCTTGTCTTCTCCCATTTTAGAAACTACACAATAAAAATCGAAACTTCAAAATTTTAACTGGAAATTGCCCCCCTTAAATAAATACTTAAAGTTAATATTCTTACATTTAAGGTTATAATGCAGTACTTTGTTATTTTCCCTTTTATAACTTTGTAGGTGAAATTAATTCCTTTACAAACCCTCTTTCATATGATAAAAAAAACACCATTTCATTCCCACTCTTTGTTTTGGATTTTCATCACTTTGAAAAAGATCTGTTAATTCTTTTCTCGTCACAATAAAAGTTAACCGAATGTCAGTCTTCCTTAGATCTGCACATTTCTGCATTTTTCCCATGCTAAATAGATCCAGCTGTGGTTTATAATAAGTTTATCCGTTAACATTCTCATGCACTCAGCTAATCTTTAAAATCTCCCAGATGTCATGAATCATTCGGTCATGTAATTCTTTCAGTATCTGGAAGCACACGTGCGTATGTAATCGACACTCCTTAAAAACCACAGGACTTCAGTATTACACCAACGATAGCATTTTTTCTGTTACTAAGCATTTTAACGGTTTCTGATAACCTTGACGCTGTACATCTTCCCTGCTGCAGTCACTCACTTCTACTCGGACCTTCGGCCATGTAACACGCAAAAAAAAGGGGCGCTGTGCCCCGCTTCGCTATGCCTTGCCTTCGGGCAAATGGTGTTCCTCGTATTTTTCCAGCAACTTATTGTAAGCCTCGCTCCTTTACATCAAATAAATATCCTGTCTACTATATGTTGGAGTGTTCTTCATCTTCCATGCGCTCTCGATTTTTCTGCCTGGGTAATTTGTACGATCACTAGTATAGACCCCCCACGGTGAGCGTCGAAAAATTTAAAATGCTTATAACTTGCGATCTAATTTTCGTAGCGCTGCCAATTTTTGTTTGGTAATTTATAATGAGACAGCGTTACTTTTTGGTGACGGGACCCCCCCCCACTCGATGAGGGTCGAAAAATTAAAAATGTTTATAACTCGCGATCTAATTTTCGAAGCGCAGCCAAATTTTGTTTGGTAATTTATTATGAGACAGTGTTAATTCTTGGTGACAGGAGACCCCCCACCGTGAGGGTCGAAAATTTAAAATGCTTATAACTCGCGATCTACTTTTCGTTGCGCGGCCAAATATTGTTCGGTAATTTATTATGAGACATTGTTAATATTTGGTGATAGGAAACCCCCATTGTGAGGGTCGAAAAATTTAAAATGCTTATAACTCGCGATCTAATTTTTGTAGCACGGCCAAATTTTGTTTGTTAGTTTATTATGAGGGAGTGTTAATTTTTGGTGACAGGAGACCCCCCATGGTGAGGGTCGAAAAATTTAAAATGCTTATAACTCGTGATCTAATTTTCGCAGCGCGGCCAAATTTTGTTTGGTAATTTATTATGATAATGTTACTTTTTGGTGACGGGAGCCCCCCACACGGTGAGGATCGAAAAATTAAAAATGCTTATAACTCGCGATCTAATTTTTGTAGCACGGCCAAATTTTGTTTGGTAATTTATTATGAGACAGTGTTAATTTTTGGTGACAGGAGACCCCCCACCGTGAGGGTAGAAAAATTTAAAATGCTTATAACTCGCGATCTAATTTTTGTAGCACGGCCAAATTTTGTTTGTTAATTTATTATGAGGCAGTGTTAATTTTTGGTGACATGAGACCCCCATGGTGAGGGTCAAAAAATTTAAAATGCTTATAACTCTCGATCTAATTTTCGTAGCGCGGCCAAATTTTGTTTGGTAATTTATTACGAGACTGTTAAATTTGGTGACAGAAGACCCCCCCCCCCACGGTGAGGGTCGAAAAATTTAAAATGCTTATAACTCGCGATGTAATTTTCGTAGCGTGGCCAAATTTTGTTTTGCAATTTATTATGAGACAGTGTTAATTTTTGGGGACAGGAGACCCCTACCCCCCACGGTGAGGGTCGAAAAATTTAAAATGCTTATAACTCGCGATCTAATTTTCGTAGCGCGACCAAATTTTGTTTGGTAATTTTTTAAGATATTGCATAGCTATTATCGCGGGCTTTGAGCGCGGCGACCGAATCTAGAAATTCCGTAACGAGAAAAAATCCTAACACTCTGGCTAACGTCGTTTCAGTTCGGCAGACTTCGGCACGGTATCCTTCGGTAGACTTCGGCAGACATTGACGCGGTATTTTTGAATAAGTTGATAAAAAAAGCTATGCAATAGCTTTACCGCGGCAGTCCCCGAGTGCCACACGTATTTTTATGTTTATTTAGTCCAGGAATAAAGTATCCGGGAAGAGCGATAACTTTTGTTTGTAGTCTTCTTTGTAAAGCAAAAATGTATCCTAGTGGTTTATTTGGTACAACAATATTGCATGGTACAGCAGTAAAATTGCATTATTTCTTGTTGAAGCAAAGCGTTTCTTTGCTGTTTGCATAGTCCAGCAATCAAATATCCTTGCTTTTTGGTGGTCCAACAACACTATATGCTCCTTATTTGGTACAAAAGTGTCCAGTTCTTACAGTATTTGGATTTCTTGAGCAATCTGTTTTCCCAAAACGCCTCTGGATTTCATAAGTATTTCACGAAATGCAACATAGATATCATTGAATTTTCACTGCAATGTCTTTATTTTATTTATTTATTTATTTATTTTTATCTTGAACCCCATATCAGTTAAGATAAAACAATCTGGATTTGTTTCTCACTATGTGGTTTGCGAACCCGTGTTCTATAGTGATTTTTCATCCTCTTGTTGCTTTGTATTACCCATTTTTAATTCATCGATCCATCCATGTTGTAACACTATGATACAATAACTTTCGCTTTTCATACATATTTAAAACATTTCCGACATTTATATAGAAAATTAAAGTAAAAATGCTTGTTTTCCCTGTGAATTTGTGATGGAATAATTTCTTGATATTCTTAACAAAACTCAATTAATTTTATAGTCTCAAATATGCTGATGCAAATAAAAATAATAATAACAAATTCTCCACAAAAGTCTACCTATTTCATATAACAAGAACATTCAAAAAATATTTTTTCGTTGTATTATTTTTTGATTTTTTCCTGGAATAGCTGTCATTTTTTCCCTTACAGTAATTGAACTGAACACTCAAGCAATTATTAGATGCGACAGAATACAGCTGTAGGTGAAAGATAGCTTGCACGCTTCTTTTCACCATCGATTAATTATAGTGAATATAAGAATGCGCAAAAAAAATAATAATTGTTTGTTTGCAATATCCAAATACTTTTAAGTTTTTTTATATTGGAAAAATGTTTATCATTTTTTTTTATTTAGAAAAAACAATAAAACTCTTTTTCTACTAGTGCTGTTATTATTGACATTCGTATTCGCAGAAAAAGTTTTGAAACCAGAAATTATAGGTACCTTAAAAATGTTTGGGATGAAATTCCGTTAAAATATTCAATAAAACCATTACGATGTCTTTTTAAATTCGAAAATATTATTTATGTTGATTTTTATATTAACTTTAGTACAATAATTGAAATAATACAATAAAATATTGAAAAAAAAGGAAAAGGAATTAACGTTAAAGTCTTATTATCTTATTAAAGTCTTATTATTTAGTTACATTGTACTTAAGAGTTAAGGAGTTTGAAATAAATTTTGTAAGCTACAATAGAACAAAAAAGTATCATCTTTTGTGTAAAATAAATAAATAAATAAATAAATAAATAAATAATAAAGTAAACCTATTTGCGTAGAACAGCCTTTAAACTTTGCTATTTAATAGTAAAGTATATAAACTATCGCAAATAAGGACTTTTTAACAAAATGAATACCATTTTGGGTTTTTTCAATTCAGAATGAACCTATCTATCATTAAATTGAGGAATTATATATGGATCTGAAATATCATATTCGTACGATAACGTATTATGTTTGATATTTAAAATCTATTAATATTTCGATAAAAAATACCCCCTTCACTTAGAATGAATTTATAGTCATTTTTTAAATCTCTAAACTAGAATTATAGACTTCCAATTTATGCGAATAAGGTAAACAATTAAGCTGAATAGACGAAATGATTTATAATTTATAATCTCTTGATTTCGAGGTGCCAAAACAATATTGTAACAATTCAGCACTGGAAAATTATCGCTTGATTTCTGGAACAATTTCACGAACTAAAACTATTGTTACTAAAATTAACCTCTAGTGTTCGCAAGTATTTGCAGAGATTTTTAAATAAGTGTTACCACGATATATAGGAAAACACCCTTTTACTTCTAGTAGCAATCATTAGAATTCTCTGAAAAAAACTAGAATTTATAAGAATAATATGAAACAATTTTTACTTGTGCCGGAATTTAGATTCCGGATTCCTAAACGATATTTTTTCAAAAGTGTACCTATTGCTGACAAATGTTAATTGCTCTTTTCTGTTCATGAAAGCAAGCAATAACTACTTGTCTCATCACTTAGAAATTTTTCTATTTTAAATAAATATAAATCTATAATGTATGCAAAAAAGTCGGTGTTGTTTTTTTTCTTAAGCTGTATATTTTCAACAGTAATCACTGAACACACATATATTCATAGAAACGCTTAAAAATTTTGATATACCTACAAAAGACATCGAAAATTTCAATTTTATAGGATAAATTCGTCATTATACATTTCATATTTTTTTCATGTCTAAACATTATAATTTGCTTTTTACCGTAAAATGGTATCGAATGTTTAGTTCATTCGTCAAACTCCATACTTAGGTATATGTGACATTTCCTTTTTCCTTACAGTCTTTTTTTTTATTTATGAAATAACTATTTCCAAGAACAATTAGTCGAGTTTAAAGATCATCTGAAATGTAAGTTATTTTACAGAGATCAGTCAGTTTTCTTTAACTTTAGACCAACTGAATTGCAAAATATTGTAACTTCTTATTCAAATAAATTTTAAAACAGACTCTCCTTAAAAGCAATTAATGCGTAATAAACGTCCTTTTTTTCTAATATCTATTAATATGATTGTATGCCGAATCAAAATTTATTTGAATTCTTGTGCATAACAGAACAAGAGAAAATAATAACAAGATGATTTTTTATGCATATTTTTAACATGAGTTTATGCAAATTTCTGCATATATTAATCCGTGCAGTAAAAAAAAGATACACCCATTTTTTAATTTATGTAAAAGAAGCACCATTCCTATATAGCGTGTATACATATTTTGTAAAATATATTATTTTGTAATATTGAATACAGTTTAAATACAAATATATGATTATAACGTTAATCATATTTTTAAATAAAGCCAGTTTGTGAATGAATTGCAGTTACAGAAGTGATTGAGCAACATTTAAAGAAAAGTGTTAAATATGTTTGTCACTGCAAACAGAATGTAGATAATGCGTACATAAACAAATATATATTTATTTATAATGTCATTATCTTTCTAAAATCGGAAAATCAATGGGTTTAAATTTAGAAAGCAATTCGGCGTGGCTCTATCCCATGATAGAATCTAGCTTATCGGAAGATATATTAAAAGCATGGCAGCGATATAATATTTCAATCACATCAAACGTTGTTAGTAATAATAATGCATTGTCAACAAAAGCAAATATAGTAAGTTTGATGGAATTTCTGAAACAAGAAGTTGCAAACGAGGAAAGATTCAAATTAGCCAAATCATGTTTTATAGATCTGGGCTCTAAAGACAAACCCAAAGAAATGTTAAGAAAAGCAGAAAGTAAAATACCTACAGCAGCAGGGCTATTTAGCGCTAAAGAGCGTCTTTGTTTATTTTGCAGTAAATCTCATGAAAGTAAGGATGTTTTAGGGCTAGATCTCTTTCTTTTAATGAACGGAAGGCCAAAATTAAGAATAAAAATTGCTGTTTAAAATGTCTTCATTTTGGTCACCACGCTAAAGTTTGCAAAGTTTTTATTCGTTGCCACGTTTGCTCTAAACCCCATACCGATTTATTATGCCCTGAAATTTCAATGTGTAAGGAACCAGAAAATACAGCTAAGACCCCAGAAGTAATTCAAAGCACCATAGCAAATAAGCAGTGTTTTGCTGAAGTAGCACTTATGACTTTGGAAATAGTAATTAAAGGTCGAACAACAAAGAACGTACGAGCGTTACTTGATCGTGGGTCGCAAAAGAGCTTTATTGTAAAAGGTATAGCTGAAGAGTTAGGTTTACATACCATTTCTTCTGAAACTATTGTGCACACATTGTTTGGTGGTACGCAAACAGAAGCTAAATCTCATAATAAATTCCAAGTTGAGTTAAGTTCTTCTGATAGACAGAAACAAACGAAAGAAGTCTTTGAACTTTTGGATCAAGTTATAATTTGTAATAATATTCCTCGGATACCGAAAGAATCAGTAATTAAAGAGCTTAAACAAAATAAGTTATGGATCACAGATTTAGGCGCAGGAAGTCCAAAAATTGAAATTTTGATTGGAAGCGAGTACTACGCCAACTTCTTACAGGTCTAGTAAAACAGCTAAAGAGCGGTCTTACAGCGATAGAGACGAAGTTTGGAAGGACGCTTTGTGGTCGTTTAGAAAGTACATCACAGTCTTGTCTAAATTATGGAAATATGTTTATCATGAACCTAGCGTTAAAGATATGAAGATTCCAGAATTATGGAAGTTAGAGACAATCGGTATAACAGATCCCTGCCAAACTTTATCTAAAACCGAAGAAGAAGAACTCGCTCATGATAATTTTATAAAAGAAGTTGATAGAAATATAGAAGGTCGTTATATTGTAGGTCTTCCTTGGATAAACGACAAACGTGAGATTCCTTCAAATAGGCACATAGCTGAACGAAGTTTTATAAATTCAACAAAGAATTTAAAATCAATGAAAATGTTTGAAGAATATGCTAAAATTTTCTATGAATGGGGAAAAGAATTCGTTATCAGTAAAGTACCAGATGAAACACTCAAGTTTCCAGGACATTTTTTACCTCATCATCCCGTCATCAAATCAGATAATCTTACTACAAGTATTCGACCAGTTTTTGATGCATCGTGTAAGGTAAAGAGGTTTCCTTCTTTAAATGATTGTCTCTTCAAAGGACCAAACCTCATCGAACAAATTCCTGCAGTGTTAATAAGATTTTGTGAAAAATCTATTGAGGTAGTAGCCGATATAAGAAGAGAATTTCTACAAATTGAAGTCAAAGAATCAGATCGGCATTTCTTACGATTTTTATGGTGGAAGTGTCCTGACGAATTTCATGTTTATCAACACAATAGAGTAGTTTTTGGAGCAACTTGTAGCCCATTTTTGCTAGGTGCAGTTATAAGGTATCATTTGAGAAATATTGATGAAGAAAATAAACATAGCTGAGAAGCTTATAAATCATACTATATAGATAACTGCGTGACTTCAGTCGACAATGTGCCTGAATTAGAAAATTTTATTTCAAAATCTACAGAAATCATGGCTGAAGCAAATATTGAATTAAGAATGTGGGATTTCGGGCAATTAAAAGTGAAGACAGCAATTTCCTTAACGAAAAGAAGGTGTTCAGCAAAAATGTAACCACGATAGTTCCGGTTTTAGGGTTGAAGTGGGACATATTGGAGGATAGTTTGAAGACCGCTCATAAATTTAGTGATGAGATAGAAAATTTGTTTAAAAGAAAGATATTAACTGTAACCCAGGGGATCTTCGATCCAATAGGATTTTTAGTCCCAGAATTGTTGCCAGCCAATCTGTTAGTTCAAGACGCCTAGTCAACGAAATTAAATTGGGATGCTCCACTTTCAGAAAAAATCCGGATTAATATTCATAAATGGTATAATGAACTCAAATTTTTAAATGACGTGAAGATAAAGAAACGTGTAGGCTATGGTTGTAAAGAAAAATGGTTTATTCATATATTTTGTGATGCAAGTACCAGATCTTATGGAACAGCAGATTTCTTACGTTGTGAAGATAAAGACACAGTCTTTGTACAACTTTTCGGAGCAAATTCTCGTCTTGCACCAAAGAAAAATATAACCATACCACGTTTAGAGCTTTTTGCTTGTATTTTAGGAATACGATTGACTAACTTTGTTTTGAAAGACTTTAATTGTATTTCCATACATGTAAAATATTGGACCGACTCTTCGACTGTTCTCGCTTGGATTCGAAGAAATTATCCATAGGGAACGTTTGTAGGCAATAGAGTTAGAGAAATTTGTAAATTTTCCGGATCTAGAATATGGAACTTCGTACCTGGTGATCTCAACCCTGCTGATCTACCTTCTCGCGGATGTTGTTAGAATTCGAAAAACAGGGTTTGTTTAAAACTTACTTACTAACCAATAACCATGCATGTCTTCATTTGCGGGTTGCATCTACGCGATGCTTGGAGCTCTTGAATTAAAATCAAAATCATCTGTTAAGATATACTTATTCTAAGTTCAAATTCATCTAAAAGTCCATATATTATAAAAATTGTCGTTTAATTCCATCTAAAAGGCACATTCATCATTACATTCAGAGAACTCAATCGTTCTCATACACTTGTCAAAGTTCTACGAATAATAACAAAAAAAATCAGACGATATTTTCATTTTCTTAGTTTACGCACAGCGCGTTCTATTAGTTTCACTTCATTTCATTTTTTCAACATCCTCCCCCTTTTGAAACTTGGGGAGAGTTTCAAATACATAACAATTATTATTAAAAAGATCCAACCTCTTTGGAGCTTTTACACATCTTCCAGAAGAGATATATTTCTTAAGTATGACACTATCAGGAGAAGACACATTTTCATGATCATCATGCTCACTGGAACTAGTTTTCTCTTCACCCGACGGTTTGGATGCAATTTCAATCATTTCATTCGAATATATTTCCAAAGGAAAGATGCGCTGCACAGGACGTAAAACCGTGCCGTGCTGAGTTTTCAACTTAACAGCACGAACTTTACCATCCCGTCCTGGAATTAAATGAATCACCTTTGCTAAAGGCCAAAATAAACGTTTTTTGTTATCATCCCCAACTAAGACTACTTCTCCCACTCGCGGTTGACGTGTGTGTTTTTCAGTATGTTTTTGAACTAATTCTCTGAGGTATTCCTTTCTAAAACGTTGCCTAAAATCTGTAAGAAGTTTAGCTCTGTAATTCAACCTTCTCCTTAAACTTTGAGAATCTAATTCGATAATATCCGAATTCCTGAAACTTCGGTTTTCAGTAAGAAACATAGCGGGTGTGAGAGGTACTAGCTCCAGTGGATCCTCCTATCCTCTGAGATATAGGTTAGAGGTCTGCAGTTAATCACAGATTCACAATCACATATAAGTGTATTCAATTCTTCATAAGTCAATACAGATCTACCTAAAGTACGTAATAACAATTCTTTTACAATGCGAACTAACCTTTCCCACCAGCCTCCCCACCAAGCTGTGGTGGGAGGCATAAATTTCCAAACAATTTTATGCGTCATGGTTTCTTTTAAAATTTTATCCCAATTTAATTTCGAAAGTTCATTGGAAGCCCCCTAAAGTTTGTTCCGTTATCACAATAAATAGTGCTGGGCCTACCGCGTCTAACTATAAAACGTCTAAGTGCTAGCAGGAAAGCATCAGAAGATAGCGAATTGACTAGTTCAAGGTGAACTGCGCGATAAACGGCACAAGTAAACAATGCTATCCAAACTTTCTTGCCATTTTTTAGAAATAAAGGCCCGGCTAAGTCTACTCCAATAATTTCAAAGACAGCACAATCTGTTACGCAATCTGGTGGCAAAGGTGTTGGTTCGCTTGACAAAGACTTTACCTTAAAACGTTTACATGCAATGCAGTCGTACAATACATTTTTAATAGTTCTTCTAGCTCTAATTATCCAAAATCTTTCTCTTATTAAAGATTGCATTGTTCTTATCCCTGCATGACAATTCTTTTGGTGTATTGATCTAATCAATAACTTAGTAAATTCACATTTACCTGGCAACAATATTGGATACAAAAATGATTCTCGGTCATTTCTTTAAGTTATTTTAGCTTTTATTCTTAAAATTCCATTATCATCTGTGAATGTTACAGTATCATTTAATGACCTTTTGTTATACAAATAACAGCTCTGATCTAAACGGATTAGATATTTTTCAGAATTTTCAATTTCATTTTGAGTAAGATTAGAATCTTTACACTTATTAGAAACATTTCTGCAATTATTTACAAATCTCAGAATCCAAGCAAATATTCTTATCATCTTATCATAAATAGATATATTATCTAAGAGCCAGAGGGGTGCGTCTTTAGCTAGATCAATATTCGTAATTTCAACCTTTTTTCTTTCTAAATCAACATCTTTTGGCTGACAGTCAATCGCGCCAGTTGGCCAATATTCAAGATTTTCTTTTAACCACTTAGGACCTTCCCACCATCGCGAACTAAGCATTTTCTGTGGAGAACATCCACGTGAAAATATATCAGCTATATTCAAATTTCCTGAAACGCGCTTCCATGACTCTATATTGGACATCTGCCGAATTTCTTTGACTCTGTTGCTCACGAAAACCGACCAATTTCCATGTTCCTTTATCCACCAAATTGCGGTAGTAGAATCTGACCAGAATGTGATTTTTAAACCTAGCATATTTATTGCCTTGACGATAGAACTCGCAAGTCGAGTACCTATACAACAATCCATTTACTCTAAACGCGGCATGCTCAAAGTTTTGAGAGGAGCAACCCTAGACTTCGCTCTAACAAGCGTAACCTTGACTTCGAAATCAATTATTGATCTAGCGAAGACACATGCTGCATATGCCCCTTTACTCGCATCAACAAAAACATGAAGTTCAGATGAAGCATTAATTTCTAAGTATCGAGGTATAGCTACTTCTTTTAAAACATCAATATTCTTCAACCATTTCAGAAAAGCACTCACAATGTTACAAGGTAATTCTCGATCCCATGGAATTTTCTGTTTCCATGAGTCTTGTAGCAATAATTTTGGAAGCAATGTAGCAGGACAGAACAAGCCGATAGGATCAAAAATATTTTGCACAATGCTCAAAATTAATCTCTTAGTAATTTTCCTTTCACACGTTAATGTTTCTAAATCTAAACAACATTTCAAAGAATCATTATCTAAATTCCAAATAATCCCCAAAACTGAAGTATCCCCAGTATGTTTATCCACATTCTTGCAAGCTACATTGCTTTCAAAACAACGCAAATTGAAACACCCATTAGACATTAATAACTTTGCATTTTCAATAAACATTTCAGCTTCATTAATGTTAAAAACACCTGATACACAATTATCTACATAAAATGAACATTTTAATTTTTCAGCAGTTTCCTTATATTCAGGAGGACTATTTTCTAAAAGTTGCATTATAGATGCACTTAATAAATAAGAGCTAGAAGAGACACCAAATACAACTCTACAATGTCTATAAATCAATTGTCCTTCATTACATGGGAAATAGAATCTAAGAAAATCTCTATCTTTAGGCATAACAGATAACATTAAATAAGCCTTTTCTATATCTGCAGTTATACCGATAGGATACATTCTAAAACGACCAAGAATATCAGGTATTAATTATATAAGATTAATGCCTTTATACAAACATTCATTTAACGAGGGTTTCCCTTTTTCAGAAGCAGATGCATCAAATACAGGGCGTATTTTTGTGGTTTCCTTATCTAACCTGATAACGGGTCTATGCGGTAAATAATGACATTTATTACTTAATTCATTTTCTGGAACACATTCAATAATATTCATTTTTTCCCAATTCTTAAATACTTCCTGATATTCATCGAAAAATACCCCACATTTCAATTTATTAATCATTTTTTCATATCTCTTCCAAGCTAAAACTTTATTGTCGGGCAAGTTCTTAAAATTACACTTCCATGGAAGCCCTACTTCATATCGGCCATAGGGAAGAATTTTCATTTTTTCTTTAAAATCGTTTAAATCAAAGTTTTCCCGTTTTTCAAAACTCTGAATGGGGTCAGAAATTCCTATGGTTTCAAGTTCCCATAATTCATTCAAAGGAATATTTCTAACGTGCATAGCCAATGTTGTCAAAACGTTATGTTTCTTGCCATACGTTTGTTTCCCCATTACTGTCCAACCGAGCTTGGTTTCTATGGCAGTCAAATCGCAATTTAATTGAATTAAATTTCCTGTCAATAATTTTCCTATCATATCTGCCCCCACCAAAAGATCAATTTCAGATTCCTTACAAAAATCATCAGATAGATTTATTTTATTTCTTTTTAATTCATTTAAGATTCTATAATCTTTAATTTTACGTACAAATCCGCAAATCTTTTTTTCGGAAAATGCTTCAAAACAAAATGCATTATTTCCATCTAATTCACTGATTTCTACAGAAAACACATCATGTTTTATAGGTTTCGTTTCATCCCCCCCCCCCGAACCGCGCGTGAATAGTTATTTCTTTTCTTATAGGATGCATTTTTAGTGATTTCGTTCTCTCGCTTACGTAACTACTTTGGCTCGCTGAATCCAGCAGTGCGCGTACGACTTTTTGGCGACCTTGCGATCGAATGCGCACGCCAAGCGTTTGCATATACACAACTTTATTTCTACTACAATTAGAAAGAGAATTTTCAGATTTTAAAGTACCATCTTGATTATTATTTATATTTTGTTCTGGACACATTATTTCAAAATGAGGTTTATGGCAATAATTACATTTTAATTTATTTTTAATATTACAATTTTTACTCAGATGACCAGCTTTTTGCAAACAAGTGAAACAAATCCCCTTTTTTAACAAAATTTTTTGTTTTTCAGTTAAAGACATTTTTTTAGCCCCAAAACATTTATTAGAGGGGTGAAACCTATCACAGAATATGCAATTGTTTTTCTGACCTTTATTTTAAATACTTACCAAGGCAGATGCGGTGGCTGGATCAGGTTTGCTAATAATTTCAGATGAAATGTTTTTTTTTCTAACAACAGAATCAAAACATTTTCTTGCTAAAAATACCATTTCATCTCCTTGAACTTCTTGGCGTAGAAAGTCCATCAGTTTTTTTAAAGTTCTGGAATTCTCACTGGAATATGTATCATGATTTCGGCTTCTTGCCCAGGTCAAGAGAACTTCTTCAGGCAAGCAGCTCTCAACCAAGGGCATGAGAAAGTCTCCATACTTCTCTTGAGCTCTTCCCAAACTTTCTAAGGCACGAAGTTTGCTTTCTAACTCATCGTATAAAGAGGCTAAGTACACTTTCATTTTAGGCGCAGTGGCATTTTTCATTATGAGGGTTAATAATTCCCTGACGTAAATTTGCACAAGAAGATCATCTCGTCCAAACCTCTGTTTTAATTTATCGATAGCCTTCGGATAATTTTCCGCGGTAGCTGGATAACTTGATATTAAACGCTCCGCTTTTGATTTTGGTTCCATACATTGGAAAAGGTACTGCATCTTATCCTCCGCGGCAATAGAATCGTCTTCGTGTATTTTCTTGAACTGGCTCCAAAATGATAAAAATTCCTTTGGTTCGCCGTTAAATTTTTTCAGCTCGATCTCCGGTAATTTAAATTTGCGTTTTACTTCTTCTCCAGGAGATGAAGAAAACTGTATCTTTTCATCAATACGTGCACATATTTCTATATATTTTTCTCGATATTCTTCTGCACCTTCAAAATCTTCGGTAAACAATTTTTCGTCCTTATCTTGTAACAATATTTCCGAAATTTGACTTTGACAAGTGTCCATCCGTTGAAATTTATCAAACAGTTGAGTTTTCAAAATAGAAAGTTCTTTAATTTCACATGTTTCTTTAGTTAATTCAGTTTCAATTTTCTTAAACGTGAGAGTAAAAGCAGCTCTCAGTCCTTTTCTCTCAGTTTTCAAACTACTCAGATTTTTTTTTTCATTTAAAATTAATTAAAATTCAAAAACTCCTGTCCCGAACCGAGGGTACCAGTATGATAGAATTCGAAAATAGGGTTAGTTTAAAACTTACTTACTAACCATGCATGTCTTCATTTGCGGGTTGCATCTACACGATGCTTGGAGCTCTTGAATTAAAATCAAAATCATCTGTTAAGATATACTTATTCTAAGTTCAAATTCATCTAAAAGTCCATATATTATAAAAAATGTCGTTTAATTCCATCTAAAAGGCACATTCATCATTACATTCAGAGAACTCAATCGTTCTCATACACTTGTCAAAGTTCTCCGAATAATAACAAAAAAAATCAGACGATATTTTCATTTTCTTAATTTACGCACAGCGCGTTCTATTAGTTTCACTTCATTTCATTTTTTCAACAGATGTAGTCCTAAACCGCTGCAGAAGATGAGATGGTAGGAGGGACCAGAATGGTTGAAGTTATCAGAAGAAAATTGGCTACATTCAGAAGCAAGCCCCAACGAAGAATTAGAAATAATAGAAGAGAAGAAAATTGCAGTATCTACGCTTTTATGTTCTAATTCACATGAATTTATGATATATAGTAGAATTTCAAAATTCGGTAGATTTTTTAATGTCGTATGTTGGGTGAAGAGATTCATAATGAAGTGCAGAAATCGAAATATATGTTTTCAATCAGAATTGTCGATTGAAGAAAAGGAACCTGCGAAAAGGTGGTTGTGGTCTATAATACAATCTGAGAGTTTTGGTAATACTACTGATGCAATAAAAGGAATGATGAGATGAAAGTTATGAAAGATCAAAAAGGATTGTTGAGAGTAAAATCAAAGATATTAGAGCGGGATGACGAGTTTATTTCAGATATCCAATTTTATTTCCATCGAAACATCATGTTGATTCAAGAATGTCATTTAAAGAATTGTCATGCAGGACTTCAAACAGTTGGATCCATTTTAAGAGAAAAATATTGGATAACTTCTTCTAGACGCAACATCAGAAGTCAATTGTCTAAGTGCTTCAGATGCAAAAGATACTCTGCAAAACCATATACTACACCCCCAATTCATTCACCTCTAGACAGAGTCAGAGATTCCAAAGTTTTTGAAGTTGTTGGAGCTGATCTTTTTGGCCCTCTTTTCCTAAAGCAAAGATTCAAAGTTTGGGTTGTATTTTTTACATGTGCAGTATATAGGGCAATGCATTTGGAACTTGTATCCAGCCTCTCAACACAAGGATTCATTCAGTCACTTCAAAGATTTATATGCAGGAGAGGAAGGCCGACTACTGTATACTCTGATAATGGTTCAAATTTTAGAGGAACCAACAATCTTTTAAAATCATTGAATTGGAAGGCAATATTTTCTACAAAAGAACCGACTCCTATTAAATGGAAGTTCATCCCACCAGCAGTAGTTTGGTGGGATGGGTAATGGGAGCGTCTGATTAGATGCGTTAAAATTACCTTGATCAGGACACTCGACACTTCAATTTTAACTTTGGAAGAACTTATGACTGTTCTATGTGATGTCGAAGCAACCTTTTATTAAAGGCCTCTAACCTATATTTTTGAAGAAACAGATAAATTTGTACCTTTGACTCCATCATCATTTTTAGAAGACATTGAAGAAATAGGTGTTCCTGATTTAGATACCATAGATTCAAATAAATTTCAATCTAGATATAAACACTGTCAAAATATTCGGCAGTATAATAATAATAGAAATAGATTTAGAAAAGATAGTTAGCTGAATTGGTCCAAAAATAAAAACAGAAAGGACAAGCTCTCAGACTCGGTGAAGTAGTCTTGATAGAATTAAACCAAAAGAGACTGCATTGGCCTATAGGAAAAATTGTAAAGATTTTCCCAAGTCGAGATGGAGCAGCTAGCGTGGCTGAAGTTAAAAAAAGCTCAGGTAACTTGGTGCGCCCACTTCTCAAGCTGTACTTATTAGAGATATCAAGTCCTGATGACCCTGTAATCCAGACTGTGAGTAACAGTAAAACTAGAAATGCCAGAGTAATAAAAATACTTTTGAAATGACTTTTTCTAAAACACTGAACTGATTTTTCTAAACTCTGAACTGATTTTTTCTATAACTTTGAACTGACTTTTCTAGAACTCTAAATGTTTCATTATTATTTTATTTTTGTTTAGTTATTATCTTTCTTTATTTACATTTTTTTCTGAATTAGGGTTTAGTTTGATCAAAAGTGATCTTATGTTTAATTTGGCTTCCGCCTAAATTAAAGGTGGGAGTATGTTAGGAATTGATAAATTTATACATTAGTTTATTCACAGAAAATCGTTTCCAAATTTGCTATTGTGATATTTATTTTTTTTCTTACGCGACTCGTTGCTATGGCAGCGAAACTGTTTTTTCGTTTGCTTTAACCCATTTTAGGCCAAGCACAGAAATTTTATAAAATGTAGCATTATTTTTATTGAAATATGCTTAAATTACATACATTAAGACACAAAAAAAGATTCGTGCATGAAAAATAATATTTTATATAAGAAATAATATTTTATATAATAATATAAAATATTATTTCTTATAATGAATAATATGAATATGAATAATATTTTTATGACTTTTGTTTTATTCTTATTTCATATACAGAATTTGCAACTTTAATCTATTTTAAAAACATATAATTCATTTCAATTGGAATAATAATATATTTTTAAAAAGTCGAATTTGTCAAAGGCGTTTCAAATTAAAACTCTAGCGTATTTTGAAAATTTTTTAAGAGAAAGTGTTTACTCCAATTGAATTACTAATATTTTATGGATGTCTTCAAAAGCCTTAAAAAATAGAAGAAAAATAAAATGTTTGAAAAAAATGTGTCAGAGTGTTAAAAAAAAATATTTATCGAAATGTTTCGTATACGAACCTTTGGCCGAAAATGGGTTAATTTTACATTTTTTATCTTACGAGATGAGGTAAAAGTTTAGATAAAAAAAAGTTGGTATCAATTTTTGATAGAATGAAAAAGAATTTTTTAGAGAGAATGCTTACATTTATTGTTTGTCGTGCGCGTCTTAACATTAGAACGCCGGACGGTGTATTCGACACCGAAGCGTGTAAATTTCTATGTAAAATCTGTAAACTATAAAGGACATTTTTTTATGTCTCTCGACTTATATTAAATATGTGAGTAGAACTTGCATCGGAATTTTTTTTTAAATCGATTTATTCAAACTTGGTTTACGGGCAAATTTACCTAGAACGCCGGACTGGTGTCAATTGGACACCGCAACAATTTCATTTCCCCTAATTTTAATTTTAATTTCGTTCTTCTGTGCAATAATTCCACACACTGTCGTAGTTCAGGCGGATCTCAGAATGTTTTTTCAACACCTGGTCATCACGTGATTTGTTTCAGCTGCAACAACACCTGCCACTGAGGTTTTATTTCCCACAAAGATAGTACATACATATACGGTTGCTTCCGAGTTATGACTAGTAAAATTTCGTGAGATTTTCTTTCGTTCTTTTTACATTTTATGAGTAAATTTAAAATGTCTCATAAAAGGGGGCTTACTGCGGATGAAATTACCGCGCTTCTGAGAGAACTGTCAGATAATGATTCAGAAAGTGGAGAATTATCCGAACTGTATGATGAATCTGATAGTGAAAATTTTATACCTGTTATGTCATCTGAATCGGAAAGCGATGAGGATATTGAAATTAATTATTCTCGAAATCAAATTGAATTTATCGCTCGCGATGGCTCATGCTGGAAAGAATGTGGTTCTGGAAGTTCAACCGGTAGATTAGCAATACAAAATATTTTGCGAGAAAATAGTGGTCCAACTAGTTATGCAAAAAGAAATGTGAATTATGACAGTATTTTCAGTGCTTGGTTTCTTTTTAAAGACAGAAGGATTTTAGAGTATATAATTAAATGCACAAACACAGAAGCTCACCGAGTATTAGAAAATGATGCTTGGTCTCTTACAGAACAGAAAATTTTAGCTTACATTTCGATTTTGCATGAACGTGGAGTTTCAGGAGCTAGTAACCTCGAACTTCATTCATTATGGTCGACAGAATGGGGTAGAAACTTTTGTAAAGAAACCATCTCCAGAAGCAAATTTTGTGAAATAGCAAGATTTTTGCGATTTGATATCAAATCAACTCGTCGTAATCGAATTAACGATGATAAATTCGCAATGATTTCAGAAGTATGGAATCGTTTTATTGAAAATTGTATAAGTTGTTACAAACCAGGCCAGAACATAATAATTGATCAACAATTGTTTCCAAGTAAGACTCGCTGTCCGTTTACTCAGTTTATAGCATCAAAACCTGATAAATACGGGCAAAAATTTTGGATAGCTGCAGATTTAGAAAGTAAATATATTTTAAACGCATTTCCCTACCTGGGAAAAAAAGAAGAACGAGTTCAAAGTCAGAGAATTTCTGAGTATGTGGTTTTAAAATTAATAGAACCTTTTAAAAATATGGGAAG
This sequence comes from Maratus speculifer, assembly GCA_964019185.1. Lineage (NCBI taxonomy): Eukaryota > Metazoa > Arthropoda > Arachnida > Araneae > Salticidae > Maratus > Maratus speculifer. The sequence continues at coordinate 268,324,733 of OZ025297.1, read as the reverse complement.
AAATGTCCCAGTTGACATTTTTTTCTTCTCTTGAGTTGGCAAAGAAACTAAAGGAAAGGCCGACGAGTTTAGTTGGCATGGTAAATAGAGCCAGACGAGAAATTCCAGATTGTGTAAAATCAGAGTTGCATTCAACAAAAATATTGAAGAATGAAGAATCGGGCTCAACACTTACAGTTTATCAATCTAAAAAGGAAAAAAAATGTGATAATTCTTAGTTCTATGTATTCAAGCATTACAATTGCTAACAATTCAAAGAAAACACCTGAAACCGTCAGTTTTTATAATGAAACGAAATGTGGTGTAGATATTGTTGAACAAATAGCAAGACAATACGCAGTCAAAGCAGGTTCAATAAGATGGCAAATTCACACATTATACAATATTTTAGACTTTGCTGCCATAAACGCTTGGATTGTTTTCAAACGTGTAACGAGAAAAAACATAATAAGGCGTGTATTTATACCAACACTAGCTGAAGAAATGCGAGCAGAATACATTGAAAAATCCGCTAAAAGAAGCAAAAGAGATGAAGAAGAACTGCGGACTGAAAATACTTATAAGCGTAGGAAATGCGAAGTTAAAAAATGTCATGGAAATGTGACAAATAAAGTATGTTCTTCTTGTAATAGAATGACATGCGGCAAATGCACAAAAAATGTCACCTATAAATGTATTGACTGTTAGTAATGTAAGTAGTTATTTTACTTCTTTATATTTTCATATTATCTTTCAAAAATATTCTTAAGTTACAGACATAATAATTATTTGTGTGTGCCATATGTATGCTCTTATCATCTAGCAAAATTGTTCTTATTATAGATAAAATATAATTTGTGTGTGAAATATATTTCTCTATATCTCGAAAAATTAAGTGTATTTTACAAGTATAATAATATTTGTGTGTACTTTAAGCATTTTAATTTAATCTTGTAAAATTTTTTTTTTTTTTTTTTTTTTTTTTTTTTTTTTTTTTGATTTAACATTATTTGTGTGCTACATGTATTTTTAAAAAAAATATTAAACTGTACTTTTTTTCGAATTTTTTTGCAGAATATCGATTAGTGTCAAAATGACACCTGCCGGCATTTCAGGGGGTAGTAATATTTCAGGCGTTCTAGTGTTAAGTTTTATAGAAGAATTATGTTATTTTTATCGAAACAGACGCAGAAATGTATATGGGATCATCTTTCTAGTTTTTAGTACGATGATCAGAAATTATCAAGGTAAAAAGAATTTGTATTTTGTATATGTAAATAATTTGAATTCAATATTTCTTCATACTATTATTCTACGTATGCAATAAAATTAAGAGAAAATTCAAGAATAATTAGAGTATTTTTGAATCCAATAATGAAGTTTTGACTGTTTACAAAACAACGGTACTACACCTAAAAATGTGTATCAATTGTATCCCTTCCTGTAGATACGTAAATCAGAAAAATATGATCGTATATTAGAAATAATAAAAAAAATAAAATAGCATGTATTTCAAACAAACATTAAAATAGTATTCCTACGATTTAGATATTCCAACTTTTAGAAAAAAACACGAAAGAAACAATTTCGAAGTGACAATAGAATTCTCGTAATAAGAATGACAATGACAAAGATATTTTTAGAATTTTATCATTCTATAATGCGAAACGCAATATTTTGATATTACTTTTACATTTCAAACTAGATTTTTTATTCCTATTTTTCTTCATTCGAAGTACAATTGTAAAATCATTAACATTTTCAATTCAAAGAAGGGCGAAATATCGTACATTAAAATGAAAATATATATATATATGCATTCTTTGAAACAAATTTCAGATATAATATTGAAAAGACTGTTTTAAATTTCATGCAGAATAATTTATTATTCTATAAAGGTGGATCTCATTGATCAAAAAATCAAACTCTTTTGAATTTAGACATATTAATTTTCAAATATATCAACTTCACGTTTCGCTGGAAAACTTTTCTTTTCAAAATATTATGAAAAATAGAAATTACTGTGTCATAAAAAATTGTTATTTGGCAAAAATTATATCTGGATTTTGTTTAAAAAATTTAAGATAACATTCTTAATATATCTAGGTCATTTTTAAAAAATTAAATATGTATTGAAATGTTTGTAAGGAATTTTTTTTAATTTCTGTATATTTCTTATATAAAATTGGGTCAATTATTTTTCAAACTATAGAAAAAGAGAAAGAGCCTAAAAATAAATTAATAAATTCTTTGTACGAGTTCGATTTTTTAATATCAAGCTGTTTAATCATATGGACAAAAAAAATATTCTCTCAATTATTCCCTTTTTTACATTTTTTTAACTTTAGAAGACGAAAATATTAGATTCGTAATAATTTTCGAATTGTAGTTTCAGACGAATTTACACATTTAGGAGTCAGAGTTTTTTACAAAATGACGTCTGCGAGTCTGTCAGTCTGTTTTTCTGTCTCTATGTTCCCTAAATTCTGTGGGCGCTGTATCTGGAGAACTAACGCATGGAATTTCATAAAACTTTCGAGTCTGTTAAATCTTTATAAAAACTGAATCTTATTAGTATTTGCTGTGTATCACCTAACAGGTGGTGCAGTTATATTGCCTTTATTAGGATTTAAATAACAGCTTTATTACAAGAACTAATAGACAGATTTTTTTAATAAAACGCTTCCGTTAATCCTTGATATGATATGGTTTTATACACGTTTCGGTGTAAATTACACAAAATGTGGCGATACTATGTGGTATTTTTCATGAGTATCTCAATAGCTCTATCTCAGAAACTAATGCAGATATTTTCATTAAACTTTATATACATATAGTCCCTGATATAAGTTAGTATTCTGTAGATTTTGGAGTAAATCTCTCGGCAGATATTTAGCATTATTCATGAATCTCTATGGAGCTCTATCTCAAGATCTAATGCACGAACTTTCATCATACTTCTGATTCAGTTAATCACTGATATTATTGAATTGATTATTACTATTGTTTTGATATTATTAATCACTGATAAGTATTCTTTGTTTTAAGGAGTAAATCGCTCTACAGGTGGCACGGTCATATGACATTATTCACGATTATCGCAATAGCTGTAAAGCAGGAAGCAATGTACGGGTTTTCATCAAACTCCAGATTCAATTTGTTCCTGATATAAATTAGTATTCTTTTATTTTTTAGAGTAAATTTCTCAACAGATTGCCCTTTTACTCTATTTTTTAATGATTTCTTCGGTTATTCTATCTTAAATACCAAAACATGGATTATAATCAAAACTTAGTTTCAGTTAGAACATAAAATTAGTTGTTGCAGATTAGATTTTGGTATAAATTAACTAACCAGTTTCGCTGCTATGTTCCATTAATCTGAAAGTATTGACGTACATGAGATAGAAGAAAGTTTAAGGATTGCCACATCAGACTAGCTTTTCTTATAAACTGTTTTAAAATTGTATAATTTTTCAAAAAAATAACCGGCATATTTTTACGAGGATATCAGCAGTTACAAATTAGGTGTTGTACAGGTAGTCAAGATAATCATGTGGCTAAAAATTGGTTAATTTATTAAAGAATGACTTTTCTTCCTAACTTGTATTTTTTTAAATATGCGCAGAAAATATGTAATATATCTACAAATCGTGAAAACGAATTAACAACAGACCTATCTGAAGCAGGGTTGTGAACATGTAATGAAATCGAGCGAGCTGTTCATGAGTTTTATTAAAATAAGTTATACATTATACATTATTATAAATTCACAACACACTTATTATTGTTTTAAATGACTGCTTCCTATTTGTGTTTTGTCGAAAAGCAATTTTTATAGAAAGACACTTTGCATATTTTTTTTATTATTATTATTTATTTATTGCGTTGACAGCCGAGAAAAAGGGCAAAATTGTAATATTGTTTTCTCCTGAATTTAGTTTAAATGTTTAAAAAAGAGTGTTCTTCTATTGTATTTTCTAATATATTAAACATTTCTTGTAACATATATGTTTATAAGCCTTGAGGGGATCAATTTTATAAAACCGGATTATATTTATAGAATTATATTAATTTAATTAATGCTTTAATTGCAGTGAAACCTGCAGCCCAGTGAACGTGTAAATCAGGTCGCGGCAGTGGGAAGTTTAAAGTACTTATAAGGAATGTTGATATTTAGCACTAGCAGATTATTACCACCTATATTACAAATGTGCATTACACTAAAAATATATATATATTTCTAAAAGAGATTCATACTATAAATCTAAAAAACAAAAAAAAAAGTTTTAAAAATATTCTCCTTTAGAGTTTCTACTACAATTACAATTGTTACACATAATTACCTATAACATTCATTTAACTGAGTTGTTAAAATCTCATTACGTGAAAAATATTAACGCTTGTTTAACTAATGCGATTCTCATTTATCACAATTTATTACAAATTATAACAAAATGATTAGTGTAATTGAAATTTCGAAAAATCATTGAGTTTATTGGTGGTGCGTGCGAATTTCCAGATCACTTAATATACTAAATAGTTTCTCGCTGTTTTGTTAAATAACATTAGATTCCAAGATTAATTTAGAATGTAAAAAAAAAACAAATTAGACTCTATTTCCATTTTAGCACACAATTGTAGTTATGATGATTCTGTATAATTAAAACTGATGTTTCAGCGCTTCATATAAAATGATATTTCAAGTAGTTATAGTTAGTTTCCTAAAATCAGACTGTTAATATTACTTAAACAATGTGCTTTTAGAGGAAAACACTTATAATTAATACCGGGTGTCCCAAAAATGACTGATGGATTTTAAAATCCAATAACTTGCAAACGGTGACAGCTATTTTAAAAAATTTTGCAGGAGGGTTATCTATAATGCCAGGAGTTTTTTTACTGTAATTTTTTATTTTAGTTCGCATATCAAACAATAGGTGGCACTGACGGCGATTGTTTGATATACGAACTAAAAAAAAAAAAAAAAAAAAAAAAAAAAAAGTGTGGCACTCGGGGACTGCCGCGGTAAAGCTATTGCATAGCATTTTTTATCAACTTATGCAATTGTAATTATTTATTTATTTTTTATTAATGCAGTTTTTTTTTCTTTGATATTAATTCAAGTTAAACATTTTGAGCGTGATGACCGATAACAATTTTTTTTTCTTGTATTGAACAAATGAGAAGTTAATATCGTTTAAAATATTTTTATTATCTTACGATACATGTAGGTTAATCAGGAATTTTTATCATTGAAACTATACGTTTATGGTAGCTGAAATAAAAAAAACATAAGTTTAAGACTTGATATTCTCAAAATATCTGAAATATACCGCGTCAATGTCTGCCGAAGTCTACGGAGGGATACCGTGCTGAAGTCTGCCAAACTGAAGCGACATTAGCCGGAGTGTTAGGTTTTTTTCTCGTTACAGAATTTCTAGATTTTTTCGCCGCGCTCAAAGCCCACGATAAAAGCTATGTAATACCTTAATAAATTACAGACAAAATTTGGCCGCACTACGAAAATTAGATCGTGAGTTATAAGCATTTTAAATTTTACGAACTTCACCGTGGGGGTCTCCTGTCACCAAAAATTAACACTGTCTCATAATAAATTACCAAACAAAATTTGGCCACGCTACGAAAATTGATCGCGAGTTATAAACATTTTAAATGTTTCGACCCTCACCGTGGGGGGGGGGGTCTTCTGTCACCAAAAATGAACACTCTCTCATAATAAATTACCAAACAAAATTTGGCCGCTCTACGAAAATTAGATCGCGAGTTATAAGCATTTTAAATTTTTGGACCCTCACCGTGGGGGTGTCCTGTCACCAAAAGTAACACTGTCTCATAATAAATTACCAAAAAAAAATTGGCCGCACTACGAAAATTAGATCGCGAGTTATAAGCATTTTAAATTTTTCGACCCTCACCATGGGGGATCTCCTGTTACCAAAAGTAACACTGTCTCATAATAAATTACCAAACAAAATTTGGCCGCGCTACGAAAATTAGATGTCGAGTTATAAGCATTTTAAATTTTTCGACCCTCACCGTGGGGGGGGGGTCTCTTGTCACCAAAAGTAACACTGTCTCATAGTAAATTACCAAACAAAATTTGGCCGCACTACGAAAATTAGATCGCGAGTTATAAGCATTTTAAAATTTTCGACCCTCTTCAAGGGGGATCTCCTGTCACTAAATATTAACACTGTCTCATAATAAATTACCAAGCAAAATTTGGCCGCATTACGAAAATTAGATCGCGAGTTATAAGCATTTTAAATTTTTCAACCCTCACCATGGGGGGTCTCTTGTCACCGAAAATAACACGGTCTCATAGTAAATTACCAAACAAAATTTGGCCGCACTACGAAAATTAGATCGCGAGTTATAAACATTTTAAATTTTTCGACCCTCACCATGGGGGATCTCCTGTCACCAAAAGTGACACTGTCTGATAATAAATTACCAAACAAAATTTGGCCGCGCTACGAAAATTTGATCGCGATTTATAAGCATTTTAAATTTTTTACCCTCACCGTGGGGGGTCTCCTGTCACCAAAAGTAACACTGTCTCATAGTAAATTACCAAACAAAATTTGGCCGCGCTACGAAAATTAGATCGCGAGTTATAAGCATTTTAAAATTTTCGACCCTCACCATGGGGGGAGGTCTCTTTTCACCAAAAAATAACACTGTCTCATAATAAATTACCAAACAAAATTTCGCCGCGATACGAAAATAAGATCGCGAGTAATAAGCATTTTAAATTTTTCGACCCTCACCGTGGGGGGTCTCCTTTCACCAGAAATTAACACTGTCTCATAATAAATTACCAAACAAAATTTGGCCGTGCTACGAAAATTAGACCGCGAGTTATAAGCATTTTAAAATTTTCGACCCTCACCATGGGGGGGGGGGTCTCCTTTCACCAAAAATTAACACTGTCTCATAATAAATTACCAAACAAAATTTCGCCGCGATACGAAAATTAAATCGCGAGTTATAAGCATTTTAAATTTTTCGACCCTCACCGTTGGGGGGTCTCCTTTCACCAAAAATTAAAACTGTCTCATAATAAATTACCAAACAAAATTTGGCCGCGCTACGAAAATTAGACCGCGAGTTATAAGCATTTTAACTTTTTCGACCCTCACCGTGGCGTGTCTCCTTTCACCAGAAATTAACACTGTCTCATAATAAATTACCAAACAAAATTTGGCCACGCTACGAAAATTAGATCGCGAGTTATAAGCATTTAAATTCTTCGATCCTCACCATTGGGCGGGTCTCCACTCACCAAACGCTACATTATCCTACCTTATTTTATCTTAAGACGATTCTTTTCTATACACATTCTATCAGGAATTTTTATTGTTGAAACTGTAGATTTATAGTAACTGAAATAAGATATCTAAGTTTGAGACTTGATATCCTCTTAATATCTGAAAAATACCGCGTCAATGTCTGCCGAAGTCTACCGAAGGATCTCATGCCGAAGTCTACCGAAGTGAAACGACGGTAACCGAGTGTTAGGTTTTTTCGTTACGGATGTGTTAAGATATTTCTCGTTACGGAATTTTTGGATTCGGTCGCCGCGCTCAAAGCCCGCGATAAAAGCTATGCAATAGTTTAAAAATACTGTAAAAAACTCCTGACATTATACATAACCCTCCTGCAATTTTTTTTTAAATAGCTGTCACCGTTTGCAAGTTATTGAATTTTAAAATCCATCAGTCATTTTTGGGACACCTGGTATATTTCTAATTGCTAAAACTTAAGCTTCAATTTTATTAAACTGCAACATGAGAAATTAATAATCACAGAAAACCTAGAAAGGTAAAATTAAGAGGAAATGCAAGTACCTTAAATGATTATTCATTTATAAGGATAAAGGCAACGAAAAATATATAACTAATGTAGATGCAAAGATTACTGACAATAAACACATAAAACATTTCAAGATCTATAATTTATGTACTAAAAAGGAAAAAGCGCAATTAAATATAAATATCTATATATAAAATGAAATAGAATAAATTAAACGTGAAAATTATGTACTGTATAAAGCTGAAAGTTTGTAAGAAATACATATAATTATCATAACAGGCAATATTAAAAAGTACGACACTTTTACAAGTGATAAAGATATTCCTGCAAAATATATCTCATTATTATGTAAGTTATTTTGTAAAAGTTTCATGATCTAGAATAAGAATATAAAAAAAAACACATAGTACATGAAAGTTATAAATAGCTTTTAAAAAAGAAATTATGAGAAATTTAATTAAAAAATTAATTGCATGTAAAAATATTTGTTAATAAAAATCTTCTTCATATACAGTAAAGTCAAGTAAACATACATTAGAATATTTTTGTCTGCAAATTTTTAACAAATTAATGCGTTGTGAACTAGAAAACTTCATATACAAACTATTTTTTGTGTTGTGATTGTGTTTTAAATATGTTACAAAAATACCGTTATTTAAAAATGCGCTCTTAATATGTTTCAAAAGTGTTGGTATTTAGAAATGTGTTTTTAATATGCTGCAAAAGTCTCGCTATCTAGAAACTATTAATAGTTGTGTTGAAAAGTAGTGTTGTTAAAAATAGTGTTGTTAAAAATAGCATAGTTTCTCACAAAATTAACAATAAATTGTAAATACCACGCAGTTTATAACACTATAAAACAACACAATAAAGCACTTTCAAAACATTTTCTACATGATAGCTTTAAAATTACACAATTTGAAAGAGAAATAAGAGACAGTTCGCTTTTTAGAAAAAAAAAAAAAAAACATGAGATTACTGAATGTGTTGACTAATTTTGCTAAAAAATATCAATAACCGCTTTTCACGAAAAAATATGTAATTTTTAACAACACCTTTTACACAATCTTTTTTTTGGCACAACACATTGAAAACACATTCACAAGACAATCGAAAACAATTTAGTTACATGAGTTAATTATTATGTCACTTAGTGTTCTAAAATTGTTTCTCGAATTTCCAGCGAAACTAAGGATTTCCACATTCTTTTGAATGATTTTTCCATAGCCAGCTTCTAGAAATGCAACTAAACATTTGTGTGCGGGATTAAGAAATTACATAAAAACATAATTAAGCACATAAATTTTAAACATGTAGGTAAATACTTAAATTTAGATAATTTAAAATTATATTTGTCAAAAAGCAAAGGTATACAGACAATGTATTATCTGTACATTAGACACAGATCGAAAGACGTACTTGACGGTTAAACTGCAGGAATATAAAAAAATTATTTCAATGCCGCAAATCTATTGTTAATTGTTCTATCATATTTTATCAATGAGGATAAATAAAACAGTATAGAGATACACTTGGTCTCCTTTTAGAAGAGGTTCTGGCGTGTAACTTTGTATACTTTGTAAGAGTGTGACATTTTGAACACTTTAAGATGAATAGCGGGAAACTTCTGTTTTTGCGAAATTGAATAAACTGATTTTTTAATTAACATAATAACATGCATTTTAATCACTGCTAATAAGAGACATTTTTTCTATAAAAAATATCACTGCACTCCAAAATAATTTCTATGAACATCTAAAAATTTTCAGTCACGAAGAGAATTGTTTGATAACTATCGAGATAATTTTTTGGTAAAAAATCTATCTCGAAATCTGTCTAAACTATTATTCCGAAATTCCATTTCGCCAGAAAAAATTAATTACCTATATTTATCTTGTAGAATAAAAGGCATTCTATTTATAAACTTAAACAGAAATTTACTGTTCGAAATTTTTGGAATGTATATTGAATAGCAGTTACCATTCTATCCTTGTATCCCTGTTGTAGCAATAACGATTCTTTGCTATGAAAATGAGCTAGCACTAAGTATCCTTGTTATTTGCGTGGTACAACAATATTGTAAAGCACAGTAACAAAGTGTCCTTGTTAATTGCTTGGTCTAACAACTTTTTAAGATCCAGTTATAAGATATCCTTGTTGCAGTAATAACATTACTTTGTTGTTTACTTGGTCCAGCTACAAAGAATTCTTATTTATTACTTCGTCCAACAATGTTGCAATGGCTGCTAATAATGTATCATTGTGACACGATAGTATTTCTGTGTGTTTGCTTGGTACATCAATAAAATATCCTTATTGTTTGCTAGGTAAACAATATTCTATAATGTAGAAATATAATTACCTCACTATAACAATAACGTTTCTTTGTTTATTTGGTCACATAATAGTATTTCCTTGTTGTTTCCTTGATTCAACAATGCTGTATGCTCCAAAATTATTGTATGGTCCAGCAATAACTTACTTTTGTTGAAGGAATAACTTTTCTTTGCTTTTTACATGGTCCATCAATAAATTATACTTGTTAGTTGCTTGATCCAACAATATTGTGTGGTCTAGCAACATTTTAAGAACCATCAACAAAGTATCCTTGTTGGAAAAATAACTTTTCACAATTGTTTATTGGATCCAACAATATTTCACTGTCCAGCAATAAAGTATCGTTGTCGTTTGCTACTAGGTCCAGTAATATTGTGGCGTTTAGACCCCGCCCCAGACAACAGAGTAGCTGATAGGGACAGCTTAAAGCAGCAATGTTAAATCTTTCACTGTATAATGAAAAGGGGAGAAAATCAAAAAATCCCTACATGTTCTCGGCGAGTTGTTTTCTTGGCATTGATGATAAAATGATGTTATACACCTATAAATTTAGACAAAAGTAATAATAAAAATATTTCTTCAGTTTTATTTTTAATGATGATTTTAATTCATATTTTATAGAAATGTACAATAAAAGCATATTATAATCTTTTTAATTTTAGAATATTAATAAATATAATGCATTCACTTCAAACATTAACGACATAATCCTAAACTATTCCAGACACTGAATTTTGGCGATTATGGCGACAAACACTGTCGAGCGAACTTTCAGAAACCTAAAAATTCTCTCCAATCACAACGTGGAATTTTCGACAGACAATTAACGACGTGAACAGTTCTAATTATGATCCCTAACTTTTCGCGTCAATTACAACAAGACAATAAATAAATAAATAAATAAATAAATAAATAATACATCATTTCGTACAAGAAACTGACTGTACAGCAGTATCTAAAATAGACGCAACTCGTCACTGACGCAGTCACTAACGTACGTATGAGCGCTGCGCGCCCATTTAAATAAAAAAACATCATTTGATGTAGGAAACTCGCTGTGCAGCAATCTCTAAACTGCACGAAACTTGTCAATGCCACGGTCACGAACGTACGTATAAGCGATAACGCGCCTATTTAAACGAAAAAAGCATCATTGGACGTACGAAACTCGCTGTTCGGCTATCGCTAAAGTGGACGAAACTCGTCAATGTCGCGGTCACTAATGTATGTATGAGCACTACGCACCCATTTGAATAGAAAACATTAAATATACAAAACTCGCTTTGCAATAATCTTTAAAGTGCACGAAACTCGTTAATGTCGCGGTTATTAATCTACGTATGACGTTGCGCGCCCCTTCAAACAAATAAAAAAATCCCTGCATGCATGAAACTCGCTGTGCAGCAGTCTCTAAAATGCATGAAACTCGTCAGTGCCGCGGTCAACGCACTTATGCGCTCTGAGCGACCATTTAAACAACAACAACAACAAAATAAACATTTCTGGATGCTCGCAACTCGTTGTGCCACAACGACACTCAGCAAAGCTGCTGTCTCTAACGACACTAAAACCCAAAGAAGCACTTTTGGATGCACGAAAGACGCATTGAAAAAATTTCTAAGATTGACAAAACTTGTTACTACCGTGGTTACTAATGCAGAAATAAAACTATTAAAATGTATATAAGTTTGTACAAAAAATGCGATAAAATTTTGTAATATTTTTTCTAATATTTATGAGGCATAAATATTATGCTAATTTTTAAATAAAGAAAAAAAGTATTTCTGATGCGCTACCGTATTAATATCTTACATTATAATAATAAAAGTAATAAAATTATGAGAATAATAAAATTTAAATGCACAATAAAGTATTAAACTCAGGGAAAACTAACCGAAACGAACATCAATATCAAAAAAACTACTCGCCAAAACCGGGTAGGGATTTTTTTATTTTTTCCTTGTTTCGCTATGCAGTCTAAGTTTTAACATTGTTGCATTAAGCTGTCCATATCCGCTACTAAACAAATGATCTTATCAAAATACACCCATGAAATTTCCCATTCTGCCGATAATGGGGTTTAATAGTTTGATATCTGCGTTAATAATCGCAATTTTACTCATTAAAAAAAAATTCAGTGGACTTTCATGCATCCAGATGTTAATTTTTTGGTTTTAATGTCATTAGTTGACGCGATTTTGACAAGTTTTGTGCATTTTAGAGATTCCTGCACAACGAGTTTCGTGGATCCAGTGATGATTTTTTTTTTGTTTTAATGGGCGCGCAGCGCTCATACACGCATTAGTGATTACGGCGTTGACGTGTTTCGTGTCCTTTTAGTGATTTCGTGCGAGTTTCGTGGATCCAATGATTTTTTTGGTTTTAAAGGCCGCGCAGTGCTCATACACGCGTTAGCGATTGCGGCGTTGACGAGTTTCGTGCATTTTTGTGATTACTGCACTGTGAGTTTCATGGATACAGTGATGTTTTCCTTTTGGCTTTAATGGGTGCGCAATGCTCATACACATGGTAGTAATTGCGACGTTGATGAGTTTCGCGACATTTTTTTTTATTCCTGCTCAGCGAGTTTTGTGGATCCAGTGATATTTTTTTTAGATTTAATGAGCGCGCAGTGCTTATACACGCGTTAGTGATTGTGACGTTGACGAGTTTCGTGCATTTTTTTATTCTTTCACAGCAATTTTCGTGGATCCAGGGACTTTTTGGGGTTTTCATGAGTGCGCTGTGCTCACACGCACATTAGTGATTGCGACGTTGAGGAATTTCGTACATTTTAGTGATTCTAGCACAACGAGTTTCATGAATCCAGGGATTTTTTTAGCTTTAATGGGCGTGCATAGCTTATATATGCGCTGATTCTATATAATATACTCGAGAAGTATTTATTTTTCATTTGATTTGCTATAATTAGTGTAGTAAATATTTCCGTGTACGCTAAGTAATGAATAGGGGCAACCAACTGAGCAAGAAACCATATTTTTCCTTTAAAAAGGGAAATTATCGACAGCATGGGGAATTTATTGGGTGCATTTTTTATAATATCTGATGTTTGGGGCGGGGTCTAGACGCTAGTTAATGTTAAATGGCCATGCAATAAAGGGAAGCAGAACGTTTCGGTCCCGCCATTTCGGTCCCGCTGTTTCGGTCCCGAGACATTTCGGTCCCGAGACGTTTCGGTTCCAAGACATTTCGGTCCCTGGCCATTTCGGTCCCGAGACATTTCGGTCCCGATAGATTTCGGTCCATGGCCATTTCGGTCCCGAGACATTTCGGTCCTCAGACATTTCGGTACCTTCTCCAGCAAGCTGAAATTTTGTGCAAGGGAAATATCTGACATAATTTTAAAGGGAACATTTTAGAGTGTTTTATTCAGGGGCGGGTCATTCCCCCCGGAGCTATCAAATGCCCCCCCCACTGAAATTTTGAGATTTTGTGTTTTCTGTGGTAAAAAAGTGTAATCTCCCCCAGGACTCTATTGAATCCCCCCCGGAGCCACAGAAGTCCCTCCCGGAGAAAAGTGTCTGAATTCAACAGTTGTTTTTTAACTGAAAGCCGCATAAAGTTTTAGTGTAATGCGATTAATTAGAAGTAACAAGTACCCAAAAACTGCTTACACGTATAACTCGGATCCAAACTCAAACATATTGCAGCGGATCCAAACGCCATGCAAATTTCATATGACAGAAGTAATTGTTTTCAGGAGTTAGGGGAGGTTTGTTCTGTGGATTTATATAGAAGTTCCTCAATCATGAAGATCTGGTAAGTTAAAAATACTTATAAGTCGAATTTAATTAGCTTAAGCAAATGTCCATGGCCTACACATTTTCAGTAGCATATAATTTGTACAGTATGTGTTTAGTAATGAAAAAAAATCTTCAAATAGTTTTAGAAATCTTTATTTCATACTATTATTTAACGGCACATCATTTTTAGATTATGGCATTTTACAAATCTTTTTTTTCAGGGGTTTTTAACATGGAATTGTGATAAAGCCACATTATTTTTTAAGTTCTGCATCGGGATTGACTAAAACATTTTATTTTCTAAATAATTATTTTTATTTCGCTATTAAAAACTATTTAAAAGTTTGCGTTAATCTTTTTACATATAACAATTATTGCTACGAAAAAACTTTTTACGTGTAACAACCTTTTTACATATAACAATGCAGGAATTACAAATTCTTTTTAATCCAGAGTAAAAAGGACATTGTATAGAATGACGGATTTCATCTGAAAAGCGTGTAAAGATCAAGATAAGTAGAATAAAGCTAACTACCTAGCTTTTCTAGCTATCTTGTATAAAGATGACTATTTGTTCAGATGGACGTTGACAATTGATTGACATGCAGAATTTTTGCTTAAAAGAGGTTAATAGGAGTACTTACCTGGTACTTATATGCATATATTTCAAATTTTATAGGAACACCAACATAAAAAATTATAAGTGTTTAAAAATTCCCGGCACTCGTTTTTGATTTGTTATTTACTTAACATTATACATTATTTTATTAAATGATTAACATAATCTTAGAAAATTTTAAAGCATTAATAATTATGTTGTTAAATTAAAAAAAATCTAAAAAATTAAATTTTTTTTATCAAACATATTTATTAATAAGAATTCAAAATTATTTTAACTATTAATTGTTTAAGTGACTTATTTATCAATTACTTGTTTAAAATCTAGTACAAGAACTATATAGAAGTTATTATAGCAAAAATGAAAAAACATATTTTTTTTAATTTCAGCTACTATAATGTTATTAAGTTCATTAGGATGTATAAAAATGATAAGGATTCTCTAAATAAATATGTTATTTATATATTTATTGGTTAGTTTATGATATTTTTCTTACTCTTTAAAAATAATTAATTTATATATGATTGCTTTTTGCGAACTGTAAACTATAACTTTGTTTCAGAAAAATTAAATGTGCATCTGGATAATAATGTTACCTAACACTGTTAAGAAATATTTTTACGCATTGTTACAGTGTTGCATTATTATGTTTAATTAATTATTACGTTACGTTACTAACTGATTTTCCAATAATAATAATAATAATTTCCTTTTTTTGAAATAAATAACAATTTTTGAATAAAAACTTATGGTGATGAATAATTGCTATAAATTAAATCTCAAAACAGTTAGTGATTTTAAAATTAAAATCAAATTAATATTTTATTAAATATATGTATTTTTATTTTAATGAATCTTTATGTAATTAAATTGATAAAATTAATAATACGCATTTCGAATTTTACTTTAAATAAACTCAATAAATAATCTGTTTTATATTCAATTTATCATTATGTTTTGTAGTAGTTATAAACTGAATCTTATTGTTTACCTGTTTATTTATTTTATATTTAAAGTTACTGAAATTTAAAACTATTCATTCAATCAATAATAAAATTAAAATAAGAACTGTCAATTTTCTTTCTGCGAAAGTGGGAGCGAAAAGGTAATGCAAATAAATAAATAAACGATAAATTAAAAAAGCTTAGTTTTGTCAGTTAAAATTTGAAAATAAAATTATTTAAAATAATAATTACATTATTTTATAAAATTAAAAAATAATCATTTTATTACAAAGAAATAAGCCCCCTTTCAATAAAATTAATTCACAAAAATTGTCTTCATAAAGTGAAAAAACTGTAAAAAATAAATAAATAAATAAATAAATAAATAAATAAATAAATAAAAAATAAAAAAATTGCAACCAATAATTATTAGATAAAAAAAGGTCGTTGGAACATTTTTATTTTTTAAACAAAAAATTTTCGTAGCACGCCTAGTTAGGAAATGACTAATTTAAAGATTCTAAGAAAGTGTGCTAAAACAATCAATCAAATATGTATTTTAGTTTTTTGTATAGATAAAATACCTAATACAAAGAATATATGGTAAAACTTTAAATATTCATTATGTTAAATAATAATAATAAAGACAGTGTAAAATTATATAACATTATTTAATCAAATTTTCAACTCGCTGTGATTTTATTATCACGAGTTACAATAGATTAAACTTACTGGACTATTATATTCAGCTTTGTATAAAATTTGAGGGAAGGGGGGCAGAAGAATAAAAATATTAAAAAAAGCCCGAACAATGTTTAGCTTACAGCGTTTTGTAGGCCTTCATCAATCAGAAATTAAGTTATAAGGTGGCCGGTAAAGAAATTGCAAGGGACCGAAATGGCCAGGGACCGAAATGGTAAGGGACCGAAATGTCTCGGGACCGAAATAACCAGGGACCAAAATGGCCAGGGACCGAAATGTCTCGGGACCGAAATGTCTCGGGACCGAAATGGCCAGGGACCGAAATGTCTCGGGACCGAAACGGCGGGACCGAAATAGCGGGATCGAAATGTCGTGTACCCGCAATAAAGTGTGCTTGTTGCAGCAATAACGCTTTTTTATGTTGTATCCTTGTTGTTTGTTTAGTCAATGTTATTGTATGGTTCAGAATAAAGTATTTTTGCTTCAGGAATAACGTTCCATTGTTATTTTCTAAGTCCAGCAATAAAGTATGTTTCAGAAATATCGTTTTTTTGTTATTTTCAGAGTCAAGAAATAAGATCCTTGTATTTTGCTGGATCCAGCAATTTGAAAGTTCATTATTTTGTATTGCAGTGACTAACTTATAAGTATATCGATTGCTTGAGCTATCCGCAAAGTTAAAATATCTCACTCCAAATGAGATACAGTAGTTTCGAAAAAGTAAATCCCACCTATTACCTCTTAAACAGGATGTCGTAGAGGAAACTTATTGGCACTATAATTGGAAATAAATCTACTTTTGCTACTACTCATTGAATGGTGCAGAATTCATTCATGTCATCTGAATTGGGTACATCTATTGAAAAAAACAGTCAGGGTTCGTTGTGCTATACAGATACCCCCTAAGCGAATTTTACATACATCACTTAAAAATAGACTATTCCTAATCGTCTGGTACCAATAAATTTATTGTACGATGATTCATTGCAAAATTAGTAGGGTTTTATTCTTCACGACTGAATATATCGTTGCATTTACATTGCAATGTTTTTATTTTTCTAAACTTTATAACTTTGAACTCAAATTAAGTTCTCTTAAAACACTTGATTTATCCACTTATAAAGTTGCATGCGATCTGATGCACTATAATGAATTTTCTTCCTCTTAATGACTGCTACCACCCTTTTTAGTTCCTCAGTCCTATTTTGGAACACCATGGATACATTAACTTTCCCATTCCATACATAATTATATTTTAAAAACTTTTTTCGACATTGAAACAGAAGAATAAAATAAAAACTTTTTTTCGTGTATTTTAAGATAGCATATTTTCTTGATGTTTTTAGCAAAAAACTTTTACATTTATTGTCTTTTTAATAACTGCATAAAACATTTAATCAATTCTAAAAAATGTCTACCATTTATAAATAAAAAGAAGAATCCAAATGAAGATATTACCTCTGTATTACTTATTGAGTCTTTACTGGAACAGCTGTTATTTCTTTTCTTACAATAAAAAGGCCACACAAATATTTATTAGATGAGTTATAATACAGCTGTAACTGAAAGATAACTTGTACACTTCTGTCTTTTCACCATCAATTAATTATTGTCAGTATAAGAACGCGCAGAATATTAATAACTGTTTGTTTCTTTAATAAGAAAATACCTATTGTTTGTTTATATAGAAAAAATGTCTATCATATTTTAGGCAGTAAAATAAAAAAATCGGCTTACGATATATGTATTATTGCTATGCCATCTTCTCATTTTTCCTCTTATTATTATTATTATATGTTGAATTCTATTCATATATTATTTTTCAGAAATTTTGGAAATATTTGGAATGAAACTCCGTTAAAATGTCCAACGAATGCTCAAATTTTCTTAAATTGTTATATATTATTTATTTGGATATGCAAATTAATTTTAGGATAATATGTAAAATAAGATTATAAATTGAAAAAATATATATACATAAAATACTTTGCAGGAATGAATAAATTTATGTTAAAAAATCACATGTTTGCAACCTAAGGGTTAGGGAGTTTGAAATAAATGTGTTACGCTATACAATACAAGTATACGTATCTTGATTTTACGAAAATAAAATCAAATCGCTTTAAAATTAACACGATCAGCCTTTAAATTTTGCTATTTACTAGTAACAAATTATCGCAAAAAACAATTTTTAAGTAAAAGAAATACAATTTTAGGAATTTGTTAAATTAGGAACGAAAATCTATTTATACGGCTACTACAAATACTATTTATCGTCGAAAGCAAGTGGAATTTACGCATCTGAAACATATTTGTAATAAATAAATACAACTTATAAGTCCGGGGGACCGTATAAAATTTAAATTTCGAATTTTTTTAAGAAATGTTTTTATTATCCGAATCACTTTTAAAATATTTCGGTTCAGGAAATAGATATTAGGCACTATTGAGAGTGGCCACTCCATACTACATTGAGTAAATTTTTAATATTAAAAATATAATTGCATTATATAGTTTTCGGCAACAGTCATATAGCCTTTTCTATCAACTTATGCAATTATAATTATTTATATATTTTTTATTTATGCAGTTTTTTTTTTTTTGTCTTTGATATTAATTCAAGTTTCTTTTTCTTTGATTATATTTCAAGTTACACTTTTTGAGCGTGATGACCGATAAGAAAACAATTCTTTCTTTTATTGAATAAATGAGAAGTTAATGTCGTTTAAAATATTTTTATTATCTTACAATACATGTAGGTTAATCAGGTATTTTTATCATTGAAACAATAGGTTTATGGTAACTGAAATAAGAAACATAAATTTGAGACTTGATATCTTCTAAATATATGAATAATACTGCGTCAATGTCTGCCGAAATATACCGAAGGATACCGTGCCTAAGTCTGCCAAACTGAAACGATGTTAGCCGGAGTGTTAGGTTTTTTTGTAGTTACGGAATTTCTAGATTCGGTCGCCGCGATAAAAGCTATGCAATAGCTTAATAAATTACCAAACAAAATTTGGAAGCACTACGAAAATTAGATCGCGAGTTATAAGCATTTTAAATTTTTTCTACCCTCTCCGTGGGGGGGGGGTCTCCTGTCACCAAAAATTGACGCTGTCTCATAATAAATTACCAAACAAAATTTGGCCGCGCTACGAAAATTAGATCGCGAGTAGTAAGCATTTTAAATTTTTTGACCCTCACCGTGCGGGTGTCTCCTGTCACCAAAAATTAACACTGTCTCATAATAAATGACCAAACAAAATTTGGACGCTCTATGAAAATTAGATCGCGAGTTATATGCAAACGACGTTAGCCGGAGTGTCAGGTTTTTTTCTCGTTACGGAAGTGTCAGGTTTTTCTCGTAATGGAATTTCTAGATTCGGTCACCGCGCTCAAAGCCCGCGATAAAAGCTATGCAATAGCTTAAAAAAAAGGAATTAAGTTGGCGACAACTTGGTGCTAACGTATATGCATGCATAGTTTTAATATGCTTATGATTTGAAAACAGTTGCAACAATAAAATATGATTTGCGACAAATAATTATTATTTTTTTTATCAAATACTCATTTTTTTATTTAAAAAAATTCTAATCAGAATTTCATGAAATTAAAATGGAAACACAGAGGCATCTTACATTTTCAAACAAAAAAGAATTATCAAAATCGATTCTTTTTTAAAGAATTTATGAGTGATCAACTAATACATACAGGTCGAAATCATAACCTCCTGCTTGGAGTTTCTTAAAAATGTATTTGAAATGTTAAAACATTCCTTGAATAATGACAAAAACACTATCCAATGCTAAAAATAAAATAAATAAATAAATAAGATGTATTTCAAACATCCATTATTAAAATACTGTAATGGTATCCCTGAAAATTAATGAACATTTTATGAAAGAAACAATTTCGAAATGGCAAAATAATAATCTTAATAAGAATGTCGATGACAAAAATATGTTTAATTTTTTGTCTCTTTAGAATGCGAAACGCAATATTTCGATATTTATTCTACATTTCAGTTCTGTTTATTCTTATTCTTCATCATTTTCAATACAATCGTAAATTTATTAACAATTTCAATTCAAAGAAAAGCGAAATAACGTACATTAAAATGGAAAGTAAAAAAAAAAATTATGTATTCTCGAAAGTAAATTTCTGATGTGATATTGAAAAGGCTGTTTTAAATTTCATGCAGAATAATTTATGATTCTTTAAAATTCCATCTCATTTATCAAGAAAAGCAAACTCTTTTGAAGCTAGATATATTAATTTTAAATATATCTCTTTCACGTTTCGCTGCAAAAGTTTTCTTCTCGAAATGTTATAAAAAATGGAACGCATGATCTCATAAAAAATAGTTTTTTGACATAAATTATATCAGGAGCTTGTTTCGAAAAATTAAAATCGCATTTTAAATAGACATATCTCAATTTGTTTTAATAAATATATGTTTGAATGGTTCTAAGAATTTTTTTAATGTCTGCGTTTATCTAAAATAAAGTCGTTTGAAAATTATTTTTAAACTATAAACAAACAAATAAATAAGTAGATAAACAAAAATCCCTGTCGGCTGGGCCTATAGGCGGAGGTAGATTTCGAAGAGTGCTCATTTCAACAACAACAATATATATATACGTATATATATATATATATATATATATATATATATACAGGGTGATTCAGCTCGTCGGTGACAAACTTTAAGGATCGATAGAGCACACCTAGACTAACATTTTTGAATAGGGAATGTAGGGTCCCTGACGCGATGGTAAGGCGCTAGGCGCTTTCGAAAATTTGGGTGCCGAAATTCGAAACGTCATAAAAACTAGGGAAATGGTTAGATTTTCTTGCTTGTTGCGTCGAAATGATTCTGTTTGTTTAGACTTTCTTCAGTACCAATTTGATAAGCGTATCTCTTAAAACATGGATAGGGGACGCTGCAGAATTTGGAGAGCTAGACAACAACTTTAAGCCCGTTATTTTGATAATTTAACACATGCTCGCCAAAGTTTATACTCTAACTTAAAGTTTGAACCCAAAAGTAGAGCCCTGCAAAAAGCGTAAGAGCCGGAATAAAATGTCAAAGTACAGGGTGGTCGAAACTCGAAGGCTCCTAAGAGATAAACAAACAGATTTCTTGACTTATGGCATGCATTTTCATGATTCTGTTTGCTGGGGCTCTCTGAAACTCAGTTGAACGGTACAAAAAGAAACATCGATAGGGGGCGCTTTGGGAAAAAAACATAATTCGTTGACATTTCGGACGCTAACTGGAAACGGGGCGCTACGATCAGTTAGAAACAAAACAAGAGAGTAATTTACTTATCATAAGAAGCTATTAAAACTGCAGTTTGTTTGTTTTTTTTAACAAACATAGCTGGTTTCAATCATGCACAATGCGCGCAATAAAATTTACATAAGGTGCTTTTTGCTGATTTATGCAAAAGATATCGTACCATATCGATATGCAAAAGATACGTAATGCGTAGACGACAACGCGAGATGACGTAGTTGTATGCGCAGACACGTCTTTTGAACGTGCGGTACCTACTTAAGCTTCGGGTTACTTGTCTGCAGATCGGTAGTAGGATGGAACGGTACACAAACTCTGAATTGGCTGACATGCATTTGGCGTATGGCGCTGCTGGTTGTAATGGACGAGCCGCTCAGCGGTTGTACGCCGAGCGTTACCCCAACAGGCAAATCCCCTGCCATGCCTTCTTCGCTCGAGTACACCAGAGGTTGTCCACAACGGGATCTTTCGACGGAGGCAGGCCTGAACGGGAGCGATCAGTGAGCACCCCCGACAACGAAGAGGCTGTGCTTAACCTGGTTGAGGACAACCCAGGTCTTAGCACGAGAGATATCGCCAGACATGTTGGCATTTCGCAAGCAACTGCGTGGCGCATCTTACGTTCCCGGAATCTGCACCCCTACCACATCCAGCGGGTGCAGTTGCTCAGAGAGCAGGATTTTGGCCCTCGAGTGGAATTCTCAAGATGGTACTTGGCGATGAGATCCAGGGATCCCCGTTTTGTAAACAGCATTTTGTTTACGGACGAGTCCACCTTCAGCCGGGAGGGAATGTGGAACGCCCACAACAGTCATGTGTGGTGTGATGAAAATCCACATGAAACCAGAAGCCGAGCAGCCCAGGAGCGTTTCTCAGTAAATGTGTGGGCCGGCATTCTGGGGGATTGCCTCATTGGCCCTTATTTGTTACCTGAACGGCTGACAGGTGGAAATTACCTGATTTTCCTGGATCAAGTGCTGCCGCAGCTTCTGGAGGAGGCGCACGTACCCCAAGGTTCGCGTCGCCAGATGTGGTTCCAGCACAATGGAGCTCCGGCCCATTACACGAGCGACGTGCGTCTCCATCTCAACGCAAGGTATGGCCAGCGGTGGATCGGGCGTGGGGGTCCAGTTCACTGGCCTGCCCGATCACCAGACCTCACCTGCTTGGATTTCTTCCTTTGGGGTTACCTGAAGGCCGAGGTATACCATACACCTGTCAGCAGTGCTGAAGAACTTGTGGCGCGCATTGTGGCAGCTGCAGGGCAGATCAGAGATACTCCTGGCATTGTTGGAAACACACACTCCTCAATGCGACGGAGGTGCGAAGCCCGCATCATGGCCCAAGGTCGAAATTTCGAGCATCTTCTGTAGTGTTATTTTTTGTAAATAAATTTCCAGTATCATTGATGTTTTTGGTCTAAATTTATTCAGAAGTGTTGAGCAGAGGTAGAAAATGTGTTTTCATTATTACTAACTGATCGTAGCGCCCCGTTTCCAGTTAGCGTCCGAAATGTCAACGAATTATGTTTTTTGCCCAAAGCGCCCCCTATCGATGTTTCTCTTTGTACCGTTAAACTGAGTTTCACAGAGCCCCAGCAAACAGAATCATGAAAATGCATGCCATAAGTCAAGAAATCTGTTTGTTTATCTCTTAGGAGCCTTCGAGTTTCGACCACCCTGTACTTTGACATTTTATTCCGGCTCTTACGCTTTTTGCAGGGCTCTACTTTTGGGTTCAAACTTTAAGTTAGAGTATAAACTTTGGCGAGCATGTGTTAAATTATCAAAATAACGGGCTTAAAGTTGTTGTCTAGCTCTCCAAAGTCTGCAGCGCCCCCTATCCATGTTTTAAGAGATACGCTTATCAAATTGGTACTGAAGAAAGTCTAAACAAACAGAATCATTTCGACGCAACAAGCAAGAAAATCTAACCATTTCCCTAGTTTTTATGACGTTTCGAATTTCGGCACCCAAATTTTCGAAAGCGCCTAGCGCCTTACCATCGCGTCAGGGACCCTACATTCCCTATTCAAAAATGTTCGTCTAGGTGTGCTCTATCGATCCTTAAAGTTTGTCACCGACGAGCTGAATCACCCTGTATATATATATGATTAGAGATAAACCCAGTTTAATAACTCCATTTGGCCGTTTATGAAAAATTTTTAATTTCATTTTTCTGCAAAAACTGGTTTTATCAGAATCATCTTAAGAAAAATTCAGCTCAAATGCCCAATTTGACAACATATTTTGAAATAGATTCTGAATTTATTAAAAAATCGACCAAAACAGTACATTATACAGTTCCTAAATAACAAAAAACTGTCAGTTGAATGCATTTGAGAAAAAAAAAATTGAATTTAAAAATGAGTCATAAAATAACCGGTTTGTTGTTTGAATACATCATTAATTCTTTAATCATGATTGCTTCGAAAAATTTTGTGCGAAATACTCACTTTGACAGCATTTTTAAAAATATAATCTACCTATATCAAAAAACTGGCCAATGCGTCACAGTATATAGTTCCTATATAAGAGGATCTGTAAATTGGATGCGTTTGAGAGCGAAAATGGATTTTAAAACGAGTCATAAAAAACGCAATTTGCTGTGTGAAAACTTCCTTAAATTTTCAAATCACGGAGACTTCGGAAAATTCTGTTCAAAATACCCTTTTTGGTAGCCTTTTTTGAAATATATTTTGTCTTTATCAAAAAACTGATCAATACATCACATTATATAGTTCCTAAATAAGAGGATCTGTAAATTGGATGCTTTTGAGAACAAAAATGGATTTAAAAACGAGTCAGAAAAAAACGCAATTTCTTATTTGAATACTTCCTTTAATTTTCAGTCCCGATGACTTTCGGAAATTCTGTTCAAAATACCCTTTTTGGTAGCCTTTTTTGAAATATATTCTGTCTTTATCAGAAAATTGACCAATGCGTCACTTTATCCAGTTTCTAAATAAGAGGATTTACCATTTGAATAAGTTTAGAATCAAAAATGAATTTAAAAATGAGTCAGAATATAAGCAGTTTGGATTTGAGGTTTTTTCTTCAACTCCTATTTTTGTTTAATTTCTTTTTGCTATACGAATTGGTCCTATGAAAAATTTGTCAATATAAAATTTGTAGATATTTTTGAGAAGATGTAAAATAAATTTAATCAGATTTGATATCTTAAAAATTGACGGAGTTATGGATTTTTATCCTTTTTCAGCGCCCTTTTTCTTTTCGTTTTTAATTTTTTTCATCGGTAAAAGTTGGTCCTATCAAAAACTTGTAAATACAAAAGTTTTAGATAATTTTAAGAACGATTACAAAAAAATTAGTTCGACTTGATATCTTGAAAATTGACGAAGTTATGAATTTTTTTCTTTCAAAATCTCTGTTTTTTTCGCCCCTTGAGCCCACTTCTAAATTTATCAAAAATCTGTCATGCATATACTTTTGGCCCATTTTTAAGAAGTAATATAAACTTTAAAACGATTCGATATCTACTTTAATTAAAAAGTTATGGCGTTTTTTCGGTTTTCAAAAAAATGCCCCCTATTCCGACCCCCTTGGTCCGATTTTGCCCATTAACGAACTTAGCCAAGATTTTATCCCCTTTGATTTTATGTACCAGTTTGGTGGAGATTGGTGAAGAATTATAGAAGTTATCGTGTCCATAAAAAAGTGATATATATATATACATATATATATATATATACAGGGTGATTCAAAAAAGATGGGAAAAATTTTAAGGGGTAATAATATACATCAAGACAAACAATATTAAATAGAAACCAAGGGTCCCAAGCGTTTTTCAAAAGACATAGCCGCCATTAAAGTTTAGGATCCAAAATTTCAAATAATTAAAAAAAACGGAAAAATTGGTCGATTGATTTGCGTTAAAACTATTGTTAGCTTTCGTTTTTTCAAAAACTAAAACAAAATCACTTCACCTTTTTTCATTCACGTATAAAAACATTTCATATTTATTTACTTAGAAGGTGTCACAAATAAAAAATAAATTAAAGAGTTGACATGTTTCGGTTCATTAATAAGAACCGTATTCATAACATATAAAATTTATATGTTATGAATACGGTTCTTATTAATGAACCGAAACATGTCAACTCTTTAATTTATTTTTTATTTGTGACACCTTCTAAGTAAATAAATATGAAATGTTTTTATACGTGATTGATTTGCGGTTTTCACTAAAATTATTCTTTATGTTGGTATTTTCTTTAAAATAAATTGTAAAGATAAATTCCGAAAAATGTCGATAGAGAGCGCTTTAGACTTTAGAGTAACGAACAACTGTTTTTTGCCGTTATTTTTTGCATCTCATTAAATGGTTTCGCAGGCTTAGACTTAAACTTAAATTTGGAATTCAAAATCTGAATAGTTGGGAGTGGTTTAGTAGCACAAACTGAACTGTGTTCAGAGGTTCAAATTTCAAATGAATATAAAAAACGGAAAATTGGTCGATTGATTTGCGGTTTTCGCTAAATCTATTCTTATGTCGGTATTTTAATAAAAATAAATTATAAAGCTAAATTTCAAAAAATGACGATAGAGGTCGCTTTAGAATTTGGAGTAAGGAAAAACTATTTATTACCGTTATTATTTGTATCTCGTTATTTTTTTTTAGAAGCTTAGACATAAACTTAAATATTGCGCAAAAAATCTGAATCGTTGGGAGTGGTTAAGTAGAGCAAACTGAACTGTGTTCAATGGGGGTGGGGAGGTTCAAATTTCAAGTTATCATAAAAATGGAAAAAAAATGGTAGATTCGTTTACGGTTTTCGCCAAAACTATTCTTTATGCCAGTATTTCCTCGAAAATAAATTTTAAACATAAATTTCAAAAAATTCCGTTAGAGGGCGCCTTAAACTTTACAGTAACCAACAGCTATTGTTAACTGTTATTTTTTGTATCTAATAAATGCTTGTAAAAGCTTATAGTTAAATTTTGAGCTCAAAATCTGAATCGTTGTGAGTAATTATGTAGCGCAAAATTGAACTGTGTTCGAGGGGTGGGGAGAGTAACATTTCAACTCTTGAACACAGTTCAGTTTGCGCTTCTTATCCCCTCCCAACTATTCAGAATTTGAGCTAAAAATTTATGTCTAAGCTTTTGAAGCATTTAATCAGATTAAAAAAAAAAAAAAAAAAAAAAAAATAGCGGTTAAAAATAGTTGTTGGTTACTCTAACGTTAAAGGCACCCTCAAACGAAATTTTTAAAAATTTATCTTTAAAATTTATTTTCAAGGAAATAGTGACATAAAGAATAGTTGTATCGAAAACCGGAAACAAATCGACCAATTTTTCCGTTTTTTATAATCATTTGAAATTTGAAACTCCCCACCCCCATTGAACACATTTCAGCTTGCGCTGCTTAACCACTCCCAATGATTCAGATTTTCTGCGCAAAATTTAAGTTTATGTCTAAGCTTCTAAAAAAATATAAAGTGATGCCAATAATAACGGTAAAAATAGCTTTTTGTAACTGCAAAATCTAAAGCGCCCTCTATCGCCATTTTTTTAAAATTTAACTTTATAAATTATTGTCAATAAAATATCAACATAAAGAATAGTTTTAGTGAAAACCGCAAATCAATCGACCAATTTTTCCGTTTTTTATAATCATTTGAAATTTGAACCCTCTGAAAATAGTTCAGTTTGAGCTACTTAACTACTACCAACTATTCAGATTTTGAGCTCGAAATTTAAGTTTAAGTCTAAGCTTGCGAAACCATTTAATGAGATGCAATAAATAACTGCAAAAAACAGTTGTTTGTTACTCCAAAGTCTAAAGCGCCCTCTATCGACTTTTTTAGGAATTTATCTTTATAATTTATTTTTAAGAAAATACCAACATAAAGAATAGTTTTAGTGAAAACCGCAAATCAATCGGCCAATTTTTCCGTTTTTTATGTTTATTTGAAATTTTGGACCCTAAACTTTAATGGCGGCTATCTCATTTCAAAAACGCTTGGGACCTTTGGTTTCCTATTTAATATTGTTTGATTTGATGTGTACTATTACCCCTTAAAAATTTTCCCATTTTTTTGAATCACCCTGTATATATGTATATATATATAAAGTGGTGCGATTGCAATAGGTAGTATTTCTTACGAAATCTGCCTAATATACTGTTTTTAATTTGGATATTTTATCAAAATTAAATTATGCTAAAAAAAAATCAAACTTTTTCCCTTTTTTTTCTTTGCTTTCAAAAATGAGCTCTGTATACAGACTTTTTACAAATGGTTAAATTATTGCCATTTTCTTGCTTCTCAACATGATCTACCCTTTTAAATGTCATAGACTGCGAGTATAAAATTTGCATTGCTCGAGCTCGGGAATTCAGAAATTTATTTGGCGCTCGAAATTTATCTTTTATGATTTTGTTTAAATTTTATACAAATTCAAATGATTAATATACTTTTTAAATTAATCTATGCCACTCAACGGCAAAAATTACAAGTTCAGATGAATAAAATATCAAATAGGCATTAGATGATAAAAAAATTCTCATTTTTGTTAAAAGTGAATAAAAAAATCGTGAAAAATTTAATTAAACATTACTGAACATAGAACAAAAAAATTTCGATGTCGTTCAATAATATTATATTTCGATTTTTTTATGAAAGGCCTTTTTTGAAGGATTCTCTATAACGCATTTATAAAATTTGTAAAAAATAATACTTGATATAAACAAAAACTGTCTTCGCATTGCTTAAAAGTTTACTTCCAACATAAAATTAGTTGTTTGCATGATGTAAAATAAAATATTAACAGGTAAAAAAAGTTTGTTAATTGATTAAATTAATATAATTTCATATTTTTAAACTTGGTAAGTTTTCGTGAATAGAATGTTCCGATACGAAGAACGGAATCTAATAAATATTTGTAGAAAAAATAGAAAATAATAATCGGTAGATATGTTACATTTCGTTTTTAAACATTTCACACAAATTAAATATCTAATAATGCAAAACAAAATACAGCTAGAAACTATTTTGTAAATTTCTAAATAGAATAAGGAATTACAGCAGATGTTGTTTTTATGGTTAAACATTTGTACACCCCATATATTCGTATATCTCAAACTTTTTTTTTTTTTTTTTTTTTTTTTTTTTTTTAACTTCAGAATTTGTTTCCAAATTGAGAGTATTTGGCATTAAAAGGGTCTGTGTATACTTACTAACTAACACTTTCATACAGCCATTTTTGGCAATTTTGCATTTAAATTTATAAAACTATAAAATAATGATAAAATATTACATTGAAATAAGTAAAAAACTATAAAGAAATACAATTAAATTAGGAAATGCATAAAAAATGCACACAAAACTATAAAGAACTTACTATTATCCATGGTAATATCCGCTTTTTCTTCAGCTATGTTTAAATATACATTGTTGCTGTACACAGAAACTTGTAATGATTATTTAAAAGTCCCCAGCACTTCACGGAGTTAAGAACGCGAATGAGACAGGTTCTTTAACAAACAGATTCAACTATTCTTTTAAAAAAATTAAATTTTCTAGAAATAGGGAAGCCAATAATGTGGAGGTGCTTTTTGGCCCTGCCTTAAGGTATGCTTTTGTTAAACCCAATTATTTACCAGGTGCAATACAGATAACTTCAACAAAGCCCATGTCTGTTATCTACAAAATATTACATTTTAAAGGGGATTAACTTATTTCAAAAATTTAAAAGAATACCTATAGGGAGATTTCGTAGAAATATCTGAGAAAGCTTTTGATATTCAATAAATGAATGCTATTTGAATAAAAGAGTAATGTAAAAACTACAATGGCTATTGAAAGGAGTAATTCAAAAGAGCATATAAATACCGCCCCTATTATTTATTAATCCCTTTGGACAGTTTGAACTTTTGATGACTGTGGAAGTTTGATATATACGTCTCTCAAAATGACTTCAATCACATAAAATCAACAGGGTATTATTTCAACTCTGTAACAACATCTTAAACGGACTTCTGAATGAGTACCGATAGTTGAAAAAAAATTTTTAATCTAAAATGATAATTATTTGCTTTTTATGTTACACTGTTAAAAATAAATTTGTGAATTCCAGGTGAAACTACCGGCAGCAATGTAGCCGAACTTTCACCGTTCCGTTAGTAGATTTTCCGTTTGGAAAATAAAAGAAAGGAAAACTTCCGTATGGAAAAGCGGTAACTTTCCGTTACAAAGTTTGATTTTGTAATGATAATAATTTAATTTAAATTTAGTGAACCGGACATTCGTCAAAGAATTCGAAATTTCCGAGTGACCATATACTTAATTTAAGTCATTTTTAATCATTATTTTTTGCATAATTTATTTCAAGCCATCCTGAGGATCGAACTAGGAACGTTTGCGTAGAGGATCAAGTCCTTACTGATTCACACGAAGGGCACTCCCCCCGGTCCTGTATCCCTAGCGTAGATAATCGGACGTCAAAAATCAACCAACCAACCTTACTGATTCAGCCAAAGCTGCTGATGCCTGTCTGTACAAAGTATGTCTTTTATGAGTTACTGGGAAAATATGTTGTGCTTTTCAAAGATTGCCTTTCAAATATATTCGTTAGAATATTCGTAAGCGGTTTATTTTATTTTATTTTAGAATGATGCATAATACTTATTATTTTTAAAACAAATTTTAATTTTTTAACTAGCGTAAATAAAATAAAAAATCATTGTTTAAAAATCACAATTTTTTTTTTTTTTTTTTTTTTTTTTTTTTTTTTTGAATGAATGAATGAATGTATGAAAAAATATTTTTTATTCATTTTTTACAAAAATTAGATAATTTTTTGAAATTATCGCGCGCAATTTATTTATTTATTGGGAGGCTAATTAGTTAAAAGATTTTTTTTAATAAGAAATAAGAAAAAAATAAATAGAAAAAAATAATTAAAAGGGACTTTTCGTGTTTTCATTATTTTATGGGGATAGTGGGATACGAACCCAGAATCTATGCTCCCAGACGTTTAATGGCGTGGTGCTTTAACCACTCGGCCACGGAGATCCCTGGGTAACGGACTGTCTCCGTTTTTTGTTTTTATTTCCATCCTTTTCGTTAGTTTCAGGAAATATCGTGGAGTTTTCAGATTTTTAACGGAAAAAGCCCTTTTGGTGCGAAAAAGGATTTTTTCTGTGAAATTCAGAAAAAATATATCCGTGAATTTCAGATTTTTTTTAACAGTGTAGTACTAAACACAGTCATACAAATTATATTAATAAATACATATCTTGCAGATTCGATATTGTATTTGAAGTGTGTGATACAGACGAAATAAATATAGCCTTTTTGATTTTCTAAGGTTCTGTATTTCTGAGCCTACACTGAATATTCATGGATAATTTATGAAAATTCAAAATGTTTCACAGCTGTTAAAAACTTTAATCGTTAATTCTAGAAGTTTGATTTGAATTTAATATAACCTCATTTGAAAACAGGTAAAGAATTTTGAGGACATTTAATTAAAAAAATAATAGAAGGTAAATGAAAGAATAATTTCTGGAATACCTAACCTAAATATTATTCATACATTCTAAAATTGTTCTAATTATGGCTTAAATATTTCAGTAATTTTCTATGGAATTAATGATTAAAGATGTACTTAACATTTCAATTTTTTTCGAACACTTGTCTAAATAAAACAGATGAGATATCTCACAAACCATACAATTTTTTTTTTTTTTTAAACTGTAAAAGCTTTTATGTTTCATTAGTCTTAGACATTTTTTTTTTCTAATTACACGTTCGTTTTTATAAACATAATAAAATAAGTCTTTGTAGAAAAATTTCATTAAATTTATCGGAAAGTTGCGAAATTTAACGAAAAAAATGCTTAGAAATTTTAATCCGAAAAGAAAAAAAAAGGTTTAAAAAATGTATGAAAGATTTTGACAATGTTTTTAGAAAAAATGTAATGAAATATGAAAGGGAAATATTTCATAAAAAACACAAAGTGAATCACTGAAAGAAATATTTACTTATTCGTCAGCAATTTCTCTAGGTGTAAACAATTGTTAAAATGGTACTTTACACTCCACTTTTACAAAGCATATAAAGTTCTGAAAATTGTTACCCCCCCCCCTTCCTTTTAATAAAAGTAGATACTCCATTAATGCTAAACCTTTATTTTTCGCTTTTTTTTTTTTTTTTTTTTTTTTTTTTTAAGAAAAAAAAATCATTTGTTGTAATTCGGTGTATTTGATTTATCTGTTCGCTATTTTCTTAAAAGCTTGGAATACAAGCTAGCAAAAGTAAATTTTTTCTTTTTCGTTTCAGATGAAATCACTCACATAAAACTGCCGTGTTGTTAATACTGGCCGCAGAGGTGGGAAATTGTGGATATATGCAGATGAGTCACAATTATCAAAACAATAGGCTATCTCCTAAAATAGTCTCCATAGACATATATTTCTAGTTGCAAATTCACATAAAAAGGCTGCAAAATTTGATAAGTTGCAACTTTATGGGGGGGGGGGGGAGGTTAGAAAATACAAAAAAATAAATTTTTATACTGTCCCGTAAGGTAAAATTTCTAATTAGGGATTTTTTCCTTACCCATTCCTAAATAAGAAAAAAAAATCTCGATGTCTATAAATTTCACAGCGATGTTAAAATCTAATTTTTTTTTCAAATTCGTTGCTTACACCCCTTACCATCGTCTCTGAGCGATGAGTTTTCGACTCCATTCAAATACAAGATAGGGATCATCCAGAAAATTAATCTATTAAAAATCAATTTAAGACAATGCGTTTCCTTTGAAGATAAAAATAGCAGTGTATAAATTTTACGTTAAACCTGCATTCCAAACATGCTGTTGGTCTGCACTAGATGTCTGCACGGATCGAAATAACTAGGTTCTGTCCCGAACTGATCCATAGGAAAAGAAGTTCGTCTCGATCTGAAAGAAAGTTGAAACCATATCCCTGTTCTGCTTTGAAAAAATTATAATCATAGTACGGATCAGACTTGAATTCATTTTTTGGTACGATATGATTAATAAACGGCCAAGTGCGAGTAATACTCGCACTCAGAGGGTTCCGTACAATAAACATGTGTATTATTAAACCCTTGAACACGAGCAACAGATATACATGACATTTAAAATTCTCAGAGTACTTCATTATTTCCACCAATTATTTTTTATTGTAAAGTTTACAATATTCAATTGGAGCATTTTTGTGATTCAAGTACAAAAAAAATTTCTGTTTTGAAAAACAGGTGGTCAAAAATTAAAAATTAAGCATCGAGAAAAAGTTAACTGGATTATTAATAGAAAATAATTGCTGAAAGAATAATAAGACTTTGTAAAAATATACCCAAAGTAAACTTATTTTACACTTGTATATGTTAGAAAAGTATGAATGAATATACCGTAAAGGTTAAATGAATATGAGGCATAAATAATATCAAATATTGATATTCTGTATAACTGTTTTTTTATCTATCCTTATCTATTTATAAGGAACTTAAGGGGTCAGGTACCTTTGATCGATTAAAATAGAAGCAAAATTTGCATACAGTATTGATCTCAATATCTTTAAATCTATCGCTTTTAAGAACTTCAAATTTTTAACACATATTTAAATAATCTTCCTGTAACTGTTACAGGTCATGGAATATTTTTATACCTTCACCATAAAATTAAATTAAAAAATTACAAAAGGTCTTTTTTTCTCGAAGAAAAATCATACATAGTCTTGCGCGCAGCTTGACATGCATAAAAAATATCATAAAGACCTAAAATCACTTTATATATAAAGAAAAATAGTCAATAATCAAAATGACGAACCCTAGTTACTTTAAATTCTGTCTTTGTATAAAAAATACATAAAAATATGAAAAATAACAAAATTTAGCACTTTTTTTTGTAAATAATAATTCATAACTTAAAAAATTCATACACAAAAGTGATAGTAGTTCGTCATTTTAAGCATTTATATGTTATGTAACTTCTGTAAAAATTTCATCAAATTCTACCCAACCATTTTCGAGCAATCATGCGCGCAAGTTGAAAAAATAGCATTTTGAGAAAATCCAATTTAAAGATAAAATTTCTTTTTAAAACATATTATGCAAAATATCTTTAGATATTTAAGTATACATATATTTATTTACTTACCTATTTATATAAAAACATAAATTCAATAAGTTTCATTATAAAAAAATAGTAAATAGTGTGCTATAAAACATGCAAAATGAATATAAATACACAAATAACATATACTGATACAACATTTTTCTATATATTTATTCATTATTTACAAAATTTTTACATGAAACTGGTAATACTTCATCATTTTCAACATTTATATGCTATGTAAGAGATGTTAATTTTTTATGACATTTTAGACAACCATTTCAGAGAAATCATGCGCGCAGTTGAATCGTAAACGTAAAAACGAAAATAATTTTTCATCATATCGTTCTTCTAAGTAACCATTCATTATCTAATAAATCCTTACATGACACTGATAACAATTCGTCATTTTCAACATTTGAATGTTTTGTATGAGCTGTTAATTTTTTATAAAACTTTAGCCAACAATTTCAAAGAAATCATGCGCGCTATTGAATCGTAAACGGAAAAACGAAAAAAAATTTTCCTCATATCATTCTTCTGAATAACCATTCATTATTTAATAAATCCTTACATGACACTGATAATACTTCGTCATTTTTAACATTTGAATGTTTTGTAAGAGCTGTTAATTTTTTATAAAATTTTAGACAACCATTTCGGAGAAATCATGCGCGCTATTGAATCGTAAACGTAAAAACGAAAATTTTTCCTCATATCATTCTTCTAAATAACCATTCATTATTTAATAAATCCTTACATGACACTGATAACAATTCGTCATTTTCAACATTTGAATGTTTTGTAAGAGCTGTTAATTTTTTATAAAATTTTAGACAACCATTTCGGAGAAATCATGCGTGCTATTGAATCGTAAACGAAAAAAATTTTTCCTTATATCATTTTTCTAAATAACCATTCATTATTTAATAAATTCTTACATGACACTGATAACAATTCGTCATTTTCAACGTTTGAATGTTTTGTATGAGCTGTTAATTTTTTATAAAATTTTAGCCAACAGTTTCGGAGAAATCATGTGCGCTATTGAATCCTAAGCGTAAAAACGAAAATTATTTTTGTGAAAATTCAATTGAAAGAAAAGATTGACTTAGAAACTTATTATGAAACATTATTTTTAAGTATTGCAGTAATTTATATAATTATTTACTTATCTTATTTATACACATGAATTTAATAAATATTAAAAAATAAATATTGTGTACTAAATCAAGAAAAATAAAAGTAGAAATAAAAATAAATTTACCTTTACAAGAACAATACTACATCATCTGTTTACTTAGATTATTAGGTTGATAAACTTTTTAGAAGACTTGTGAAACAAAAATCTATAAATTCATTCTGATGTTTTCTATTGCATGACATAAATAAACCTTTTAGAAATTTGAACACTAATTTACATACATATACTTTGATAACTATCATCGCATGGGATAACAGATGGAAAAAAACTTTGCTCAAAGATTTTCACAAAACTTAACACATTTAAAAAGCACCGGCACTGTAAATTTCACCTTCCTGCAAGAGAAATTTATCTTTCTGAGCAATTTCTTTCATTCGCTTACTTTTTCTTGCTTCTTTTGTGTTTTGAAGAAAGCGTAAATTAGAAGTTGCAATCCTTTGGTCGTCTAACTGTTTCAAACATCCTCGAGCATGTGCACCAACTGTCAAGCCAAATTCTTGCATTACATTCATTTTTCCTTGATTGCCATCATTAAACAAAATAACTGCTTCATTTGTAGCAATTTCCACAATCCTTTTACCTACTCCTTGTGTTTTTGGGTATAATTTCCATATTAAAGAATTTATCGATTCATTGTTGTTCTGGGTCTTACCTCCTAAGCACCTAGACAGAAGTTTTGGCTGCGATAAGTCATTAAAAATTGGTTTTATAGTATCCATTACACTAGTCGGGACTGTGTTCTTGTGTTTAAATGTTTTAATGGTACCACAAGCAACTGCTTTATTATATTTGCACCAAGATTCACTTCCAGTAGGGCAAAATGAATGTAGAGGCTCGGCATCTGTTGAACGAGTATGAAAATATGCAGCCCAGATAGCTTTACGCATTTCATGTAAATTGTTTTTATTCTGTCGAATTGCATTTCCATAATAATCTGTTAACTTAGCAATGATGTTGTCCGTAAGTCTACCTTTTCCTCCAAGTGCTTTACCTTCACTACATTTTACTTTGTTTTGTTTAAGTTTTCGTAAGCGTGTGCCCATTCTCTTTTGAATGTGACCCACGCATTCAATTTTTTCAACTTTTGTATCAGGACCATATGGGCTGGCCTCTGATATGGCTTGAAAAGTTTTGGCATCACCATCACCTATATATCCGATGTACTTTACATTTCTTGCGGCTTCTGAACGTTGAAATATTCGAACCATACCACTTAGTTCCATTTTTCCAGCAGATCCATCGTGGTTATTGAGGCAATCATTTTCATGGGTTTTTTTCCATGAATTATATTCATGCGTCCCTTTTTTTAGTTTCCATGCATCACATGACTTGCAAAATGAGGAAAGGACTTCAGTATCAATAACTTTGCCACTTTTGTCACCAATGACAGTGCACACACCTATTCGTGAAGTATGACCCCGAGTTTTCCATGTACCGTCACCACTGATGTTTAAGCATGAAGAATCAGTCAGAGTTACTTCTTCTGAAGCTGCAGATATCATAGATCTTTCTGCGACAGATGCAGAGCATTTCTGTAGCACCTTTATCGCAGCATTGTAAGATTTTTTGGAAACCGGTTGAGGCAGATCCATGATTCCACAAAACAGTTTCATTGCTGCATACCCCAGTCCAATTGATCTAATGGCATAAATATATCTGTTGTTAATTTCTGAAATTTTGTTATTTTCGCCGATCTTCTTAGAATTCTTAAATTTAATAACTTCAGCACAATTTTCACATAAAATCGAAATTTTAGATGATAAGCCACATTCAATTTCTTCTGTTATACTTACTTCACCACCACAAGCTTTACAGCATAAAAATTTTTCCAGAATGGAAAACATGTGACTGACATCCATAATACGATATCCATCAAAGCTAGAATTATATTCAAACTCCTTGTTTACAGAAAGTTTTCTCTGTGAAGCACTGTTATTCAGTGAATCATTTTCACTTTTCGTCAACTTTCTGGTATATATATTACCAGTAAATTTCCTTTTTTTCGGTCGTATCCCAGAAGCTCTTTTAGGTGTGTTTTCGCTAAGAACTTCACTCATTGTAGCAGAAGATTATTAACGAAATAAATAAAATTAATTTAAAGCTAAAATAAAACTTATTCGCAAACAAATCACTATAAAAAAATCAGAAATTCAGCATCGAAAGAGTAAACAACACAACGTGCATAGATTTATTTCTAAATCAAGCTAAATAGCTTGAATCTAAAGTTGAAGTAGCAGTTGCTAATTTCTGCTTGATTTCCTGAAAGGAAAGGGAAAATAAATAACCACAGAGTAAAGAAAAATAAGAGTAGAAATCCTTGAATCTTATCAGCTACGGCCGGCGCCTGTTGCGTGAAAAATGTAAACAAACAGTCTAGCCCTTTAAATATCGCTGTTTCATGAAAAGAGGCCTTACTATTTTGCCCATAACTTCGTTTCTAATGAGAATTTTTTTATGGGGTTTGTTTTAATATGAATCTAAAAGATTATACTTTCATATAAAGCAATAAAAAAAAAATCGAAATTTTGACCATTTGAAAGGTACCTGACCCCTTAACTCGGTACTGAGAATAAAATGTAGTGCATATTTAAACTTCATTCGGCATTTTATAAAACTAAATTCGGCGCAGTAATAGCCTTCTGTCTTCCAGATTAGCTAACACAAAACTCTTGTTCAATGTCTAAAGGAAGCATTTAGTATGATATTGTGCTAAAAAAAATATGTTGAAATAAGTTTCAAATTTGCAATGCCGCTTTGGTTTGTAGAGCGTTTTTCCGGGCAGATTTTAATTAACTTTCAAATACACAAGAGTCATAACGATAGACCCACTTAATGTAAACTAGTCGGGAACCCCATATTATTTATAAAAGATTCGCATAAGGAATGACAGAAAACATAAGGAATAAAAAAAATATACACATTATAATACCAGAAATTTTGCAACGTAGTTGACGCTACATCCGAAGTAAGGAACGTTTTGCATTAAATAAGGCAAATAATACTTAAAAGAATAATCCTGGTACTAAAAGGGATATATAATTTCTATGCGTATGAGCCCCGATTAATGTGATTTATTCTAATTAACGTGTTTGCATCAGTAGGATGTTTATCGTTTTTATACTGCTACTAGATATTACATTGCACAAATGTATTATTAAAAGTTGTTATCTAGGCTTTAAAAGCCGATGGCATGCAGAGTACACCGCTTTTGTCATTATTTATGTCCAAACCGCCTCTGTCTTAAAGGGTTACTATTTCGGCTATTTACAGACGAATTTTTTCAAAAATCTTTATCAACAATGCTTTTATACTTCTGCTATGATGGGTACAACACCTTTGGCCAATGCCCAGAAATTAAAATTTGTGTGTAATAGAAAAATATGCTTCTCAAAAACTGTGCGATCTAGAGTAATCGCTACAGTTTTCCTTCAAGATTTTAAGTAGCATCTAGAACCTCCAATTTTTTTCATAATTTTAGATTCAGTATATTCGTTATTAGATGGGTAAACATATTTTTGCCTTATATTTTCGACGAAATTTCTAAACTATAACACCTAAAATCAAAATAAATATATTTTTGAGTTCAGCATACTTAAAGCTTTCATAAAATACTCCACACGATATACAAAGAAAACTTTTTTTTTTTCTTGAAGTAACTTAATAAGCCCCACTGTTCCCCTCTAAATATATTTGTGAATGCTTCATATTTTGTAAATATGTGAGACAATTATCTTTAATACTTCTCCTAATTTGAGCTTTCCATGTTTCATAGTTTATGAGTAAAATGGCTGTGACGAACGGAGAGGCAGACACAGAAGTGATCTTATAATGGTTTCGTTTTCACTTTATAAGTATGGATCCCTAAAAATTGATTCTTATGGAGGCATTTTGATCAAAAATACTTATTATAGATTTTGTTTTTCATGTTTATTATTTTCATTCTTAAATGTTCCTCAAAACCTGTGATATATTTATTTTATTTGTGAATCACTATTTATATGCACACTGTTAAAAATTCTGCTCTAGTTTGAAACAAATTTTGGTACTCAGTAGCTGTCACCATAAAATGGTGAAATCTTGAATCAACATTTGGAGTTTCCTATTTCAACCTCGTTCCAATTATTGGAATTACGCTTCAACCGGAGCTCCAAATATTGGTTGGAGATTTCACCATCTTACATTGCCAAAATGTTTTTGAAACAAGGACAAGACTTTTAACAGTGTAAATGCTTTTACTTTTTACTATCGTTAAGCCCTATTCCTTGTGACTTTGAAAAATGCTATACTGTAAAACTATTTAAGAGGGAATCACGCAGTTAAGAAAAAATCAGTTATAGACCTTCTTAGGAGGTCAAAATGTAATATATTTTTCTCTCAGGCATTATTATTTTAATTTTACGTGGATCAGTAAATTTTTCCGTTTAAGACTGGTTTCCGTCATAGGTATATTCTTTTTCATTTACTTTACTGTATTTTAATTATTATTATTATTATTATTATTATTATTATTATTTTTTTTTATTTATTTTTTTTTTTCCTTTAAATCTACTATTCTTAAAAAACGAAAAAAAAAAAAAAAAGAAAGAAAGAAAAAGAAAAAGAAATAAGGATTGTGCCGAGACTGGGACTGAAAGTTTCGGCTCGTGCAGAACTAGCATGAAGAAAGCCAGTCCAGATACAGTAAGAAAAAATATGTTAAGCTCGGCATGGCCGAATCTTCAGATAACAGTAGCGTCCGGGCCTTACCCGGCCTTATCCCAGAATACAGACTTTTTTAAACACCCTCGTCGGATGATTAAAAGACTGAACTTGTGAGAGCTAAAATTGCTCTTAATTCGCATGTTAAAACAATCATTGTTTTCAGGGCCCTCGCTAAGTAAGACTTCTTATTGGTGAGGGAGAGGGCTTGAAATTCCCAAGTCAAAATTCAAGTTGCCAACTCAATGAAAAGCAAACATAAATAGTTCTCGACGTTTGCCAACTAGTTTTATAAATTTACCGAGCTATCACAATTAGAAAATGTAATAGTGTTTTTATTTGTAAAAAGCTTAGTAATATTTCTAATTATATTGGTAACTTTCGTTTAATCTATCAGAAATAGAAAGTGTATTTAGTTTTTTTGTTAAAGTTTTGAAATGTTTGCCAATTCAGTTTGTAAATTTGCTAACTGTAACAGCATGTGCAAACTTTTATTTTGGGGGGGGGGGGGGTGCGAGGGTCTCTCCCTTAGCGAGGATCCTGATTGCTTTAAATAACTGACAGATATTTAAATAATAGAGAAAGGAGGTGTAAACGGAAAAAGTTAAACTGAATCGAAAGTTTAAGCTATAGAAAGGAGTTACGTTTCGCTTACAATTTTTAAAACAACATTTAAATGTTATACTAGGAGCTAATCATTGTTAGATTTAAATAGGTTTATTTTAATGATTTTTTTTTCATTTTTTTCCTTGTCTTTAAATTATTAAAAATTAAGAATTGAAAGAAATAAAAAAAACAAACTTGAAACATTTCTTTTTTTGATTATTTTGCTATAGTTTTGTTTCAGCAAAATTGAAAATATATTTACTTTTTAAAATATTTTTTTAAATAAGTTTTTTTTTTTAAAAAAAATAAATATATTAATATTTGCAAAAATCAATATTTAAAAAAAAACAAAACATAAAACAAAACTAAAATTGTATTTTCCTCTTTAATTAAATGAAAAAAATTGAAATTCAATGAATATTGCTTTGAGTTATAACAATTTTAAATTAAGTTAAAAAAAAAAAAACATCGGCGCAGTACAAGATAATTAAAGAATTATTTTTTATTTAATTTACTTACTGTCTTTCAGCAAAATCTTTGGTACTGCGGAACGTTATATGCCAAGTTACAAAATTTCGGATTTATTTATAGATTTCTAGGATAGAAAATTTTACCAAGAAATGTAGGATAATGATACTAGTTTTAATTTCAAATAAAAACATTTTGAAAACATAAAAACGGGACTTAGTGCTTTTAATGTGAATTATAATAAATTAAAATTAGACTTATGAAAGAGCAATATTTTCTGGAGATTCTAAAGTAAACCATTCAAAGTAATTTCTTTTATTAATATAATTATGTCGCAGAATATTACAGTAATTCTTTGTAATAACAATAAAAAGATATTTCACTCTCGATTTTCTTGAAAACATATATTTAAATCTGTACCTCAATTATCTCGGCAACGTATGCAATTTTCTAGCATGCCGATGCACGGTTTTCGGCAGCACCATGCGAAAGGGGGGGGAGAAGGGGGTGATCGCCCCGGGAGCGGAAATCTAGGTGGCGTCAAATTTATACTACCAACGTCATTTTTTCGACTATCACAAGAAAAAGTTAAGGCTGGGGGGCGCCAAATTGAAGCTTTGCCCCGGGCGCAGTTTTCTCCTCACACGCCCCTGGTTTTCGGATTTAATTTTAGATTTCTATTTGAGAAATTTGACAAAATCTTATTGAAAAAACCTTTGTCACACTGTTAAAAATAAATCTGTGAATTCCAGGTGAAACTACCGGCAGCAGTGTAGCCGAACTGTTACCGTTTCGTAAGTAGATTTACCGTCGTGGAACATACAAGAAAGGAAAACTCCGTTTGAAGACGCGGTAACTTTCTGTTACAAAGTCTGATTTTTAATGATAATAATTTAATATAATTTTTAAAATTAATAAATCGATTAATCGTCAAAGAATTCGAAATTACCGAGTGATTTTAAGCTGCTATGTTATTTTACTTATTATTATTATTGCACAATTTAGTTCACGCCGTCCTCAGGATCGAACTCGGGACCTTTTGATAGCGGAATAAATCCTTA
This sequence comes from Maratus speculifer, assembly GCA_964019185.1. Classification (NCBI taxonomy): domain Eukaryota; kingdom Metazoa; phylum Arthropoda; class Arachnida; order Araneae; family Salticidae; genus Maratus; species Maratus speculifer. Next base: position 268,283,101 of record OZ025297.1, on the reverse strand, counting down.
CTAACCGAGCCAAAGCTGCTGATGCCGGGTTGTACAGAATTAGTGGGAAAATCTGTTGTGTTTTTTAAAGATTTCCTTTCAAATACATTCTTTATAATATTTATAAACGGTTTATTTTATTTTATTTTAGACATGCATAATGCTTATTATTTTTTTTAAAATCAGTTTTTCTTTTTAAATAGTTTAAATAAAAGAAATCACTGATTAAAACCACTGTTTATTTTATTTTATTTTTATTTTATTTTTGAATGAATGAATGAATGAAAAAAACTTTTTATTAACAACTTTTTTTTTAGAAAAATAATGTTATAGACAATTTTTTGAAATTGTCGTACACTATTTATTTATTTATTTATTGGCTAATTAATTAAAAGATTTTTTACTAAGAAATAAGAGAAAAATAAACAGAAAAAATGTAATTTAAAAGGGACTTTTTATGTTTTTATTATTTCTTGCCGCCAGTGAGACCCGAACCCACAATCTGCGCTCGTAGGCAATTAGCGGTATGGTGCCTTGGCCACTCGGCCACGGAGCCCCTGACACAACGGAGTGTCTCCGTTTTTTGTTTTTATTTCCAACCATTTCGTTATTTTCAGGAAATATGGTGGGATTTGCTGATTTGTAACGGACAATGCCCTTTTGTTGTGAAAAGGGACTTTTTCTGTGAAGTTCAGGAAAAAATATTCGTGAATTTCAGATTTTTTTTAACAGTGCAAAAAACAAATAAATAAGAAAATAGATAAGTAAATAAAATAAAACAATATAAAATAAAATAATATAAAATAAATTATAATGATAATAAAACATGGATTAATTTATTAGTGAGAAAAAATTGCATTTTGTAACTTGAAGAATAAAATTAAAAATAAAATTAAAATCGATTAATAATTTAGATCACGCATAGGATATAGATTTTAGAAAATATGCTGAAAGATTAAATTTTTTGAAATTAATCATGAAGATTTAATAGGCTTACACATACTTTTTCAAATATTTTTATTTAAAGTTCACACCTATATCGTTTAGTAATGCATGTAAGAATTTCTATGCAATATCAGTGTGTTCATATGTTTATGATTCCAAGGAAAATCTTCTGGATGAACATAAGTACTTATATCGATGCGTGCTTGATTATTATTTTCTGAATTTAAGTAATTATTAATAGATAGATATATTAAATTATTGAGTAATTCCATATGATTTCAACCAATAAAATATTTTTTTTTATGTTAATGTTTTAGATTGTACTGGTTTTTTACCAGTTTATTATACTTACGTATGAGATTAAAATTGTGAAGTTTAATTTTTTTTTTTCGACAATTCGTTTTAAAGTTATAAATTTTTGAAATTTTGAAAATTTTACAAAATTTGTATAGTCTTGTAATCTTTAATCGGTTATAACTTCCAAACTATTTGATCTAGAGAATTAATATTTGCATATTTTTTTTCAGTTTTTTATACTGTTTCATAGGATATATAACATGACCAAATTATTTAAAAAAAAAAATATTTTTTTTTTTGTAAAAAAAATTATATAAATTTTTTAAAAATTCAAAATCGGAATTTTTGATTTTCTTGAAAAAAATATATTATGTTTAACACCCTTTTAGCAACTTTTATGACAAATTTTATGATGGAACTCCTATGGTATCATACAGAAAAAAAATATTTTCTGTATCAATGTTCATATAAATCTGTAATAAAAAATACTTTAAGGTATACTGCACAGTTTAGCCCGAAGTGTTACTTCATAGGCACAATTACAAATTGGAATACTTTAAGAATAGCCTGTTTTATTAAAAGACAAATAATAAATTTTAGATATTTAATAAACAAATCTTTTAACTTAACAAATTACGTACTCAGTTTGGCACGGTGCACTGTTAAAAATAAATCTGTGAATTCCAGGTGAAACTACCGGCAGCAATGTAGCCGAACATTTACCGTTCCGTTAGTAGATTTTCCGTTGTGGGAAATACAAGAAGGGAAAACTCCGGTGTAAGAATCAGTAACTTTCCGTTACAAACTTTGATTTATAATAGTAATAATTTAACATAATTTTTAAAAATAATTTACCGATAAATCTTCAAAGAATTCGAAATCACCGAGGGAGTTTTAGCTGCAATGTTATTTTACTTAATTTTTATTTTGGATAATTTAGTTCACACCGTCCTCAGGATCGAACTCCGGACCTTCTGATTGCGGAACAAATTCTTATGAACTGAGCCAAAGTTGCTGATGCCAAACTGTCCAAAGTATGTCTTTTATGAGTTAGTGGGAAAATCTGTTGTGCTTTTTAAAGATTTCCTTTCAAATATATTCCTTAGAATGTTTGGTTGGTTGGTTGGTTGTATGTATGTGGGCCGATTATCTACGCTGTGGGATATAGGCCCTAAGGGGTGGGGTGCCCTCCGTGGGGGTCTTTCTAAGGGAACCTAACCCGTATTTACGCAAGGTTCGAAGAAAACCACGGAAAACTCCGAACGGTTAGGCCGACGGTCGCGATTGGGTTCCTTAGAATGTTTGTAAACGGATTATTTTAGACTGATGCATAATACTTATTATTTTTTTTTAAAATTTAATTTTTTAAATAGTTTAAATAAAAAAAAATCACTGTTTAAAACCACTGTTTTTTTTTTAATAAATTTTTTTTATTAACAATTTTTTTTTTCAAAAAAAAAATAAATAAAAAATATATATATATATATATATATATATATATATATATATATATACAGAGAGAGAGAGAGAGAGAGAGAGAGAGAGAGAGACTTTTTTTTGAAATTGTCATATACTATTTATTTTTTTATTTATTTATTTTTCGGCTGATAAATTAAAAGATATTTAATAAGAAAAAAAAAGAGAGAAAAATAAACAGAAAAAATGTAATTTAAAAAGATTTTTTTATGTTTCATTATTCCATGGTGCCAATGGGACTCGAACCCACAATCTGCGTTCGTAGGCGATTAGCGGTGTGGTGCCTTGACCACTCGGCCATGGAGCTCCCCACACAACGGCGTGTCTCCGTTTTTTTCTTTTTATTTCCATCTGTTTCGTTATTTTCAGGAAATATGATGGGATTTTGTGATTTGTAACGGAAAATACCCTTTTGTTGTTAAAAGGGAGCTTTTCTGTGAAATTCAGGAAAAAAATGTTCGTGAATTTCAGAATTTTTTTAACAGTGTGGAGTTCAATTTTTAGATCTTAGTACAAGTATTTTTTTCTTCTTATGTAAAATTTGACCTGCTCTTTACATTTCCTCTTTGGGTACTGTGTATGTTCTGCCTGTGGCAGTGATTGGATGTAGTATGCATAAAATAAAGTACTTTGGTATTGTGAAAATGTCTGAATTTCTAGGATAAGAGAATGACGAAGATGGTCCGCTTGGATGAAGGAAAGAAACTTTAACATCTTCTTTCACCTGATCTTTTGTGAAAACACATACTATCTACCACTCATTCTCATAGGCACCAGCAACATACACCACAATTTCTTCAAAGAAGTACCTTTTACTACTTTTACATTTACTTTTAATAATAGGTGATTCTCCAATAGATGTTAATGATGCATTCAAATTATCAAAACCAGATTCCACATCCATGAATTCAAGGTCATCTTTACTACAACCTGGTTTTGGATTGTCATTGTTTGGAATGGCTGAAAAATTAGTATCAATGTCATTTTCACAATTTGAGGGATGCTTTTCCTTGCCTAATTGTAAGCGGCAATGAGTGCAGATTTTCATGCCTTTTCCAATGCTTCATTTTAATGTTGTCATTCACAAAGTAATATTTCTTAAATTTTTACTTACCTAGTGCTCTTGCTTTTTGAATGGATTATAACAAAATTTATTCTATTTTTTATCCATTTTCAGTTTAAAGCCACTTCCCTCTTAATATTTTATAGCACAAATCCACATTCAACTCAAAGAAAGAAAGAAAAAAAAACCTAAATTGTACAATACAAGACTTGAGATAGTGTGCCACTACAGAAGATCTTAGAGAAACTGGCGATTTCCAAAGCCTTGTAAGAAAGGCATGCAGGTTTCAGCAGAAAACAAACATGTTAATGTTTGAGTGTGACTCATTGTGATTGTGAAAGCATTCAACTTCAGGAGCATAATTTGTTTTGTTGAACACTACTTTGAGATTTTCTTTCATTAACTCATTTATTACCAATTTATTCATTTTTTAAACATAAAATTTGATTAAAAGAATTAAATTAAGAATAATTTAAAAAATATTCTATTTAAATTCCAAGAAAATAAATTAAAAAAGTATTTAGCTTGTCAATTACACAAAATACTAATTATCTTGATTACTTTAAAATTTTACTGTTATGTGTTTAACAAAATAATAAAACCTAGCGAATTATATACTAAAATTTTATTTGATAATTGAACTTGACTTGCATGAATGAGAAATATGAACATTGGAAACAAAAATAGACTACCTTTTATAGTCAATTTGCTTTTAAAAAATATATAATGAGAATTCTTTTCAGAAATTGGCCGAACATTGATATAGAAAATAATTTTTTTCTTTGTGATACCATAAGAGTTCCATCATGAAATTTGGCATAAAAGTTGCTAAAAGGGTGTTAAACATAATATATTTTTTTATTTTTATTATTTTTTCCGATTTTGAATTTTATATATTTAATATATTTATTTATTTTTATTATTTTTTCCAATTTTGAATTTTTTAAAAAATTATATACATTTTTTACATAAAAAATATTTTTTAAAAATAATTTGGTCATGCTATATATCCTATGAAACAGCATAAAAAACTGAAAACAATGACTTAAATTTCAACTCTTTAGGTCAAGTAGTTCTCAAGTTACAGCAAATTAAAGAACACCAAAAAATACAAATTTCATTAAATTTTGAAATTTTCAAAAATTAATAACTCAAAAACAAATGGTTAAAAAAATCTTCAAATTTGTATTTTTTATCTACTATTCTTGTACAATATCTGAGCCAAAAATTAACAAAATCCAAAGACCTGAAATTTTGTCCATTGGTTGGTTTGATGTGGACTGACCCTATTGTTTCTAATTATGCTATAACAAATGTAAACGCCCTTCCTAAGGCAGTGTGTAGGAATCGTGTTTTTCTTATAAAATTTAAAATAATATATAAAAATATCATTTAATACTATAATTAATTCATATACTAGAATTCTTTTGCTATCATAATTAATTCATATACTAGTATCCATTTATTATTATAATTAATTCATGTACTATATTAAACAAGGAATTTGGATTAAAAAAATCCCAGTAAATTAAAAGTAAATTACAGTTTACTGACATTCTATATTTGGAAGAACATGTAAAATTTAAAATTATACAAAATTGAGAAATAATAATCATTATTATTTTTTTAATAAAAGGAAAATGCATTAATTTTTCTTCAAATCAACTTAAAAAAATTAAACAAACAAACCAGAATAACATAAAGACTATATTTATTATATTAATACTCAGAAAATGGACTACTTTAATATTAACTTGACGATGTGATGAATCGCGAAATAGCTTTCACATTGGCATCATTCATATTTCTTTAATAACACTTAAATAAAAACCTTTAGCCCACGTCATTTCAAAAGCATAATTTTAAGGGTTTCACTATGAAATTTTTGAAATTCAATATTTGAAAAACGGCATGATCATTAGATTTGAAATTTATATCTAGAAAAATACATTTATTTTCCTTTCTAACGCTGTTTATCTGACACTTTTCTCACAAATACTTTTTGAGCCATTAATCTTTTCTGCAACTTCAAAAATTTCATTTTTCCAGATTAGTCTGTGGCAACGATATGACAAAAAGCCAGTCTTCAAAAGCTTATAGCTTTTTATTAAAGAAGGTTATAAGTTTATATAAATAAAATATTTGAAAAATGTAAATTGTTTAATTTTTTCCCCTAAAATATAAGATTTCGTGGGTACTAACGAGAGTGAAAATGTTATGCATAATTATGAAAGAATCAGCACTGTGACACTACGAATTCTGCAGTAACAGTCTGAGTCAATCATATGCAACCTGTAAAAATAAATTTGTTGCATTTATAGTCATACAACGTCGGATCTAAATCTTGCAGGTGGATTTTGTGATGTGAAGACTATATGTTTGTTAGAATTTTTTTTTGGGGGGGGGAGGGGGAGGGGGTTCTTGTGTAAAATTGTAGTGCATTTCGTTACTTTCAAAGTAGTTTCGACAATTTTTGATGCGTTTGCAAGATAGTAATTTAAAATATATTGAGCAATATATATAGCAGGTTTATAATGTCATCCACTGGTTTTATAAATCACTGGATTTAAAGCTGTCTATCATTTATAACGTAGCCAATAAGTTAGTGTATAAAATGCTATGGTTAAAAAGAAATTTTAATATAAGCCTTGAAAATACATTATAAATTTACTTCTAAAATCTCTTAAAAAGACCTTTCCTTCAACCGTTTTATTACATCAATTTTCAGGAAAGACGATTTTCTTTGTGTATTTTAATATTAAACACTTTACATCTAATATAGTTTATCAAGTCGTGTTGTGAATAAAATTTTAAGGAGGCGTAGATAAATTGCTTCGAACATTTGTTCAGAAAATACAATTTATATTTTCGCCATTTGAACTTTTTGAATTAAATTTAATTAATAAAGACTGCACTAGTATACTAAGTGCATGTTCTGTGTAAATAAATTAACTAATATGAGTCTTAAAATCGCAAAGTTTTCTTATTCTGATGACTATATACCTAGCTGTCCATTAATTTTACCTTATTTATTATTTAAAAGAATCATAACAACATAACTTAGAGTAGAATAAACATTAATCTTGGATATAAATTGAGAATAATAAATGATACTTGAAGTTATTTACCGTTGTATAAATTGAAGTTAATAAACAAATATATTTAAAGTTTTATTTAATAAAGATGCAAATTAATTTATGAACGAAATATTTTTTTTAATTAATGCCATGTTGCAAAGAAAGCAAAAATATATTAAAGATATATTTTTTTATTACAAAAATAATTTCTGTTCGCGATATGCTAAATTTGTTTAAAAATATATTAAATAAGCCAGTGTAAAGTTTGTATTATTCATTTAATAATTCATTTCATAAATTTGTTTTTATCTAAATCTGACTAAATTTTTCCATGTAGTATTATACAGGGTGAGTCATAAATATCGAAACAATAGGCTATCTCCTTAAATATTGCCCCTAGACCCATACTTCCAATTGCAAAGTTTCACCAAAAAAGGTAAATTTTTTGATAAGATAAGTTGCAACTCCATGGGGGGTCTTTTTTAAAAAATACAAAAATTAAATTTTTATACGGCCCCCCGAGGATAAAACTTCCAATTGGAAAAATTTTCCTTATCCATTCCTGAATTGAACAAAAAAAATTCCATCTTGATATCTCCAAAACTCAGAGAGTTATGAGAATTTTTATAAATCGTGAGGTTTCAAGGGATCAGACACAAATTGAAATGCGTGTAATTGAAGAAACAATGTTGGTGTATGTTGTCCAGGAAACATTTATTTTATTTATTTATTTATAGAGTTTGAATTTTGAATGTTTTGTGATGGTTAACCACATAATTTGTAAGCACTATCACATCATAAGCTTTCTTAATTTTTTTTTCAAAAAAATTAGAGTAAATTAAAATTGTCATAACTCAAAATATTATTTGTCGCGTTGAATTTTTTTCTTTTAATTAAATGAAAATGTTTAATTTTCAATTTGATTCAGCATTTTAAATAATATTTCTAAAGCGCGCTCATAAAATGTATATCATATACAGATATACAGAAGCAGTGACTCACAGACAGACATTTTGTAAAAACATGTTTTTCGGTATCTTTGAGCCCTAAAACGTGTGAATCCGTCGAAAACCGGAATTCAAAATTTTCACGAATCCAATACTCTTGTAAAGATAGAAAAAAGTAAAAATATGTTTAAAACCACATAAATTTTGAAGCTGAATAGTACAAACTAGATTATTGAAAAAAATTCTAAGTAATTTATTAAAATATATTTCCATTAACATTAAAATGTACAATAACATTAAAATATATTCCATATCATCCAGTTAATAGAAGGGTCATTATCGCTATTACTATTTTTACTAAACTTATTGCCTGCTGCAATAAGTTTTAAAGACACGGTTAATGAGAGTTTAATTAATATCACTTAATTTAATAACACTTTTAATAAGTGTTTAATAAGACGGTCCGGCCAATGGGTCGTGCCAATTACGAGCCTGGCGCCAAGCTCGAGATATTGCAGACATCTAGCATATGTCAAGGAAGTTTAAAGCAAAAAGCTATACGCTTTTATTTTATATTTAAAAGTTAAAGTATTGTCTTGGGTCTACATTTAACAATGCGTAAATTAATGGTCGATCCCTAAAGTGTATTTCAAATGAACTGATATCGCTGCACTCAAATGTATGCTAAAGTGGTGTAAGTCACGAATTTTGAAAAATTTTGGATTTTAATATCATCCAGGGATTTGCAGATATCGAGATGAAATTTTTTTGTTCGATTCAGAAGAGGATAAGGAAAATTTTTCTAATTGGAAGTTTTATTCTCTGGGGGTTGTATAAAAATTTAATTTTCGTATTTTTTAAAATAGACCCCCCATGGAGTTGCAACTTATCTTATCAAAAAATTTACCTTTTTTGATGAAACTTTGCAATTGGAAGTATGTGTCTAGGGGCAATATTTAAGGAGATAGCCTATTGTTTCGATATTTATGACTCACCCTGTATGTTTACTGTAAATAAAATTAAAGTATTTTTTATAAGATATTCATTTGAAAAAACTCATTGTGTTGCTATTATCGTGAAAAAAGGAATACACATTAACTTATTGGTCTGTATTAAATTTTGCAGTTATTTAAATATATACATATTTTTAAATTGAATAACTTTTTTCACGGAATCATTATTTCCAATCAGACTGCTAAAATATTTAATTACGAAAAAAAAAAAAAAAAAAAGAAAAAAAGAAAACATTTAGAAAATTATAATTATAATTACTCCAAAATATATTTTGGTATTAAATTGCAATTGATATGGTTGTTTATTGTATTGTTAATGTAATCATTTCTTAAATCATTCCATTAAAAATATTAATAGAAGTACAATAAATACATCATCTCAGTACATAGTTACCAGGCTCCTATTTTTTTAATGCCAGTAAAGAAATGATCACTTTTAAAAAATGATTACTTTTAGAATTGTATTAGAAATGTAAAAAGCATTTCTGTATATAAATAATAGTATAAAGTAACCGGGAGGTTGGAAGCAATAGATATACAATACAAGTCTATGTTACATTTTTTGGAACAATGACGATAATCTTTATGTGAAAACAGTAACTTTCTTTAATTCTAGCTAAATTTTAAATTATAAAGATATCATAAAAACACAATATTCCGTAGTTAAGTAATTGTGACAAGCACAATGTATACTAATTTAAGTATTATTTCAGTCTTAAATGTTTTTGTTGTAGCACGTTTCAATCGTCATTTAGCATTAGCTCAAGTATTGAAAAATACTATGTTTCATCATAACTAAATAGCAAAGTTATCCATTATGGCAAAACAGAACAGCTTTATTAAATCAGTAGAGTGTGAGAGTCAAAACGTTTATGACAAGATGAAATCTATTTACAAGATGACAAGTCTTATGACAAGATGAAGTCTTATAACTATGTTAAATATAACGGTCATTCTACTTCCTAGAATAATTTCATGTAGCACATTGAAGATATTTTTACTTGATATAGTGAAATAATTTGAGCTGCATTTGTGCACCTTATTTTTTCTTTCTTTCTTTTTTTTTCTTTTTTTTTTTTTTTTTTTTTTTTTTTCGTGGCAGTTTTAGAGAAAGATTTAATTTAAATATTCTCAATACTCTGTTATAAATTTGAATCACAGAAAATATTTATTTATTTATAATAATAACAATTATCTATCGACCTATATATGTATATTAAGCTAACGCATCTGGCACAAAAATCACGATTATTTGTTAATTGTTTAATGGCTACATCAAAAAGAAACACATGTTATGGGTTACTACGAAAAAATCCTTTCATGAGATTTCGGCTGTGGTAAATTGGATTTATACATGTTTTACTTCTTCTCTGTAGTTATAGAGCATCAAAATATCATTATTTTTATTTTTTCCCTATTCCTTTTACTTAAAAAATAAATATAAGTAATGAATTTTAAACTTTTCAGTTTCAAATTAAAGTTACGTATTATAAATGAAATGAGTGAAAATATTGTATAATTATATTTGAAATAATTACGGAAATACGAAAAAATGCCACGGGTACAAACAATATTTGAGGATTTATTATCTGCGCCGGGATAACATAAAAGTACTGAGTTCTAGATTTATCAGCAGAGATGTTATCCATGGACCAGATCTAAGCGTTATTTCTGTCGAGAATTTGGTGAAATCTTCATTTTCAAATATCAGTTACATACATATTTTTAAACTAATTTTTATTAATTTAAAAAGGAAATAATAAATAAAAAAGAGTTTAGTTAATAATTATAGAATAAAACAATTTATATTAATTTAAAAAAGAAAACAAAAGCAAACAAACAGTTTATTAATAAATATATAACAATAGCCACCTCACCATGTAGGCACATGTGATTGCAATTTTGTTGCAATCGCGCCAATGTGTTACGTATATGACATCTGTGTCTATTTCGCTAGCAGAATCTTCTAATTTGGCAAAAAAATTACAGTTAAAATAAATTATGAATAAAAGCAATATTATTTAATGCTTAGATTACATTGAAGGGAGACCAAACTGGTCGCCTAGGGCGTCTAGTTATTATTATTTTAATGAATTTTCTCTCACGGCAAACGCTAGCAACTCTTATAAGTTACCTTTTGGACACAGCAACTTAAAAAAACATCATAATCTAATATCTTTGTAAGGAAGAAATTGAAGAGTAATTATTTTAATGATTTTATTTTCTGTTTAATTTATTATTTAATAGAAATTTTATATTGAAATGTTTCAGCGAAATATGTTAAAACATGCAACTATCTATCCATCATTATACGAAAATTTTAAAGTGATACTGGATTAGAATTTAAGCCATTCGGATACCATCACATATAAATTTTATTTTTTAAAAATATTAAAAAAACAATTGCTGCATATTTATTTCTATGAAAATGCTTTCCTATTGTGTACTGCTATTCCTAATACTTCACTTGCTAGAGAAAATAAAATCCTTCCCAAAGAAATAATCTAAAAGTATTAAAGCTTGAATTAAATTTTTAATACTAATATTAATACATCCTCTGAAAATTTCTAAGGTGTTTCTAAGATTAATTACATGAAAAGTTCCCTTTCAGAATGCACGCCTTAATAATATAATTATGGTAGTTTTTTAAACTATCATAATCCGTAGGATTGGTCTGGCGAAACTCTTGTTTTCATTTTATAAAAACATATTTTAAGTAGTATACTGCTTCTAGAATAATATATATATATACACACATATATATATATATATAAAGGAGTTATAATATTATATATTTTTAATTCTATATTTTTTACACTAAATAATGAGGAATGAAAAAAATAATTAAATCTCTAGAGTGTAAAGTATTGATTTAAGACATTTGTCAAGTAAAATGTAAGCTTTCTGAAATCAAAAAGTGTATACTTAAATATACTATTATTAAATTACATATTGGGATACGTTAATGAAAATTAAACATTGGCAGTGAAAGTAATAAGTAGCAATAAATAGTACTGTAGAATTATTAAAATCTGTATCAAAAGTTTTAAGTATTTATATTTATACATTACAATGCATTAAACCACGTGAAAATTTATATCGGATATTTAATAGTTTTTAAAATTCATTCAAATAAACTAAGATGCAGAATAGATGAATAAAAATATTAAGAATTTTTTCGAATCCTTCTTTTCCTCATTCAATGGTGTTCCATATCTTTGTCTATAGCTTCTGTTTTGGAATCTTACCACAAATCTTTTCCCTATTCCTAACAAGTAATGCATGCCATATGTCATTAATTTTGACATGAATTAGACTATTGAATGTTTTATAATTTGATGTGATACGTTCAATGACTCCCCTTTATAATGTTTACTTCAAACCTGCTAATTTCCCGACGTTGGTGAAATATAAAATAATTGGTGATTTATTACATTTTACACATTGTATTTGGTCTAGGAATTAATTCGTGCGGTTTTTATTAAAAAATTCAAGCTTTATTTCAAAAGCAAAATACATAAATACGTTAACAAAATATTGTCCATCGCTACCCACTGCTTTTTTTCAAACTTTCAGCCAATTTACAAAATCCGTGTCGAAAGAAGTCCTCACTTTTCGAAGCGATCCTATCAGAGATCAATTTTTCTATATTTTCTGAAGAGGTCAACCGCTGTCCAATCAATTATCAATGCAACCAAACAAGTAATAGTCTGAAGGAGCAATGTCTGGTGAATATGGCGTGTGGGGTGACACTTCCCATATGACATTCTTCAAATATGTTTTGACTGGTTTTGCGACATGTGTTAGGGTGTTATCATGTTGAAAACTAAGTTTATTATGTTTGTTATCACATTATGGTCGTTTTCTGGACAGAGCTTATTTCAAACGCATCAACTGAAGTCGATAACGTTCTCCATTAATAGTTTCACCATGTTTCAGAAGTTCATAGTACACCACACCTTTCATGTCCCATCATATACACAGCATAAACTTTGCACAGTGAATCTTTGTTTTCGGTTGTTATGGACCTGGTTCACTTGGTATTAACCAGGCTTTTTTTGTTTAGGATTCTCGTATTAAATCCATTTATCATCACCAGTAACAATCCATGCAAAAATCCCTTATTTTTCTATCTTTGAAGTAGCATTTTGCAAACTGTTTTTCTTCATTCAATGTCCCTTTCTTGTAATTCATATGGAACCCAATGTGACTTCTTTTAAATCATCCCCATTGCTTTGAGGAGTTTTGGAAACTGCGTTTGACATGAATCCTGATCGAGCATTGCTGTCAATTCTTCATTTTCAAATTTTTTTGGCTGTCCAGGTCGTTCTCGGTCTTCCAAGCGGTAAACGTAATCACCGCTTTTAAGCCGTGCAAACTACTTAGACACGTTTGTTCCGCTAGAGCATGGTCACCATAAATTTCCACAAAAATACGATGACTTTCGGTAGCACTTTTCTTCATGTTAAAGTAATGAAGAAGACCCCCCCCCCCCAGCAAAATCACTTTATCAGGCACATAATTTGATATTTTTAGTTTGACAAAAAATATTGTTTACGCTTCAACCAAATGGCATATACTAAATTAAATGCGCAATAACAGTAGTTTTAAATGCATGTTTGAACAAACGAAACTATGGGACAATAAGCTAGTGACGCCATCTCTTGTAAAACCGCATGAATTATTTCCTAGACCAAATAATATCGTAATAATTTAAAAAAAAAATAATTCCCATGATTTGTATATAGAATCATGGATAATTAATAAAAATATTTTTTTGAAATTCTAAATTTTTAAATCATATTTATTAGTGGACTAAGAATTCTTTTTATATTCTGTCAAATAAATTTTGGACATAGTCACAAAGAAAAAAAAATACTTCGAGGGGATCATATTCGGATTTTTTTCTCTAAAACATCTGATTTTTTTCTCTTTTTTTGTCGATCTCATCAGGTTCTTTTTTTTCCCATTCTGATGGTTGTGCTCAATCTTAACAACCATGATAAACTTTCGCGAATATAAATTCAGATATAATAGTAAGAGCAGTCATAAAAGTAATAATATAGATGACCAATATACGGATAGCTAATTGTTAGTCATTAAGTGTTTAAAATGCAACTTTTTCGTTTAATGAAATAGATAATACTACATATCTTCTAAAAAAATGTGCTCTCTTCTCTTCCTTAACCATTTGAACATAAGTAAAAAAAATGTACGGTTTGAACTCACGTGTTATGTTAATTAAACATGATGCTTACTACTTAATTGCATATAAATACATAAATATTTCTACGGCTCAAATAAATGAACATGATATGATTAAAAGAAAAACTATCTTTATCGCTTTCAATTATAAAATAAAATGAAGGGCATGCATTGAAAAGTTAATCCTATTACGAGATACAGAAAATATAATATTCAAAATGTTTTCTTTTCAAACTGGATCAGTGTTTAATTATAAAATATGATGAAATTTTTTCAATAAAATGATAAGACGATTAAACTATGAAAGGTATTGAAAGGAAAGTATTTAGGACACTATTCAAATAGGATTTGCATACAATAAAATGAATGCAATGGCGCTTATGATGTTTTGGAGTTTATATTTTATTATTTTGTATTGATCCCTGATGAAATACATTCTTTTAGAAAATAAGCATCTTAAAAATGTACATTATTTCTATAATTCATTTCAGACCATTTACTTGAAATACTTTTAAATTACTTGCATTTATAATGCAAATTAACTAAATATTATAAGCGTTATATAATTTTATTTGAATTTACAATGCAAATTTTTATAATGCATTTAAATTTAATGCTTTTTTATTTTGAATATATATACACTTAATATATGTAACACTTTATTTAAATTAAATATCCGCCATCTTGAAATAAGATGGCGGATGATGCTGGCCAAAGATCTTGATCTAGACATTAGTATGCACTATGCATATACCAATTTTCATTCAAATCGGTTCATAAATAGGATGTCCCCTACCTCCCCTTAAAGTTTGTACCAATATTTATGGGACACCCTGTATAATACAGACGAAAATGTTTGGTTTTCCACTAACTCATTCTGTTCTAATAAAGGGATTTTGATGGAACTACTGTTAAATAGATATTATTTTAGAAAAAGTTTCCTTATATAATACATAATTCTACGTAGATTAGTTATTAAGTTATGACGGAAAGTTTTCTTATTTTGTACGAATGGGTTACCATTAAACATTTGTTTTATATTTGGCCGACAGCATATTAAGCTATATTTGTAAAAGAATTGAAACGTTTATCTTAACTCGAAATGAAAAAATACAAACATTTCAAATAAAAATAAGAAAAAAATCAGTTTGAAATAATATAAGAAAAAAATATTTAATTTAAATATGGGATCAATCTCTGGACGTCTTAAAAGAAATATTCGTTGTCAAAGTCTTATCTAATTTCAAATTTCAAAATTTTTTTTAATTTAAATAGCCGCCATTTTGAAACAAGATGACAAATGAGACTGGCCAACAAACACGGTTCAGACTTCGGTATATACAATGTAAACACCAAGTTACACCCAAATCAGTTCGTAAATACGCGTGTTATCACCTGAAAAAAAACAGAATGTTTCAAAATATCAGCCACACCAAAAACTCAAAGTGTCAGCCATTTTTAAAGATATAGAAAAAACAAAAAATGATCTAGAATTTTGTATCAAGATCAAACACATAGAAGAAAAATATTTTTATTTTTAAAATTCTTTAGTACTTAATTTTAAATTTTATCTTTTTAAATTAAATATCCGCTATTTTGAAATAAGACGGCGGATAATGCTGGCCAAAGATCTTGATCGAGACATTAGTATGTACTATGTATACCACCAAGTTTCATTCAAATCGGTTCATAAATAGGATAATTACAGCATGAAAAAAATCATATATATATGTATAAACCATTAATCGTATTAAAATATAAGAGTCATTGAATTTAATAATTTATAACACTTTGAACATCGAGGGAAAAAATAAATAATTAAAATGAAAACAAATGGAATTTGTAGAACCAAAGCAGAATCCTCAGAACACAAATACTTTGGTTTGGTTTGGTTTATTTTTGTCGGCCGATTTTCTACGCTAGGAATATAGGCCCAGGGGGGAGTGCCCTTCGTGGGAGTCCTTCTAAGGGAACCTAATCCGTATTTACGCAAGGTTCGAAGAAAACAACGAAAACTCCGAACGGTTAGGCCGTCAGCCGCGATTGGGTTCGAACCCAGCACCTCCCGTCTACCAGTTGAGAGGTCAGAACCTCTCGGTCACTGGTGGGGCGCCAAATATTTTGGAACTGCAAATGCAGTGTGTGGTTCATCTTCGTATATGCTATGTGTTGTGGTTACTCTTAACCACTGCCATATTTTTATTTAATTTAATTTATCGTCTATTTTTGTTTTAATCTTTATTCATTTTTTATATATTTCGCATTCTAAAAATTATCTTAATTCTCGCTTTTTTAAATCTCTCCTGTAAAGTTCTTTTTATTACCTAACTTTTTGTTGATTTCAAATATTGAAATCAGTTAGAAATTTTGTTCCTTCCGGTTGTGGAATTTTCCTGTGTTTTCTGGAATGTTCGATGGGGTGTCTACTTCCGTTTTATGGCTCCTCCTATTGTCCAATCAGGTACTCTTCTTCTGATGCGTAATTTAAAAATAGGTGCGTCCTGATATCCAGTTTTCTCTACGCATCTTTCTGGTGATATAAAAGTTTATTCTTAAAATGCAGTTTCCCTATTCGTGGCGAAACGCTTGGCCTCTTTATTTTATCGCCACTTCCTTTTGCCTGACTGTTTGCGTATTTTTAATTTTATGGCAACCCCTTCTTTTCTTTCCTTGGCTGCCACTGTCGTTTCGTCAGAAGTGGTTTTTCGAGAACAGAGCAGAGCAGACGTCGCGTCGGCAGAAGTACGGTAATGAACGCCTGCGGAAATGATGTGTGGGATCCCAATTAAAATGGTTTATTCGGTTTTATAATTAAGTTTCAGCATTTTTAAATATGAGAGATGTAATTCTTTAAAAGGCAAGGGAAAACTTTTATCGCTTCGTGGAGACATATAAAGGTTTGTTCGTCCATGAAAAATACTACTTATGATCTCCAAAGAAGAATTTGTGTATAATAATTAGGGATTACAATCCCGGGATCCCGCATCCCGGGATTCCGGGATCCCGGTGTATTTTTAATCCCGAAAATCCCGGGATTTACGGGATTGTCCGGTTTTTTTACTGGCATATACTTCAGCTGGAATTAAAAAAGATATTTATAAAATTTCGCTTTTGATTGGGAAAAAATCAATTTTCTTGAAGTTTATGCATGATTGAAAAAGAATATATACCTTAAATAATTTTACATATATTTCAAAGCGATTAAATCTTTTACAGTGGAAATCTTTTGAATTCCAAATAGATGTAACACACACAGTTATTAGGCAGAAAAAATGAATTCGTTTGTTTATTTCGATTTCACTGCGTATGTAGAAATTTTATTCACTTCGTAGGTCATTTTTGAATTAGATTTTACTGATAAGCGTCGCATTTGTGTTTGATTGCCATTATGTGCTAACTTCTTAGCTTTTCGTGCATTCATATTTACTTTGCTTTAAAGATGTCAAATGAAAAGGATTCCGTAGCTCATCGGAAAGACAATGACGTCATTAGTATGCCATTACTGTTGTATGGCAGTATGGTACGTCATTTTGACGTACCATTACTATGGTACGTCAAACGATGGTAAAGGCGCTAAATGTAAAAGTGTAGCGCAGTGCTTGAAACATTAGGTGGATCGACTAATTTATACGACACATTTATACGACACTAAATTTTAGAAAGAATTTATTACATCCTCTTTTTCTTCCAAAAGTCAAGATTACACAGAAGATAAATTGCCTTCTAAAAGTTGAAAATAGAAGACTGATAATGATTTACCAAAATCTGCAGAATCAGTTACAATTTTTTTAAACTTCGGGGAAAAATAGTTTGATTTTTGACGAATGAACATCTATTGCAAACAAATGATTTATGAATACTAATGTTCATTCAAGAAGTATAAATTTAAACAAATTCTTTAATTTAGGGCTTATGCGCATACATGGATCTTTCACTGAAAAAAAGTGCATAGAAATGCTGACAATGTGCGTCTAAAACAGTATGACATTTCAATCAAAAAAGACGTTGTTGCTATCGTAACTGATGGACCAAATGTAATGTTGAAACTCGGAAAAGAAATTGAAGCTGATCAACAGCTTTGTTTCGCTCATGGCATTCAATTAGCAGTTTGTGATGATTTATATTGTAACCAACGAAATACAGAACCAGAAACTTCCTCCAGTAAAACAGTAGCTGAAACTTGCTGCGGAAGTTAAAATTTGGCCTTAGAAGAAAATGATAAATATGAAGATAATGAATCTTCCTAAAGTTTAGAATTGGGTTTTGTTTTAATTTTTGAAGACGAAAATGGCTTTTCATACTCTGATGAGTATATCAATGAGCTTATCAAAAAAGTTCGAAAATTAGTAACTAATTTTAAACGATCTGCAACAAGGAATGACATTCTTCAAAAGTGTATTAAATCTGAAAAAGAGAAAGAACTTCCCCTTCTTTTAGATAGCAAGACTAGAGAGAATAGCCAAGTAGATGTAACTGTACTGTACAATACTTGAACAATTTTACTTGAACTGTACTTGAACAATTTTATTTCTTGAAAAATAGCATACAGAAAGCTTTAATTCATTTAAGGCATTAGATCTGAATTGACGATTCCGATTTTCTACTTAGAAACAAAACTGTTGAAGTACTCAAACCGATACAAATCACAGTAGAAGTAAACTGTCGCAAGGATTCTAATTTGTTAACCGCAGACGCAGCCTTAAAAAATATTTTAATCAAATTGTTGGAGAAAAAATCAAAATTTGCTTGCAAAATGGCAGACGTGCTAAAAGTTTGCATTAGAGAGCGACGACGTATGGAATTATCGCGTGTTTCAAATTATTTGTATAATCCTAAACGAAATGATCTGAGTGAAAACTAGCAGTATGTTTTCGATTCCTAACAAAACTGTTATTAAGAAGCAAGTGAAACAATAATTGGAAGAGTAAACAGTGTTGACAATGGTAATTTTGAAGATACAGAAATAACGCATATTGAGCCCACTGCGAAACGGCAAACGGATTACCGAACATATAAGGAAAAATTGTAACAAGAAATAGAAAAAAAAAAACATGCGATCTGCCGAGACTGAAATACAAAAACAAAAGGATTTATCCATACAAATTAGAAATGAAATGCCTCTTTTTCAAAATGGAGGAGTACGCGGTCATCATTTAAAATTAGCTTATCAATATTTGCTGACAATTCTCCCCGCGAGTGTAGAAGCAGAACGAGCCTTTTTAGCAGCAGAATTTATTGCAAACAAAATTAAAAGTCGACTTGGATGTGATACTTTAAAAGTTTAGTTATTTCTTAGATTATATTTTCAAAGGAAAACCGTTTAGTTAAGAAACACTGAGCTATTCAAACTAATCTTCTTTTTATCTTGGCATGTTAGAATTTTTCATGTTATGCAACATTTTCAAATTTAAACAACTATCACTAATTATGAATTTAAATAATACATTTAGTTATTTTTTTATTGATATATGTGAGTATGTGTTAAGTACTTTTATTTCAAGAAAAAAAAAACATTCTGTAGGGGAAAATCTTGTGTTTTCGATATCCTAAATTTGTAATCTTTAGTTATTTGGTTATGAGAATAATTCAAAATTTAATTAGTAATATAAAATTATTAATTGTCTTTTCATATTGTAAATATTTACCCATTCAAAGACTTTTGTAGCATCAAATGAAAGAAATTATTTGGAAGATAAAACATAGACTTTTTTGTTACATTGTTAAACATCAACAACTATTTTGTTTTAATTTCCAATTCTTATAACTTATTCTACACTTTTTTTTATTATTAAAGTAATAAATTTTGAACTTTGTATATTTTCATAAATAAGGCCGTATTTTTACTTTAATTATTTTTTTTCAATATTGTGAAATTTAGCTATTGTGAGAATTGATAATATTGGAGAAATTTTTCTTAATCCCGGGATTATCCTGGGATCCTGAGAGTGAATCTAAATAATCCCGAAATCCCGGGATCGGAAATTAGTCTCGGAATTGTAATCCCTAATAATAATATATTTCGATTTGAGAGAATATTGTGTTTTCTTGAAAGAATGATTTTTCAAAATGATTGGAACATCGCTCGTCCAGAATTTTCCGTTCGTGGAACGTTGTATCCTTTATACAGAAAAGGGCACTCCTTTGATTTATTGAGTCGTCAACATGTTGCTCCATGCTCTCCAATTGAATAAATAAAAGGTATAATCATTTGGAAATAAGTTCTGTTATTTATAAATTTTTGTACAAATCAAATGTGCCTTCCATGCCCGGCTCTAAAAATAAGAGAGCTATGTCAACTTATTGTTATAAGATTCTCCAAGAATGAGAATTAATTTATCTTCATAAAAAAAATAAATAAAGAAATTTCTTTGCAAGAAAATGTTCTGAGCTTTTCTTTTGTTTGTTTTTGCTCGCATGATAACTCAACTTTATGCAGGTAAGCTCTATTTTTATTATTCAATTATTTTTCCTGCAAATGATTAAAAAAAAGAATTGTTGATCCATGTCGCTCAATGTCTTGTGGTCTTTTGCGGCCAAATCAATGCAGTGTATTCCATACAATCACTTATTTTCTTTTTCGGAACGTCGTTAGAAACGAAACGTTCCCAACAAAACACTGCATATTATTCCTGGTGCCGTGATCTTGTCGAAACCATTCGACATGACATTTTTCAACATATATTTTCTTTATTATATTGAAGTGATAAAAAAAAATAATAATATATAAGTAAAAATGTTCTCAATTTCTAAATTCAGAAGTGAATATGTTCTCATCATGCAATACTTACATTTTTAATTTATTTATCATGTTTTTTGTTGAAACTTGCTTATATAAGTAGTCAATTCCATATGATTTGCTATTTTTGTTTTCATAAATGTGAGAACAGATGTTACATAATTATTATGGAAGGAGGTGTATTCTAAGAACCCATTACTTTAATGTGAATTGTTTATCTTGTTTTGACAAGTTTGAGAACAGGTGTTACAATGTTTACACAAACATCCGAAATCTAATATTTTTTTTTCTTCCAAACTTGGGAGATCAGAAGCTAAAAATAAATATTAGGGTCTGATTTTCTTGATCTGATGCTCAGAAAAATATGTTGGCATCTTCTTCTTCCTTTTTTTTCTTGCTATATTTGTGTTAACATATAAAAATGATGTATAACATAAATGAAGTTCGTCATTATTTTAAAATATATATCAAATCAAGTTTATATATTTTTCATATAACGAATTTATAACATATTATTGTCATATTTAGTGAGAATTTATTTCAATTTTTCTCATCATGCCTCCGAAATCGAAACTAAATATATCGATTCAGCCTTTTGATGGAAATCCACAAACTGTAGAATTTTTTTCGATCAATTATCTGATTTACAAGAATTAAATAATTTTTCAGATGAAGAGCTTTTTGTTCTCTTTAAATCAAAACTAGAGGGAAGCGCTTTAAACTACTTTTTTGAAACACAGTCTAAATTCAAGAATGATAACTTTCAACCCATTCGAAAGGTGTTTATAGACTATTTTATGCCCAAAAGAAAAGTTAACTCCCTCCAATCTCTGCAAAATTTAAAACTAGATTCGAATGAAACTGTTAAAAATTTTTCTTTTCGTCTGAATAAACAACTTCGGCTTGCGTATCCCAAATTCGATCCAGCTGCTCTAGATTCTCTAAAATTTACTCATTTTTTTCAGGCTTTGCCTAAGCAAATCAGAAGAAAAATTCTCGAGGAAAATATTTCCACATTTGATTTAGCTCTTGAATGAGCACATTTTCTACAACAAATTTATGACTCCCCACCTTCTTGAAATTCTCATAAAAATTTTGATCAAATTTATTGTATGGATAGTGACAATACTAATGAAACCTCAACTTTTCCTGTGAATATGGTCCAACAAACTCCTGTAAGACGTACAAGAGATATAATTTTTGAAAATTCACATAATGCATTTTCACCACCTGAAACAAACAATGGAAAATCGTACATTTTTAATAATGTTAAGAGAAAACTTAGAGTTCATTCACCTTCACCTGTCAGACAAAATATTACGGATAAATATAACACAAACGTTCGTCAACAAAAATCTCGTCAAAATAGACCTTTTTTTCAACCTAAATTTGACAGATTTTCTCACAAGAAAAATTCTACGGATTCCTACCCCAAACTAAATATCATTCAATGTGCATTTTGTGGACGATTCAATCACCGTATGGACACATGCTTTAAATTTAAAAGGATTCTCAACGCACCTAAACAAAATTATACGTCGAACTTTTCATCTGATTCTCACAGAAAGAAAAACTCTACTTCTTTTTCAAAAAATAAAAATTATAAGATCTATCATTTAAACAAATAGGGGAGATTGGTTCTACTGACCGCCCTCTCTCCCGTACTTGTTCTTCAGGGTCAGTATATTGTTGTGACGAGAAAAACAAGCGTCACATTGTCAAAAGTTCTTCAACCAATTTATTGTCAACCATTGCTGTACTAACATCCCCCAGTGCATCCTAAATTTAATAAGTCTTGCTGTTCTCATAATTCTTTGGCATCGAAACATCCTTCTGAAATTGATGAAAGTGTACAAGAACGACACATCATTTATAGTTCCTTTGATAATTCTTATTCCTTGCCATGTGTAATTATGAATGTACAACGTAATGAAATATCAACTCTTATTGACACAGGCTCAACTTTATCTCTTTTGGATCAAGAATGATTTAATAGCATTAAATCTAAAATTCATTACAAAGTTTTGTCTAGAAATGTTTCAGTATCTACTATAAATTCTAAGGTTTTCTTTAAAGGATGTATTGAAATTTCATTTAAATTGACAAGTACATTTTCCATCATGTCTTTTATCTTACTGATATAGAGAATGTCAGTTTTCAAGCCATACTTGGGTTTGCATTTATTAATAAGCATTCCATAACCATTTGTCCAACTTTTAAGTCTATATTAATCAAAGATAAACACATCCCTTTTCACAGTCATAATGAATATCCTACTTGCTATTATATGAATTCTAAGTGTACTTATGATAATATAAATATGCCATATTCTTTTGATGCACACAAAATGCCTTTTTATGAAAATTCTATATCAAATAATCCAAGTAATGGTACCAAGTACTTATGTTGATAATGTGTATGGAAATTCTGGCGACAACAATTTACAATTAGTCAGTAATTATGCAACCTACTCTTATAATTATAATTTTCAAAATAGTGATTTATTTATAAATAATGTGGCTAATACTGCTATGAATTATCATAATCCCTATATTGATGGTAATTTTACTTATTTTCCTAACTATTTTCCAACTGATTATGGTAATGTTGTAAACTATTTATCTACTAATAATAATATAGCTGACAAAAATTTCACATCTGAAAGTGCTAATGATATTAGTTATATTGGTGAAAAGCATACTAATTTGAATGATGGTAATAAAATTTTGGTGAATTCCAACATGGTACAAACAGTTAATAGAGAATTAATCCCTCCCAATTCTTTTGTTTATTTACATGTCAAATACTTGAACTCTCCATCTGAATATTTTATTTTTAAGCCTGCTTTAAAAAATAAAGGTCTTGTTTTGCATAAATCACTGCATTCTAACTCTTCAATTCAAAATAATTAATTTTTGGTTGTATGTCAGAATATATCCAAACTGGACATTCATTTAAATAAAAATACAACTATTGGTGAATGCATTAATGTAGATGAGAACGATATTGAAGAATACTCTTTTGATTTAGATTTTGAAAATGAATATTGTAATTTAATTTTACCATCTGAAGAAATTAAGAGAAAACGTGTTCAAGA
The DNA here is from genome assembly GCA_964019185.1 of Maratus speculifer. NCBI lineage: Eukaryota > Metazoa > Arthropoda > Arachnida > Araneae > Salticidae > Maratus > Maratus speculifer. The sequence goes on along the minus strand of OZ025297.1, from coordinate 268,259,266 downwards.
ACTTTCACCAAATGATTTTGACCTAAAACACTTACCCCCTCATGAAAGTGACTCTCTAACAAAATTATTGTGCAGTAAAGCTCTTGTATTTTCTAAATCTTTGGACACTTTAGGTCATACAGACTTAGTGAATCCTCAGTTTTCAGTGTTGAACTCGCATCCTGTCAAAACCCTACCTTTTCCTGTGTCACACGCACTCGAGCAAGAAGCTCTTGACCAAATTAATCAAATGCTAAATGCCGGTATTATAGAAAGATCAAATTCATCCTGGGCTTGTCCTATGCTTCTAGTTAAAAAGAAAAGAATTGACATGTCGAAACCTCAGAAATACCGTTTGGCCCTAGATTTAAGATTGCTAAACTCCATCATCATACCATCACCATATCCTCTTCCTAGAATTCAAAATCTATTGGTACAATTATCAAAATTTAAATATTATAGTACTCTTGACTTGCCGTCTGTATACTGGCAGATTGCAGTACCTAAAGAAATGCAAGACAAACTCAGTTTTACTACTCCATGGGGAATTTTTATCTATCTTCGTCTCGTTTTTGGCTTGAAGACAGCTGCGAGCACTTTTCAAGAATTAATTGATTCAGTTATTCAATTATCTGAAATTGACTCGTGTTATGCATATCAAGATGACATTGTGGTTGGCGCTAATTCCTTTGAAGAAATGGTTACGAAACTCACAAAACTCTTAGACATTCTCATTGCTAATAACATCACTCTTTCTCCTGAAAAGTGTTCATTCATAAAAACTAGTATTAACTTTTTAGGCTTCCAACACACAGATCAAAAAATTCTTCCTATTACAAGTAATATTGTAAAAATCACTTCCTTCCCAAAGCCTAAAACCAAGAGGCAGACAAAAAGTTTCATTGGGTTATGTTCATTTTATAGGTCAATTATACCTAATTTTTCTAAATTGATTACTCCTCTTATTTAAGTTACCAAACCTAAAAATAAGTTTTGTTGGAAATCTGAACAAGAAAATGCATTTAATAAATTGCAAGAAATTTTCTTTCAAAAACCTATGATAAATCTCCCAAATTGGAATGCGACTTTCTATGTTAATACTGATGCATCAAAGACAGCAATCTCAGCTGTTCTTATGCAAAAATTTGAAGGTGAACTTCGACATATTTCATATTATTCCAAAACTTTATCTCAGTCTGAAAAACAGTATCCAGCTATCAAACTGGAACTTTATGCCATTTATAAAGGTATAACAGCTTTTAAATATTACATTTTTGGTCGATCCTTCATTCTCTTGTCTGATGCTAAACCCCTTAATAATTACAAAAAAGCAACATCAACTGCTGACATCACTACTCGTTGGATGTTGGAACTATCTGAATATTCGTACACATTCCAGCATATACCAGGCAAAGAGAATGTGTTAGCAGATTTTCTAAGCAGAACACCTCACATTCCTATTGAAGATCTCCATACTAATCCAGATCTTATTTCTAGGCAAGAACCCCTACCAGTTGTTGATGATCAAAATGATTTACATAATGAAACTGCTCACTTTCCATGTGGTTTAATTGGCAAAACACACCACACTTGTCATCTTCAAAGTGACTCTCCACCTCCAGATAATGATAATAATGAAGACCCATTATTAGAAATTTTTGATCAAACCAACTTTTCTGAACAACAAAAAGACCCTAAAATTAAGAAAATTTATGAAGATCTTAAAGCTAACAAAAAATCTAAAAGTTTAAATGGCTATTATATTAATCCAAATAATGAGTTACTTTGTTACAATGGACATTTTTTTTCAGGAGATATTGAGCTACATAAAGCTGTTTTACCTTCGTCACTTAGAGCAAAAGCTTTAAGAATTGCTCATATTACTCATACTGGAATTCATAAAACTATTGTTAATTTAAAGAAAAGAGTTACTTGGAAAACTCTTGTTTCTGATGCAATTAATTATGTCAACTCTTGTGAAATTTGTTTAGTAAACAAAAATCATAAAAAAAACACCGCTCCATATTTACCAGCACCACTACCTACAGCTCCGAATCAAAAAGTTTCGATGAATTTACTTGGCCCATTGAGAAATCGCCAATATGTGATGACAGTAATTGATATTTTTCACGTCATTTAGAATTAATGCCTTGAATAACATTAATGCTGAATCTGTTACTAAAGCTCTATTACATTACATTTCTACTCATGGAAAGCCCGAATTAACACTTACTGATCATGGCTCTCAGTTCACTAGTGATATGTTTTCTTATTTCAATAAAAAGCTTGGCATAAAATTGGAACACAGTTCTGTAGCCCATCCCCAGGCTAACGGATTAAGTGAGCGATGTAATACTCAAATAAAGTCATCTGTGAGTACAATGGCTTCCCAAGGTTTTGATGCTCCAACCGCTTTAAAAATCCATCAGTCCATATACAACGCTACGCCTCATCCAGCTACAAAATTCACTCCAAATCTTCTTCATTTTGGAAGAGAAGTAAATGATATTTATGTCAATTATAAAACCCAATCTTCCTGGAAAATTATTAACACAGCTTATGAAATTCACAAATTAATGGATGTTATTGAAAAAATATACTATCAAGCTTACAAAAATAACGAGTCTTCTAGACAAAAGGTATACCAAAAATCAAGGGAAAAGTTAAAATTTGCTAATATCAAAGTTAATGATATTTTTTATGTAAAATTTCCCAGTGTGTTTAACAAAAAAGTACAAGGCCCTGACATGGTAAAGAAAATAATTTCACCTGTACTTATTCAAATCCAAAATTGCAATAATAATCAAGCATCACCAATGTTGATACATACTAACAGAATCTTGAAACTTCAAAAAAGAGATGAAGCATTGCAGTATCCTTCGGATTCTTCTCAAGGTGCAACACATGATCAACCAGCTGTTGATAGCGCATCTTCTTCTCCTGTGCAACAACATGTTCCTGTTCAAATTTCTAATTGTGATTCTGCTTGTAATACATCTCCTCAAATTCCTACTTTTTCTAAGTGCCAACAAACTTCTTCGCATTCATATAATTCAGTACATTCACAGGCATCTGGTGATAAAACTCCCACTGCTCTTCTAAATAAATTCACTCAATACAAAGATCATTATGATCTTCCGCCTCGCACCCATAAACATTATAAAACATAAACTAATATTCATTTCTTTTTTAGGATGACTATAGCGTTGTTGCAGAATCTGAGCCATGCTAGCTGACTTGGATTGTCAGAGATGATGTTTGAATATTTTTTTTTTTTGCTTTCTTCTACCAAAGCTGCAGGCAGCATTTGTGTAATTTTTTTTAAGTCATCTTCTCCTTGAGACAATGAAATTGTCATCCTATAAAAGTACGTACTTTTTAAATTTGTTTCTTTTCACTCTGTTTTTCATTGAAATATTTTCTTCACAACCATTCTTAGATTATTTTTTTTTTTTTTTTTTTTTTTTATGCTTCTTTTCATATGTAAAATGTATTGGTACTTTTAAGTTTTCAAAGACTATACATTCAATAGTTGGTAAATAATGAGAAATATTTTGTTTTTAATATAATAATTGAAACTATGTCATTTATTGAATTATTTTGATAATTGTTTACTCTAAAAAAAATAAATTATTAATGATGTAAGGTAGAACATGAGTACTCATGTCATCAAATTTCCCTATTGTGACTATTATAATAAGTGAAATGTTACTTTTTCATTATTGACAGTTTATGCATGCTCTAACATCTAACCTCTTTTAACATTTCAAAGAAATAATGATAAAATTGTGCATGCTAATTTCTTCTACTTGAATTTTTGATATATATGGTAAAAAAAAAAAAATGATGATTGAGAATAGGTATCTCTGAGTATCTAAGTGTTTAAAAGTTCAAAGAAAAAGGTTTACATATATAACAAGTATATACTTTGGATCCAAAGATTTTTTTTAAAGTCATTACTTGTATATAGAAATGAAAATATTTGTTATTTTACAGATAAAACATGATCACATGTTATTTACAAGGATATGAATATTTGAATTAAACATGTTCAATAGGTATTCAACATATTATAAATATTTTATGCGATGATGTTTGTAAAGTGACATTTTTCAAGTTATGTACTGGATTAATATATTTATTTAAATACTTTTATGAGAGTGTAAATATCCTCTCTTTGCTCTTTTTGGTAATTTTGAAGGTAGTATTATTGCAGAATAGCATTTTTCTTCTGAGAGTTTAAATATTCTCTCTTTGGTATTTACCTTTATTTACTTTGAAAATGTTCTTGTTGATTTGCAACTTTTATTTACTTTGAAGATGTTGTTGAATTACATAACATTAAACATATACTGTCAAGATAAGTTGATATATTGGAAAGTATTGTATGTATATGGATATATTTTTTTTTTCCTTGAGAATCTAAATATTCTCTCTTGACCATTTGTATACATTGTCCAATTTCTGTCATAAGAAAATTTTGAAAAATTGATTCGTGAAAAATTGAATTTATTGAATTTAACATGATTATTGATTTGTGAATTTTAATATCATTTGCTTATATGTACAATATTACAAATTCTTTTTCTTTTTAATATGCTGACCATATATGTATGTTATTATTATACGCAACAATTTTTATATATGCTGGTAAATTTATATTATTGTGCTTGCAATTGCACGACTCAGTCAAGAGACTCTCATCTAAAGAGTGTGAACATTTTCTATAAGTACATATACTATTATAAACCTTTTTTTTAAACAAGATATGTTCCTTTTTTTGAACAAACAGTTATTTTAGATGTTTGCCAATTTATTGTGCATTATTATTTGAACTATAACTATGATAGTAATTTTGTTCTATTATTATTGAATGTCATGTGAGACAATTATTGATATTCATCTGATTCTTATTAGTTTAGTTATATTTATGACTGTTTTGTATGTTCATTGTGCATAATTTAGAAAATATTGTCTCGATGTAAAGATTATTGAATTTGTACATCTCACCAATATTTTCTCTTGGGGACACCGGGGTAATATGTTGTGGTTACTCTTAACCACAGCCATATTTTTATTTAATTTAATTTATCGTCTATTTTTGTTTTAATCTTTATTCATTTATTATATATTTCGCATTCTAAAAATTACCTTAATTCTCGCATTTTTTAATCTCCCATGAAAAGTTCTTTTTGTTGATTTCAATGATTTGTTGTTGATCTTGTAATTATTTTGGTTTAATTTATATGATAAAAACAAAAAATGTATACAAGTGTCCATATAAGGAACTACCTGTCCCTATTATGGACAGGTTTTTCCTTATTGATTTTCTACACAGTGTGTATAGAAGAGCCACTTTTCCAAGGGATTTTAGAGGAGAGGGAATAAAAAAAATGTATCTTAAAGTATTCGGAGGAGGAGGGGGACAGTAAATATCTTGAGAACATGCCTTTTCGAAAGGGGAGGATCATTCTCGGTTTTTACCCTTCGAAGACCCATGCAAAGCCCCTTAGTTACTAATATTATGAAATAATATTGTTGGTTTTGCTTAGCTTTATAGCATCTGTCTGCAATTTTACATGGGTTATTACTCAGTCCTCACTGCATGCACAAATAGAAACATTTCCAACATGGGCAGTAAGTCCCACATAATCATCATGAACATATCTGCCACATGTGATGCATGGACGCATGTTTGAAAAAACATCAATACTGCAAAAGAAACAGTACCAGCTCTCCTTTGTTGAGGAAGTCATACAATTGGTGTCTACGATTTCACCAACAGATATCCTACTGGCGGGAGGGGGTTTCTTTTTATTTTCTGCAAGGGTTTTTTGGAGAAAATTTTTGGGGGGATTGTTCAAATGGCATCTTGTCGAACAAAGATTTTACCAGTTTGATGCCTTTTCAATTTATTGCTTGGCAACGTTGAATTTTCTTCTTTCTTACAGTTGTAGTCCATAGGGACATAAGCTGTCCATACTGGGAATCGGGCATAGTTTTACTAAATCTAGCAACAAATGAATAAGGAAAATATTTTTAAGCAAAATATGCAATAGCAATCGAAAATATGTTTTATTAGCTTTCTAAAATACTCCACTTTTCAACATTTATTATAATTTTACCGTATCTAATAAGAATTTAAGCTTACAAGTAATTAAGATCAGCACATATCGAAACAATAGGTTTCCTCCTAAGTGGCAAACAACGCGCTTTTTACACTTTCCAGCCTTAATTATCTTTTCAACTGCTTTTCTTCGCGAAAATGTTGAGCCATCTCTCGATTAAAATTATTACCTTTAAAAATATTAGGGGCGTCCATATTGAGAGCCCTGTCCATATAGGGTACAAATACCTTATATGTGTGTGTGTGTCAACATTTTAACGAAGGGTGGTTTTGAGGTCTGTGTGTCATGGTCGGTTAAACTATATTTTAAAACTTTCCAGAAGTGCTTTTTTTCGGACGGCTGTAGTAGGCTGATTTTTTCTTTTTGTAATGAAAGCTGCCAAAACACAATGCATACCTGATCCTACAATCCCGACACTCGCCGCACAATTTATAAATTTTCAATCCACCTGTACTATTAACCACGTCAAACTCAGATCTTATCTTTTAAATCTTTTTATTTATTTTATTTATTTATTTATTTACTTATTTTTTTTTTTGCATCTGATATGTTCAAATCCAATACTTTTATCTACCATGCACAACTGTAAAACACATATCTCCCATCAAACCAACTCCCATGATTAATTCCCTTTTTTCTGCAATTAGAAAAACAGAACACGCAATCATGAACTTACAAAAAAATACAGGATATTGCTGCAGCAAATAAGTGTTATATTACTTTTTATACTAAGATTTTCTAATATCAATTTACCTCTTCAAACATTACAGCATGCTTATAATGTGCGATGAATTATAGCAAAAACGTTAATTTTTATTTACGAATAACAACATGATTGAGTTTAAATATTTAACTGGGTATTGCAATGAGTTATTCTACTAATATGAAACATGTAGGTAAAATATGCATAAAAATGCATGTTACTAGTTTTAGGTATTTTTAAAAATATTATACAAAAATTATAAATTATAAAAATAAAATAAAAACAGTTTAAAAATTTTTATGCTATTTTTACTCAAAATTAGGTACGTTCTAAAAATTTTAAAAATAGTTTTACCCCTCAAATGGCACCATTATACTTATAAAAACAGAGAATGTCATTAATGTATTCACAAGTGCATATTTCTTTTCTCCCTATGGGATTCTTATTAAATGTGTCAGGACATACGATATGTGCTTTGCATTTTTTTTTCAAAGTAAGATATTTTAAATGTACCTTAAAATGAAAGGCACGTTTCACTTTTCAATGTACAATCCAAACTGTGAATTCGAAAATACATTCACTTTTCGGGAAATGAACATTAAATATTCATGAACTTCTAAGCGTTAGAAATAGGATTTTTTACTCTATTAAAAAATAGCTTCATTTGAATGCGTGCATATTTCTGCCAGAATGTTAAAGTTATATTTTTGTTTAAATACTGAAAAATTATATTTTACTTTTTAATGTATCAGAAAGAAAAAAATGTCACGGAGAAAATTGTGCACGTATAAAAAACTTATAATTTGATATTTCGGAAGTAAGTTTCATGTATTATTTATAAATACAAAAAAAAAAAAAATCGCTAAAAAAGACAATTTTAAGATTGTTTTTTCCATTTATTTAAAGGAATGCAAATCTGAAAATTTCGCGAATACATATTTTATTGAATTTGTTATACGACATTTAAACTTGCGGACATTTTAAAAAATGATATATCTTTATTAGAATAAATTTCGGTGATATACCGCGTGGAACAAAATGTGTTATGTGGTTTCACAGTAAAAGGCCTCGTAGTGAAACGGAACTCAGTTAGAGACTGTCTATAAATGACGTCAAACATATTTATAATATTCTTGACCCTCCCCCCCCCCTTTGTCAGAAAGTATCACATTTCACAATACCCCACCTCTCGCCCCATGTTGTCATATGCTACACTATATACTTGCAGTTCAGAAACAAAACACTACGTTTAGCTCATATTTAATATTTTATTTTTAAATTTAGCTATATGCTTTAATGACATCGGTGAGCATAACAATGAAAATAATCTTATATATTAAAACGATAAGGAAATAGATTCAGCATACTTAAAACTGGTCTCTACGCATAGACGCTTGTGCAGCTTTCAGGAAACGCAATCCGACCAGATCACGGCAAATGCGCTTGCGCAGTAAACAGAACCAATGAGAGAAGACTGTAACTACTATCTCTAAACGTTAGCGTGGTATGCTCGCGTTTGTTGTTTGTAGTGTAGTTTAGATAATTTAAGATATTTTATTCATTAAGTACAGCCACTGATACGTTATTTTACTTATTTTAATTTCTAAAGATGACAGTAGGTTTATTTAGTTGGGTAATCTTACGATGGGAATATTGCAGTTCAGTGTACCCATTGAACTGTGTGCTGAGTGACATATGTTTATTTCCTCATGTCTGTATGCAATTAAATATATGTATGGAATTTTTTATCGCAACGTAATAGGTATATTTTTAACATAGGATCAGAGTAATCTATTACACTTTAAATTAGTCTTTTCAACAATAAAACCTGGTAAGTGAGAACTAACGATGTTCGCGAAAACTTTTCTCATATAGTATATTTCGATCGATGCTTAATTATATATTTCATAACATTATTTATTTTGATTTTGCCCGTTTTTATTGAAGGACATAATTTAACCGTTTTTTCTATTGCATAACACTTCTTATTTTGTTTTCAATCTTTTTTTTTTTTAAGTAATTTCTTATTTTGATCTTTATTTCTGTCATATGAAAAATTCATTTCTATTTTGCCTATAGTATTTACATTTGTTGCATTATCATTTTGAAAATTGATAAAAAATAACAAAAGACAAAATATTACAAATTCTAAATTCGTATTACTCAACTAAATAAACGTAGGTCTTGCAAAAAATAAACAAAATAATAAGAGATCAAAATAGATGTCTTATAAATAACTTACTTTTTTAAATCTGCAGCTACAATTTTTTTTTTTTTTTTAATTTGGACATGCAAAAAACATTCGGAAATGTCTCAATCAATTACAAGATTTTTGTGGGGACTTCTACTGATTGGTAATTTTTGTGGGCTTTTTTACATAACTGAATGACTTTTTTCCCATGATTGATTAATGAATTTTATAATTTTTACCCCACATGACCAACTGTCGATTTTTGTATTTTTCCTTCAACTGAATGACAAATTTTCTATTTTTCATGTGATGGATCGAGAAATTTTGTGATTTTTTTTTCTCATGAACAATGAAATGTTCCATCTTTTCCCCCTGCAATAAATGAATGTTGTTTTTTCTCGCAATATTTTGATGTAATTTGCCGTTTCATCGAATTTATCCTTTTTTCGTGATTTTTTTGTGAAATTTACTTTTTTTGCGATTACCTAGACAAATTTTATGTGCTTTTGAGATCTTTGGACGAAATTCTGTCTTTTATGATACCTGGACAGTTTCGGAGAAGTTTATAGTTTTTCTCGAGTTCTTTCGATGAAATTGTTGTTTTGTCACGATCTTTCGATGTAATTTGCCGTTTTATTGAAGACTTTTTTGCAAAATTTGTTGTTTTTTTGCGAAATTTACCTTTTTTGTGATTATTTGATGAAATTTGCTTTTTTACAATCCTTTGATGAAATTTGCTGTTTACTCAAAATCATTTGTCAAAATTTGTTGTTTACTCACAATCATTTGTCAAAATTTGTTGTTAACTCACGATCATTTGTCAAAATTTGTTGTTTTCTCACATTTTTTTTCAATATGTTTACAAATTTGCCATTTTTTAGGGGTTTTTTTCAAAATTTGCTTTTTTTCGAATTTTTTTCATGAAAATTGCCAATTTTTTTAGACATTTTGGCAAAATTTTGATTTTTTGCAATACTTTCACGAAATTTGTTTGATTTAAGATACCTTGAAATTTTTTTTTCAGTTTTATGACAAATTTTTTAGAGATCTTTTGAAGAAATTTGTTGTTTTTTGCAATCTGTTGACGAAATTTGCTGTTTTTTCCCCCACAGCTATTTACAAAATTTCCGGGTGTTTTTTTCTTTTTTTTGGGGGGGGGGGGGGTATTTTGACGAAATTTGCTATTTTTGTGATTATCTGCCAAAACTCATGTTTTTTTATGATACTTGGACAAAATTTATCGTTTTCCCGAAGTATATTGATGGAATTTGTCATTTTCTCACGATCTTTCGATGTAATTTGCTGTTTTATCGAAATTATCCTTTTTTCGTGATTTTTTTGCGAAATTTGTCGTTTTTTTTGTTATTTTCACAAATTTGTCATATTTTCGCTTTTTTTATTTTTGCAAAAATTACCCTTTTTGCGATCTTTTGATGTAATGTGCCTCTTTTTTTCATCTTTTGACAAAATGTGTTGTTTTCTCACAATCTGTTTACCAATATTTGTATTTTTTAAAGTATATAGACAAATTTTATGTATTTTCGCTATCTGTTGATGGAATTCACGTTTTTTATGATACCATGACAAAAGTATTTGTTTTCTCGGGGGATTTTCGGAGAAATTTGTCATTTTTTCTCGCGATCTTTTGGTGTAATTTGCCGTTTTATAGAATTTATTCTTTTTTCGTGTTTTTTTTTTTTTTTTTTTTTTTTTTTTTTTGAGAAATTGTCACTTTTTGTTATCTTTTTGAGAAAATTGTCATTTTTTTGCGAAATTTACCTTTTTTTGCGATTACCTAGACAAATTTAATGTGCTTTTGAGATCTTTGGATGAAATTAGAGTCTTTTATGATACCTGGAAAAAATCCGTCATCTTGAGGTCTTTCGGAGAAGTTTATCGTATTTTTTCGAGTTCTTTTAATGAAATTGTCATTTTGTCACGATCTTTCGATGTAATTTGCCATTTTATTAAAGATCTTTTTGCAAAATTTGTTGTTTTTTTCGAAATTTACCTTTTTTGTGATTATTGGATGAAATTTGCTTTTTTTCAATCCTTTGACGAAATTTGTTGTTTACTCACAATCATTTGTCCAAATTTGTTGTTGTTTTTTTAAATTTTTTTTTCACAGTATGTTTACAAATTTGCCATTTTTAATGAATTTTTTTGTCAAAATTTGCCTTTTTTTAGAAATTTTTTCATGAAAATTGCCAATTTTTTGACGTTTTGCCAAAATTTTGATATTTTGCAATACTTTCAAGAAATTTGTTTTGTTTGGGATACCTGGACAATTTTTTTTTGCAGTTTTTTGACAAATTTTTTAGAGATCTTTTGAAGAAATTTGTTGTTTTTTGCAATCTGTTGACGAAATTTGCTGTTTTATTCCCAAATCTATTTACAAAATGTCCGGGTGTTGTTTTCTTTTGGGGGGAAGGGGGTATTTTGACGAAATTTGCTATTTTTTGTAATTGTTTGCCAAAATTTATGTTTTTTATGATACCTGGACTAAATTTGTCGTTTTTTCGAAGTATTTTGATGAAATTTGTCATCTTCTCACGATCTTTTGATGTAATTTGCCGTTTTATAGAACTTATTCTATTTTCGTGTTTTTTTTTTTTTTTTTTTTTTTTTTTTTTTTTTTTTTGAGAAATTGTCACTTTTTGTTATATTTGTGAGAAATTTGTCGTTTTTTTTTTGCTATTTTTTGCGAAATTTACCTTTTTTGCGATTACCTAGACAAATTTAATGTGCTTTTGAGATCTTTGGATGAAATTAGAGTCTTTTATGATACCTGGAAAAAATCCGTCATCTTGAGGTCTTTCGGAGAAGTTTATCGTTTCTCGAGTTCTTTTAATGAAATTGTCGTTTTGTCTCGATCTTTCGATGTAATTTGCCATTTTATTAAAGATCTTTTTTGCAAAATTTGTTTTTTTTCGAAATTTACCTTTTTTGTGATTATTTGATGAAATTTGCTTTTTTTCAATCCTTTGACGAAATTTGTTGTTTACTCACAATCATTTGTCCAAATTTGTTGTTGTTTTAAATTTTTTTTTTCACAATATGTTTACAAATTTGCCATTTTTTAAGAATTTTTTTGTCAAAATTTGCCTTTTTTTCGAAATTTTTTCATGAAAATTGCCAATTTTTTAGAGGTTTTGCCAAAATTTTGATATTTTGCAATACTTTTACGAAATTTGTTTTGTTTGGGATACCTGGACAATTTTTTTTGCAGTTTTTTGACAAATTTTTTTACAGATCTTTTGAAGAAATTTGTTGTTTTTTGCAATCTGCTGACGAAATTTGCTGTTTTTTTCCCACATCTATTTACAAAATGTCCGGGTGTTCTTTTCTTTTGGGGGGGGGTGTATTTTGACGAAATTTGCTACTTTTTGTAATTGTTTGGCAAAATTCATGTTTTTTATGATACTTGGACGAAATTTGTCGTTTTTTCGAAGTATTTTGATGAAATTTGTCATCTTCTCACGATCTTTCGATGTAATTTACTGTTTTATTAAAATGTTACAACGAAAATATTTTTGGCAAATTTTTGACATAATCTGCGTTTTTTCGTGATATCTGGATAAACTTTGCATTTTCCTGCAACATTTTCTCAAAATAAGTTGTTTTCTGACGATCCTTTAATGAATTTTTTTGGTGTTTTTTTTTTTATCTTTTGTTTGAAATGTGCCTTTTTTGCGATCCTTTGGCAAATTGGCGATTTTTCTCTGCAGAATTGACAAAATTGATTTTATTTATTTATTTAATTTTTTTAGACCATTTGTCAAAATTTATGATTATTGCTGAATTTTCAGATTTAAGACGGAATTTTTTTTTTGTTAAGTTTAGAAATGATTGCCTAAATTTTTTGGAAAATTCAAAACCGAATCAGCATTGCTTTAAACTTTAATGTGAATCAGAGCTTCGTCAATTGTATGGGATGCATATAATATTACAATGGAACATAACAAATGATTTCTAGCATTAAAAGAAAAAAAAACTTCAATAGTTGAAAAATAATCTTCAAACATTTTCTAGAGTCTGTGACGTGTGTTGCAGTGTTGCACCGATTCTGCGACCGTGATCATGTCATGTTGATGTTATGTTGGTAAATGGAAAAGCATCAGATGAGAGAAATTCTGCAAGTGCATCTGTGAATATAATTTGCCTGGATATAAAATGCAAGGTTTTTTTTTCATTCATTGAGAGTCTGTGACGTGTGTCGCCGTGTTGCAACCGATTCTTCGCCCGTGGTCATGTCATGTTGATGTTATGTTGGTAAATGGAAAAGCATCAGATGAGAGAAATTCTGCGAGTTCAATTGTGAATATAATTTGCCTGGATATAAAATGCAAGTTTTTTTTTCATTCATTGAGAGTCTGTGACGTGTGTCGCAGTGTTGCACCTATTCTGCACCCGAGATCATGTCATTTTGGTGTTATGTTGGTAAATGGAAAAGCATCAGATGAGAGAAATTCTGCGAGTGCATCTTTGAACATAATTTGCCTGGATATAAAATGCAAGTTTTTTTTTTTCATTCATTGAAATTTTTAATAAAATATTAATCTTTAAAAAAATTTATAGCGGTAAAATACTTTTTTATTTGGTTCTTTCTTATTGTTGCGGTTTCATGTTGTTTTGACGGGTTTCACCTAGCCAGAATAAATATTATAATTATTTTTTTTTAATATGTGAAATTTACATGTATTTTTGATTTATGAAAAGGTAATAGAAAAGTTAGTTGTAAATGCAAATGTTTATTTGTTAAATGGGGTGGGTAAGGTAAGAACAAATTAACCACTGAGAGGATTATTGTTATATTTGTTGCTAAATGGCAAACTATAAATTCAATCTTATTTTGCTTCGAAGTAAGTTAAGTATGTATATTTTGTATGAAATGGATAATGACATTAATTTTTTGATTTATTCATGTCAAGTACAATTTATTGGTGTTGTATTTGTAAATGGAAAATTATCAAATGACAGAGATTCTAATTCTATGACAGGATGTCTGAATGCAACTCTGCCAATTGTGGGTCATTTGCCTGGATGTGAAATGCAGGCTTTTCTTTTATTTATTGAAATTTTTGCTGAAGATTAGTCGTTAAAAATTCCTTTAATAGCTGGAAAATACCTTTTTCTTTCTTTGGTGCGGTCAAGTCTTTACGGGTTCCATCTAGGTAGTTTACTTATTTTGTAAGAAATAAGATTAAATTTTGCAACAAGATACATAATTAATATACAATATTAATAGAATACTAATATTAAAGAGCAATTGAAAGCAATAGTGTTTTGGATATTTTTTAATTTTATGTATTTGACTATAAATTTTATTTTTACTTTATGAGCATAAAATGCAGGAATAATAATAAAAAATAACTTCAAAATTAAATCTTCTGATTTTTAATGTTTTCATTTCAACCAAAAACCTCAATGTCATATTTCTCCTTAAACCCTCCAAAGGCTTGTCAAAAAATGTCACAATTTTATTATCTACCTTACAAGGAAGACGACTCCTTATAAGAAATAGGTGTTTTTTCTACTGAAACTTTAATTTCAGTTTGTATTTTACTCGTTTTAATTGAAATATGGACTTTTCGGCAGCTTTCATTACAAAAAGTAAAAAGCTATCAATTGCAGCCGTTCGGAGGAAAGCATAACTGGACTAGTTTGGTATATTTACCCCCATATTTAAAACCACCCTCTGTTCAAATGTTGATATATAATCTTTGTCATGCTGTAATTATCAAAATTATAATCCGGTTTGAATGAATTATGACATGCGCGTAGCATATACTGTCTCGAACGAGTTCATTGCCCAGCTTCATCCGTCAACTTGTTGCAAAATAACGGCCATTTAAATTTTTTAAAAAATATTAAAATTTAAAATTAAGTACAAAAAAAGGAAAAAAGAAAAAAGAAAGAGTGAAAAATATTTCTTTTTTATGTGTTTCACTTTAATAAAAAGATTCAAGAGAGTTTTTTGTTTTGTCTGTATCTTAAAAAATGGCTGGGTTATAGGGCTTTTCATTTCTAGTGTGGCTGACATTTTGAAGCGGTCTAAATTTTGTCACATAATAACACGCGTATTTATGAACGGATTTGGATGTAACTTGGTGTGTATATAGTTTATACCAATGTCGGAACCAAGTTTGTGGATCAGTTTCATCTGCCATCCTGTGTCAAAATTGCGGCCATTTTTTTATTATAAATTTAAAATTAAAGACAAGAAATAAGTAACACAAAAATATTTTTCTCTTGCATGTTTACCTTGATACAAAGATTACAGAACATTTTTTGTTTTGTCTGTATCTTAAAAAATGGCTGAGTTATAGTACTTTAAATTTCTAGCGTGGCTGACATTTTGAAACAGTCTAATTTTTATTACGTAATAACATGCATATTTCTAAGCAAATATGGATGTAACTTGGTGTGTACATAGTACATTTCGATGCCTGGATCGAGTTCTCTGGCCAGTTCCATCCGTCATCGTGTTTCAAAATGGCGGCCAATTACTTTTTTGTAAGAAAAATAAAATAAAAATTAGGTACATAAAAATTAGAAGCTAAAAATAATTCTTCTTTTATGGGTTTCACCTTGATACAAAGACTCCAGAGTATTTTTTGTTTGGTTTGTATCTTAAAAAATGGCTAAATTACATCACTTTGAATTTCTAGTATGGCTGACATTTTGAAATGATCTGATTTTTGTCAGGTGATAACACGCATATTAATGAACTGATTTGTATTTAACTATTATTTTTTTATGTAAATTCTTCTTTAAGTTTCAAAGATAATTTATTTGTGAAATTTCTAAAGAAAAGGAATGCTTTTAAGAATTTTGGGTGACTCTGACGAGGTTCATGCTTATTTTCGGGCCTAATTACAGTACATTGTCTTAAATTAAGAAATATCAGTCTTTTTTCATATTGCACCATATAAATGAAAATCATCGATATATATTTCCTTTGAAATCAATCAATGAAAATTCAAGTATATTATTATTTTGTTTTTCCTGTTCTCAATGGCGGTTACTGGTTGCGATTGCTACTTTTAAGTTTATCTTTATCATAATTCAATTACAGTTTAATTATTCTTCTAATATTTTTCTTTGAAATAGTTTTTCCAATGCAATTAATATATTGATATTTCTATTATTGTCTTATTATTTATCTAATATTTTTCTTTGAGTTGAGTTCTTAATTGCGATTAATCGGGCAATATGGGAATCATTTTTAGGTCTATCCTGATTTCTATTCCGAAATTAATCGCAATTAATGTGACAATTTAGCATTGCCCTTGATAACAAGTTAAACACCACATTTCCAATTTTATTCCAAACTTTGACAACTCCTCGGTTTAATATAATTTACATTAACAAGCTTTTCCAGAAATTGATGTTGATTTGTAATATTATCTAATAGTTCTATATAAGCATTCAAATTGCTATGATGCAAAAGAGCAAGTAATTATAAATGTATTTTTCATTTTTATTTTTATTTCGCCATGATTTGTAAAATTCATTCTGAAAATCCAATTCTTTTATGGGTGTCTTATATATTATTAAATTAATATATAATCGTATAGCTATATGTTTATCATTAGCAAATTATTTAATTTTTATACACAATGTCTAATGCTGTGTTGCGCATTTTTATTGTGTATTATTTGGATTTCTACTTTGTAATAATTTGATACCCTTCTTTAAGAATTTCCATTTGATTTCTACTTGTTTTTCATCACTCTGATTGATTCATGTTGTATTATATTACTGTCATATTGAAATTAATTATTCTATTAATTTATATATATATTTAATACTCTTTCTATATAAGTATATTAAATGTATGCGATTTAATAATGACATTAAGTGTTGTCTAGCTTTTAATATTTTACAGTAATTAGTCATTTACTAGCACTATAATTAATGTATTTATGTTCTGCTTAACATTTTAAATTATATTAAGATAATTGTAATTATAGAGAGGAGAGATAGAGAGATATGGAGATGTAAATATTTAATTATTGCAAAAATATTTATATGGTAAGGAGGCAATTATCATACCTTTAAAATGAAGATTTATATGAGATAATGTGATATAAACATTATTGAGATCAGAAAGGAAGCTTATATTTTTCAAAAATTAAAAACTATATATAAGTGATGAAACATGAATGTTATCGAAAACAAAGCATATTTATTGATAGAACACATAAAAAGAGATAAAAAAAAGAAAAACACTCAAATTAAAGAATATATATACAAGAATTTGCTGCAGCAAACTTACTAGTAACCTCTAGATTAAATTCGTGAAGTTGATATTTACATGATGAAATCAGATTTGTGTTTACTTTGGCAACTATATTTTTTTGCCTCACTTAGGCTTTGTACCACGTGCTGCTGGATTGTGGCAGTGATTTTATTTCTTTTTCGATCATTAGATCTTATCAGTCAATTTGACTGATCTTTGGCTAAAATAATTGTATGCACCACGCTGCTTTTTATATCACTTATATTTTTGAACTAGATCGATATTTAAGACCATCATGGCCTGGATCACTATTTTGTGATTACGCTTTCTTGAGGGTACACACGATCACAAACAGGTAGGCGAAGAACATATAGCCTGTTAGTCGACACCACACTTATTTCCCTTATGGGACTTTTTTATTAGCACTATTTTCTTTTTAGATGATGTCGATATTTCAGATGATGGCGATCACTTTTATATAGAGAAGATACACAAACAATCACATTGGAGACACAGAAGGTACTCAGCCGGTCAGTCAGCACTACAGTCTAAACTCTTGGGAGATCATCTTCTTAACGTAATATAGAAGCAAAAAAAAAGATTCATACTTGAAGAATTAACTTACGAAATATAGAAAATCACCAGCCCACGCTGCAGAAAAGGCTTTTTTCTACCTAAACTGCAGCGCGGCTTTTTCGCGTAAAAATCGTAGCTTGCCGCTTTTTCAACTGTTGCCAAAAGGCGTTGAGAAGAAGTGAGGGAGAAAAAGTGATTTTCTACCGTGAATGATTCTTCTCTGTTTCTCCCCACGCTGGAGTGGAATTCACGTGTTTTCTCTCTCTTGCGATTTTCGTATTTGGCTGTGGGAGAAATGAAGTGTTTATTTTTATGATGCGTTTGCTCTGCCGATTGGTTTCGAGTTCTCGCCACTTGTTTACTATATGTAGAGACCTTTCTCTCTACATTTCCTCCCCCCAACAGGAGAGAAGCAGCACATAGGATGAAAATCAGAAAATTATTGAATAGTGCCAACAAAAAGAAAAAAATTAAAGTTTTTGAGCTGCACTCATATTTCGATGAAAGTCACTTGTGCCTTACAATGAAAATTTATGTACATACATAGATACAATACAAAAAGAAGAAAAATATCTTTACACATAACTAAGAAATAAGTTTGCATTCTTACCAACAAATTGCATGAAAATATTTTTTTTTTTTTTTTTTTTTTTTTTTTTTTTTATATACCACATTCATTCAGTTAAGAAATCATGAGAAATGATAAGTATTACATTTTACACTTAAAGAAATTTTACACAAATTGTGCAGAGAGCAAAATACCCCAAAGTGACTCAAAAACAGAGATTTGGTTTTAAGAAGTGAAGATCATAATGAAATAATAAAAATTACTTTAGAAATTGACTAACAGAAGAAATTTCTTAATATTTCAAATGAAATTTACTGAAATATGCTGGTCAAACTATTAACTTAAGAGAGAACTTAATTGCAAAAAAAAATTAACAAATTATCTTTTAAAATTTTAATCTTTGAACAGAAAGTTAACTTAATACTTAGAAAACATGAGTTAAAGTTATATGAAGAGAATTTTAAGTTATAAAATTTTCTACGAAAATTTATACTTAATTTATACTTATAAGTATTTATAGCTAGCCTTTTTTTTTTTTTTTTTTTTTTTTTTTTTTACATATATCTTTAAACTCAATCTTTTAACAGAATTGTCAACTAGTAAGACCTATCCATTTAGGTGTTAAACATCCTTGAGAAAATGTATCATCATAACAACCTAGAAATTAATACAACTGTCCTAACCTAACGGACCAGCCAGCTTAAGCCAGAAAAAGATAAAAAAAATAATGACGTCTCACCATCTTAATACCTACAGATGTATAGTTTACCAGGAAGCATAGATACAAATTTTTGATGATAAAGATGTTAGGAAAATTGAGAGATTTTTAAATGAGCAAAGAAATACTAAATTGACAATATTGAAATTTAAAATTAATTACCAAATTATATACAATTTTGAATGTTAGGTCTTAGAGGTTTTTGCAAAAAGAGTTTACTAACATGTAATTTCTTTTCAACAGTTTGATTATTAAATATTCTAGACACAATATAATTATCATTACGAACAATTTTAATTATTTCCCAAGGACCAATGTATTTTTCAGTTAATGAGCCAGAATGTCTGAAATTTTCAGTAAAAACTTTATCACCTATCTTTAATTTCGGTTTTGCTCTCCCCTTTGTATTTTTATTGTACACAGCAAAATATTGTTCCTCATTTTTTGAAATCTGTTGCCTCATCTCTTCTAACAATTTTTTAATATTTTCTTGATAAGCCTGAAAACTTTCAACAAATTTTGGTTCATTTATGGAATCAAGTGGAATGTTTAGAGATCTGCCAAAGAAGATTTCAGCCGGAGTATACTGAGTGGCTGTGTGTACTGAATTATTGTAATGAAGTTTAAATTTTAGCAAATTGTTAGACCAATCCAGAACATTGTTAGACATAGCAGCCAAACTTTCCTTCATAGTTCGGTGAACCCGTTCAATTAATCCATTTGATTGCGGGAAATATATGGATGATTTCCTGTGATCTATGCCTAAATTTTCTAAGAAATTGTTAAGTTCATCTCAGATTAGATTTGGCCCATTGTCTGACTGCACAATTTTTGCAATTCCATATCTAGCAAAGTATTCATTAAGGCATTTTATAATAGTTGCAGATTTTACATTGGCTAAAGGAATAGCCTCTAAAAACCGTGAATAATGATCTACGATTGTTAGTATAAAAAACTTTCCATCAATAGATCTTGGCAACTTGCCTACAATGTCAATTGCTAATTTTTCACCTGGTGCTAAATCTCTTTTTTCAATATGCCTAGAAGTGGTATGTTTAGGTTTGGATTTGTTTGATAAACATTGCGCACAATTTTCACAAAAACTTTTTGTATCTGAAAACATTCCTTTCCAGTAAAATTTTTTGTTAACTAAATCATAAGTTTTTTTTGTACCAAAATGTGGTGAATGAGCAATCTCTAAGCAACTTTTTATTAAAGTTTTTGGAATGACTATCTTATTTATGATTGAATTAGTTTTATTTTTGTATTTGTACATCAGCAGTTGAGTGTGAGAGTCAATAAAAAATTTTGTTTTAGTTTTACTGTCATCATTATTAATTTTTTCTATTATGTCTTTGATTTCATTGTCTTGAATTTGTGAAATTTTTATGTTACTTTGAGTGAGAGATTTGTCTATGGCAAAAATATTAATGTTGTTTACATTATATTTTTCAACTTCCATTCGAGACAGAAAATCAGCAGGGTTCTGTTTTCCTGCAATATGAGTTATATCATATTGAAATTGCCCAAGATATAGTAACCACCTAGCTACTATGTCAGGTTGCTTATCCAGCTGAGCATGATATGTTAGTGTTTTAGCATCCGTGAGAATTGTGAATTTTTTACCATATAAATATTCATAGAAATGCCTGCAAGCTGCAAAAATGGCCAAGAGTTCTCTACGAATTGATGGATATCTTGACTCAGCTTGTGAAAGCTGTCTTGAAAAAAATTCAATAGGGAAGAATTTGTCGTCATATTTTTGCATAATAATGCCACAAATGGATATTTTTGATGCATCAGTAACCAAGTACAATTCTTTATTGTCATCCAGTTGTTTAAGAGTAGGTTTACTGAGTAATTCGTCTTGAATTTTATTAAAAGAATTTTGACAGGCTTCCGACCAAATAAAAGGTGTGTCTTTACGTGTTAATGCCACAATTGGTTGTACAATCTCTGCATAATTGTAAATCATATGCCTGAAAAAATTATTCATACCCAGAAATGCTTGAACCTGTTTTAAATTTTTTGGGACTGGAAATTGTGTCACTTTATTTATGTTGTTATCAGAAGGTGAAAAACCTTCTTGATTAATTTTGAAACCTAAATAAACAATTTCTGATTTACAAATTTGAACTTTTTGTGGATCAAGAGTTAAATTAAATTTTGATAATCTGTCGAACACAGTTTGAAGCAGATTTACAAGTTTATCCATATCATTTTCTGCCACGATAATGTCATCAAGGTAAAATTGTATGTTGCTACCTACAAGATCACTAATGCATTTAGTCAAAAGAGTGTGGAAATAAGATGTTGAGTTACGACTTCCAAAAAATAATCTGGTAGGCATAAAATTTCCAAGCTCGCAGCAAAATGCAAGTTTAGGTTTGTCACAATCCTGTAGTTTAATTTGAAAAAAGGCTGATTTCAGATCCAAAACACAATAGTATTTTTTACCCGCAATTTGATGAAGAATTTCTGAAATCTTTGGTAAACAAATTTGAAATGATTCTGTTATAGAATTCAATAAGCGATAGTCCACAACCATGCGAAAATTTTGCTCTTTAGACTTATCTGTAGATTTCTTTTCAACAAATATTACAGGGAAATTGTAATTTGAAACTGATGGTTCAATTATTCCTGCATCTAAGAGCTCATTTATTTCTTTTTTGGCAAATTTTTTTGCAATTTTTGGAATTGGATATGGACGTGTTTGAATGGGAAAATTATGAAGTAGTTTGAATTCAGGAACCACAGCATCGGTCGAACCCAAAGTTTTGTATCTTTTGGAAAAGACTTGTGAGTTGTTCATTAGCATAGAAATTACTTTGCTTTTATCATTTTCATTTAAATGCCCTAAATCAAAATCATCAACTTTAAGATCATCTTTTCTGAGTTTTTGAATTTCTGACAAATTTAAAGTATTCACCTGCAAAACTTCAGAATTGCTGGGCTCAATAATATTAGTATTGTCGAATATTTGTAAAGTGCCAATTTTTAGTTGTTTTCTGATATTAATTATTTTATTCGAGTTATTTTCCACAATGGTGTATATAAATTTTTTGTCTACAACATTGTTTACAGATTCAGAAATTAAGTAATTTAATTTTGTTTTAACTGGTATGAGATTTACTTCTTTACTTTCAGCAAAGCATTTTGGAATGTGAAGTTTAATAATTGAAAAAGAATTAGGAAGAATTTTTACATTATTTACAGATTTAGCATAATTAACTTTATCTTCTGACTTTATAATGTTATTTGAAACTAATTTAGGAGATGATTCATAAAATTTGAATTTTTTGCCATTCATGATTAGCTGCTTGTTTTCGACATCCATGAGAATTTTATTTCTCTGTAAGAAATCATACCCCAGGATAATCTTGTATTTGCATTGCCAATCATTTGGAGTAACAAAAAATTGATTTTCGAACCAACATTTGTCAATTTTGAATTTTATGTTTACTGCAGATAAATAGGGTATAGAAGTGTTATTCAGTGTGTTAATTCTGACAGACCTGGATAAATATTCAACTTTACAGTGTTCTTTTATGATTTGTAGTACATTGTTTTGAATCAAGCTCAGATTTGCACCTGAATCTAACAAAGAAAGAACTTCTTCCTGACCAAAATTCAAAGTTATTATCGGTAAATCTGCTTGTTTCTGACTACACGACATAACATATAAATTATCTTGCTCATTAGTCTGAGTCTCAATTGAGTTAAAAGCTTTTTCATTGTTGATATTATTAGTGGTCAAGGATTTGTTTATTGAAGTTAATTTTGCATTGCCTGAATTATTTTTTACTTTTTTGTCTGATGTTTTGTGTTGTGGTAGAGATTTCTTTTTGATATGTGATTTTCTTTTGAATTTAGGTTTCAATTTTGAATTGTTTTTTTTACATGAGGAAATCTTTTTTCTGTTTTGGGTTTTTATGTTTGATTTGTTAGTACAGTAAGAATCCATCAATAGTCATTCATCAGTGGCATTTTGATTTCTGAACCTTCTTCGAAAGGAATTACCTCTGAAATTTCTTTGAGAAGGATTGCCCCGAGAATTACCCCTGAAATTTCCTCTGAAATTCCTGTATCGCTTGTTTACTCTATTTTGAGCAAATTGTGTCTTATTTTGTGTGGCATTTCTGACTTCAGGAAAATACCAGCATTCGATGGTTAAGTGTGGTTTACCACAAATCAAACAAACATTGATATTTTTAGTGTCTTTAGATTTTGTTTCCTGATCCGAGTTAAGACTTGTTATGTTGTTTACATTTTTTGTAAGTGTAAGTTCTTGAATTTTGTCAGATAATTCTTGGATCTTAGCATTTGTCTGCACCTGTGAATCTAATAGTGTAGTTAATTCAAAAGATACTGTGTTGTTGACATTCATGTCAGGATCTTTGAATGCATTTTCTACATTGATTGCAAAGTTTAATGCTGACTCAAAATCTTGTGGGTTTTGTTTTTTTACTTCAATTCTGATGTCTGAGCGAAGAGCCTCTAAGAATTTATTCAACTTTAATTTTTGAGCCAAGTCTACAATGTCTGCATTTGCATTATCGCCTATGTTTAGATATTCATTTGCAGCATTTTCAATTTTTTCTGCTAAATGTTTAACTGTCTGACCTTGCTCCTGGAAAATAGATGAGAAATTTTGTTGTTTCTCTGCAAATGATATAGTTTTAGAGAATTTTTTTGTCAAATTTTGTTTCAAAAGATCAAAATCATTTATCTTAGATGCAACAGGGTCATTTGCGATATATTTTAGAGCCTGGTCCTTACAGTGAAGTTTTAGCACAACTAATTTTCTTTTTTGATCCCAGTTTTCCAAATCGGCCAAATTCTCTATTTGCTGGATAAAGAATTTAAAATTTTCGCCCTGGGAACCTGAAAAATCTGGTAATGAATTTGCCAAGCTCACCTGTTGTACATTATTTCGCCTCATTTTTAGATAGTATAAATTATCAAAAATTGTAACTAATCTTTAAATTCAAATATTTCCTCAAATTTTTGGATTATATTTAATTTAAAACAAATATGTTTACTGCATATATTATTGACAAATGATACCCAACATGAACAAAATCACAATGAAAATTATAAATAATGATAAAAATTGAGCATTAAAAATGGTATTTTGACTCACTTCAATTTTTAAAATAATTCATTATAGAAGATACTTATTAATGTAACTACTAAATATGAATATAAATATTATAAGAAAAATATATGCACATATCAAAATCATAAATCAGTAAAATATTAAATCAATAAAATCATAAAAATTCATTCTCAAAATTTTGAAGTTTGTTATTATTATTATTTAAATTACACTTTTAAAGAATTTAAGAAAGAAGAAAAATATTTTTAAAAGAATTAAACCAAGATTCGATACCTTTGAAAAAAGATAAATAAAAAAATTTCTTTTGTCACGACACCATTTTATATAGAGAGGAGAGATAGAGAGATATGGAGATGTAAATATTTAATTATTGCAAAAATATTTATATGGTAAGGAGGCAATTATCATACCTTTAAAATGAAGATTTATATGAGATAATGTGATATAAACATTATTGAGATCAGAAAGGAAGCTTATATTTTTCAAAAATTAAAAACTATATATAAGTGATGAAACATGAATGTTATCGAAAACAAAGCATATTTATTGATAGAACACATAAAAAGAGATAAAAAAAAGAAAAACACTCAAATTAAAGAATATATATACAAGAATTTGCTGCAGCAAACTTACTAGTAACCTCTAGATTAAATTCGTGAAGTTGATATTTACATGATGAAATCAGATTTGTGTTTACTTTGGCAACTATATTTTTTTGCCTCACTTAGGCTTTGTACCACGTGCTGCTGGATTGTGGCAGTGATTTTATTTCTTTTTCGATCATTAGATCTTATCAGTCAATTTGACTGATCTTTGGCTAAAATAATTGTATGCACCACGCTGCTTTTTATATCACTTATATTTTTGAACTAGATCGATATTTAAGACCATCATGGCCTGGATCACTATTTTGTGATTACGCTTTCTTGAGGGTACACACGATCACAAACAGGTAGGCGAAGAACATATAGCCTGTTAGTCGACACCACACTTATTTCCCTTATGGGACTTTTTTATTAGCACTATTTTCTTTTTAGATGATGTCGATATTTCAGATGATGGCGATCACTTTTATATAGAGAAGATACACAAACAATCACATTGGAGACACAGAAGGTACTCAGCCGGTCAGTCAGCACTACAGTCTAAACTCTTGGGAGATCATCTTCTTAACGTAATATAGAAGCAAAAAAAAAGATTCATACTTGAAGAATTAACTTACGAAATATAGAAAATCACCAGCCCACGCTGCAGAAAAGGCTTTTTTCTACCTAAACTGCAGCGCGGCTTTTTCGCGTAAAAATCGTAGCTTGCCGCTTTTTCAACTGTTGCCAAAAGGCGTTGAGAAGAAGTGAGGGAGAAAAAGTGATTTTCTACCGTGAATGATTCTTCTCTGTTTCTCCCCACGCTGGAGTGGAATTCACGTGTTTTCTCTCTCTTGCGATTTTCGTATTTGGCTGTGGGAGAAATGAAGTGTTTATTTTTATGATGCGTTTGCTCTGCCGATTGGTTTCGAGTTCTCGCCACTTGTTTACTATATGTAGAGACCTTTCTCTCTACAGTAATGTTGCATGTATTTGATCTGAGACATATCTTGTGGTTTTTTATGACGTCTTTGTATTGTCGATTCCTATTGTTATGGAGACTTTTTGTGATGTTGGTGGTTTTCATATATTATGGTGGTTAAGGCAAGTTGCTTTTCATTGTCGATTCCTGTTATTATGGATACATTTTTTTTATATTGGTGGTCATCATATATTATGGTGGTTAAAACATGTTGCTTTTTATTTTATTTTTTTGTGCATATTGTATATACATTATTATTATATCCAAGAAATATCAATATAAATCTAGCTTTTCAAATTTTCTTATCAAAGTTTTTTTTCATTAATCTATATTTTTATATATTTTTATTATTATATTTAAATCATCTTTATATTTTATGGCGGTTCTAGGAAAATGTATCGTTCCTGGCAAGATATACTTAGCTTCTTTGCAGTATAGTGCCCGGTACAGGAGCATTAATAGGGATGTTTCTGGATCGACATCCTGTAACCTATTCTATTCGCCTCCACCACCATTATTATTTAGGAAATGTTATGACAAGAGATGCAAGACTTGTCCGTATGCTTAAACACAGATTGTTTCAGATCAAGGTTTACATGCATTTTGCAAAACCTTCAATGCTATATAGCATAAAATGTAATATATGTAATTTGCAGTATATAGGGCAAACCTCAGGTCTACTTCATAAACATATAAACCATCATCGTTCAGCTTCAGATAAAAGCAAGTCCACGAATAAAGAATCTGCTTTTGAAATTAAGCATTTTCATAAACATAACTCTAAAAATACAACACTGTCTACCTTATACATTCATAAAAATATATCTGAACGTTTATTTATAGAATCTTCCTATATGCAGTATTTTAATACAGTTTATCCATATGGACTCAACACTGAAATATGTAATCGAAACATTAGAGTTTTTTCATCAATAAATAATATAACTGATTATTCTCCTATTTATACCACTCTTAATAATTCTTTAAATAAAAAAAACTACTCGTAATAAACGAGGTAAAGTTTCTTCATCCAGTATAATTTCTAAAAAATCTATTATAAAGCAATTAAATGATCTTCATAGAAATTATTTAATTAGTTATAACTGGTTAATAGTTCGAAAATATATATTCGCTATACAAAAGAAAAAACTTGCACAGTATTTAAATATATTCCAAAGTATAAAGTTGAATATGCATTTCGCAGATTTATTCTTTGGTCTTATAATTACAAGAGTTAATCAATTCAATATCAATTTACAAAAAAGGTCTGAAATTAAAAATGCAAACACGCAAATGTTAATTATTTTTCTTTTAAAATTTATAATAAAATTAATATTAATTCTATAATAAATGATACTAATTGTAAAGTTCCGATAAATAATTTACAATTATCGAGAACATTCGGATATTCGATTCCTTTAGGACGTAAAATCTTTAATTATAATTCCTTTTCCAAAAATACCGCTGCCACTAGTACCTTTCCATGTAGCTGCAAAGATCCTACTATGCAACCATATATTAATAAGGATCATGGTCATATAATTACTGGTAACCTGACTATTGTTAATGATTATACACTACGTAAATTAATGGGTTATGGCACTAAATTTCGACTTCCATCCACACTTAATATTAAATCAATAATAAAAGAATTTAATTATGATATAGACTTATTTATTTATAAAATTTCCATTTCTTATAATTAACCTATCGCTTTTTTCACCAGTGGAAATTATTGGTTATAGATAAGTTAATCAAACACTTAACAAAAATGTATCAGAGCTAATTAATGTGAATACTCGTCACATTTTCCAACAAATTAATAAATTGCAACAGCATTTTGTAATTACTTATATAGATAAATCCCCAAATAACTATGCTATTATTTGTAAATCTTATTATCACAATCTTTTAACATTATCTATATCATCCAATAATTCTTTCTATAAAACTAATGATGATACCATTGTAAACAATCTTAGAATTAATAGTTTTTATAAACTCCTAAATTTTACACCTACAAACTTTAATTATCCTTATTTAGTGCTAATTCCTAAGTTTCATAAGAATCCCATCAAATTTAGAACTGTTACAATAGGTTGTAATACTTATAACAATTATGCTAACAATATTTTATTAGATATTTTAAATCAGATATATAAACTTACTACAGCGAAAGATAATACACATAGCATCAAAAACAGTTATCAACTGGTAAGCAAAATTAAAGAACTTAAAAGTGTTAAAGACATAAGAACTTATGACTTTAAAGATCTTTTCAATAATATTAATCTCTTTGACCTTCAGAAAATCATTAATAAACTATTCACACAATTTAAAAATCAATTAACTCTTCCTAATTATATGGATGAGGCTTATTTTCGCACATTATCTAATTTCATTATACACAATAACTTTATTTTACACGATAATACTATATATATACAAAAAGTAGGCATTCCTCAAGGGAGCTCTTCGTCAAGTATTTTGTCCGATTTATTCTTATATTACTATGAACGCAGTTATTGTAATGAACATCTTTAAATATTTCGATACATTGATGACATCATTTTAATTGACACCACTAATAATGTTGGTACTCCCTTCCCTATAATTTATCCCACTAATCTGGAACTTACGGAAGACCTTTTATCAAACAATAGTACAAAATTTTTTGGATTTAAAAATAAATAGTGGAGAACAAATTAATAACTGATCTATATGATAAACGTAAAGATTTTAAATTTAAAGTTAATAATTTTACTCATTTAAAATCTTGCCTCCATATTTCTGTTTATCGAAATATACTCCTCAATCACTTGTTCAGAATCAAAAGTTTATGCGCCCCTCATCTTATAAACAAAAACATTAAACAATTATTATATGATGCGATAAATCATGGTTTTCCTAAGAAATTCATTTACTCTTTAATACACAATTAATTCTTTTATTACTTATCATTTGCAGTAGGATGTTTATTGTGAGTTTTTTTTAACATATTGCGCATAAAGAAATACATCATTTAAAAAAAATATAAAAAATAAAAATTACACAAAAAAAATAAAAAACTATAAAATATTTAAAAATATTATTAATAGGTCGGATGGGTGGGTAGAAGTTAAATTAAGGTGGTAGGGCGGAGCTGCTGGAAAATATATGCGCTTATGTTAATATTTAATAAAAAAAGGGGGGGTGTTGGCGGTAGGAAAATGGTGCAGCGTAACTGTAATATAGTGTTAATTTATTATTTATGGTAATGTATTGCTATAGCATTCCTTGTTTATTCCTCTGGATTTAATATGTAATGTAATTTGAAGCTTATCAATGGCTGATCATTTAATATAATATTTTATTACTTTTACAACATTTTAAATTCTTATTTTAGTTATCAAAATAAGCTATCCTTTGATCGTATATTTTATAATAATAAAATAAATTATTATTTCGCTGATTTTTGTTTTAAATAAGGGTTGGCATGTTTTACGTTGGTCGGTTTTATCTATGAATTAAACCACGGTTTAAACCATATGTATATTTTTAATACCATATGTATATTTTTAATACCGGATATCGAAAATTACTAAAAATATTTTCTTATTTTTATTTTTTTTTCTTTGTAGTTTCAGACTTCTAATTTTATGCAGTGGGCCTTGGTTAATTTTTTATGTATAGGAATAACTGTTTAAATGAAAAATGATTTTTTTTCTATTACCTACTTAATCCACTGTATATAGGTTGTTTACAAATACATACTCCGTTTAAAACAACAACAACAAAAAAACATAGTTTAAACCAATAATAAAAAAACGGTTTTTTTTTTTTTTTTTTTTTTTTTAAGACAAGTTTTTTTCCAACCCTGTATTAAACAAATAAATATCGTAATTTGTAAAATTTTGTTTTATAGAGTTAATTATTTTTTGCATTATTTTATTGTGTTTAGAAACTAAAAATGGCATAACTGATGCTCTTGTAGTTAATTTGTACTTATCTTACATATAAGCAAATCTTTATCGATATCGATCGATTTAAGTAATTCTATAATTATAATTTAAAACTTGTCATTAGTATTAAATAGTTTAACTATTTTTATTAAGTTCAAAATTTTTTTTTATCTACTTGTGTTTTGTTATTAATTATTTTTGAAAATAGTTATTTAAATATCTATTATTAATAAAAACTATTTGGTTTCTAAGTTAACTTCGATATTAACTGTCTAATGTGACTGAATGCAAAGTGTGATTGCTATCTCATGGTCGAAATTGATATTTGTAAGTTTATCTTTTTTATAATTAAATTTTAGTCTAATTATTTCTCTTTGACATGATTTTTCCTTTGAAATAAATCAATGATAACTCAATTATATTGTTATTTTTTTCCTGTTCTCAATAGCGATTACTGGTTGCGATTGCTACTTGTAAGTTTATCTTTATCATAATTCAATTAGAGTTTAATTATTCTTCTAATATTTTTCTTTGAAATAGTTTTCCAATGCAATTAATATATTGCTATTTCTATTATTGTCTTATTATTTATCTTATATTTTTCTTTGAATTGAGTTCTCATTTGCTATTAATCAGGCAATATGGAAATCATTTTTAGATGTATCCGGATTTCTATTCAGAAATTAATCGCAATTAATGTGGCTATTTAACATTGCCCTTGATAACGAGCTAAATACCATAATTCAATTTTATTCTAAACTTTAACAACTCCTCTGTTTAATATAATTTGTATTAACAAGTTTTTCCGGAAATTGATGTTGATTTGTAGTATTATCTAATGGTTCCATATAAATGTATATATATATATATATATATATAGAGAGAGAGAGAGAGAGAGAGAGATTCTCAAAATAGGGGACAATTTATGTCTTTCGACATACAAAAAAAAAACTGAGAGGTTTTCTGTCATGTTTTTATATTTAGATATGTTTGTCTTAATATTATTCATTATTTGCACTCAAGAATTACTCACTTTTTAGTTAAAAACACCTTAAAATAACAGAATAAATGTTCAAAATGTCATTAGCATGGATGTCCACAGCAGCTGTGCCTTGTATATACTAGCTTTTTCAAGAGTTAATATCATGTTCATAAAATAAAACAACTGTTATTCTTTCTTTAAATTAATCAAGGAGAGGATTTATCCAATAAATTTCTTTTTAAAAATAAAATTATAGTATATAAAAAAAGAATTAAAGTTTGTCCTCCATATTCTATTTTCAAAACAAGGTCATACTATAACAGCTAGTTAATAATCAAAATTTCATTTTCACATATGACAATAGTTTGAAAATATAAATTTTCTCCATGGTAACAAGTAGCCATTTTATCCCAGCCTGAAAATCGAAGCATGTATTGTATTTTAAGAATAGAAGTTGAATATTACGAAGGTACATCAATTGTAAGTCATTAGAATGGATAATAATTTTCATGTTTATTTTTTAATTAAAATTTTTATTTTACTTATTTGCATAGGACTTTTGTGTTTTAAAAAGCCCCAGAAAGGACTAATGCATTGTGATTATATTATGGCTCATAATCTTATTTAAATTAAAATTTGTCATTAGCATGGACAAATATCAGTGTCATTAGCATGGTTTTTCTGTCTATGCTAAAGACTCCTATGTACATCAATGCAACTAGCAGGTATACCTAATACTATATTAACAACACCTATTTTTTTTCAGAAATTTTGCTAACAGTAATTTTTTTAAGATTTCACTTTTGAAATTGTCCCCTATTTTGAGAATCACCCATATATGTATGTATGTATGTATGTATGTATATCACGTTTTTATTAACACGATAACTTCATAATTCTGCTCAAATCTCTTCGAAACTGATGCATAAAATATAAAATAAAGCCGCTTAAAATTTCGGTCAAGTTCGTTAATGGGTAATATCGGACAATGCGGGAATAATAATAATAACAATAATAATTAAAAATTTTTTTTGTGAAAACCCTACAAAATCCTTAACTTCTTAGTAAAAATTAATGTCGAATTAGTTTAAAATTTTTATTACTTCTAAAAAATTGGCCATATTTTTGTGCATGATAGATTTTTGTTAAAATTAAAAATGGGCAAAGAGGGGGGGAAATGCGGTTTTTGGGAGGGAAAAAAATCATAACTTTATCAATTCTTAAGACATCGAATCCAATTACATTTATAAAAAATGTCTTAACATTGACTAAAACTTTTGTATAAACAAGTTTTTTATAGGTTCAACTCTTACCGGATGAAATAAATGAAGAAATTTAGAAGAAATTCAAAACGAAAAGCAAAAGGGACCCCGTTGGATTACTACGGATTCCTTGAGAATTTGGCAAAATATCAGAAATAGTGCACAGTAGGCGTGACTGTTGACAAGTAATTTTGGCGATATATTTACAAATTGGCAACATTCTGGATGACATTTAGCAGCAGAACATGGTTTCCTCGACGGTAACCTTTCGTCATCCACCATCGTCACAAGCCTTCAGTTTCGAGGTATCTACTTAAAAATATAAATAAATTTAAATTGTGTACAAATATATCATAATATGCAAATGATAAATTTTTCATAGGACCAACTTGTACAATTAGTGAAATAAGTACTTAATTCCGAATTCTACTTCTGTTGTAGTCCGAACTGGCAGGAAATTTTTTAAAGAAATATTCCTGTTTAAAAGATTTATATTTACGAATATCAAATGAAAAAAAAATAATTAAATTAATTAAATTAGTTATTTAAAGCGTAACTAAATATACATTTTACTTTAAAATAATATAGATGATTCTAAAATGAGCAAAATATAGAATGCAGTAATCTTCCACTGCAATTTTTCTTTGATACTTTTCTGATGATTCAGAATCATACATTATTCATTTATACACGATTTTTATAAGTAACATTAATTTAAGTAGGTACTAAAAAAACTGCCGAACTGTTGAAATCTCCATGTTATAATCGATCAAAGACAATGGGATTTTCTTTAGGGTTCTTCACATTTTTACAGACTTTTTGTGAAGAGCCATTATCCAAATTGCCCTTGCAGCAAAACTTAATATAAAGAAATATTATAAAGCTTGAATCGCATTGATTAAATTTTGTATGTTATAGATTATTTATAGTTTTACAGAAAAATCTTTTAATATGCTTCTTTTAAATATAGTCAATTCCATGAAAGGAACTCTTTTAAATTATTTTTAATCGTAGCGTATACTAAGAAATGCTATTAGCATCAAAATTTAACATTTTTTGCATTTATGTTGTAAAAAAAACCGCTTCCTGATATGTTATCTTCAACTAAAAAATGCATGTTTTTTTTTTTTTTTTTTTTTTTTTTTTTTTTTAAATAGTGCTCTAATTCCTACATTAAATAGCAAATTATTCGTTTTATTTATTTCATTTAATATTAAAAAAGCGAAAAAATATTTTAAACTGTAGATTTTGAAACAAAAATGCCTAACATCATAATGTTTAATCAGTCATCCGAAAACACATGCAAATTCCGATGTAATATATTTATATTATTAAATTTTGCTAAAAAATAATAAACTCATTAATGTTATTTCGAAATTTTTAAACATATTAATACATTTTTTTCTATTCTATTTAGCAGTTATTATTATACACTAGCGAGCTACGCCCGCTAGCTGGGCCACTTTTTCCAAACGAACCTTGGTATTAAGCAGTATATAATAATCAAAAAAATTCATTAAATAAGCAAGTCTTGGTGTTGGAATCCTCAAGCACAAAAAAAGGTAAATTAAAGAGCCATGGTCCCGTTAAAAATATGTGATTTCGCACTGTGGGCCACGTGCACTTGAAAAAAAAAAAAAAAAAAAAAAAAAAAAAAAAAAAAAAAAAAAAAAAAAAGATTGTGGATCGGAACTATGGTCGCTTCGCGCCCATAGTCCCGTTAAAAAATATTTGTTTTTGCACGGTGGGCACTACGCGCCCTTAAGACATTTTCCCGTATTTTTTAGTTCATCAGAAGCAGATTTTTACGCAGATACTGAATATGTAATAAGTTTTTTTCTACTTTAAAAACTGTCTGCATGATGGTTTAAGAAAAAACGCGCAAAAAAAACGCAATTAGCGCCGGTAGAAAAAGCGGTTTTCGGCTGTTTCTTCTTTTAGCCAAAGGGGAAAAGTTAGGTTCTTCACCGCTAGGTAGCGCAGTGTTCTGCCTCGGAGCTCCGTTTGAGCGCCGTTTCGGATTTGAGACAATTTTCGTTCCGATTCCCAAGGGGTTTTTAATTCATAACTTTTTTAATTTTGGTCCCACGGTCTCAAAAATGCCCAAAATGACTTCCCCGGAATATTTCCAATCGAAAGACACCTCTCGCGACTTCCAACTCGCCCGCGTTGCGAAGTTTAATCGGCTTCAAGCAGACAGAGGCGCACGGATTTTATTACTATAGATTTTTATTAAAATTATAAATGTCAATTATTATACCCGATGCTTTCTCACATGTAATAATGATAATCCGAATCGTTAAATTGGGGCCATTTTTTTTTATCTTTTCATCCCTATGTAATAAGACATATACAGGGTGAGTCATAAATATCGAAACAATAGGCTATCTCCTTAAATATTGCCCCTAGACCCATACTTCCAATTGCAAAGTTTCATAAAAAAGGTGAATTTTTTGATAAAATAAGTTGCAACACCATGGGTAGGTCTATTTTAAAAAATACGAAAATTAAATTTTTATACGGCCCCCAGAGGTTAAAACTTCCAATTAGAGAAAAATTCCTTATCCATTCCTGAATTGAACAAAAAAAAAAAAAAAAAAAAAAAAAAAAAAAAAAAAACATCTCGATATCTCCAAATCCCCGAAAGATATTAAAATACAAAATTTTCCAAATTCCCTGACTTACACCACTTAAGCATACCTCTGAACATAGCGAAATCAGTTCATTTGAAGTACAATTTAGGGATCGACCATAAATTTACGTATTGTTAAATGTCGATCCAAGACAATACTTTAACTTTTAGATATAAAATAAAAGCGTATAGGTTTTTGCTTTAAACTTTGTTGAAATATGCTAGATGTCTTAAATATTTCGACCTTGGCGCCAACCTCGTAAATGGCATGACCCATTGATCGGACCGTCTTATTAAAAACTTATTAAAAGTGTTATTAAATTAAGTGATATTAATTAAATTCTCATTAAAAGTGTCTTAAACACTCACTGGCCCAGGTAATAAGTTTAGTAAATATAGTAACAGCGATAATAACATTTCTATTAGTGGAGTCGTTGGAAATTTATTTTAATAAATTACATAGAAATATTTTCAAAAATCTACTTTATACTACAGTTAAACCGCAATAACGGGCACTCCCGAATAGCGGACACCACTATTTAACAGGCTATTTTCCAATCCCCATTCCCATAACCTAAATGTTTGTATGTTTAACCTCTGAATAACGGGCATTCCGAATAGCGGACACTATTTAAGACGATAAAGGATGATGAAAAAAAAATGAGGAGAAAAATAATGAAAAAAAAAGTAAAAAGGCTGTGAGGGAGTGACCTTTAGTCATAAAGGCACTCTAGTGTTTCTGAGATCGTGACGTCAATAATTTAACATTTGGTAGGCGTAAAAGTGACATCTATCCTCTCTTTTACTTTAACTTTCTAGAGTGTGTGTGCTCTTTCGAATTCCGCAGTTAGCTCGCGGTTATTAGTATTATGTTAATGAGAAGTATCTCAGTTTGTCGCGTATAAAAGCTTGGGTGTGAGTTTGTGGTGTGTGTGTTTCTGGCCTTAGCCAGCAGCCAGCGTCTGTGTGTTTCTGGCCTTAGCCAGCAGCCAGCGTCTGTGTGTTTCTGGCCTTAGCCAGCGTCTGTGTGTTCCTGGCAGTAGCCAGCAGCCAGCAGCCTCTGTGTGTATTCCGCCATTAGACAACGAAGTTGATGATTGTTTAGTAAGGTGCTGACGATTAGAAAATAGCTACGGCCTCCAGTAAAGCGAAAAGGAGTTCAGATAGTGGATTAAAGGTTCGGCCTTGGTAAGAAAGTTTAGTTTTGATTATTTGAGAAATAAAGGAATATCCACAGCCACGGGCTGTGAAATTAAGATTTGTTTAGTAGATCAGCCAGGAAATAGTGTCAAGTGCTAGACGGTGCCCCGACTGAGCTAGACGGAATCCTGTGAGTATGATTTAGCTTTTCATAGTGTTCTCAGTGAGTGAAATTATAGACTGGCTCCACTTTCCTTTAGCCCTTATCATTTTAATAAACTGTGTTGTTTTAACCTAAATTAATGAGTATGTCTGCATATAATGTGATAAATGACACCCAGCATGAATATACCGTCACAAATGGCGCCCAACAAAACATCGGACATTATGAGATTGTGCCACGTGTGTATTTCACCGGTGAGGGTGATATTAGTGAATTTTTAGTGAAATTAGATGATTATATTTTGTTCAATAATATACCTGAGAAAAACAGGTACGTAGTGCTTAAATGCTCGTTAAAGGGCGAAGCACTTTTGTGGTTAGAAAATATAGGAAAGTTTTGATTACTGAGGAAGCGAAAAGATTTGAACAAACTGTAATTGAGTTAAAGAAGGAATTTCCTCCCGTTAAAGATAAAAGTATTTTGAGAAAAGAGTTCTATTGTAATAAGCAGAATATTTATGAGTCGGCGTCAAAATTTTATCTTCGTAAGCTGGAACTAAAAAATAAATTAGATTTGGATATTACATTTGAGGAATTGTTGGACATTGTCTTTCCTCTTTTTAATCCAAATATACAGGACTTTATTGAAGTTAGAGCACCGAAGAATTTTGCAGAAATGCACCAGATATTATCGAAGTATGAGTCTCGGCATAGCTCGGATCAACGGGATTTGCGTAACCCTCGGCAGAGACCTGTCACGGATAGTAATTTGAGAAATGAGGGGGAACGTAATTTTGTGAGAGGGGGACAGCGATTTCCGGATAGTAATGTGCGTAATAGAAGTGATGGATTTGGTCGTAATATGTCGAATACGAGTAATGGTAATAGGAATGGTGGTGGTGCTAATAATTTTAGAAGTAGTGAGAGAAATATGCATGGAAATAGACAGAATAGTGGTTATAATCATAGTGGGGGAGTACGGGACAGGAATGTTTCTTCGCAAGTACGGAGATTAACTTCGGATGAGAATGTTGAAAATAGGTCAACGCAAAAGAGATGTGTTCAGAGGTCGGAAAAGTCTTCGGTGAATTTGAATAAAATTACTATTAATCCGGTTGAGTTACCTGAAGTGTTAATTGTGTTAGATGGTATTGTCGTTAAAAGTGTCTTCGATACAGGGGCAGATAAGTCGTTCATTTCTTTTGATTGTTATCGGAAATATTTTTCGTATAAGAAGTTGAAAAGGTCAAGTCTGGTGGTTCAGTCAGCACAGGGAGTAGCTTGCGATAATAAAGGTTCAGTAGAATTGGAAGTTGAAATTCGTTCGATTAAGACATGTTGGGAGTTTTGTGTGTTAGATGGATTAAGACTGCATTGTATAGTTGGTGTGGATTATATGAGGGATAGAGGAATTAGTTTGGATTTCTTTAAAAAGTCGTTAATCGTGAATAATGATGAGAATGTGAGTAAGAAAGAGCCTGTTTCAGTGTCAGTTAATTTGGAGGAGTCGGGGTTAAGTGAAATGGAGAGGGAGGAATTTAATAAGTTTTTTAATGAATTTGGAGAGGTTTTTTCTGATAAACCGGGTTTAACGCATGTTGCGTGGCATGAGATTGATACTGGTTTAAAAGCACCTGTTGCTAGTAAACCATATCGTTATGATAAAGTTAAGCAAGGTATAATTGATTATCATATTCAAAAAATGTTAGCGGACGATATTATAATGCCAATTGAGTCGCCTTTTGTATCTCCAGTAGTGTTATGTCGTAAAAATAATGGGAAAAGTTTAGATAATCCAGAGGCATATAGGTTTGCAGTAGATTATAGAAAGTTAAATGCGATAACGCAATACCCTCAGTATCCTATTCCAGTTATTGATGACATTTTGGCTAATATAACGAGTACGAATTATATGTCAACGTTAGATCTTACGTCGGGTTATTTTCAGATTGCAATGAAGCCGGAAGACATACCTAAGACTGCGTTTATTACTCGGGACGGTTGTTTTGCTTTTAAGAGAATGAGTTTTGGTTTATCGGGAGCGCCGGCAACGTTTCAGAAGGCCATGAATAATATCCTTAAACCTTTGCTTGGTAAGGGTGTCTTGGTCTATCTGGACGACATAATTATAATGGCAGCTACTTTTGAAGAGCATTTAAGATTATTGAGGGAAGTATTTACGTTGTTAAGAGATGCTGGGTTAACGGTTAAGTTAGAAAAATGTAAATTTTTGAGAAAAGAGATAAAGTATTTAGGAGTTAAAATTACGCGTGATGGTATTAATATAGATAATGAGAAAATTGAGGCAATTACTTCAATGAGTCCCCCCAAAAATAGTAAGGAAGTGTCGACATTTTTAGGGATGGTGGCTTGGTTTGCCAAGTTCATTCCACGTTTTTCGGAGTTATGTGAACCGTTGTATAATTTAAAAAGGAAAAGGGTTAAGTTTGTATGGTCATCAGCAGCTCAGAGATCGTTTGAATTATTAAAAGAGGCAGTGGTTTCCCCTCCTGTTTTGGCTCACCCCGATTATTCGTCTCAGTTTGAAGTGTATTGCGATGCGAGTGCAGTGGGGGTTGGAGCGATGTTAGCACAGAAAGGTCGACCTATAGCGTTTGCGTCAAGAATTTTAAATGCAGCGGAAAGGAATTATTCGATTACGGAAAGGGAGTGTCTTGCAGTAATTTGGGCTTTGAATAAATTTCGTTGTTTTTTCACTAATATACCGGTTAAAGTCATTACGGACCATTCAGCTTTGACAAAGTTAACTAATGGAAAGGGGTTGTCGTCTCGTATGGTCAGGTGGTGTTTGAAGTTAGCAGAGTATAATGTTGTTATAGAACATAGGGCTGGCAAGGAGAATGCGGTAGCGGATGCTTTGTCACGAAACCCGCATGGTGGTTTAGAGGTCACGGAGGAAGTTAAGTGTTGTGCATTGTCGTCGTTGGTGTTAAGGTCACGAGAGCAGTTAGTAAGGGAACAGAAGCAAGATGAAGAATTTGGTAGCTTGTATCGATATTTGGAAAATCCTGATGATGTCCCGAGCGCAGATGTGCCTATGTTTGAGAAGTGGTCCCAATCTTTTAAGCTTATCGATGGTCTTCTTTTTTATTCTAAAATTGTAAATTCACGTGGAGAATTAAGAGTTTTTATTCCGGCTAGTCTTCGTAAGGCCATCTTGAA
This sequence comes from Maratus speculifer, assembly GCA_964019185.1. Taxonomy (NCBI): domain Eukaryota; kingdom Metazoa; phylum Arthropoda; class Arachnida; order Araneae; family Salticidae; genus Maratus; species Maratus speculifer. The sequence continues at coordinate 268,220,171 of OZ025297.1, read as the reverse complement.
AGAATTTCATGATAATCCATTAGCAGGTCACTTAAGAATCAGGAAAACTTATGCTCGAATTTGTGAATCCTGCTACTTCCCTAAAATGCGGGAAGCAGTGCGCGCTTATGTCTCCAGCTGTAGCACATGCCAACGTTATAATTATAAAAATGTAAGTCCAGCTGGCAAATTAATTCCTATTAAAGTAAATTTTCCTAATGAATGTGTAGGTGTAGATTTAATCGGTCCTTATCCATTGTCTAATCCTAAAAGATATAGATTTGTTTTAGTTATAGTTGATTATTTCAGTAAGTGGGTAGAGTTAGTCCCCCTCAGGAAGGCTTCTGCACCTGCAGTTGCCGATGCATTTTTCGATAATTATATTTCTAAATATGGTGCACCAATTAGGGTAGTGAGTGATCATGGCCCTTGTTTCATTTCTGATATATTTAAGGCCCTGTGTGAAAAGCTGGAGATCGATCATTCTTTTACTGTTCCGTATCGTCCTCAGTCTAATATGGCTGAACGTGTAAATCGTACATTAATTCAAATGATTTCTTCTTATGTTGGTTCTCATCATGCAAATTGGGACCAGTTTCTTCAGCATTTTGCGTACGCACTTCGTACGGCAGTTCACGAGTCAACGGGGAAAACGCCTGCTGAATTGTTTTTGGGTAGAAAAGTTATTACTCCATTCCAAAGGTTAGTTATGGTGTCAGGTGCGGAAAGTCAGTACATGTGTCAGGATATTGAGAGGTTGGTTAAGGAAGCTCAGGTTCAAATGGGAAAAGCGCAAGAAAAGCAAGCTCAGTATTATAATATGCGTAGAAGGGAGTTAGAAGTGAAAGTTGGAGATTTTGTGTTAGTAGAAAAGCATTGGTTAAGTTCAAGTCGTCAAAAGAGAGTAGCTAAGTTTGGTCCGAAGTTTGTAGGTCCGTTCGAGGTTTTGGAAGTTCGAAATAATAATTTGGTTGTTGATGTCAATGGTGAAAGAATGACTGTTAATCTGGATCAGGTTAGAGTGTATAAGTTTAGAGAAAATGGTAGTGAAGGTTCTCATATGTCGAGTGGTGTTTCGCGAAATTCCCGATCCAATGAGTGTCCCGAGTCCAGCACTTCTTCGTCTAATTCTTTTCATCAATATTCAGGAAGAAAATTTGGTCAAACAGCTCCAAAGACTGTTATTGAAAGTCGAAAGCCTAGCAATCCGAGAGCAAAGTATAATAAAAATAAGAGAACTGTGTCAAATACATCGGACTCTGTGTGTCATAAAAGACAAAAAATTATAAATTGTCCAGTTCCTCCATCTATTAGACAACAACCTCACAAGCATAAATTAACTAATAGTTCACCATCTTCAGTGATTATTTCCCAGAAAAGATTTCGTTTGGACACTCGTAAAACTGTTAAGCGAACTTTAAATGCCGAATCTTTGCCTAACAAGAAACTACATAGGTCCGGAAAGAAACGTGGCCTTGGATCTTCGGTAACTTCGGGTGCGTCTAGAAAGAGGAGACAACTCTCAGATTACCGGCAACAACAGTGTGAACCTCGCCATGGAGTGAACCCAGCGAACCGGCCGGAGCAGAGTCGTCGAGTGGAACCTACGAGTATTCCACGGCATCCATTCAGAACCAGGCTCCAGGCACGACAGTCAACTGTGGCGTCACCGTACAGTTCTGATGACGAGAGATCCTTCGTACAAGCCTTTTGGGACAGGAGGAGAAAGCCATCTTGCAGTATGAAGCCTGCCAGCAGTGAATCATCTCTATGATTGGGTGATAATGTTCTTTATTAAATTTCTATTAGAGTGCATATATGTGGTAGCAATGTGAAGGAATAGAAAGCAGAGAGACTGTTTTGTACTTTTGGCCATTTTTGGAATTTTTTGACGGACTCACGTTTAGTGCTTAATTGTGTTCAAAATTTGTTTGCAAAATTGTTAGTTTTATGTATGTTGGAAATTTTGGTCTTAACTGCTTTTAAAAATTCTGGATCTATTGTTAAATGGTTATGTTATTTGTTTAAAATGTTATTATATTGTTATATTGTTCATGTGTTATAAAATGTATGTTAATGTATGTTTAAATTTTCAGAAAGTACAGATAGTAATTTGAGTTATTTTGTACACGCGCCGCGGTTCAGGCGCGCACGTGTTTTGCGGTCAAGAAGTCCTTGACACGCGTTCCTATCTCTTATACTAACATTTAATGAATTAACTTTCTTCTTATCGTTCGTGTTTTATGAGTTGCGTTTTGTACTTTAGTTGGAAATGGTTTCCGCAAGTTGCGAAGTTTTAAGCTGCATTTGAATTTGAAATTGTATTGTATTAAAATTGAATGTTAATGTGATTTTCTTGCAGGGAAGTATACCTTTTGTTATGTATTGATTCTGCTATTTTTTCTTTTAGTTAATACAGATGAAGAGATTGATGACGTCATTTTGTAAATTTTTGATATTTTTTGATTGTTGCATAAGCACAGCGATATGCCGCTGTACGTATGTGCCCCAATTATTGTTCAAGTGGAGTTAAGTCTGAAGAAGTTTGGGAGTTAGTTCATTGGCTAATGGGGATGTAGGTATTACGTAGTAGCAGAATTATTTTAGTATGAAGTAAATGTAATTTTAGATGAAGTCGGAATTTGGATGAGGAAAGTTTTTGCGCATTGGGTTTTTTGGACTTGGTGCGAATTCTAGTATATTAAAAGTTATGGAGAAATTTTTGGGTAAAGTTATAGTTGCATTGCAATATTGAGGAAAATTTCGGAAGGTTAGTGTTTTGAGAAATTTTAGCACTCCCAGTGGAGTGGGTTGTTTTGAGAGAAGAAGTAATTAGTTTTGAAAGTTTTACGAGTTTTTGGAAGTTTTACGGAGGCTATTTGTAAGATAAAAGAATGGTTGGATTGGATATGTGATTATTTGAGGCAAACTGAGTTTTTTTTTTGGTTGTGATGGGTTAAAGTTAATATTTTAAAAGTTATGTTTCGGCGTTAAATTTTGCCCATCACTGTGTTTTATTACGGCTCTAAATTTATAACAAGAAAAAGTTCTGGGCATGCATTTAGCCCAGCCCTTTTTCTCTGCGGAGTTCGAGGGGGGGTTGTGAGGGAGTGACCTTTAGTCATAAAGGCACTCTAGTGTTTCTGAGATCGTGACGTCAATAATTTAACATTTGGTAGGCGTAAAAGTGACATCTATCCTCTCTTTTACTTTAACTTTCTAGAGTGTGTGTGCTCTTTCGAATTCCGCAGTTAGCTCGCGGTTATTAGTATTATGTTAATGAGAAGTATCTCAGATTGTCGCGTATAAAAGCTTGGGTGTGAGTTTGTGGTGTGTGTGTTTCTGGCCTTAGCCAGCAGCCAGCGTCTGTGTGTTTCTGGCCTTAGCCAGCAGCCAGCGTCTGTGTGTTTCTGGCCTTAGCCAGCGTCTGTGTGTTCCTGGCAGTAGCCAGCAGCCAGCAGCCTCTGTGTGTATTCCGCCATTAGACAACGAAGTTGATGATTGTTTAGTAAGGTGCTGACGATTAGAAAATAGCTACGGCCTCCAGTAAAGCGAAAAGGAGTCCAGATAGTGGATTAAAGGTTCGGCCTTGGTAAGAAAGTTTAGTTTTGATTATTTGAGAAATAAAGGAATATCCACAGCCACGGGCTGTGAAATTAAGATTTGTTTAGTAGATCAGCCAGGAAATAGTGTCAAGTGCTAGACGGTGCCCCGACTGAGCTAGACGGAATCCTGTGAGTATGATTTAGCTTTTCATAGTGTTCTCAGTGAGTGAAATTATAGACTGGCTCCACTTTCCTTTAGCCCTTATCATTTTAATAAACTGTGTTGTTTTAACCTAAATTAATGAGTATGTCTACATATAATGTGATAAATGACACCCAGCATGAATATACCGTCACAAGGCCTATAAATTTATCAGGGAATTTTGTGATCATAGATAGATGGGCTGGGGAAATCCCTCCCCCCCCTCCCCCACGTTCAGTGTTGAATTGACGGGGTTGCCCGACATCTTCCAGAGCATTGAAATATCCCCCCGGAAATTTGAGATTTTTATGCTTTTAACAGTCAAAAATTGCAAATCCCCTCCCATACCGGAACTCTATAATGTCCAATAATGCCACTACTAAAACAAATTACATGTAATCGCAAGCGAAAGTTAACTTTTGTAACAGGTTTTTTCACAAGCATGTAATAAACAGTGAATAAATGTGTGTACAATTTTATTTAAGTCCCATTGCATAAAAAATAATTTTAATATCTGATTAATCATATAACAGAGATTTCTGGGCACATAAAAGTCGTTTTATGAAATGTTAAGCATTTCTTAACGGTTTTTGAATCTCTTTGGTTTTTCCTATAGTGGATAATATCTGCGTTCCCGAAATTTCCGTTAACTAGAGGTTTTTCTATATTCACTTTCAAAATTTTTGATGATTTTAAACATATTTTTGCTTTCTTCTATCTTTACAAGAAGAAAGTATTGGATTCATGAAATTTTGAAATCAGGTTTTCGATGGATTCACACGTTTAAGGCTCAGAGATACCGAAATAGTATATGTTTTTAAGAAATGTCTGTCTGTGACACAGCACAATGAAAAAAAATTAAAATCAACATGATAAAAAAAAGGTTTAAATCAACTGACGCATTTAAACAGTAATTAAAGAAGGTAAGAATGGCAAATTTTAAACAAAATCTGAAATCGAAACTATACAGCCTTTAAACGTTAGGGGCCCATCTTAAAACTAAATGAACTTTTCAGCATCAAATGTTTTTATTTCAGTATTTCTCATTTTTAAACTGACATTAGTCAATAACCGTCGGTTACAGTAACTTTTCAGCTCAGAAAATTTACTTTTAAAAATATGATTTGTTTATAAAAATTGCTTCTTTTTTTATATTACTATTTTGAATACTTTTATTTAAAAAAAATAATAAATATTATTTTAACACTAGAACCGCGGAGCGGGTCAATTTGACCCAAATCAATGTTTAACTTCTCGCCGCGCGAAAAGTTTTCATTGAAAAAATGTTTCCTTTCCTGACTTTTAATATTTTAAGGTAAACAACAACTTTTTGTATTTAATAGCAAATAACATAATTTTTTTTTTCAGTTTTAACTACTTATACCTAGAACCGCGAAGCGGGTCAATTTGACCCGTATTATGTTTTTAGGCATAAATGACAAAATAGAAATGCATTTCTTCGGAAGTTATGAGAAAGTATATCAGACTCACTCCTAATTTCGCTAATAAGCAGAATTGCAAGGGGTAATAGAGAAAATTTTTAATTAATATCTTATATTCTTGATGTGAATAATAGATTACTCAATAGAAAATTACAAAAAATATTAAGAACTAGTATTCAAGTTGCTTTTATTCTGCATTCATTGATAGTATAGGTAAGATTTCCAATGTCTTAATATAATTGTCAAAGAAGCTTTTGAATGTTAGTAAATATTATCTGAAAAAGAGTGAGAATACAAATGGTTGAGGATGAATATCTGCCTGTAAACGAAGAAAATAAAATTCAAATGATGAAAATAAAAGTAACGACGACTCTGCCTATACTCTTAATCTTGTTGGGCTTTTTCATTAGAATGTAGTGGGAATTTATCTGTAAAGAACGAAAATTTATAATGTTTATCAAATAAAAAATTGAATATAAAAAAAAGAAAAAATTAAGAATTTGAACAAAAGTGACAAAATTTGATTTTTATATTCATGAAAATCTGAAAAAGTAAAAAAGGAAAAAACTTACTCATTCACACGTGGAAAAAAAGAAGATGACAAGAAAACTGCAAGACTAACTATGTAAAAGAACCTAACATAAACGTAGATAAGTACTTATTTCCTTCAAAATGTGTGAGTAGGTTTACTCAGTATATGTCTAACAAAACTAGATAATTCAGTATCGTATCATGTTCTAGTTCCTTGCAGATGTTGATAAAAAAAATTGGCCTAATAGAAAGTGTAAAATGCAAAAGCCGAGAAATACAAGTCTCTGTAAAAAATGTGAAAATCGGAATGGCATTCGGCTATTCTTCTAAAACATTTACACATCAGAGTAGCCTTTTACAAAAGAGAAAAGGCTAAAAATGCTTAGTAGTTTACATCTAACTGTTGAAACTTTACATAATTCTATAAAATACTAAATACACTTGTTTACTACAACGCAACTAATTTCGGTGTTGCTTTGTTATTTGACAGGAAGTCTGCATATGTCAAGCACACTTCTTGTAGGAAGCTGGTGAATGCAATTTATACTATTTTGTATTTTGCTTCTTTCAATGCTTAGGTTTTATGCAAACTTGTGACCGGAAACTTAGTATATGTTTATTATCTATTAGTATAGATCACTTTATTCAAGACAATTTGTTATTTCTCGTCCAAAAATATTGCCATTTGAGCAAGATGAAAAACTAAAAACAATAAAGAACACTAATTAAGCATAGAAGAGTTTGTTATCACAATTAAAAATATAAAAGTAAAAATAAAATAATTGTTCAATATGTAATGTACACATGCGTTTGTGGTAAATGTGCAAAATCTTTAGCCATATTTTTCAAGCAATGCATTTAATAAATTGGATTTAAAAAAATCAGTAAACTTGTAACTTACAAATTTTATATATTTTTTAAATTATTCTTAGATTTTTTATCTAAACTTAATTGAATGAGATAATCTATTTTTTAAAAATGTATATTATGTCCAAGTTCATTTATATTTAAAATATAAGTTCAATATCTCTTCAATATATTTTCATCATACTTAATGAAATGTAAATTTCAATTATAGCATTTTCTGAAATGTAGCTAATTTCTACTGACTTTATGTGTAAAACATAATGTAAATACTAAGAAATATTGATTATTCTAAGAAAATCTAATCGTTTGACTAACCAAATTAAGTATTTGGGATCATTTATGTATAATTTTCCATCTCGGGTCAAATTGACCCGCTCCGCGGTTCTAGGTATACCGAAAGTCCCGCGGTTCTAGTGTTAAAGGCTGAATTAAAATAAAAAATTAGACATTTTCATTTAATCAAAAGAAAAAAAATTCAACGCGACAAATAATATCTGGAGTTATAATAATTTTTTAGCTACTCTAACATTTTTGAAAAAAAAAAATTAAGAAGTCTTATGATGTGATAATGCTTAAAAATTACATGGTTAATACAAAACATTCAAAATTACAAATCTATAAATAAATAAATAACATAAATGTTTCCTGGACCCATTACAGCAACATTGTTTCTTCAATTACACGCATTTCAATTTGTGTCTGATCCCTTGAAACCTCGCGATTTATTAAAATTGTCATAACTCTCTGAGTTTTGAAGATACCAAAATGAAATTTCTTTTGTTCAGTTCAGGAATGGATAAAGAATAATTTTCTAACTGGATGTTTTATCATCTAGGGGTCGTATAAAAATTTAATTTTCGTAATTTTTTAAATAAACCCCCATGGAGTTGCAACTTATCAAAAATTTCACCTTTTTTGATGAATTTGTGCAATTGGAAGTATGGGTCTAGGGGCAATATTTAAAGAGATAGCCTATTGTTTCGATATTTATGACTCACCCTGTATATTGCGCAATATATAACTATAACGTAGTTTTGTGGTGTTAGTATAATTACCTTTTTTCCATATAAACAATAACCATTTTGTTACTATTAAAAAGATTTTATTAGACATTTATGTGTTATTCATATACTTGTGCCACATTATATTAAAACATATTTAAAAAAAACAACAGAATTAATAAAGTGGTCATATTACAATTGGGGAAAGACAATTAATTTTCGTCGAGAGCTCTTATTTTATACCCTTCAGCAGTTGTTTTAAGTAGAATCAAGTATCCAAAGTGCACTTAATAAAAAGCTAAAAAAGCAGAAATTTGAATAAATCTGCATTGCAAAGGTTTTCTTTTATGTTTCATCGAATATTATTTCCGGCTCTCTCTTTTTTATTTTATTGATTTATAATTGTTGGTGTCGAGAAATTCATGTGACAAGCGTATTCTATGAATATTACCGAATGAAAAATAAAAACGAATCTTTATGGCATAGATTAAGGTTAATAAATCATTATTATTTTATTGGCTGTTTTCTTCTGAGGTCGATGCAAAATCTACCGGGATGTACAATATACACTATTTTAGGTATAATCTAATGGATACTAAGTCAGAACCAGATCTAAAGTTTACATGTATGTATGTATATATATATATATATATATATATATATAATACCATTAAAAGTAGACAAGAATCACCAATGGATTTTGTCAATAAAACAATAAACCAAAACGAAGAATTAGAATTGAATTGAATTATAATAATAAAAAAAATAGTGAAACGAGTATATCTGAATAAATAAATAAATAAAATGAATGCAAATGTAATTTGTAGTCCCAAGAGCAGAATCATCAGGCCCCAAGTGCTCTGGAACTACAAATGAAGTCTGCGGTTTCATCCACATATTAGCCATGAAAGCAAAATAATATATATATATATATATATATATATATATGTGTGTGTGTGTGTATTTATATATATATATTAATTATTATTTCTATGTCAGTGACATTTCTAAAAACCATAAATAATCATCTTTTACAGATTCGAATATACACCTTGTAAGCTGGGAGCAATGTAAATGGGATGAAATAGCTGTTTAAAATTACCGATAATTTTCTTACTAGTCTTAGCTAACTTATTACTTGCAATTCCCACCTTTATACGTTAAAAGCTCTACTGGATATAATCGGCACCAATTTACGATTTGAATTATATTAAAAATATTTCAAAGCAATCGTAATAAAATGATATTCTTAAAATTTAATGAGCTCAAGAAATATTTCAAAACTTACATTGTAATGTTAAAGTTTAAAAATTACTCAAAAGTGTCACATACTTGTATCGGAAAGAGTGTGATGTCGAAGCTTTAAATTCTATCCGAAAATATAAACATGGTTGTTTTAAATTTAAACGTGAGAAAATAATTTAAATCTCTTACAAAAACGAAGTTTTAAACATTTCAGATAAAAACTTAACATATATTTTATTTCAGAAAATTCTACTACTCCTTTTATCATTGTTCGTGATCGCATGCACGAAAATAAAACCATAACCATGGAGTCACTATGAGAGTATGGACGCCAAAGTAATTACAAAATGTTAATAAAATTCCCGATAACTTGAATTTACATTTTTATATTTATTTGAATTAGGCTATTGTAATTTCTAAAGGAATAATTTAAAGGTAAGAAAACATAACCTTCATGCAATATAAAACACTACTTTATTAAAATGATTCCACTTAGTTCGGTGCAGGTATTCATGATTTAACTAGTCGAATTTGCTAATCCTGAAATTGTCTTCTATCTCATACAATTTAATATTAACTTAAAAAATGCAGCATTGCAACGCAACCTATTCGGTGATATATATATATATATATATATATAAATCACCGAATCAATTCTGATCATATCACTATTGACTGTTGTCTATAAGAACGATTTTATTTTTTTAATTAGAGGACCTAACTATCAAAATATATGAAAATAAAGTAAAGCTTTCGTACAAGGAGAACACAGAAAACTTTCCACGTATTTAAAATTTATCTCAAATTCAATTTTATAGGCAATACAGAAAAAATATTTTTGCACATGCCTCATTATCTACACAATTTTTTATCAATCATATTTACTCTTCTTAAATATACCGATTTACATTAAAATACGTAAAGTATCCAAGAAGGAAATTTAACGTCCTCAAAACGTCAGTAAGATGATTTGGGAGTAAATCCAGAGGAATATAATTAATCACTTTTTTCTTTTTTCTTTAAACATTTTATACAGTTTATTCAGGAAACATCAAAGTTATTGTCGCTTGCTACTAAGTTTATAAAATATGTCCAAACCAAAACTGTGAAAATGATTTGTTATAAAATATGGTTAGCATTAAATAAACGACACATTTTATTAAAAAGTAAAATATTCATCCTGGAGATGTATTCATATATTCACTTATTTAGGCCATGGAAGAGAAGAACTACTGATTTAATAATTTTCAGAGTAGAAATAATTCATGAATGCTACTATATAAAAATAATTTTAAACACGAATTCTTAGAGGAAATTATTATTATTATTATTGTTATTATTTAAGTATATTTATAATCAGCTTTGTGATACAAATAAATAATAATAAATTAATATTTTTGCAAAAGTAAAACCCAGAAAACGTTACTTGTCTTTAAAATTTATCTTAAATATAATTTTAATGGAAAAGTAGTATAATATTTTAACTCATTCATCATTAGCCATACTCCATTTTTTATATGTCCATTTACGCTTCTTGAATATACCGATTTACTTTAAAGAAAGTAAAGTTCCAAAAAATAAAATTTAAGGTCCTGAAAACGTCAGTAAAATATTTTTGGACTGAATCCAGAGTATTATTATAAATCGCCATTTTTTTTTTTTTACATTTCAAACAGTTCGTAAAGTAAAAACATGAAATATATTTTCTCTTGCTAAGTTTATAAAATATGACTGAACCAAAAGTGTAAAAATGATTTGATATAAAATATGGTCAGAATTAAATAAACGGCAAATTTTATTGAAAAGTAAAATATTCATCCTGCAAATTTATTCATATATTCACTAATTTGGACCATGGAAGAGAAGATTGCTGATACACTAATTTTCAGAATAGAATGACTCATAAATGCTACTGTATAAAAATAATTTTAAACATGCACTCTTAGAGAAAATTATTATTATTATTGTTATTATTTTAGTATATCTATGTAATAAAATAAAATAAAAAATTTTGCGCCATTTTTTTTATTCTCTCTTAGCTTCAATTCTAAATTTGTGGAACATATTTCAATCTTAGTTTCGTAACTTGTAACAGCTAAAATTCTTTTTCTTACTTTAGTTATTAATAAATTATTTCTTGCTGGAACTTGTACATTGTTATGGAACATCGATCTCGTCGAATCATTACATCTATAATCAGCTTTGTAATAAAAATAAATAAAAAATAAAAAAAAATTTCGTAAAAGTAAAACCCGGAAAACGCTCCATGTCTTTAAAATTTATCTTAAATTCAATTTTAATGGAAATATATTAAAATATTTTAACTCATACATCATTAGCTTTACTCCTTTTTTATTTTTACCTTTACAGTTCGTTCAGCAGACATGAAAGACATTTTGTCTTGCTAAGTTTATAAATTATGACTGAACCAACAGTGTGAAAATGATTTTTTATAAAATATGTTTAGCATTAAGAAAACGGCACATTTTATTGAAAAGTAAAATATTCATCCTGGAAATGTATTCATATATTTACTTATTTAGGTCATGGAAGAGAAACACTGCTGATATAATAATTTTCAGAGTAGAAACGACTTATGAATGATACTGTATAAAAATAATTTTAATCACAGATTCTTAGAGAAAATAATAATAATAATAATTATTATTATTTTAATATATCTATAATCAGCTTTTAATAGAAAAATAATTAATGTTTTCGTATAAGTAAAACCCCCCAAAAAAGTTCCACGTCTTTAAAATTTACCTTAAATACAAATTTATGAAAAATATGGCAAAATATTTCAACTAGTGCATCATTAGCTATACTCCTTTTTTATTAATCTGTTTACGCTTCTTAAATATACCCATTTTGTTTAAACAAAGTAAAGTATCGAAAAATGAAATGTAACGTCCTGAACACGTCAGTAAGATAATTTTGGACTGAATCCAGAGGAGTATTATAAATCACTATTTTTTTCATTTCAGTTCGTCCAGGAAACATGAAATATATTTCCTCTTGCTAAGTTTATAAAATATGACTGAACCAACAGTGTGAAAATGATTTGTTATAAAATATGGTTAGCATTAAGTAAACGGCACATTTTATTGAAAAGTAAAATATTCATCCTGGAAAAGTAATCATATATTCTCTTATTTAGGCCATGGAAGAGAAGAACTGCTGATATAATAATTTTCAGAGTAGAAATGACTCATGAATGCAACTGTGTAAATATATTTTAAACACGTATCCTTAGAGAAAATTATTATTATTATTATTATTATTATTATTATTATTATTATTATTATTATTATTATTATTATTATTATTATTGTTATTATTTTAGTGCATTTATAATCAGCCTTGTAATAAAGAAAAATAAAATAAAATGACGTTTTCTTAAAAGTAAAACAAAGAATTCGTATCATATCTTTAAAATTTATCTTAAATACAATTTTAATGGAAATATAGTAAAATATTTTAACTCATGCATCATAAGCTATACTCCTTTCTTTTTTAAAATCCATTTAAGCTTCTCAAATGTACCTTTTTTTTAAACAAAGAAAAGTATTGGAAAATAAAATTGAAGGTCCTGAACACGGCAGTAAGATAATTTTGGACTGAATCCAGACCATTAGTATTAATCACTATTTTTTTAACACTTTAAATAGTTTGTCCAGGAAACATGAAAGATATTTTCCCGCTATGTTTACAAAATATGACACATATGTGTGAAAATGATTTGTTATAAAATGTGGGCGCCATTAAATAAATGGCAAATTTTATTGAAAACTAAAATATTCTTCTTGAAAATGTATTCATATATTCACTTATTTAGGTCTGGAAGAGAAAAACTGCTGATATAATAATCTATTGATTAGTAATGATTCAGGAATGCTACAGTATAAAAATAAATTTTAACAAAGATTCTAACGAAAAATTTATTTACTTATTTATTTATAAAATATAGCTATAATAACCTTTGCAATAAATAATGAATTTTCGTTATACTCGATGGATTGATTGTAATAAGAATCCAGAATTTTTTATTGTTAAAATATATATATACATATTCAATTGAATGCCAGCCCGTGAAAAATAGATAGCTTGTTTACTTTATCTACTTCTGTGTCTCTCTGGAATAACATAGACAATCATGAATCTTTATTGATTGAACAACGTAAAAGAAAGTGAACACAATTTAAAAATATAATTAAAAGCATTTTAACAAAAATTTTTATGACAGCTGAATGATTGACATATGCTTCAAAGAAGGATTATAATTAAATCAGCAATGTAATAAAAATTTTTAAAATAAAATAATGTTTTCGTACAATTAAAAAACAGAAAAAAATTCACATCTTTGAAATTTATCTGAAATAATTTTTTTAAAAGAAACATAATAAAATATTTTTGCTCGTGCATCATTAGCTGTACTCTTTATTTTATCAATCAATTTACGTTTCTTAAATATACCGATTTACTTTAAACTATGTAAAATACCCAATATGGATATTTAACGTCCTGAAAACGTCAGTAAGATAATTTTGGACTGAATCCAGAGTGCATTATTAATCACTACATTTTTTTATATTTCAAACAGTTCGTTCAGGAAACATGAAAGATATTTTCTCTCACAAAATTTATAAAATGTGACTGAGCCAACAGTGTGAAAATGATTTGTTATAAAATATGTTTAGCATTAAATGAACGACAAATTTTATTGAAAAGTAAAATATTCTTCCTGGAAATGTATTCATATATTTATTTATTTAGGTCATGGGAGAGAATTGTTGTATAATGTATACAGTAGAAATGAATCATGCATGCTACTGTAAAAAATATATGCATGCACGGATTTTACAAGAAAATTTGATTTTTTTAAATATAGGGTAACATCCCCAGTAATTAGCACTTTAAGAATTTGTCTTTAAATTTACTTCAGTTTTCATTACAAAGAAATAAGATATTTACTTGGAAATATTTTTAAATCAAAGAATGTACATCTGTGCATCTTTTTTGCCCACTAAAAGCAAAAAAAGTTTAAAAAGTATTTTTATAAAAATATATTTATTAAAAGTTGCTGAAATCACCAGTAATTGGCACCTAGAGCACCAATGTATGACACCTTGTGATCCAGTAATTGGCACAAGTTTATATTAAAAAAAAAAAAAAAAAAAAAAAAAAAAAAAAAAAAAAAAAAAAAAAAAAAACTTCACATTTTGCATTGGGTTCAATCGCTTTAAATGAATTTACTGTAGATGAAGAGGCCATATTTCAGGTTTTTGGGAGTAAGAAATCAGCATATTAGTATGAAATGTGAACACTTTAAAACAATACAATATACTTATATTAATATTCAGTAAATGTCATGCTATCCCCAGTAATTGTCATATGAAGCTTTAATGGATTTCAATTATTGATAATTTTTTATATTTTCAAATAAAAACAAATGATAAACAAAATTAGTTTATAACTTTAAAAGTACTTTTAAAAATAAGTGGTTTAATCTCAAATTACTTGCGAATTCCTTGTAATTGGAATAGGTGCCGATTACTTGGAACTAGCAAAATTGAAGCACCATTAATTCGTATCTATCATTAATTCAGAAATCCAAATTTTTGTGTCGAAAATACTTTTACACAGTTAAAGCAACCCTTTTTAACTCAACAAAACTGTTGTCAATTAAAATTTAAAATATATTATAAATCAGATAATAATGAATTGAAAATAATGCCTTCCTTAAGCCAATGAAGATGCATTTGCAACAAAAATGGCTAATTTGATTCAAGCCATAATTGTTTCTCTTTCCTGGGCACTATTATCATCTAGTAGCACAAATCAAAGTTATAATCTTTAACGTAAATGAACATATAACTGGTATATGGTCTTGCATTTTTAAAAGACTGGATATAAATCTTATTTTAGGACATGTTTGTAGGATGTGCCAATCACTGGTACCTGACAATTACTGGGGATGTTACCCTATCTATAATAAGCTTCGTAATGAATAATGAATTTTCGTTGAACACAATGAATTGATTTCAAAAAGAATATCGAATTATTTACTATTAAAAAAGTATTAAATTGAATGTCAAACTTTTTAAAAAAGATAACGTGGTTACTTTATTTACATTTGTGCTTCTCTGATATAACGTAGACAATCATGAATCTTTATTGAATGTACAATATTAAAAAAGGGAAAAAAATTAAAAAATATAAAAAAGAAATTTTTAGCAAAATTTTGAACGGCAATTGAGTGATTGACAGTTGTCTTCTTGAAGTCTTTTAATTAGAACAGCTATGTAATAAAATATTTGAAAAGAAAAGTAATTTTTTCGTACAAGTGACACCAGAAAACGTTCCGTGTCTTTAAAAGTTATCTTAAATACAATTTTAAAGGAAGTATAATAAAATATTGCAACTCATACCTCATTAACTATACTCTATTTTTATCAATCAATTTACGCTTCTTAAATATACCAATTTATTTTAAACAAATTAAAGTTCCGAACAATGAAATTTAAGGTCCTGAATGCGTCAGTAAGATAATTTGGTGCTTAATTTCGAAGAGTATTATGAATAACTACATTTTTTACATTGCAAATAATTAGTTCAGGAAACATGAAAGATATTTTCTCTCGCTAAGATGATAAAATATGAATGAGCCATGAGTGTGAAAACGATTTGTTATAAAGTATGGTTAGCATTAAATAAAAGGCAAATTTTATTGAAAAATAAAATATTCTTCTTTGAAATGTATTAATATATTCATTTATTTAGGTCATTGGAGAGAACTGTTGTATAATAATTTCCACAATAAAAATGAATCATGAATTCTACTGCATAAAAATATATCCAAATACGTATTCCTTAAGTAATTTGGAGTTTTTTAACTATAGCTATTATAAGCTTTGTAATAAATAATGGATGTTCGTTGAATACAAAGGATTGATTGCAATAACAATAATTAATTATTTATTATTTAAAAAAAGAAATATGTATATAATAAATTGAATGCCTGCAAGAAAAAAATAGATAATATAGTTACTTCAGCTACTTTTGTTCTTATATGGAATAATGTAGACAATCATGAATCTTTATTAATTGCACGAAGTTAAAGTATAAAAAAGTGAAAATAATTTAAAAATATAAATAAAAAGTTTTTTTTAGAACAATGGGCATTGCAATACATTTTTAGAACTTTATTAATGTATATATATATATCATTGAAAATTGAATAAATTACTTTACGTATGCTTTTATACTGAATATTTACAAGTAATACCTTTTGCAAAGTAATAAAAAATATTTTGTCAAAATTTTTATACTATTTACAAATGCAGTATCTAAGTCGAAAGAAATCCGTGACATGCATATAAATATCATCAGATTGGCTAAAATCTAATATGTATCGTAAATTAATAATAGTAAGTTTCAGACAATGTCATTTTTGTAAACAATAAAAAGTTATTTTAAAATTACCGAAACAAGACATCCTAGTTAAAAATTAAACAGAATAAATTTTGGTAATTTCTGATTTGTAAACAAACACATGTTTATTAAATTTTAAAATGTTTGTAGTTCCTAATATCGAATGTATTTTTTAACTCTCTCATGCATAAATTATTTTGCATTATTTTGCATTATTGACTAAAAATCCTTTTTTGAGATAAATGAAAACCCCTTATAAAATAATTTTATTATTGCACTATATGATAGCTATTATCTATCAACAAATCGGATCTCTATAAATGAATGCTCAAAAGTTTTTTGCCTAATAATGCAATAATTATATGTCCTCATATGAGGCCCGTCCTCATATGAGAGGGTTAATCTTCTTGAACTTTTATTTTGAAAGGTATTATTTTAATTAAATGGCTTAGTTAAATGATAAATATTCATATAATCATTTATTTATTTCTGTTAAATGATCCTTTTTACAATATCCTATAAGAGCTTAAACTTTAATTATAAATGCACAATACTAATGTGTTTGTTAGCTCATTAATACAAATAAACGTTTCAGGTCTGGTGTACTACTAGTAGTACATATCTTTTAATTGCGTTGAGTTTCAGCCAATGTCATTTCTGTAAACAATAAAAGATTATTTTTAAAATTACCGAAACAAGCCATCCTAGTTAAAAAAAAATATCCAAAATACATTTCGGAAATTTCTGATATGTATACAAATACATATTTATTAAATCTCAAAATGTTTATAGTTCCTAATATCGAATATATTTCTTTATTTTCTTGAACCTTTTCTTTGAAAGGTATATTTTTAATAAATATCTTAATTAAATGATAAATATTCATCCATTAAATTATTTATTGCTTTTTAATAATATATTTCAAAATACCCTATAAGAGAATAAACTTTAATAATAATTGAACGTGTTTGTTAGCTCCAGTAACACTAATAACCCTTTCAAGTCTGGTGTATTATTAGTAATACATATCTTTTAATTTAGTATTGTTTTGTTGTAACAAGAATATTTGTTACTGTATACATGTAGTAATGTTAGTATATGTCTATACATTTACTATATATATTCATTAACATTTAGGCATTTAGTAATAACAATAAATATTTACTAAATTCATCTTTGCAACGTTTGCTATTCTTTTTTTATATAACATTAAAAACAATATATTGATTTCATGATAGAGTGATTTGTAATAAAGCGCAAAAAAGTATTAGAAAGTTGTAATATCAGATGATTCATGCTGTACTATAATCTCCAAAAAATCTCCAAAAAGTAATCTCCAAAAAATCTTCCTTAGCCTATTGTCACAAAAACATGAATTGATAGTACACAAAACAAAAACATTTTTTTATATTACAGACAATGAAGTATTTTTTAAACTCTAATTAATCTATTTCGACAGTTATTATTAATGTTATTAACGTAATTTTTTTTTCAAAAATTGAAAAAAAAACCAAAACCGAAAGGAATAACATTAATTAAATTATGTTATAATTTAAAATTGTATTTAACTAAATGGCCCAACATTTGTTAAATTTATTTTTGTATGTTTCTAACCTTTGATATTTACATTAAATAAAGGAAGGTATTTGACTAATGTAACAAAACGGAAATAGGGATTTACCTACAATAAATTCTGCGCTAAAGAATTTATTTGCATTATAGTAAATTAAGCATAGATATTTTTTTTAAATGTTAGAAATACTCCTCAAATCCGCAAATAATATAACAAAAGAAAAAAAAAGACTATTTATTCAAAAATAAACTATAAAGTTAGGCTTTTCATATAAACAGTTTATATATGTTTAAATTACTGATTCGTAATTCTTTGTAACACATAAATAAAATTATCTAATAATATTGAATAAATAATATATCTTGCGGACAATATGTAACAGAAAACCCCCATGGATATGTATAATGTTTTGAAAGTATAAGGTTTTACTATAAAACTTATGTTTTTAATGTGTATAATATTAAATATTAAGAATACAAATTTGAATTGCATTCTCAATTTTGTTATACAATTTCAAATAAAATATAATAAGAAAACCACTTTCGAAATGCAATGAAAGTATATTTCCTAAAATTCAGAAGGTACTATTTTAGAGATTATAACTACGAAGCGCATTTAATTGTTTTTCATTATAAAAATCATTCTCACATTCAAATTATTCTATATGGAATTGTAAAGACAGATTTATTTGAATATAGATAGATTTATAAAATAACACACGAAAAGTTCTTACCATTAAGCTAAAGTGATAAACCATATTTTTTTAATCAGCGGTGTTTAATATAAAAATTGTATAAAAATTAGATGTATTTTTCTATTGCATCTAATTTTACTGCAATATTTATAGCAAAAGCTGTTGGCAATAATTGCTAACAGCAATTTTTACCGTTAATTTAACGGATTTTTTTTTTACAGTGTCTAATATATTAATGAGATTAATTTTTTTAATAATTGATGCAATATTCTAATAGTTATTGAAATATTCTAAAAACTGAAGCAATGATTTAATAGTTAATGAAATACTGAAATAGGTGATGAAATAATTTTGGAAAGAAAAATTATAAATTATTATATTTTCTAATTGAAGAATTTATTTCATATGTAGCACGACATAGCATAATTATGCACAAAAACAGAATACCCAGTAGAAAAATTTTTGGATTATTCTTAGAGTGTGCGGCAGATACTTCATAATACACGTTTTCGGTATAATAATACTCTGTATATTAAAATTACAAGTATTTTTCCTATTACATGTAAACATGTCAGAGCCTAGGATAACTGGAGAAATGAAGAGGTATATGATCATCAGCTAATTTGCTGAAGAACGCATCTATTTAGAGATTGCCACATTCTTGAAACTCGCCCGTTGATTTGTCTTTAATGTAATGACTGAAATGAAAACATTATTACGTGGAAATTTTCCAGAGAAAATATTCCTCAAATTTTCTCCCTGGTTAAAAAAAAGATTCCACGTATTAATATATTCATTCGATGCTGGTATTATTTGTGTTTCGTGTTTGCTAAAGTTAGGTGTCTCACGGAATTTATTTCATCTTGTGTTGTGTTTGTAGCTTTTCCAACATGTAAATTCAGAATTTCCAGGCTGGTTGTCGTTCCACGTGGTTTAGTCGGTAGAACGTAAGTGCGCTATATTCGATTTCTAGCATGGAAACTTTTTCACTAAGTTTGCATTTACGCCTATTAGCAATTAAAAAATTTGAAATTTGATTTTCATTTGAAATATTAAAATGGAGGCTGTCAGGTTTCATAAGGCAAACTTTTTATGCAAAAATCAACATTGTCAGCAATATGTAATCTTCACAACACCTCTATTCGTCAATACAGTTGATGAGGATTTTATCTATTGAGATGCTCTTGTTTCTTTGAATTTCGATTTGTTCATTTTTGTTTCACTTGCTCAATAAAGTTTGTTCTTTTTATGTTAGATGTTCTTGTTTCTGTTTAATAATAATAATAATAATAATAATAAACAATTTGTCTAGATTTGGGCTGCACAACCTTTTCAAGAGAAGGGCCACTTACAAAAAAGACTGGGCATTCGAGGGCCACATCAATAACATGGAGATTAAATCGATTTCGAAGGTGATCTCTGGCGTATAATCGGATAAAACATATGTCTTCAAATACCTATTTAGGTTTCGCTTAACCAGTCAAAATATCCACTTCAATTGGTAAGTATCTATCAGCTGTTTTTACGTTTGTGTATAACAGATATAGTAAGGATTATTCTCAAGATGTAATATTATTTCTTGACTTTATTCAGGAGAGTAAATTTTGTTTTATTAAAAGTGCTAAGTAAAAAACAAAGATAAGTGGCTGGTGCCGAAAAAAAAAAATATGATCTTTATGAACGAAGTAGAGGGAAGGATCCGATCAATAAGATTTTTCCGTATCTCATCACTGAAATTCCTGATTTTTTTTTGCCCGATCAACAAAATTTGCAGCTTTCCATGCATGTCGACAAAATTATGGATTTTTATGAAAGTGATCAACAAAATTCGCAATTTTTACGAAACTGATAGAGAAAATTCGATCTTTCTGTGCCCGATCAACAAAATTTGTGATTTGTGATCGAAACCGATCAAGAAAAATCACAACTTTTATGAAACCGATCGAGAAAATTTGCAAATTTTACAAGGCGGATCGACAAAAACATGGTTTTTTGTAATGCTCAACAACGAAATTCGCGATTTTTACGAAGCTGATCGACGAAATTTGTGATTTTTACAAAGATGATCGGTAAAATTCACCATTTTTACGAAGCCGATCGACGAAATTTGCGATTTTTACGAAGCTGATCGGCAAAATTCGCTACTTTTTGTTGGCTGATCGACGAAATTATCGATTTTTACGAAGCTGATCGGCGAAATTCCCGACTTTTCTGCGGCTGATCGATGAAATTATCGATTTTTAGAATGCCGATTGTCAAAATTCGCGATTTTTCTTCGCATGATCGACAAAATTATCAATTTTCAAGAAGCCGATTGGCAAAATTCGTGATTTTTACGAAGCCGATCGACGAAATTTGCAATTTTTACAAAGCTGATCGGCGATATTTGCGATTTTTACGAAGCCGATCGACGAAATTCGCGATCTTTAAGAAGCCGATCGACGAAATTTGCGATCTTTAAGAAGCCGATCGACGAAATTTGCGATTTTTACGAAGCCGATCAACGAAATTTGCGATTTTTACTAAGCCGATCGGAAAAATTCGCGATTTTTACCAAGCTGATTGTCAAATTTTACGAAGCTGATCGGCAAAATTCGCGACTTAACTGCGGCTGATCGACGAAATTATTTTTTACGAAATCGATTGCCGAAATTCGCGATTTTTACGAAGCTGATCGAACAAATTTGTTATTTTTTATCGCATCATTGCTAAAATTCCCGATTCTTCCATACCAGGTCGACAAATTTCGCGGTTTTTACAAATCTTATCGACAAAATTCGCGATTTTTATAAAGCCGATTGACGTAATTCGCAATTTTTACGAACCTGATCGATGAAATTTGCGATTTTTGCAACGCCGATCGACGAAATTCATAAATTTATTTGAGCCTGATCGACGAAATTTGCAATTTTTTCGAGTGAGATCGACAAAATTCGCAAAATTCCTATATCTGACCGACAAAATTTGCCATTTTCGGAACCCGATCAATAAAACTCGCGATTTTTCCGTGTCTGATAGACAAAATTCGCTCTTTTCCGCCTTTAACTGACGAAAACTGCATTTTTTTACTCGGCAAGATGAAATTCACGATTTTTTTCTCTTGAGAATCTTACAAAACTCACGATTGTTTCGCAGCCGATCAACGATATTTTCAATTTTTCCGCGCATTATCGCAAAGTTCGTGATTTTCCCGTGCTTTACCAACGAACTTTGCAACTGTTTCGCCCCTGATCGATAAATTTTGAGATTTCTTCGTGGCCGATCAACGAAATACGCATTTTTTTCACACGGTAAACCAAGAAAACATGCGAACTTTCCCGCAGCCAATCAGTTTAATTTGCAATTTTTTCGTGTAATCTTTAACAAATCTGACGATTTTTTTCTTGGCTGATCAATGAAATGTGCGATTATCCGCGTCTGATCGACAAAATTCGCGATTTTTCCGTGCCTGATTGACAAAACTCACGTATTTTCCGTGTACGATCGGTTAAATTTGCTATTTTTTCCCGAGCATCATGGGCGAAATTCGTGATTTTTTCATACCTGATGAACGAAAAGTGCGATTTTTCCGCACTTGATCAATGAAATTCGCGATTTTTCCGCGCCCGATCTAAGAAATTTGCGATTCTTAAGTGAGTGACGAAATTTTAATTTTTTTTTGCGGTAAATTGACGAAATTTACGATTTTTATCTGCGACTTTTCCACAAAAATTGCAATGTTTTCTAGCTGTAAATTGACGAAGTTCGCAAGCCGCACGTTAACCCATCGCGGGCCACAGGTTGTGCATCCCTAGTCTAGATCAAGAAATAGAACCTCAAAAAATCAGTGATACTTTAAAATCCTTGAAGAGACTCTGACATTTATGTGTAGAAAAAAAATGCTAGACTAATGATTCTGGGGGAATGGATTGATTCCTTGAGAAGCTCAGACGATCTCATGTCTCAAAATGTCTTTATCAAGGAGTAAAATTCTATCCCTTTGTTTATACCGAGGTGTCAAAGCACTAACTTACTTCCATTACAGGAGTAAGTTAGGAATTAATACACGTAGGAGGGCGTTAGTTTGTGCACGTACTTCCACGTCCCTAGTTAGAGCTTGGGTATTGTAATAGGTTTAAGTACGTGGGAGATTGTAATTTTTAAAAAGATTCTGCACTATTCTACACAGGCAACACAAACTAAAAATGGGTATCCAAAACAATGAGGACGATGTCATCTTGAGATTTTTATCATCCTAATTACATAAGTATTAAACGAGTGATTTATAACGTATATGGAGTAGTTGGAAGGACTCCAATAATCATTAACAAAATATTGTAGTGGCTCTCAATGCAGGATTTCTATATGAAGTGGCAAATATTCCTTACTTAACCATTAATTGAAATAATACACTTTGTAAAGACTACCATAAAATAAAAAAACAAGATGCAGTTTGAGCTAAAACAATAGCAACTCTTCATCAGCCGAAGCTTACACGTATCCATGAGGGAACACAGTTTATCTCTGAGATTGTCCCTTGACGAGCACGTGTATGCTTCATCTGATGACGAGCTGGTATTGTTTTAGCTCGAAACGGCCCTGCTTTGTTTTGTATTTCATATTAATATTCACAAAGTGTATTATTTTGATTATTAATTATCGCCAATGTTTTCGGCGTTTTTCATTATTAAATAACTAATACCTACAGTCAATTTTGACCGCCTGTAGAGCTTCTCATTGCGGCACAGCATAAAGGTGTGGGTTTTGTGTTTCGTGTTATATGTAGTTGCTTGGGGATGATGCTGACAATGAATCCACTGCCGCCGTTGAATCATGTATGTGATTACCGATACAGAACTTTTAAAAAATTGCTCTATCTCTTGTGTATATTCTAGTTTGTAAAAGCCGTGGACTTCTTCACAAATACTTGCTACATTATGTAAAGTTCAGGTACTGGCAGATACTGAATTAACCCATAAAGAAAATACGTAATAGAAAAATTGTGAGCAACATTTCAAAATTGCTTCATGATTAGACTTTTCATCTTTAAATCATTTAAAGAATATCTCGTAGTATTTATCACAAAATTTTCTGTTTAATTTCATGAGTTTCGAAATACAAATATAACAGCTAATACTACAAATTTCTAACAGGCAGTATCTGTTCATACACTGTAAAAAAATTTCAAAAGGTACTAAAAATTTTTTAGTAAATTTGTATTCCACAGAACTTTTTAGTAACCATTACAAACTTTTTTTTTGCAAGTGGTACAAACATTTTTTTTTTTTTTGTAAACTGAACAAAAGAACTTTTTGTATAACTAACTTTAAACTTTTTAGTATGAGCCACCAAGCAAATTTTAGTAAAAGCTCCAAAATTATTTTTAGGAACCATTACGTGTGCCCGAAGGACAGTAACTTCCTTCGACCTGCACCCAGTGGGTAAAAAGACAGACTTCTGAAGTGGAAGATTTTCGGCAGAGCCGCAATAGATGGTAGCACCAAACATTGTTACCTGCTCTATTCTGACATGTTTCTAAAGGGGAGGGAAAGTCCAGAGATAATTACCCATGGTAACTGCTACGACAGGATTTTCATAATCCCCTTATTTAACGAGTACTTATATTCGGTGCAAATTTGGTGACATTCAGCATCGAACCCGGGTACTTTCAGCCTGGAGTTCGGTATTATAAGCACTAGGCTATCACGACCACACCAAGTGCGTTTTAGTAATAGCTATTAAAATGTAAAACTATTAACTCTATTCGTTGCTAGCTTTTTTCTAGTAATTCTTACAGATTCCTTGTAACCGAGTAAGATAAAAAAAAAGTTTTTTAGTAATTACAAGGATCACTAAAATTTTTTTAGTAGATCGATCCTTTTTTTACAGTGTACTGTGGGTGTTATCAATCTTTTATATCTCTGTCTAGAACAAAGATGTTTTTGAAGAATTCACAAGGGAAAACAGAATAGAAGTTTCATTTTCTCGTATTTGTGTGCCTTTGAATTCTGCAATATTCCCAAATAAATATACTTTTAATTAAAATAGATTAATTCACCTTGACATTACTGAAAATGATTTATTAACAAAACTTTACCATAAAGTGTATAGAAAATCTATACTTTGTGGATATTTTAAATTTAATTAATTACAGTGAAAAAATTTTCCTTAGCAAGGCTATATCTGAAATTTTGCCCGTATATCTTAATTATAGAAGCCCTAATTTACTAAGTCATATTATTTGACAATTTGAGTTTATGAGAATATATATGTTATCTAATATGAAATTCATAAAGCACAAATTTTACGAGGGACAATACATTCTTATGATGTAAAATTCATTTCATTTATGTAATACCATTAACGATAAATTAATTATTGTGAATTATGTATTAAAAGGAAACATTTTGATACGTAATAATTTACTCTTACGAAATGTTTAAAAATAATTATTAAGGTCTGCGGAAATTTATTAGATAAATGTATATCTTTTTTCTAATGTTTGCTATTTTGCAATAATTTACAATATGAGTTTCAGAAGAGAAAAAAAGATATTTTATAAATACCGGGTGATCCAGAAGTTTCGGGAGTTTTGAAAAGTTAATAATTAGGAAACTATGTATAATACAAAGGTTCTGTTTTCAGATATATGTTCAGAAACATGTGGGATTTTTGTTTAGAATGAATTTTTTTTTATATATATAGTTACCATTTTTAGCAACAGGTGGCGCTGTTGTATAAGACTGAATGTACCTATACCATGCGTTATATAGACACATGAGTTCATTGCGAAACTTCTTTTCTATGATAGTGATGAGATTTCGTTTTATAGGTGGTTTATGTTCAAACATTTTTTGTAAGGTAAATGAAATTGCATTGTAAGGGAAATTTGATACAAAATTTCATGAGCAACTGCAATGTTTAGACATTGTCTAGGCTATGTTTAGACACATCTTTGCATGCCGCGTTGTTTTCATATCGTACAATACCTCAAGTTAAAACTGCAAAAGAATCGATGGCCATTGCAAATGTGAAATGCTATGGTAAGCAAGGTTTGAAAAAAAGGCTCATTGGAAGATCGTAATAGAAACAAGAGATCCCAAATGTCTATTACAATCGTAAATTAGGTAGGATTCTATGCCAATACTCGGTAGAAATCACCAGTTCATGGTGAGTGCAGTAAACTTGTGATATCACGATGAACTGAAATTTCTTTCCGCTCTGAGGATACTGTGCACGCTGTTTTGCATCGGCTCACGGCGGTGCTTATAAACCATGAGCGTCATGATTAAACTTTGTAACTCTTGGACACTAATTCGTTCTTTTAAATGAGCTGTATCATACTATAAAAACAATACTATCAATTTTAGCGCCACCTGCTGTCAAAAAGTGCAACTAACATAATATGTTTTTTCTCATCGAAAAAACAAATCCCACAAGTTTCTCAGTATTTCTGTGAAAACCGCATACTTTTATTGTTTATGGTTTTCTAATTATTAGCATTTCAAAAGTCCCGGGACTTCTGGATCACCCGGTATTTTAATTTAATACTATTTGAATTTTACTTAAAAATTTGCACAATATTTAATTAAACATTTATATTAAATGAGTAACTTTAAATAGGCAATACATAATTGTCTTTAACTTTTTCTAACAAAACATGCACAAGTGTCACTGCTATACTTTTATATCTTTATATACATAAATCACCTGTGCGTGTGTGTGTCACTGAACTCCTCCTAAACGATTGGACCGATTTTAATCAGATTTTTTGCACATTCCAGTGGATTCGAGAAAGGTTTAGATTCACATTTCATCGAAATTGATTCAATATTTTATAGTAACTAGGCAAAAACTAATAGTTGGTTATTTTTCGCTAATTAAAAGTGTTGAATAAGTTCGCTGAATAGAGTGCGGACAGAATGGCCGAGCGGTCTAAGGCGCCAGATTTAAACACTGATTCTCGAAGAAAGAGATCGTGTGTTCGAACCACACTCCTGATGCACGTGTATGGTTTACAGTATTTTTTTCTGTATCATAATTTTAATTAACCGACATCAGAAAATCGTTAACTTTTAACTAAAAAGAGAAAAATAAACTTTTCTATCAAAAATTGAACCGACTTCAAAAACTACTGCAAAGTGAAAAATAATGTTCTTATATAATTGTAATAAAAAAATTAAATTAAGAGCGTAGTATTTATCATGCGTATTATTATATTTATGCACATTTATTGGACTTTTTGGAATCGGTGCCAGCCAAACCAATTTCAAAATTAAAATTAAGTATCCAATGCAAATCTTTATACATATACAATTCTTCTGTACGTGTGTATGTGACTGAACTCTTCGTAAACGACTGGACCAATTTTAATGAAATTTTTTGTATGTGTTCCAGTGGATTCGAGAATGGTTTAGATTCACATTTCACCAAAATTGATTCAGTAATTTTTTAGTAATTAGGCAAAAAATAATAGTTAGTGATTTTTCACTATTTAAGCGTGTTGAATAAGTTTGCTGAATAGATGCGGACAGAATGGCCGTGCGGTCTAAGGCCCCAGACTTAAGCCCTGGTTTTCGAAGAAAGAGATCGTGTGTTCGAATCCCGTTGCTGATAAACGTCTATGGTTTACAGTATTGTTTCTGAATTATAATTTTTATTAACCGACACCAGAAAATCGTTAACTAAAAAGAGAAAAATAAACTTTTCTATCAAAAATCGAACCGATTTCAAAAACTACTTCGAAGTGAAAAATAATGTCCTTATATAACTGTAATAAAAAATTAAATTAAGAGCGTAGTGTTTATCATGCGTATTATTATATTTATGCATATTTATTTAATTTTTTAGAATTGGTGCCAGCCAAACTAATTTCAAAATTAAAATTAAGTATCCAATGCAAATCTTTATATATATAATTCTTCTGTGCGTGTGTATGTGACTGAACTCCTCCTAAATGACTGGACCAATTTCAATGAAATTTTTCGTGTGTGTTCCAGTAGATTCTAGAATGGTGATTCACATTTCATCGAAACTGATTCAGTACTTTTTATTAATTAGAAAAAAAACTAATAAAGTTAGTGATTTTTCGCAAAGAAAAAGTGTTGTATATATTTGCTGAAGAGAGTGCGGACAGAATGGCTGAATGTTCTAATGCGTAAGATTTAAGCTCTCGTTCTTGAAGAAAGAGATAGTGTTTTCGAACCCCGCTCCTGCCATACTTGTATGATTTACAATAATTTTCTCCTGTATTATAATTTTAATTAACCGTCTTCAGAAATTCGTTAACTTTTAACTAAAAAGAGAAAAATAAACTTTTCTATCAAAAATTGATTCGATTTCCAAAACTACTGCTAAGTGAAAAGTAATTTACTTACATAATTGTAATAAGAAATTTAATTAAGAGCGTAGTATTTATCATGCGTATTATTATATTTATGTACATTTATATGATTTTGGTCGGTGCCAGAACAACGTCTGTCGGATCCGCTAGTATACTTATATTTGTTTATTAATAAATATTTTTCCGCTACATTATTTTTCTTTTCATTTGAACAGTTTTTGCAACTTTTACGTAAACAATCTAAAAATATTCGAATAGAGATATTCTCGTCAAACATTAACTAATGTTATGCAACAGAAAATATAATTATGTTCTCCAACTGTAATTTTAAGGTAAGTTTCATAAAAATGTTATTATCACGTGTATAAGATATTAGTATGCGCCATATCTCAAACAAAGAAATTTTTAACGATTTTTTTTACTCTCGTATATGTACAAAATTCATCCCAAAATACTAGAATTTTGTAGTTTATGTAATTTGTGTTTTTTATAATTATTTATAATTTTTTTAATTTGTAGTCTTATAATCATACATAGCATTTGTATAAGACTTTTGTTTTGAAAAAAAGGGTGCTAAATAGAATTAAAAATTGTCACTAGTGACAGCCCTAATCATTTGTTGAAGCTATTTTCACGCATACTGTACATTTTCAACTTTTTTTTTTTTTTCTAGAATTAATTACGAGAAAGTTTAAATATTTATATAATTTAGGAAAACTTATGCCTATTTTATCAAAGAAACTATTTTACAGTAAATAAATGCATAAAATGAAATGGTAATATGAAAATTTAACGGGAGGGTTTAGAACCATATTATAAAAAGTCTTTTTTGAAAAAATAAAGATGAGATAGTCTATTTATAAGAAGGACAAAGTATGTTTTATGCACTCCAGATGTGAAACATTTCTGGTTTTAAATATTTTATCAGATTTGCCTCGGACTTGGTTTAATGTGGGAGTGGATAAAACATATTTTATGCACTTTTTAATCTGACAATTAATCGTAACCATATAAAAGCTTTCTGTAACCTTGTAAAAGCTTAATGCTGAAAGCTTACATGATTTTATCTGTAATCTGAGTTACAATTACATAAAAAAGTTCTAGGAATCCCAGTTTCCTGAAAAATCTTAATTAATTATAGATTTTTTTATTTACAGTGCAAATGTATAGCTGTTAAAAGAATTTCTATTGTTCCTGCTAAATTAAAATACTTTGGAATCCTAACTTTCTAAAAAATGAGTTACATTGCAGATTTAATCTTAAAATGTACCTTCCAATATATAGTGATTTATTAATAAAATCTTCTATTTAGTTCTTCTCAATCTATTTTCTGTGCTTCGGTTTTTATGATGAGTAACTACAGAAATTGCTATGTATCTACCTTTTTCTAACGTTACTTCTTTTTTAAGGCCGGATGGACATGTAAGACGTATTCTAACAAATGTGTTATTATAAAGCAAAGAAATAATCCTTTTGTTGTATTCGTTACCCTTTGTATGACTCGGTTTTCCCAATAGAATCGTCTTTTTTGAATAGGCTTATGCGAGCTTGAGAGAGTTGTTTCGAAGATTTATCCTATGGATAAAGGATATCCGATTTAGAATGAATTTAGGTTGCTAGATGCATCTTTCCAGACATGAGACTGCTGAAAGTCTTATGCTATATTATTTTGTAAATTTATATGTTTGTTGTTGTTCCATGTAGGCAGACGATACCGTGCTACCTAAATTAAAATGTCAGTGTTGAGAAACTGAAGAGAAGTGAAATGTTTTTTCTGTTTTTATTCTAAAGTTGTTTTTAAGATAAATGCAGACGATAATGCAGCAGTGAGCTGCGAGTGAGTGTTATTCCTTTAATAAAGAGTTTTTTAATATAACCAGTGCCTATGAAGAATTGTGTTGTGTGTGCATTTAATAATTAACATGGACCGCCGAGCCGTAAGGTGAAAATAATTATTTATGAGAGTGAAAAATCATGGAATTTGAACGATGTGCTGATGTGATATTAAGAGTTCTATTATAGATCTGTCAACGTTTAACATGAGAATCTTCGAATAATATCGAGCTCAACAAGTGAAATATTGTGTTGAAGATGATAAATTTAAGAATTATAATGAGTCTTCCTCGGAATTTCGCAGCGATTTGAGTGAGGTAAGAGCAATTTTTTAGTTTATTTTGATTTAATTATGTCTGTTATTGATAATCTAAATAAACACGAGCTTAAGCTTGTAGTTGAGGAATTGGGTTTAACTGCTCCTGAAAGTAGTAAAATTATTGATTTAAGAAATATTATAGAGAATAGTGAATATTACTCAAATGAGCAGTTATTAAAAAGCATCGTTAATTCGGTTGTTGAGGAGTATAAATCACGAACAGAAACTGAGAAAACAAAATTAGAATTAGAAAAAATTAAATTAGCGCAGTTAGAAAAAGAGTTAGAATTAGCAAATATTCGTAAAGAACCATCCCAAAATTCGGAATTTGAAAAAATTAAACTAGCTCAGTTAGAGAAAGAATTAGAAATAGCCAAATTGCGTAAAGAATCTCGGGAAAATTTGCCGTCCGTAACAGAAAAATCGGAAACGGAAATAGGGAACAATAACTTGGAAAGTTTTATTAAAAGTATTAAAACTTTAACTATTCCTTTACCAACGAGAGCTGAGTCATTTAATCTTTTTTTTCAATCTCTTGAGAAAGCGTTTCGAACTAAAAATGTACCTGAAGAGTTTAAGGCCGAAATTCTGTTAAATATTCTCGGCGAAAAAGCGAGCAATTTAATGATCTATTTATCAGAGGAAGAGTTGATTAGTTATGATAAATTGAAAAATATAGTGTTAAGGGAATTTCAACCTACGGCACAAGAATGTTTAAACAATTTCAAGAGTGCGCAAAAATTACCGTCGGAAAGTTACGTTCAATTTGCAGCTAGGCTGAGTTCAATTTTTCAGTATTACTGTAATTTGCGTGAGGTAAATGATTTTAAATCATTATGCGATCTGATTGTTTCAGATAAAATTTTCAGTTCTTTAGATCGCGAATTAATGAATCATATCGCAATTAAACAATCAGAGTCATATTTTAAACCACAGCAACTAGGAAGAGAATGCGATATTTTTTTGTCGATTAAAAATAAATTTAAAGGTGAATCAAATGTGTATTCGAGAAACACGATAAGTGAAAATAAACGTATAGCGACAAATAAATTTCAAAATCGGCCTCAAAAGAGCACTTCAAATATATTTTTTTCGGAAAAAAAAATGTAAAATGTGTCTTGTGTAAATCTAATGAGTATCACGGTTTACATTCTTGTCCGCAATTCAAAAAACTGTCCATTAAAGATAGAGTAGAAGTTGTGAAATTAAATAAAGCATGTTTCAAATGTTTAAATTATAATTGCTGCGTACAGAAATGTAAGTCTAAAAATTGTGCTAGATGTAACCTACCGCATTCTGAGCTAATACATTTTTCTAGAGAAGAAAAGGAATTAAATAATAAAAATAAAAATGTTGGTCATGTGTTTCAATCGGCTGCAGGAATAAAAAATTCACAACCCGAGGAAATCCTTTCCTACCCTCCGAGTCAGACTGTCGCCTCTAGTTTTGTGAAAAATAAAACAAAATCCGTTTTATTAAGTACGGCGCGTATCCTCATTAAAGATAAGTTCTCGGAATGGCAGGAAGTTAGATGCTTACTAGATGTCGGTTCACAAGCATGTTTGATTACTTCGCAGTGTGCTAATCGATTGCAGCTTAGAATTAATAAAACGAATACTTTAATTTCATGTTTGGATGACACTTCTATGACAATAAAAGGCTGCGTAAATACAAAAATCGCGAATAGAGATAAAAGTTTTGAAAGAGAATTGACTATGCTAGTAGTAAGGAAAATTACAGATTTAATTCCGCAACAAGTGGTTAACATAAATGTTGAAGTACCAGAATTAACTATATTAGCAGATTATAGATTTAATTTCCCTGATAAAATTGATATGTTGTTGGGTGCGGAAATATTTTATGAGTTATTAAGGCCGGGACAAATATATTCTCAGAGTTCAAATTTACTTTTGCAAAATACCGTATTTGGGTATGTGGCTAGTGGATGCATAGAGCAGGAAAGTGATGTAAAAGTTCATTGTGGGCTGATTCGGGAGGAAGATTTAAACCAAACATTAAAAAAGTTTTGGGAAGTTGAAAACGTCGAAGTAGAGTTATCAAAAAGTAAGGAATTTGAGATATGTGAGCAGCATTTTGCGCGTACGCATTGGAGAAATGAGGAAGGGAGATACGTGGTGAAAATGCCTTTAAAGGAAAATCCTTCGTGTTTAGGCCAATCAAGGGAGCTTGCTCTTAAAAAACTCAAATCGCTGTGGACTCGCTTATCAAAAGATAAGAAATACTTCAAATTGTATAAAGATTTTTTAAATGAATATGAAATGTTGGGGCATATGAAACAGGTTAAAGAAGTGAAAGAACCTGACGTCGTGTATTATGCTCCACATCATGGCATTTTTAGACCAGAAAAGTCCACCACAAAACTGAGAGTTGTATTTAACTGTTCTGCCACAACAACAAATGGCACATCACTTAATTCATTGCAATATAATGGCGGTGTTATTCAGAATGATTTTTTCACGATTATGGTTAGTTTTCGAGAGCATACTTATGCACTGACTGCGGATATTCAAATGATGTATCGAATGATCAATATTGATCCTAGTCAGCACGCATTGCAGAGAATTTTGTGGAACGATAATTTCGAAGAAGAGCCTAAAATTTTTGAACTAAAGACCGTTACATACGGTACGGTTAGTGCGCCTTATTTAGCAATGAAAACTCTCAACCAGCTATCGATTGATGAAGGAGATAATTATCCGATGGCAGCATCGGTTCTTCGAGAAAATATTTACATGGATGATATTTTGTGCGGTGCACCTACGCTTGAAGTAGCCAAAGAGTTGCAGCGGCAGCTCATAGCGATTATGCATAAAGAAGGTATGAGACTCCATAAGTGGTGTACAAGTGATAAAAATCCTTCACTGACATATAAAGAAGGGTATAATTTTAATAATGAAGTTGAAGCAGAACATTTCCGTAAATTATTTATTGGTGGACTCAATTATAAAACTACAGAAGTGTCACTCAAATCTCATTTTGAACAATGGGATGAAATTGTTGATTGTGTTGTGAGGAGGGAACGCAATAAACTCAGATCACATGGATTTGACTTTGTGACTTTTAGACGTGCTCATATGGTTGATGATGCTCATGTTGTTAGACCTCATAAAGTTGATGGCCGTGAAGTGGAGCTTAAGAGAGCTGTTCCTCGTGATGATTCAGAAAAACCTGAAGCACAGATGACTGTTAAAAAACTGTTTAAAGAATCTTCATTTCTTCAGAATAGTGATTATCCTCAACGTACAATAACCATACCAGGAACAAATGATGAGTTCAATAAAGAGCTCAAAATTAATGTTAAAACCGTTAATGAATTTAATGTTGTAAATTATAATATTACCGATAATTGTTTTGTAAATAACTTGATTAATCTTAGTAATAATTATTTAACGATTGTGTGTATTCTTAGTTGTATTTTCAGATTTGTGATGAATGCAGGTATGCCTCTTTATAAGTGTAATGGACCCTTGAGTACTTCAGAATTTGAATTCGCAGAGAAATATTTAATTAAATTAGTGCAAAATGAAGCCTTCAGTACCGACATACATAGTCTTCAGACTAAAGGATCGGTAAGTCAGAGTAGCAAGTTAAAAGGCCTCAACCCTTACTTAGATGAATTTGGAATTTTAAGGGTTGGTGGCAGGTTAAATAATAGTAATTTAAATTTTTCAAAAAAGCACCCAGCTATTTTACCAAAGAGTAATAAATTTACTGTAATTGTTATAAATTATTATCATAAGAAATATTTGCATGTTGGTGCGTCAACTTTACTATCCTTAGTAAGAAATAAATTTTGGCCAATAAATGGTCGTGCAATGTGTCGAAAGGTGGTTCATCAGTGCATTCCATGTTTTAAAGCTAAACCAGTTATTGCAAATCAATTGATGGGCGATTTGCCCAGGGATAGAGTCCAATTAGACTATTGCTTTAATATTTCGGGTGTTGATCTGTGTGGGCCATTTATGATCAAAATTGGTTATGCACGTAGGACCATCTTACAAAAAATTTATGTCTGTATTTTTGTTTGTTTTGTATTTAAGGCTA
Organism: Maratus speculifer; assembly: GCA_964019185.1. Taxonomy (NCBI): domain Eukaryota; kingdom Metazoa; phylum Arthropoda; class Arachnida; order Araneae; family Salticidae; genus Maratus; species Maratus speculifer. The sequence continues at coordinate 268,186,119 of OZ025297.1, read as the reverse complement.
TACACATAGAAATTGTTTCAGATTTAACTTCCGAATCATTTATTGCGGCACTGAAAAGATTCATAGCACGCAGAGGTAAATGTGCCAAATTGTATTCTGATAATGCAAAAAATTTTATTGGGGCAGATAAAACACTTAGGGTCTTTTATGAATTAGTAAGAAAACCTGATGAGAAATTAGCAGCATATTTGTCTAGTGAAGGCATTGAGTGGAAATTTATTCCCCCCAGATCACCCAATTTCGGGGGTCTTTGGGAGGCCGCAATAAAATCCTTTAAATTTCATTTTAAGAGTATTGTGGGAGGTGCTAATCTCACTTATGAGGAATTTCTTACAGTAGTGATACAAATAGAGGGAATATAAAATTCGAGGCCTTTGAGTCCGTTATCAGATGACGCAGATGATTTTGGAGTCCTAACTCCAGCTCATTTTCTTATAAACAGACCATTAAATGTCATTATTGAGCCTGATTTAACCAATATAAAAGAAAATCGCCTCAAAAAATGGCAAAGAATAACTAAAATTGTACAACTTTTTTGGCGCAAATGGCACCATAATTATTTAAGTGAATTACAACAGAGGGGTAAGTGGAGATTTGAAAAGGATAATGTAAAAATAGGAGATCTAGTGTTGTTAGTAGAGGAAAATATATCCAGCAATAAGTGGCCTTTAGGCAGAATTATTGAAGTATATTATGGTAATGATAAGAAAATTCGCGTAGTTCAGGTAAAAACTCAGAATGGAATTTTTAAAAGATCGATTAGTAAAATATGTATTTTACCTATGCCTGAAACCCATAGTACTTAAAAAAAAAAAAGTGTATATATATATATGTGTGTGAGAGAGTTATATTGTTTTTTTCTTTCAATTTTATATTTAAGTAACACATATAGTGAACTTTTGTATTTATTTGTGTAATTAGTGTACTTAGTAAAAAAAGAGTTATTATTGAATGTGAAACATGTCAATGGGGGCCGGTATGTTCCATGTAGGCAGACGATACCATGCTACCTAAATTAAAATGTCAGTGTTGAGAAACTGAAGAGAAGTGAAATGTTTTTTCTGTTTTTATTCTAAAGTTGTTTTTGAGATAAATGCAGACGATAATGCAGCAGTGAGCTGCGAGTGAGTGTTATTCCTTTAATAAAGAGTTTTTTAATATAACCAGTGCCTATGAAGAATTGTGTTGCGTGTGCATTTAATAATTAACAGTTGTGTTTCGTAGATTTAAAAGTCAAAATAATTTAATGATATTTACTTTTTTAAAATACATACACTATTTTTTTTGGTAAAATTTTTATTTTTTTACAACTAAGCATGTAAAAGTTATCTTCACGACAGCTGTTGTAAGTGTACACATTTTTTAGCTAAAAAAGGGTATGTATAACCTTGAATTTAAAAATAAAAATTTCTTGAAAAGAATGAAAAACAATGCTATTCGATTATGTATTTGTATAAAACTGTAATTGTAAATTAAATGCGTCCGTCATTTATATTATTAAATATTAATAAATGTTAACATTTTCAAAAGAAGTCTGGAACTGTTTTAATTGAGATTGCATTCGGCTGTTAAAAATAAAACAAAAATATATATTTCCATGAAAATTTTATAAAATATGGTAAACAGGAATATTGTCAATAATATAAACTGTTGAAAATTATTGACACACATAGAATTTTGTATTGTTTATTCTTATTTTCATTTAAAATGTAAACAACTGTGACAATTATTAAAAATTAACATGATGAAAATATTTTTTAATAATTAAAGAGGCGACATAAACATATCACTTATTTTCACATATAAACGTTAAGTTTTAATGCCAGATATTTTATATTAATTAAATCTACTGATGTAATTTATGATTTAATGTTAAATCATTATGTAATAAATATTTTAACGCATATATTACTTATATATTTTTACTAGCTGTTACCCGTGACGTCGTTCACGTAGCATAAAAAAAGATAAACGCTTTAATTAAACAAAACATTTCATTACCAATAATTTTATATATGTATAACACATATCTTATTCTAGGCTATGCAGTAGTTTATTTTATTTTATTTTATTTTATTTTTTATATGTATATAGCGGACTTAAAGAACTCAGTGAAATAAATGGAAAATGTGTTAGATAATATTAATGATGCGAAAATGAAATTGCAACCATTTATACTGTAGAACACCTGTAACGCACTCCAATGGTACAGAAATCATGTTGTAGTGCATTTCAGAATTCCATATCAAAGAAAGAAAAATCATGTATTAAACTTAGGTAATAAAAAAAATATCCAACATTTCCATAGTACATAACTTCGCCGGCCCATTCTTTTCTGCATCTGTGTATGTGATCTATTGTCTTGTAAATATTCTAAATACAATGTTAAAATTTTGCTTAGTTAGAAAAAGTATAACGAAGATTAAAATTCACCTTTAGCAATTTCTAATAATAGACAGAAAAGTACTTGAATTCTTTTGTACAGTCCTGTATATTACGTGCAAATATTTATACGACCGCATATTTAGCTTATATTATTCAAGCAAAAAACCCGATTCAAATTATTGAATTCATATTTCCGGGAATCGCTTTTGCACAGGTGACTATATATCCAGTTTATTGTATAGTCCGATACATGATTTATTTAAATTCTACAAACATCTCTTATTATACCAAATGTAGCTGAACTTCAGGGTGCATTAGTTTTCTTAAAACACATACTATAATTGAAAAAGCTCTTCAGCAATCTTTTCTAATAGACCATACTTTGGATACAATATCTGAGATCTGGACACAGGTCCAAAATCTTTTATGCGTCTCTGTAAATGAACTACAAATGTGATGCAAATCATACTTTACTGCAAGCATATTAGTAAATTTCAGTATTTATCATTGTATTGATTATCTCAGTATATAAATTTCATCATGTTTGAAATAGTGCAACGCAATTAAAATACGCTTGGGAATATTTTTCCTCGTAGACTATTATATTACCGAACATTTTTCTGTTATCTTGTAAAAGAATGTTAAACCCTTTCTCCCCATTTTCTACAGAAATCCTGTTTTAGTACACTTCAGAAACTGATATAAATTTCAATATTATTAAAATAACCTTAATAAAAAAAAATTATTAAAATATGCTGCAAATGGTACTTTTGAGCTCACTGTACGCACACTATAAGTACTATACTTAACATATTCAATAGTAACCATGTTCTTGTGAACCTTAAAAATGCATGTAAATTTCATTACATTTAAAATTATGTAACATTATCAAAATTCACCACAAATGATTTTTTCGCCGTATATCATAATGTAAAGTCTCATTTTGAGTGCTCCTGTGATTCAGCTATAATTGCTACCTGGTTCATTTTCAATGCCGCACATGCTATAGCAAATCTCAATAACGTATGTTATTTTCGTATGAATCCCACTATATTTACTCAAGTTGAAACATGGACAAACAGACGGCAGACCTCAGGCACTCGGCATCCGGTATACAGACAGGTTGAAGTCGTAAACACTTTTAGACCATGTTAGAAAGTGTCAAAAATGGGGTAGTTTCCGTAAAACGAAAAAAAAAAAAACGGAATTTTTGAAAATTTAAAAACATATTTTGTTTCAGATATGACGTTACATTGATATTTTTTAAAATTCTTAACGGAAAGTATTCCTGTGACGTCACAATTGGTAAAAAGTTGCATTTTATAGACTCGAACCGAAAGAAAGAAAAAGGTTTATTTTTATTACGGATTAATGTCTGGAAAAACTTCTAAAGTGTTCATACTCTTGTAAAGTGGGAACTTATATTCTTGTGAAGTCTTCTAAATGTAAAAGAAATTTTATATAATCGTCTGCTTGATATAAGACGAAAAACAGTATTCCTCTGACGTCACAATTGGTAAAATCGCGGTTTTTAACCTCGAACCGAAAAACAGAATAGGGTCCATTTATTTATTTAATTTTCTTTTATCACGTGAAAATCTTTCAGTTAAAAATTAATTACAGAAGAGAAATAATTATTCCGGTTTTTTTATTTTTTTGGCAACGAAAAAAGAAAGATGATTAAATATTATGGAAAATTTTTCAATTTATTCTGTATGAAAAATAGTGAAATGTTGAATTATTAAGAAAAATATTTGAATAAAATAAATAAAAATTAGCCTATGTTCATTTCAGACCAATAATCTGTCTATATTCAAAAATTCAAATACATTAATCCATCCGTTTTGAAGCCAAGTTCATTCCAATTTTCGGACACACTTTCACATTTATAATATATATAAGGATATACATGTCTACAAATTTTTCAGGAATTTCAAAAATGCGTAATAATATGGTTATCTAACTTTTCTTTTATATTAACTGGTGGAATAAAACAAAAAAATGTGTCTTTATACTAACAAACTTATAATACGTATATAAGTTGATCACCATTTCATGATTATATAACATTAATTTTAAATGCCACACATTAGTTTTTAAAGCATTAAAGTGATTTTTTTTATAACTACAGTACTGTTTTAGTTAAATAAAAAATTAAATCTAATACATTTTCATTTTTTTAATTATATTAAAAATCCATGACTTAGACATATTCAAAATTTTTCGTATTTCATCATAGTACTTATAAAGCAAATCTATTTTCAGAAATATAACCCTGACACAAGAGTAACATATTCTGAAAAATATAAGTAGTAGCTAATAAAAATAGGTTTCGAATAAACCGCTGAAATATTATAGCACAATTTGACATTTTCAAACAAATAAAAATAATAATAATATTTAATTACTTTTACAAATGTTAATTTTAAAATGAGACTATACTTTGATTCCAATACTTTCTCTTTCGGAAACGAGTAGCAAAATTTTAAATAGAAATTAAATCCTTATCTTTGAAGCTAGTAATGATTTTTATTTTTCAGTAGTGTTCTAGTTTATCGATATATCTATTTTTTATTATTCATTTATTTAAAAAATACGAAATATTGTGTTGTATTTATAGTACATCTGCTATACGGTGCCATAGACAGCAGGGACCAGCGCCGTTAACACATGAGTATCGGTTGCATTATTTCCGAATAATAATTATAATGAATTACGAAAAATCTTATTTTACTCCGAATTTCCTCGATTGGTATATCAAAGAATAGGATGAATGATTATGATTGGCTGTTGCCTTCTACTTTCCTATAGGCTGTTCCATTAGCTTGCTCATTTTTCTGCCTTTTCATTTCAGTCTTTCCAATATATTCATAGTAAGTGCAAGTCATCTTTGCGACTGACGAAGAAAGTCTCAGTTTTTTGGAAAGGCCTTGCTCATTTTAGTATATTTTATGGTGTTTTAAAGAAGTATTCAAATAAAAAATTGCTTATTTTCTGATTAATTTTTAAATCCATTTTTGCTCTCAAACGCTTTCAATTGAAAAGTTTTCTTATTTAGGAAATGTTTAGTGTGCCATATTGCTCAATTTTTTTTTTATAAAGGCAGAATATATCTCAAAAAAAAGTTGTCGATTTGGGCATTTCGAACACAAATTCCCGAAACGACCGTGATTGAAAAATTCAGGATGTATTCCAATAACAATTTGCTTATTTTATGACTCATTTTTAATTTCGATTTTGCTGTCAAACGCATTCATTTCACAGTTTCTCTTATTTAGGAACTATATATTGTGCCGCATTGGTTGATTTTTTTCATTAAGTCAGAATATATTTTTTAAAATGGTGTCAAAGTGAGCATTTTAGTCGAATTTTGTTTAAAATGATTCTGATAAAAGCAGCTCAAAAAATAAAATTAAATTTCTTCAAAATCGGCCAAATAAAGTTGTTAAATTAGATTTTTCGCTAATCAAAATTTATTTTTTGTTGTTGATATGAGCAATAATTTCGAAATGTTCCTCCGCCTATAGGCCATGCCGAGAGGGATTTTTTGTTTAGTAGATTGTTTTAATCTGTATGCTGTATCTTCAGAAAAACAATTCAGTTTTGCGAAAAAGCCTGTACATTGAATATTAAGTAAAATGTCGTCAACATATTTTGGATCTTTTATAAAATTTCAAAGACATTTGTTTGGAAAATACCTTTCTTTCTTTCTAACCGATGACCAGGCCCCTACCTACCGAGTTTTCTCAACTTAACGGGTTAGATACCTGGTATTGGGGCGGACGACCGCCTAACTGCCACGTAGTGGCAATAAAGTTTGCTTCGCATGCCATCATTTCTGCAGTATTTGCTTGTCGTTGAGTATACTTTGTTTCGCTTGTTAATTAGTGGTACATCCTGATGTTTGAACTGCAAATGGCTTCGCAAGATGGTCTCGTAATTTAGAGCCTTGATCACATGACGAGACCTTCACCTGGCAAGGCACCTCCAGAGGTATAATTCACAGGTAACTTGGAGGACTTTGCACCCACGACGGATTTTACATGCACCAGGCGCCATTAGCGTACATGATGGAATTTTAGCCGGCAAAGTGGGGACGATCTACGCAGACAAGTGCCGAGGTCGGCTGATTGTGGCTAACGTTACTGGACTGAGTGGTTTATTGCCTTTGTGAATGTACTGAGTTTGGCACCGCACATCACTCCCACTCGCCGTGCCAGGTAAAATGGGGCTGGAGCTAAAATTTTTTTTTGAGCCGAGACGGTGGCATGTCCTTAGCAGACAACAGGGGGGACAATTTTGAGGGAGATTTAGAAAAATAATAACCAAAACTAAAAAAGCCGATATGCTAAGTAGTGCCAGAGAAGGGAGAATTTTTGGGCCGAAATGCAAGGCAGTCGAATCGCTGCTGGCGGTGACGAGATCCCTCCTTTCTACCGTATCCCAAAAAAGAAAAAGAAAAAAAAGGTGCTCCATGGGCTGTCCCATTGGAGCGGGTCCGGTAGCTCGTGCGGACAGAGTCCAAATGCACCTAATAAAGAGGCGTACTGTCACTAGAATAAAACAAGGGAAAAAAACGAAAAAGAAAAACCCCGAACACGTTTCGGATCGCGCAAAGTCCCTTGAGTCTCTGCGTTGATGAGGTCAACGTGTGCGGTTCCGGGTAAGTGGGTAAATAGGTTGCTTCCAATTGCTCTTCGGACCGCACAGAGTCCCGAGGTCAACTTGAAAGCCTGAGAGGCGTTAGCCCACTAGGGGGATTCCAGAACGGTGTCGGACCGGCCAGAGTCCCTTGAGTCTCTGCGTCTGTGAGGTCAACCTGTGCAGTTCTGGTGCAGTGGACTTGGTTGGTGCTCCCGAATCTCATCGGACCGCACAGGGTCCCTTGAGTCCCTGCGTCGATTAGGTCAACTTGAAATTTTCGGGAGCCAAGTCCTAGGGGAGGGAATCCTGGAAGGTAAATGGGTTAGTAACATTGCTATTGTTCAAAAATTAAACAGATAATTCACTTAACCCAAGCACACCCCGTGAATTCCCTTTTGATTTTTTTTTTTTTTTTTTAGTAATATATATCTTATGTTGTTTGCATCTGGACGGACAAGCAGTTAGGCGGGGGCGGATGAAGCTTTTTGATTTCAGCTTGCAGATGTCTTTTGACGTGCTTGCAATAGTATTATTGCGGGGCACCTGTTTCGGGCCGTGGATACTGCTGTTACTGCACGACTACCGCTTACTGCTGTGATCATAAGACATATCATTATTTTAGCATTTTATGTTTTTTTATTATAGGCCGTAGGGTTTTAGACCTAGACCATTTTTCCTTTAATAACATATAGGACGGACAAGCAGTGCCGGAGGCGGGTGAAGCTTTTCACTATGTCATGCTGTGCGACTTGCAGATCCGTGATGTCTTGCTACGTGCATGCAGGAAGTTCCTGCGGGGGTTGTTTTCCTGTTTCGGACTTTGGATACTGCTGATATCGCACGACTACCGCACACTGCTGGGACATAAGACAAAATACACTATTTTAAATTTTTTTTTTGTGGTGATAGGAATCCTAGGCCGTTTTATAATTTTTTTTCTTTTTTTTTTTACATATAATAACATATAACACAAAAATGCGCGCGGGTACATGAAGGATTATTTGGAACTCTACTGAGTACTAGTCTGTAATTTCATTAGTTTTTATTCATATAAAAAAAAAAACATCACTTCTCATACCTTATCCAAATTTCAATTTGATCTTATGCATTATGTAAATTTAAATAAAATTTTAATAACATTACATGAAACATTTGATTACTATGAAATCAAATTTAAAATTTATGTTGTAAATTTCACTGTGTTTATGTACCATATTTTCCCTGAAGTACAATATTAGAGAATATTAAATGCCTGGGATATTCATAAAAGGTATACTGTATATATTGCAGAGAACAGATTAAAAATCACAAAATATTATCTTGCGTTTACTTTTATATACAATACTTTCCTATTTTGATCGATTTGCTGTTTAAATAAATACCTTTATTTATTCAAAAAATACTAAGGGAAAACTCTAAGATGAAAAATGGGAAATCGATTTGCATTCATACTCGACAGCTTATCTTACACTTTTAAATATTCAATTTCACTGATTTATATCTCTTTTTTTATTCCGTAAATTGAGATATTTATCTTGTAACAGATAAAATCTGCATTTTGATGGAAAAAAGCAATTCAAATATACATATATTCAAATATAACAATAGAGTATTATTTCACATGAGATTTTATGAAAGTTCAAACTTGCATTAAATTTCTAATACAACTGTTTTTTTTTTTTGTTTCATTTTCTTTTTTTTTTAATGCATGAAATTGTCACATTAGTTTTATAACATGTTACTCTATGCTGTAAATACTCTGTAAATTTACTAAAATTGCTCTAGGGAACTGGGATATCTAGAACTTTTTATGTAACTGTAACAACAAAAAATAATGTAACAGATACACGCTTTCGGAATAAATGAAAAAATATGTAAAATTACTAAGTATTTTCTCGTTAACTGAGATTTCTGTAACATTTCTATTTACCTGCAACCCGCGTTATTCGTAAAATTACGGTAAATTTAGTAGACTTTTTGTAAGGTTACAGAAATATATACCTTTATAAAAACTATTTCTGAAGATTATTATATTTTCTGTACAGCGTGCATATAACATGCTTGTAATGATTTAGATTTTTGTAACTTTATGTATGCATAACCACAGAATTATTTTTTACAGTGTAAAGATATAAAAATTGCCTTACTGCTAATTCATAAGAAAACGGTTTCATCTGCTTCAATAATCAACATGAATTAAAGTCCATATTGCACTAATGATGAAATAAAAAATGCTTACGAAAAATTTAAAATATTACTATTAATAGTAATATATGCAATAAAAGTAGAACTGAAAAAAAAATACAAAATATACTGCTTAGTATGTCAAACTAAAAAATCTGCATCAAAATCACTATCCTAGTAGCTGTGTAGCTAAATATCATTCCTAAAGCAGCAGCGTTAAATGGTAATTATTGAATGTAATCACGAACTGAAAGCTGTTTCATAAAATAAATAAATAAATAAATAAATAAATAAAGAGGAAAGTCTGCTCTATTTATGCCTAAATTATTATTGGACTCATATATGTATTTACATGTCATAAATATATATTTTTATAAGTGTTCGAAATTAAAAAGTATTAAATAAAACAAGTTTCATAAAGTAACAAAAGTTTTGCACGATAAATGATAATGACTGAATTCCTTTGCATCATCGATTTCTATTTAATACTCTTGAATGTGTGATGCTTTAAACAAGTTTGAAATAATAGCATATGTTTCTTGCGAAAATATAAAATAATACAATATTCCACAGGTATACATAAGGCAAAGTAAAATAGATTTAAAAAAATAACATTTTTTGTATGTATTGACGTAGTAAAGAAACTTTGCAATTTTTAAGAACAAATGTCTTCGCAAGATCTTGTATTCAATTTTTCTGTAGTAATATATATATTTAAAAATTTTATATAATAAATCAGACCAATCATCACAAAATGCCTAATAAGACTAAATAAGTTGGAAGCATCTACCATCCCTTCCTATCCTTTATAGATATACCATGTGCTACAATGAGTATTTGAAAATATTTTCTTAAAAAATCCATTTCAAAAAACATATTAACAAGGTACACATTAAAGTAAAGAAAAATATATTTTACACATGCAATCACATTAAAAAATTACTACAATGCTTACGTATCAGAAATAATGAAGTATATTTGGTATAGAAGACATTTACAATTCCATGGGAAATATAAACTTTGTAAAGCTGGTTAAAGGTACATTAAAAAGCATATGTTATCGTGACAAAACATATGTGATCGTGACTTAAAAAAAGCTGGTAGGTACAATAAATTCATTAAATATAAAAAAAGTTCAGAAGATGGGAAAGATTTTCAAAAATAAAATAAAATAAAACAGAGCTAGTTCAAACGTACGCTTCCATGCCAGAGTAACTAGTATTAAATATCTGAAGAACCATGTACACAAGAAAATAATAAAATTTATATAATATTTATTTAGGAAAATATATGGTATTTTAATGACTTTATATGTTTCAAAATGAATTAAACTATCTAAATTTAAAAGAATATGTAACTAGTCCGAAGTGACCATCCCAAATCTTTCTTCAATCTCATTAATGTTAATAATGTAAAAACAAACTCTCGTAAAGCTAAAATTGTATATCAATCTATGACCATCGTGAGGATTCTAATGGTACGAATTTTCGTACATTATTTCTTGAAATATTACTACTGTTAATATTGGAAAAATGTCGAAAAAAAAACAGAAAAAATAGCTGTTGTGCAACTCACAGTTAAATATAATCAATAAATTGCCAAAAACTATTAGCAACAAAGAGATTATTAGTGTTTTTTTTTTCTCTTAAATAAGCGTAATTAGCAAATTATATCTAAATGAGCAATACAGTACACTCCCTCAAATCTGCACAACTTGAGATTAATGATTATGTTAAATTTAGATTTTTGCGGATTTGTCATTGCTTTATTTATATTTTTAATAAAAAAGAATACTGCCCAGTTAAACTGAAGGCATTGAGCTCACAGGCTACAAATACTAATTGCACATTAAAGCTTTATATTTTCAAGGGTTAATTCCGTTCGAAAAAAAAATTAAGAAGGGGAAACAGCTCTCCCCTTTTCTCTTTTTTATACTTAATCATTGAACCTCCTATACTATCAAAGACATGCTTTATCATATAAAAAATCTATATCCAAAATTCAGAGCAAATTAGATAATTCTTAATAAAAACCCATTTAGCATTTATATAATTTAAAAAGAGTTATCCCCCTCTTTTATACTTAACCATTAAACTTCCAAAACTATTCAGAGATTTGAACGAAATCTGAAAATTCTGCTTGAAAAATCCATTTGTAAAAATTAATGGGGGGGGGGACATTAGAACCCCTGTTCCCCTTATTTATACTTATTCAATGAACACCTAATAACAGTCACGGAATCGCCTCATCAGAATGATCCTAATCTAAATTTTGAACGAAAATTAATTCTGCATGAAAATCCCATTTATATCAACTAACGGGGGGGGCATTAGAGCCCCTGTTCCCCCTATTTATACTTATTCAATGAACACCTAATAACAGTCACGGAATCGCTTCATCAGAATGATCCTAATCTAAATTTTGAACGAAAACTTAATTCTGCATGAAAATCCACTTTATATCAACTAACGGGGGGGGGTGAGCATTAGAACCCCTGTTCCCCCTATTTATACTTATTCAATGAACACCTAATAACAGTCACGGAATCGCCTCATCAGAATGATCCTAATCTAAATTTTGAACGAAAACTTAATTCTGCATTAAAATCCCATTTATATCAACTAACGGGGGGGGCATTAGAACCCCTGTTCCCCCTATTTATACTTAATCAATGAACACCTAATAACAGTCACGGAATCGCCTCATCAGAATGATCCTAATCTAAATTTTGAAAACTTAATTCTGCATGAAAATCCTATCTATATCAACTAACGGGTGGCATGAGCCCCCCGTTCCCCCTCTTATACATATCGAATGAACTCCAAAAACTAATCAGGGAAGCGCCTTGTCAGGATATACATACATACAAAATTTCAAGTGGATCGGATATTTTTATCATGAGTTATCGCGTTACGTACATACGAACATACATACAGAACGGACGGGCACATAAGCTCTCAGGCTATGATAGCCTGTGAGCTAAAAATAATATTTATCAAGATAAACCTGAATCTAAAATTTGCTAAAAATTCGTTCATTAGTTCTTGAAAAAGTGTTATATCGGGAATCGGGCAAAATTGTGCATTGAAGTGTCACCTATTTAGCGATAGAAACCAAAACGTAAATAGAATTATTTCATATCAGATACTAACTCAATTCGTAGCTTTCTCATAATCCGTGCATTAATTCTTGAGACAGAGCTTATGCAGAAATCCTGAAAACTACAGCATAGCAGACATACCTTTTGAACTATTTACACTAAAATGCAAATAACATTCATTCATGTCGAGAACTAACTGAATTTGAAGTTTGATGAAAATCCGAGAATTAGTTCTTGAGTTAGAACTGTCGCGGAAATTGTTAAAAAAGGCAGCACAGCAGCACCACATGTTGAGTGATTTACACCAAACTGTAAACAGCATCCTTTCATGTCAAAGTCTAACAGAGCCTGAAATTCAATGAAAATTTGTGCGATTGTTTATGAGATAGAACTGTTTCGGAAATCGTAAAAATTGGCAACCTTACAGCGCCACCTGTTGAGCGATTTACACCATACACTAATCATCATTAATTCATACCAAGAACTATCCGAATATATTTTTAATTAAATTCTGTTCATTAGCTCTTGAAATAAAGCATCCACAAAATTTATGTCACATACAGTTGGGCTGACAGACAGATAAACAGAAAGATTCACAAACACACATTTTGTAAAAATATCTTTTTTTTTAACATTTGATCCCTAAAATGTGTAAATTCATTGAAAACCGAAATTCAAAAATTTTTATGAATCCAATACATTCTTCTTGTAAAGTTAGTAAATAAAAATTTTGCTGTAAACGTTTGTTATCATATTCCGCTCTTGTTCTTTATAACAATAATAATTAATAGATATATTTAATAATAGGTTAATTTTTATCTAATACTTAGTGTTTTTTTATTTCATAATATTCTCATTATAATTTTAAAAATTATACGTTTTAGAATTTTATTATGAAGAACAAGAAAGTAATTCAAACTAATACCAATTTTGAAAATAAATCTATACAATTTTCCGAACGGCATTTTCTCGATTTAACATGTATCTGTAGATATATTTCATTAACTAAATAAAGGAACAATTTAATAATGTAATATGCGATTATTATACCAAATAGACACGAAGAATATTATGATTGTGGTCTATTTTACTATAAATTTATGGATAAGTTTGAATAAATAACTCATATTCTGCGAAAGATTTGTAAACTATGTTAGTAAATAACAGACCGCAGTGCAGCATTGTAAGTATATTAAATAAATCACACTTACATGCTAGAATATTAGAAATAAGTAAATAGTTAGATCACGTACATATATGTATTAGTAAATCCAAATTTGCTTGTCTATTAATAATAAATGGAATAAATCAATGCTCAGAATGCTTAATCCGTTACACATTAAAGCAATCAATATACTGACCGTTGTGCGGGATGAATAGAATACATAAATAAATTTAGAGAAAGAAATAACGCATCTACGACTTTTTCTTTTCAATGGACACTTTTTAAAAGTAATGAATTGAAGAAAATTATCGGCTGAAATTTCTGTGTTCTTCTTTAAAAAATGATTTTAAATAACAAAAAATAAAAATAAAAATAAAAATAAAAATAAAAAAATAATAAAAAAAAATAAAATAATAATAATAATAATAATGATTTTTACCGTGTTTATAAAAAAATATAAATAAAGTTGCATTAAATACAGTACGTGTTTAAACACAGCAATGTTTGAATATGCATGTCACAGAATTGGAAAAAAATATCATTTTATATCCACATATACATTTATAGCTTTGGAATGATAACAGATGAAAAAATATTTTAAGAAATTCAAAAGCATTTGCGAATAAATTATGTTTTTGACTGATAACATGTGAAGATTTACAAAAATAGAGTAAGACGCAATTTCCAGAATTCGCAAATTTTGTGAATGTCTCATTTTCTATTGCATTACAAAAAAGTAAATTTTAAGACATGGAATTTTATGGAATATAAAAATATATATTTATCAAATTTAAGTTACTAAGTGAAATGATGCATTTAAAATGAAATGAAAGAAGCAACTACACGTAATTAAAAAAAGTTTTTCAACGCTGCAATGCATTGTACTTGCATTTCATTTTCAATGCATAGGGAAATCATGCGAATTCACAATAGAAAATATTATTCGTATAAAAAAATATGTATATTTTATATGTAATGTCAAACATATGACCTTTTTTTTTAATCTGTCATTTGCAACTACGTATGACAAATTTCCTTTTTTTATTTAATTTAAATCAATAAAAATATATAAACAAACAAAAAGAAAATATACTTAGATATACATATTAGATATACGGTACTCAAAACATTTAGGGGAGCATGTGGTTTAAGCAAAATTGCTCAAATACTTAAATCTATAAGTAACATCAGTTATAACAATTTAATTATATAACGTAGACATTATTTTGTGTTCAAACAACGTTGTGGCAGTTTTTAAAAACCGCATATGCTTCCATCTACATTAATGACACTATATTTCATAATGAGATTTTCCTTAAATCATGCAAGACATACTTTTATGATTTATAGATCTAACTAAGCATTTTTTATATCCTAATTACTTTTACTGAACCGTTTTGTGAGAATCGTTACAGCTTTTTTTCATACATAGCTACATTTTTATTGCTGCGTTTGTTTTAATCTGACAAAACGATATTTTAGACTTTGTTAATTCATTGCCTCGAGCTGGAGTTAATGAAAGAGACGTGTTTCGTGTAAATCGAATGATGTGTTTTCGATTTATTTTAAGCTGAATGTTTTGGTTTAGTTTATGACAGCCGATTATCTACGCGAGATACATAGTCACAAAAGAAGTTGCCTACTTGGGGTTATTTCTAAGGGTACCTAACCAAGGGTCGAAGAAAACCACTGAAAATTCCGAAAGATTTGGCCGACGGGTGCTTTTGGTTAAGAACCCAGATCCTGCTGTTTACTTTAGATAGAATGCAAAACATTGGTTCTCGAATGATTCTGTTTATCGTCAATACCGCAAAATAGGCGCAATTGGAGAGCGAAAAATTTCCCTGTTGCATTTTCTTCAATCCTATGCTGTGCTCGATTTTTTGTACCAATGTTTCAACTAAAATACTTTTATCATGATATTTCTGTTATTTTACGGTTACTAAAAACTCTCGATTTGAACATCCTGCGTCAGTTTATGACAAAGAAGGATGTTTTGAAGAATATATTAAAGTCCTACAATAAACATCATGAAAAAGCCTCTCTAATACCCTGATTTGTCTAACTGTACTGTTTTTGTTTCTAGTCTCTACGTGAAGGAAAAGACGTACTGAGAAAAGCGGGAAACTTTTGCCGAATTCAGACAGTACATGTATAAAATAGCGAAGAGCATTCCTGGTGAATCGTTAATACAAGCTTCTGCAATTTGTGTTGATTGGATGACTGGATGACGTTCAGATTTCGCTATGTTGTTTTTGTAATTGCTCAATATATTGATGATATTACTATTAAGTCTTTGAAGAGTTCTTCGCAACATATTAATTTTTTTTGTACTTATAATCGCTAGTTTTTACAGTTTTTTTTATACTAAATTTAAAATTTTGCGTGACAAAAAAAATTGGGATTTCAAAGTATTTATTTATTTATTGAACACACTATTCTTACTTGCGTGCTTGACATGAAAGCCTATCAGTCATTCTCAATATGCAAAGCACAAAATAGTACAATGAAATTTAAAACAGCAGAGAAATGCCTCTGGGAGCTCTATAGAGAGTGTGCAATGAACCAAGCGGTACCTATACCACAGCCGACTTACGCTCTCAAGCCGACCTATACTAGCAATCAGCGGCGTGGTGCCTTAACCACTCAGTCATGGTGGGCCAATTTTCAAAGTAGATAAATACCGCTTTTTGTTTTCCTTTATTCAAATTTAAAAATAAAGTCACCTGTTATTTTTTATTTTATTTTATTTTATTTTATTATTATTTTTTTTTTTTTGACAGACTGACCTAATACGTTTTTGTAGATATATGATTGTTTTATCTTACAGATTTTGAATTAAAAACTTGATCCAAAATGAAAGTTCTAGCAATATTCTGCTCTCGATGCACACTTTATGCATAGAATAAAATAATAGTTAATATTCCCGCAGTGTAAGCATAAATTTACCTTTTTTATTATATGTAGATATATATATTTTTTTTGCATGTGATATGAAAGTTTTTTTTTGAGGGGGGGGGGCTACGATTACATGTGTACTGCAGATAATACTGCTATTAAAATTAACAATAAAATAAATTTATGAAATAATTTAAAATAAATATTTTAATAAATAAAGAACAATTACTTGTAATTTTAAAAAAGCTTATATAAGAGTAAGCAAGCATTAAAATTTTTTCAAAATACTTATATTGTTATATAAAAACATTGCAAAGTACTTAAATAAAACCACATAAAATAATTTATGATATGATAAATAATTAAATCAGGACCAGTGTTAAATACTTCTTAAGAACACCATTGCAATATAAAATTCCATATTTTATTATTATGTATAAGAAAAATTAAGTAAAGTGAAATGAAATGAAAACAAAAACAGAACTTCTTGAAAAAAACTGCATAAACTTTTTATTAAAGGCGTAGGAAGTTTCAGAAGAATTAGTCTTTCTTCATCAGGCGCTTATAACAGTGATACTACTTTGAAAACAGCTTTGTATAGCTGCTATTTTCAAAGTATAAGGGTATGTTCTGTCCCGTATGAAGAAAAACTACTTCTTTCGAAACACTGTTATAATTTTTTGTATCAATTTGAAGCATTACTTTTGGTATTTATAAGCATAAATTGTTGTTCATTACTATAATTATTACGTACTCATTCATTAAACTATTCTTACTAAATATACTGTTATATCGGTTTATTTCAATTTTAATCTAAAAACAGGATTTTTTTTTAGCAGAATCTGTTTAATTAATTAAAATTTAAAATGCACAGTATGAATGAAATGCAGTGCTTCTTAAAAGTATATGAACAGGCGATTTTTAACCGACTTCAAAGAGGAGGTTATGATTTCGACCTGTATGTATTTGTTGTTCACGCATAACTTTTGCAAATATGAACCTATTTTGATAATTCTTTTTTTGTTTGAAAGCATATGAGGCCCATGTGGTCCCATTCGAATTTCATAAAAATCTGATAATTAGAACTTTTTTAAAAATAAAAACTTTAAATTTCAAATTCATTTTGAAGCAATCGACCAATTAGAAGTGTTCCTTTTGCATGCTTTTATGTTACACTTACATAGACACACGATCTTTTCACTGTTAAAAGTTGGAAGTTTTTGCTGCATCGTTACTCCACCGCTTTTATTTAATATCTCTATTTTGACCAATGAGAATTCACCATACTACAATGAAGTAATCATTTTCTATAAAAGCAATGGATAGACGATAAAGTAAAATTTTCAAATTTTTAACAGTGTTCAAAGTGTAAAATCCTAACTGGACGAGGGCTAGGATTCACATAAATTTTGCGCTGTTTGCGAAACGCGATTTATTAACAAGAAAATTTATTTAAAACATTGAAAAATTTGCTAAAATTCAGGCTTCTGATTCGTTAATCTGGTTTCGATAACAGCGCAAATTCTACCTGGATTCCGGACAATTTCTCTTATGCAAGAAACCGGAAATATAGCATCTAGGGGATATAGTGTGGAAATCGGCTAACTAAGTCCTTTTCAGAGCAACTTACAAAAGTAACCAATGTTACCGACCGATTATAGGGCATTACGAAAGCAAATTGTGGCATCAATAAGAACTATTCTGTTGAATTGCAGTTGACGTTCACACTTCGCTTTGATTTTCATTTCGTACTTGTCTACAATCGGTAAATGGTCGGTAAGTAACTGGTAAGTTGTGCTGAACACGCCCTCTGTAACACTAACGCTCTTATTCACCTACTGCTTCAACCCCAAGTTATACCGAAAACCTCGGACGAATGCTCAAAAAGTGTTCACCTCTAATCCTGATTGGATGTCTTCTTGATAATGTCCAATCAAATGTTATTGTGAATTTCATATGAGCAGTCAACCGAGGTTTTCTAGGTTGAGGTAGGTGGTGAATACGAACATTAAAAAAAGCGCTAGAATGTTCTATTCTTTAAATGTGCAACAATGCTAATGAAATTTAAAGATAGAAGAGATATCTGCAGGACATTTTCTAAAAATGCAAGAATTATTGCTAGTCTAGATAATGTATCACGAAAATGCCGCAGATGTCGCTGTGATCGACACTTTGAAATTCAGTAGCATCGTTGCATATTTAAAGGATACAAATTTTTAGCACTGCTTCCATTGTAAAAAAATGAACCTTTTTGCTGCATCGTCACTCAATCGCTTTTATAGGAAACGATTACTTCGCTCTATTATGGAGCATTCTCATTTGTCAAAACAAAGAAATTCTATAAAAGCGATGGAGTAACGTTGCAGCAAAAGGGTCAAATTTTTTACAGTGTCGATAGCAGATTTTCACTCCATGTATTCAAGACTCTCTCCTTCGAACAATGAAAAGTTCTCAAAAATGAAGGCTTATGATTGGTCATTCTTGTTTTGCTTAACAGCGAATAATCCTTCTGGATCCTAACCACTGTTGAAGAGATGCTAGTTTTTTTCAAAGTACGAAATCTTAGCTGGAACAATTCTCGTATCCACCAAAGTGAAAGATCCACATCGATCCAGACATGAGAATTAGATATCGAAAAGCAAAAATTCATCTCTAAAGAGCCTTACACGTTAAAGCAAGAATGTCTGTGTATCAGGGTGCTTGTTATGCCGGATTCACAAAGTAATTAAAGTACATTGCTATGTGCTAGATTTACATTTGGACAAATATAAATGACGAAAAATTTTGATAAGCTTACCATTAAAGTTAAGCCAGTTAACTTCTTTCATCCATAAAACAAACTCGTTCAGGCGACTACCGCCAAGTTCTGGAATAAAAATTCTTAAATTTTCTGTACTTTGGAAAACCGCGTTTATGAAAGAACATTCTTAATTTCAAATATTGCTACTTTCATATAGACGAACATTTCGAATTACTTTGCTATGCATTGAATCATAGAAGTAACTTGACGCGCTCTGATTGTGTACGCGTACTTCAAACTGTAAAAAATCTGACCCTTTTGCTGCATCGTCACTACCCCGCTTTTATAGAATATTTCACTTTTGATCCATGAGAATGCTCCATAATAGGCTGAAGTAACCGTTTTCTATATTAGCGGTGGAGGGACGATGCAGCAAAAGGGTCAAATTTTTAACAGTGTACCCTGTTTAAAATATCTTAAAAAAATACCTCTATTTTTAAAGACTATCTATTTTCTGACCAATGAAAACGCTCCATAGACGTTTTTAGATCGCTCTCATTAGTCAGAAAATAGATAGTCTTTAAAAACAAAGGTAATTTTTCACAATAATTTTAACGTATACTGATGGATTGTCAGCTTTTCAATGCCCATTTACGAAGTCTGCAGATTTCAATGTGGACCTTAAGGCACTACACTAGTATCCGAAAAAGACCCGGATTTAGTGTAAAGACTATGGTGTAGTCTTTTCAAATATCTTTTAATATATTACCATGATTTTTTTTACATAGGATAGACGAGGATGATCTACAACCGGCCTAGTTTTTACTTCTTTGATTTTGCTTATGTATGTTTTATATAATGATAGTTTCAATTTCAGAACCGTTTAAATCGGTTTTGAAATTTAAAATAATTTTTTTAAAAAATCTTAAACCAAAATTGAAAAAGTAAAAACTAGGTCGGTTGTGGAATATTCTCAGCTATCCTATGCAAAAAAAATCACGTAAAAACTTTAAAATTTGAATGAGATATTTGAAAAGAACGCCCCCCATAGACTTCACATTATCATCCGGGTCTTTTTCTGTGCCTAGTGTGCGGCCTTAAAGTTTGCTGGATGCGATAAATTTCCGAAATGTTAAAGCTTAAATGGACAAGTTCTCGCATCCACTAAAGCGAAAATAGACATCGATACCAATCGACATCCTTAAGTTGTTGAAAAGATGAAAACCTTTTACTTTATATTTTGCTCCAGAGGAAAAAATTATCTCTACATATCAATGCAAAATAAAGTGCATAGATATGTGTAGCAAAATTAACTTTAGATTCAGATTTGGTTACTGGATTAGACACCAGAATGATTTCGGATTTTGTTCATGTAGGATTCCTCGATGTGAATATGACGACACATGGAGCACAGTATACGATTGATTGAAAAGATTCTGGACAAAAATGAGTCATCAAGGGGGTCCTTGTGGCCGAGTGGTTAAGACACCACGCTGCTAATCTCTTGAGAGCGTAGGAGATTGTGGGTTCGAATCCCACTGGCTCCGTTGCACACACTCTTTATATGTAGCTCCCGGTTGTACTTTTCTTGTGTCGTAATATTTCCTTGTGCTATCTTGTCCTTGTATGTCCACGAATTTGTAAAATAATATGGACTATGTATTTATGTCTGTGTAGAAATAAAGGATCATTCGGCGTACAATCGAATTCTACCAGGAAATCATCATCAAATTTTATAATAGAAAATGCCTAACATTGCGATACATTGTTAAAAATTTAACTTTTGCTGCTTCATCATTCCATCCCTTTTATGGAATATCTCATATATACACTGTAAAAAATTTTACCCTTTTGCTGCATCGTCACTCCCCCGCTTTTATAAAATATTTGTCTTTTGACCCATGAGAATGCTCCATGATAGGCTGAAATAATCATTTTCCATAAAAGCGATGGCGTGAGTTTCAAATTTTTAGTTGGAACAAAAGCGTCAAATAAAAAATTATTTGGGCATCGAATGCTGTCACGTTCTTATAGAGGCAGCCAAGTACAGGTTATGATTTTCGGATTCCTCGTTGAATCATTTCCGATGCCTTTACTCCATTTATAGGAATTAGATTTTTGTTGTTTACCTATTGAATCACAGAGCGATTTTTGTTAAAATCTTTCTTTTTGCTTTTTCTGACTGAAGGGGGAGTACTTTTGACTACACTAAAAAAGCATTTTACTATTCATTGATACATGGAGTCATTTTGCTGTTTACTCATATATAGAAGCGCTTTGCCGCGCGCTTATATGTAAGGACACTTTACTTGAAGCATTGTCACCTTTCGATAACCACTTCCGATGTCCGTACGATTAGATGTTGACTTTAAGATTTCATGAATGCGGTAGCTTTTCGTCGTGCCAGATCTGAAGAAGTTACCACATCCAGAAAACCTAAAGATTCACAACGATACTAATCGATATTGTAAGTGTCTTTTGAAAAGTTGACAATCAAACAGTGACAAGTAAAGTGAATACATCAGAATTCAGCAAAGTGCGTTCATTAGTAATGCGTTGCAAAGAGCCATCATATGTCAGTACACATAATTATGTATTACGGTATAAATAACTAAAAAGTAGCAAAATAAATTTAACTTTTTCAAAAAAATGTATAACCGACTCCAAAAAAAAGCGCTAAAAAGAATTAAATAATTCTATAAAATTCTCTAATGACAAATCGTTATCCAATAACCACACATTGACTATCATGCACCGGTATAAAACGGTTAAATTTAATATATAGAATTTAATATCCACCAAACATAGGTTTTCCAGAGAATATTTTTTACAAGAGATTAATTTACATATTTTTGATTTAATTTTTGAATATATACATATAAAAAGTAAGGAATTACTTTTTGAAGTTGGTGCCAAACTATCTTAAATATAGTACGAATTTTGGATATATTATGTCTAGTGCCATAAATAAAATGGGGAAATCATTATCGACTATGATTGTTTGGCACCAACTTCAAAAAGTAATTCCTTACTTTTTATATGTATATATTCAAAAATTAAATCAAAAATATGTAAATTAATCTCTTGTAAAAAATATTCTCTGGAAAACCTATGTTTGGTGGATATTAAATTCTATATATTAAATTTAACCGTTTTATACCGGTGCATGATAGTCAATGTGTGGTTATTGGATAACGATTTGTCATTAGAGAATTTTATAGAATTATTTAATTCTTTTTAGCGCTTTTTTTTGGAGTCGGTTATACATTTTTTTGAAAAAGTTAAATTTATTTGAAATAACAGCTCAAAAAACTAATCCATAATCACGAAAAATAAAATAAGTTTATGGAATAATAATATAAGCTAGTTGCAACAAAAATTTGCGGCATAGATTATACAGAATATTTGTAATAAATAAATAAATAAATAAATAAATAATAATTCGAAATAAGCTATCTCTAAAATATATCGACGATGAAGTGAAATACCTTTATTACCATCGAACCCAAAATTTGCATTCTGTGCCAATGACGTAAGTACCTCCAAACATAAAATCACTGCCCGTTCATCAGTTGTCGAAATTTTCCTGTAACGAACAATTCTGTGCATCCGATATAGCTAAAATTTGACGTTTAAAGGTACATTTTTTTTTTTTTTTTTTTTTTTTTGCTAAACAAATTAAGCATAACAGATACTGAAATTATGATTTTTTGAAAGTAACAATGCGATTGCAAAACATCACAAAAATCAACAACAAAAAGAAAAACATTTCTGACAAGATAAATAGATTTTGTAAACAGCTTCAACTCAAAAGAATCCTGTTTGCAAAATTGTAAAGACTAAGCGTTTATTGTAATGAGTACTACTGTTAACCACCACATAATGACAGGCAAAATATCGCAGATGTGTCTCCAAAATATGCTGATATCGCGCCATAGCAAGACAAGCATTATTTTAACTAAGAAACACATGCCCTGGAATGATAAATAGTTAAGTGTTTCGGTAGTGACAAAATAAATTTAATTTGAATGTCCCGGATGTCTGGTCATATTAGTGGCATTATCTTACAATGAGAATCGTGCGAGAACTTTAGTTGATAAAAGAGAGTGTGTTCTCTTGCTGTGTGTGCCGTGGGTTTCTTTTTCTTTTTTTATTCAATAGCAACAGATATTGCTTTTCTTATTGGTCTAAACTGGTGTAAGAAATGTAAGAATATCATTAACACCAATCTACTTCCATGTGGCAGCATCTTAGAAAGGGAAAATTGAAAACCCCAACAGAACAATGCGCCTATTCACAACTCCTACTCAACAACAGTTTAGTTTACGCAGAATTATTGACTGTTATAGACTGGCTAGCCATCAAACCAAACCTAAATAGAATTGAATTTTTTTGGAGGAGTACTTGCAAGAAATCTTTATGCTCATACTCGTCAACTTTCTATCATTCAGAAATTAACTTAACAAGTAGCGCAGAATTAGATCTCTTTACAGCGACGGTTTCTTTAAACAGTAGGAACGGATCAAAAATTTACATTTAAATGCAAAATATTACAAAAGTCTAGATATTTTTCGGACAGCCTATTTAGGTATTTTTTTTAAACATTTAATGCATTTCTTTGCTGTAATAGACTTGTATTGTCATTTCACAAGCTTATTGCTTTTTTTCGTGATTAGGGCTTCACTTTTTGAATTGTTATTACAAACAAATCGCCTGTTCGTATACTTTTTAGACGCACTATATTTATAGGGAAAATACTTTTCTGAAATGTTTAACAACTATGGTGATTTCATATAGTTTATACTTTAATTTTTCTGTTTTTGAAACAATATTAAAGGACTATTGCTGTCTGAAGAAATAGGTCTGAGAAGAAAATGTGAAATGATGCTGGTGGGATTCGATACAATGATTTCAAGCTCAGGAGGCGAGAACTTAAGCGTGAAGTAAAATGTCAAGCGAATTAGTCAAAGCTAATGACTAGCATTATACTGAGAAAGGGAGATGCGATCGCTACACAATCTATCCCCAATAGAAAATATGTATTCTTACCGTCTAACGAGAAATATGCATTTGTGTATGATGCTGCCTTACGTATGATGCGTGAATGACAGGCTTTGTGTACAAGACATATTTTTTAGTGCTACCATCTGTTCGTTACAAGAAGAGATAATTGCTGTTGAATATTGTTGAAGTTGCGTTTTATCCGGTTCATCAATAAAGCGAGAGAACGTGAATTGGTTCCTGCGCCATTCGAACCAAGGACCTCATCATGAGGAGACGAGAATGTTAGTCCGAAGCCAAAGGGCAAACCAAATACTCTAAGCATGTAACATATATCATACATTGAGATACGATTTCTACACTTCGCAAATTCAAAATAATATCTCATACCCTAGGAACAGATTATGGCATAAGATTTTATTAATTATATAAGATGAGTTTTACTATAATATACGCCTTTATGAGCAAAATTACTTTAACTGAAATTACATCTAATAGAGAAATATATATCTCACATTAAAAAAGTTTTTTTTAGTTATAGAATTTTATATATTTTGAAAAATTTGAATTTGTTTAGAAATATTTAGAAATATTTAGAAATTTTTTATTTGACTTATCAAGAAAAAAAAAACTTAAGTAGCTTTTGAAATCACGGTATCTCTATGAAATTCAGTAATCAAACTTCCGCATTATCTGCAACATATTTTATAATCGCTATATAAAAATTTAATATATTTATTTAGAATTGAAGAAAAAAGTTCTCGAGTAATAGAAAATAATTCTAGAATTTCCAATTCAATTTATTTTTCAATATTACCAATATTACCATTATTATTGTTATAAATCGACAGCATTTTTTTTACCTTTAATGAGTTTCAGGGTTAAATTTTACTATTTCATTTTTCGGTTTGCACGGATATGTTAATTTTTAATTTATTCTGCTTTATGATATTTTCACATTTCCTTAATAAATTATTCTAAAATTTTTATATTTAACTGAATATAAAATTTTAAAAAGATTACAGCAATTTTAGTAGATTCATTTATATGGCTACTGATTTGGTAGCTTAACAAAAACTAGTTTTTACAGATTTACATTTTTTTTCTTTGTATATTGTTCAGATAAAATTTAGTAAGCAGAGAGATTGATATAACTTTATTTCTGTACATTTTACAGTGTAATACAGAAAAATATTAAACACTGTATTAATATGTTCTATAAATAGTAATTAAGATGCAAAAGATTCTAAAAATCAGCCATAATTTCACTGTTTTGGATATTTAAAATGGGTGTAAATAATATTCATTTTGATACAAAAAGACAAAGAAATGTTACAATTTGGCTGCCACTCTTTAGAAATTCTTTTTAAATAAGTCGATAACTGATGGAAATAACTAACAGTCGTTAAAAATAATCGTGGATAAAAAAAGTAGATGTTTAATAATACACTTAATGAGCGCCAATATACAGGGTGATTCATAAAAGATGGGCAGAACTAAGGGGGTTATAGTACACTTAAAGACAAATAATAGGAGACTAAGGGTCCCAGACGTATTCCCAAGGAGATAGGGGGCATTAAAGTTTAGGGTCCGAAATTTCAAATGATTATAAAAAATAGAAAAATTGGTCGATTCGTTTGCGGCTTTTGCAAAAAATTTTCTTTATGCCAGTATTTTCTTGAAATAAAATTTTAAAGTTCAATTTCAAAAAATGCCGATAGGGGGCGCTTTAGACATTGGAGTAACAAACAACTATTTTTTAACGTTATTTTTTGTATTTCTTTAAATGATTTCGAAAGCTTAGATTTAAACTTAAATTTTGATCTAAAAATCTGAGTCCTAACGAGTAGTTAAGTAGCGTAAACTGAAATTTGAAATTTGAAACCCTTCTCCCCCCAGAACAAAAATCAATTATTCCCGATCTTTGTGTCGTAGATTAGGCTCTAACTACTGCCGCGTTTTGCTAAAATTATTCTTTATGTCAGTATTTTCTTGAAAATAAATTTTAAAGAAAAGTTTCAAAAAATTCTGATAGAGGGCGCTTTAGAATTTGGAGTAACGAACAACTATTTTATACCGTTATTTTTTGTGTCTCATTAAATGCTTTCTAAAGCTTAGACTTAAATTTTCAGCCAAAAATCTGAATCGTTAGAAGTGGTTAAGTTTCTGGGGAGAGGGGTTTGAAATTTCTACTCCTGAGCACAGTTCAGTTTACCATGTCCACACATTGTGTGCTGTGATACGAGGAAAAAAGACACAAATTAGGATTATGTTACCAAAGCATATTTATTAACATGTAATTACAATAAATATT
Organism: Maratus speculifer; assembly: GCA_964019185.1. Classification (NCBI taxonomy): domain Eukaryota; kingdom Metazoa; phylum Arthropoda; class Arachnida; order Araneae; family Salticidae; genus Maratus; species Maratus speculifer. The sequence goes on along the minus strand of OZ025297.1, from coordinate 268,159,688 downwards.
CAAAATTGTGACCACCAGAGGTTATGCACGCAGAACAACGGCGAAGAATGGAACGGCGAATATTCGCGAAAACATCAGGCTTTTCGAGCACTTCCCCTACAGCGGCGGAAAGTCTGGCGACCAGTTCCTCGGGGGATTCAATGGGTGTCTCATACATAAGAGCCTTCAATTGTCCCCAAAAAAAGAAATCGAGGGGTGAAAGATCTGGCGAGCGAGCAGGCCAAGCAACAGGACCACCTCGACCAATCCATCTGTTCGGAAATGTGATGTCCAGATAGTTGCGGACGTCTCGTACGTAATGGGCTGGCGCTCCATCGTGCTGGAACCACATGACCCGCCGGATGCGTGGAGGAACAACGTTTAACAGGTCTGGCAGCACATGTTGCAGAAATGTGAGGTATGTTTTACCGTTGAGGCGTTCAGGAAGAAGGTACGGTCCGATTAGGTGGTCTCCGAGGATTCCTGCTCAAACATTGATGGAAAAGTGTCTCTGATGAGCATGTGGATACGTAGCATGTGGATTGACATCCGCCCATACATGTGCATTGTGTGTGTTAAATGTACCTTCACGTGGGAAGGTACATTCATCGGTGAAAAGCACAGTTCGTCCAAAATGTGGATTTAGCGCGTTCTGCTGCAGAAACCAGCGGGCGAATTCAATACGATTTCGATAATCCCCTGGAGACAGTTTCTGGACTCGTTGCACATGAAACGGGAGCAAATGTTCATCTTTCAGTACCCTCCAAGTCATGGACTGTGAGGTATCCATCTGCCTAGCCACTGTTCGTGTACTTGTACTTGGCTGCGCCGCTACTACATCCAGAATAGCTTCTGCAACAACTACTGATTCGTCCTTTTTTGCACGACCTGCATTCGACCGGGAAGCGAGAAATGATCCCGTCTCACACAACTGTCTGTGCAAGAGCTCGAAAGTTTTGCGGTTAGGCAACCGCCTATTGGGAAATCGCTCTCCGTACATTCGTTGTGCCTCTGCACCATTTCCATCTGCCGCTCCGTAAATTAAATGCATCTCAGCCTTTTCCTTATTCGTGAAGGGCACCATCTTCCGATTCATTACTACAGCGACTTACACTTGACTCACCGTTCAGTGGTTTTTATGCCTGAATCGTGTCGAAATTTTGCATACGTGTTCTTCTTCTTCCCCATTTGACATTTGCATACTTTCTGTCTCCTTCTTCACCCGGTGACTAGCGTCAGGAATGGAGCTTTAACGTTTGCATGAGCGACGTTTCCAACTGTGCCAGTGCCTTTATGAGTGAATTCCGACTATGCAGTCTTTGACGAAAGTTGTATTTTTGCCTCGTATCACAGCACAGAATCGTTGGGCATGGTTAAGTAGTGCAAACTGAACTATGTTCAGAAGTTGAAATTTGAACCCCCTCCCCTCGCTACTGAACCACGCTCAGCGATTCAGATTTTGAGCTGAAAATTTAAGTTTAAGTCTAAGCTTTATAAAGCATTTAATGAGACACAAAAAATAACGGTATAAAATAGTTGTTCGTTACTCCAAAGTCTAAAGCGCCCTCTATCGGAATTTTTTGAAACTTTTCTTTAAAATTTATTTTCAAGAAAATACTGACATAAAGAATAATTTTAGCAAAACGCGGCAGTAGTTAGAGCCTAATCTACGACACAAAGTTCGGGAATAACTGATTTTTGTTCTGGGGGGAAAAGGGTTTCAAAGTTCAAATTTCAGTTTACGCTACTTAACTACTCGTTAGGACTCAGATTTTTAGATCAAAATTTAAGTTTAAGTCTAAGCTTTCGAAATCATTTAAAGAAGTACAAAAAATAACGTTAAAAAATAGTTGTTTGTTACTCCAAAGTCTAAAGCGCCCCCTATCGGCATTTTTTGAAATTGAACTTTAAAATTTTATTTCAAGAAAATACTGGCATAAAGAAATTTTTTTGCAAAAACCGCAAACGAATCGACCAATTTTTCCATTTTTTATAATCATTTGAAATTTCGGACCCTAAACTTTAATGCCCCCTATCTCCTTGGGAATACGTCTGGGACCCTTAGTCTCCTATTTAATATTATTTGTCTTTAAGTATACTATAACCCCTTAAAGTTCTGCCCATCTTTTATGAATCATCCTGTATATTAATTTAAAAAATATATTTACAAATTATGCAAAAATAAATCACATATACCAAATGAAAATGAAAATCATGAAATAATTTTCATTAGTTAATTTACATAAACATTGATATATACATTTTTAGAGATTGCATATAAGTCAATGTTCGTATCTTTCATTTTCTGTTTAAGCAGTACGAGAATTGGGTTTAAATTTATCTTTACATACACATGAAACAGGAATTTTCTATATCATTTCCTATATTTCGTATCACCAAACTATTTTTCTGCATGTGACTTCTGAAAAAGCATTTATATTTGCTCAATTTTCTTGTTTAAACTTTCCTGGAATAATATATACACTGAAAAATAAATTCGTTAAATTTATGGCAAAAACATTTGGCAATACGAACAATTGCAGTAAAATTAGCTTTAATAAATAAATTCACATCTAATTTTACTGCAATTTTTACGACAAAAAATGCTGGCAAAAATGCTTCCAGCAGTTTATGTCGTAAATTTAAAGGTTTTTTTTACATTGTATATAACGTTGTTCATTTTACCGCAATTTTTCGTTTACAAGATAAAAATTTCTTTTTCAATTTATTCATTTATTTAAATAGCGTTTAAAATGGGTGAAAGCTATATTGTTTTAGTTACTCTAAAATGTCAATAGTATGGAGGCGTATAGTCGAAAACCTTGCAAAGGTTCGTTACTTAATTTTAGTAAGGATAATTTTTGTATGCCTCTTCTATTTATGTGGTACATTATCTAAGTGGATAGATTTGTCTGATAGAAGACGTTAAGTTTGTCTACAATAATTGGGCTTCTGCAAGTAAAAAAAAAAAAAAAAAAAAAAAAAAAAAAAAAAAAAAAATCTACAAAATTAAGTCAAAATTATATTATGGATTCAGCGTTGTTAACGTTTCTGTCATTTTTGCACCATTTTAGAAAAATTGAAATTTAAATATGTTATTCTTTGCCTGTGAAATAACGGATAGACAACATGCCAGACAGAAATGCAGAAATTTAATTTATAAATTAACGGCAGAAGACTTTAAATTTGACAGAAAAAAATAGTTCATTAGAAAAGTAATTTTAAATTAAAATAAATAAAGGGTAAATGTTAATTAAATGTTGAATTTCTTTTTCTTTAATATGTTTAATTTTATTTTTTATGTTTAGGTGTTCGCTATAGAATTCAAGTTATTTTTCCTTTGTGGAAAATAAGTAAAAAAACTTGTTTTCCAAATGCTTTTTCTATTTTCTAAGTTCAAAATTCTCTACTTAATTATCTGGTTTTGCATTTTTAAACTTTTGAGAATGTTTCATAAGTCGTATCTCATGCAGAAATTTTATTTCACATATTATTTTAATTTGAAAAAGAGTTATAAATTAGAAAATAAGCGTTACATTGAATTTTTTTTTTTTTTTTTTTTTTTTTTTTTTTTTTTTGTAAAACACGCTTTGAATTAGTGAATGTTTACTTTTTTGATGTTGGTAGTTTTCAGAAAGAAAAAAGAACGTAGTTGTTCCTTATTGAAACTTTATGTCGTAATTTTAATTATTCTGTAATTAATCACATCTTAAAAGTCACATAAAATTCTTCATTTGATATTAAGCAATATTTTTTTTTTGCTGGATGTACTAACTTCAAACGCTTCTGTTATTTAATTTACAATTTTATTTGCAACAATTGCAACAAGACGACATACTATTTCGAGATTTTTTTTTTACTTTTCTGAATATTTAATCTAATTTTTTTTTCAATCGTTCGTTATTTGGTGCATTTCTAGTTCTCTGCAATTTGCATTTTTAAATCAAGAGTATTGTTCATCAACAAATGATAATGATTTACATTTTTTTTAAATACTTTAATAACATTTATACCTTAAACAATCTCTAATGAATACATACATAAAATGTTGCTATTAAAAGACTATACGGAAAATAAATCGTTCTCTTTGTTTGTAGAAAGTTTTGGGAATTTATCTTTGTTCACTTCTGCAGAACATGCTTAATTATCTTGTAAGTTTATAGGGAAAAAAGAGAAAATAATTTTGCTCCACATTTGTCATTTATTATAAAGCGACCACCTGCTTTGGTCATTAATGAAGACAACAATGGGACATTTTTGAAGTAAGTAAATATATTTCCACTTTAAATTTAATTAACAGGAAACTGCACTTGATAGAAATGAAAAATAGATTTTTATAGATTGATGATATCAGTTTACAATAGATACATATTTATTCAAGTAAAAATTATTCGTCTTTCAAAATAAATACATAATTATGTTCACATCTTTGAAGATATTTAAATTATAGCAGTTAACCTCCTGACTGCCGCCGGCTGATTTTTTCACACCCTAAGCTGCAGGTTTCACTGCAACATAAGCAATATTTAAATTAGTATAATTCCACAAATAAAACCCAGTTCTGAAATATTAAGTTAGGATTGATGCTATCAAAGATTATACACCGATACTAATAACGTATTTTGCATCAGGTTGGAAAAAACATCTTTTTTTATATTTTTAATAAATTACAGAGAAAACAACATTACAATAATACCCTTTGGCTGGGCAGTCAGGGGGTTAAATACAATATAATACATATTAAATAATTTAAAGTATAATCAGCTTTAAAAATGTATTCAGAGATGGGAGTTTAGTTAATTTTAAAACACTTATACGTTTTTCTTTAAATTTATTACAAAGCAGTTAGATGTAAGTTTCTTACATCTTAGAACTGGGTTTGAGAGAATTCCTTTTAGGGATTTTTTCATTTAAATATATATAGGAAAGTGAGTAAGTTACAATAAAATATATTTACACATTCGAGTGCTTAAAAGAAAGCCATAGTAATATAATTTCATGGAAGGACTCCACGAAAATGCAGATGTTCCACATTACTTCATGTAATGGATTCTATCACGCCTCGAGTTATTCTGCAGGAAATTCACACCATGAATCTTGCAAAGCAATCCACAAATCCACAGAAGTACGAGTTGATGAAGATCTATTGAACAGCCTGTTGAAAGCCTAAACATCTACAGGGTGGCACATAAATACTGTGACAGAAATATTATACCATATCTTTTATCTGGATGGAGAAAACAACTTATTTTAATTAATATTCAAATGAGAAGAAAATTATGTACAAAAATAAATGAAGATAATTCATAATGACTTCTTATCGCGACGATTCGTGAGTCTAGGCGATTTTGACAATCAGTCAAAATGATCGCAACAGACTACTTTCGGTGTGATTTTAGCCCATGTTATTTCAAAGGCTGCTTTCAGGCAATCCAGGGACTTTTGGTTGATTACACATGTTTTTCCACCAGAATCCTTTAAATACCGAAGTTAGCTTGGAGGAAGTGCTGTTAGATGAAAGCAAAATTAACTGTTGCGTACACAGTTTTCATGCCAAAATATAAATTAATATCAACGGACATAGAAATTTAAGAGAAAAAAACACAAGGAATATTAATAAAACGACTATTTCATTCAAAAACGTTGCGTAAATAGTAAACTAAATTGTACTTTTATCACGTCACAGTATTGACGTATAACACTGTCGCCACAATAATATTAATGTATAGGCTTCAGGTATCCAATAGAAGTATCTAATGTGACTCTAAAGCCATCCATTAACAACTCGTGACGTGTGGTTTTCGTTTTTTTAAGCATGAATTGTCCACGTCCTCGAAATTCTCAGCGGGCATGAATAAGTGTTACTTATCGCATAGGATGATTATGTACCCCTAACCAGTCAGAGTATTCTCTATACGTATCAGGTTCCTTTTGTTACGTATAGTTCATGCGCCATACACCATTATATTACACATATAATTATTAGATAATTTATTTATGCTTAATAATGATTAAAAATAATTTTTCAGTTATTTTTTCTTTTTGACTTATTAATGATGTTTTTTTCGTCCCCTTTTTTATCAGAAAATAATTTAAAAACGTGCATACTATTTTAATTTAGAGATAGCGTAACGTAAAGTTATCTTTTTTCTTAGCATAGTAAGACTCATTTTATACTAAAATCAAGGAATTGAAAATTGATTAATGTATATCTGCTTGATCACATACGAAAATAATATAAAGTATTCTATTTATTCTTAGCGACTATATAAAGAGTTTAGTTTGCATTGACGACAATGAAATATTTTTCCATATATTTACTGAAAAACGATAATATCATCCTTTAAACGATTTTATATTCAAATGAGACTTCACTATTTCTTTTAAAGCGTATATGGTTAGCGTAAATGTTAATTTTAATCCTCATAAATTATATTTAAAAATTTAATAACCAATTGAGATAAAATTTTATGTTTGACTAAATGTACATACATTTAGTAATATGAGTGTCCTATACTTAAAACAAATTGGAAATGCTATTCTTGTTCTAAAAAATATTTTACAGATAATGCAGATATTGGATTGTATGGCACTTAAAAAAATTGTGACATTCATTTACATTGATAGTGGATCATCCATTTGTAGATTAGTCACACAAACCCTCATATACAGTGTGTCCGAAAAGACGGAAACGGCCGAATAACTCGAGAAATACATATGAGATTGAAAAACGTAAATATACGTGTTAAATATTTTTAAATAAGCTACTCGGTAATACCAAATTTGACCTTCGCAACCGACCCCCTGGGGGTCAGAGGGGGTCCAACTTTGAAATCTTAAATTATAACCACAATTTTTTATTGCAAATTCGGATTCTACGGACAAAAATACGTAACTTTTGTATTTAATGTTTATTTTGAATCCTCGTTTATCACGGTGTAATCGAGCATATTAAATCGATACATATTTCGGCTTTTCCAACGGGATTTTCCCTAATCGAAACTGATTGGGCAGAATATTTGACGTCAAATTGCTCGTCTTTTGCAGGAATAGCGTTTAATGAAAATCACACTTGGCGATTATTTTGATTGTGCTACACTGTTAAAAATTTGACCCATTTGCTGCAGCGTCACTCCACAGCTTTTATATAACTGTCGACGTGTGGTTGTCATTTTGTTAAGCATGAATTGTCCACGTCCTCGGAATTCTCAGTGGACATGAATGAGTGTAACTTATCGCATATGATGATTATATACCCGTAACCAGACATTCTTTATACTTATCAGGTTCCTTTGTTACGTATATTTCATACGCCATACACTGTTTTAATACACATATTAATAATATATTATTTATTTATGCTTAATAATGACTAAACAGTATTTTTCTGTTATATTTCCCTTTTTACTTACTGCTGATATTTTTTCTTCCCCCTTTTTTAGCAGAAAATAATTTAAAAACGTGCATACTATTTTAATTTAGAGATACCGTAACCTAATGTTCTCTTTTTTATTAAAGTATATTTGCTTGATCAGATTAAATAAAAATACGAAAATAATATAAAGTATTATATTTATTCTAAGCGACTATAGCAAGTGTTTAGTTTGCATTGACAAAAATGAAACATTTATCCATATGTTTACTGAAAAACGATAACATCATCCTTTAAACGATTTTATGTTCAAATGAGACTTCACTATTTATTCTAAAGCGTATATGGTAAACATAAAATGGCAACTGGGTATTGATTTTTTAGGGTTTGTCAACAGATCATTTCGTTTTACGCTTTTAAATGTTGACTATTATTTCTGCGAGAAAATCATGTTTCTTACTACACAGATAAGATTAACATATAATAAATAACCGAATATATTTTTTTATCAAATAACTTTAAAATTTAATTAAAAAAACCAGAATCATATCGAAGATTCTTTGTTGTGGATGCATAGAAATATATAAGTACATGCATATATATATATATATATACATATATATATATATATATATATATATATATATATATATTTAAAATTATTTTACCTAGATCTAGATTTTAATTGATTTGTGAAAGGCTGCTTTATGTGATTTTGCAAAATGAAACATCTCGTCACCTGAGAATAAGAAGGTTCTATCTAGTCAAAAATCAATTTCGAGTTAGAAGACTTTCAAAGTCAGCATTCTGTGTACGTGTAGCTATTAAAGTCTGTAAAAAATCTTTATTTTCTTAATTTGTGTAATTTTTTATAGCTTAACAAAGTGAAATTTCGTTTATTAACTCAAACAAACTTCAGTGGATAGTAAAATATTTATTACTATCTATATTGTTGCAAAATAACAGGAAATTGCCTCCTCCACTTATTCCACTACTTATAATTAAACCATCTTCACAAAACTAATGAATATACGTAAGTTAAATATATTACACAGGCCTACAGAAAAAAAATTTCTTTCTGGTGCCTGAGATTTTACGACTGATTTTGGATACTTTTAGGACGCTAAATCCAAATATGAAATCAGTTTTTCTCTATCAGCTCTTTTTTTTAGATATGCAAGGAGAACAAAAGATTTTTTAGAACTAAAGTGACCTTGAACACTTAAACTGACCTTCTGATACATAGCCCTGTAACGATGCTCAAGGTGATTTGAAGGACGTTTCAATACCATAATATCTTGAAAAAAAACAGATGTGCAAGCAAACCTGAGGATGTGCGCATGCTTATGATTTCGCGCCGCTCCTTCATAAAGCCAAATGTAAAAGCTTCCAAGAAATAAGGTTAATTTCAGAGTTCGCTCCATGGAAATAAAACTGGCTTTCTTTGATTTTCTAAAATTGTTGAACATCTATGATATTTGTGTTTAAGGTAGAATCCGTATAAATTTAACGTAAAACGCGTTGTGTTGCAGATTGTCGTGTTTGTGTTGTTGAATAGCATTTAAATTCGTTCAAGTAGAAGAAGTTGTATAAATCACCCAGATGAGTTTTGCTACATATGCGGAGAATACAAGTTAAATGAGCACAAAAAAATGTTACTGACTTTGTAAAGAGAGCTTATCTTGGATACTTTGGGGTTAGGCTTGGCGATCAGGATAAAATCTGTGTACCGTAACATGTCTGACAAACTTGTACAGAACATTTATGACAGTGGGCTGACGGAAAAGAAGTATCAAATTCGACTTATCAATGGTTTGGAGAGAACATCAAATTCATTTAGATGGCTGTGCCTAGAACTGGAACACTATTACAATTAATCGAAACAATTGTAATAAGTAAACTTATCCTGATTTAGTCTCTTCAAGATGCTCGGTTCCTCACTAAACCGAACTACCGATCCAAACGTTTTCCCAGCTACCTAAGCTTAATGATGATGAATACTGTCTTCTTGATTATCTTGCAGGTACGATTGAGGTTTACAGTGATTATGAGGATATGTCATTAATGCCTCAACGTTTCAATCAGGATGAGTTAAATGATTTCAGAAGTGATCTCAATATTTTAAAAGAAGATTCTGGATTACTGGCTTCAAGATTGAAGGACAAAATCATAGATCCAAAGCTACATTTTATTTCAAAAGACAAAAGAGTTTACTACCCTTCTTTTCCCAAGAAAACAATCTTATATTTTGTCAAGAATTTAGAGAATTAATGAAAAAATTGGTATTCTTGAATATTTTCCAGATGATTGTCCTTGGACACCAAAGAATGTACACCAAATACCCTTGTTTTTGTGTCTTTGGGATAGCAGGGTAAAACACTTCACTGGATCGGAAAAGTTTCCTAAGAGAGAGAAAGCATGGATGTTTGGGAAAGGAATGATATTAATAACCCCTTACTTGGACGAGAGAAAATCATACTTCCTCCACCGCATATCAAACTCGATCTTATGAAGCAGTTTGTAAAGGCTCATCATAAGAACGGGTCATTATTTGCATATATAAGGGAAAAAAGCACCAATTGAGTTATGAAGAAATTTAAACAGGAATATTTTACAGACAACAAATAAGACAACTGATTAAGGATCCTGCCTTCATAAATTCGACGAATGAGGATGAACAAAAAGCATGGACATCTTTTGTGGCAGCTGTCGAAATTTTCCAGGCAAACACAAAGCAAAAAAAAATATGTAGAACTGATAAACGAAAAGCATAATAGTTTTAAAACTAGAACGCCGGGAAGGTGTCAATTTGACACCGATCACTGGACTAATTGTCGATTTGAACTAGAAAAATATTTAAGAAATGAGATATATATTTGTTGCAATAAAATGAGCGAAATAAATAAACTAAATAATTTTAAATGATTTTTCTGGTTTTAAATGTATTTTATAAAAGCTGCGTAAAATTTCCCGGCATTATAGTGTTAAATCTCTTGGCTGTAATATGAACATTAAGGTTCTCTATTTACAAGGCCACTTAGAGCATTTTCCTAAATATTTAGGAGACACAAGTGAGGAACAAAGTGAAAGATTTCACCAGGATATTAAAAATATGATGGATTTCTACCAACAAAGTTAGGATACGTGTATGATGGCAAATTACTATTGGAGTTTAAAAAGGGACTGTTTTAAAATAAATTCAAGTATGTCACGGAAGAGAAGCTTTTGAAGTGTTCAATGAGTTCGTTCTCATTGATGAGTTTTTCCTCTATTTTTGTGAGTAAAAATATTTGTATAACATATATTTTTAAAAAATCGTTTGAATATGTGTGTATCATAATAATACAAAATAACATTTGTATAGTAAAAAAATAAAAATTCTGTGTTTATTTTATTTTTATTTATATTTTTTTAATACATGGATTTACATTAAAATAATGCAACATATATTTCACAAAAAGTTGTTTATCTTAAAAATTCGAGCTGCTAGGGAAAAACTAATGCCATATTTGAACTCAGAACATCAAATTCATATAAAATCAGTTTCAAATAACTAGGCACCAAAACGGCTGTTGACCAGTGTTATTTAACTGAACATAAAATAGCTTAAATATTTAATTTTATTAAATAGGAACCCAACAGATTTTTTAGCGTGCTATTTCAGTGGGGGAGTATGAAAATTAATAAAAAAAATTGCGATTATATTGATAAATGAAATTGAAATGAATTATAAATGATATTTTTCGTATTACAGTCAGGTATATTCTTGATCAAAAGAAAATACTTTATATCTCTAAGGAAAAGACTTTCTTGTTCTTTTTAAAACAACAAAATAATTTGGTTAGTCTTTTGTTAGTCGAAATTTTGGAATATTCGAAAATCCATGCTTTATTTTATATTACAGTTAGGCTAATTTCTGCTAAACATATTTTGAAAATAGAACCTTTCATCTCTCGGAAACTACTTTAGCATGCTCTGCAGGTCTTTTATTTTATCTTTCTTAATGCAATCCTTCTTTCTCTGTTGTGCTTACTTTAGGATTTGACAATGTCCTTTGTGGTAATGATGTTTATACTCCTATTGGAGGGGCCCCTTTGCAAAATCATCGCTGTGAAATTCTGGTCACAACAGTTGCTGGTCTTAAAGTCAATATTAAAAAGAAGTTGTGTGAATCAAAGTTGTATCACCTTGGTCTAAGGAATGAGATTATAGACATTTTTTTTTGCTACACGTGTGGAAAATCTATGAACTGTTCTGATTTCATTCCCCGGGTTCTAAATTGATTACTGCGATTTACTCTCAGCAAAAGACGTATAAATGAAAGTGGCGGAAAATATTCTGTTACATCAATTGCTCTTTCTATTTGGCTCTTAATATTATTTACTTCTTGCACACATGAATTTCAAGGTGTACAATATCTTAGAGTAATAATCATAATATGTGGATGAGATTGTATAAGTATTGCAATTGCATAAGATATCATTTAGTTTCTATTCTGCGGAACACAACTGTCACAATATAAAATTAAACTATGAGCATGTGGAAAGTCTCTCAGTATCTTCCGAACAGTCGTTGATAAAGCGGAGCTTATGTCATTTTCATCTCTGCCTAACATGTCATCTGTTCACAGCAACAATATACTTTATTTTCTTTCTTCCATGTTGCATGTGATGTCATGTTATACAAGTTAATTTTCTTGCTTGAAAATTAACTTTAAAAAACTTGCTGACATCACTTTTGGGACATGTTATAAATTTTCTAATACAAAACAAATGACTGATTTATCAGGGGAACTTCTGTCATCATTTCTGAGAGTTCTGGTGGATTAAACTTCTTTCTTGTACAGATCATACATAAATTGCATGTCATTATATATTTCTCCTTGGGTTTCAGAATGTTTATACTCCTTACAATGATCATACCTATCTTTATTTGGTTTATTGAATTCAACGTTGAACTGCTAATTAAATATGTGCCTATAGCATGAATATTTCACTGGCTCTACATTGCTTTCTTTGCATTTCTGAAAGTACAAGTCATACATGTTCTGTAAGTTAAGCTCTGATTCTGAATAATATAAGTATGTTTTTTTTAGTTCTTGCTTTGTTGTAGTTTGACTCAGTCTTGGGAAAACTTTCAATATGAGCTTTTATTTTATTCTTGATATCATTTGAGATTATTCTGCTTGAAAATTTAACTCGGGTATTTTGTTCGCAGCTGGAGACAAGATATTGCCAGTGCGATGTACATAACTGCAGAAAGGCACTTTTAGCTTACGACAAACCCATAGTTCTGCTATCAATTGGATTTGTAGAAATTACTTTTACTGATTTTTTAAAAATTCTTTTAGCATCAAGAATATCTAGAGCTGGTGTTTCATCTAAACTGTCACCCCATATTCAGACAGGATTTTCTAAATCTAAATGAATTAGAATTAGTCCTTCATTCCTGCTTGGATTAGATCCATTATAAAAATTAACCACAATTCGTTTTGCATATCGATGTACTAAAAGGATTTTTACTGATAAAAATTTCCTCTATATTTTATCGAAAAACGATTTAGTTATCGAAATAATATATTCTTTCACACCAGAAATAAAAGATTGCCAGTTTCCATTATATATTGTAAAATAAAATAATAATCTATTATCTTATATGCTGTCTGCGATTACTTTGCACACAGAACTCTGTTATTCTGACTGCTTTGAACAATTTCTGATGGAACTATGTTATTCTCTTTCGCACGCGGATTTAAATTATATATATCAAAATTTTAATGCAGAAATGCATTCATTGATAAAAATAGCACACTCCTATGCCAAAAAGTCATTTTTTTCAAAATGTCTGTTAGAACCTTATTATTCTCATGTGACGATCTGTTAATAACATTTTCTAAATTAAAAAGAAATTTAATTAACACAAACTTTTTTTAAATATTTTCTGATAGTCTATTGCGGAAATATATCTATCGGAAATAGTTATTTTTGTATTGAATGCTTTTTTTCTTTTTCATTAGAAGCGGTTCATGTCATGAAAATTTAATTTACCGTCGGTTTGTTACTCGAGGATTTTATTTTATTTAGTTATTTAAATATATATATATATACTGACAACGAATTAACAACACTTAAAATGACAACTTCAATACCGCGTTATTTCGAAAAGCGTTCCTTTTCTTTAAGACACAGAAGGATACATATTTCTGAAACTTGGAGAAAATTTACAAAACATATGCTTTTTTTTGCCACTCGAGTATCGCTCATAAAGTATAATTCATATTTCTCACGTTAATTTAAATTCACGTTGATATTTATTCAATCAATGGCTAAAAATCGTCTATGGTATGTTTTGTTTCCACGGTTCTTGAATTTTTTTTTTTTTTTTTTTTTTTTTTTTTTTTTTCTGAAATTTCGACTAAGTTGGAATATTTATAGTTCCGCATAAGTTTCCCAAATTCTTTTAAGTGATTTTCTACTGGATACATGCCAAACGTTTTGACTGGCCATTTGAAAAGCGAAATTGATTTGTGCGAAAGCCATTGCATGTCGAGATTTGCATACATTCGTTAAGAGGTTATCACGTTGAAATAAACAGTTGCGACCACAATTTTTCCTCTCATAAGGCAGCAAATAATCTTGCAACATATCCTTATACATTGCATTATTTATCTTGCCGTGGATTTCAAATAACGAACCGACACTTTTTTAAGAAAATACCCACCACATTGCAGAATGTCCTCCGCCATGCTTTATTCTAGGAATAACGTAGGTCGAATCACATATTTTGTTGTTAGGTCATCGGACGTAATTTCTGCCATCACTTCTAAAAAGTTTGAAATTCGATTGATGGAAAAATGGTATTTTTGTCAAGTTTCCACTTGACCAGACTTTGTGTTTTTTCAAAAACGCCAGGCGGGTGTGTTGATTTTTTTTTTTTACGTATGAAAAACTTCTGAATACTGACTCTTCCGAAAAGTTTTGCATCATGTCAGCATCTTGACTATACCGACTTATTTCCGCAATATTATCATTCCGTAAATCGAGGAATAGTGCAACGGAATTTTTATGAGATTCATCGATTGTTTTTCTCTTGATAATTCTGTCCACAATAATAGTCATTTTCTAGTGTCTCCCTGACCTCAGATTGTCCCGAAGACATTGGCTATCTTTATATAATTTTTAAATATCATTCACAGTCGATATACCGATCGATAACTTTGCCGCAATATTTCGAGGAAAATTGACCCTACAGCGACGAACTAATCACTCATTTACGAACAATAATTGTTGGACTTTTCAATTTTGAATTAAAACTATACTATTCACGTTCTTTCATTCACATTCACGACTAAAAGCTTTACCGATAGAAAAAATGAGTGTCCGGAAACTTTTGAACACGGGAACTTCGAATTCTACCCCTTTGCATCTTCAGTATCCATTTGAATTTATTATAAATATAAATATACAGCACATGATGTTTTATTTTAAATCTTATTTAAAAACTTTTTAGAATATATGCGTATACATATAATTTTAGGCATTATATTTTCAGAAATATCAAAGAAAATATCAAGTAAAAATATGTTATCCCTGCTATATTTCCAATTATATTGAAACTGTATTGGAAAACTATAGTGAGTGCTCTATAGTAAAAAGAAAAAAAAGTAGATAATCAATTAACGTTATTCTTAAATATCCAAACATTTATTAAACGGAAAGCCGAATACGTAAGATTCATTTCTGATAAATTGAGTAAGATCCATTTATTCCCTCAGTCCCAAATTAGTTGCTACATTTGAATATTTTTGTACATTGAACTACTCTGATTAATGATACAAAGAATTTTATAATTTTGTTTGAACATTTTTCAGCGATTTTAGGGTGCTGTGCTTTAATCGACAACATTTACTTACCGAAAATTCCCCCCGTGCCTTCGTAAATCGGTACCATAATAGTTTTTAAAAAATACTCTGATACTGGAATCATCCACTGTAAAATGAAGCAAGGTATTGTCCTATTCTATGTAAAAAAGACTCGGATTTCACTACTGGGAATTTTTTCTCGCATACCTGACAACACCATTTCTACAATCAGTTTTCGATATATATATATATATACCGGGTGTGCCAAAAATGACTGATGGATTTTAAAATTCAATAACTTGCAAACGGTGACAGCTATTTAAAAAAAAATGCAGGAGGGTTATGTATAATGTCAGGAGCTTTTTTTATCGTAATTTTTTTTTATTTTAGTTCGCATCACAAACAATAGGTGCCGCTGACGGCGATTGAAGGCCAGGTGAGCAGTACTGAGTGAAGCATCGACCTGGCCTTCAATCGCCGTCAGCGGCACCTATTGTTTGTGATCCGAACTAAAATAAAAATTACGGAAAAAAAATTCCTGACATTATACATAACTCTCCTGCAAAAATTTTTTAAATAGCTGCCACCGTTTGCAAGTTATTGAATTTTAAAATCCATCAGGCATTTTTGGGACACCCGGTATATGTATATATATTGGCATTTTTGAATAAACAAAATATCATATTACAATTTTTCCACCAATCATTTTGTTTGTCTTTGAGTCCGAACTCGTTTTTACCTTGGCTGCCATAAAGATTGCCTTTGTAATAAACCTTTTGCTTTTGCTAGGCGTCAAATTTCCTATTTCATTTTGCAATAAGATAAAAATAGATAGATAGATAGACAGATAGATATAATAGATAAAAATATAAATAAATATAAATCGATAAAAATAGATAGATAGATAAAGTTTCTTCCTGATAGCTGTTTTGGGATCTAGAGGGCATAATCGGTGTAAATATCCAAAAAAATCAGAAATTCCAAAACTGAAGAGAACGCAATAGCTAGTATTTCATAGAAAACCCACAATCAAAAGCTTTCAGGCTGACCATGATAAACACTGCAGTGACAAGATGGAGAGGTTTTGATAGCAACAGTTTCAACTCAAAAGAAATCTTTTCATGAAATTCTAAAGACTTCAGAATTTCTTATTTAGAAATCTACTGTTCATTGCCGTATATAGGGAGCGGAATTTCAAACATACCACAGAATGTGTCGGATGCATATCTTAATACTATAGCATAGAATACCACGAGTTCTTTTGCAGTAAAAAACACATGCACTGGATTGATGAATACTTATTTTTTTCAGTGACAAACAAAAGACAACATGGATGGTTCTAATGACTGGGCTTGCTATTCGCAGAATCTACTAATAGAATTTAGCGAGTCTTTAGAATGAAAACAAGGAAGGCGTTTCGCATGGTGTGGTGCGTGTTTTCTTTCAATTGAACAACGAATATGTCCTGCATTAATTGTCGACAGTGCACTAAAGATTATTAAAATTATCTTAGAAGGGGAAAACCAGAAATTTCAACAGGGCAATTCGTCGATTAAAAATTAGTTTGGTTTACGCTAAATAAAGACTGGTATATATACTGTTACGAATTTTGTAAATAGTTAGTGTTTGTACAGTAAAATAATGTAAATAATCTTATTAAGCTCCATTTCTTTACTAATATTAGTTTTTGTTACATTGTCTCTGTTATCAAGCAAACTTGTCTATTATTTTCAGTGAATGTCTATGGCAGCTTTGCGAAATATTTGAGATATCGCCAAGTTGGCGTCACTTTTGGCGACTAATTTTGGTCGCCAAATTTGGCGATATATCGCCAAGTTGGCGACAAACTTGGCGATTGTTGGCGATGGTAACCCTTCCCTATTTATGGTAACCCCCCTTAGGTCTACTGATACATTGTTTGTTGTTCCGTGGTTTTCCAGGTTTTTCTAGAAATTTCTAGCACATGCTACGAGACTATATATAAGGACAGCGATACGAGCTGTTGTTGTTATTATTTACCAGTCAGTCATTGAGTGAGCTACTAGAGATTGTCCAAGCAAGTTTGCTTGATGTATTGAGTTTTATCTACGTTGTTTTGAATGTGATATAGTGTTGAGACATTGTATAAAGAGTCTCTGCGACCTATATTTGTACTTGTTCGATAGATTTAAACAGTTATTTTGGAATATCTTGTAATATTTGTGAGTTTCGAAGACTCTGTTGTTCTGAAGATCTGTAAATAAATTATTTTCTACTTTTCTAAGAGAAAAGAGTTTGAAGTTGTCTAACCATAAGATCGAAAGAACCCTATATACGCTGCAACATTTGGTGTCAGAAGTGGGATCTTATGGCGAAAACAAGAACAATGGATGGTCAACTGAAAGAACTGTTAGAAGCTATTAATGGAATAAAGGCAGAATTGACGAAAGGCCAAGAAGAGTTGGCGGAAAAAATGAATAAAGGCCAAGAAGAGTTGGCGAAAAAAATGAATAAAGGCCAAGAAGAGTTGGCGGAAAAGATGAACAAATGCCAAGAAAATGTGACTGAAAAGATTAATAAAGGCCAAGAAGAAATGAAGAAAACTTTAGAAGAAAAGTTCTCGTCGGTAGAGAGAAGAATAGGCTCGGTAGAAGAGAAAATAGAGGAAGTAGAAGAGAAAATTCAGAATGAAGTTAGTAATGTTGAACAGAAAATGGAACGGAAAATGGCGGAAGTAGAAGAGAAAATTCAGAATGAAGTTTGTAAAGTTGAAGAGAAAATCAGTAACGTTGAAGAGAAAATCAGTAACGTTGAAGAGAAAATACTAGGTGAAGTAGATGAAAAGCTAAATAAAAAAGTACAAGATCTTGAGAAGAAACTTTCAGCGTCTAGTGGTAATTATGAAGAATTTAGGAATCCGCCTGCTTCTCCCGTGCACATTAAGCTGTCGACATACGATTGAAAGAGTTCCTGGCAAGTTTACAAGACCCAATTCACCATTGTAGCTGAAGCGAACAAATGGAGTGACGAGGTGAAAGCTTGTCAACTGGCAGCATCTTTAAGAGGAGAAGCCGCCGACGTGCTGCAAACATTGCCCGATATGACGCAACTCAATTTTGAGACTCTAAGTTGTGCACTTGAAATGAGATTCGGCGAAAAATTCTTCAAGGATTATACGAGAATACAAATGAAGAGCCGCCATCAAAAATCGAGAGAAACCCTACAAGAGTTTGCCTCGGAAATTGAACGGCTTGCAAATTTAGCCTTCATCGACTGTCCAACAGATGTACGGGAAATGCTCTCACTGCAATATTTCGTAGACGGAATAAAAGATCCAGAAGTGCAGAGAGCGGTACGAATGGCAGATGTATAGGATTTAAAGGCTGCAGTACTATATGCCATCATTTTTTTTCTTTTTACTGAAAGTCAATGAAGCCAATACTTTATTTCTCTATTGTAGTAATATTATGGTATGAATGTATATGCCTGTTACTTTTTCGTTATCATTGTTTCATATTTTTTGATATATTTTTATACTATTGAAAACCACAGTATAAAATAATGTAGAAGAATGTATTGTAAATATAATTTATTTTTTTAAAACAAAGCTTTAGTTTATATAAAACATTTTCTTTTAATGTTTGCATTCGTTATGTTTTAATTGTGTAATATTATTCCGTTACAACTTGTATAAAGAAACGTTAAAATGTTATAATATTGTTATTCAAAAGATTCTTTTCATTTTTTAATAGGATTTTTCAGTGGGACCAACTTCTCAAAAACTATATCGTATTAATGAATCCATTGTTACGGAAAGCATAATTATAACTTTAATTACATTTACAAGACTAGTTCTTAAACGCTGAGACGTTTACAAAAGGATTTAAAAATATATTCCATCGCTTAATTAATGTAAATTATTTTTTTAAGTTGTAGATAGTTAGCTGCAAAAGAGTAAATAAAACAAAATCAGTATTTCTTCCTTTTGGTAATATCCATCGGAATATTTCTTACAAAATAACAGAAAATAACTTTAAATGATTTCATTAAAAGGCATTACTAAGTACAAAAACTATTGTATTTAAGACATCTTTTTTTTGTACTAAAATAATTCATACTATAATTGAAGCATTAGTAAACTTATAATAAATTGCATTACAAAATTAAAAGCTTCTAGAATTACCTTTTATTCTTCTTAATATTATCAGTGATTCAATGAAAAAAAAAAACGATCTAATCGTAATTATTTGAAAGTTTACTTATTTATTTTATTGTAAAATTGACGTAAACAATTTTTTTAGTAATTATTTGTTATTCTTTTCTTAAGAGCAATTATTTGACATTGTATAATTTACATCCATTATTTTGCTAATGACATATGCTTTAATTAATGAAAATAGTGGCAGTAATATAATTTAAGACAAATAATTGAAGTATTTTTCTATCGTTATAAATAATATTTGCCTTAGAAATATAATTTAAGTTCCTCTTTTTTTATTTAAGAAATATATAATATATTTCTAAAAAGTTAGTTAACTAAAGCATAGTTAGCTACGAAAATTGTTATGTACATATGTAAACACGAATATTTTTATGGTAATTCATCTAATAATATTATTTATATATTATTTAACAATTTTATTATTGTTTTATTCCTTTTCGTTAATTCCAGTTTTATTGTAATATCTACTTTTTTTTCGTTAATTTAATTTATCTTCGTATCTGTTTAAATTGCATATTATACAAAAAATTAAAAATTATGAATTAGGGTATGTTGAAAAAAATGTTTTTTTTTTTTTTTTTTTTTTTTTTTTTTTTTTTTTTTCCGAAATGCTTTAGTGTGGAAAAGTTGCGATTTGTAATAAGAAGAAAAACGGTATATAAAAAAATAAAATCGTTTAACACCTTCCATTCGCAAATCGTACTTAAAGTTAATGAAAAATCGCAAAACTCGTACCTTTGTTGTAAATTTTCAACTGAATTAAAAATATAAAATGAAACACGTTTTTATTTTTTACGCTTGATCGATGGTTAACATAACCTTAGTAAATTAAATTCTAATCAATAATCTATTTTTTCCGCTCGCGCAATGCCATAGATAAAACGAAATTTTGCCAATATTACACAGTTTTTATCGTGCAATTCGCTCATTTTGCTATATCAAAAAACCCAGAATTCAATGCGTAGACGTGGTTGCACGTTGAGCTCCACTCTCACCCTACCCAATTAGTCATAATTTCTTTTGGTGTGGTATTTACATTATATTTACATCTATTTACATACATTTTCTACAGAGTAGGATATTTAATTTACTGTTTTTTTACTTTTCATTTTAGGTACGTTCGCAATTATGTAAATTTGTAGCACCCATAGTTGTCATTCAATCCGTCCATCTGTCTATCTGTCTGTCCATCTATCTGTCTGTCCGTCTTTCTGTTCGTCTGTCCGCATATGATAACCCAAAAACTACCAAACCGAATCATTTCAAATTTAAAATATATAATTTTTACATAATTTCGTTGAGTCATTTCAAATTTTATGGCAATTGGATGCATAGTATGGGATGCATATACAAGAACAATCAAAAGGATTACAATACATTACAGTCAATGGTAGAAAAGATTTCAAATACATTTTAATGTTGTTGAATTCTTTTGAACACAATAAAATTGATATGAATATATGAACTATATATTATAATATGCATTCTATACAATCTATTTTCCGAAGAATAATTGTTAATAATTTACAGGGCCACAAAAAAGTATCACATCACATAATGGTATAGGGAAAATACAGTTTGGTGCGCATTTTAACTGTATTAAACTGTTTAACATTTTATTAAATCGATATATTTTGCTGAGGTTTCCTACAAGTTATAACCTGTAGAACAGAAAACACATGGTATTTACAGGGATACATAAAAGATTTCGACCGCTATGCTGTACCCGAAATACTGTATACTATTACAACAAGATGTGAATATTTTTAGGTGCATTCGTAGTTATACAAATACGTAACCCCTATTTTCATCATTCAATCTGTCCGTCTGTCTGTTTGTCTGTCTGCATATAAAACTTCACAACAGAATCATTTGACATTTAAAATTTATAAATATTGCATAATTTTGTCGAGTTATTTCAAATTTTATGAAAGTCGGATGCATAATTCAATTACAGGGACAATTAAAAGTTTCCCAACACATTACGTTTAATGGGAAAAAGATTCAAATGTAATTTAATGATGTTACACGCATTCTAATATTATCAATTAGATATATATATCTATGAAGCATATATCATAATAATCAATCTGTGTTTAAATTGATTCTATGATCTATAATATGTTTATTGATTTACAGAGTCGCACAAAAGTATTCCATTACTTAATGGTATAGGGAAAACATTGTTTGGTGCACGTTTTCAATATATTAATTTGTTTAACATTTTATGAAATTGCTATGCATTGTTGAGGATTACTACAAGTTTTTCCCTGTATAACAGAAAGCAAATACAAGGAAACACAAAAGAGTTCGGCCGCTATTCTGTACAGGAAATACTGTACACTATCACACAAAGAGCTGAATATTTTTAGGTGCGCTCGTAATGACACAGATATCCCGTTCCTATGGTCGTCATTCAGTCTCTCCGTCTGTCTGTCCCCATATAGCAGAGCAAAAACTACCCAACCACATTATTTGGGATTTAAAATATATAATTTTTGCTCAAATTGTCAAGTCATTTCAAATTTTATGAAAATTATATGCATAATTTAATTACAAGGACAAACAAAAGCATTTTACTATATTACAGTCAATGGGAAAAATACCTTCAGGTACATTTTAATGATATTATATTCTTTGGAATATAATAGAATTGGCAGGAATCTATGAAGTACATAAAATATACATTCTGTAAACGTTGTGATTCAAAGAATATTTATTAGTTATTTAACAGTCTATACAAAAAAACTCCACTGCATTCTATACAAGGAAATATTTTTTGGGGAGTGTTATAATTGTATTGAACTATTTAACATTTTATGAAATTGATGTACGGTGATGGGGTTTAATACATATTACTTCCAGTATAATAGGAAATAGATAGTTTTTAAATGAACACAAAAAAGTTTTCAATCACTATACTGTATTCGCATACTATATACTGTAAGTATTTTACACTACAACAAAAAGATCTGAATTTCTTTAAAACTTTGTTGCAGTACGAACACATCTCATTTACTCGCTTTAAGTGCAGTTTCCAACTTGTTTTGATCTACTACGCATTTACAGTCTGATTTTTTTTCAAGAAATGAGGCATAACAGATCTAGACTTCATTGTTGCTCGTTTATAGACATCTGTAGCATCATGTTCAAATAGTTTATCCGAGACGTTAGTCGCAATTTTCACGCAACTCTCCAGAACCTGGGTGTCACAGGATAACATTTTTATCTCTCTGATATTCGTAGAGCCGGAATTGATGATTGATTTTATATAATCTTCACTGAGATACTAAAGTATTGTTGTAGAATACACCACATAAGAATTAAAATTACTAATTTCAGTGTAATCTGAAGCTTGTAAGTTCAGATTCGGTGGTACGAAATTTCTAACAGTCTTCTTCTTTTGGTCGGATTGTCTTGCTTTTAAGATATTTCTGTAACTGAAATCCCGAATGAAATCCCCTTTCATCGTCAATCACTGCCAACAGAACAATCTCTGGGTGCACAAAGATCGCATTTCGTTCTATTACTGGATCGACAACTTGAAGTAATTCGTCGGATAAATTGCGTGATGTTTGGATCTCTTGAAATATATGTTTCGGTCAGTCATTAAAGTATTCGCCCATTTTTTTATGGCAAATGATACAGGCATGTATGATTTTAAGATGAAACCAACTATTTCGTTTAAAGGGGCTCAGGAATTGAAAAATTTTCAAAAAATCGATTTTTTGTGATCTAGTATGATTATGCAATTAATTCTTAACACATTGCAAAAAACCGCATAAAAATATTTGCATTTTTAACGGAGTTATAAGTATTTATGTATCAACACTTTCATAGCCGCAACCATAAAATTTCAACTTTAATTCGCGTTTTCTCAAAACTTGATTTGTACGATTAACACAAATATTAAAAAAAAAACCCATTTGATGGAATGGCATAATCTTTTTTGCATGCATATAACATCATTATCTAGATAATGATTTAATATAGTTTAGATAAATTAATATTTTGAGTATTTTTAATGCAAAAAAAAACTTGTATTTTTTAGAGGTTTTAATATTTTTAAGTTTGAGAGTTATTTTAGTAATGTTTTTTTCGAGCGATTTTTATATCCTTAATACATTCTATAATGTAAAGTTTCCTGATCATTTTAAAGCAAAAATAAGGTTCTTATGTCAATTCAACGTTAAGATATTTTGGTGTTGGTGATATAACACATATTTCTTTTTCGAAAATTGTGTTACATAAATTTTGCTATATTTCTTATTATATTACATTGAAGTAATTCATTTTATAATTTTATAAGACTGCAAACATACCTTTAAAATATCAGAAAGTTTAAATTAATTACACTGAATATTTCTGTTTTTATGTGAACTCAAACAGAGAGCTCTGTTTACAAGTTTTTTCCTTATCGATCAACCCCTGAGCCCCCTTAAGTTTTCAAATAAATCTGATGAACTTATATATAAAGATTCAGTTTGCTGAAGTTAGCCATTTGTAATTGGACAATGAACCAGGATCTCGATTTACCAAATCTTCTGGACAATGCCCCAAAGTGATTGCTTTTGAAATGGTTAACAAATAATGTTGGTCTTTGCTTAAAAAAATTTTTGTCTATATCATATATCGAACAATCTATGCATTCATAGTTGACTACGGGAGGACTTTCATAACAATTGAGTTGTTGCCCGATTGGTTCTCTTAATTATTTAGGCTTATCAATATGCTGAAAAATGTGGTAAAAATGTAGGTCATTAAAATATAGGAGACATACGTTCCACTGTTGGGTGTTCTACATGATTTTTTAATCGTGGATGACACCATTTTTCAATCCAGTATTGGTCATAGTTCCTTCACTCCCTAATACTTCTAGTTTTTCTAATGATATTGATAGTTCATACAAACAAGAAAAAATGTTTTGAGCTATATCATTTGATGAACTCGAGGAAAGAAATATTTTTCGAATGTAAATTGATCCGGGTTCCTGGATAAAAGAATAATGCTCTTATTTATATTCCTTCAAAATCGCTAGGCATTCAGTTTTTCTACAATAAAAGTATCTTTTCGTCCGACAAAGACAAGAACAAATCTTCCCCAGGGATGTTGGAAATGACTTTTGAAACCTAACTTGTTTTTATCTCTTTGTATTTTAGACTTATCAATTACATAAGTTCTTACTCATTTTCTTCGAACAAAAAAATAACGAAGAGTTGCATAGTGAACAGTTCAAAATATTAGTAAATTTATATTTCTTTAACAAGGGTTATACGAAAGAAAAAAATATGTTATTGATTAGAATTAAATTAATTTAGGTTATTTATGACCATTAAACAAGCATAAAATTATCAAGCGTGTTTATTTTTATATTTCTAATTCAGTTAAAAAAGTAAAAATAAGCGATATTTTTTCAATTTTTCATTAAGTACATTGCGCGAATGGAAGATATTAACCGATATTGTTTTTTATATACCGTTTTTCTTCTTATTACAATTCGCAAAATTTCCGCACTAAAGCACTTTTAAAATAAAAATAAAAAATTCATTGTTTTTGATCTAACCTAATAAATAGCGCAGAAAAAGGAAGTTTATGTTTCAGTGGTAACAATTGTGTGATGTAATGATGAGATTATTTTGTGCTGAAATGACGTTGCAACAGTTTTTTATAAACGCATAAGTTTCCATCTACATGTTATAACAAATGATGGGTATATTTATAAAGATAATTATATAAGAAAAAAAAAGTGATACGAATGCACTAGGCACTGCATTTTACCCGAGCAACCACTAAACTATCAGTCGCACTGCATGTCAGATTTGGGATTGTCAATTCTGTGAATTTTTCCAATATACGGACCTGCAGGAGATTTCCTACATGTTAATTCTCATAGATATGTAAATTTCTATTAGAGAAGATATAAAAGAAACGCTTAAACTTATCACTTGATTTTTTTTCTAAAATCGTGACTTTCTTGGATGTTTATATCGAAATCGATGAATTCTGATTTCATAAGAATAGTATAAAATGCCTTTTCTTTTAATGTTACTATATTTTATAATGAGACTTTTTTGAATAATGCAAAACATACTTTTATGAGTCATAGATATAACTAAATATTTTTTATGTCCTAATTACTAAAAAAAAGGTTTAGTGAAAAAAGTTTAGTTACAGCCTTTCTTGATATATAGTCGCATTTTTATTGATGAGTTTGTTTTAACCTGACAAAAGACATATTAGATTTTCACATTTCGTTGCCTCAAGCTTCAGTTGCAGTAAGAGATGAGTTTCGTGTAAATCGCATGATGAATTTTGTATCTTCAGAATTGTTTAGTTTTTTTTTATGATGGCCAATTACCTACAGGAGGGATATAGGACCAAAAGTGGGCCACTCTATCCTCAATGAATATGACGTATTGTTAACGTCTGACGAGGAATATGCTTTCATGAATTATGCTGTTCTACGTTTTTACGATGCATGGATGGCAGGCTTTTTGCTGTGGGCGTTTCGAAGGCTTTATGGGCAAATGCCATTTTTTAGCGCTACCTTACGGTTGTTATGGGATGAGATGATTGCTTTTTAATGCTGTGGAAGTTTCCTTTTTGCAAAAGAGACCAATGAAGACAGAGAATGTGAATTGTTGCCGTCGCGATTCAATCGAAGGAACTCATGATTAGATGACCAGAGCGTTAGTGTCGAGAGGCCAAGATAGTTATACTAAGCTAGTAACTTGCTTTATACTGTGAGATGCGAAAATGCATACTTGCAAATTATAATATGTATATATATATATATATTTAATTCACTAGGAACAGTTTATGACATAAGACTTTATTTAGTCATACAAGATGAACTTTCCTAAACTTTATTAACTAAATTACTGGCATTAAAATTGCATTTAACAGTCTAATAATATATTTTTGTGTTTAGAAAAAGTCTACATGTTTATAAATGATAAGAATATATTCAGAAATTATATTTTTAATTTTTATTTTTATTTGACTGACCAAACAACAAATTTAAGTAGCTTTTGGAAGCATACTATATCAATGCAATGCGCTAATCAACTTTTAGTATTATCCGGAACATATTTTAAAATCTCTTCTTAAAAATCATATTTGCAATTCATATTATATTTATTTGAAATTGAAGAAAATAATTCTCGAGTAATAGAAAAACTTCTCAAATTTCCAATTCGATTTATTTACCAGTATTAGCACTTAATAAATCAACTTCATTTATCTACTCTCTTAATGAGCTTCAGGATAAGATTTTACTTTTTGATTTCTCGCTTTGCACGGATATGTTAATTTTAATTTATTCTGATTTATGATATTTTCACGATTCATTAATCACTTATCACCTTGTGTATATGTGTGTATATGCATAGGTGTGTATATCTTTACCTGTGTGTCCTATTGAATTCGTGAAAAAATAGTAAAAAAGAAAATAATAATAATAATGCTTACATACTAGTAGTTGTTTGCAATATCTTATTTTCTTATATAGAAATCGGAAGCTCAAATATTTCCAATAGATGTTTTTATCTTAGTAGCAAATTTTTCATCAAATACGGACGAGCATTTAAACAGAAAATAAATCTTGGTAAAATCAATAAAACTTTAACGATTTCCTCTATTCTTCTTAGTATTATTATCCGGTAACCGAGAAAAGTGTCGATTACACGAATTAAAGTTTGATTTATTTAGTGATTATTTCTGTAACAAATTTTTGGGCAGTTCTCCTTTGGTTTATTTTCAAACGTCAATGATTAATGATGAAAGAAAAATAATAAACCATCATTAGCTGTTTAAATCTTTTTTTGAAAGTGTACTTTTCTGACAAGAATCATATATTTTGTAATAAAAATGGTTTATTTAGATGTAGTTCAAAGTCTATATTATGTGCCATTAGTATTTATTAAATTATATTGACAATAGATTCACTAAATGTTTTTTTTTTGTGTGTGAATGATAAAAAGCGAAACGACATGTCTAAAACGTACCTCATCAAATGGGAGATTCTAACACTGTAAAGAATATGTGCAAAAATTCTAATATTTTTATAAAAAATTCAGATTTTTAGAACTCATTACGTAATGGCAGTAAGAGTTTTGTTTATTTCAGATAAAAGTTTGCACTGTAAATAAAAAAATGTAAGGTTATTGAGCAAGAGCCCGTGAATGGCAGACCTTTCTTATTTTGTAAAAGCTGAAACTTTCTCAGCGCAGTGTTCCAATAGAGATAGGAACGATGGGAGATCATGGTGGCTTTGGTAGTGACCAGGGAGCAAAGGTGTAAATAATATCAACATACTCTCGTCATTTTATAAAGCGTAATTTTTTGATATTTCCTTTCGAATGATATTAGAAATCACGTCCTCCAATGGCAGACACTTCCTATGGTTCCAACCCCCGGCCGACACCACTAAACTTCAATAATATGAAATTCTACTTCGTCATTTTATAAAAGCTGAATTTTATATATGTTACTTGGGTGACTACCAGAAGATATTTCCTCAGTTGGCAGACAGTTTTGGTGGTTCCAACCCCCGGAGGACAGACATATTCGGCGGCTTCTCAATACACTAGAGTCTCGGTATAGCCCGGGCGCGAAACAGACATTTTTCCCGTTTTCCCTTGGCTCGGAAATTGGCGACATTTATTTGAGGTTGTTGCATGTAATTCTGCGGCTGTTGAAATTTTGAAAAAAGACCACAATGAAAGAAAAAAAAATGTAATTTAACAAATTAGAACGACTGTTTGGAAAATGATATTTTCAAAGCCTAAAATTTTAAAGACTTAAAAAGGAAATCTATACTTAATATAAATATTAAACATCATTTTTAGGATGACCATAACGAGTCATATATTACGTACGCCCTGCATTAAACATTAATATTCCTTGGCCTTAAATAAAAAAAAACCCAGTAGTTTATTGCTATATAACTTTAATTGTTTAAAATGTGCATTTTTATTTGATGGAGTTAATCAGGCTGACTGCCTCCTATTACGTATGACATGGATTAAACATTAATATCCTGGACCCATCTTATAAAAATTTTAAATGAAATTTCAGTTTTACAATTTTTTGAACTGCAAATTTTTAAACTTCTAAACAATGCACATTTGGAATTTTTATACCGTTGCATAGAGAAAAAAAATGCACTTTTAAATGAAATTCGTTTAAATTTTTATTACAATTTGTTTTCAAATTATTATTATTACTTAAAGTTTTTATTACTTTTTTGTCATTGTGGCAACAGAAGTAAACCTTTTTTGGACATTAAACATGGACCAATCAGAAAACGAAAAAGAATTGGAATTCAACCAATAAAAACATTCAGATATACTTCGGATTTCCCAATTCTCTACCGAGGATAACAACTATTTTCCAAATAATAAAAATAAAATAAAGTTAAAAATAAAGTTCATAAAATACCTGAACATTATTTTCAAACGTATTTCATTTATTTTTAAAACAAGTATCAAAATGAAAATCATAATCGATAACATTATAAACATGCAATTTTCTTATTGATAAATAAGTACATAATAAAACAGCAATTTCGGCATGTGCCAGGGAGGTGATATAGCTTTTATATTCGTTGTTTTTGTTAAATATAGCATTTGCGACTCGATTAGAATAAAAATTCTTTAATGATTGATTTTTATCTCATTAAAATTTTACTGAAATTTTAAGAAAATGAAATGCTACGAACCCTATAAAAAGAAATTTCGCAAATACTGAATTTGAATGAGAATTGCGCCAAATTAGTAATCTATAGCCAAATCGACAATATTTATGATTTCTTAATTTTTGTCTTCAAATTTAGCGATATTTTTTAATATTTGGCTATAAGTGTTTCCAAGCTTGGAGAGAATTCGAAGCTAACGTTCATTAATACTCATAAATAAATAACTGATTTCTAGTAATTTGGAAAATAGGTGTTATCCTCGGTAGAAAATTGGGAAATCTGAAGTATATCTGAATGTTTTTATTAGTTGAATTCCGAAATTTTTTTTTCGTTCTCTGATTGGTCCACGTTTAATGTCCAAAAATGGTTTACTTTTGTTGCCACAATGACAAAAAATGTAACAAAAACTTTAAATAATAAGAAAAATAATTTGAAAACAAATTGTCATAAAAATTTCAAACGAATTTCATTTAAAAGTGCATTTTTTTCTCTATGCAACGGTATAAAAATTAAAAATGTGCAATGTTTAGAAGTTTAAAAATTTGCAGTCCAAAAAATTGTAAAACTGAAATTTCATAAATTTTTTTATAAAATGGGTCCAGGAATATTAATGTTTAATCCATGTCATACGTAATAGGATGTAGTCAGCCTGATGAACTCCATCAAATAAAAATGCACATTTTAAACAGTTAAAGTTATATAACAATAAACTGCTGTTTTTTTTCTTTATGATCTAGGAATATTAATGTTTAATGCATGGCGTACGTAATATATGACTCGTTGTGGTCATCCTAAAAATGAAGTTTAATATTATTATTAAGTATAGAATTCCTTTAAAATTTTAGGTTTTGAAAATATCATTTTCCAAACAGTCGTTCTAATTTGTTAAATTACATTTTTTTTTCTTTCATTGTGTTCTTTTTTCAAAATTGTCAACAACCGTAGAATTACATGCAACAACCTCAAATTAATGTCGCCAATTTCCGAGCCATGGGAAAACGGGAAAAAATGTCTGTTTCGAGCCCGGGCTATACCGAGACTCTAGTGTATTGAGAAGCCGCCGAATATGTCTGTCTGCCGGGGGTTGGAACCACCAAAACTGTCTGCCAACTGAGGAAATATCTTCTGGTAGTCACCTAAGTAACATATATAAAATTCAGCTTTTATAAAATGACGAAAGTAGAATTTCATATCATTGAAGTTTAGTGGTGTCAGCCGGAGGTTGGAACGATAGGAAGTTTCTGCCAATGGAGAACGTGTTTCTAAAATCATTCCAAAGGAAATATCAAAGAATTACGCTTTATAAAATGACGAAAGTAAGTTGGTATTTTTTACACCTTTACTCCCTGGCCACTGGCAAAGCCACCATGATCCAAATTTCATAATTACCCATCGTTCCTATCTGTGTTGGAAGACTGCGCTGAGAAAGTTTCAGCTTTTATAAAATAACGAAGATCTGCCATTCCCGGGCTCTTATACTATTACTAAGAATTATTTTAGAAAATTTGAATGACTAGAATTTTTTTATGTAACTGCAGATGAAATTTAAATAATAATTCTGTAATTTTATTAGATTCATTTATAAAGCTACTGATTTCGGAAGCTTTGCAAAAAAATTTTATAAATTTGCATCTCTCTCTCTCTCTCTTTCTCTCTTTTTTTTTTTTTTTTTTTTTGTACAGTGTACGGATAAAAATAGTAAGCTAATAAATGTCTATAACTTTACTTCTGCACATTTTACAGTGTAGTACTAAAAAAG
Source organism: Maratus speculifer (assembly GCA_964019185.1). NCBI lineage: Eukaryota > Metazoa > Arthropoda > Arachnida > Araneae > Salticidae > Maratus > Maratus speculifer. The sequence goes on along the minus strand of OZ025297.1, from coordinate 268,128,819 downwards.
ATTAAGCACTGTAATGATATGTTCTATAAATAGCAAGTAAGATGAATAAATTTGATAAAAATCAGTCATAATTTAACTGTAGTGGGTATTTGAAATGAGTGTGAATAATGTACTATTTCATACAAAAGGCCGAAGAAATATTACAATTTCGCTGTCACTCTTTACAAATTTTTTTTTTAAAGAAGTCGAGAATTGATGGCAAAAACTACCATCAATTAATAATAATTGCGGATATTTATAAATATGGATGTTTAATAATCAGTGCATGAGCCCCGATATATATCAATTTCAAAATATACTTATGAACTATGCCAAAAATAAATTAAGTATACCAACTATAAGTAAAAAAAAAAAAAAAAATACATAACAATTGCTATAGAAATTTTCAGATATTACATATAAGTCAATGTTCGTATCTTTGATTTTTTTGAAGAAGTACATGAATCGACTTTACGTTTGTCATAGAATATAAATGAAACAGAAACTTTGTATATCATTTTTCTATATTTCATACAACGAACTTTTTTCTGTATATGATATGTGAAATACTGTTTATATTTGCTCAACTTTCTTGTTCAAACTCTGCTGGAATTAACTATACACAACATCGTTCATTTTTGCAATTTATCGTTTACATTTTAAAATTTCTATTTTGCTTTTATTCATTTAGTTACAAAGCATTTTAAATGGGTGATAGCAATAATGTTTTAATTATTCAGAAATGTCAATAGTGTGGGGATATATATTCGAAAAGAAGGCACGTTTCGTTTCTTAATTTTAGTAAGACTCATTTTTCTAATACCCTTCCACTCGTATGGTAGACTACGCATTTGGGTAGATTTATCTGATAGTAGAAGTTACATTTATCTGCAAGAGTAGGGCAGTAGTAGGGCAAGTAAAGTATCTGCAAGTGTAAGGCAAGTAAAAATCCACAAAATTTAGTCATACTTATATTATGGATTCAGCGTTGTTAACTTTGTTGTCATTTTTGCACCATTTTACCAAAATTGAAATTTAAATATGTTATTCTTTGTCTGTCAAATAATATATAGTTAATTTACCAGACAGAAATACGGAAATTCAGTTTTTAAACTAACAGCAGACGACTTTAAATTTGGCAGAAAAAACAGCTCATTAGAAAAGTTATTTATAAGTAAAATAAATATATTCACGTCATTTTAGCATACGTGAAATTTTAATTAAGTGTTGAATTTGTTTTTTCTTTAATTTGATTAATTTCCTGTGTTATGTTAAGTCGTTCTCTACAGAATTCAAGTTATTTTTCGTCTTTGGAAAATAAATAACAAAGCCTGTTTTCTAAATGTTTTTTGTTTTTTGTTTTTTGTACATTCTAAGTTCTAAATTTCCTACTTAATTATATATTTTTGACTTTTTAAACTGTTGGAGAATGGTTTATAAGTCGCACCTCATGGATAAATTATATTTTACATGCTATTTTAATTGGAAAAAGAGTTATAAATTAGAAGATAACTGTTATATTGAACATATTAATATTGTTCTTTTAATATTTTTTGTGAAATACGCTATGAATTTGTGAATGTTTACTTTTTTGATTTTGATATTTTTCAGAAAGAAAAAGGAAATATTTGTTCTTTATTGTAACTTTATGTTGTAATTTTAATTTTTCATGAATCAATCATATTTTAAATGTCAAATGAAATTCTTCATTTGATATTAAACAATATTTCATTTTGGATTAACTCCAAACGCGCAAAATGAAAAATTCTATTATTTAATTTACAATTTTAGTTTAACAATTGCAAAAAGATGACATACAATTTCGCCGATTTTTTTAACTTTTCTACCGGGTGTCCCAAAAATGACTGATGTATTTTAAAATTCAATAACTTGCAAAAGGTGAGAGCTATTAAAAAAAATTTTGCAGGAGGGTTGTTTAATGTCAAGAGTTTTTTTACCGTAATTTTATATTTTAGTTCGCATCTCAAACAATAGGTGGCGCAGACGGCGATTGAAGGCCAATTGATCAGTGCTGAGTGAAGCGTCGACCTGGCCTTCAATCGCCGTCAGCGCCACCTATTATTTGAGATGAAAAAATTACGGTAAAAAAAACTCCTGACATTATATATAACCCTACTGCAATTTTTTTTATAAAATAGCTGTCACTGTTTGCAAGTTATTGAATTTTAAAATCCATCAGTCATTTTTGGGACACCCGGTAAATATTTAATCCAACTTTATTCAATATTTCTTCATTAATTGCACTTGCAGTTCTCTGCAAATTGCATTTTTAAACAAATGGTATTCATAAACAAATGGTAATGAGTAATATTTTTTAAAATGCTTTAATAAAATTTATACATTACACAATCTCTAATGAACACATAAATAACATGTTGAGATTAAAAGACTATACGCAAAATAAATCATCATCTTTTTTTGAAGAAATTTATCTTTGTACTTTTCTGAAGAACATGCTTAATTATCTTGTACGTTTTTGAGGAAAAAAGAGAAAATAATTTTGTTCCACATTTGTCATTTATTATAAAGCGACCACCTGCTTTGTTCATTAATGAAGACAACAATGGAACTTTCTTGAAGTAAGTAAATATATTCCCATTTTAAAATTAATTAACAAGGAACTGCACTTGACAGAAATGAAAAGTAGATTTTTATTTGTTTTGATAGTATCAGTTTAGAATAGATACATATTTATTAAAAAAAATCGATACGTTTATCAAAATAAATACATAATTATATTCAGATCTTTGAAGAAATATCAATTATAACAATTAAATACAATATAATACATAGCAAAATGATTTAAAGTATAATAAGCTTTAAAAATGTATTCAGAGATGGGAGTATAGTTAATTTTGAAGTAATTATACTTTTTCTTTAAATTTATTACAAAACAGTTAGATATAAGTTTCTTACATATTAGAGCTGTGTTTTTAAAGAATTCTTTTTAGTTTTATTAAATTAAAATATTTAAAGGAAATGAGTAAATTAAAAAAAAATACATTTATACACTCAAGTGCTTGAAAAACAGCCGCAGTAGAATATGTTCGTGAAGGACTCCACGAAAATGCAGGTGTTCCACATCACTACATGTAATAGACTCTATAACGCCTCGTGTTATTCTGTAGGAAATACATATCACGAAACTTGCAAAGCAGTTCACATATCCACAGGAGAGCGAGTTGATGAAAATCTACTGAACAGCATGTTGAAAGCCTATGCATCTATAGGGTAGCACATAAATGCTGTAACGTAAATAGAAGACAATTTTTAACTGAATGATCTGAATAACCCGCTTTATTTATTAATCAAATAGGAAGAATATCCTGTACAAGAACAAATGAAGGTAATTCATAATGACTTCTTCTTGTGACGAATCGTGGGTCTAGGTGACTTTGGTAATTAGTCAAGATGACCGCGACAGACTATTTCCGGTGTGATTTCAGCCCATGGTTTTTTCAAAGTTGTTTCCAGGGAATCCAAGGAGTTTTACTTGATTACACACGTTTTTTACTCCAGACTCTTTCAAATACCGAAGTTAGCTGTGTGTGTGTGGTGAGGGTTGTTAAATTAAAGCTGGATTTACCGCTAAACAACCTGATTTCCTGCCAAAATATGAATTAATATCAACAAAAATAGAAATTTAAGAGAAAAAAAAAACACAAGGAATATGAATAAAACGACTGTTTTATTCAAACACGTTACGTAAATAATAAACTAAACTGTATTTTTATCACGTCACAGTATTTACATACAACACTGTCGCCACAATAATATTAAAGTATAGGCTTCAGTTATCCAATAGAAGTATCTAATGTGACTCTAAAGCCTCTCATTAGCAACTGTCGACGTGTGGGTTTCGTTTTTTTAAGCATGAACTGTCCACGTCCTCGGAATTCTCAGCGGACATGAATAAGTGTTACTTATCGCATAGGATGATTATATACCCGTAACCAGTCAGAGTATTCTGTATACGTATCAGGTTCCCTTTGTTACGTTTAGTTCATGCGCCATAGTCCATTATATTACACATATTAATATTATATAATTTATTTATTCTCAATAATGATTTTTTTTTTTGACTTATTACTGATATATTTTCGTCCCCTTCTTTACCAGAAAATAATTTAAAAAAAGTGCATAATATTTTAATTTACAGATATCGTAACGTAAATTTCTGTTTTTTCTTAGCATAGTAAGACTCATTTTATACTAAAATCAAGGAATCGAAAATTTAATGAAGTATATCTGCTTGATCACATACAAAAATAATATAAAGTATTCTATTTATTCTAAGCGACTATATCAAGAGTTTAGTTTGCATATACAACAATGAAATATTTATCCATATATTTACTGAAAAACAATAACATCATACTTTAAACGATTTTATATTCAAATGACACTTCACTATTTATTTTAAAGCTTATATGGTTAGCGTAAATGTTAATTTTAATCCTCATAAATTATATTTGAAAATTTAATAAAGAATACTGCCCAGTTAAACTGATGGCATTGAGCTCACAGGCTACAAATTCTAATTGTACATTAAAGCCTTATATTTTCAAGGGTTAATTCCGTTCGAAAAAAAATTAAGAAGGGGAAACAGCTCTCCCCTTTCCTCTTTTTTTATACTTAATCATTGAACCTCCTATACTATCAAAGACATGCTTTATCATATAAAAAATCTATATCCAAAATTCAGAGCAAATTAGATAATTCTCAATAAAATTCATTTAGCATTTATATAATTTAAAAGGAGTTATCCCCCTCTTTTATACTTAACCATTAAACTTCCAAAACTATTCAGAGATTTGAACGAAATCTGAAAATTCTGCTTGAAAAACACATTTATATAAATTAAGGGGGGGGCATTAGAACCCCTGTTCCCCCTATTTATACTTATTCAATGAACACCTGATAACAGTCACGGAATCGCCTCATCAGACTGATCCTAATCTAAATTTTGAACGAAAACTTAATTCTGCATGAAAATCCCATTTATATCAACTAACGGGGGGGGGGCATTAGAGCCCCTGTTCCCCCTATTTATACTTATCCAATGAACACCTAATAACAGTCACGGACTCGCCTCATCAGAATGATCCTAATCTAAATTTTGAACGAAAACTTAATTCTGCATGAAAATCCCATTTATATCAACTAACGGGGGGGGGGTATTAGAACCCCTGTCCCCTCTATTTATACTTATCCAATGAACAGCTAATAACAGTCACGGAATCGCCTCATCAGAATGATCCTAATCTAAATTTTGAACGAAAACTTAATTCTGCTTGAAAATCCCATTTATATCAACTAACGGGGGGGGGGCATTAGAACCCTTGTTCCCCCGATTTATACTTATTCAATGAACACCTAATAACAGTCACGGACTCGCCTCATCAGAATGACCCTAATCTAAATTTTGAACGAAAAATTAATTCTGCATGAAAATCCCATTTATATCAACTAACGGGGGGGGGCATTAGAACCCCTGTTCCCTCTATTTATACTTATCCAATGAACACCTAATAACAGTCACGGAATCGCCTCATCAGAATGATCCTAATCTAAATTTTGAACGAAAACTTAATTCTGCATGAAAATTCCATTTATATCAACTCACGGGGGGGGGGCATTAGAACCCCTGTTCCCTCTATTTATACTTATCCAATGAACACCTAATAACAGTCACGGAATCGCCTCATCAGAATGATCCTAATCTAAATTTTGAACGAAAACTTAATTCTGCATGAAAATCCCATTTATATCAACTAACGGGGGGCATGAGCCCCCCGTTCCCCCTCTTATACATATCGAATGAACTCCAAAAACTAATCAGGGAAGCGCCTTGTCAGGATATACCTACATACAAAATTTCAAGTGGATCGGATATTTTTATCATGAGTTATCGCGTTACGTACATACATACAGAACGGACGGGCACATAAGCTCTCAGGCTATGATAGCCTGTGAGCTAAAAACCAATTGAGCTAAAATTTTATGTTTGACTAAATGTACATATATTTAGTAATATGAGTGTCCGATACTTTAAACAAATTGGAAATGCTATTATTGTTCTAAAAAATCTTTTACAGATAATGCAAATATATGATTGTATGGCATTTAAAGAAATTGTGAAATCTATTTCTTTTGATAGTGGATCATCCATTTGTAGATTAGTCACACACACACTCATATATATATATATATATATATATATACAGGGTGTCCGAAAAGTCTGGAAACGGTCGAATAACTCGAAAAATACATATGAGATTGAAAAACGTAAATATACGTGTTAAATATTTTTAAATAAGCTACTCAGTGATACCAAATTTGACCTTCGTAATCGACCCCCTGGAGGTCAGAGGGGGTACAACTTTGAAATTTTAAATTATAACCCCCATTTTTTATTGCAGATTAGGATTCTACGGACAAAAATACGTAACTTTTGTATTTGATATTTATTTCGAATCCTCGTTTATCACGGTGTAATTGAGCATATTAAATCGATACATATTTCGGCTTTTCCAACGGGATTTTCCCTAATCGAAACTAATTGGGGAGAATTTATGACATCAAATTCCTCGTCTTTTGCAATAATAGCGTTTCCTGAAAATCACCCGTGCCGATTATTTCGGTAGTGCTATACAGTTAAAAATTTGATCCATTTGCTGTAGCGTCACTCTACAGCTTTTATAGAATATCTCTTTCATGACCAATGAGAATGTTCCATAACACAGTAAAGTACACTGTAAAAAATTGACCCTTTTGCTGCATCGTCACTCCACTGTTTTTATAGAAAACGATTACTTTACTGTGTTATGGAGCATTCTCATTGGTCACAAAAGAGATATTCTATAATAGCTGTGGAGTGACGCTGCAGCAAATGGGTCAAATTTTTAACAGTGTAGCACTATTGAAATAATCGCCACGGGTGATTTTCAGGAAACGCTATTCCTACAAAAGACGAGGAATTTGACGTCAAAAATTCTGCCCAATCAGTTTCGATTAGGGAAAATCCCGTTGGAAAAGCGGGAATATGTATCGATTTAATATGCTCGATTACATCATGATAAACGAAGATTTAAAACAAACATTAAATACAAAAGTTACGTATTTTTGTCCGTAGAATCCGAATCTGCAATAAAAAATGGGGGTTATAATTTAAGATTTCAAAGTTGGACCCCCTCTGACCCCCAGGGGGTCGGTTTCGAAGGTCAAATTTGGTATCACAGAGTAGCTTATTTAAAAATATTTAACACGTATATTTACGTTTTTCAATCTCATATGTATTTCTCGAGTTATTCGGCCGTTTCCAGACTTTTCGGACACCCTGTATACACATTTACAAGAAAATATTTACTGTACATATTTAAAATAAAATATATATCTAAAATACAATCAAATACAAATTCTTCTCGTTCTTCTTCAATTTTCCCCATGCATGTATTCTACAGTATACAGGATGTTTCGCTACCAGACCGACAAACTTTGAGGGTTGATAGTACACATGAAGACAAACATTATTTAATAGGAAATCATGGGGCGCAAACGTCTTCTGTAGGAGCTAGGGGCCATTAAAGTTTAGAGTCCAAAACTTCAAACGATGATAGAAAACGGAAAAAAAGGGTCGATTCGTTTGCGGTTTTCACTAAAATCATTCTTTATATTACAATTTATTTAGAAAAAAATTTAAAGGTTACTTTTAAAAATTATCGATAGAGGGCGCTTTAGACTTTAGAGTAACGGACAACTACTTTTTACCGTTATTTTCTGCATGGGGTTAAAATTATTCTAAAGTTTAGACTTTAACTTAAATTTTAAGCCCAAAATCGAAAACATTGGGGTCGGGTAACTAGCGAAAATTGAACTGTGAACAGAGGGGGAGATTTTAAGCGCTCATAAATATTGGACAAACTAATCGATTTTGTTGCGGTTTGCGTGAAAATCATTTCCTTGGTAATTATTTTATTCAAAATGACGTACAGCTTTGGTGTCCTCATTTTTTGATAGAGGGGGCTTTCGACACATCTCCGACTTTTCACTCCGACAAATCTAAATTTTAAATATTTACTTTATATGTACAACATTTATTGTTTCAATATTATATGGCTAAGAACATATATTTTATGCAGAGGGGGTAGGAGAACGGGAAAACATTAAAATTGTAAAATTAAAAAAAGAAAACCAATTACATGTTAATTTCAAATAACAAACTATAATTAAATAAATAATCCAGTACTGAAATATAAAGAAAATGTACAATATTGCAGTCATTTGTTTTTTATTAAATTGTAAGTGCCATCATGTGATTTGAATAAGTTTAACAAACAATGGATATCCTATGAAAAAAAATGAAACAGGAATTTTGAATGCACGTGGATAATTTAAAAATTTTGTTGTCATCTATTAAATATACATATATCTTAATAAACTTTTTTCAATTTGTTATACAAACTTTATTTTATACATTTCTTCAAAGTAATTGCAATTTAATTTTTTAATTTAGATTTTTAAATATGTATATTTTGTCAGATTTTTAAAGATAAAATTCAAGTTTCGAAATTCGTCTTCAGTTACATATAAATACAAACCTATATAAGACATGTGTTTGTGGATGAATATTTATGTTAGATATGAAAGTGTTGATGTAGTACAGACGAAATATTTCACAATTTTTTGCATTTTTCTCAATGCATTTTTAGGTTATAAAATAAATGTGAAGTCATATATTTGCATTACAATAAGTTGTTTCATCTTTCTCCCGCTTTTCTATCAGATATAATTTATATTATATATTTTACTAACAATTTAAAGTTGATTTACGTTATTGCTTAGTAGTTGCAATGTCCAACGTGAAAGAAAGAGTAGTTTTGTATTCATTATTTATTATTAGAATTCGTTTTCCTTAAATATTTACTCCACTGAATGGATATAAGAAAGCTTGTGAGTGGAGTGTATGTAACAGGTTGGTTCACCGAATATCCCCTGATTTTCGGTGAACCCCCTTGGAATTTATACAGAGTGATTCTAAATTGTTTTTACAAAAAAAGAAGGGTGATAGTACACATCAAAACAATCAATATTAAATAGGAAAACAAGGGTTCCAAACATTTTCCGAAGGAGTTAGCCGCTATTAAAGTTTAGGATCCAAAATTTCTAAAAATCATAAAAAAACGGAAAAATGGATCGATAGATTTGCGGTTTTCACGAAAACTATTATTTATGTCAGTATTGTCTTGAAAATAAATTATAAAGATAAATTTCAAAAAATTCCGATAGAGGTAGCTTTACACTTTGGAGTAACGAAAAATTATTTTTTCCGTTATTTTTTGCATCTCATTAAATGTTTTCGGAAGCTTAGACTTAAACTTAAATTTTGAGCTGAAAATCTAAATAGTTGGAAGTGGTTATGTAGCACAAACTGAACTGTGTTCAGAGGGTTTAAATTTCAAATGATTATAAAGAACGGAGTTATTTTTTGTATCTAATTAAATGTAAGCAAAAGCTAATTAAATGTTTTCGGAAGCTTAGATTTAAACTTAAATTTTAAGCTCAAATTCTGAATCGTTGGGAGGAGTTAAGCAGAGAGAGGGAGAAGCGCAAACTGGATTGTGTTCAGGAGTTTAAATTTAACCCTCCCCATTCTCAAACACAGTTCAATTTTGCGCTATTTAAACACTCCCAACGATTCAGAATTTGAGCTCAAAATTTAAGTCTAAACACTTGAAAGCATTTAATGAGATTTAAAAAAAAAAAAACGGTTAAAAAAGTTGTACGTTTCTCCAAAGTTTAAGGCGCCTCTATCAGCAGTTTGTACAACTTACGTTTAAAAATAATTTTCAAGAAAATACTGTTTAAAGAGTAGTTTTAGCGAAAACCGCAAACGAATCGACCAATTTTTCCATTTTTATAATCATTTGAAATTTGAACCCTCTGAACATAGTTGAGTTTGTCCTATTTTACCACTCATAACAATTCAAATTTTGAGCTCAAAATCTAAGTTTAAGTCTAAGCTTCCAAAAACATTTAATGAGATGCAAAAAATACTTGTTCGTTACTCCAAAGTCTAAAGCGCCCTCTATCGGCATTTTTTAATTTATCTTTATAATTTATTTTTAAGAAAATACCTACATAAAAAATAGTTTTAGTGGAAACCGCAAATCAATCGACCATTTTTTTTTAACTTTAATGGCGGCTTCTCCTTTGGAAAACGTTTGGGACCCTTGGTTTCCTATTTAATATTGTTTGTCTTGATGTGTACTATCACAAAACAATTTATAATCACCCCGTATAGAGAATGAATGTGAATACATATATACATGTTAGATTAATTAACATAAAAAGTAAATATTTTTTAAGTATGTAAAACAATAGAACATAATCTCCTCCATTCACACATATAGTTCTATTTATGTATTTCTGTTACGTGGCGCAAAAAAGAGGTTGGATTTATAATTGCCATTTGGCAACAACCGTAGCAACGTTTTTCAGTAGTGAATTCTCGGTCACATGATTCGACACATTCAGCAAATAAAGAGTTTGAGCAATGTATGAATAGCAATCGCTATGACTTCATTTTTATTGTGAAGTATTGAATTCAGCGAATCAGCTCTTTCCCAAGACTGTATTTGGGCGAATACTGAAAACAGTTTGTTTAGAGTTCGTTAGTGTAATACATAGTATTTTCTTATTTCTTATAGCGTCTTATTATAGTTTTAAATGGATTTAAGCCATTTTGTTCAATACTATAGGCGAAATGAAAATAGAAGAGCTGAACAAGCCAATGAGATATTGGAAAAATCGCATTATTGAAAATCATTAAAATAAAAATATAATAGATGAATTTTTTTCTAGCCGACAATTGCCAATTATGAATTATATTCAGTAAGTAAAATTGACTGTAGTTTTTTTTAAATTTTTATTATAATAAATAGCAAGTTTATTAGTAATATTTTAATTATAATATTCTTTATTGTAGGTTTAATTAAATATTAAATTTAATTTTAATATTTAAACTCCAAATCCTATTTTATTAAAAAAGAATTATTAATGTTGTATAAAATATAATATTAAATTACCACTTATAAATAATGAATACCTTATAATAGTTTTATGAAAAACTTTTAATTAGCATGATCTAACATATTTTAATTAGTTGATTTTTCACTCAGGAACTACTTTATTAATATTTACTGTAATAATACGTGCATCAAGAGAAAATTCTCCCACATATTTTCCCGTAAATTATGCAACCCTCTATAATCTGAATGTAGAAATAAATTTTAATTGGGCGTGATTTGCAAATTTTACGAATATTTTTATACAAAATAAACAAATGGTCGGTAATGAATGGCCGATATGTTTTTACAATAATTATGTAATGTTTGCAATAGTTCAGCACTAAAACATACAAAATTATTTTTTTCATAACGGTACGTGTAATTAAACTAATTACAACTTTAAGAATTTTCTATGTTAAATCCAGTTTAATTAGCTTGTAAAATACAAACAAAATATATGAATTTTAAAATACTGTTGAAAATTATGAAAAAAAAAGTTCATTAAAATATATATACATTACTCCAAATTTATATAAAATACTTAAGTTTAAAAAATCATTTATGTACACCATGTTTTCTCTATCCATATTAAAGAGTACTATGATATTCTAAAGATACAACTTTAAAATCAAACTGTATCAAAAAGATTGATTTTCTTTTCTTCCTGTATTGGCACCTATAACTATTTCATATTTTTAATGTAAGTTTTCCTTTTCTTCCAATACGTGTAAGATATTATTTTATTATTTTGTGCTAGCTGATCCGCCCGACGTTGCCCGGGACCAAAGATGTTTTCGAACAAATTGCGAACATATAAAATCTCCATTCATGCTTAAATGGAAAAAAAATAATATTTTATCTGGAACATATTTTAAATTTTAAAATATTTAAAATTTTATTTTAGTGATCACTTGTAATTATTTCTCTTATGAAAATGGTGTTTTGGAAGGATAAAGAAATATAGCCGTTGATTTTTACTGTTTCGAACCGCAAAAATTATGCAATAATTGAATTATTTTAAAATTCCTTTCTTCCATGAGATCTGCTCCATATAAAATTTTCTCAGCATGCGCGAGACATGCGCTGCATATCTGTGCAAAACCTAAGATAACATAAAAGGAGTAATTACCTAATTTACTACTTTTTTGGATGGTGCCATGGATGGATTTTGTAGATCGATTTTAAATCAATCAGGATAAACAAAATCCTCAAACAGAAAAATTAATAAATTCGTGTACTTTTATTATGCCTATAAGATCAACCTGATGTCATAGGTTGGCCCCTTCATTGCCGCGGATAGAACACTAGCTACAAATAGACTTTAACGTGGCTGCTTCATTGCCGTGGATTGCTGGAAAGCTGCAAAAATCCTCTTACCCAGTAAGTTTTAATAGTAATAATAGTAATAATAAAACTAAATTGAAATTTAAAAATCCAGTTGCGATTTGCACTTTCCGGTTTTATTCTCCATACATGACAAAAAATTGACCTGGGTACTACAATTTCGACGTAATCCAGAGTCAGGGAGGCAGGTAGACAGTCAGACAGTCAGACTTATTTTATATATATATTAATTAAACGTGTGAGAAACATAAAAAAATATTTAAAAAAAAAAATACACTAAATATAAAATATTATTCAGTAATCTGAAATATTAAAAAGATCGGAAAAAGGAACATTGAAAGGAGTATATATAACTTAAAGAAGCTTATGTAAAATACGAAATAAGAAATTTGAAAAATAAAATATGGATTAGAAAATATACACAAATAAATGCAGAATCCATTTTTTTTGCCCCTTGAGCATATTTTTAATTTAATAAGTAATAAAAATTTTAGGCAGATTCGATATCTATTTTATCTAAGAAGTTGTTGATTACTTTCGGTAAAAAAAAAAAAAAAAAAAAAAAAAAAAAAAAAAAAAAAAAAAAAACACTTCTCTATTTCCACCCCATTGTCCCGATTTTGCTTATTAATGAACTTGAAAAGATTTAAGCAGAATTGCGGAAGTTATCGTATCCATTAAAAAATGATTAATATAGAGATAGATAGATAGATAGATAGATAGATAGATAGATCGATAGACAGATAGATAGATAAATATATAGATAGACAGATAGATAGATATATAGAGAAAAATATAAATAAATAAAAATAGATAAGGTTGTCTGGTGTAATAACGCCAGGCGGGGTAATAACGCCTTGTGCTAATATTATGCATAATTATGAAATAATCTGGTAAATGACACCCATGTGCTCTGCGCAGAAGGATTTTGAGTCGTATAAATCGAAAAAACAGCTTCAAGTTAATTTGTTTCATTTTTAAGTCTTATTGTTTTTACAAACAACTAAAATTAACGCTTGATCTAAAATTTGCGAGATACGTTTTGTGATGTGAAGACTACTTTTTTATCCGGAAATACCTTGTTAATTACATAAATTTGTAGTACATTTTATTGACTTTCAAAATGTTGTTGAAGATTTTGGATATCTTCTCGAGATAATTTGTAATTTAAAATGTGCAGCGCAATAACTATATAGTGGTACTAACGCCAATCCTTGGCATTAATACTCCGGTTGATTCCATACAGCGGCCGAGCTACATCCTAAATACTGATTCAAATAAACACAGTTAAAACTGTGCAATGTTTCTAATAATTATATTTAAGCTGTCCTTTTTAAGCAAAAAGAAGCTCACGGTCTGATATTCTTTTGCCTCATTCTTCTCCCTACACCACACCTTTATTTTACTTACACTTCCACAAAAAAATGAACATTTTCAATAGCTAGAATGCAATTTGTCAATTTCTAAGTTTGTAGAGTTTGTATTTTTATAATTGGGCAATCTACATGCAATTATTCCATCTTATTTCACAGTTTTGTTTGCATGGCGTTATTACCCATATAGGTGGGTAATAACGCCAAATAGCATAGGTCAAGAAATCACGCCATTACACTTTATGAATACATATCTGTTAACATATTTTTTATTTAGACAGTCAATGAGTTGCTACATCAAATCACATATTTGTTTGAAAAATACAATCTAAAACTGAGCCGTGAAAATTGGTAGAAACTTAACGTGGCGTTATTACCCCAGGGTACCTTAGATATATAAAGTTTCTTACTTATAGCTGTTTTGGGATCTAGAGGTCATGATCGGTGTAAATATCCAAAAAAATTCAGAAATTCCAACACTGAAGAGAAGGCAGTAGCGAGTATTTCATTGAAAAGACACAAGCAAAGCTTTCAGGTTGACCAAGATACCGCAGCGACAAGATGGAGATGTTTTGATAGCAGTTTCAACCCAAAAGAAGTCTTTTCGTGAAATTTATTAGATTTCAGAATTTCTTATTTAGAAATCTACACTGTAAAAAATAAAGAGTTTTATCACATTTCCTTCGGTTTAATGAGATGTGAAATAAGGTGTAAATGTATTATTTTTTGAGCGCCAATACCAAAATAAATGTTACTTTACACTTTCAATGACATATCACAACTCTTAAAAAAAAATAGGCGTTCTGAATCACTAGAAATCGTTACAATGCGCTCTCTAAAAGACTTTATTGAATTTATCAACACAACGGCAGGTGTTTTTTTAATCTAGCAATAAGAAGTCGGTGATTATGAAATCCAGCGCGGGGGATGGAATTATTGGATATGCAAAATGGCGCTTAGTTGAAAACGTTTTGTTTTGTTCTGTGAATATCAAATATATTTCTTAGTAATAAAATGATTAAAAAATATCTGACATAGTTCATATTAAGAACTTTTATCGACTTACAGTTTTGATTATTTCAATTAGTTTGGACACTTTAAGAAACAAGAAATCATCTATTCTACGATGAATTAGAGTTTATTCTAATGATGGCCGTCAGCTGCAACACAGTGTTGTTGCAAAGTTTTGGATTTTTTTCAAATAAGTAAGTGACGTTTATTTTCTTTCTGTTTTATATACAATCACTCTAAATTCTCTGTAAAAACCTGTATTTGTGTTATATATTTTAAATAAATGCATGATACTTGCAAAAAGTGATTTTGCAGTCTAGCTTTTTCGATATTTTAAAAATAAAAATTAATAATAAAAGAAGTCGTAAAATTGTCACTTTCGTATACAGAGCCAAAGCTCTGTAAATATTTAGTTTTGATTTTATAGTGTTTTACTGCTTTAAATTCCGCATAACTTGAACTAACACGAAATTAAATAAACATAGTGTTATATCTTGTTTTAAACATTCATTTTTTCAATTTATATTTGTATTTTGATGTGTTTTTAGATTATTAGAAGCAAAAATTTCATTATTTTTATTTCGTTTATATATATATGTTGATACTGAAAGAGTTAAAGAGATTGTCATGGTTTTATTTTTCTATTTATTAAATTAGTACAACATAATTAAAATCATCATTAATGCCTATTTAAATTTGAATACATTTAATGGAAAATCTTAGAACTTCAATGAAAGGGGAGGGTGGCGGTATGTTCATTCAGAGCTGTGTGAAACGGGGGGCGAAGGGGGCGGTCGCCCCGGGCGCGGAAACTGAGGGGCCGCCAAATTTATGTTAATATCGTCTTTTGTTTCTTCGCTTTTTTTTGTAAAAAAAAATTATATATATAAACATATTTGGATTTTTTGTGTGAAAAAAACATACATTTTCAAAATAGCATGTTACTTCATTCTTGAAATCCAAAAGTGGTCATACAATACTGTTAGATACATTTTTTTCACATATGTTTTCCAGATCACCTTGTGAGGGAGTGACCTTTCCATAAAGGCACTCTAGTGTTTCTGAGATCGTGACGTCAATAAGTTAACATGTGTAAGCGTAAAAGCGACATCTATCCTCTCTTTTACTTTAACTTTCTAGAGTGTGTGTGCTCTTTCGGATTTTACAGTTAGCTTGCGGTTATTAGTAATATGTTAATGTGAAGTATCTCAGTTTGCAGCATATAAAAGCTTGGGTTTGAGTGAATGGAGTGTGTCTCTGGCATTAGCCAGCAGCCAGCGAGTGAGGTTCTCTGCCATTAGACAAGCGAAGTGAATTAGTGTTCAGCGAAGTGCTAGCCGATTGAAAAGTAGCAACGAAGCCTCCAGTGAGTGGAAAGAAGTTCCGACAGTTGACTTGAGAGTTGGCCGGGGTAAGAAACTAGTTTCATTTGGATTGTTTGTGAATAAAGGATTATCCACAGCCACGGGCTGTTTAATTAAGCTTTATTTAGCAGATCAGCCAAGAGATAGCGGAAGGTATTAGTAGGTGCCCCGACTGAGCTAGGCCGAAGCCTGTGAGTATGATTTAGCTGTTCATAGTTTTTTCAGTTGTGTAAATTTAAGACTTGCTCCACTTCCCTTCAGCCCATATCACTTTAATAAACTTTGTTATTTTATCCTAAATTACTGAGTATGTCTACATTTAACCTCCATCACGACCAACCAAACGTTACAAATGACACCCAGCGTGTATGTAACGTTACAAATGACGCCCACCGTGGGTTTACCGTTACAAATGACGCCTAACGAAACATCGGACATTGTGAGATTGTGCCACGTGTGTATTTTACCGGTGAAGGTGATATTAGTGAATTTTTAGTTAAATTAGATGATTATATTTTGTTCAATAATATACCTGAGAAAAGTAGGTACGTAGTGCTTAAATGCTCGTTGAAGGGCGAAGCACTTTTGTGGTTAGAGAATATAGGAAAGTTTTTGATTACTGATGAAGCGAAAAGATTTGAACAAACTGTGATTGAGCTAAAGAAGGCATTTCCTCCAGCTAAAGATAAAAGTATTTTGAGAAAAGAGTTTATTGTAATAAGCAGAATATTTATGAGTCGGCGTCAAAATTCTATCTTCGTAAGCTGGAACTAAAAAATAAATTAAATTTAGATATTACATTTGAGGAATTGTTGGACATTGTTTTTCCTCTTTTTAATCCAAGTATACAGGACTTTATTGAAGTTAGAGCACCGAAGAATTTTGCAGAAATGCACCAGTTACTATCGAAGTATGAGACTCGGCATAGCTCGGATCAACGGGATTTGCGTAGCCCTCGTCAGAGACCGGTCACGGATAGTAATTTGAGAAATGAGGGGGAACGTAATTTTGTGAGAGGGGGGGCAGCGATTTCCGGATAGTAATTTGCGTAATAGAAATGATGGATTTGGTCGTAATATGTTGAATACGAGTAATGGTAATAGGAATTGTGGTGGTGCTAATAGTTTTAGAAGTGGTGAGAGAAATATGTATGAAAATAGACAGAATAGTGGTTATAATCGTAGTGGGGGAGGACGGGACAGGAATGTTTCTTCGCAAGTAAGGAGATTAACTTCGGATGAGAATGTTGAAAATAGGTCAATGCAAAACAAATGTGTTCAGAGGTCGGAAATGTCTTCGGTGAGTTTGAATAAAATTACTATTAATCCGGTTGAGTTACCTGAAGTGTTAATTGTGTTAGATGGTATTGTCGTTAAAAGTGTCTTCGATACAGGGGCAGATAAGTCGTTCATTTCTTTTGATTGTTATCGGAAATATTTTTCGTATAAGAAGTAGAAGAGGTCAAGTCTGGTGGTTCAGTCGGCACAGGGAGTAGCTTGCGATAATAAAGGTTCAGTAGAATTAGAAATTGAAATTCGTTCGGTTAAGACATGTTGGGAGTTTTGTGTGTTAGATGGATTAACAGTGCATTGAATAGTTGGTGTGGATTATATGAAGGATAGAGGAATTAGTTTGGATTTCTTTAAAAAGTCGTTAATCGTGAATAATGATGAGAATGTGAGTAAGAAAGAGCATGTTTCAGTGTCAGTTAATTTAGAGGAGTCGGGGTTAAGTGAAATCGAGAAGGAGGAATTTAATAAGTTTTTGAATGAATTTGGAGAGGTTTTTTCCGATAAACCGGGTTTAACGCATGTTGCGTGGCATGAGATTCATATTGGTTTTGACGCACTAGTTGCTAGTAAACCATTTCGTTATGATTTTATATCTAATATTTATAAGTCTTTGTGTGAAAAGTTGGAGACTGGGGACGGTAAGGAACTTCCTCAGTCTAATATGGCTGAACGTGTAAATCGTACATTAATTCAAATGATTTCTTCGTATGTTGGTTCTCATCACGCAAATTGGGACCAGTTTCTTCAGCATTTTGCGTATGCACTTCGTACAGCAGTTCATGAGTCGACGGGGTAAACGCCAGCTGAATTGTTTTTGGGTAGAAAAGTCATTACTCCATTCCAAAGGCTAGTTATGGTGTCAGATGCGGAAAGTCAGTACATGTGCCAGGATATTGAGAGGTTGGTTAAGGAAGCTCAAGTTCAGATGGGAAAAGCGCAAGAAAAGCAAGCTCAGTATTATAATATGCGTAGAAGGGAGTTAGAAGTGAAAGTTGGAGATTTTGTGTTAGTAGAAAAGCATTGGTTAACACTAGAACCGCGGAGCGGGTCAATTTGACCCAAATCAATGTTTAATTTCTCGCCGCGGGAAAAGTTTTCATTGAAAAACTGTTTCATTTCCTGACTTTTCATATTTTAAGGTAAACAACAACTTTGCGTATTTAATAGCAAATAACATAAATAATTTTTCAGTTCTAACTATCTATACCTAGAACCGCGAAGCGGGTCAATTTGACCCGTAATATGTTTTTACGCATATATGAAAAAATAGAGGTGCATTTCTTCGGAAATAATGAGAAAGTATGTCTGCTTCACTCCTAATTTCGCTAAAAGGCAGAATTGCAAGGGAGAACAGTGAAAATTTTCAATCAAGATCTTATATTCTTGATGGGAATAATAGAATATTGCAGTTTAAAATCACAACAAATATTTAGAACAAGCATTCAAGTTGTTTTTATTCTGCATTTATTGAAAGTATAGAAAAGATTTCCGATGCCTTAATATTACTGCCAAAGAAGCCTTCTAATGCTAGCAATTATTATTTAAAAATGAGTGAGAATACAAATGGTTGAGGATGAATATCTGCCTGTAAATGAAGAAAATTAAATTCTAGTAATGAAAATGAAAGTAACAACGATTCTGTCTGTACTCTTAACCTTGTTGGACATTTTCATTAGAATATAGTTGAAACTTTATCAGTAATGAAAGAAAGTTTATGATATTTATCGAATAAAATATTGGATATAAAATAAGAAGAATTAAGAATTTGAATTTATTATATTCATGAAAATCTGAAAAATAAATAAGCAATAACATGCGCATTCACACCTGGAAATAAAGAAGATGACAAGAAAACTGCAACACTAACTATGTAAAAGGGGCTAACATAAGCGTAGATGTTTACTTATTTCCTTCAAAATCTGTGAGTAGGTTTACTCAGTATAACTCTAACAAAACTAGGTAAATTTAGTATCGCCCTCTAGTTGATTGCAGATGTTGATAAAAAACTGACCTTTTAGAATCTGTAAAATGCCTAAGGGAGAAATACAAGTCTCTGTAAAAATGTCAAAATCGGAATGACATTCGGTTATTCTTCTAACACATTTACACACAAGCTTAGCTGTTTACCAAGGAGAAAGTTGTAAATAGGCTTTGTTACTTAGCAGTTTACATCTATCTGTTGAAATTTTAGATAAGTTAAAAAAAAATACTAAATACACTTTTTTAGTACAACGCAACTAAATTCGGCGTGGCTTTATTATTTGACAGGATGTCTGCATATACAAGCCAACTTCTTATTGGAAGCCGGTGAATGCAATTTATAATATTTGCTTTTTTCTACTGTCAATGCTTGGGTTTTATGCAAATCTTTAACCGGAAAATTAGTTAGTATACGTCTTTTTATATAGGCCAAAAAATGTCATTTGGGCAAGAAGAAACACCAAAAACGATAAAGAACACTAATTAATCATAGAAGAATTTGTTATCACAATTGAAAAATTTAAAGTAAAACTAAAGATGTTTGTTCACAGTATAATGTAATCATGCGTTTCTGGTAAATAAGCAAAATCTTTAGCCATTTCTTTCCAGCATTCACCGGTTTAATAAATTAAGTTAGGTAAATCAGTAAAACTAGAAACTTGCTATTTATATATATTTTTTAAATATTCTTAGATTTTATACCTAAACTTAATTGAATGGGAAAATCTATTTTTTTATTTATGCATATTGTGTGTCATTTATTTTTTAAAAAAATGTTTAATATTTCTTTAATATATTTTCATCATACTTAATGAAATGTAATTTTCAGTTATAGCATTTTCTGAAATGTAGGTAATTTCTACTGACCTTATGTGTAAAATATATAGTAAATACTAAGAAATATTCATTTTTACAAGAAAATATAATCTTTTAATTAACCAAATTAAGTATTTGGGCATATTTATTTATCCTTTTCCATACCGGGTCAAATTGACCCGCTCCGCGGTTCTAGGTATACCGAAAGTCCCGCGGTTCTAGTGTTAAGTTCAAGTCGTCAAAAGAGGGTAGCTAAGTTTGGTCCGAAGTTTGTAGGTCCGTTCGAGGTTTTAGAAGTTCGAAATAATAATTTGGTTGTTGATGTCAATGGTGAAAGAATGACGGTTAATTTGGATCAGGTTAGAGTTTATAAGTTTAGAGAAAATGGTATTGAAGGTTCTCATGTGTCGAGTGGTGTTTCGCGAAATTCCCGATCCAATGAGTGTCCCGAGTCCAGCACTTCTTCATCTAATTCTTTTCATCAATATTCAAGAAGAAAATTTGGTCAAACAGCTCCAAAAACTGTTATTGAGAGTCGAAAGCCTAGCAATCCGAGAGCACAGTATGATAATAAAAATAAGAGAGCAGTGTCAAATACATCAGATTCTGTGTGCCATAAAAGGAAAAAGATTATAAACTATCCCGTTCCTCCACAAATGAGACAGCAACCTCACAAACATACATTATCTAATAGTTCACCATCTTCGGTACTTAATCCCCGGAAAAGATTTCAGATGGACACTCGGCAAACTGTTAAACGAACTTTAAATTCCGAATTTTTGCCTAATAAGAAACAACATAGATCCGGAAAGAAACGTGGCCTAGGATCTTCAGTAACTTCGGGTGCGTCTAGAAAGAGGAGAGAACTCTCAGATTACCGGCATCAACAGTGTTAATCTCGCCATGGAGTGACCCCAGCGAACCGGCCAGAGCAGAATCGTCGAGCGGAACCTACAAGTATCCCACGGCATCCATTCAGAACCAGGCTGCAGGCACGACAGTCAACTGTGACGTCACCGTACAGTTCTGATGACGAAAGATCCTTCGTACAAGGTTTCTGGGACAAGAGGAGAAAAACATCCTGTAGTATGAAGCCAGCCAGCAGCGAATCATCTCTATGATTGGGTGATAATGTTCTTTATTAAATTTCTATTAGAGTGCATATATGTGGTAGCAATATGAAGGAATAGAAAGCAGAAAGACTGTTTTGTATTTTTGGCCATTTTTGGAATTTTTTGACGGACTCACGATTGGTGCTTAATTGTGTTCAAAATTTGTTTACAAAATTGTTAGTTTTATGTATGTTTGAGATTTTGGTCTTAACTGCTTTTAAAAATTCTGGATCTATTGTTAAATTGTTGTGTTATTTGTTAAAAATGTTACTATATTGTTATATTGTTCATGTGTTATAAAATGTATGTTAATGTATGTTTAAATTTTCAGAAAGTACAGATAGTAATTTGGGTTATTTTGTACACGCGCCGCGGTTCAGGTGCGCACGTGTTTTGCGGTCAAGAAGTCCTTGACACGCGTTTCTATCTCTTATACTAACATTTAATGAATTAACTTTCTTCTTATCGTTCGTGTTTTATGTGTTGCGTTTGTACTTTAGTTGGGAATGGTTTCCGCAAGTTGCGATGTTTTAAGCTGCGTTTGAATTTGAAATTGTATTGTATTAAAATTGAATGTTAATGTGATTTTCTTGCAGGGAAGTATACCTGTGTTATGTATTGATTCTGCTATTTTTCTTTTAGTTAGTACAGATGAAGAGCATGATGACGCCATTTTGTAAATTTTTGATATTTTTTTTTTATTGTTGCATAAGCACAGCGATATGACGCTGTACGTATGTTCCCCAATTATTGTTAAAGTGGAGTTAAGTTCTGAAGAATTTTGGGAGTTAGTTCATTGGCTAATGGGTATGTAGGTATTACGTAATAGCAGAGTTATTTTGAGTATGAAGTAAAATTTAATTTTAGATGAGTTCGGTATTTGGATGAGGAAAATTTTTGCGCATTGGGTTTTTTGGACTTGGTGCGAATTTTAGTATTAGGAAAGTTATGAACAGATAATTTTTGGTAATGTTATAGTTGTATTGCAATATTGAGGAAAATTTCGGAAGTTTAGTATTTTGAGAAATTTTAGCACTCCCATTGGAGTGGGCTGTTTTGAAAGAAGAAGTAATTAGTTTTGAAAGTTTTACGAGTTTTTGGAAGTTTTACGGAGGCTATTTGTAAGATAGAAGAATGATTGGATTGAATATGTGAATATTTGAGGCAAACTGAGGTTTTTTGGTTGTGATGGGTTAAAGTTAATATTTTGAAAGTTATGTTTGGTTCTAAATTTCACCCATCACTGTGTTTTTTACGGTTCGAAATTTATAGCAAGAAAAAGTTCTGGGCATGCATTTGGCCCAGCCCTTTTTCTCTGTAAAATCCGAGGGGGGGTTGTGAGGGAGTGACCTTTCCATAAAGGCACTCTAGTGTTTCTGAGATCGTGACGTCAATAAGTTAACATGTGTAAGCGTAAAAGCGACATCTATCCCCTCTTTTACTTTAACTTTCTAGAGTGTGTGTGCTCTTTCGGATTTTACAGTTAGCTTGCGGTTATTAGTAATATGTTAATGTGAAGTATCTCAGTTTGCAGCATATAAAAGCTTGGGTTTGAGTGAATGGAGTGTGTCTCTGGCATTAGCCAGCAGCCAGCGAGTGAGGTTCTCTGCCATTAGACAAGCGAAGTGAATTAGTGTTCAGCGAAGTGCTAGTCGATTGAAAAGTAGCAACGAAGCCTCCAGTGAGTGGAAAGAAGTTCCGACAGTTGATTTGAGAGTTGGCCAGGGTAAGAAACCTCTTAGTTTCATTTGGATTGTTTGTGAATAAAAGATTATCCACAGCCACGGGCTGTTTAATTAAGCTTTATTTAGCAGATCAGCCAAGAGATAGCGGAAGGTATTAGTAGGTGCCCCGACTGAGCTAGGCCGAAGCCTGTGAGTATGATTTAGCTGTTCATAGTTTTTTCAGTTGTGTAAATTTAAGACTTGCTCCACTTCCCTTCAGCCCATATCACTTTAATAAACTTTGTTATTTTATCCTAAATTACTGAGTATGTCTACATTTAACCTCCATCACGACCAACCAAACGTTACAAATGACACCCAGCGTGTATGTAACGTTACAAATGACGCCCACCGTGGGTTTACCGTTACAACCTTTGCCAAAATATAAGCGTAATGTTCTTTTATAGTATTTAGTTGTAATATTAAATCTTTTAAAGTTTCAAAATAAACGAAAAACATGAACTTAATAGAATTTATTTGTGCTTTTACACTTTTCAATTTTGTGACACCTGTGACAAACAGTAATGAAACTATACTGAAATTTAGAGATGCTGCAGATACATTGTGCCCCCTCCTCCCACCAACCACCAAACACACTATGTGACCCATATAACTATGTTTTTAAGTATGTAAATATACTAAATTACATTGTTTAATAACTGAGTATTATGTTTAAAATGCATATTATAATAAATTACCTCAATTAAAAGGGAGTTTAGCAGCCTTTTTGCATGAAACTAATTATTTTAATTTATGGCTGTGTTAAATTTAAAATGTAATCTTTAAATTATTTTTTATTTTGCTGTTAAAATCATGTAAATATTAGAAAATTTCCTTTTTTACCGTCTACTTATATAGTGTACTTTAATAAATGGTAGCAAAATAAAAAATAATTAAAAAATTACATTTCGAATTTAATATAGCCATAATTTAAAAAAAACAACTTCACTCAAAGAGTGTGCTAAACTTCCCTTTAATTGAGACAATTTATTATAATGTACATTTTAAACGTATTACTTACTTTACACCCAAAAGGGTGGCAACTAAGTTGCCACTACAAATGGTGTTTGTTTACCATTTGATAGTTGGTGGCTCATTACACCAATTTACAAGTGGAATTTCATTACACCACTTGGGGTGGCAACTTAGTTGCCACCCTTTTTGGTGTAAAGTAAGGGAGTTTTTTTTTTACAGTGTACTGTTCACTGCCATATACAGGGAACGGAATTTCAAACACATTTGAGAATGTGTCGGACACATATGTTAATATTATACCACAGAATACCGCGAGTTCTTTTCAGTAAAAAACACATGCACTGGATTGATGAATGACTTTTCTTTTCAGTGACCAACAAAAGACAACCTGGATATTCCTGATGACTGGACTTGCTTTTGGCAATATCTACTAATAGATTATAGCGAGTCTTTTGCATGAAAACAAGGAAGGCGTTGTCGCATGGTGTGGGGCGTGTTTTCTTTCAATTGAACAACGAATATGTCCTGTTTTAATTGTCGACAGTGCACTAAAGATTATTAAAATGTCTTTAAAAGAAATCCACTTGTAATTGAAATTATCTTAGAAGGAGAAAACTAGAAATTTCAACAGGGCAATTCGTCGATTAAAAATGTGTTTGGTTTACACTAAATAAAGACTGGTATTTATACTGGCATTATAGACTGGCAAGCCCCCATTCGAGACCAGGACGAAATTGAAAATCTTGGGGAAATGCTGGCACGAGACATATTTGCCCATGGTCGTCAGTATTGGATTGTTCAAGAATTAAATCTAAATGCCTGATATGATTACTAGAAAATCCAAAAGAATGGATCCACATTTAAACCTAAATACAAAGTACTTTAAAGGCCAAGATATTTCTTGGGAAGATCTTTTTTTTCTTTTTACTGAAAGTCTTTGAAGCCAATACTTTATTTCTCTATTGTAGTAAAATTTTGGTATGAATGTATATGCCTGTTACTATTTCGTTATCGATGTTTCACATTTTTGGTCTTTTTTTTTTCAAAAAATCATATGTTTCTATACTATTGAGACCCACAGTATAAAATAATGTAGAATTTATTGTAAGTATATTTTTATTTTTTTAAACAAAGTTTTAGTTTACATGAAAAACTTTCCTTTAAGGCTCACGTTTGCATTTGTAATGTTTTAATTGCGTAATATTATTCCATTACAACTTGTATAAAGAAACGTTAAAATATTACAATATTGTTATTCAAAAGATTCGTATTATATTTTAATGGAATTTTTCAGTGGGACAATCTTCTCAAAAATGGATCAGTGGGACAATCTCATTAATGAATCCATTGTTACGAAAAGCACAATTATAAACTTAATTAAATTTAGAAGACTAATTTTTAAATGCTGAGACGTTTACAAAAGGATTTAAAAATATATTTCATCGCATAATTAATGTAAATTAATTTTTTTAAGTTGTAGATAGTTAGGTGTAAAAGAGTAAGAAAATTTCAATATTTTTCCTTTTGGTAGTATGCATCTGAAAATTTCTTACAAAATAGGTGAAAAACTTTAAATGATTTCATTAAAAGGCATTATAAAGAATAAAATCTATTGTTTTTAAGACATCTCTTTTTGTATTGAAATAATTCTGTATATCTGTCTGTCTGTCTGTCCGCATATAACAACGCAAAAACTACAAAACCGAATCGTTTGAAATTTAAAATCTATAACTTTTACATAATTTCGTCGAGTCATTTCAAATTTTATGACAATTGGTCGCATAGTATGGGATGCATATACAAGGACAAATCAAAAAGATTCCAATGCATTACGGTCAAAGGGAGAAAAGATTTCAAATGCATTTTAATGGTGTTGAATTCTTTTGAACATAACAAAATTGATATGAATATATGAAGTATATATTATAATATACATTCTGTACAATATACTTTGCAAAGAATAATTGTTATTGATTTACAGAGCCGCAAAGATGTATTACATTACATAATGGTATAGGGAGAATACTGTTTGGTGCGCGTTTTAATTGCATTAAATTGTTTAACATTTTATTAAATCGTTGTATTTTTCTAAGGATTACTACAAGTTATTACCTGCATAACAGAAAGCAGATGGTATTTACAGGGATACAAAAAAGATTTCGGCCGCTATACTGTACCCGAAACACTGTATATTATTACAACAAGATCTGAATAATTTTAGGTGCATTCGTAATCATATAAATACGTAAGCCCTATTTTCATCATTCAATCTGTCCTTCCGTCTGTGTTATCTGACGGTCTGTTCATCTGTCTGCATATAACAACGCAAAAACTTCACAACAGAATTATTTCACATTTAAAATACATAAATATTACATAATTTTGTCGAGTTATTTCAAAGTTTATGAAAGCCGGATACATAGTTCAATTACAGGGACAATCAAAAGTTTCCCAACACATTACGTTTAATGGGGAAAAAGATTCAAGTGCAATTTAAAGATTTTACATGCATTCTAACATAATCAATTTGATATATATATATATATATATATATATATATATATATTTATGAAGCATACATTACAGTATACAATCTGTATTTATATTGATTCTATAATTTATAATATGTTTATTAATTTACAGAGCCTCACAAAGTATTCCAATACTTAATGGTATAGGAAAAACATTGTTTCGTGCGCGTTTTAAATGTATTAATTTGTTTAGCATATTATGAAATTGATATGCAATGCTGAGGATTACTGAAAGTTATTCCCTGTATAACAGAAAGCAAATACAATGAAACACAATGGAGTTCGACCGCTGTACTTTACAGGAAATACTGTGTACTATTACACCAAGAGCTGAATATTTTTAGGTGAGCTCGTAATGGCACAAATAGCTAGCTATCAGTCTATCCGTCTGTCTGTCCGCATATAGCAGAGCAAAAACTACCCAAACAAATCATTTTGGATTTAAAATATATAATTGTTGCTTAATTTGCCAAGTAATTTCAAATTTTATGAAAATTATATGCATAGTTTAATTACAGGGACAAACACAAGTATTTTACTATATTACGATCAATGGGAAAAAAATAACTTCAGGTACATTTTAATGATGTTATATTCTGTCGGATATAATAGAATCGACAGGAAACTATGAAGTGCATAGTATATACATTCTGTAGAATATGTGATTCAAGGAATATCTCTTAGTTATTTAGCAGTCCACACAAAAGTAATCCACTACACTCTATACAAGGAAACATTGTTTAGGGAGTGTTATAAATGTATTGAACTATTTAACATTTTATGAAATTCATATACGTTGATGGGGTTTAATAGATATTACTTCATGTATAATAAGAAATAGATAATATTTACAGGAACATAAAAAAGATTTCGACAATTATACTGTATTCGCATACTATATACTGTGAGTATTGTATACTATAACAGCAAGATCTGAATATTTTTAAAACTTTGTTGTAGTACAAACACATCTCATTTAATCTCTTAAGTGCAGTTTTCATCTTGTTTTTATCTACTACGCATTTACAATCTGAGTTTTTTCGAGAAATGAGGCATAACATATCGAGACTTCATTGTTGCTCGTTTATAGACATCTCTAGCATCATGTTCACGTAGTTTATCCGAGATGTCTATCGCAAGTTTGGCGCACCTCTCCAGAACTTGAGGGTGACAGGGTAACTTTTGTATTTTTCTGATATTCATAGAGCCGGAATTGATGATTGATTTAATATAATCTTCATTAATATACTAAAGTATTGTTGTAGAATACACCACACAAGAATTAAAATTACTAATTTCAGTGTAACCGGAAGCTTGTAAGTTTGGATTCGGTGATACGAAATTTCTAACAGTCTTCTTTTTTTGGAAGGATTGTCTTGCTTTTAAAATACTTGTGTAACCGAAATCCCGAATATGCTTAGCGTGATGTTTGGATCTCTTGAAATATATGTTTCGGTTGGTCATTAAAGTATTTGCTCTTTTTTATGGCAAACCATACAGGCATGTATGATTTTAAGATGAAACCAACTATTTCTTTTAAGTTTTCGGATAAATCTGATGAACTTATAAATATAAGCTAAAGATTCAGTTCGCTGAAGTTAGCCATTTGTAAATGGACAATGAACCAGGGTCTCGATTTGCCAGATTTTCTGTGTTATGTCCCAAGGTGATAGACCAACTAATAATGTTGGTCTTGGCTCAACAGATCTTTGTCTATATCAAGTATCGAACAATCTATGGATTCAAAATTGACCACGGGGGACTTTCACAGCAATTGAGTTGTTACCCGATCGATTCTCTTATATATTTAGGCTTATCAATATGCTGAAAAATGTGGCGAAAATGAAGGTCATTAAAATACAGGAGGCATATGCTCCACTGTCGGGTGATTACATGACTTTTTAATCCAACATGACACCATTTTTCCATCCAGTATTAGTCATAGTTCCTTCACTCCCTAATACTTCTGGTTTTTCTAATGATATCGATAGTTCAGACGTACAAGAAAAAAAATTGTTTGAGCTATATCATTTGATGAACTCGAGGAAAGAAATATCTTTCCAATGTAAGTTGATCCAGGTTCCTGGATAAAAGAATAATGTTCTTCTTTTATATTCCTTCGAAATAGCTTGGAGTTCAGTTTTTCTACAATCAAAGTTTCATATTTTCGTCGGTCAAAGACAAGAACCAAACTTTCCCAGGGAGGTTTAAATTCACTTTTCAAACCAAACTTGTTTTTTATCTCTTTTTATTTTAGATTTATCAATTACATAAGTTCTTACTCATTTTCTTCGAACAAAAAAGAACGAAGAGTTGCATAGTTCTCTAAGAAGGGTTAGGCAAAAGGAAAAAAATATGTTATTGATTAGAATTAAATTAATTTAGGTTATTTAGACTATTAAACAAGCATAAAAATATTAAGCATGTTTATTTTTATATTTCTAATTCAGTTTAAAAAAGGCTCAATTTTTTCAATTTTTCATTAAGTACGATGCGCGAATGGAAGATATTTACCGAAATTATTTTTTATATACCGTTTTTCTTCTTATTACATTTCGCAACTTTTGTGCACTAAAGCACTTTTAAAATAAAATAAACAATCATTTTTTTTGACCAAACCTAATAAATTACGCAGAAAAGGGAAGTTTATCTTTCAGTTGTAACATTAGGGTAATATAATGATGACATTACTTTGTGCTGAAATAACGTTGCGACAGTTTTTCTAAAACACATAAGTTTCCATCTACATGTCATTACAAATGATGGGTGTATTTATAAAGTTAATTATCTAAGAAAAAAACGATAAGAATATATTAGGCATTGCATTTTACCCGAGCAACCACTAAACTATCAGCCACACATCATGTCAGATTTGGGATTGTCAATTTTGTGTATTTCGTTCAATATATGGAGCTGCAGGAGATTTCCGTCATGTTAATTCTCATACATATGTAAATTTCTATTAGAGAAGGTATAAAAGAAACGCTTAAACTTATCACCTGAAATTTTTCTAGCATCGTGACCTTCTTGTATATTTATATCGAAATCGACAAATTCTTATTTCATAAGAATCATATAAAATGCCTTTTCTTTTAATGTTACTATATTTTATAATGATTTTTTTAATCATGCAAAACACACTTTTATGAGTCATAGATCTAACTAAATATTTTTATGTCCTAATTATTTAAAAAAAAAGTTTAATGAAAATTGTTACAGCCTTTCATGATATATAGTCGCATTTTTATTGATGAGTTTGTTTTAACCTGACAAAAGAAATATTAGACTTTCACATTTCATTGCCTCGTGCTTGAGTTACTGTAAGAGATGTGTTTCGTGTACATCTCATGATGAATTTTGTATCTTCAAAATTGTTTAGTTTTTTTTATGATGGACGATTATCTATAGGAGGGATATAGGCCCGAAAGGGGGGGGGGGGTTGCCTCGTAAAACCTATACTTTATTTCTTTGTTGTTATAAACTTTTCTTCTACCATGATTGTATGATTTCTACTATTTCTAAACTAAGATTTCATATGCTTATTATTTTTTTTCCGTGATTATGGCTGCAATTTGTGTACTGTTATTACAAAAAATCGTATTACCATACATTTTTGAGACGTAGTATATTTATAAGAAAAAGTCTTTTTTGAAAAGTGTAACAATAAATCAACTATGGCGATTTAAAATAGTACATACTTTTATCTGTTTTCCAAATTATATCACTGAATTGTTGCAATATAAAGAAATATGTTTGAAAAGAGAAGGTGAAATGGTGCCGGTATGATTTGTGCAAAACATCTCATGATCAGAAAGCGAGAAAGTTAATGTCAAGCAAAAGGCCAAGTCAGTTACTCAAAACTAGTAACTAGGTTTATAGTGATCAAGTGAGATGTGATCGCTACACACTCTATCCCCAATGAATATGACGTATTGCTGACGTCTGACGAGAAATATGCATTCATGAATTATGCTTTTCTACGGTTGTATAATGCATGGATCATATGCCTTTTACTTTGGGCGTTTCCAAGGCTTTATATGCAAATGTTATTTTTAGCGCTACCTTATGATTGTTATGGGATGAGCTGATTGCTGTTTAATGCTGTGGAAGTTGCCTGTTTGCAAAAGACACCAATGAAGACAGAGAATGTGAATTGTTGGCGGCGCGATTCAATACAAGGATCTCATGATGAGAAGACGAGAGCGTTAGTGTCAAACAAAAGGCCAAGCTAGTTACACTAAGCAAGTAACTTGCTTTATATTGTGAGATGCGATAACTACATACTTGCAAATAAAATATATATATATATATATATATTTATAATTCACTAGGAACAGTTTATGATATAAGAATGTGATTAATAATCAAGATGAGTTTTCCTATACTTTATTCACTAAATTACTGGAACTGAAAGTGCATTTAACAGTCTAATAATGTATTTTTGTATTTTTTTAAATCCATTTGTTTAGAAAAGATTAGAGAATATTAGAAAATTATTACTTTTTTTTTTTTGGACTGATAAAACAACAAATTTAAGTAGATTTTAGGAGCATACTATATCAATGCAATGCACTAATCAACTTTTAGTATTATTCGGAACATATTTTAAAATCTCTTCTTAAAAGTTATATTTAGAATTCATATTATATTTATTTAGAATTGAAGTAAATAATTCTCGAGTAATAGAAAAACTTCTCAAATTTCCAATTCGATTTATTTACCAATATTAGCATTTAATAAATCCACATCATTTATTTACTCTTTTATTGAGCTTCAGGATAGGATTTTACTTTTACTATTTTCTCGCTTCGCACGGAGATGTTAATTTTAATTTATTCTGATTTATGATATTTTCACGTTTCATTAATCAATTATCACATTGTGTCTTTATCTGTGTGTCCCATTGAATTCGTTAAAAAAATAGTAAAAATACTAAATAAATAATGTTTATATACTAGTAGTTGTTTGCAATATCATATTTTCTTATATAGAAATCGGAAGCTCAAATATTTCCGATAGATGTTTTTTTTCTTAGTAGCAAAATTTTCATCAAATACGGAGGAGCATTTAAACAGAAAATAAATCTTAGTAAAATCAATAAACTTTTAACGATTTCCTTTATTCTTCTCTGTATTATTATTTGGTAACCGAGAAAAGTGTCGATTACACGAATAAGAGCTTGATTTATTTAGTGATTATTTCTGTAACAAACTTTTGGGCAGTTCTCCTTTGGTTTATTTTCAATCGTCAATGATTAATGATGAAAAAAATAATAAACCAGCTTTAGTTGTTTAAATCTCTTTTTGAAAGTGTTCTTTTCAGACAAGATACATACTTTTTGTAATAAAAATGGTTTATTTAGATGTTTTTCACAGTCTATATCATGTGACATTCGTATTTAATAAATTATGTTCGCAATGTAATCACTACATTTTTTTTTTTTTTTTTTTTTTTTTTTTTTGTGAATGATAAAAAGCGAAACAACGTGTCTAAAACTTACTCCATCAAATGGGCGATTCTAAAACTGTAAAGAATATGTGCAAAGTTTCTAATATTTTCATAGAAAATTCAGATTTTTAGAACTATTTATGTAATGTCAGTAAGAGTTTTATTTATTTCAGATACAAATTTGCACTGTAAATAAATAAAAAAAAACTGTAAGGTTACTAAGAATTATTTTAGAAAATTTGAATGAGTTGGATTTTTTATGTGACTGCAGATAAAATTTTAATAATATAACTGTAATTTTATTAGATTTATTTATAAAGCTACTGATTTCGGTAGCTTTGCAAAAAACTAGTTTTTATAAATTTGCATTTTTTTCGTTTTTTTTTTTTTTTTTTTTTTTTTTTTTTTTTTTTTTTTTTGTACTGTGTACAGATAAAAAAATTGTAAACTAATAAATGTCTATAACTTTAATTCTACACATTTTACAGCGTAGTACTAAAAAAGATTAAGCACTGTATTTATATGTTCTACAAACAGCAAGTAAGGTGAATAAATGTGAAAAAAATCAGCCATAATTTCACTTTATTGGGTATTTCAAATGGGTGTGAATAACATACAATTTCATGCAAAAAGCCGAAGAAATATTACAATTAGGTTGTCACTCTTTACAAATTCTTTTTAAAGAAGTCGAGAATTGATGGAAAAAATTAACATAAATTAATAATAATTGCGGATATTTATTGATATGGATTTATAATAATACAGTGCATGAGCCCCAATATATATTAATTTGAAAAATATACTTATGAACTATAAATTAAGTATACCAACTATAAGTTATAAAAAAACAAACATAAGCATTGTTTTAGATATTTTCAGAGATTACATATAAGTCAATGTTCGTATCTTTGATTTTTTTTTTCTAAAGGTGTTCATGAATCGGCTTATGTTTGTCATAGCATATACATCAAACAGAAACTTTGTAAGTCATTTTTCTAAATTTCATACCACCGAACTTTTTTTCTGTATATGATATCTGAAATACCATTTATATTTGGTGAATTTTCTTGTTCAAACTCTACTGGGGATAACTATACACAACATTGTTCATTTTCCGTTTATCGTTTACATTTTAAAATTTCATTTTTCTTTTTATTCATTTATTTACAAAGCATTTTAAATGGATGATCGCAATAATGTTTCAATTATTCTAAAATGTCAATAGTGCTGGAATATATATTCGAAAAGAAGGCACGTTTCGTCACTTAATTTTAGTAAGGCTCATTTTTCTAAAAGCCTTCCATTCTTATGGTAGACTACGTATCCGTGTAGATTTGTCTAAAAGAAGACGTTACATTTTTCTGCAAGAGTAGAGCTTATGCGAGTAAAATTCTACAAAATTTAGTCATACTTATATTATGGATTTAGGCTTGTTAACTTTGCTGTTGAATTGAAATTTAAATATATTATTCTTTGTCTGTAATATAATATACAGTTAATTTGCGAGACAGAAATGCAGAAATTTAGTTTATAAACTAACGGCAGACGACTTTAAATTTGGCAGAAAAAACAGCTAATTAGATAAGTTCTTTATAAGTAAAATAAATGTAATGACGTCATTTTAGCAAAGGTGAAATTTTAATTAATTGCTGAATTTGTTTTTTTTTAATTTATTTAATTTCGTTTGTTATGTTATGTCTTTCTCTATAGAATTCAAGTTATTTTTCGTCTATGGAAAATGAATAATAAAACATGTTTTCAAATTTTCTTTTTCTTTCTTTCTCTCTTTCTTTTTTTTGTATTTTCTAAGTTTTAAATTTTCTACTTAACTATCTGGTTTTGACTTTTTAAACCGTTGGAGAATGGTTCATAAGTCGTACTTCTCGGAGAAATTTTATTTTACATATTATTTTAATTTGAAAAATAGTTATAACCCTCTAAGCGTTTTCCCTTAATATTCCGCACACTAAGCTCCAGGTTTCACTGCAATATAAGCAATGTTTAAGATATTATAATTCTATAAATTTAATGAATTTTCAAAGCATTGAAGAATGATTAAGACTCTCAAGGATTACATCTATATTCCTAAATAAGATTTTTTATGTAATATTCAAAGAATCATATTTTATTTGCATTTAAAACAAAATGCAGAGAAAACAACATTACAAGTTTACCCATTTGCAAGACGCTTGGAGGGTTAAATTAGAAGATAAGTGTTACATTGAACATATTTATATTGTTTCTTTTTATATTTTTTCTAAAATACACTTTGAATTGGGGAATGTTTTCTATTTTGAATTTGATAGTTTTCAGAAAGAAAAAGAAAATATTTGTTCTTTGTTGAAACTTTATATTGTAATTTTAATCATTCTATAATTGCTCACATTTTGAATGTCACATGAAATTCCTCATTTGATATTGAACAATATTTTTTTCTGGGTATACTAACCTCTATCGTGCTAAATGAAAAATTCTATTATTTAATTTACAATTTTAGTTTAACAATTGCAAAAAGACAACATACAGTTTCGCCGATTTTTTTAAACTCTTCTAAATATTTAATCTAATCTTTTTCAATCGTTCTTTATTAAGTGCACTTCCAGTTCTCTGCAAATTGCATTTTTAAAAGAAGAGTATTGTTCACTATCAAATGGTAATGAGTTACATTTTTTAAAATACTTTAATAACTTTTATACATTACACAATCTCTAATGAACACATAAATAACATGTTGCGATTAAAAGACTATACGCAAAATATATCATCCTCTTTGTTTGAAGAAAGATTTGGGAATTTATCTTTGTACTCTTCTGCAGAACATGCTTAATTATCTTGTAAGATTTTGAGGAAAAAAGGGAAAATAATTTTGTTCCACATTTGTCATTTATTATAAAGCGACCACCTGCTTTGGTCATTAATGAAGACAACAATGGAACTTTTTTGAAGTAAGTAAATATATTTCCACTTTAAAATTAATTAACAAGAAACTGCACTTGACAGAAATGAAAAGTAGATTATTATTTGTTTTGATAATATCAGTTTACAATAGACACATATTTATTCAAATAAAATTTATACGTTTATCAAAATAAATATATAATTATGTTTACCTCTTTGAATAAATGTAAATTATAACAATTAAATGCAATATTATACATAGAAAAATGATTTAAAGTATAATAAGCTATAAAAAATGTATTCAGAGATGGGAGTTTATTTAATTTTGAAACATTTATGCTTCTTTTCTTTAAATTTATTAAAAAGCAGTTAGATATAAGTTTCTTACATCTTTGAACTGGATTTTTAGAGAATTTCTTTGGATGATTTTTTCATTTGAATGTTTATAGGAAAATGAGTAATTTAAAATAAAATAATTTATACACTCAAGTGCTTAAAAACAGAAACAGTGGCACATGGGCATGAAAAACCCCACATAAAATGCAGATGTTCCATATCACTACATGTAATGGACTCTATAACGTCTCGAGTTATTCTGTAGGAAATACACACCACGAAACTTGCAAAGCAGTCCACATATTCCCGACTACGAGTTGATGATAATCTACTGAACAGCATGTTGAAAGCGTATCCATCTATAGGGTTACACATAAATACTGTAATGTAAATAGAAGACCATAATTTATAATTGATTTGTCAAAACAACCCGTTTTATTTATTATTCAAATAAGAAGAAAATCTTGTACGAGGTTAAACGAACGTCATTCATAATGACTTCTTCTCGTGACGAATCGTAGGTCTAGGTGATTTTGGTAATTAGTCAAGATGACCGCGACAGATTATTTCCGGTGTGATTTCAGTCCATGGTTTTTCCGTGGCTAGTTTCAGGGAATCCAAGGAGTTTTACTTGATTACACACGTTTTTTACTCCAAGTTACTTCAAATACCGAAGTTAGCTAGAGGGGGATTGTTAGATTAAATCTGTTATAACCATTGAACACATTGTTCTCCTTCCAAACTATTAATTATAAAAACGAAAATATAATTTTAAGAGCATAAAAGTACAAGTAATATGAATAAAACGAGAGTTTCATTCAAAAATGTTAAGTAAATATTAAAATAAATTGTATTTTTATCACGTCACAAAATTTATGTACAACCCTGTAGACAGAATAATATTAAAGTACAGGCTTCAAGTGTCCAATATAGGTATCTAATGTGACTCTAAAGCCTCTCGACCTGTGGTTACCACTCTGTTATGTATGAATTCTCCACGTCGTTGGAATTCTCAGTGGACATGAATAAATGTAACTGATCGCATAGGATGATTATGTACCCGTAACCAGAGTTCTATCTATACGTATAAGGTTCCCTTTGTCACGCATATTGCATGCTCCATACACCATCTTAATACACATATTAATAATATATAATTTATTTAAGCTTAATAATTAATAAAACTTATTATTCTATTATTTTTTATTTTTGTTTTATTTCTGATACATTTTTCTTGCACTTTCTTAGCAAAAGCTAATTAAAAAACTTGTATACTATTTTAATTTACAGATACCGTAACGTAACGTTCCATTTTTTGCTTAGCATAGTAATATTCACTTTATACTAAAATCAAGGATTTGAAAAATTTTAAAGGATATTTGTTTGATCGCATTAAATAAAAGTATGACAATAATATAAAATATTTTTTTAATACTCAGCGACTATATCAATTGTTTAGTTTGCATTGACAAAAATGAAATGTTTATCTATGTGTTTACTGAAAAATTATAACATGATCCTTTAAACGATTATATATTCAAATGAGACATCCCTATTTATTCTAAAGCGTATATGGTAAACATAAAATTGTAAATGGATATCGATTTTTTCAGCTATGTCAACAGATCATTTATTTTTACACTTATAAATGTTGACTATCATTTCTGCAAGTATAGATTTTTTGCAAGAAATCAAGTTTCTTACTACAAAGATAAGATTTACATATAATAAATGGCAAAATAATGTTTTAATCAAATAACTATAAAATAAATTAATAAAGCAGAATACTATCCAAGATTCTTTGCTGTGCATATATAGAAATACATATGTACATGTATATTTAAAATTATTACTCTTAGATCTAAATTTTGGTTGATTTATCAAAGACTATTTTATGCAATTTTGCAAAATGAAACATCTTTTAATAAGATTTTCGTAAATATAAGGAAACTTAATTATCACTAATTTTTGTTTTATTATTTTCTGTACGTCTATTGCGGAAATATTAATACTATCTATCGAAAATAGTTATTTTTCTACTGAATCATATTTTTCATTAGCAGCTGTTTGTGCCATGAAAATATAATTTACCAACACTTAATAACTCAAAGATTTTATTGCATTTATTTATTTATTTATTTATCTTTTACAAAAAGTTATAATGACAACGATTTAACAACACTTAAAATGACAACTTTTTCTTAATCTAGAGAAACATAATACATACACGAAACAAAATACTTTACCGAATGCCGAGTTATTAGGAAAAGTATTCCATTCCTTTAAAACGCAGAAAGCAACATATTTTCGAATAAATATTTAAAATATATGTGTTTT
Organism: Maratus speculifer; assembly: GCA_964019185.1. NCBI lineage: Eukaryota > Metazoa > Arthropoda > Arachnida > Araneae > Salticidae > Maratus > Maratus speculifer. The sequence continues at coordinate 268,091,209 of OZ025297.1, read as the reverse complement.
TCTGTCACTCGTATTGCTCATAAGGTATAATTTAGTTTTCTCACGTTAATATAAGTACTAAGCATTCCCAAGAAAACTTTTTTCTGTTGTGAAAACACATTTCAAAACATTATATAATTAACAATCTTAACATTAATGTTATTTTGTTATTATTGCATCTAGAAATTGCATTCTGAAGCTCAAAATATTTAAGTGAGAATTTTAAGCGTCTCCACAACAATATGCTGATTTTCGAAATTGCGAAACACTATTAAATCTACTATTTAAAGTGACAGAAGTGCACAATTTTCAAGGACATGGTGCTATAAATCTTTCGTCAATTTCTAAACTAGATTCCTTTATTGGCTGCTAAAGATCAAGAACGCTTTTCAGAATTATGGATAATACCCGAGAGTTTTTTTCGCTCCCGATTTATTATATTTTACTAGAGTTTGCTTTATTTAAAGCGTAGTTTTAGTCTGATTTAAAGAAGTTACTGAGATGAAAATCCTGTTGTTTTTTCCATTGATCTATAAATCCTCATTTAAAATAACATATTGGAAACGTTCTATAGAGTTACTTTATCTCATAAATAAAAAAGTGACAAACTACCAGATAAAACATCACCTTATCATTTCGATGTTAAAGCTCGTGGACGAAAAACTCTGCAATTGCAGAAATTTTCTTATCCTGTGCCAAAGATTTACAGTAACAAACTTTCTTCCTATTAGATCGCATATTTGTGTTTTTTAGGCGAAAATAATAAATGTTAAGGGGGCTCAGGGGTTGATCGATGCGGAAAAACATGAAAACAGAGCTCTCGCTTCGAGTCCATATAAAAACAGAAATATTCAATGTAATTAATTTAAACTTTCTGATAGTTTAAAGGTATATTTGTAGTCTTATAAAATTATAAAAAGAAGTACTTCAATGTAATAAAATGAGAAATTTTGCAAAATTTATGTAGCACAATTTTCAAAAAAAAAAAAAAAAATATGACATCTATCCAAGATATTTTAACGTTGAATTTACATAAGAACCAAATTTTTGCTTTAAAATGATCCGGAAACTTTACTCTATAGAATGAATTAAGGATATAACTGTTACTCAAAAACAACATTATTAAAAAAACTCTCAAATTTGAAAATTTAAAAAACTCCTAAAAAGCTTATTTTTCATTAAAAAAAGTCATATTAAACTATCTAAACTATATTAATTCATTCTATAAATAATGATATTATATGCATGCAAAAAAATTAAGCCATCCCTTCAAATAGTTTTTTTTTATCTTGGTGTTACTCGTCAAAAATCAAGTTTTGAGAAAACGTGACTTAAAGTTTAAATTATATGGGTGCGGCTATGAAATTGTTGATACATAAATGCTATTAACTCCGTTAAAAATGAAAATATTTTTATGCAGTTTTTTTGCATTGACTTCAAAATTAATTGAATAATAAAACTAGATCATAAAAAAATCGATTTTTTGAAAAGTTTTCAACCCCTGAGCCCCCTTAAGTTTATTTAGCTTATTTTCTTCTTTCTTGTTATTAGGTGTTTTGTATTGTTCTTTTTTTAAAACTGGGATTATAAAATTTATATTTGAATAAGTTTTATTACATTATTTATACATGTAAAAAAAAAAATAGTCAATTGTTTTAACCGGCCTCCTCAGTCCTACACATTTTATTTCTTATTTCTGCGATTTCATAGTAAACATTTGTATAATTTTATAGTATTTATAACTGTAATTCCTGAGGTTTTTTCCTTAGTATTTTAAATATTTACACTATTGCGTATAAAAAAAATGCACTTTTAAATTAAATATGTTTGAAAAAAAATATCACAATCTGTTTCCTAATTATTAATTTTTTATAAAGTTTTTATAACATTTTGGTGATTGTGGCTAAAGTATTATTCTAATTTTGGACATTAAGCATGGACCAAACAGAAAACGAATAAATTAAAATAAGTTGCGGAATTGAACCACTAAAAAGATTCAGACGTACTTCAGATTTTCCAATTCTCTACCAAGGGCAGCAACTATTTTCAAATAGTTAATAAACGAAAAATCATTTAATAGGTAAATTTAAAAAAAGTAATACCAATGTTCACCTGGTTTTATAATAGACGATGTTTGATCATATAGCACGCAGTTTAGATAATAAAATTTTCACTTTTTATCAGAAAATGTCAACAAAAAGATACAATAATCTCCGAATTTTTAACCAACTTCCAAGGTTATCAATTCGACGCGTATGTATTTTTTATGTATGTTCACCGAATACTCCGTAACTATGCATCCGATTAATTTGGTTTTGGTGTTAAATGAAAGAGCTTGCTCTCGAATTGGTAGCACTTTCGTTAGATAGAAATTGATTCAGTACTTTTTTAGTAATTAGGCAAAAACTAATATATTTAGTGTTTTTTCGCTAAATAAAAGTGTTGCATAACTTCTCTGATTATAGTGTCCACAAAATGGCCGAGTGGTCTAAGGCTCCAGATTTAAGCTCTGGTTCTCGAAAGAGAGAGAGCGGGTTCGACCCCCACTCCTGGCAGACATGTGTACGATAACCTTTTCCGTGTTATAATTTTCACATATATATTTTATAAATTAAATATTAATTTTGCTATTAAGAATATTTTGTATTTAACCGTTAGCACAGAGTATCAGAAAATTTTTATCAATTCAATACTTTATCAGTAAGAGTACTAAAATAATAGACTTGGGAAAAGTAACATGACCTTGAATAAGCTGGTCGAATAGATTGCAGTCAGGATAGTCTAGTGGTCTAAGGCGGATGATATAAGCTTTGGTTTTTAGAAGAGAGCGTGGATTCGAACCCCACTCCTGACATACAGTATTTTTTTTTTTTCGTATTATAATTTTTTTAACCGACGTAAAAGAAAGGATAGAAGGTTATGACCAATTCGACGCGTATTTATTTTTCGTTATGCTTGTTCACCGATTACACCGAAACTATCCAGCCAATTAAACTAGTATTTGTGTTAAATGAAAGAGGTTACTCTCGAATTAATACCACTTCCATTTCATCGAAATTGGTTAAGTACTTTTTTAGTAATTAGGCAAAAACGAATAAAATTAGTGATTTCTCGCAAATGAAATGTAACATGGACGTTGAATAGGTTCACAAACCGGAATGCAGTAAGGAAACCGAGAGGTCTATGGTGTCTTATTTACACTGTGGTTCTCGATTGAAATCGTGGGTTCGAACCCCACCCCTGACATACATGTGCACAACAATCTTTTCCGTATTGTAATTTTAAACCGACTTCAAAAAAGGAGGAAGAGGTTATCAATTCGACGCGTATGTATTTTTTTTTCTAGGTATATGTTCAACGATTACTGCGAAACTAACCAACCGATTAATTTTGGTTTTTATGTTAAATGAAAGAAGTTATTTTCGAATTGGTACTACTTCCATTTTATCGAAATTGGCATAGTAATTTTTCAGTAATTAGACAAAAACTAATAAAATTAGTGATTTCTCACAAATTAAAAGTAACACAGGCGTTGAATAAGCTCGCCGAGTGGAGTACAGTCAGGAATGCCGAGAGCTTTGAAGTCGCAGGCCCCACCAGTGGCCGCGAGGTTTTGACCTCCAAACTGATAGACCATAAGTAATGGGTTCGAACCCAATCGCGACCGTCGGCATAACCGTTCGGAGTTTTCCGTTGTTTTCTTCAAATCTTGCGTAAATACGAGTTAGATTGCCTTAGAAAGACCCCCACGGAGGGCATCCCACCCCTTAGGGCCTGTATCTCACAGTGTAGATAATTGTTCGACATATATACAAAAAAATTAAGTGCCAGATGTAAGCTTTGGATCTCAAAAGGGGGCGTGGGTTCGAACCCCATTCCTGATATAATTTACATCTATGTACAATATTTTTTCCGTATTATAATTTTTATTAATTAACTTCAAAAAAGAAGGAGGAGGTTATCAATTCGACGCGTATATATATACAGGGTGAGTCATAAATATCGAAACAATAGGCTACCTCCTTAAATATTGCCCCTAGACCCATACTTCTAATTGCAAAGTTTCATAAAAAAGGTGAATTTTTTGATAAGATAAGTTGAACTCCATGGGAGGTCTATTTAAAAAAAAACGAAAATTAAATTTTTATACGGAACCAGAGGATAAAACATCCAATTAGAAAATTTTTCCTTATTCATTCCTGAACTGAACAAAAAAAATCATCTTGATACCTTCAAAACTCAGAGAGTTATGACAATTTTAATAAATCGTGAGGTTTCAAGGGATCAGACACAAATTGAAATGCGTGTAATTGAAGAAACAATGTTGCTGTAATGGGTCCACTAAACATTTATTTTATTTATTTATTTATAAAGTTGGAATTTTGAATGTTTTGTGATGGTTAACCATATAATTTGTAATCATTATCACATCATAAGACTTCTTTAAAAAAAATTTCAAAAAAAAAAATTGAGTAAATTAAAATTGTTATAACTCAAAATATTATTTGTCGTGTTGAATTTTTTTCTTTTGATTAAACGAAAATGTCCAATTTTCAATTTTAATTCAGCATTTTAAATAATATGCATTTAAAAAAATAAAAGTATTTAAAATAGCAATATTAAAAAAAAGTAATTTTTGTAAACAAATCATATTTTTAAAAGTAAATTTTCTGAGCTGAAAAGTTACCGTAACCGACGGTTATTGACGTATGTCAGTTTAAAAAAGAGAAATACTGAAATAAAAACATTTGATGCAGTAAAGTGCATTTAGTTTTAAGATGGGCAAAGATGGGCTTCTAACGTTTAAATGCTGTATAGTTTCGATTTCAGATTTTGTTTAAGTTTTGCCATATTCACCTTCTTTAATTACTGTTTAAATCAGTCACTTGATTTAAAGTTTATTTTTTTATCACGTCGATTTCAAATTTTTTCATTGTGCTGTGACTCACAGACAGACATTTCATAAAAACATGTTTTTCGGTACCTTAAACGTGTGAATCCATCGAAAACCGGAATTCAAAATTTTCATGAATCCAATACTTTCTTCTTGTAAAAATAGAAAAAAGCAAAAATAGGTTTAAATCCTTCATAAATTTTGAATCTGAATACAGTAAAACCTCTAAATAACGGACACCTCAGGAACGCAGAAATTGTCCGCTATTCGGAGGTGCCCGCTATTGGGAAAATCAAAGAGTGAAAAGTGCTAAGAAACGTTTAACATTTTATTAATTGACTTTTATGTGTCCTAAAACCTCTTTTATATGATTAAACAGAAATTAAAATTATTTTTTAAGCAACGGGGCTAAATAAAACTGTACAAACCTTTACCCGCTGTTCATTACATGCTTGTGAAAAAACCCTGTTACAAAAGTTAACTTTTGCTTGCGATTACAAGTAATTTGTTTTTCAAAGTGACATTATTGGACATTATAGAGTTCCGGTCGGGGAGGGGGATTGCACTTTTTAGATGTTAAAAGCATAAAATCTCAATTTTCCGAGGGAATATTTCAATGCTCTGGAAGATGTCCCTCCTTGGCAAGCCCTTCAATTCAACTCTGAACGTGGGGGGGGGGGATTTTCCCCAGCTCATTTATTACAAAATTCCCTGATTAATTTAGAGGCCTTTTTACTTTTTTTTTCATTTTTTTTTTTTTTTTTTTTTTTTTTTTTTTGTCCTTAAAAAATACTTTTTCATCCTTTATCGCCTTAAATAGTGTCCACTATTCGGAATGTTCGTTATTCAGAGGTTAAACACACACAAATTATGTTTTGAGAATGGGGATTGGAAAATAGTTCGTTAAACATAGGTGTCTGCTGTTCGGGAGTGTCCGTTATAGCGGTTTAACTGTTGTATAAAGTAGATTTTTAAAAATATTTCTATGTAATTTATTAAAATATATTTCCATTGATTCCGCTAAGAGAAGAGTCATTTTCGCTATTACTATATTGACTAAACTTATTGCCTGCGCCAATAAGTTTTTAAGACACTTTTAATCAGAGTTTAATTAATATTACTTAATTTGATAACACTTTTAATAAGTGTTTAATAAGACGGTCCGTTCAATGAGTCGTGCCAGTTAAGATGTTGGCGGCAAGGTCCAAATATTGCAGACATCTAGTATATTTCATCGAAGTTTAAAGCAAAAACCTATACGCTTTTATTTTATATCTAAAAGTTTAAGTGTTGTCTTAGATCGACATTTAACAATGCGTAAATTTGTGGTCGATCCCTTAATTTTACTTCAAATGAACTGATTTTGCTGCGCTCAGAGGCATGCTTAGGTGGTGTAAGTCAGGATTTTTGGAAAATTTTGGATATTAATATCTTTCGGGGATTTGCAGCTATCGAGATGAAATTATTTTCGTTCAATTCAGGAAGGGAGAAAGAATTTTTTTCTAATTTGAAGTTTTATCCTCTGGGTGCCGTATAAAAATTTAATTTTGTATTTTTTAAAACAGATCCCCCATGGAGTTGCAACTTATCTTATCAAAAAATGCATCTTTTTTTATGAATTTTTGCAATTGAAAGTATGGGTCTAAGGGCAATATTTAAGAAGATAGCCTATTGTTTCGATATTTATGACTCACCCTGTATATATATCTTTTTATGTATGTTCACTAATTACTACGAAATTATCCAACCGATTAATTTGGTTTTTGTGTTGAATTAGAGGTTACTCGAATTGGAACCAGTTCCATTTAATTGAAATTTGTTCAGTATTTTTCTAGTAATCAAGCAAAAACGAATAAAATTAAGAATTTCTTGCAAATTAAAAGTAACATGGATGTTGACTAAACTCGCCGAGTGGAGTGCAGTCAGGAAGATATACGTGCAGTCAGATCGCCGTGTGGTCTAAGGCGCAAGATTTAAACTCTGGTTTTCGAAAGAGAGCGTCGGCTCGAACCCTCTCCTGACATACGTGTATAATTTACAATATTTTTTTCCGTATTATAATTTTTATTAACAAACTTCAAAAAATCATTAACTTTTAACGAAAAAGAGAAAAATAAACTTTTCTACCAAAAACTGAACCGACTTCAAAAACAACTGCAAAGTGAAAAATAATTTTTCACTTAAGAGCGTAGTATTACCATGCTTATTACTATATTTATGTACACTAATTTGATTTTTTGGACTCGGTGCCAGCCAAGTCAGTTTCAAAGTTAAAATTAAGTATCCAATGCAAATCGTAAAAAATTAAGTTTAATTTTTTAACTAAATATTAAATCGTAAAAAACTCGTAGATACTTGGATGTGTGGCAATTGAAAATTATATGTAACTTGGCTTGGCTGGCACCGACTCCAAAAAATCAAATTAGTGTACATAAATATAATAAAACGCATGGTAATTACCACGCTCTTAATTTAATTTCTTATTACTATTATCTAAAAAAATTATTTTTCACTTTGCAGTTGTTTTTGAAGTCGGTTCAATTTTTGGTAGAAAAGTTTATTTTCCATTTACTTTTAAAACAAATGTAGTACTTCTGCTGCCAAGACTACAAAAATAGTATTAAAATTACAAAAAATTAATAACTCAAAAGTAAATTAAGATACTGGTTTCAAACAATTTATATTTAAAAGTGCATTTTCTTTCCTATATGACGGTGTAAAAATTAAAAATGTGTGATGATTAGAAGTTTAAAAATTTGTATTAGCAATAATTATAAAACCGAAATTTCATTTCAAATTTCAAAATGTTCCCATTCGCAAACTGATTTATGTGTTACGTACAAATACGCTTAACTTTTATAATGTAGGAATAATAATTATTATTATTTAAATATAGCTTTAAAACAATGGTTGTTATAGAACCGGCTTCTTGCGAAAATGCATTTTTCTTTATTAAGGAATTTTTCACCATTTCTCCTATTTAAATTCTTATATATCAACAGCCGTTAAAGGAATATTGTTCAATTTCAGAACATTGTTTTACTTAAATTTTAATTCAGAAAATTTGCAAAAAACATTTAAATAATATATATATATATATATATATATATGTGTGTGTGTGTATATATATATAATTTAATTTAAAAATTTTTAAATAGCTTTTATATTTCTTTTAGTTGCAATGTAAAATCAATGAAATGCTTTAAATAATGTTTCGAGTTATTACAAATTAAAATGGCTTTAAACTTTATAACCTATATGAAAAGTTATCAGAATTTTTATCGCTTGATTTTTTATAGAAATAATATGATTAATAATCACAAAAAATTCAAATTTTTAACTCAGTAAAAAAAAATTGTATTTTAAAATTTATCGGTTTTATTTCGTTTATATTGTATATATTTTATAAAGCAAGTAAGGATTCAAACTGAATTAATTTCCTTTGGTACTTGTCAAATGAATGAATGGTGATATTTTCAGTATTTTCAACAAGAACGAAAAATCATGTGAGAGGTATAGATAACAGAGCACTATCCAACATCCAGAATGCTAAAATAAAACTTAAGTTTACTAAGGTGGGAGATGATATCATAATGAACGATTTCGAAAAGGCATATTGCATTTAGTAACTTTATTGCGGCTATTACCATGAAGAGCTGGGAATATATTTATATATTTTATGCAGCCGTGTATATAACCAATTATTGTGTATACATATTCCCTATTGTGCTAAAAGATTTTTTTAATAAATAGAGCATTCTGAATATTTACTCAGGAATCTCCTCTAATAAACGGATGTTGATGATGTAATTTATTCAACCCTGTATATGATCTATAGAATTTTTACACAACCTTCTAAAAATAATTATATTTAAAAACATATACCACAGCTGAAATTGCATTTCCAACAATTATTATTCATAAACTGTTTTTTTTTTTCTTTTTTTTTTTTTAGTCAAATTCTTTTGGTTATCCTTGTAAATGAAAGATAAATTCTATGCATATCACACACCACAGTAAGAACCTTGTAGTCCTGTAGTGCACTTCAGTGACAGTATCAATTTTAATATGTTTAAAATAATGCAATACCATTAAAATACACTTCAAACGATCTTCTCCTTGAATTATACAGCAATGGATTTATTTTCAGTGTCCCGATAATTGAGTCATAAATAATAAAAACTTCATTTTCAATGCCGAATATGACATAGTTATACAAAATTATATATTCTCTTTTCACGGCAATCAGCAATATCTACGCAAATCGAAGAACAGGGTGATTTACAGACGGACAGACAAACTGAATTCATAGCCATTTTTCAACTTTGTTGAAGCTATTGCATAGTTTTTGAATAAAGTGCATTTTCAGTTACACTCAAATTTTGATTTCCGGGCCTACAGCAAAAGTGTCGAGCAGCACTAAAAATACCTATCACAGCAGAGGTAAAATACAACTGATGACGATTATTTTCGAAGAAAATATCGATAATTAGCCGATATATTTAACATCAGTCACGGACATTTTTTAAATACATAATAAATGGGCGGCGTAATCTATAAACCACCGGCTTCTAAAGTCTATTTAACAACATTTAAAGGATATTTCCATACGATAATGAAGAGATTGAAGCATTAAATATCAAGATGTTAAGAAAAGACTATTTTAACCCGCGGTTAGTCGCGCGTCGGTCTTTTCGCCGCTCGAATTCTTTCTCTGCTGATTAACCCATCTCCCCTTAGAATTACAATGGTGAAATGCCGCGTAGCTGACCTTCACTGTTCGACCTTCTGCCTAGAGAAATTACGAGTCATTCCTACGATTTTTCATGCTTTTATTGTATTTTAAAGTCAAATTCGGTCTGATTGACCGGCATGCGACTACTCACGTAGCCGATGTTTTTTTCGCCCTAGCAATCTTCTTTCCTACTCCCCCGAATTTCTCAGGAGGGGGTTTCTTGGAATCGGGGAGTCCCGTTTCCTCTCCCTCTCTCTTTTTTTTCTCTTTCTGCTGATAATATTTGACTTCTGAAAACTGTTTCTTAATGATTCTGTTCTAGGGAAAATTGTGAACTATATAAATATATAAATATAAACTCAACAACCTAATTTTTTTATATAATATGTAAGAACAAGCAAGGATAAGTAATAAAAAACCGCTTACTTTGTTTTTTAAGCATATGAATATTGCGGGAATAAATTCTCAAATTATTTTTCCGAAGAATACGCGTAAAATGGCTGTGTTTAATTTAATAAAGGACCATAGAAATAAAATTAAAAAAAAAATCGATCTCCGAAGACTGAAAGATGTAGTTTTTGCACAATAAAGCAGAAAAGAAGGCAAAACAAATTTGTCAACACTGTAGTTTATATATCTGCAAAGAACATAATTACAAAATATGTGTCGAGTGTGCTAAATAATGCGAATTTTCTAATGTAGATTACAACGTATGCAAGTAAAAAACTTTTATTTTTTTTTGATAATTCAGGTAATGTTTATAAAATACAAGAAATGGATAACTACGTTTCTAAAATATGTTTGTTGCTAATAAAAATACTCATTATTGAACAACGCCATAGCAATTCTTTTTTTTAAACCCGAATTTAAAGAGTGCCTAGTGCTAAGATCAAATAAAGTTAATTTTCTTGGCATTTAATTTCAGAAATCATTTTTCATTAATAATGTTTTTCTTTTCAAAAGCGAAATTCATTGAAATTGAATTATACTTTGATAAATATTGTAAATAACTACAAAATAATATTTACTTAAATTAAATATTGCATCTTTTAATTATTGATTGGCGACAAAAATTGAAACATTGTCAAAATCAATGTTGACAGTTCCTCCCCTCCAAAAAAACCGATTTATCTATATCAAATATAATATCTACATTTGAAAATATATTCAAAATTTATTCTCTTTTAATTCGATATTTATTGTATCTTTACAATTTCAGTCCCAGTATATAATAATTTTTACCCCTTTTACAAATTTTGAAAAAATAGTTCTTAATACATTTATTATTTATTTTCTTATTTTATATTATTCATATATTTTCATTTAGTGCATATATATTTTTCATTTAAAAAAAAGAATAAACGAAATGAAAAAATATATAAAATAAAATAAAGAAATGAAATGTAGCTACTGCTTTTATGTTACTAATTACAAAGAATGGATTATTTTATCTGATTTTTTTATATCTGTATAGATATGGTAATAAAAATATTTAAGATTTATTTTTTCAACATTAATTTGCTCCTAGTGTCAGTCCACCGTTATAACGAACTTCAGTGCGTTGCTGCTTTAAAAAAAAAAATCTGTATCACAATTTCAATGTTATAACTGAAAGTATCTTTTAATTCGTTATTCATTGTATCTTCAAAATTTCAGTCAGATTATATAGTAATTCTTATCTTTTTTACAAACTTTGAAATAAAAAAAAAAAAGATGAAACGAAGTTATTAGAAAAAAAAAATATTATATATGTATTACTTTATATTATTCATACATTTTCATTTGGTGCAAATATATTTTCTCATTTGAGAAAAATTACTGAATTATAAAACCTCTAAGGTTTTACATGCAAAAAAGAATTACGACGATACGAAGAAGATTTAGGAAAAGGAAAAAAATATGAAAAGTAGCTCCTGTTTTTATGTTAATAATTTAAAAAAGGGTTATTTGCTCTTCTATTCTTATATTTACGTCGAAATAGTAAGAAAAATTATATTTGAGATGTATTTTTTCAACTTCAATTGGTTCCTAGTACCAGACATACGTCAAAACTAAACTGTCCTTTCAAAATATATGTATCACGATTTCAAATTTTCAAAAAACTGAAAATATTTTTTTATTCATCATCTATTGTATCTTTAGAAAATTATTCAGATTGTATAAAAACTTTTATCATTTATATATATATATATATATATATATATATATATATATATATATATATATATATATATTTTAAATAATTATTAAAACATTTATTTAAATGCTAACCAAATATATACTTAACGTAAATGCGCACTAATCGATATTACACGTATCTTTTCGTTTTCAAGCAATACTTTCCTCTTGAATTCCCTGTTTTCGATCTTCGAGGAACAACGGCACTTTTCCTCTGTTTCTTCGGCCAAAAGGGAACGGCGGCGAATAGACCGAGCGCGACTAATCACGTTCGAAAAAAAGCCGCGACTACTCCCGGGTTAATTAGAAATAATGGAATAAAAACTGCAGGATTTGCGACTAATCTGCATTGAATTGATGTACGCTCCCATGTTTTTTACAAATTGAATAAAAACCTATATGGAAATGCGATACGGTGTTGTGTGTTCTATTTTTGAAGCACACTTATCACAAAGCCAAGTTTAAATTTTGTAGAAGGTTCTGGCTTTATCTAGACAATAAAATGAAAGATTATTATTACGCAGTATTTAGTGTTATGAGATTTAAATAACAAATACTTTTCTTTTTCGTACCGATTTAAGCTCATCATAAAAGGATTTGTATATAATAAAACTAGTTGGATGTGTCAATCCCAAAACTTTCTTCTATCTCATAAGTACATTAAAAAAAAAAAAAAAAAAAAAAAAAAAAAAAAAAAAAAAACGTGGTGACCCCAAAGTTACCCACTATCGAATTTCCTCGAACATTTGACCTAGCCTAATGAGATTCTGGTATCCGAAAAGCCTAAAACGCAAAATTTAATTAATATTTTGAGAAAATGAGCTTAGTGGTGCCTCATGTTGGGTAATTTATACTAAAACCTAATAAGCATCTATTTATGTCAAGACCTAACAGAATCTGAAATTTGATGGAATTTCGTCCATTAGTTCTTGAGATATAGTTATAACAAAAAATTTGCAAAACGTAGCACAGTAACACCATATCTTGGACAATTTATGCCAAAACGTAAAAAAGCGTCTAATTATGTTATGGTGTAAAAGAATCTGAAGTTTGATGAAATTCTGTGCATTAGTTCTTGAGATATAGCCAGTTTAAAAAAACCATGTAAAATATAGCACAGCAGCACCATCAATTGAAGGATTTATAACAAAACGCAATCATCGTGTGATTATGTTATATGTCATTTTGTAACAAAATCTGAAGTTTCATGAAATTCTGTGCGTTAGCTGTTGAGATATAGCTATCGGAAAAATCATGCAAAATGCAGCATAGCTGCACTGCCTGTTGGAAGGTTAATACCAAAATATAATCAGCGTCTAATTATGTTATATATTCTAGTGTAACAGAATCTAAAATTTGATGAAGTTCTCTGCATTATTTCTTGAGATATAGCTATCGCAAAAATCGTGCATAATGCAGCATAGCAGCTCCACCTATAGGACAGTTCACACCAAAACCTTATCAGTGGCAATGTATCTCAAGGTATTGCGGAATCTGAAGTTTGGTGAAATTCTGTGCATTTGTTCTTGAGATACAGCTACCATGAAAATCATGAAAAACGTGGCACAGCAGCGCCACCTGCTGGCCAATTTACACCAAAACTTAATCAGCGTCTATGTATATCAAGGGGTCACTGAATATAAAGTTTGGTGAAATTCTGTGCATTAGTTCTTGAGATATAGCAATCTTGAAAATCATGAAAAACGTAGTATAGCAGCGCCACCTGCAGGCCAATTTTCACCAAAAACCAATAGGTTCTAATTCATATCAAGGTCTAACTGAATATAAAATTTTATTAAATTTCGAGCATTAGTTCTTGAGATAGAGCGCCCACAAATTTTTGTCACATACAGACAGACAGACTTACATACAGACAGACAGACGGACAGACTCACAGACAGACATTTCCTAAAAATAGTCAAAACGTGTTCAGGACCCTCTAAAACGTATAAATCCGTCGAAAACCGGAAGTCGAAAATTTTCATGAATCCAATACTTTCTTCTTGTAAAGATAGAAGAAAGTAAAAAGAGGTAATACCGGGTGTCCAGTAAATGACTGACCCATTTTAAAATTAAATAACAAAAAAACGGTTTGAGATAAAAATGCGCGGTTTGCAGCATTGTTATTAGAATATCAACAAATTTTAAAGTGCGCACTTCCTTAAAATAGTTCGAATTTCGGGCAAAAGATGGCGCTGGCGGCATCAGGCTGCAGAAATAGAGTCTCTTTTCTTCTTTTCAAGCTCATGATCTTTCCGGCTCATTTTCCAAAGTCGAATCTGAGTCGAAGTGTTGAATTGACTCACCACTCATCTGCAGAAATAGGGTTTCTTGGTTGGAACGAGATTTAAAATAACATTTAAGAGTGAAATATGTCTATTCTATTAACCTCCTCAGACTAACTACAAAAACTAGTTTAAAATCACAGTAAAACATCACCAAAGGTGTATCAATCTATAAATAAATATTTATGATATGCAAACACTTATTGAAAAACCTAAAAATAGTTTTAACAATTCTAGAAACATTTGAATTAATTTATTGGATGTTCTTTAATGTTTCAAAATTCTCTTCGGAATATGTTATTTTAATCGCTTAACTGATTCTCTTTTTTATGTACAGTAAATTGAAAATGTGGGATAAACGCCAGTTTTCTTAAGCTAAAATAATCGTCAGATTTAATTTAAATGTTTCTTCTACTAAATAGTATGAAATTGCATTTAAAAATTGTAGTAGTGTCAGAAAGCTTTAAGTGATGGAAGAAGAAAACTATTATTGCTAGTACGTTGTAGGGGCCAATCAGTTAAATGTTTAAAACAATGGTATGCAAATAGCGTTCCCAAGTCTCCTGTTTATGAAAAAACGGGTCAATTACTTATAAATCGACACATTGATTTTTTTTTAAATCTTACAATAAAGGAATCCATCTACAACAAATCATGTCTTAAACATAAAAAAATATTGATCCTGAAGTAGAAAGAAACAAAATATTATTATTTTTCCGAAAACCGAATTCATCCCTACTTTATATTCATATTTTGTCATTTAACGTATCTAAAAATTTTATCACGAAAGCCATGAGAGATTTTAAGATGTCTTTTGCACACACCTTCCTCCCCCACTCAGGATAGCAAACGTATTTATGCTGAAATGGAAGGATGTAATAAAAGAAAAAGAAAAAAAAAGAAAAAAAAAAGAAAAAAAAGAAAAAAAAATATAAGAAAAAAAAGAATAAAAATAAATTAAAAAAAAGAAAAAAAAAGAAAAAAAGAAAAAAAAAGTACCTGTTTTTATATCCTTTTAGTCACTCCTTTTCAAAACTTCATTACAAAAAGCATCATAAATCCTGAAATATATTTTCGTCCTCACCCCCTCCCCCCGTATTTAAATTTTTCTGTATGAGGAAAAGAACAAGAAAAGACATTCTGAAAATATCTCCTGTATCTGATTTGAAATAAGGAATATTATTAAAAATATGATTTGTTATCTTTTTTTAAAAATATGTATGAAAAATGCGAATGTTCAATTTATTTTGTAATATTTTAATTTATAAAATTGAACATAAATAAGTAGACATTCCGTTATATCTAAAATATCTATGGCCCTACAAGTGGGTGATAGGTTCTGGCGTTTCAACTCGTAGACGGCAGGTGCTGGGTTCGAACCCAATCGCGTCCGTCGGCCTACCCGTTCGAAGTTTGCCGTGTTTTTTTCGAACATTGGATTTCCTTGTGTAAATACGGGTTAGGTTCCCTTAGAAAGACCCCACGGAGGGTATCCCACACTTTTCCAGCTTATATTCCGCGTGTAGATAATCAGCCAACATAAAATAAGCCAAAACAAACTAAAATATTAATAGACAATTTCATGGCAAAACATTTTTATGGAAACTTTTTACACAAATAAAGTTCCGTTTCTTTTACTTCTAGTTTTATTAAAATTACATGAGACAAAAACTGTTGAAAACGTTTCAGAAGCCAACGCAGTATCCACTGTCCCGATCCTTTCTTTCAATTACTATCTCCTAATTCTACATTATTTCTCCTTTTGGATTCGATGAGTTGAAATTTGAATCTGCTTTAAAAGCCTACGCTGTAAAAAAATTGACGCTTTTGCAGCATCGTCACTCTATTGCTTTTATAGAAAACGATTACTTCACCCAATTATGGAGCATTCTCATGGGTCAAAATAAATATAGTCTATAAAAGCGGGGGAGTGACATGCAGCAAAAGATTCAAATTTTTTACCGTGTAGATTACAATTTTTGAAGTTATATTTGTGTAGTGTAATACCGAATATCCATAAAAAAAGCAATAAACAGCAATTAAAAGCAAGCAAAAAAAGCAATTGATGCTAAACATTGAAACATTAAATTGATCATAGTTCAATCTTAAATGTTATTTTAAATCTCGTTCCAACCAAGAAACCCTATTTCTGCAGTTGAGTGGAGAGTCGATTCAACACTTCGACTCAGATTCGACTCTGGAAAATGATCCGGAAAGATCATGAGCTTGAAAAGAAGAAAAGAGACTCTATTTCTGCAGCCTGATGCAGCCAGCGCCATCTTTTGGCCGAAATTCGAACTATTTTAAGGAAGTGCGTACTTTAAAATTTGCTGATATTCTAATAACAATACTGCAAACCGCGCATTTTTATCTCAAACCGTTTTTTTGTTATTTAATTTTAAAATGGGTCAGTCATTTACTGGACACCCGGTACATAATAGCAATGTTTGATATTATTGAGGCTTCCTATCTTTTTTTAAACTTTTACGGTAAAACCATTTGTACTTTCTTGTGCGCACAGCTATATATACACACAGTTTTATTATATTTTTAGCTATGATTTTTTTAAACAATAAATAATTCATATATTTGTTGTACGGTTCTTTTACTTTTGTACTATGGTATTTTCTGAGCGCGCACAATAATTGCAATATTCAAAATATCAGTAAAATGAAATTGAATCATTTACTGCCTATCACTTGGCACGTTTAGAAGAAGTTTTTATCCCCTAATTTGAATTACTAACAAGCTATTATTACTACAAGTGTGGATCTACTGTTCCACGCTTGTTTTATTTCAGAACATTCCTCCGAGAACATATACATGTTTCATCAATGCCCTAAAAATTACATTACATAACTACATCTATACATATTCTGAGTAAAAATCTATACAATAAGATAAAAATTTCCTTTAATTTCAAGAAATATTTTGAGGCTTTGAGTCTGCTACAAAATGCTTAATTAAGTTTTTTTTTTTTTTTTCTTTTAAGTAAATGTTTGATTTGCAAATTTTGTGATTTATTATAGCAATTACTACCTGCTTTGATCATTATTGAAGATGACAACAAGAAGTTTTCTACGTCCAAAAATAAACTTTGCGTTAATTAACTTGAAGCTGTAAGTGACAGTAATGACAAATGTTTTCGGTTAGTTTTGTTAATATGCTTTAACAATGACAGGCTATTTATTAAAAAAATTATGATATAAAAGAAAATATATGTTTGTCACTTTCAAAATATAAAATATACGTTGTAAAATAAAAAGTCAGATAGATTGATATAAATTTAATTTTAATTAATCAAAAATGTGTTTAATTTTTACTCATATATTCTTTTCAATGAATGTATATGGTGTATTTTTAATTAGGATTTTTTATTGCAGTTTTCATTTCAGTATGCCAAAATATGTAAATAAAACTAATTCACATAAACGTATAATCGAAAGTTATCAAGAGAAAAAACGAAAGTACATAACCAATTAATGTTACTCCTAAATGTCCAAACATTTAATAAACAGAAACCAGAATATGTGTTAGACTCATTTCAGATAAATAGAATACGATACAGTTACAATATTGGGGTTACCACAGAGTAGTAACAGAGAATCAACTTTCATACACTGTAATGGCAACTTGTTTATCATGGGATTACGCATAGAGAGTAGCGAGACGAGCGGATAACTCTGAAACTACGATCATAACATAAGACAGGTAGCTAATTCGGCGAAACATCGCTTCCTTGGCGACAAATGATAAGAGAAAAAAGAAAAAAAAAATACAGCGACGGCTTTCTGCTTCTTATTTTGAAATTTATGAAAGAATTATTTTAATATGAAATAATTTTGACGTATTCGTCTTGCAAACAATACATGCGTCTCTTCGTAACATAACGACCTAATAATTTAAACTTGAAAATTCAAGAATAATAACAGTAATAATTACGAATAAATATAAGCGCGGAAATCTAAGATCATATAGCATAAGCACGTGTGCAAAGATAATCAAATCAGCATTCAGCAAGAAGGGTCAAACCAGAATGGGGTTACAGTTAAACAGATATCACGAGGATAAAAATCGCCAACGCTATGGTTTAGTTTTTAAGTGATCCACTGAGGGCGTTCTTTTCAAGTCGAGTTGAGGCTCTGTTACGTACTCTGTGGGGGTTACTATCTGTCTCTAAACTGATTAGGAATTTAGTTTCAACAAGTGTAATTTGAGAAAAATGTGCACTGAAGTTGAGTTGACCTATATTTGGCGAAATAAAGAGTTATTTTGTTTTAAAAAGCAACGTCTTTTATTTCAAAATTTCAAAATTTATGTGTATTTTATTTTCAGAAATATTAAACAATGTAATTTTTACTGTAATTTTTTTTTTAATTTGATATTGATATTTTCACATATATTTATATTTTCTTAAGGTAAATTTTTTTTTAACTGTCTCTTCATTGGTCGGGTAATTAACTAAGTATGAAACTCTACTGTTTAATAGGGGAGTTGTCTTTGATTATAATATTGTGTTAATACATGATATGACACCCTGGCTTCACGATGTTATACACCATAAAGACTGAATATAACTTTGCTTCTAAGTAATGTTTTTAATGTGTTTTTC
This sequence comes from Maratus speculifer, assembly GCA_964019185.1. NCBI lineage: Eukaryota > Metazoa > Arthropoda > Arachnida > Araneae > Salticidae > Maratus > Maratus speculifer. The sequence continues at coordinate 268,072,526 of OZ025297.1, read as the reverse complement.
ATGTTTGATGTATTTTCACACAGAGAGCTACTTTTTTGAGTACTTATGCGTTATCCGGTTTAGTATGTTGATTTCGAAAATCATTAACTATTGCCAGAATGTTTATCTTTGCTATTCATGTTCAAAGCACTATTTTAACGTTATTTAAAATATAACGTTGTTTCAAATGATAAAGAATTATTAATAAATTAATAAGAAAAACTATAAAATGTAAAAGAATAAAAAAGTAAAACATGTTTTCCGCACTTTCCAACAAAGTTGAAAAATGCTTATGTATTAGGTTTGTATGTCCGTCAGACGGAATGTCTGCGCTCTAACTCTCATAAATATACTCGGATCACCATGAAATTTTTAGATGTTATTGAAATTTACACTAGCACCAATACTAATGTAAATGAAGTTTCTACCATAACTAGTTTATTTACAGGGGTATTCAAAATTTTACGGTTACATTACAGCCTGTGGGATAAAATCGTGTCAAATAAATTTTCAAGATGTTACAACCTGTCAAGCATATTAAAATTTATATACATTTACAAGATGCACTAAAATATTCATTCTATAAAAAAATGTAGCTATTATTCATTTACTGGGCCACACAAAAAATTCCTTTACATAATGGTAAAAGAGGGGCGACATATTTTAATTAAATTAAACTATTTCATATATAATAAAATATATATACAAAGCTGAAGCATAATATAAATTATACGATACAGTCATGCATAATATGAAATACGTAGCATTTATAGCGCACAAATGATTTCAAATTGTATGTTTTTTTCGAAGTACTGAACATGTATCCGATCATGGATGATGGATAAATGAAATACATTTCAATTATGATATACGTGTTTAAGTTTAGCTAAGTGTATGCATATTATATGATGTGTATAAATACTATAATTGGTTTACAGGGCTACCCCAAAGAGGTCGCATGCGTTACTGGATTTCAGCTTAAATTATTTAAAGGTAGATTTTAAATAAGTTATGCATTTTTACGCTGAACTGCACTCAGTTTACTGAGAAATGATTTCAGAATATAGATAAAATGGTATACAGGGTCAAGCAAAATGTTGAATACATAGACGCCTTTGAATGATGATTTCTGAGAAAGTCATTTGAATAGTTTTAAAAATGATTGAGTTTAAAAGAAGTTTTAGTTACTTACGTGTAACAAAGGTGCAAAGGAAACTGCAGGGCTGAACAAAAGTATTCAAATATGTTTCCATCGATTATAAGGTTTGAATGAGAAATTTCAGCCTAGTAGATATTTTCTTACTAAACTAATTTTTCTCATTATACAGTATATAGTATATAAACCAACATATCAAATACAGGGCTATTCAAAAGTATTGAAAATATACTTGGCTATGTACAGCAACCGTATTTCCTTAAATGGCAAAGTTTTGTTAAAAGTTGTATGAAGAGTTGGAAAGTGTTTCATAATCTATGCTTAACACATGATTTTTCTTACTTGTTTTTAATTTAAAGAGATTTGTAATTATAAAATGTAAATGTATATCTTTTCAAAGTTTTATTTTAATCATCATAAATTATATTTGAAAAAAAAAAAAAACTAATCAGCTAAAATTTGAAAGTTGACTAAATGTACATATATTTATCAATATGAGTGTCCTGTACTTTACACTAATTGGAAATGCTATTATTATTCTAAAAATTCTTTTACAGATAATGCAAATATATGATTGTATGGCATTTAAAGAAATTGTGAAATCTATTTCTTTTGATAGTGGATCATCTAGTTTTGATCAGTCATATATATATGTAACATTTACAAGAAAATATTTACTGTACATACTTTAAATGAAACCTTTAAACTAAAATACAGTCATATACAACTACTTTTCGTTTCTCTTCGGTTTTCCCCATGCACTTATTCTACAATATATTTTGGATATTATTTATTTTATAAATCAATATATTTTTCATCATGGAAAAAAAGAAAGAAAGAAATAAGTTTTGTCAAACGTATTATCGGAAAAGAAAATAATCCATCCTTTGTATTCATTTGTTTGACTCTATTTTCCATATAGAGTCGTTTTCTTTGAATAAGCTTAAGAGGGCTTTAGAGAGTAATGCCAGAGATTTATGTCCAGAATATAGAAAAGACGATTTAGAATGATTTCAGGTTGCTAGTGGTTTATTTTCGAACATGAATACATGAAATGGATGTTATAAAGCAATTCTTTCATTCATCTTTTGGAAAACAGTATAGTAATATTAAATTTCCTGCTTCTGAATTACAGCTTCTACAAAAAAAAATTTTAGGTATTCTTCTTTGATATATAACATTATATTCTATTATAGAATTGGTTAGGTTGGATTATATAGAATTTATACGTTACGATGAGATAAAGCAAATCAATATATTTAAGTATCGTTTAGAAGTATGCGAAAAAATCGAAAAATGTCTCTCTTAAAAGTCATTATATTTTTAAATAACATATGAAGACTATGAATCTGAGACAGTGAGAGAATTCTCCTTATTTTTATGTTGCTATGTATTTTGTTAAATGTCTAAAATACAACACTTGACACAATGTTTCCGATCATTACATCAACATTCCCATCTTTTATAAGAAAAGATTATTTATTCTCATTGCATAAAAATGAAACGAATATTAGCGATAATATATTTGTATTACATGTAATGAACTAAAATATATAATAAAGATAAATCATTATACATCATTTTATAAACAGAAAAACTGTGATTGAAATTTAAGCACCAAAGAAAAAAATATCCGATCATGCTTTGATTTGGAAAAAAATAACAGATCACTGTAATCAATATTTCGTAAATCCACTCTTATTTCGGATGGCAGCCGAAATTCTTAGTGGAATGGACTCAATAAGATTTTTGCAGTCATTGGGAGCAACTTCATACCAGCATTCCCTTATAGATTTACGTAGTTCTATGGCATTTGTAATTCATCGAAAATCGATTTTTCTTTTTAATATATTCCTTAGATCTTCGATGGAATTAAGATCCGGACTATTGGGTGGCCAAGTCATGATTTTAATTGGTATATTACCTACATCTTGTAGAACTTTCTTCACTGATTTGGTTCGTTGGGGAGCTGCGTTGTCATCTTAAAAGAAGAAGTCATTTTGATCCCCAACCATTGATCGATGCTAGGAATCAGAAAATTGTTTAAAATGCCAATGTAAACGTCACAGCTTACTGTACATAACACAATACACAAACTACAGACGCCTTATAATGTCACACATCTCCAAACTGTAAATGAAGTGAAAATTTAATCCTTGTATTTACACATTTATCATTGAACTTCTCACCAACTCTTCTCTAAAAAAATACCCTCCCAAAGTCATCACCTGTTCCGAGAGATATGCGAGTATCATCGCTAAAAATAACTTTATTCCAATGTCAAGTGGCCAGTGTACATGTTTTTTACGCCATTGCAAGCGTTCTTTTCTATGCATCTTTTTCAAGTAAGTTTTCGTTTTAGCTTTACAAAATTTAAATTCTGCTGCATTTAGAGAATTACGTACAGTGCGGTCACATACCTTTACGTTATACTTAGACCATTAGACATTGAGTTATTTTGAAGTTGCTCGCCACTTTCTTTTCTCTATTTCCTGTTTTCTGTCCTCCTTAGGCATTTTCATTCGTGGATGTCCACATCGAGGTAAATTTTCCTCGCCTGTTAGACAACCTATATTTTATTCGAATATCGCATACCATACTTTGGGCACAGATTAATAAAACAGCTACTTTCCTTTGTGAATTACCCTCTTGCAACAATTTAATCATGCGGATTTTTAAATCGCGAGTCAGTTTATTCACACGAGCCATTGTCCAGAACTTCAGAGCTGCTTTTGATCTTGCAGCTGGGAGATTTCTTCTTTTAAATAGGATTCAGATAGTTTACGCATGCTCAGGCACTCCTATCTGTTTTCAATATGCAAATTTCAAACCTGTTTCCTCAGTGATCGATTACCAATTCATCGATCCAATATCGATCCAATTCCGTCTTGATCGGAATTTTTTTTTTCTCACGAGGAAACTTTTTCTCATGTAGTATAGTTATAAATTATACGATTGTTATACTGAATTCACTTTTCATTTATATTTTAATACGTGTTATTTTATTTGCCATATGGTAAAACACCCCAATGCTCATGAATCTCAAAATATATGCTTCGAAATGCAAAAATCATAAACTTGATAACACCGATCGAAAACTTTTTGCCAAGGGTTGTACACTAAAAAATATATGTGGAGAGAAAAATCTACTATATGTTGTTTACAAAAATAATGAAATATGTACTTATAATACAGGGATGTCACTAATTTCCAGTTTGAAAAAAATAATTTTTCTGATGTAAGAACAAGAATCATTTACTACTTGTTTAGTAATAGCGATTTATTGATTTTTATGTAGTAACAGCAACATAAAAAAATTATTCTATTGTTTTATTTTTTCGCAATTGACATTTTTTTCTGAAACTAAAAATAGAGGTAAACTCTAATTTAACTTATATTTTGAGGTGCGTTCGTAATTATGTAAATACGTAGAACATATAGTCGCCATTCAGTCCGTCCGTCCGTCTGACCGTATATCCGCATATAACAGAGAAAAAACTACCCAACCTAATCTTTTGAAACTTAAACTATGTAATGTTTGTAAAATTTTGACGTGTCGTTTCAAATTTTATAAAATCGAATGCATAGTTTAATTATAGGGACAATCAAAATTATTTCGTTACATTACGGCCAATGAGAAAAAATTGTTTCAAATACATTTTAATGATGTTACGCTATATCGAATATAATAAAGTTGATATACATCTATGAAATACATCCTAAAACATACATTTTGTACAATGTGTGATAAAAATTATACTTGTTATTAATTTACAGAATCACACAAAATTATTCCATTGCATAATGGTATAGAAGGGCGTATTTTAATTATATTGAAATATTTCACATTTTACGAAATTGACATACGTTACCGATGTTCATTACAAGTTATTTCCAGTATAATACAGAGCAGATAGCATTTACTGGGACTGACATAAGATATTGGCTAGTATAACGTATCAGAAGTAGTGCATACTATTACACCAAGATCTAAAAATTTTTATAATTTTATTGTAGTACAAACGCACCTTATTTGCTACGTTTTAAGTGCAATTTCCAACTTGATTAAATTTATGTATGAAGAGCACATTTTGAAAGACGCATAATCTTAAGCTTATGTCGAATTTTAATTAGGAGATCAGAGATTACTTAACATCAATGTAGATACTTTGTATTAAATAATTTATTGTCTTCTATCTTAATAATGACTCTTAGGCCCGGTGCACACGTACGGTTTTTTAAGCTCCGGCGCCGTTACGATGCCGCAATTACGGCGCAGAATACAAAGGAAACAAGTATGGCCTGCACACATACCTCCGGCGCCGTTGCGGCGGCGTACGTCAACCTTGCGGTCGTTTTTCCAAGCTTTTCTCCATCACACCGCAGCGGCGCCGCACACTGAGCCATGCACACGTCCGGTAAAATACGTAAATACGGCAAGGATGGCGGACGTTGATATTTAACTTTTGATTGGATAACGCAAAAATAATCCGCTTTCTAGAATACACGTCCATCGTTGTCGACGGACTGCCGCAGCTGGAAAAATCGGACATGAGCATCACATGCTGCGGGCACGCAGCGGCGCTGGAACTTGAAAAGACCGTACGTGTGCACCGGGCCTTAATGATAAGTAAAAATGTTATTGACTATTGCATACATTGCGAGACGCAGGTATCATTTAATTACTGATTAGTAGAAAGCGAAAAAAAATGATGTCGCTATTTTCGTGTTGATATCGTGTGAAAAATTATGAAAAATGAAATCTGAACTATAAGTACAAAAATTTTAAGTGACTATTGCTTATACAGCTGGAAGCAGATATCATTTAATTCCTGATTAGTATAATGCGAAAAAAAGCAAGTTGATATTATTCGTAGACTTTTTAATGAAACTAAGATGTTTATAAATTTTGATTTTTACTTTATTTTAACTTTAGAAGAAAAAGTATTGGATTCGAGAAAAACTTCGAAATCAGGTTTTCGACCGATTTACATGTTTTAAAAGACAGAGAGTTTGTAATAAACGTATTTTTACAAAATTTTATAAATAAGTTCTATGTTTAAATCCATAAAAGTAATAAACATCATTATTATGATGATCATAACAAGTCATATATTACGTACGACATGCATTAAACATTAATATTCTTTGACCGATGAAAAGAAAACAATAGTTTATAGATGTAAAGTTTAATTGTTATAGTTTTATTTGATAGAGTTAATCCGACGGACGTCTGAATGCCTCATATTTAGTACGACATGGATTAAACATAAGTACTGCTGCACCCTTCATAAACAAATTTTAAATTAAATTCAAGTTTTACAATTTTCGGAACTGCAAATTTTTAAGCTTCTAAATATCGCACATTTTAAATTTTTACACCGTTGCATATAGAAAAAACACTTCTTTAATTGAAATTTGATTCAATCTATATCAAAGTTTGTTTTCTCTTATTTTAATTACTTTTTTGCCATTGTGACAACAAAAGTATTTTATTTTTGGACATTAAACATGGACCAACCAATAAACGAATATTAGAAAAAAAAAAAAAAAAAAAAAAAAAACAGAAATACTCCAATTTTGACCATTTAATCATGGACAAATCAGAAAACGAATAAAATAAAATAAGTTGCGGATTTCAACCAATAAAAAATATTAGGATATACTTCAGATTTCCCTGTTCTCTACCGAGTACAACAACTATTTTTAAACTATTTTTCAAATAGTTAATAAACAATAAAATAATAATAAAGAAATGCGAATAAATTGAAAAATTACAAAAGATGTTCAGTTACACATTAATTTCAAATAACTTATATAATTAATTTAATAAACCATTACTGAAAAATAAAATATACAGAATATTGCAGTCATTTGCTTATTACTAGATTGTAAGTGCCATCACGTGGTTCGAATAAGTTCAATAAACAATGGATTTCCTAATAAAACTAGTTGGATGTGTCAATCCCAAAACTTTCTTCTATCTCATAAGTACATTTTAATATTTAAAAAAAAAAAAAAAAAAAAAAAAAAAAAAACGCGGTGACCCCAAAGTTACCCACTATCGAATTTCCTCGAACATTTGACCTAGCCTAATGAGATTCTGGTATCCGAAAAGCTTAAAATGCAAAATTTAATTAATATTCTGAGAAAATGAGCTTAGTAGTGCCTCATGTTGGGTAATTTATACTAAAACCTAATAAGCATCTATTAATGTCAAGACCTAACAGAATCTGAAATTTGATGGAATTTCGTCCATTAGTTCTTGAGATATAGCTATAACAAAAAAAATCCAAAACGTAGCACAGCAACACCATATCTTGGTCAATTTATGCCAAAACGTAAAAAAGCGTCTAATTATATTATGGTGTAAAAGAATCTGAAGTTTGATGAAATTCTGTGCATTAGTTCTTGAGATATAGCTAGTTTAAAAAAACCGTGTAAAATATATCACAGCAACACCATCAGCTGAAGGATTTATAAGAAAACGTAATCATCGTGTAATTATGTTATATGTCATTTTGTAACAAAATCTGAAGTTTGGTGAAATTCTGTACGTTGGTTGTTGAGATATAGCTACCGGAAAAATCGTGCAAAATGCAGCATACCTGCACCACCTGTTGCAAGGTTAATACCAAAATGTAATCAGCGTCTAATTATGTTATAAATTCTAGTGTAACAGAATCTAAAATTTGATTAAGTTCTCTGCATTAGTTCTTGAGATATAGCTATCGCAAAAATCGTGCAAAATGTAGCATAGCAGCGCCACCTATAGGGCAGTTCACACCAAAACCTTATCAGCGACTATGTATCTCAAGGTATCGGGGAATCTGAAGTTTGGTGAAATTCTGTGCATTAGTTTTTGAGATATAGCTACCATGAAAATCATGAAAAATGTGGCATAGCAGCGCCACCTGCTGGCCAATTTACACCAAAACTTAATTAGCGTCTATGTATATCAAGGGGTCACAGAATCTGAAGTTTGGTGAAATTCTGTGCATTAGTTCTTGAGATATAGCAATCTAGAAAATCATGAAAAACGTAGTATAGCAGCGCCACCTGCAGGGGAATTTTCACCAAAAACCAATAGGCACTAATTCATATCAAGGTCTAACTGAGTATAAAATTTTATTAAATTTCGAGCATTAGTTCTTGAGATAGAGCGCCCACAAATTTTTTGTCACATACAGACAGACAGACACACAGATAGACAGACAGACAGACAGGCAGACAGACAGACAGACGGACAGACTCACAGACAGACATTTTCTAAAAATAGTCAAAATGTGTTCAGGACCTTCTAAAACGTATAAATCCGTCGAAAACCGGAAGTCGAAAATTTTCATGAATCCAATACTTTCTTCTTGTAAAGATAGAAGAAAGTAAAAATTAAAAGGAAATTTAAATACATATGGATAATGTGAAAATTTTATCGTCTCCAATTAAATAAATATATATGTATGTATATACATACATAAATACATACACATATATATATATACTATAATTCAATTTAATTCTTCGTTTTGGTTTATTGTTTTATTGATAAAATCCATTGGTGAATTTTGTCTACTTTTAATGGTATTATATATATGTATTATATATATATAAATTTTTTAATATTTTAGTTATAATATTTTTATTTTAGTTTTAATTAAATATTTTAAATATTCAAATGTAATTTAAAAATTTAAGCTTTAAATCCCATATTAATTAAACCAGTTTGAAATTGCATGTGAAGCTTAGCAAATGAGGTGCGCTGGAAGGATAACGAAGTTATGCAGCAGTTCAAATGTTGCTGATATAGTAGGAAGTACTTTGGATACAGAATAGTGGTCGGAACATTTGTGTTCCTGTAAATATGCAGGAAGTAATTTTATTACACCTCAGCAACGTATACCACATTCATAAAATGTGAAATAGTTGAATATAATTAAAACGCGCCCCAAACATTGTTTCCCAGAATGCATTATGTAATGGAATACATTGTGTGGCCCTGTAATTTAATAATAAATAATCTTTGATCTCAAATTGTACAGAATGTATATTTTAGTATATACATGGCTCCCAAATGGTCCGCGACCTCAACACCAATATTTTTTAACAAAAAGTTTCATAATACGCTTCTACAGCATTTGTGCTAAAATTAACCCCCGAAGACGTTGTCTGCGCAATTTGCAAGAAAAATATAAAAGGAAAATCTTTCTATGAAAATATTGATGTTCAGTTGGCGGACCATTTGGGAGCCCTGTATATATATATAAATACAATACTTCATACGTTCATGTCAATTTTAGTATGTTCGAATGAGTATAACACCATTAAAATGCGTTTAAAACTTTTTCCCCATTGACCTTAATGTAACGGAATACTTTCGATTGTCCCTGTAATTGATCTATGTATCCGATTTTCATAAAATTTGAAATGACTTGACAAAATCATATAGTAATCATGTATTTTAAATTTCAAACGATTCGGTTGGGTAGTTTTTACGTTGTTACATGCGGACAGACAGACGGACGGACACACAGACGAACAGACGTTCGGACTGAACGACAACTGTAGGTGCTACGTATTTTCATAATTACGAACGCAATTAAAAAGTGTAATTATTGTTCTATAAAACATAATATTAAATGATCACTTATAAATGATGACCACGTTAAAATATTTTGATGTAAAACATCTAAATTTGCATGATCTAACAAAATAAAGATTATTTTATGCAATTTTTACAAAGTAATTGAAAGGTAAGTTTTTAAATAGAATTTTTAAGTATATCTGTTTTTATTAGAAGAAAAAATTCAAGTTTTGAAATTCATCTTCAGTTACACTTAAATACATACCTATATAAGACAAGTATCTGTATATGCATATTTATGTTAGAAATGAATGCATTGATGCATTATAGACGATATATTTGACAATTTTTGACATTTGTCTTTATGTATCTTTAGCATACAAAATAAACGAAAAGTCAAATATTTGCAATATTATAAGATATTTCATCATTCTCTCGTTTTTATCGGAGGCATATTTTTATAGTATATATTTCACTAACAATTTAAAGTTGATTTACGGTATTGCTTTATAGTTGTAATGTGCAATGTTGAAAGCTAAATCAGTTATTGTATTCACTATTCTTTATTAGAGTTTGCTTTAATTATATATAAGAAGACTTGTGAGTGAAATGTAAGTAATAGGATTGTTCTCCTAGTAGTTCATCAACCAGTTAGAATAACTAATCGTTAGAAATGGGGGTTTTCATAACATGGTTAAGTGAAAAAAAGTGTTGCTCAAAATACACCAGTATTCTTATTTGTTCCGATGACAAATAAAGGTATTATAGTTTTGAATTTTAAAACAATTTTTAATATTTTTAGTATTTAGATTTTTTTATGTAAAACAAATGAAAATAATCACATCCATACACACATCTCTCTCTTACTGTATATATATATATATATATATATGTGTGTGTGTGTGTGTGTGTGTGTGTGTGTGTGTGTGTGTGTGTATGTGTGTGTGTGTGTGTGTGTGTGTGACATTTTAAAGTTAGGGGGCAGAAACATCATCGTCCGGTTTCCCTATCTCCGCATGTCATGGCCAGCGAGAAAAAAAAATAAATAAATAAATGTAGAAAATTCAAATAATCACTCCTTGGCTGCTGCAAGTTCATTTTATTAAACTGTAGCTATAATAGAGAGAAAAGCTCCTTTTTCAGACGATCTTTTACCGAAACTCCCAAAAAATATTCCACCATTTACTACATCCAGCCTTACTCATGGAAGAGGGAATCCAAAAACCCTTCTTCTTCTTAATACCTCTCGATGTTTCCTCCCTTTTTAAATCTAAAAAGAAAATTCTAGAAGATTCTTTAGTCTCAAAACATCATTATTTTATGTAAACGTAACTCATATCCAGAGTAGAGATTACTATTTGACAGACAACAATTTTCTTTTTTAAAAAATATTATTTAACCAATTTATAATCGACTCAGAATTTTAAATATCTTAGGCAGACGATTTTTATAGACGATTAATTTTAGGAGAAAAAGAAAAGAAATGAATTTATTGATATGCACAATTTCAAATGTTGACTGAGGGAAAATAAATAAATAGATAGAATAAAAAAATGATTTTTTTATAGGTATGGTTTTGGAAAAAAATTAATAAGACTTTTTTAAAAAGGGTTGATAAAAACATATAAAAAATTAGTTTTATTTGGAGTATTAAGAAATAAAGTTTAATTAAGAATATTTTTAATTTAGAGCCATCTTTTTAAATTCACACGTACTGGAAATAATGTTTTTTAAGGCGAATTAAGAATTTATATCGTTTCCAGGAAGATTTACAGATTAGATCTAGAAACAAAATTTTAATTTAATAAGTTGAAGTAAGTACGGAATATTAGTGCAGTAGAAATAAGGCAAAAAACACCTTTAGGTGGAACTAATTGGAACACAAATGATTCTTGTTGTAAATGGCAGGTAACATGCTCCTAATCAACATACTAAAAATATACAGTCGTACTGTTGCGCAAAATGCGTTTTTTGGCGGCCACCTTGAAAAAATACGAAATATTTTTAAAAATCTAAAAAGGCTATGTGGGGTATCATATTAAAGGAAATTTTGAGCTGAGAAAGAATATGATATTTGTTTTTAAAAGTATAAATGTATAAAAAATTTTGGCAAAAAAATGAAGGATTTCGGTTTTTTGAAAAACATGGTTTTATTTAAAAAATTCAAAATAAGTACACAAGAAAAGGGATTTTGTCTATAAAATCATATTTATCTAACCAAATTTAAATAACCTCTCCATATTCATCTGAATCTAAACTGTCACCTGTGTTTGCACAGTCCTTTCCACAACAGTTTTTACAAACTACTGAACATGCAAGTCCATATCGGCGACATGTACACTATGCAGTGTTACATGGATCTTCAGTTGTAATTAGACAAGCAAATTTAATCATTTTTAACAGTTTGTCTGGTGGTGGGTTTAAGGTTGGAAATATCCATCAACTAACTGCCAACCACACAGTGTAGGATCAGGAGTTGGTATATTTAGATTTCGCCATATAAAACACTGCAAATGTACTCGAAGTAGGTGATATTTAGCTGCATTTTGAGTAGGAGGCAAACGAGCTATGTCGAATTCTTATTTAGCTGAAGCTATTTTTCATAACGAAGGACGTTTAGGTCACTTTTTTCAATGTTGCCGCCATAAAGAAACATGATAACTTTACAGCCATTTTCAATCAATTCTTCCCTAGTAATATCTTTGGTTGATCCCTAATATGAAGCCCATTCGCGTAAAATTTTCGATTGAATGATTTTTTTTGAAAGCAGAAGATTTACTTTTTCCAAATAATGCACTCGTGGTGTCACATCCCGTTAATGCGTGAATAAAAAGTAAAGTTTTGCAAGTTTTCTCTCCAATAGATCCTTGCATGGCTTGAATGTCACGAACGTTTTCAGATTGTGTCGCAGACTGCATGAAAATATTCTTCGAAGAATGATATAGTAGTAGGATTAAAATGTCACTGTCATCAGCTACTACAGTGACATGCTTTTCCTGTGCTAACTTTAGAGCTTCTCTGACGATTACCACGTCTGCATCTCCTTTTGCATGAATGACTGAATGACCCCTTTCTTGAAAATAATTCCCCAGCATATTGATAAAGTGTTGTTTGTTTGCAGGGTTAGAAAGAAACTGGCTTTTCTTTACGATGACGGGGGAATTTTTTTCAAAGAATACTACAACGGACGAGTGCTTCCAGCGCAATCTATGCTCCATATCTTTTATATTAGGTTCTTCATACCCATCAAAAACTATTGTTACTTTTCCATACTTTCTGTTTACAAATGATTCGTATTGCCTTACGACATCGCCAAATACTGCAGAAGCGGACCATGGTATCTGGTGAATTAATGCCCCACCATCAAGAAGGTAGTAAGTAGTTGAATGAGACCGCTGTATTTCATTGACATTCATACTATATAATGAGTGTGATAATGATTATTTATCTGTTTTTCTCATTAGTTGCGTACTATGGTCAAACAATGAAGGCGGTAGAATAGATAATTCGTAATTAAAAAATTCTCTTGTATCATGAGTGCTGTTATTCAAGGAGATACAAGCTAGCATCCTCTGTGTTAAAAGACGAGAATCTACATGGTGAGTCTCACCAGCAATAATAATTCCTTTTTTCAATACTTTCATGGTTACTGCTTGGTCTGATTTCAATAAAGTTTCACCTTTAAAAAGTTTACCGGTAAGTTTATCTTGGATGCTTCTTCCAATGTAGTCAGCATTTTCTACAGTTACTTTCCTTTTACTATCTGTAATTCCATTAAAAATATTCCATAAGTCAGTTGAAGTAGCAATAAATGGATTGTTGTCCCTAAAAAATTGCATTACCTTTTTCATATCTTCGAAATCTCTCGCCATCCTTGCATCAGTTAAATCAGTATGTTGTTCATTGCCAACACGTGAAACATTGGTCAGCAAACTCATTGCACATGCTACTTCACTACATCTAGAATGACTCAAAATCCAAGTTGCACGTTGACTTTCAGCCAGAGTTATACCAGAACGACTTTTGGTGCATTTCATGAGCGTTTGCTCAATGTGCATATCGGTCCAAACACTAGACCATTTTCTGCCCTTTCTTCGTACTGTAAAGTGACCTTCATTAACCCGTCAGTAGTCGCGTGTCAGTAGTCGCGTGTCAGTAGTCGCGTCTTTTTGCCGCCCGTAAAACTTATATTCTCATAACTTCTATCACATTACAAATACAACAGAGATCTACCATGTAGCTGACTTTAAAGGTTTCCCGACCACTTTAGTGAAGTAACAGGACACCTTTGTTTTTCCTTCAGGTAAGATTTTAGAAACAAAGTTGAAATTGGCGAAAACGTCTACGTAACAATCACTAATGACAGTTCATTTTTGCTTTCTCCCATTACTCCAAATCTCATGAATAAAATGCATAATTTAAGAAAATTGAAAATTTATATATTCATTGAAACGTTAATTTAGTATATTAGGTGAAAAACTTTTCTTATGTTCCATTTTTGGTTTGCGGGGCCAGCGGCGAAAAGACCGAGCGCGACTAATGACGTTGTGAAAAAAGTCGCGACTACTCGCGGGTTAAGCATTTTGTAGAGTTCTGGTTTCGTTGTCTTTAGTTCCCGCATTTGTTGAAGGTAAATTCTTGCATATTTGGCATAATTGTTATGACCTGAACTCGCAAAAAATGGTAGCATCTGCTCAACCGCCTGTAAGTGCATTTCAAAATTTCCTGATCGCTCAGCCGAAATAAACATTTTTACAATATCCACCATGTTCAGATACAACAGCCAGGGTTTAGAAGTGCGGCTTTGTGATTTCAGAAGGTTCTTCCGTTCATGTATTAGTGTTGAAAGTTTATGAAGATCAGGATCTGAAATAACTTTTTCTGCCTTGATATCACCTTTGAGCACTTTTTGGAAAAGGTGAATAATTTTTTTAAGATTAAAATCATCATTTAACTCCACTTCTATTCCGTCACTAGCGTCCGTAGTAACTTCAACTGGGAGGCTGCATTTCAGTATATTGGCTACGATTAAAGCAATGAGAGATGAAGAAATTAAAAAATGTCCACGAAGAGCATGCGAATATGCTTTACCTTTCAACATATGCGGCATTGAATTTTCAGCATAAACTGTCTGTAGGGCTTCTTCTATGCCTGATCCAGCCATCAATCCTCCAATAGTTCCAAGAAAAGCCATCAGTGTATCAAACCCACCAAGCCGGATTACTACTTTATCAAACTCTCTCTTGTGATCAGCGCATTTAATTTCCAGTGCCGTTATCCACAAGCATTGATCGAAGGTTACAATCGGAGTTTCTACATTTAGTCTTTTTGCTTCATTGCTGATGAACATAAGTGTAGTGTATACACAGCTGTAAGAATTGGGATTTATATCAATCATTGGCAGAAACTTAGTTACTGTTGTAACACTGTTTTCACCTTCTGAAGCAGTTTCCATATATCCTAACCATCCTGGTTGAGGCGTTTTAAATAACTTACTGGTACTCCAAAGAACATCAAAATGATTAATTTGCATTGGTGCATAAGGTAATTTTTCAAACTTCAATTTATTCATCGCTATTGAGCTAGGAGATTGAATGTAGTAAAGAGGAATTTTTGCTTTATTAATATGCTAGAGGGCGAGACTTGAGTCGTTTTATTGCGTCTGTGAGCAATAAAGAGTTGTTAAAAGATTCTCCTGATGAACACATTATAACTCCCATCCCGTGAAAGGTATTATGGCCATCTATTGTTGCTATATTATGATCAACATTGTCAGCAACCCATTGAGAAAAGTGACCTGAATGTACAATGCTTTGGTTACTTTCATCCATTACAGAAGAGTGTATGTATTTCTGTATTTCATCATAAGACACACTGAATCCTAGACTGTAAAGTTCATCAATTAGAAAACGAGATCCAAAATCTCTATGAATCTGAATGCCTACACCAAGAGGAATCAGACATATCAGAGAACGAGGCCTGCATGCTTGCATTACAGCTTGACCTATTGAAATCTGCTTCAGATCGTTCCGTTTACCATCAATTAGGATATCTAAAAAAGTTAATAAAACAGGGGGTAAATATGTCTTATTTTCTTCAATGGATGCAATATCTGATGAACTAGGATAAAAGTCCTTATTTTTGTACAACAAATTTATTTATGTTCTAATCAATTTCGCTGCAGATTCTATTAGTCTAAATTTTTCTTCATCGGGATCATCAAGTCGTTTTTGCTTATGATAGTCCAGTATTCTGTTTGATACAGTTTTTCCAAACGTTATCATGTCACTTTTCCTATCACTACTTGATATTATAATGTTGTCTCCAAACCTGTCTAGCAATTTTTTCTTCAAATATCTAGAAGTGTAAGGCTCGCTTTCCTCTGATGAAAAACTACGCATTTTTTTGACTAAATCATTGACAGATATTGGCTCTTTACAATTTTCTTGAAACCATTCACATGTCCTTTCAAAAGCATCAGAGTTCTCAGTGTTAGTTGGACGTCCTACTGCTGCGGACAATTCTCCACTGCTAACTTCAGATGTGTATTTCACAGGAATGGATTTTCCGTTCCTAAAATTGATTCTACACACTTGGTGATATTGAGCTTCTGCAGCAGGTAAATCTATGACTGAAAGCAACCTCGTATGTACATTTGCTGCCCATAAATCATTTCTAGCACTACATACTTTCAAAACTGTATCACGAAACTGGAAAGTACGTACAGGAAAGACTGCTCTTTTTTACGGTTCTGATGATCCGTAATAATCTGATCATTGAATAAACAATTCTCTTTGAAATTGAAGGATCCAACACTTCCTCGTAGCGTTCTTGAGCTGGTTGAACTAGCATCATCTTGCGACATTTTCAGTTTTCTGTCACTTTTAATTTTGATAGGGTTGACATATACACGTCGACATTCTGTATGTACTTTAAAAGTACCTGTAAAAGTAGGATTGAAAAATTCATGAATTTTATCAATTCTTTGCTTGGTTGCATTAATAATTCCTTTCAGGCCTTTTGCTGTTAATGTGACATAGGGAGTATCGTCACAAAGTTCATTAGAACACAAAATGCAAGATTTTTTTTCCATATTCTTTATACTGATTTTAAAAACTCAGAACAAAGACTGCATATTTGAAAAGAATAAGTAAGCAATTAAAAATAACTCTCACAGTATCGTAACTCTTAATAATATTTCATCATCTCACCACCTGCATTTTATTATTGCAACACAGAAAACTATTTATGCGTCAGATATTTTCCCCATGCAATGTAAAGAGAATATTACATAATCTTTTAAACGTACTTTTTTATCCTGCGCCTAAAATAATGGCGCATGCGCTCTTCTAGGAGGGTTGAACATTTGCTCAGGTTAAGAACAAAATTTTCAGTATTAGTTTTTTGTTGTTGTTGTTGTTTTTGGACAAATAGAAACAGAAAATTTTAGAGCAGTTTGCTGTTCTAAAAATTTATTTGCACATGAGCCTTTTTACTTTTTGTAAAATTAACATTTAGTGTAAAGATTAAAGTGTATCGTCTAACTTATGATTCTTACTTTAATAGAGACAATTTTATAGTATGACATTAGAATTATAAATTTTAAATTAATATGGTATAAACGATCTCAATCCTTTGGAAATTTGGAGATACGAAAATTTTATATCTTATATTTCATATTGTAGAAATTATTTAGTAAAAATAAAAGCTGATCAATATTTATATTTTAATTTTGTAATAACAGTTAGTGTTGTAGTGGGAGTTGTCATATGACAGTATCAGGTGTTTTCTGTGATGCAATGCAACAAAGTTACATTTAAGATACATTTAACTATGGAGTCATGTAGGTATCATTTTTCTAAAATTTCTCGCTAGTTAATCCTTACAAACATTTTTTTTCAAAAACCAATATCAATCATTTTTAAGCATTAAATTTCCTGTAATTTGATACCCCACATGATTATTTAACACTTCAAATCATGATTTTCAAAAATCCGAAACCCTTCATTTTTTTGCCATATTTTTTTTATTTACTTCTACTTTTAAAAACAAATATCATATTCTTTATCAGCTCAAAATGTCCTTTAATATGATACCCCACATGGCTGTTTTCGATTTTTAAAAATTTTGCGCATTTTTTTCAAGATGGCTGCCAAAAAACGCATTTTGCGCAACAGTACGAATGTATACTTTTAGTATGTTCATTAGGAGCGTCTTACCTGCCACTTCCAGCAGGAATTATTTGTGTTCCAATTAGTTCTACCTCTAACGCTATTTCTACTGCACTATATTATTATAAGAAAATTAAGATAATATAAAGGTTAGTTTTGGCGAAAAAAAAAATTAAAATTTGTAATATTATCCCCCCTTAATATTACAAATTTTAATTTTTTTTACATGGGATAAAAATTCTGGCGCCAGGGACTGAAAAAATTAAAATTTGTAATATTAACCCCAACCTTAATATTACAAATTGTAATTTTTTTTTTCGCCAAAACTAACCTTTATACTATCTTAATTTTTTTAAATAATATTCCGTACTTACTTCAACTTATTAAATTAAAATCTTGTTTCTAGATCTAATCTGTAAATCTTCGTGGAAACGATATAAATTCTTAATTCGCCTTAAAAAACATTATTTACAGAATGCGTGAATTTAAAAAGATGACTCTAAATTAAAAATATTCTTAATATTCCAAATAAAACGCATTTTTTCTATGTTTTTAGCAAACCTCTTTAAGAAAGTCTTATTAAATTTATTCCAAAACCATACCTTTCAAAAAATATCATTATTTTATTTTATCTATTTATTTATTTTCCCTCAGTCAACATTTGATACTGTGCCTATCAATAAATTCATTTCTTTTCTTTTTCTCCTAAAATTAATCGTCTATAAAAATCGTCTGCCTAAGATATTTAAAATTCTGCATCGATTATAAATTGGTTAAATAATTTTTTTTTAATAAAATTGTTGTCTGTCAAATAGTAATCTCAACTCTGGGTATGAGTTATGTTTACATACATGAATGATGATTTGAGACTGAAGAATGTTCTAGAATTTTCTTTTTAGTTTTAAAAAGAGAGGAAGCCTCGAGAGCTAGTAAGAAGAAGAAGGATTCTTGGATTCCCTCTTCCATGAGTACGGCTGGATGTAGTAAATGATGGAATATTTTTTTGGATGTTTGGTAAAAGATCGTCTGCAAAAGGAGCTTTTCTCTCTATTATAGCTACAGCTTAATAAAATGAACTTGTAACAGCCAAGGAGTGATTATTTGTATCTTCTACATTTATTTATTTTGTTTTTTTCTCGCTGGCCATGATTTCTGTGCGGAGAAAGGGAAACCGGGCGATGATGTTTCTGCCCCCCTAACTTTAAAATGCCACAATCAATTCAAGAGTCGACAGGATAGCTAATGCCTGTGCTGCCTTTTTCGAATTTTTAAAGAAACTTGCTATGGAACGAAGTGATAATAAAACTGTGGATCGCTGAATAATTTGCCCGTCATTATTGGATGTGTTCTTAAACAAGAACTGCCATATTCTCTTGATTTCTGGAGTGACGAAAACAGTGGAGTTGTTCCTATAAAGTGTTTTGGGTCTGTATGATTTGAAAGAATTAGTACTTGCTTTGAGTTTGCTTGTGTGTTCCAGGACGATTGAGATCCATTCTTTCATAGTCAAGAAAAAATAGTCCTCGTGATGATGACAAAGAAGAAAAAAATTTTAAATTTGTAATATATATATATATATTTCTCTTTGGTGGAGCTAAACAGAGGTTGAATTTCTACTTGCTATTTGGCAATAACCGCAGCAAAGATTCTTAGTGGTTTAATTTTCGGTCATAGGACTCGACCCATTCAGCGAGAAAAGCGAGATGTGATTGTGTAGCAAACCAAATGTGTAGCAAGTCAAGGGGATTGGTGAGCGTTAACGAGATGAGGAGCGGACCCTCTGTATATGTACATTTGCGGACAAAACTTTCCTGCTAGCAAAAATTTTAGTTAATTTGTAAGTATACTCATATGAAGAAGAATTTCAAAATCATACTTATATTTTTTATTGACAAAATAGTTAGGAGTTTATTTATGGAATAAAATATAAATTTAAGCAAATTTAATTGACAAAATTAAATACAAAGAAAAACGTATGTTCTCAAAAGTTTCTGGTCATCTTCGTAAGTTTGGCAAAAAAAAAAAAAATAGTATTGGATTCTGATCGGATCACCATATCTTTATTAATAAGTACTCCAGCGCAACAACGTAACATTCATACAATCAACGGTTAAAGATCGTATATGGTGTTTTTTCCACATTTCATGCTTTTTTGGAGATTTCGGCTGAGTTGGAATATTAATAGTTCCGCACGTGTTTGCCAACTTCTTTCTAGAGATTGTCTATTGGTTTCATGTCGAGTGTTTGTGCTGGCCATTTAAAAAGTGATATTTGTGTGTGCGAAAACCATTGCATGTCGAGGCTCGCATACATTTTTTAAGACATTATCGTGCCAAAAAATGTTTGGGACCATAATTTTTCCTCTTATAAGGCAGCAAATAATCTTGCAAGCTATCCTTATACATTGCAACATTTATCTTACCGTAGAGTTCAAATTACGGATGGACACTGAAGAAAAGAAAGAAGAAGATATACCCTGATATACTATATATTTATAATCAAATATACTATACATTTGAAGAAAATACTCCACATAGCATAACTTGTACTCCGCAATATTTCATTGTAAGAATAACATAGGTCGAATCACATATTTTGCTGTTAGTCATCGGATGTAATCATTCCCAAAAAATGTTGAAATTCGATTAATGAAAAAATAGTTCTTTTGTCCTTGTTTTCACTTGACCAGTCTGTGTTTTTTAAAAAACGCCAGTTGATTATTATTTTTTTTTTTTTTACCTATGAAAAATTTTTAAACACCGATTCGTCTATAAAATTTTGCATCACGTCATCATCTTGACACGGTAGTCCGAGTAATTTAAACCGCGCTATTCACGTTGCTTCATTCACAAACACGACCAAAAAATACTTTACATATAGAAAAACTAAGGAATGATGAGTGGCCGGAAACTTTCGCACACGCGAACTTCGAATTAGACCCCTTTGCATTAAGAGTCTTCAGAATCTAATCACAAATATCACGTGGTCAGACATAAATAAATGAATTAAATGTGATATTTGAAGTATGCAGAACCATGAATGCTACATTAAAGAACGTAAAATCTAAAATTTATTTAAATATGTAAAAAAAAATGAACAAGAGCACTTATTTAATGCTGTTAGATTTGAAAAACTTTTAATTAAAATGTCATAATTTATTATTGTTTCTGATTCTTGTCTTTCTAAGATTTTTCTCATAAAATCCTTAAAATAAAAATGTAATACATACATTTTTTTCTAGTTGACAATGCCAATTATAAATAATTTGCAGTAAGCAAAATTAATTTCTGCCGATTTTTATTATAATAAGTAGTAAGTTTATTAGTAGTAGTTTAATTATAATATTTATAATTTAGATTTAATTAAATATTCAAATTTAATTTTAAAATTTAAGCTCTTAATACAATATTATATAAAAAACAGTAATTAATGTTGCATAAAATATGATATTAAATGATCACTTACAAATAATGAACCCGTTAAAAGAGTTTGATATAAAACATCTGATGAGAATGATCTAACATATTATAATTAGTTAATTTTTCACTCAGGAACTATCTTATTAATGCAATCACACCTGCATCAAGAGAAAATCCTCCCACACATTTTCCTGTTAATTATGCAACCCTCTTGAATATAAAAGTAGAAATAAATTTTAATTAGGCTTACTTTGAAAATTTTACGAATATTCTTATACGAAATAAACAAATGGTTGGTAATTAAGAGATGTTTGTACAATAATTAGGTAATGTTTGAAATAATTCAGCACTAAAATATACTAAGACGATTTTTTTAAACTCTGTGTGTAATTAAACTAACTGCAACTTCAAGAATTTTCTGTGTTAATATCAGTTAAATTAGCGTGAAAATACAAACAAAAAGTTAGAATGTTAATATACTCTTAAAAAATTATGAAAGATTTTTTTCATTTCTATATATACTATACTATACACTAAATTTTTTAATGTAATACAAAATATTTACATTTAAGAAATTATTTATGTACAGTTTTTCTTTATGAATAATAAGGGATATTACGAGATTCTATAAAATTATTTTAAAATCTAACTGTATCAAAATATCTTGATTTTCTTTTATTCTAGTATTGATACCAATAAATATTTCATATTTTTAATGTAAGTTTTTCTTTTATTTAATACGCGTAAGATATTTTTAAATTATTTTATGCTAACTGATCCGCCCAGTGTTTCCCGGGACAATAGACGTTTTCAAACAAAGTGTAAATATATTTAAAATCTCCATTCATACTAAAATGAAAAAAAAAGTAATCTTGAGAATATTTTAAATTTAAATATATTAAATTTTATCTGAATAAACACAGGTATGTATTTCTATTACGAAAACCATGCATTTGAAGGATAAAGAAATATACCCGTTGATTTTAGCTGTTTTGAACCAGAAAAAAATCTAATAATTCAATTATTTAAAAATTCCATTCTTCAATGAAACTTACTCCATGAAAAATCTTCTAAACATGCGCCCGTCGTGCACAGCACATCTGAACAAACCATTAGAAAACATAAATGGATTAATTACCTAATTTCCTACATTTTTTTGAGATTGCCATGACTGGATTTTGAAGATCGATTGTAAATCAATCACGATAAGCAAAATTAAAATTCGTGTGTTAATTGTTTTTAGTGTTCAGTCGTGAAATGCAGCCATTAAATACGATATTTACCCCCTGCTGTCATTGACTGGCTGTTTCATTGCCACGGATTGGTGGCCAGCTGCAAATATCCCCTAACCTCCCTGCTTTTTTGCCGTGGATAGGTGAAAAAGACCCTCTTATCAATTAAATTTTATTTAAAAAATGTATGAATTGAAATATAAAAATCCGGCTGCGAAGTGCAGTTTCCGGTGTTAGCATCCACACATGACAAGAATTTCAATGACCTGGGTATTATAATTTCTGCATTATCCGTGGTTGGGAAGGCACACAGACATATATATCTTGTTATATAAATATACATTAAAAATCTGAAAAACACAAAAAGTAATGAATTTTTATATAATTTTTAAAAATAATATACTAAATATCATATATGATTCAGTAATCCTTTATGGTAAAATTCTTTAAAAAAATAATAATAATAAAGGTACATTAAAAGGAATATAAAGAGCTTAAAATAGCTTATGTAAAATACGAAATAAGAAATTTGATAAATAAAATATGAATTAGAAAATATCCGTAAATAAATGCAGAACCCAACTTTTTCGCCCTTCTAGCCTATTTTTAGGTGCGTTCGTAATTATGTAAATACGTAGCACCTATAGTTGTCGTTCAGTCCATCCGTCTGTCTGTCCGCATATAACAACGCAAAAACTACCCAACCGAATCTTTTGAAATTTAAAATATATAATTATTACATATTTTTGTTGAGTCATTTCAAATTTTATGAGAATCGGATGGATAGATCAATTACAGGGACGATCAAAATTATTCTGTTACATTACGGTCAATGGGTAAAAATGTTGCAAATGAATTTTAATTGTTTGGAATTTAAATGACATACTTATTACATAATTTTGTCAAGTCATTTCAATTTTTTTGAAAATAGGTTGCATAGATCAAATACAGGGACAATCAAAATACTCCGTTACATTACAGTTAATGGAAAAAAAAGTTTCAAATGCATTTTAATAATATTACACTCATTCGAACATAATAATATTGATATGCATCATAAAGTACATATTATAATATAGCTTTTCCATAATCTGTTGTGCAAAGAACTTTTGTTATTGATTTACAAGATCACACAAAAGTATTCCATTACATAATGCGTGTCGAGAGAACATTGTTTGTTCCGCATTTCAACTGTAAATAACTATTTACAATTTTATGAGATTGATATATGAGAGTGATATTTTGAAAACTTCATTAGTACGAACGCACCTCATTTGCTACGCTTCACGTGCAATTTCCAACTTGTTTATTTTATCGAAAGATTGTCATTCATAAATTTTTGGCTCAATTTTTGGAGGTAATATAAATTTTAAACTGGTTCGATATCTATTTTTACTAAGAAGTTGTTCAATTATTTCGGTTTTTACAAAACCCTTTCCTATTTCTATCACCTTGACCCGATTTTGCTCGATATCGAACTTGAAACTATTTAAGCAGAATTGCGGAAGTTGTCGTACACTGTAAAAAAAATCTGTAAAGGTACAAAACTCTTTCTAGGAAACTGGGATTCCAAGAACTTTTCCTGTAACGGTAACAGCAGAAAGTCAAGTTTCAGAATCGGTTACATGAATTTTTCCTGTTGTCGTTACATGAAAAGTTCTTGGAATCCCAGTTTCCTAGAAAATATTTAGCACCTTAACAGATTTTCTTTTTACAGTGTATCCATAACTGTGATATGCAGTCAAACCTCATTAATATGAGCATGCTTAACGTGAATTACTTTTAACATGAAGTGTTTTCACAGTCTCCTATAAAAAGGAGTACAGGGATTTGAAACTTGTAACATGAATTACTGATACATGAACAAAATTTGATTGCCTTTGAGGTTCATGGTAACGAGGTTCGAATGTATGTGTATATTTATACAAATCGATAGATAGTTAGATAGACAGATATACCGATAAAGTTTTTTACTAATATCTGTGTAGCGACGTTTATTTTCCTGATCTGAAAAATGGAAAGTGAATCATAGTTCAGTTCAGTCTTGCAGCGGAGAGTGAATGGAGCGGGACGAGAACATTTCAAAATTTTAGCGGATAGTGAATGGAATGGGACATTGGCATACTCCGGTTTGGCGTCCTCCGGTCCTGCGTGGCAAGCTTTTGGCGAGAATGCAGATGGGCTGGAGAACTCAGTGGAGCTTTTCGATCACTTGATGTAAGACTTCATCGATGAAGCGTCGTGTTGTTAACGGCCGTGGATCGGTCATCAAATATAATATTTAATATGTTTAATTTACAATATGTTATTTATACAATTGAGTTTTTTATATGTTAATAAAGATTTATTTTGTTAAAAAGGAAATGAGTAATCACAGCTCACCTATAAATAACAACAAGTGGTGACCCGGTTGTCACGCTTAGTGCTGTGATTTAAAATAAATAAAAAATAAAGTTATCCCCCAGAGTTCTGGTCAAAGCTAATGGAATACTTTTCAAAGTTTAAGGTATGAAATTTCATTTTGCTTATTCCTTTCGCATGTATCCTCTGAGATTTTTTAGATAATTTAAACTGGTTTAGTTTATAATGGTTGTTTAGGACTTTATATTGCTGTTTTATTTGTTAAGATGTTTTAATCTTTGCTCAGTGTGGTTTAAACTTTTGTCTAGTTTGGCTTTTTGAGATTTCTGCTGGTTTTTAACTGTATCCGGGATGCCGGACGACATTTCTAAGGAGACTGTGCAAGGGGGGAGTACAGTTTGTAATAGAGTGTCGGTAAAAGCATCTTTAGATGCGGAAACTTTATCTTTCGCTAGCGATATAGTCTTTCACCCGCCAGAAGAGCCGTATACTGCTCTTAAGACCTGTTTATTAACAGAATTCGAAGTTTCTCAGAATAAGAAGATTAAAACTTTGCTAGAAGATTTAGAACTGGGTGATAGGTCCCCCTCTTTATTATTGCGTAAGATGAGAGAGTTAAGTGAGGGCCATGTTGATGATGATTTTTTGAAAAACATATGGCTTCGAAGATTACCGGTTTCGGTAAAAACAATTTTGTCTGTCAGCTCTGAGAGTTTAAATAAATTAGCGGAGATGGCAGATAGGATATGTGAGTGTACGCAGGTAAACGTTAACTCTCTGGAATTGAGAGGGACTGAACAAACTCAGGTTAATCAGCAAAATAAACAGTTGGAGCAGTTACAATTTCAGGTTCAGGAGCTTTCTAAACTGGTTAAAGCAAGTTCTTTTTCCAGGTCTCCCAAGACGTCTAGCCGAAGAAATTCTTTTAACTCATTGGATAGGTCACACAAAGAAGGGTGGCTATGTTGGTATCATTTTCGATTTAAAGAAAAGGCTCGAAAATGTGTACCTCCGTGCGCTTATAAACCAAAAAACGACCTTCGCTCGCAGGAGTAGCGACGGCTACTGCACATATGGGCTTAAGTCGCAGATTGTATGTTACAGATAGGGTTACACAGTCCAGCTATTTGATAGATACGGGCAGCGATGTTTCATGTTTTCCCAGGCCATTTTTAGCTAAAAGTACTAAAAAGGGGGATTTTACATTATATGCCGCTAATGGTACAAAAATCTGCACTTACGGTACTAAACTATGGACACTGGATTTCGTATTAAAACGTAAATTGCAATGGCCGTTTATCATAGCTGACGTGAATAAACCAATTATTGGCGCTGACTTTTTGCAACATTTTGGGTTGCTTGTTGATTTAAAAAAACGGCGTTTATTAGACCCTGTGAAAAAATTTTCTGCTCGTGGTCTAGCCGGTCTGTGTGACGTTCCTGTAGTTAAGACTATCATTGGAAACTTTGAGTATATAAAATTGTTAGAAAAATATAAGGAAATAACGCAATTAAATAATACTAATAAGCGAATAGTAAAACATGATACAGTGCATTATATCCCTATGGTTGGCCCACCTGTTACAGCTTAAGCTCGGCGTTTACATCCAGCGCAGCTTCGGATATGTAAGCAGGAATTCGATTACATGCTCGAAAAAGGTATTTGTAGGCCATCTAAAAGTAATTGGGCCAGTCCATTACATATGGTCCCTAAGGGCGTCTCAGATTGGAGACCAACTGGGGATTATAGGGCATTAAATCGAATTACTGTACAAGACAAATATCCTATTCCACACATTCAGGATTTCACTTATATGTTAAAAGGTAAAAAAGTATTTTCTAAAGTGGATTTAGTCCGTGCTTATCACCAAATTCCGGTTCATCCTCCCGATATCCCTAAAACTGCTATTATAACTCCTTTCGGTTTGTTTGAATTTCCATTTTTAAATTTTGGATTATGCTCAGCGGCGCAAACGTTTCAACGCTTCATAAATGAGGTACTGCGAGGTTTGGACTATTGTTTTCCTTACCTCGACGATATCTTGATAGCAAGTGAAACGCACGCTCAGCATATGAAGCATTTAGAGGAGATTTTTAAGCGGTTTAGAGATTACGGGATTATAATTAATGAATCGAAATGTGAGTTTGGTAAGGAAACTATAGATTTTCTGGGTCATACTATTGACAGCCAGAGATGTGTTCCACATAAAGATAAAGTGAAAGCTATTCTTGAATTTCCAAAGCCGAAAACTGTTAGCGACCTTCGTAGATTTCTGGGTATGGTGAACTACTATCATCGTTTTGTACCCCATATTGCAGCAATACTGAGACCATTAAATGTTTTCTTAAATGGTGCAAAAAAGAGGGATAAAAGAGAAATTCAATGGGATGCGGATGCAGAGAGTAGTTTCGAGCAAGTTAAGCAAGCAATAGCTAATGCGACTTTGCTTTATCAACCCTCACAAGACGCGAAGCTTGCACTTATAACGGATTGCAGCGATTTTGCTATGGGTGGGGTGTTACAAGAAATTACGTCCGATGGTCTAAAACCACTTGGATTTTTCTCTCGTAAGTTGTCCCCTACACAGTGCAAATATTCAACATATGACCGGGAACTGCTGGCCGCATATTCTGCGATCCAATATTTTAGGCATATGTTGGAAGCACGGGTATTTACGCTGTATGTACATCACAAACCCCTAACTTTTGCATTTCAGCAAAAACAAGAAACATGTTCCCCTAGAAGGCTTCGGCAGTTAGACTTTATATCCCAGTTTACTACGGATATACGTTATTTGCCGGGTAAGGGAAATTTTGTTGCTGATAGTTTATCTAGAGTTTGTGAAATTCAGTTTTCTTCACTTGCAGATTTTGAATTGTGGGAAAAGTTGCAAACAGAGGATGAGGAGCTAAAGTACATTTTGGACGGAAAGGTTGAATTTAGTGGAAAGTTAGCTAAAGTACAAATGCCAGATGCCAAAACACTATTGTATTGTGAAACGTCTGGTGATGTGAACAGATTTTATGTCCCCCAGACATTGAGATATAAGATTTTTGAGTCACTACATGGTTTGTCGCATCCTGGTATACGAGCGACTAAGCAACTAATCAGTTCAAAATATATTTGGCCAGGGCTAAATAAGGATGTTGCTATGTGGTGTAGGTCATGTATTCCCTGTCAAGGAACTAAGGTACACCTGCATACTAAATCTCCTTTGGTCCGATTTTTAGTTCCAGATGAGAGATTTTCTCATATACACTTAGACATTATTGGTCCTTTGCCTCTAGTACATGGATTCAGATATTGCCTCACTATGATTGACAGGTTTACCCGGTGGCCAGAGGCTGTACCGATTGGGGATATTAGTGCTGAAACAGTTGCTCAGGCCTTTGTTCAGACGTGGGTTTCCCGTTTTGGTACGCCCCAGAGGATTACATGCGATCGGGGTAGGCAGTTTGAGTCCATACTATTTGAAAGTCTGGCAAGAATGCTAGGCTCTAGTGTAGCTAGGACTGCTTCATACAGACCCCAGTCCAATGGATTGGTAGAGCGACTTCACCGCCCTTTAAAACAAGCATTAATGTGCTATAAGGTGGACTGGTTGGACGCTCTTCCACTAGTTTTGTTTGGTCTACGGACTACAGTGCGCGAGGACCTGGCCGCATCTACAGCTGAGCTGACATATGGAACAACTTTAAGGGTTCCAGGTCAGTTGTATGAAGAAAATCCCCTGTCAGACCCACAGGCTTATGTTTTGAAACTACAAAAATTAATGTCTGCTTTGAGACCTTGTCAACCTTTTAAACATGGGCAGCAAAAGATCTATGTTCCAAAAGAGTTGAAAAATTGCACCCATGTGTTCGTTCGAAGAGGTCCTTTTAAGAGATCTTTGCAACGGACTTACGAAGGTCCATTTAAGGTCGTAATGCGACTTGAGACAGATTTTGTGGTTTCTGTTAAGAACCAGGAAAAGATCATACATATTGATCGGTTAAAACCTGCATTTCTTTTACATGAAGACGGTGAGCCTGATTCTACGCCTTACATAACCCAATTCGGAAGGAGGGTTCGTTTTCGTCTCCCACGGCATGTGTGAGACTGGCGGGGGAGTTGTGTAGCGACGTTTATTTTCCTGATCTGAAAAATGGAAAGTGAATCATAGTTCAGTTCAGTCTTGTAGCGGAGAGTGAATGGAGCGGGACGAGAACATTTCAAAGTTTTAGCGGATAGCGAATGGAATGGGACATTGGCATACTCCGGTTTGGCGTCCTCCGGTCCTGCGTGGCAAGCTTTTGGCGAGAATGCAGATGGGCTGGAGAACTCAGTGGAGCTTTTCGATCACTTGATGTAAGACTTCATCGATGAAGCGTCGTGTTCTTAACGGCCGTGGATCGGTCATCAAATATAATATTTAATATGTTTAATTTACAATATGTTATTTATACAATTGAGTTTTTTATATGTTAATAAAGATTTATTTTGTTAAAAAGGAAATGAGTAATCACAGCTCACCTACAAATCACAACATCTGTTTTGGGATCTAGGGGTCATGAACGGTGTAAATATCTAGAAACATTTCGGAAATTCCAAAATAGGAGTGACCGTAATATGTAGTATTTCATAGAAAATCTAGCATGAAAAGGGCTGACCAAGATAAACATCACAGCGACAAGATGGAGATATTTTGATACCAGTTCCAGCTCAAAAGAAGTCCGTTCGTAAACTTCCGAGGACTTCAGAACTTCCTATTTAGAACTCTACTGTTCGCTGTTTATATAGGGAACGAAATTTAAATTAAATGTCAAAATGTGTCGCACAATTATGTTAATGCTATACCACAGAATACCACGAGTTCTTTTGCATTGAAAAACACATGCACTAAATTAATGAATGATTATTTTTTCTTTTTTTCAGTGACCAAAAAAAGTCAGTTTCGATGGTGCTGGACTGACAATATTACTGACTTGGAAGACTGGGCTTGCTATTGACAATATCTAAGACAAGATTATTGCGAGACGTTTGGATGACAACAAAAAATGTGTTGTCGTAGATGTGGGGCGAGTTCTCTTTCAACTGAACAACCAATATTGCTTTTTTGATTTATCTACAGTGCTCTGGAGGTTATTAAAATGAAATAAAAAAAAATCTACTTGTAATTGATAATATCTTAGTAGGGAAAAACTGGAACTTCCAACAAAATATTTCGTTTATTCGAAGCCTTCGCCGAAAATCAATGTGGTTAGCGCAGAATAAAGGATCTCTTATAGACTTGCAAGTTCTAAGTCGAACCTGAACGTAACTGAAAACGTTAGGAAAGTACAAACACAAGACTTTTGTGTCCTTAGTCCTCAGTTTTCTTTTATTCAAGAATTAAAGGATATGCCTGATAGGATTACAAGAAAATTTAAGGGAATTGAATCATAATATTAATTTCAATACAAAATACTCCTAAAGTCAATCAATTTTGGGGACGGCCTGTATTATTTATTTATTTATTTTTACAGAAAGTTTGTGAATCTTATGCTGTATATCTCTAGTGTAGTAAATTAATGCAATGAATGTATCTACTTATAATTTTTTTTTGCAATCATTGCTTCATATATTTGGATAGTTATTTTAGAAAATCCTCTGTTCGTCATATACTTTTGAGACTCACTGTATAAAATAATTCATAAGCATTTATTGTAAATTATTTTGTATTTTCTTAAACAAAACTTTAGATCATAACAAATATGTTCTTATAACTCACATGCTTGAATTCAAAAATTTAAATTGCGTCATATCTTTTCTTTCAACGAGCATAAAGAATAGTTAAATTCTCACAACAATGATATTAAATATATTCTTTTGATATTTTCAATAGGAAATTTTTTGTGTGACAAATTTCTCAAAAAATGTATCTCATTAATGATTCCATCCTTACCAAAAGTACAATTATGATATTAATTACATTTAGAAGACAAATTTTTAAATGCTGAGACGTTTGCAAAAGGATTTTAAAATATATTCCATCGCGTAATTATTACAAATGAAAAGTTTTATATGGTACATTGTTAGTTGTAAAGGCGTAAATAAAAGAAAATTCCAACCTTTCTTACTTTTCATAATATCTATAGGAAAAGATTTTACAAAAAAGGAGAAAATAGTTTTAAATAATTTCATTAAAAGAATTACTAAGAATAAAATCTCTTGTATTTATTTATAATATGTGTTTTCTTCTGAAATAATTAATACTATATTTAAAACATTAGTAAGCTTATGGTAAATTATATTAAACATTTAAAAGATACAGTAATTTCCATTTGTTCTTCTTAATATTGTCTGTGATTTAATGAAAAAAATGTTATTATTTGAAAGTTTAAATATTTATTTTGTTATTAAACTGAACCAAACAAAATTTTTAGTAATTAATTTTCTTTTTTTTCTCTTTTGAAAATACGATTGTTTGACATTCATAATTTGCATTCATTATTTTGCTAATGATATTCCCTTTAATTAATAGAAACCTATTCAGTAGCATAATTTAGCAGAAATAATTGCAGTATTTTTAGATCGTTATTAATAATATTTGTCCCAAAAATATAATTCAGGTATTCTTCTTTTTTATTAAAAATTTTTTTTAATATATTTCTAAAAATAATGCATTGTTAGTTATGAAAGTTGTTATGAACACATGTAAACATAAATATTTTTTTAAAGGAATGATCATTTATTTAGTGATCATTTAATGTAAAGAAATTTGAAAAAATTTATTGGTATTGTTATTATTTTTTTATTGCTTATTTATTCTTATGCCTAAGTTCTTTTTTTATACTTATTTATCTTCGTTTTTTGTTAATTCCATATTATACAAAAAAGTAAACCTATGAAGGTATATAAATATTGGTAAATTATTATTATGTATACGCATGAACACCTTGTTTTATATTCGAATATTTTGTAATATCCATTGAAGGGAAAATGTAAGAAAAAACATTTTTACAAATAATCCATTAAAATCAAATGAAGTAAATTGTTTTTCTTTGATTAATACTTTTAGAAACCAAAACATTATTTTTCAAATAATCAAACTTGAGTGATCATTTAAATCTGATGATAAATGAATTTATTAATTAAATTTAAAATTAAGTAATATACTTCCATTCTAAATTACAAATATGTCATTGGTGCATACTTGAACATATATATACTTTTTAAATTGATATTAATATTAATCTGTAGTAAAAAAATAAGAGCTAAAACATATTAATCTGTGATCATGTTTAATGAATCATGGTCATAGCCTTGCGTATCATCATAGAAAAAAATATTATGTATTTAATTTTAATAAGAAAATTAACTACTATAAATAAAAATGCCTTTTTTCTGTGTAAGACTATTTATTTAAATTCAATATAAATAAAGGGCTAGTGTTAAGATAAAAGAAATGCATTTAGAAGTATTAAGAACAATAATCAATGCATTTCTAATCAGAATTTTTTCATTGTAAATCACATTATATTTCCATTTTCTTCTAAAAATTTAGCTCTTTTATGAGGAAAGGATATTCATACTTTGCTAAAGGGTAAAAAGATAAACAAAACAAAACAAAACAAAAAAAAAAAAAAAGACGTGCTAAACACATCTGCCTGCGTTTTTATAATGTAATATTTTAACTGTTACGCATATAAAATTCAATTGTGATAATAATTATGTGATATTACATTATACAATTGAATATACATAAAACAAGGTAAATTTTATAAAAAATCCAATCTCCTGTTCTCTAAAGAACATGAATATATTTTACCTAAAGAAATTTGATATTGTATATAGATTTAAAAAAAAATGTTTTTTACGGTTCCGTGCCTAAAAAATAAAAACTGAGCTATTATAAGATCCCTCTAATATATGTCTGTTTGTGTGTCCGTTGCAGCCATTTACTCTTATAGAATGAAACATGGGAATTTCAAATTGGGGATTTAATAAAAACTATTAATCTACATATCTACAGTAAAATAAACATTTATAAATGCCTTTAGTAGAAATAGTGCGGCTAATTAAGTTACTTGAAAAAAAAGATATATATCTAACGGAATATCGTGTGAAAGCATTCGTTATGCAGAACTCAGAAATACATTCGTTTTAATTTTAATTAGTATATTTTCAAAAATATTGCAAAAATATGCCCCCACACCTCTATTTCTGAGTCTACTAAAACTAAAACTAAAAAAAAAAAAAGTAGTAGACATTAATTTTAACTTTGCAGGAAAACTGTAGACAACTCCCTGAGTCACACAGTTTTCCAAAAAGCACTTTTTTCTGTTACACACAAATTTCAATTTACGGGTATCTAGTAAAGTCGTTGTAGGCCGCTGGAGATACCTATCGTATCAGAACAATAAAATCATTGTTTTCGAAAAACATTGTCGGTATTTAGCCAAGTTATTAACCCTTAAAAACACGTACAGTTTGGAAATACTATGTCATGGGCACCTTTGTAACATCGGCTTTAAAGTTAGATTTGGGGTTGTGCTGTGCATGTATATCGTTATCAATTCTTTGATAATTTTAGAGCCCCCTTTTCCCCTTGTGATATTATACATTGAACTCTTCCACATCTCTCCTGTAGTAGTATCGTTATCAAAATTTGAAAATAAAAATTGTGTATTTTTTTCTTTTCTTTGGATGACATAGGGATAATTATAAACATTATCAATAATAAATAAATAAATAAATAAATAAACAATGTTAAAGAGCGCACATATTATAAAATAATAGATTTTAAAAAGCATACAGCTGTTTCGGACCTTCTAAATTCCCATCATCATTGCTAAAAAAGGGTAAAATGTAAAAAACAAGTCACATCGTTAAATAAAAATAAAACCGTGCATCACAGCTCGCTACTAAGGCGAACTGACCATGAAACGTCGCAAAGCAATTGTAAAAGTAAACTGACACGCGAACACAGTACTTTTACTGTTGCTTTGCGTCGTTTCATGGTCAGCTTAAGCGGCTCAGCCTTAGCGGCGAGCTGTGATGCACGGTTTTATTTTTATTTAACGATGTGACTTGTCTTTTACATTTTACACATTTTTAGCACTGATGATGGGTCTTTAGAAGTCCCGAAACAGCTGTATACTTTTTAACATCTATTATTTTTTAATATTTGTGCTCTTTAACGTTGTTTATTTATCTATTTATATGTAAGCACAAAGTACAATCCTCCCCCCTTCTTATTTCTTATTATGAATAATATTATAAATTTATTTTTTGCAAACTTTATTGATTTAAAGCAAGAGAAATTAATAAAATATATGTATGTTCCTTCGTATAGGAATGTATATTAAATAACAATTAAAAGAGATAGCTTCTGATTTAAAATTTTCATTAAACTTTTTTTCTTACGCAATGCATTCAACCCCCCTTCCCACCAGTCACAATGTCTTTTTGAACTGGGTCACACACTATCGGGGGGGGGGGGGGAAGTAGAAATATATAACAACAAAGGAGATGGAAAATTCTCTTTGTAACTAATTTTGTTAGTGAATTTGTTAGTGAAGTGTAGAATTTCAAATATCTTCATTTGGTTTATTGAACTGCAATTTATATATACGTACATACAATATATATATATATATATATATATATATATATATATATATTAAATTAAATTAAATATAATTTAATTTAATTTAAAGTAATATAAATTAAATTTAAAATATATTTGTACGATACATTTATTTCCAATTTTGAAACTGTTCTTTTAACATTTGTTGTGCGTTTTAACACAGCGCAAATAATACTTCCATTCTAACAAAAAAGTATTTTCACCTGAATAATGAGAAAACAAAGGACAATTTGAGGCTAATTAAGTCGGATTTAGAAGGCTAAATTTTAAGTGTCTTATTTAAAACAGCTTTTTTATAGCGTTATTCATAAATGACGTCACAAAAGACTACGCACACTTATTTCGTTCTATATTAGTTTATTTGCAACTGTTTAACTAATCTTTTTTAATCAAAGTCAAAAATAGCCATTAGATTTCTCAAACAGAAACTGATTCGACAGTAAAATTATCCCCAATCAAATGAAATGAATGGAAACAAGTTTGCAAAAAAGATTACCATTGGATTATAAACTATAATTAATCGTTTTAATGCCGACCAAATTACAATGTTTTTAGAGTCTTTATCTTATTTATTTGAATAACATACATCCGACTTGTGTGCTCGACATGAAAGCCTGCTTATAAGTCATCGTCATTTTACCAGGACGAGATAGTACAAGGAAATTTACAACACACCAGAATTACAACCAGGAGCTCTACACGAAGTGTGTGTGCAATGGAGCCAGCGAGAATCGAACACGCAACCTCCAGGTTACCAGAGCGGCATCTTAACCACTCGGCCACGGAGGCCCTTTTTTGAGACTTCTGTGTGTGATTGAGTGTTGACCAGCGTAACTTTTTGGAGGCAATGCCTTTTAGTGTTGCAATGGAGAACACGCATAAACTGCCAAAAAAATGGTTTTACCTTTTGAAAATTTTGAAATTGGACATTTTTATATTGTACTCTAATGCCCCCAACTCACATTCAAATCAAACATTTAATATTATATATTATTTCATTTGGCTGAAGCATATTTAAAGTTTATACGAAGATTTATTGAAGAATGTGTGAAAGGGGTGGGGATACCGTGAATTTGGAGAAGATTAAAAAAGAAATACTTCACATAAGTTTTTTTAAACATTGAAATAAAAGTCATGCTTATAGCATCAAACTATTAAAATAATAACACATTACTATTTTTACAGTCATAAATCTTAGCTATTGATAAAACTGAAAAGAAATTTCATGTATTTTTTTTAAATTTCGTAATATATTATACATGGAACTACATTGTCCAGTTAAATATATTGCAGGCAGCTTTTGGAAGTGAAAATCTTTTCAAAATCGATATTTTCCTAAAGATTTCCTTTAAATTTCTGTGTGTTATTGCCTATCAATTACGAATATTGTCAATAAATGTAATGAAATATCACATATTTCATCAGGATTTATTTAATCGATTAAAAATTCAATTAAAGTTGTTTTCATTCTTTATTATCTTTCAACTAATTATGCTTTGAAAGTTTGAAAAGACATCATAATTTTTCACCATTTTCTTACTTTGAGGAGATAATGTAAATATTCAATATAGATTTTTTTTTAATGTGGATAATACATATATATTTTTGAAGTGTATTAAGGAAAAAAGTTAAATAATATATTATTTCATTTTTTTCTCATTAATATAATAGATGATTTCCCTTTCTGTATGTCCGAGTAATTTTCTATTTGTCTTCGTTACTGGGAATATTATTGGAAACTAAAACCCAATAAGAAAATGTTTCATTTTACTATATATGCTTTTTCAGTTTTTAAAAAATGTTAAATTTATTTAAATGAAGTGTATTTTAAAACGAGTCTTTCCAAGAATTACACATGTAATCATTAAAAGAGACTGTTTTTCTATATTTTCAATCATTTTACTGCAAAATATAATTAGGATAAAAAGTGATATAACCAGCTACATACCGCTATTCCACTCACATAAAATATATCTAATTGTCAAGAAAATTAAAAAGAAATGCTTCACTTGATGTTTTTTAATTTATTTTATTTTACAGGGTGGTCGTAAAAAAACTTTGCCGATATACGGAGCTCTAGCGGCCAGTCCGATAAACCGATCGAAATGAAATTTCAGATATAGCTGTTTAGAGGTATGAGCTCGAGATTCTGTGAACGACAACAAAATGGCGCTCAAGGATACGATTATAGTTACAAAAACTCGAAAATTTCCAATGGCAAGACCCATTTTTTTTCATCGCAAAATGCTCAGCACATGCGAAAACCCTAAAGAGCGTTGGAACCGTACGTGTATCGCAAGAAACGGACATGTTATGCACGCACAAAAAACCGTTCTGGGAATCCTCCCTCCCCCCCATAGAAAAAGCTCGATTGGGGCGCAAGGAGGAAATTTGCATATGACGCAGAGTCAGTACACTAATCTCTGATTACAATACAGATCGGAGAAACTAAAACTTTTATTTAGATTACACTTTTTCCACATGGGTGCCATGCCTGTGATGGCACCCATGTAATAATTAGAAGCAACTGTTTATTTATATTTCCGTTTTTTTACTATAAAATATAATTAAGATTTAAAAAAATGATATAACCAGCTACATACCGCTATTCCATAGACATGACAAATTTAAAATAAATTTAAATTTCTTAACATGTCGACGAATAGAATTTCTGATTTATTTTGTTCCGAAACATTTTTAGTTTTGAAAGCTCGTTCTAAAGAAGAAAAGAAAAAGAAACACATCCTACAGGCCTCGTTGGAGAGTCAAAGCTCTAATACTTTGTATTAATTGATCTAACGATTCTAGTTTTACTACACTTTCAGTAATAATAGATTAGGTTTCAGTTTTAGCTAGTTCCAATTCATTTTTGATCGTTGAAGTTTAAATTTTTCAAGATCAAATTGCTTTTGCTCCATATCAATTCACCTTTGCTCTTCATTTTTGCAAATCTCAATTACAGTGTTAGCTATTTCTGTAACAAAAGCTGGTTTATTGTTATATATTACGCTATTTTCAATAATATCGTTTAAATCAGCAATTGCTATTTTATCATTAATATTTAGATTTATTTCAGTGGCTATTTGCCTTAAATCCTTCTTCTTTGTCCCTTTAAACATTGCTTTAAATGTATATAAATCAGTACAGATAAGAAAAATCACATTCACGTACTTTAGAATAATCTTATCATATTCAATTTCTCATTTCATCAATCATCAAAATTCAACTGCGCGGAACTATATCGGATTTTCTTGAATTCGTATAACTCATTTACTTGTTGCACTTTATTATAGGAAAATCCTTTGCACTCGTCGGTCCAAAATTTATGTCGATATCTCAGTATTAAACACCCACAAACTCATGAAACACATATTTAAAAAAACTCCTGGTCTGTATTTTATTTAACTAAATCACAACTTAGCTGCTTATGGCTACGTTCTTTTAAAAACATTCTCAGAACTCATATAAACAAACACAGACGATAAAAATCATTGCCAAAATTACAAAGCATATATACGACCAAACAACAACAACTAGATACATTTTTGTAGTTTTGTAAAATTTATAAATTTTTTTCGTGATTTTTATGGGGTTTTTTTGTAAGATTTTTATAATCTTATATATATTATAAATGTGAAAATGTGTCCGAAAAATTGGAATGAAATTGGCTTCAAAACGGATGGTTAAATATCTTTGAATTTTTGTATATAGATAGATTATTGGCCTGAAATGAACATAGGCTAATTTTTATTTATTTTATTAAAACATTTTTCTTAATAATTCAACATTTCACTATTTTTCATACAGAATAAATTGAAAAATTTTCCATAATATTTATTCATCTTTCTTTTTTCGTTGCCAAAAAATAAAGAAGATGGAATAATTATTTCTCTTCAATAATTAATTTTCAATTGAAAGATTTTCACGTGATAAAACAAAATGAAATAAATAAATGGACCCTATTCTGTTTTTCGGTTCGAGGTTAAAAACCGCAATTTTACCGATTGTGACGTCACAGGGATACTGTTTTTCCTCTTATATCAAGAAGACGATTACATAAAATTTATTTTACATTTAAAAAAATATATTTTAGCAGTTTTTCCAGATATTAATCAGTAGTAAAAATAAACCCTTTTCTTTCTTTCGGTTCGAGGCTATAAAATTCAATAAATTTACCAACATGTGACGTCACAGGAATACTTTTAATTAAGAATTTTAAAAATATCAATGAAACGTCATATTTGAAACAACGCATAAGTTTTCAAATATTTATTTTAAATAACACAATGTAATTTTGAGTAAGTGCTAAAAGATACGACTCTGACGTCACATATAGAAAATAAAATAAATATGCTCTGATGTTGCAATGAAATGAAGTTGAATTATGATATCAAAACTTATTATTTAAAGAAAATTAAGTTTATCATCTGAGCATGGTCAATATAAATATTTAATTTTAAAATGAAATAAGTTTTTTTTAAAGGACTAGAAAATGTTAATAATTTATAACGCAAATTTATCCATATCGTAAATGACGTAATGATGAATGAAAAATATTTTTATCATTCTTAGAACGTAAGAAAAGCTCAACTAATCAAAAATTCTTAAAATTATTCAATTTTGAAAATATAAATAAAATTCTCTTTAAAAAATGCACTTTCGGGCTTAAAATCTAAAGATTTAATGTAATTGTCAGAAAATACATCCCCTCAGTCAATATCTCAATTATGCATAATGTGCTCGAAGTGTACAGGAAACAGGTTTGTAAATGGATTTTAATTCCAAGTTTTTTTAGCTCTTAATGAGTAAAAATAAGTTGTCACTTCTAAAAATATTTTTTATAATAAATTTCTGTAAAGTTTTATAGTATGCAAAGCATATATGTACAAATTATACAAAAATGCCAAATGAAACACAGTTTTGTAGTAGATTTTTCCTAACACTGTTTTTTTTTTTCGTTTTACGGAAACTACCTTCTTTTTGACACTTTCTAACATGATCTAAAATAGTTTACGAGTTCAACCTGTCTGTATGCCGGATGCCGAGTGCCTGGGGTCTGCCGTCTATTTGTCCGAGTTTTAACTTGAGTAAATATAGTGGGATTCATACGAAAATATTATATGTTATTGAGATTTGCCATAGCATGTGCGGCATTGAAAATTAACCATGTAGCAATTATAGCCGAATCACAGGAGCATTCAGAAGAGGACTTTACATTATGGTCTAAGGAGAAAAAATCATTTGCGGTGTATTTTGATGGTGTAATGTGTTTTTAAATGTAATGAAACTTACATGTATTTTTAAGATGTACAAGCACGTGGTTACTATCAAATATGTTTAATGTGTAGTACTTAGTGTGTGTACCGGAAGCTCAAAAGTATTTCAATATATAACAGTCTGTGAAGAAAATCCATTTGCAGCGTGTTTTAATAATGTTATTTTATTAATGATACTTTAAAATTATTGAAATTGAAATCAGTTTCTGAAGTGCACTAAAACAGGATTTCTGTAGAAAATGGGGTGCAAAGATTTAACATTCATTTACAAGATCACAGAAAAATGTTCGGTAATATAATTGTCTACAGGGAAAATTATTCCCATCATATTTTAATTGCGTTGCACCATTTAAAATTTGATTAAATGGATATACTGAGATAATCAATACAATGATAAATACTGAAATTTACTACAATACGCTTGCAGTTAAGTATGAATTCCATCACATTTGTTGTTCATTTACAGAAACAAGTAAAAGATTTTAGAACTGTGTCCAGATCTCAGATATTGTATCCAAATTATGGTCTATTAGAAAAGATTGCTGAAGAGCTTTTTCTAATATGGTATGTTTTTTAAAGAAAAACTAATGCATCTTAAAGTTCAGCTATATTTGGTATAGGAAGAGATGTTTGTAGAATTTAAATAAATCATGTATTGGACTATACAATAAACTGGATATATGGTCACCTGTGCAATAGCGTTTCCCGGAAATATAAATTCAATAATTTTAATCGATTTTTTTGCTTGAATAAGCTAACTAAGCGGTAGTATAAATATCTGCTCGTAATATACAGGATTGTGCAAAAGAATTCAAGTACGTTTTGTCTATTATTAGCTAAAGGTGAATTTTAATCTTCGTTATACTTTTTCTAACTAAGCAAAATTTTAACA
Source organism: Maratus speculifer (assembly GCA_964019185.1). Lineage (NCBI taxonomy): Eukaryota > Metazoa > Arthropoda > Arachnida > Araneae > Salticidae > Maratus > Maratus speculifer. The sequence goes on along the minus strand of OZ025297.1, from coordinate 268,031,848 downwards.
TTCTATTTAGAATATTTACAAACATATAGATCATATACATAGCTGCAGAAAAGAAGTCTCGGCAAAGCTATGTATTATGGAAAAGTTGGATTATTTTTTTATTACCTAGATGTAACACATGATTTTACTTTCTTTGATATGGAATTCTGAAATGTTTTACAGTTGTTCTACAGTATAAAAGGTTGCAATTTCATTTTCGCGATTGTTCATATTATCTAACACATTTCTCTTTTATTTGGCTGAGTTCTTTAAGTCCTCTATAAAGAAAAACTATTGTATTGCCTCCTATAAGATATGTGTTAGTTAGATATGTTTTAAATTATTGTTAATGAAACGTTTTGTTTAACAGTTTTTTAAATGCTACGTGAACGACGTCACGGATAGCAGCTAGTGTTGTTTTATAAAAATAAAATAAATTGATAATGGAAAGAATTGTAGTTAGTAAATAAAAGAAAAATGTAGGCTGTTTTCATGGCGTCTGTAGCCGGAATCTGCTCCGGATGATTACCGGTATTCAAAAAATGTTCAGACTAAGTCACGAATCCGAGACGTAAGATGCAGTTGATGACGAAAGCAACACTTCCAGTAATATAAAGAATTACCGAATTACTGGTACAAAATACTGGTATTTAAAATCTTTTCTGTGTGTGTTTTTTCTTGACCACTTTCATCCTAATTATAACTTTTTTTCCTTTGAAGCAAAATCTAATGGTAAAACTTTTATTCTATTAAAACACACCCTGAAAAATAAATCAGGGAGTCGATAAGCAAATGTTAAAGCAGCGAAGCGCTACACTATAATGTATCAATTTATAATTTCTTTAAATTTATATAGATATTTGAATTTTTTGCATTTTTAAAAATGTTTAATTTTACCCAAATATTACAAACTGAACATCTATCTCTTATCTACAATTGTAATGACTGACAAATTTATTTGAAATGGTAATTATAAGAAGAATAGAATAGAATAGAATAAGAATAGAATTTTCAAATGAGGTGGATAAACTTGAAAGAGATTTTAAATATTTTGAGGGTTTTTTCATGATACTGCATTTAATCTTATCTTTAAAATTTATTATTTTCCATAATATCTAGATTTTATGTAACTTTACAATGTAATATATATATATATATAATATATATATATATATATATATATATATATATTTATATAAGTATAACAATCAAATAATAATATATTTCGTAAATTTTTAAAGTGAAACAATGTAAGAAAAAATAGTTTAATCTGCATTTACATGACAACAATATAAATGAACAATTCTAGATATAACGCGAAGGATTTTTGCCGATCCCACAGAAGCTAGCACAGGAAAGAAAATACAGGGTTCTGATTGGTTCATAATTGAAAGAAAATTTCTTTTTGGTTCATTTTAGAGTTTATGTTTATTTAGTTATCAGTTTCTACATCAAAAACTTTTAAAAGATGAATTTTGATAATTTTCTTCTGATTTTACATATTCATTAACACATAAAAAGAAAGATTTTCTGAATTTAAAAGTAAAGAAGTTAATGATGATGTTTTTATATTGCTTAGAAAAATATAATGAAACTAAAATTGGAATTCCTTCAAATTATTTTAACATGATATAACAATTTATTTAGAAACAATAATCACATTTCCTTTTTATGGCATCAATTACTTGATATTTACAAGCCTAAAATTTTAATATTACTTTAAAAAAGTCTTCTTATTATTATTATTTTAACATGATATACCCATATACGGCCCTAATACGTACATCGACCGTCAGAATGATTTATTTACAAACAACAATTACGCTTTAAATTATTCAACCAATCAGAAGCCCGTATTTACTTCTCTATGCTTGCTTCGGTGACATCGGCAAAAATACTAACGTGAACAATTTATTGCCACAATTTCTATTAATTTCTATGGTTTGATCAAACAATAATATCTGGAAATGTGTTACAAAACGAACAATTGAAGAATGTGAACAATGCTAGTGAATTATACTTCGCAATTCATGTTTTAACAAATTTGAATGATGGGTTCACAAATAAATCAACAAAATAAGATAAGCAAACTTAGTGACGTGTTTGATTAAAAAAAAAAAATACTAAAATTTGCGTTTCTAATTGTCATAGAGAATAACATTAAATAAACTATTAGAGATCGCGAAATTAGACGAAATCTTCAAATATTTTCAATTTATATTCCAATATTGGCAATTAATCGACAAATTAGCCAAAAGTGCTTCATATTCAAGATATAAAACAATAAAAAACACCAGAAAACTGAAATTCGTCAGTAAAAAAGTCTATGTCCAGCATGATAAGATAAAAACATTCATATAAAATTCTTCAAAAAACAAATGCTACAATAGTATCTCTCATTTTTCTTTTAATGCCAAAAAATAAAATTGCTTAAATATACTATTAAAACTAGTGGAATGTGGCAATTGTAAAACCTCCTTCTATCTAATCAATGCTAATATTTGGATCTTCGTTATCGTAGTGCCAAAACTAAATCATAATCTATGCCTATCATAGGAATTCTAATGATATGAAAATCCCTGCATTAGTTTTCAAGATATGATTATAGCTAAATTAGCGTGAATCATGCAAAATACAGCATAGCAGCGACATTGTTGAGTGATATTCTAGAAACCCTAACTTGAAACAACTTATGTCAACATGTAACTGAATCAGAAGGCTACTGAAAATCTGTGCATTCGTTCTTGAGATAAGGTTACTGTGGAAATCGGGAAAAGTGTAGCATAACATTTTGACTTGTTGAGTAAATTATACCAAAATGTAAACAACAGCAAGTCGTGTTATAGAATAATTGAATCTGAAGTTTTATTAAAATCCATGCATTAGTTATCGAGATAGAGTTATTACAAAAATTGCTGCATAGCAGCGCAATGTGTTGAAATATTTACACCAAAAGATAGACAAAACTTTAATTCGTGCAAAGGACTAACTGAATATGAAGTTTGATGAAATACTGTGAATTAGTGATTGAGATGAAACTAATATGGAAATCATAATAAAAGCTGAATAGAAGTGCCACCTGTTGAGTGATTTACACCAAATTATAGAAAATGTCAATTTATTTTATGAGCAAACAGAATCTGAATTTTATGAGAATCCGTTCATGAATTCTTGAGATTGAGCTATTGCGGAAATCGTGATAATTGCTACATAGCAGTGCCACCAGTTGAGCGATTTACACCAAAATATAGAACATGTCAACTCAAGTCAGGGACAAATAGAATCTGAAGTTTATTGAAAATCTGTGCAAGTGTTATTGAAATAGAGCTATTGCGGAAATCGTGATAAATGCTGCATAGAAGCACTAACAGCAGAGCATTTTTCACCAAAAACGAATCAGCACTAATTTACATCAGGGACTAACTGAATATCATTTTTTATGAAATTAAGTGCAAAAGTTCTTGAGATAAACTGTTCATAAAGTTTATGTCACACGCAGATTAACAGACTCACAAACTCATAGATAGACATTTTATAAAAATATGCTTTTTAGCTCACAGGCTATCAAAGCCTGAAAGCTTATGCGCCCGCACGTTTTGTATGTATGTACGTGCGTATGTTCGTACGTAACGCGATAACTCATGATAAAAATATCCGATTTACATGGAATTTTGGATTTAGGCTTATAAGACGCTTCCCTGATTAATTTTGAGAGTTCATTCGATAAGTAAGGTGATCTGGGGTAATAACGCCAAGTGCTAATATTATGCATAATTATGAAATAATCTGGTAAATGACACCCATGTGCTCTGCGCAGAAGGGTTTTTGAGTCATATAAATCGCAAAAAACTGCTTCAAGTTAATTTGTTTCATTTTTAGGTCTTATGGTTTTTACAAGCAACTAAAATTAACGCTTGATCTAAAATTTGCGAGATACGTTTTGTGATGTGAAGACTATTTTTTTATCCGGAAATACTTTGTTAATTACATAAATTTGTATTGCATTTCATGGACTTTCAAAATGTTGTTGAAGATTTTGGATATCTTCTCGAGATAATTTTTAATTTAAAATGTACAGCGCAATAACTATAGCGGGGTAATAACGCCAATCCTTCGCATTCATACCCAGGTTGATTCCCTACAGTGGCCGAGCTACATCCTAAATACTGATTCAAATAAACACAGTTAAAACTGTGCAATGTTTCTAATAATTCTATTTAAGCAGGCCTTTTTAAGCAAAAAGAAGATCACGGTCTGATATTCTTTTGCCTAATCCCCCCCCCCCACACGACATCATTATTTTTCTTACACTTTCAAAAAAATTAACATTTTCAATAGCTTAGAATGCAATTTGTCAGTTTCTAAGTTTGTAGAGTTTTTATTTTTAGAATTGGGCAATCTACATGCAATTATTCCATCTTAATCCATAGTTTTGTGTGCATGGCGTTATTACCCATATAGGTCGGTAATAATGCCAGATAGTATTGGTTAAGAAATCACGCCATTCCATTTTATGAATGCATATCTGTTAAATTATTTTTTTATATAGATAGTCAATGAGTTGCTGTATCAAATCATATATTTGTTTGAAAAATACAATCTAAAACTGAGCCGTGAAAATTGGTAGAACCTTAATGTGGCGTTATTACCCCAGGATACCTTATAAGAAAGGGAACGGGAACTTTTGCCCCTCCCCTTAATTTTTATAAATGGGTTTTTCCTCCAGAAATAGTAGATTTCGTTCAAATCTCAGATGTAGGATCATTCTAATAATGTGCCTTCATGATTAGTATTGGGTGTTCATTAGATAAGTTTAAAGTCTGAATTTAGGTTTTTCACGCAAAATGTATCTATTTGCTTCAAATTTTGTATAAAGGTTCACCCTGAAATGGCTGTTCGTACGAGTACCTGATTTGTTTTTGGAATTCACTGGATACGTAAAAAGGAAGGATAGGGTAAACTACCCCTCAAATTTTTCTAAATGGTTTTTCTTACAGATTTAACCGATTTGTTTCGATTTCTGTATCAATGTTCATAGTAGTAAGAAGCTTTGCTCATTTGTTGTGGTATTCTTTTGTAAATTAGAAAGGAGGGTACGCGCGATTACCTCCATTTTAAGTTAGCTAAATAGAGTTTAATGCAGAGTTATCCGATTTGCTTTAAATTTTGGATGTAGGTTATTTATGATAAGTTGAATTTCTGAACAGCTTTGGAGGTTTAATGATTAATTATAAAGGAGGGTACGGGGAAAAACGTTTCTTAAAATACATGAATGTGTTTTTATGAAGAATTATTCGACTTCCTTTGAATTTTGGATACAAGTTTATTATATTATAAGGCGTATCCCTGATTAGTTTTGGGGATTCAATGATTAGTGTAAAGTAAGAAAATTGAGAGGGGGGGGGTACTTCCTTCCTTAATTTTTTTCGAAGGGTATTATTATATAAGGCTGTAATATACAATTAGTCTGCATAGCCTGTGAGCTATATGCCATCAGTTTAACTGGTCATCATTATTTTAATTGGTATGTATAATCACTGAAACGTGTAAATTTGCAACAAACAATAAGTCCAAAAATTTTACGAATCCAGTAATTTCTTCTTTTAAAGATGGAAGAAAGTAAAAATATGAAATTAATTTTGTGTTACATAAACATATATTAACGTTTTAAAATTACTAAAAATTCGGTTTTAAATATAAATTTTAAATATTTTTAATTAAAAAAGAAGAGCATTACTGCATACTTTAATTCCGTATATTTTCTGTAATAAAATGTATTATATAACGAAATTCAAAAATGGTAACTATATCTTATGACAACAAGAATCGAAATCATTCCAAAACATTAAACAAAAACGTGTCGTAACTTAAGAGAATGCCGCAAAAGTTTAGAAGTACAGTTTAAATTTCATGTTAACATGAGATGTTTACTTCATGTATAAGAGTAATAGGTACTTCGCGAGATAAATATCGTTGCGTACTTTAAATACAACCTATCTTTCCATGCTAAATAACGAGACACTTAAAAATGTAACGGAGCAATCCTCTATTTAGCTTAAATTGATGCTTAAATTTCTGAAATATATTTTTACCTGGCTGTTCTATTGCATTTTGTTAAAGACATTAACTTTTGGAAAATGACTGGAGTATATATTTTAAACAGGCACGCTAAGCGTTTCTGTAAATGTTAAAGTTTTTTAAAATAAACGTTAATATGTGCTTTACTCAAAAATATTCTTTGAGAGGTATAGGTTTTTTTTTTTTTAAATAAAATATATACCCTGGATTTAAAGAAAAATATATATGTTTAAACATTCACATGAATCGATGTTCAACCTAATAACACGTGTTAAGATTAAAGTTACATGAAATATTCAAATAATTTTTTTCATTCATGTAACATTGTAACGGTTGGATGCTCGTGCTGGGAGTTAAATGCAGACATACTCATGAATTAAGATAAAAAACACAGTTTATTAAAAACTATACGGGCTCAAGGGAAGTGGAGCAAGTCTAATTTTCACAACTGAGAATACTACGAAAAGACTAAACGCATACTCAATCTGATCAATTCTGATTACTCCTCACTATCTCTCGGCTAAGCTGCTAGATAGAAGTTAATTAGACAGCCCGTGGCTGTAGATATCCTTTATTTACCTTGAGATAATCAAATGCAATTACTATTAAATTTCTTTCCACGGCCAACTTCTCTATTCGAATACCGAAACTCCTTCACAACTCACTGGAGGTTCGATGCTACTTTCAATCTGCTAGATACCAGCGGAAAACACACTTCGCTGACTAATATCTCCAGAACACTCGGCTGGCTATCGCCAGTGATTCATTTCGCTATCTAATGTCGCTAGTCACACTCAGTCTTGGCTGGCTGATGCCAGAGACACTCACACACACTCAAACTCAACGCTTTTATATGCTGCAAACTGAGATACTTCAAATTAACATATTACTACTAACCGCGAGCCTAAGTGCAGAATCTGAAAGAGACACACACACTCTAGAACGTTAAAGTAAAAGAGAGGATAGATGTCGCTTTTACGCTTACACATGTTAAATTATTGACGTCACGATCTCAGAAATACTAAAGTGCCTTTATGACAAAGGTCACTCCCTCACAACCCCCCCTCGGATTCCACAGAGAAAAAGGACTGAGCCAAATGCATGTCCAGGACTTTTTCTTGTTATAAATTTCGAGCCGTAATAAAAACAAAGTGATAGGTGAAATTTGGAACCGAAACATCACTTTTAAAATATTACACTTTAACACATCACAACAAAAACCTCAGTTTGCCTCAAATATTCACATACTCAATTCAACCATTCTCTTATCTTAAAAATAGCCTCCGTAAAACTTTCAAAACTAATTATTTCCTCTTTCAAAACAACACACTCCACTGGGAGTGCTAAAATTCCTCAAAACACTAAACTTTCGAAATTTTCCTCAATACTGCAATACAATTGTATCTTTACCAAACTTTCTCCATGAAACTTTTCTAACACTAGAATTTGCACCAAGTCCAAAAAACCCAATGAGCAAAAATTTTCCTCAACAAAGTTCCGAACTCATCTAAAATTAAATTACTACAATAACTCTGCTACTACGTAATGACTACATACCCATTAGCCAATGAACTAACTCCCAAAACTTCTTCAGAATTTAGCTCCATTTTCACAATAATTGGGGCACATACGTACAGCGTCACATAGCTGTGCTTATGCAATAATAAAAAATATCAAATTTACAAAATGACGTCATCATACTCCTCATCTGTATTAACTAAAAGAAAAAATAGCAATATCAATATTTAACACAGGTATACTTCCCTCCAAGAAAAATCACATTAACTTTCAATTTTAATACAATACAATTTCATATTCAAATGCAACTTAAAACTTCGCAACTTGCGGAAACCATTCCCAACTAAAGTACAAACGTAACACATAAACCACGAACGGTAAGCAGAAAGTTAATTCATTAAATGTTAGTATAAGAGATAGAAACGCGTGTCAAGGACTTCTTAACCGCAAAACACGTGCACGCCCGACTCGCGGCGCGTGTAAAAATAACCCAAATTACTATCTGTATCTTTCTGAAAATTAAACATACATTAACATACATTTTATAACACATGAACAATATAACAATATAATAACATTTTAACAATTAACATAACAATTTAACAATAGATCCAGAAATTTTAAAAGCAGTTAAGACCAAAATTTCAAACATACATAAAACTAACAATTTTGCAAACAAATTTTGAACACAATTAAGCACTAAACGTGAGTCCGTCAAAAAATTCCAAAAATGGCCAAAAATACAAAACAGTCTCTCTGCTTTTTATTCCTTCACATTGCTACCACATATATGCACTCTAATAGAAATTTAATAAGGAACATGATCACCCAATCATAGAGATGATTCGCTGCTACACTGTTAAAAATCTGCTGCATTTTGCTGCAACGCCCTCCACCACTTGTATATAATATCTCTATTCCAACCAATGAGAAAGCGCCATTTCACGGCCAAGTAACCGTTTTCTATACAAGCAGGGGAGTGCGTTGCAGCAAAATGCAGCAGATTTTTAACAGTGTAGCTGGCTTCATACTACAGGATGGCTTTCTCCTCTTGTCCCAAAAACCTTGCACGAAGGATCTTTCGTCATCAGAACTGTACGGTGTCGCCACAGTTGACTGTCGTGCCTCCAGCCTGGTCCTGAATGGATGCCGTGGGATAATTGTAGGCGAGCCATGGTGATACCATGGCGAGATTCACACTGCTGATGCCGGTAATCCGAATGTTGTCTCCTCTTTCTAGACGCACCCGAAGTTACTGAAGATCCGAGGCCACGTTTCTTTCCGGATCTATGCTGTCTCTTATTGGGCAAAATTTCCGATTTTAAAGTTCTTTTAACAGTTTCACGAGTGTCCATATGAAATCTTTTTCGAGGATTAATTACTGAAGATGTTGAACTATTAGATAATTTATGTTTTTGAGGTTGCTGCCTAATAAGTGGAGGAACGGGACAGTTTATAATCTTTTGCCTTTTATGGCACACAGAGACTGGTGTATTTGACACTGCTCTCTTATTTTTATTATCATACTTTTCTCTCGGATTTATAGACTTTCTCCTTTCAATAACAGTTTTTGGAGCTGTTTGACCAAATTTTCTTTTTGAATATTGATGAAAAGAATTAGATAAAGAACTGCTGGACTCGGGACACTCATTGGATCGGGAATATTGCGAAACACCGCTCGACACATGAGAACTTTCACTACCATTTTCTATAAACTTATAAACTCTAACCTGATCCAAATTAACTGTCATTCTTTCACCGTTGACATTTACAATCAAATTATTATTCCGAACTTCCAAAACTTCAAACGGACCCACAAACTTCGGACCAAACTTAGCTACTCTCTTTTGACGACTTGAACTTAACGAATGCTTTTCTACTAACACAAAATCTCCAACTTTCATTTCTAACTCCCTCCTATGCATATTATAATACTGAGCTTGCTTTTCTTGCGCTTTTCCCATCTGAACCTAAACCTCCTTAACCTGGCACATAAACTGACTTTCCTCATCTGACACAATAACTAGCCTTTGAAATGGAGTAATGACTTTTCTACCCAAAAACAATTCAGCCGGCGTTTTCCCCGTTGACTCGTGAACTGCTGTAAGAAGTGCGTATGCAAAATGCTGAAGAAACTGGTCCCAATTTGCATGATGAGAACCAACATAAGAAGAAATCATTTGAATTAATGTACGATTTACACGTTCAGCCATATTAGACTGAGGGCGATACGGAACAGTAAAAGAATGATCGATCTCTAACTTTTCACACAAAGACTTAAAAATATTAGATATAAAATCATAACGAAATGGTTTACTAGCAACGAGTGCGTCAAAAACAATATGAATTTCATTAGTTAAACTTGGTTTATCAGAAAAAACCTCTCCAAACTCATTCAAAAACTTCTTAAATTCCTCCTTCTCGATTTCCCTTAAACCCGACTCTCCCAAATCAACTGACACTGAAACAGGCTCTTTCTTACTCACATTCTCATCATTATTCACGGTCAACGACTTTTTAAAGAAATCCATACTAATTCCTCTATCCTTCATATAATCCACACCAACTATACAATGCACTGTTAATCCATCTAACCCACAAAACTCCCAACACGTCTTCACACGTCACACGAACTTCAACTTCCAACTCTACTAAACCTTTATTATCACAAGATACTCCCTGTGCCGACTGAACCACCAGACTTGACCTCTTCAACTTTTTATACGAAAAATATTTCCGATAACAATCAAAAGAAATGAACGACTTATCTGCCTCTGTATCGAAGACACTTTTAAATACAATACCATCTAACACAATTAAAACTTTAGTTAACTCAACCGGATTAATAGTAACTTTATTCAAACTCACAGAAGACTTTTCTAACCTCTGAACATATCTCTTTTGCCTTGATCTGCCTTCAACATTCTCATCCGAAGTTAATCTCCTTACTTGCGAAGAAACATTCTTGTCCCGTACTCCCCTCTCCGATCATAACCACTATTTTGTCTATTTCCATACATATATCTATCCCCACTTCTAAAATTATTACCACCACCACCACAATTCCTATTACCATTACTAGTATTCGACATTTTACGACCAAATCCATCATTTCTATTACGCAAATTATTACTCGGAAATCGCTGTCCCCCTCTCAAAAAATTACGTTCCCCCACATTTCTCAAATTACTATCCGTGACAGGTCTCTGCCAAGGGCTACGCGAATCCCGTTGATCCGAGCTATGCCGAGTCTCATACTTCGATAATATCTGGTGCATTTCTGAAAAATTCTTCGGCGCTCTAATCTGAATATAGTCCTGTATATTCGGATTAAAAAAAGGAAAAACTGTATCCAACAATTCCTCAAATGTGATATCTAAATCCAATTTATTTTTTAGTTCAAGTTTACGTAGATAAAACTTTGATGCTGATTCATAAATATTCTGCTTATTGCAATAGAATTCTTTTATTAAAATACTTTTATCTTTAAGGGGAGGAAATGCCTTTTTTAACTCAATCACAGTCTGTTCAAATCTTTTACCTTCATCATTAATCAGAAATTTTCCTATATTCTCTAACCACAAAAGTGCTTCGCCCTTCAATGAGCATTTAAGCACTACGTATCTGTTTTTCTCAGGTATATTATTGAACAAAATATAATCATCTAGTGTGACTAAAAATTCATTAATGTCACTTTCACCGGTAAAATAAACACGTGGCACAATCTCACAATGTCCGACTTTTCGTTGGGCGCCATTCGTAACGGTTGGATGCTCGTGCTGGGAGTTAAATGCAGACATACTCATGAATTAAGATAAAAAACACAGTTTATTAAAAACTATACGGGCTCAAGGGAAGTGGAGCAAGTCTAATTTTCACAACTGAGAATACAACGAAGAGATTAAACGCATACTCACAGGCTCCGGAAACTAGCTCAATCGGGGCAACTCGGATTACTTCTCACTATCACTCGGCTAAGCTGCTAGATAAAAGTTAATTAGACAGCCCGTGGCTGTAGATATTCTTTATTTACCTTGAGATAATCAAATGCAATTACTATTAAATTTCTTACCACGGCCAACTTCTCTATTCGAATACCGGAACTCCTTCACAACTCACTGGAGGCTCGATGCTACTTTCAATCTGCTAGATACCAGCGGAAAACACACTTCGCTGACTAATATCTCCAGAACACTCGGCTGGCTATCGCCAGTGATTCATTTCGCTATCTAATGTCGCTAGTCACACTCAGTCTTGGCTGGCTAATGCCAGAGACACTCTCACACACACAAACTCCACGCTTTTATATGCTGCAAACTGAGATAATTCAAATTAACATATTACTACTAACCGCGAGCCTAACTGCATAATCCGAAAGAGACACACACACTCTAGAAAGTTAAAGTAAAAGAGAGGATAGATGTCGCTTTTACGCTTACACATGTTAAATTATTGACGTCACGATCACAGAAATACTAAAGTGCCTTTATGACAAAGGTCACTCCCTCACAACATGTTTAAATATAGTTATATGTACATTAAAAATAGTTAAAAATAAGTTTTTCAAAGTTTTGTATGAATTTATGAATATATCCTTAACGATAAATAAAATGTATATATGTATTATGTACACTGTATTTTACAATTATGTATTAATGTAATTTATATAGGCACCAGTATATTTTAAATCAGTGTTTATATATGTCATTATAAAATAACATATTTAAAATACTAAAATGAAAAAAAAAAAAAAAAAAAAAAAAATAAAAAAAAAAAAAAAAAACATGACCAATGAAACTCTCCAAATCATGCTTTAATCATTTTGAATGGTGTTTTTGCAAATAAATCTATTTTTAAGATTAAACAAACTCAGTAACATGTTTGGCGAATAAAATATACGAAAAATTAATTTTCTAATTATCCTAAAAATTAACATTAATTTAGTTATTCTAAAATATTACCAGTCAATCGACGAATTATATACAAATGCTTAAAATTTTAAAAATAATAAACAATTAAAAATAATTAGAAACAGAAATTTAACAGTAGGAATAGCTATTTCCAGCATGATAAGATATAACGGTGATGTAAAATTCTTCAGAAAAACAAATGTTACAACAATGTCTATAAATCTTGAGAATAAATGTATTAGTCTAAATATGCTACGAGAAGTATGAAAATAAAATCATGTAGCATGAATAAATATTATCTTTTTAAAATTACTAAAATTTCACTTTTAAATATAAATTTTGAATATATTTAGTTAAAAAGAAGAGCATGACTGTATACTTAAGAATTGTATGTTTATATTTTCGCTAATAAATTGCATTATATAAACAAATTTCAAAATGGTAACTATATCTTATGACAACAAAAATAGAAACCATTCCAAAACATTAAACAAAACCATGTCGTAACTTAAGATAACATTGCAAAAGATTAGAAGTACAGTTTAAATTTCATGTTAACTTGAGATGTTTACTTCATGTATAAGAGTAATAGGTACTTCGCGAGATAAATATTACTGTTTATTTTAAACACAGCCTATCTTTTCATGCTAAATAACGGGACAGTTACAAATGTAGCGGAGTAAACCTCTATTTAGCTTAACTTGAAGCATAAATTTCTTAAATATACTTTTACCTGGCTGTTCTATTGCAATTTGTGAAAGACATTAACTTTTCGAAAATGACTGGAGTATAATTTTAACATGCACGTTAAGCGTTCCTGTAAATGTTAAAAGTTTTTAAAAATAAACTTTAAAACTTGCGTTACTCAAAAATGTTCTTTGAGAGATATAAGTTTAATTTTAAAATAAAATATATGCTCTGAATTTAAAGAAAAATATCAATGCTTTAAATACCCACATGAATCACCGTTCAAACTAATAACACGTGTTACGATTAAATTTACATGAAATATGCAAATTAATATTTTTTTTCATGCATAGAGCATGTTTAAAAATACTTATACTTTTACAAAGTAAGTTTTGTAAATTTTTGCTATACTTTTCGAGTAAATTATTATTTATAAATAAAATTTAATTTTGTATTATGTAATTTGCATTTTGTAATTATGTATTAATATATTGCAACTATGTTTTTTTTTCAGTATTTCAAATCAACGTTTATACACGGCACTTTAAAATGACGTAATAAACATATTAAAATAATAACAACGTTATATCGTACATATTTCTTGATTAAATTTTTATTGAATTTTATTCTCAATTTATGCAAGTTTTGTAAACCTAAACGTTAATTTTTTTTTTTTTAAATCTAAACTCATAAATTATTTAAGAAAAATATAGACCAGGATATACTGATAAAATATATGAAAAGCAAAATTCATTCACAGATTGCATTAAGTGATCATGTACTATTTAATGATCACAGACAGTTTTAATATATTTTAGTAGCATGGGCATTATGCTTCAATTTAAAATTGCTAAAACTGTTACACACAATTTCCATCTTAGAGATTCCTGAGACATTACATACCCCTAGTTATAAAATCAAGCCACAGAAACTAGAGCAAAAATCTTCTTAGGTTCTGTATGGTGTTTAGCAACCAGGCTGAAGTTCAATTTCATTTTTAAAGTGCGTCAAATGGCATACAACCTGATTATCGAAACATGTTTTTAATTATTTTTCTAATAGATTAATCTTCTTCCGTTTTGCGCTTCTACTTAAAACGACTGCTAGAATGTGCTAAATGTTCTAAATTGCTTTATTCCCTTTTTTACCCCCATAGGGGGCAATTTTTGAAATAGCTGATCACATGTTTGATTATTTTTTTCAGTAGGTTTATTTTCTTTAATTTCACTCTGCTATCTTAAACGATTGCTGAGATATAAGAAGATTTTTCAGAATTTTCGACCCTGTGTTTGCCCCCCTTAGGATGAGTATTTTCAAAAATCCCGACTTTGTGCACGCTTGCATCATAAGAAGCATATTTTCATATTTTTACGTTCAGTGCTGTGCGTTGATTATCAGTCAGTCGGTACAAATTTTTTTGTATGCGTATTGATATAAACGCCATTTATAGTCAGAACAACACACATAGATGTAAGCTGAGAAATTGAAGAAGTCGGAAACATATTTATTATAGCTATCATTATTTAGGAAGTAACAGCAAAGAAAGAGCGGTGGCCGCAGATTTATATTACAGTTTAAAATTGAAAAGCGGAATCAAACGCATGCTTAGATTATGTACTTAAAAGAATGCATTAGAAAATATTTTAAATTAATATATTATTTTACAGTTTTAAGTTTTTAAATTATATATATATATATATATATATATATATATGTATATATATATATATATATATATATATATATATATATATAATTTAAAAACTTAAAACTGTAAAATAATATATTAATTTAAAATATTTTCTAATGCATTCTTTTAAATACATAATCTAAGCATGCGTTTGATTCCGCTTTTCAATTTTAAACTGTAATATAAATCTGCGGCCACCGCTCTTTCTTTGCTGTTACTTCATACATATATATGTATGTATGAATATAAAATATGTAAAGGGGGAATTGTTAGAAATATTTATAGTTGTATGCGAATATATAGTTCGCTCTATTGCATCTCCAGCAAAACCTGACGACATAATTTACGTTCGAAATAATGCGAGACAAAAGTTCAAGTCACACACAAAATAAATAAACAAATAAATAAAATAAAAAATAAAATAAAAAATCAATTGTGTGCCTTAATATTCCAATGACATTAATACAAGATAAACGCTGTTTTTAATGCTGTGTTTTCCAATAAATAATTTTATTTTTATTCAGCTATTTTACTCTAAACAAGAAAAAGATTTCCGAGGCAAAGTAAATTCAAATGGATTTCCAATAATCGACTTTTGGTTCAACTTGTTTACAATGTACTGATGACGTGCGAGAGATTCAAACGTCATCGATAAACATTCGTAAACAGCACTTTGGATGATTTATTGCAGCGTGCAAGATATTTTTCTTTCATTAAATTATTGTTAAACATTATCGATTAAACGTCGTATTATATTCAACGAGACTTCATTAATAAGCTTTCTCCTCCGCTCAGATTTATCTTTATTAATGCAACTTATATAAGCGTGGTCATAAAAAAATTGCCAATATATTGCAGCAACCGGTCTGTTTAACCGATCGAGTTGAGATTTCAGATATAGCTATTCAGAGGTATCAGCTCGAGATTCTCTGAACGGCAACAAAATAGTGCTCACGGTTACGGTTATAGTTACAGAAACTCGAAATTTTCCAATAACAACACCCATTTTTTATCGCAAAATCCACAGCGCATGCTAAAACACTAAAGCGTGTTGCATCCGTGTGTGTATCACACGGTTCCAACGCTGTGTTCATAAACGGACATGTTATGCTCGCACAAAAACAGCTCTTTGAACGTCCTCCTAAAAGCATGACAAGAGAGCGGGAAGAAAATTTCAATAAGGCAGAGACAAAATACCAATCACGGAACACCGTTTGCGCGATAATCAGCGTAGAAAATGGATAAAAAGTGGGGTGGAAATGTTAATGTTTCAGTTGGGAGCTCGCAGATGCCGTCAAAACGACTTAATTCACGATGTATTGGTTAAACTTTATTATCAAAAGGGTGAATGCTGCGAAAATCTGGCGTGTTTATCACCGAAGCCATCGCCAAATACATGGCAGCATACAAGCTCTTCGTGATTTAGTCATGAAATTCGAAGAAACTGGCTGCACTTGTGATAGACCGCGACCCGGACGACCGACTGTTCTTGAGAATCCTGTTAGGGAAGTGTATCACATCGTGATCACAGGACAAATGCAAACTTTAAGAGGTGCATCTCGTGTATTTGACATACCAAAATCAATGATTTTAAAAATACTGCGCTCTGTAATACTCAAGCTTCCTTACCGGTACGAACACAACCCAGATATTGGAAGTGAGATACCATCAATAACTTATAGACTTTAATAATGAATTTCTTATCCAATATGATGAAGATAACGACTGACCTCTTCGCATATTATGGACGAACGAGGCACATTTAACGTTAACTGGTAACATCAACGTCAACACCAAAAATTGTGTGCCCTGGGCAGACACGAATACGAACGATGTGGCACCAGTACCTTTACACGACGTCAAATTTACTGTGGCATTGCAGGCACAATTATTCTCGGGCCATACTTCTTTGAAGAAGTGACATCAACGGGGATTTGTAACTTGTTCTGTAACAGGCTTCCGCTATGTGGCAATGCTGCAAAATTACGTCATACCAGAATTGTTGATTCGAAATGCATTTAATGACTTCGTTTGGTTGCAAGATGGTGTACCACCACATATAGCGATGTCTGTTCGCAGAGTCTGGAAAAGCATATTGGCGACTGTATCATCTCATGCCATTTTTAATTTCAGTGGCCTCCGCGATCCCCCGACCTCATTCCTATGGACTTCTGGTTCTGGGGATATGTAAAATCTAGAGTGTACTTGTGCAATCCACAAGTTTTTTAAAGATTTTATCAAAGGTGGGATTCCAAACATCCCTCATGCGATGTAAAATTCAGCTGTATGGGCTACAGTCGCCAACATGCAGTGTGCAATTGCCTGTGACGGCACCCATTTGGAAAATGTGTAATCAAAATAAAAGTTTGCTTTTCTCCGATCTGTGTTGTAATCAATGCACTGACTCTGTGTCATATAAAAAAAAAATTCCGTGCGCCCCAATCGTATTTTTTATGAGGGGGGAGATTCGCAGTGCTGTTTTTTGAGAGTGCATAACTCGTCCGTTTCTTCTGATACACATACAGTTCCAACGCTCTTTAAGGTTTTACCATGCGCTGAGCCTTTAGCAATGAAAACAAATGGCGGTCTCTATTGGAAAATTTCGAGTTTCTATAACTATAATCGTGACCGTGAGCCTCATTTTGTTGCCGTTCACAGAATCTCGAGCTCATACCTCTGAATAACTACATCTGTAGTCTCACTTCGATCGGTTGAAAAGATTGACCGCTAGAGCTCCATATGTCGGCAAAGTTTTTTTATGACCCCCTGTATTTCCATAATAATATCCCAGTCAGTTTTAATATATTTTTTTTTAATTCAAAACTTTTACAATATGTTTACTGAAACATAAAATACATAATTAATGCAATAAATAAAAAATATATGTACTAAAACATTCTTGTTTACACTTAAGAATATCTGCAGATCTTAAGGTCAATTAAAAAAGATCTGTATGCTTTCTTAACTTTTTTTATACACTGAACAAAAAAAAAATGTAGAAATGAATATTTGCGTAATATTCATTTCCATAATATTATTTCACTGAGTTTTTATAAATATTTTTTATTGCAAACTTTTATAATATGTTTCCTGAATCATACATACATATTTAATGCAATAAATTATATGTATACACTACTGGCCATTAAAATTGCTACACCAGGAAGAAATGCAGAAAACAAAATGATATTTATGGAGAAATATATAATGATAAAAATAATAAGTGATTAAATTTTCAAGAAATTTGGGTTCATAGATCCTGAGAAATCAGTACCCAGAATAACCAGCTCGGGCAGTAATAACAGCACTTACACGCCTGGTCATTGAGTTAAACAGAGATTGGATTGCTTGTACAGGTACAGATGCGCATGCAGCTTCAACACGATGCCACAGTTCATCAACCGTAGTGACTGGCGTATGGTTACGGGCAAGTCGCTCGGCAACCATTAAACAGACGTTTTCAATTGGTGAGAGATCTGGGGAACGTGCTAGCCGGGGCAACAGCTGAATATTTTAACAACAATGTTTAACAACAATTATTTTATAACAACATGTGTGGTTGCATCTATGAATCATCCATGAAAAAGCAAAATAATACAAATTTGGAGCTACCAACACACATAAAACCAAACTAAAATGAAGGAAAACATTAAAAATTAATAGCAAAACTTTGAATTTAATACAGGAAATAGTTATTATACCATTAAACAATAAATATAAGCCATAAGTTATATATTGTATCATTATATGATCTTATTAGATCATAATACTGCAACTCATAATGGAATATACTTGAAATATTTATCAGAAAATTACAAAGAAGAAATCTTAATGATAATATTACAATAATCTGATGCAGAACACATGAATTATCTTAGAGCAAAATTTAACTACCTTTGTTATATATCCAGAATTCATATATATAAGATACAATCAATAAAAAAGTAGTTCAAAATGATTATTTTATTCTAAACGAAAAGGTATCAAAATGTACAATCTGAAAATGGACATTCAAAACGGACATTTATTCATAATTACTTGCGCATAATAATTTGAATATATATATTTATTTCGATAAATACTAAATATCTAGATAATATAATGTATAAACTCCGTAAATAGAACTGTTTTTTTAGACTTGGATATGTGCAAGGTAAAATAGCTTTTTTTAATAACAAATCATGTTTTAGCACAATTGCACATGCTTTTAAGATAATAAATCTGCTCTTTTTGAAGTACAGCAAACGTTATCTGGTTAGTTATTTATTGCTATATCTGCATGACCTGTCAAGTTTGATTAATTTGGTTGTTTAAAAGCTATTTCACTTTTGTAAATGCGGCAAGATATAACCGACATTTGGTAAATTTCAATTTACATCAGGAAACCCATTGGGAAATTTGAAAACTTCAGTTCAAATGTACGTATATTTTCTTATCATATTTCTATTTTGGGTGATTTATTTTTCAGCGTGGAGCATTTTTTACCCTTTTTTATATTTTAAAATAACAAGCTATATGTTTAAAAAATAAGTAAATTTTTAGTTAACTATATTAAATCTCGTAATTATTTATAACACTGTTTTTCTGCACAAATGTTATGGAATGCATATTTCTTTTAAGTGAAATAGTGATATTTTAACCTATAAATATATTTATTTGACATATCTTAAGTAAAGTTAACCAATAATAAACGAACTAATAAATAAGCATTGTAAACAAGCTTTTCTTGCTTTATTCGAAGATTGTATGAATTTATATTTTATAGAGCCATTTTTTAGTAAAAATGTTATACATATAAGGCAATTCCACAATTGACATTTCTTCTACTACATTTAATAGTATACATTTTCAGCAATCCAATTTAAATGTTCTGCAGAAAATCTGTGTATTAAATTTTATATTTATTAAAATGTGTTTACTGTTTTTATGCAGTGTAATTCAGCATTGAATAGACAAATAATTTAGTTGTAATTCTAGCATATTGCTTTCTTCTTCGGAATAATTAATATTCTTAATATTTTGCCACTCTGGACCTGTTTAGAATCGCAATGTTTATAAGAAATGGTCAGAAAGTTGGAAAATATTACACAAATCATATACTCATGCTCAAATTTAAGAGAAATTGTATAGATCGTCGAATTTTATGAAAAGTACTGAACTAAAATTAAAATTAATGCGACCCTTTTTATAGTTTTTTAGATGCAACTTTTTAGATTTTAATACTTAAGGATGCACGTGAAAATGTGCGGATTGAATAAGAGAAACGGGTTTAATAGGCAAGCGTAGAAGTTTTTTCATGCTGTTCGCTCACAAATTTTGTCGAATATCTTAGTATTACTTTGCATTACTCTAGAAAATGAAAATTAAACGACTACAATTGTGACCAACATTTGTATGGTGAAATGAAGTGGCAGTGTTAATGGTTTGAATGGAACAAAATAGTTTTAAACCATTATTATATAATGACATACGTCGTTTCTTTGTGTATGTATATTTTTGTTGCATTCATATTTTTATAGTAATTGATGAATAGGCTGGACCACGAACAACTTTTGTTTAATCCAAAATTTCAAGTTGATAAAAAGTTGTTACTAGAATTACATATTTACCCCCAAAAATATGGTAAAAAGTTAATTAAATCCAATTGATTTTTTAAATCATCAGATTTTAAATCATTAGATTTTTTTTGGTTATTTATATCTCATTGTCGCGTGTCATTTGTATTGTCCGAGAAATATTTTGAAATTTTTTATTTATATTATGACTATGGAACTTATTTGACGGTTCCAAAACATGTCAATGTATTTTATTTTTACTATAACACCTTTCTTAAGAAAAATTAAAATTGTTATTAAAATACCCCCCAAAATATTTATAAAATTGAAAAATATTTAGGTCTTCCGAATTGAGGATGAATTTTAAACTTTTAGGCATAAAATGTAGTTTTTTTCATATTTTTTAAATATATGAATATAAAATAATTGTTTTTTAAAAAGTACAAAGCATGAAATTTACATACATTAAAAAAAGAGACATTAAAAAAATTAAAAGACATTTAAAAAAATTTCGTTTCTGTCATTAATTTTATAATTCTCCCGGAATCTAATTAAATATCTCATTATTTTAACAAATAGCCAAGATTTTCAATATATTCTGTTGACTGTTTTAAATTTTTTGTAATATCTTTACTCTACAAACCTCCAGATACCTTGCAAATAAAATGCATATAGGTTTTTAATTTGTCTATGAGTTTAATTTGTTTTGGCTCATGACATTAGAAACATTTTTTTAAATATGAACGCACACAAATAAAATAAAACTTTAAAAATTTAATATTTAAATGAAAAAGGTTAAAAATACATTAGTTAAACACTGAATTTGAAAAACATTATTCAAACGCTTGATTTTTCCGTCTGTTTATCTTGAGGGTTTTAGGCAGTGCTATAGAAGTGTAAGCAGCTTTTTTAACTCGCAACCAAAGTTTTTGTTTAGGGCGCTTGAAATGTATAATTTATATTGCAGTAAAATGCGAATATGCTTATTAAACAATAATATTAAATTAGGTTTATTACTATTACGATAAAAAAATGCTGAATTAATGCTATAGAGGAAATTTTTGCTTGTTCTTTATTCTTGAACTGCTGTAGTTGCAGATATGAATTGACACTTCATTTCAAACGTTGGAATTTATTTTCCGTCTAGCAATCTTTACCTACTTAAGCCATCTCGACCTTTTTGTGCTCAGACAAAAGTGTTTAGACACTGATATAAATTCCTTTAGAATTATTTAAATTGCCTGTGTGTATGAATATTTTTTTAATTTATTTCTATCACTAGATCTAGAATCGACAATCAACTCAATATATTGTTTGCTCTAGTTAGTTATAAGAGGTGGTACAGTTACTATAGTAGATTGCCAATGAATATGATCGATTAGTCTTCACCCACATAATTAACTTGTGTGTTTTAAAACTCTATTTTCATCGAATTCGGTTTGTCAAGCTTTTTCTATTTTTTTGCTGCCAGAAACCTCATAAGTTTTCGAGAATCAAACAACATTAACAGATGGGAATAATCTGGTTGTATCATAAGGAATTTCTCTGTAAATCTGAATAAAAAAACAATTGCTTTATATTCTTATATTTAAAAAAAATATGAAAAACGTACATTTTATGCCAAAAATTTTTAACTTCATCCTCATCCCGAGAGACCTAAATATTTTTCAATTTCAAAAATATTTTTGGAAATAAGTATTTGATCATAGTAACAACTTTTTATCAACTTGAAATTTTGAATTTCAACAAAATGTTTTCCGTGATACTCTTTATTGATGAATTTAACGTTGATTTATAAAATTGTTTTAGTACGAGAAATTTTATATGAAATAAAAGTTCCGTACATCTAGGTGTGCAATAATATCTTTCAATTAACTATTTGTTTTTAACGATTATTTACATCTGTCCTAATGCGGGTTTATGACCACATAGATTAAACAACACTTTTAATTCGGTATTTAAAACAAACTTTAAACTGTCGATTTGTATATGTATAATTTTTCATATTGTTTATTTAGATCACTTTGAACAAGGACTCTTATTTAAGCAGTCTGAAAGCGCTTTAAAATATTTAGTGATCTATACTCTATGAAATTTTGCCTTCCATTTTTGCTTCTTTAACAGAGTGAAATCTGTAAGTAAATTTTAGTGTTTTGATTTATAAGCTATGTACCTGAAATAATTAAAATAAAACATTGTTTTTTCCCCCTAGTATGTTCTAAGCTTAAAATAAAAGCACACAAAGATATTAATGACTCTCCATAAGAAAATAAAAAAGCACGAAACAAAGATATTAGCGTTAAATTAAATCTAAAAATGTTTTTTTTAATGGTTGTATTGCACTATATATGTTTATCTTTAATAATGTATTAAGAACATTGTGATTTTTTAAAATCGCAAGTTATTTTTTAAATCATACATTTGAAAAATAAGTTATCGAAAAAAATACATAAAAATTTAATATGATGTAGTAGAAAAAAATAAATAAAATAATAAACAAAAACACCTCACAGTAATTTTTTAACGCGTTATTTAAATGTAAACATCAAATAAAAATATGTTTGATACTTTTTCGCTACAGAAACGTAATTCGAGTATTTAGGGAAACAAATTAAAATATCTCTATTCCCAAAATGTTTCTACTTTATATAAATTATTATCCTTTAATGAAAGAAACAACAACAATGGGAAATGGAATAAAAAGCGAAAAAGCATACCTGACATGTAAATTTATTATATTTAACGTAATTTAGTGTTTTAGGAACATTACTTACTTTGCTTTTTCCCCCTTAGATACATATATTATTTTGTTGCCACATATTTATTATGCTATTTTTCACATCTTAATGTAGCAACTAAACAATTTTGTATGGTAGATAAACGTATAAAAATAATTTTAAACCATCTACACTGTAAAAAAAGGTCGATTTACTGAAAAAACTTTAGTGATCCTTGTAATTACTAAAAAATTTTTAGTAATCTTAATCGGTTACAAAAATATCTGTAAGAATTACTAGAAAAAAGTTAGCAACGAAAAGAGTTAATACTTTTATATTTTTAATAGCTCTTACTAAAACACAGTTTGTGTGGCCTTGATAGCATAGTGGTTATAGTAACGGACTCCAGGCTAAAAGGTCCCGGGTTCCAAACTTGCCACCGCCAAATACGACCCGAAGGTATGCAGTGCCTCGTTCATAAAGGGATTATGAAAATCTTGTCGGAGCAAGAAGGAACGTTTGGTGCTGCCATCTATTGCGGTTTTGCCGAAAATCTTCCGCTTCAGAAATTTGGATACAGCTCGATGGAAGCTCCTGCCCTTCGCGCGCACGTAATGGTCATTAAAAATAATTTAGGAGCTATTACTAAAATTTGCTTTGTGACTCATACTAAAAATTTTTAAGTTAGTTACACAAAAAATTCTTTTGTTCAGCTTACAAAAGAAATGCTTGTTTCACTTGCAAAAAAAAAGTTTGTAATGGTTACTAAAAAATTCTGTGGAATACAAATTTACTAAGAAATTTTTAGTAACCTCTTGAATTTTTTTTTACAGTGTACGAGTTTGAGACTTGTCTGGAAAAAAAAGAAATTAATTGTTAATATGTCATTTATGAATATCATTAAAAAAAGATATTGTAATAAAGTTCATGTTAAACTACCGCGCACTTCTCTTTAACCTAATCTAATGTAGCGTAATTCCATTGTGTAGAGAATAACGCAGCATATATCAATGCAAAATAGCGCATAGCTCTGAAAAAAGAAATACAAACGCTTTTGACATACAATATGCGTAGAATCAGATGTAATAAGCGCTAGATTAATTGTAGTATTTAAAAAAAGAATTTCTGTAATATAAGAGTGTTCAGTCACTTCTGTACAGTTAGACTAAATATTTCAATAATATTAAAATCAGCATGTGCGAGTGTTTCTTAGGTTCTCTGATCACTATTTTTTTTTCTTCACATTCAACAATTTTTGGCTTCTAGTATTTTAGAACGGAAAAATGTGACTTATTTTGTTGGTGATATCGCATTAATTGAACAAGGCCTTTTAAATTATTTGAAGATAACGGTGGTCCACAAACATTCCAGTTCAAAGCTATATGTCCAAAACTACGATAACTCCATGAAAATCGCCGGCAATGTTTCTGTAAAAACATCCATGCTTCGTACAAATATACATGCAATGAAAATTAATGTATTTTTTATAGTAAACAACACACTTCACGAATCGTAGGCAAGGCTGTCTTTCTTCCTGGATAATATTTTAAATCACCAGAATATTTAATAAAAATTTTAATTTTCTTCAATATGAAAAAAAAATAAAATAAAATCCGTGTCAGAATTACTAATATTCAGTGAAGACAAATTTGGTGGGTTTTGAAATTTTGCTCTTACGGCCTTTTTTTTAAATCCTAATTTAATCAAAAATGGCAAATTCTCCTATATGTGTGTGAGATGCGTGATGTGAAATACGTATTATTTGCATTCAGATTCGATTTTAGATTATTGGATAGTACAGTTATCGTCTTGATCTTATAGATAATCGATTTGATTTTTATTCTTCAAATATTAAACATTTGCACGTTGCCCTTAGTATTTAATTTAATTTGTAAAACAGCATACTGTTTTTATGCATTTCGATACCACCGCTAAAAAACTAATTACACAAGTAGAAATATAGCACAACAATTTAACACTTCTTCTCAAACTTTAAACAAAAATAAATAATGAAAAAGAATCGGCTATTATTTTTTTTTCCATGATGTATTTTATTTTATATTTACTTAATATGTATATATACTTAATTTATGTATACCAAATATCTAATTATTAACCATTTGAAAAATGGTTGTTGTTTTCGGGAGAATGGACCCGATGATGTTACCACTTTTGAATGATGTTACCACTTTTGAATTTAAATTAAATTCTTTATTTTTAGAAGAATTTTTATTTGAATTTAAATTAAATTCTTTACTTTTAGAAGAATTTTTATTTGAATAGTAAATTAAAATGGTTAAAATCATTGTAATAAAGGAGAAAACTAACAAATTTAAAAATGGGTAGACGGAAATTAACAGATACGGAAAAAGCCGAAGCCAAAGAAATGAATGAACGTGAATATCGCATTCAATGATATTAAACACAGTCAACATGTATAAGTTGCTTATTAGTTTGGCGATTCGTATCATTTGGCGAAATTGGTCGACGGGATAACTGAGTAATACTGTATTTGGTTTGGCGCAAAAACGTCTTTCAATGCAGAAAATGATAAAATCAAAAGATTATTGAGCCGCTGAAAACCAATTACGTGTTGAAAGGCGATCACGAAAAAGGAAGCAATTTAATGCCGAACCGATTAATTGTAAAACATCATGTCGCCAGGGCGACCAATCCACTAGCCATGGCGTTTTACTATCGGTCGGTTCTAACCAGGAAAATTTGAGTGCCAATAGTGATTCTAACAAGCCGGAAAATGTTATAGCTATTACTCTTGATTTTCCACCACCTAAAAAGAAAACTAAAAAGCAATCGGCTTGGGAAAAACTGGGAAAAAACTTTTTTGATTCGATGTCTGATGGACCCATTCACAGATGCATGTGCTGCGATCGATTTTGGTTTAAAACCTCCATCACCAAAATTCTGCTCTGTAAAATCAAACAATATATGCCAAAGTCTTACAAGTATAACAGTATATGCCAAAGCTGTATTTTAATAATGATTACTTTTGCACCAACAATGTTAAATAGTTTGAAATGTTTCTTTCGTCGCCAACTTTTATGCTTGGCGACAATAGAGTGATATAACTTAAACGAACCGTACCTTCAAATTGCAGCATGTATAAAGTCATTTATAGCAGTGGCACGGATAATACACAATAAAACAACTGGTATTTAGCTTAAAATGATAGATGAATGTATCGAGTGAAACATTTTTCAAATGGTTGGGGTAATTTCTTAAATTACAATTATTTTTTTTTATGTATATTTTTTTAATTTCTTACATATGTACTACGTGACCATTTATCAGTTTGAGATTTGAGTTGAAAAATAAATAACTAATGATATTGTCAATTAGTAATATCGATTAAAAAGAGATTTTATAATAAAATTCATTTTAAACTACCATACGTTTCTCTTTAACCTATTCTTATGTAGTATAATTCCAAATTGTGGAGGATACGACACAATGATACCAATTAAAAATATCTCATTGCTATGTAAAATAAAGACAAACGCTTTTGAGATATGAAATGCGTACATTAGAATAATTTGTTATGAATAACAAATTATTCCGATGTTCATTTTGATATGCATTTATGATAATGAAATGGTTCTTATCTTAAAGCACCAAACGTTATCTATTTTCCTGTCGATTCTCCTATCTGCATGCCAATGTCACATTGATTAATTCAGTTGTTTTCGAGCTATTATAAGAATATAAATGAGACACAATGTTAACATTGTTTGCTTTATTTCATCGTATCACGGAACTAATCTGAAAATTTACAAATTGTATCATATTTGTTTTGCATCATATTTCTATTTTATGAGCAATACTTTGAAATAACATTTAATATTATATGCAAATTGTTCAGATAGTTAAAATTAAAATAGTAGATTTTTTAAAAAGTCAGAATGCAATACTTTTTAAAGTAACATATTTTTGTAGACATATTTTTGTTTAAGCAAATAATAAACATACCATTATAAATAAAATAAGCTGTGTGTATGTATACGATGAAATTCCTAAGGACCAATTCAATTCAATTGAATATTCTGCAAATATGTATTTAAAAATGTATTTAGTGGATCATGATAAATAACTTTGGAACTTGAGATACAAATTTTTAAGATCGTATTTGGATTTTCCGGTAAATTATACATTGAAACACCAAACGAAAAAACTTTCAAAGAAGCAATTTAAAAACTACGCAGATCTAAAATGTTGAACTTCAAATGTTATATAATTTAATGACTGGCAAACAAACTCCGAAACCAGTTATTCCAGAACATATCTTAAAACTATTTGACGGAATTAGCTAAAAAATTGGTTTTAAAATGTGGTTATCATCTTTGAATGTATATAATTTAATCTATTATGTATGCTGTGACAATATTGTATGATATAGTTCAAAGTTTAATTAGTTAAATATATATATATATATATATATATATATATATATATATATATATATATATATATATATATATATATATATATATATATATATATATATATACATATATTATGAAAAATTTAAAAATTATACTATAGGTTTAAAGGCTGCATAAATTACACTGCAAAATGGGATGTTTTCAGAGCACAACTGATAAATATTTGACGGAATTAGCTAAAAAATTGGATTTAAAATTATTATTATCATCTTCGAATACATATTATTTTTATCTGCTAAGTTATAAGATTACTACAAATTATTTTGCATTATGGCCCACAAAGTGAATACAAAAAGTATTTATTTTATAAACATTTCAAAAATCATCTTGGCTATATCATTGTTCTATATGTGTATACACATCGATATTAGTTATTAAATAAATAAAATTATTATAAAATAATATACGTAGGAAAATGGTTTGGTGCGATGTGTTTAAGTCATAGGTAGTGTACTGCATATAAGTTGACTCTGTTTCCAGTGTATCTCTTAATAATGCGAACAATTTATTTTTCCATTTGTTATGAATATTTGATTAATATGAAAAAGGGTCTTTAAAGAGTGCTACTCTGCATCTTATGGACGCAATGTTTTCATAAACTTACGGAGAAAAACCTTGTTTTAGATACATATTTTTAAAGAATCTTTAAAGCAGTTATGGTCATTGTTTCTTATAACGATAAATGTTTTAATATTGAATATAAATGAAACTTTTAACTGCCAAAAACTTAAAAAATGTTAGTTCCTTTTTGTACTTTCACTAGTTATAATAAAATATGATCCAGTAAATTTTCGAGAGTGCCCCAAGACTGGGAAATGATATAGTGAATTAATTATTTGTGAAAAGTTAAAAGATATATAATGAAACATATTATAATATTGAAAATTATAGTAATTTAACTCAAAAATTAAAGTGAGATATTTAAAGTTATGATACACAATGTACTTACGACAATGTTTATACGATCGTATTTCATATTTTGCTTGACTTACTTACTGTATTTTTTTGTATTAATCTATTGTCAATAACTTGTTCTACAAATTAAAATTAATAATATATATATATATATATATATATATATATTACTATATTAAATTAAAGAAAGCTTAAATTACGTTATTATGGTGTTCGTATTCATCAAAGAATTTGGGTGTTTTAGTTCCAAAAACTTTGTAATGTACTGGTCGCTAAATATGAAACATTTTTTGTCATATGTCTTCTTTTTGTGACCACCAGTCACGTCTAAACATCATATGGCTCCATCTGTACTGAAAAAAGCGTACTTGTTACACTGGATGTTCAATTGCCTGGAATCTAGGGAATACAGAAAATGACTACATTCTTCTATTGTTCATTAAGTAAGGGAAATATATATGTTTAAGAAAATTCTGATAAATTGCGTTGAAAGTCCTAGTACTGTTCGAAAACTGAATTTCGAGTTTTTACTCATCTTTAAACAAAGGTATGTTTAATAAATTCTAAAGTATTATTCATCCAACCCCTTGCGGGGCGGTGGTTTCATAGATATACCACTTAATTTTAATTCCCAAACGCCACACTGGTACCTGAATTTTGTTTAAAACATTTACGGTTTATTGAATGTATGAAATATAGCGTTTTCTTATTTAAAAATAAAGTTGTTTTCAAATTCCGGTGTCAGTCATTAATTTCATCACTTAAGCAATGAATTTTCCCTGCGCCGCAAAGGGTTAAAAGACTTACTTTAAAGTAGTTTACATATAATTCATACATTTATTTATTTTAGTAATAAACATACCATTACCGTTGAACGATTAATTTATTCTTAGAAAATTTTATCTAACAAAAATATATGCATAACGTAGATTTAATCAAAATTAACGCATTGTAAAATATAAAAACGACGAGTTTGGTCATTAAGAGTTAATTATATTATAGTTTTACGGTAAATAAGCTCCGTAGTAATACGTTGCTGGAATTCACATGTACATACTACTATTAATTTATTTTGCAAGGCTTAAAGATATTAAAATTATTTTTTTTAAACCACAACATATAGATAATAAAGTTGAAATCACATTATATACGCAAACGAAAGTTTTATCTTTACAAATATTCTACTGAAAATATAATGTTTCTCACATTACTTAGATTTTAAAACATGCATAAAAGTTAGATATGATCTCACCTAGCTAATAATATCTTATAAAATCTAAGATGTTTCCTAACATATGTTAAAACTTTCCTCTTCCAATTGCTGTAATCCATTTTTTATTTCATAAACCGTTTCAAAGTCCCTTTACAATAGATTCATTTTTGAACGAGGATTTCGAAAATGCTTTACTAAAACAGAAATGCCATGAAGTTTATTGTTATGGAAACAAAAACTGTGTAATTAAGGAAACGTTTTCTCCATTGTTATATTTTATGTGGCAAACATGTCAAGCGTATGAAATACATAGAAAATCATTTATTTATTAGCGAGATTGAGTTACTGTACTTTCGTTCTTTACGATAACTTAACAACAGTTATAATATTTTAGTGAAATTTACTAATATTCATGATTTTCTAAGTTAAAATAATTGCTAATCAAAGATCCATCCCTCTTAAATTTTGAAAGGAATTTCGTTGCTTCTGCGCCAATATAAATATAAATAATAAATGTATGTAGAGTCATTTTATTTCTTACAACATCGTTGAAAAATGATTACAACTTCGGAATATCTACCCGTTAATCTAATTGTATCTTTCTTTGTTTGCATGTCTATGTGTTTGTTCTTGTGTGTGCTGTATGTTTTATAACTGAAAACATTTCAATTTAATTTGTCATATACATAAAAAGTATCTATCGTATACTGATCATGTGACATTTCAGAAGTCATTATTTATGGACAGTAAATAATGAAAAAGTACTAAAAAAATATTTTGCTTTTTATAACTGTATTAAACTTTACATCCACATGAAGTTCAATAAATCTACATATCATATACACGGTTAATATAAAATAAAGCAAAAATAAATAATTCTAAAAACACAGGAAGTTCAATTCTGAAATTGGGTGTTCAACTGTGTTATGCATATTTTAATTGTTTATATTATTGCCCTAAATGCAAAATAAGTTACGTTTAGTATTTCAATAATTATCAAAGAAAATATAATTGAACAGATTTTGTTTATGTTGTCTATGATTCATACTACTTGAAAATTACTGCCAGATTAAAAACAAATAACTTATTGCTCATAATTTCAATCTATTGTCGTAAATATATATCAAAGCATTTATAAAAATGAATTTTTAATTATTTTTGAATGTCAGTATTTTCTTTTATTTAGTATAACCGAGAGTAGTTATTTTGATGTAAACTTCAAAATTTTACTTTAAAATTCAGCTTTATCATGTTTTTACAACAGCGCAGATATTATAAAACTGTACATTGAAAACCAAATCTTCGTAACTTATGAGTGCTCAAAATAAATATTAATAATACATGTATATATGTGTGTGTGACAAGAAGAGAAGTACGCTTGAAATTCGTATTCGAAAAATATAAAATAATCTTAAAATAGAAAAAAAAAAGAGCGAAAGGATATTTTTTTCGTTTCAAATTCTATTCACCCGTTCCTTCAATAATCGAGATACAGTACTTCTTAAATTCTATTATAATCTAATTGATGAATTATTATAGCATTTTTATTTGTTATATTTCAAATAAAAATGTGGAAATTAGAATTAAATGTGTTATTTCATTTTTTATATTTAAAGCTAATAAAACCGCTTTATTACAGATAAACTTTTATACACTTTTTAAAAATATACATATAATTTTGAAGATTTAATTCTATATTTAAAATTGTAACTATTGATATTAATAAATTATTGATATTAATGAAAATATAATGTTTCTCACATAATGAGATATTAAAATCAGTTACTAGAATTAATCAGTGCGGGGCGGTGGTTTCATAGATATACCACTTAATTTTCATTCCCAAACGCCACATTGGTACCTGAATTTTGTTTAAAACATTTCGGTTTATTGAATGCATGAAATATAGCGTTTTCTTATTTAAAAATATAGTTGTTTTCAAATTCCGGTGTCAGTCATTAATTACATCACTTAAGCAATGAATTTTCCCTGCGCCGCAAAGGGTTAAAAGACTTACTTTAAAGTAGTTTACATATAATTCATACATTTATTTATTTTAGTAATAAACATACCATTACCGTTGAATGATTAATTTATTCTTAGAAAATTTTATCTAACAAAAATATATGCATAACGTAGATTTAATCAAAATTAACCCATTGTAAAATATAAAAACGACGTGTTTTGTCATTAAGAGTTAATTATATTATAGTTTTACGGTAAATAAGCTCCGTAGTAATACGTTGCTGAAATTCACATGTACATACTACTCTTAATTTATTTTTCAAGGCTTAAAGATATTAAAATTATTTTTTTTAAACCACAACTTAATAGATAATAAAGTTGAAATCACATTATATACGCAAACGAAAGTTTTATCTTTACAAATATTCTACTGAAAATATAATGTTTCTCACATAATGAGATATTAAAATCAGTTACTAGAATTTTTAATTATTTTTGAATGTCAGTATTTTCTTTTATTTAGTATAACCGAGAGTAGTTATTTTGATGTAAACTTCAAAATTTTACTTTAAAATTCAGCTTTATCATGTTTTTACAACAGCGCAGATATTATAAAACTGTACATTGAAAACCAAATCTTCGTAACTTATGAGTGCTCAAAATAAATATTAATAATACATGTATATATGTGTGTGTGACAAGAAGAGAAGTACGCTTGAAATTCGTATTCGAAAAATATAAAATAATCTTAAAATAGAAAAAAAAAAAAGAGCGAAAGGATATTTTTTTCGTTTCAAATTCTATTCACCCGTTCCTTCAATAATCGAGATACAGTACTTCTTAAATTCTATTATAATCTAATTGATGAATTATTATAGCATTTTTATTTGTTATATTTCAAATAAAAATGTGGAAATTAGAATTAAATGTGTTATTTCATTTTTTATATTTAAAGCTAATAAAACCGCTTTATTACAGATAAACTTTTATACACTTTTTAAAAATATACATATAATTTTGAAGATTTAATTCTATATTTAAAATTGTAACTATTGATATTAATAAATTTCAGATATTAAGCACAAAAGTACACATGATTATATGGTGTTTAAAAAAAGTAATAAAAATGGATGGTTTTATTCAATAAGTATTTTAGAATTTTAAAATTAAAATCAGTTACTGGAGATTAATTATTCATGACAAACCCAGTTTAAAATGATAGATTTATTTCTTATTCAACATTTTTAACTAGTCAAAATTTATGAAGCAATATTTCAACGACTAAATTACAATAAAATCCATATGGTCCAAAATATTTTCGTTTCTTTTAAAATTATCTGTGCTATTGTCAGCAAACTATGAATATTGTTGATAATATGTACGAAATGGAAATGAGATATGAATGCATTATTATTTTAACAAAGCTTTAATTCATTATCAGTTTTTCATAGGAAATAGTTTGACGTAACAGATTATTTTATTTCAGGCTGATAAATACTCTCATTAACATATTATTAATAGAATATATTTGTTGGAATAGAAAGAAGGATTGCATTATTTTACAGTTTAAGGCCGTGTCATATATTTTTATAGCTGTATGAAATATGAATATTCTTGAAATTCGCAATTATTTACTTTTTGTATTTATTAATAATAATAAAAAAATATTTATGGTTAATAATAAATAAAAAAAGACATGTAAAATTTAAAATACATTTTGTATAGGGGCATGTAACACATAGTATCTTATAAATTTTTCTTAGTGATTTGATTAATTTAAATTAATTAATGAATTATTTTTTGATTTTTTTAAAATTATATATTATTTGCCATTGATATCTCAATTCAAAGTAATGAGAAGAATATAACAAATCATGATAATAAACATTACATTTGTTTTCTATTCACATCGCTTAGAATCCTGACAAAACTAGTTGTACGTGTCAATCCAAAAACTTTCTTTTATCTGATAAATTTTAATACTTCCTGAATAATTCAGCATATTACCGCTACTGGTATCTTGATTTAGACCAAAATCTAAGCAGCATAAATTAATCTCAACATCTTACTGGATCTGACTGTTTATTACTTTTTGAAATATAGTTAATACAGAAATTTGAAAAAAAAATCTTCAGAACAGCACAATCTGTTAGGATTTTTATTCCAGAACTAATTAAGTATGATTTAAACCATTGACAAACTGAAACGAAATTTTTATGAAAAGCCTGTATTAGATTTTAAGATACATCTGTTGTATAAATCGTGAAAGCGGAGCCGACTAAAGCACATCTAGTGCGATTTACACCCCCCCCCCCCAACAAGAACAAAAAAACTAATTAAAAATTAGGGAATAAAAGAATATTAAAATACATGCATTAGATCTCGAGATAGAGCTGTTGCGATGATCATGAATATTTTGCTGTAAAGCAGCGCAACATGTTGGACGAAATACACTAAAAAGTACTCACCACTAAAATATATCATGGACTAAATGAGCTACTCGAAAAATAGACTAATCGAAAAAATATTTTTTTTATGTAGTTTACTGAAGAATGAGGTATTCGGAAATTTTGAAAACTAAATTTAATTATTATCGTTAAGAAAAAAAAAATAGTCTTGGGTATTTTCAACGATGTTAATTGACAGATTCTATTGTAAATTTACCGAATAAATTCTCTGTTTAACAGAACTTGACATTTTCTCTAATATCTGTAATTTTTCATAAGAATTTAGATAATGAATTACCCGTAGATTCTCTGTAATAGAACAGAAAACATTTTAACAGTGTTCGTTTTGTATATGAGCATGTACTTTTCTAACGCAATAGCATGACAGCAATATTCTGAATTATTATTATTATTGTTGTTGTTCTTATTTTACTTCCAAAATGTACGGTTCAGTCTCCAGATTTCTTATTGTCGCGGTTATTTTATGCTTAGCATAATGCTTCGTTTAGAGTATTTACATTTCAAAGGTATTTAGACAACATCTAACTTTTAAATATTAGAAATAGCAACTTAAACTGAATAGAGTTCCGTGAAAAAAAATCTTGATATACTATTTTATCTACCAGAAATTCTATCTTGAGTAAATATAGAACAAATCGTCTGAGAATCTCTTTTTTTTTTTTTTTTTTTTTTTTTTTTAACGCAAGACGTTGTTTAGTTTTTAGAATATTTTTTCCTGAATGCATAAGTACATGCATACAGTTTATACAATTACGGTAGAGAAAATTATTATTAAAAGTTTAAATTCTTAGTTCAAACTTCCAAAATGAAACTGCTTCTATTTAAAAATTATTAGTTGCGTCATATATATATATATATATATATATATATATATATATATATATTTACTATTCTAATAAACTAAAAATATTCCTTGTATTTTTCTTCAAGTTATTCTTATAAAATTCATTTTAAATAACATAGCTTAAAAAATTATTTTGTTCTTTGATGGATATTAAATTGCTTGGATAGGAGACTTTATTCAATTATAATGATATTGGAAATGAATTGTACATTCTCTGATTTTTCTCTGGTAGAGATAAATCTGGAATGAAAAATAAATATATATGCATGGAAAATATAACCATATTTAAAAATAAATTACTACATTCTACATATCTCCATTTTACTTAAATTGAAAGCATGTTCTATAGAAAGTTTATGTAAAAGAAAAATATCGTTAGTTTAAAAAACAGTAAACATAAATATTTTATATGTAAGTATACTCTTATTTAATAATTACACAAGACTGTTGAATAAAAAATTGTAAGAATTTATGATTAATAATGGATATATAATTTAGAAATTATAGTTTATTTTTAAACTTTTTTATTACCTCTTAAAAAATTTAATATCAATGGTCTTGAAATAAAAGTAAATGTTATGTTAAACTAAAATGGAATCTATAAAAAACTCTGAAATATGTACGGCTTCTTATTTATATTTTGTTTATTAAGACAAAGTTTCACGCACATAAAAAGTAAATTAAACTAAAAATCATTAATCTGAATATGTCTTCAGAAATTTCTATTAAACTGACTATATTTTCTTTAAAAAATATATATTATTCCTTTAAAAGAAGGCAGACACATTATCCCTTATGCAAAATCTGACTGTTAATTTTAAAATGTATACGTTTTGCGTGAACAAAATATGTGCATGGCACAGTTGTGGTGTTGCAGAGACCCATGCATTTCGATATCTTGATTTTTCTATTACTAGCTGGCTGTGCCGGACGCGCTTCTATTTTTCTGCAAACGAAACATAAATGATATATGACTGAAAAAGTGAATTCGATCTTGTATTTTAAAACGGCATATATTTTCACTTAGAATGATGTTCCTCAATGATTTAAACAATGCCAATGCCTTTGTGCTATTGTAATATCTTATGCGTTTGACAAAATTTGTGCTATACAGTAGTAACTCTTTTAGGTATCATTTATGGCAGAGCAGAGTGAATCAATGATGAGAACAGGAACTATAATATTTTTAGTCACCAAATTTCTAAAATATTGGATGTTAATAATTTTCGGGTGATTCATTTGTCTGTTCTTGGATTCCGTGTTGTTCTTGAACAGCTTGAATTAAATTTCACTGTAAATTAATTCGTCGACATTCTCAATTGAATAATACAATCTGAAAAATAAAATTCATCAGGTATTTTTTTTTAATTGTTCCAGCCGAAGTTTTATGACTTACAGCTTTGTAATACATATCATGCATAAATCAGTATTACCAAATAGAATAATTGTGTTAAATTTCATACAGTGCAGTTACTTACTCAGCGTTTCTAGAGTTCCATTACTTGCGATTTTTTTTTCAGTTGGTTAATATATCAGACTATGTAATATAACTAATAAGATTGTTTAGATTAAATCCAACAGGAGCTACCTGCGCAATCTATTCGGGACAGCTAATATGGTAGATCGTTGGCGACAGTTGCCCAAGAAGCCCCTTGCTAGAATTGTAGTCTGGCCATTTTTCGTCCAGCTAGAAATTTACGTCTTATATGATTTATATACTTATTTAATTAGAATAATCATGCAAAAATAATTTAGTATAATTACAGAATGAAAGATTTCTGGAGTTCCATTTTCTGGCATTATTTTTTAACTAATTTATGTATCAGACCAGATGCTATAATTAATGAAAATATATGGGCGAATTAGATCCAAAATAGCCCAGATATTAGAGCATTGGTGATTTCAAAAAAGGTATACCTGGTTCGAACCAAGGTCCGGTCATTTTCTGCACATTTGAAAATTTACATCGCAATAATTTAAACTATTTATTCTATTTAAACGGTCTCTGCATTCAATAAACAATAGAAATATAGAAAATACTTCTTTATAAATACAAAACAAAGTTTTCTAATTAAAAAAAATCATTCGTATATTGCCCCCCAAAAATTTACTCATTCGCTGTTGCACTCTTCGAAATCCACCGGCCTCTAATGAGACACAAGATATTTAATTAATTTCAAGGCGCGAGACTTCAAACTTTTAAATGTTTCTCCTCTCTAGTCCAATAAGAAAACTAGAAAAGAAAGAACGAACGGAGCATGCGCAAGCCGACGAGCGAAATCTCTCCGAGGGTTGCAAAAAGCGTTCAAAAAAAAAAAAAAAAAAAAAAAAAAAAAACGCGCCAAGAAATGAATTAAAACTCAGTTTACCCGACGATTATAATATTATGACATTTCATTCTTTATATATATTTAATAAAGAAAGTAAGAAAAGAAATGTCTGTAATGAGACACACGGTGAAAATTGGCAACATTTTGATATATATTATGCTTTATTTTTTTAACCAGTTACATCAAAATTTTCAACTACTAGATTGCATATTATCTCGTACATCAAACAACTAAATAATTAACAATATAGAAAAACAATTATTTTACATGTTTTAAAGAGTTATTTTTTATGTAAAAGCACGTAGCTTGGTTAAAAGATAGAAAACCAACGAATATAAATGCACAAATAGAGTATGAGGAGGTAGCAAATAGCTATTTCGAATCTACTAACGAGATTCTTCATCAGTGCAAAACTCAGCGAGCTAAAAGTAGCAAAACTGAGCAAAGAGACAGAGAGACGCAGGCTTATATACCCGCTATGGGAACAATACCGCCTAAAGAAAAGCAACCATTGAAAAGAAAGCAGCCAAAACCAACTGAGTGGACAAG
Source organism: Maratus speculifer (assembly GCA_964019185.1). NCBI lineage: Eukaryota > Metazoa > Arthropoda > Arachnida > Araneae > Salticidae > Maratus > Maratus speculifer. Next base: position 267,993,973 of record OZ025297.1, on the reverse strand, counting down.
TAGCGACATCTATCGGAGAACAAGCAAAACAAAAACTAAAAAGCGAGAGAAAAAAAAATATTAAATTAAAGTTTTCCAAATACTTGGAAAATAAGGAGTATTAGATAAGTCATTGACTAAGGAGTGAGAATTTTTTATGATGTAGTAAGCTTCCCAAAAATCAAGATGAAGAATAGAAGGACATTTATGGACGATGGTGGCTGAAGAAAAGTTAAACGTATGTTGAGAAGACCAACAATGTTGAGCAATAGAGGAACGTTTAAGCTCCTGATTTTTGACATACCTTTTATACATACCGAAATCTGAGACCACGTTTAGTCTGACCAATATAAGAAAGACCACATTGGCAAGAAATTTGGTAAATACCCCAGTTATCTAAGTGATCAATGGGGTGCTTAAGATTTGAAAAAGCAATTTTATTAACAGGAGAAAAAATAACATTGAATTCGAACCTTTTTAAAATTTTAGGAACTTGCTGCAATTTTGGGGAAAAAAGGCAAAACAACCAAAGCATTGGAGTTCGAATTAAAGTTCTTACTTTCAGATTGTGTGGATTTTGTCAATTTTCTATGAATAGAATCTATAATATTAGGAGAATAACCACGATCAACAGCAATAGCTTTTAGGTAATTAAGTTCATCATTGAGTAACTGAGGAGTTGAACAAATATTGAAGCCCGGAAAACAAAAGTTTTAAAAGCCGCAACTTTCTGGTTAGGAGGATGAGAAGAATATCTGTGAGGTGGAAGACTGACCGCAAAAGGTTTGCGAAAGACAGTAGTCTGAAAATTATCTTCATTGCAAATAACAAGAACATCCAGAAAAGGAAGGCAATTGTCCGATTCAGTTTCAAAAGTAAATTGAATGCAAGAATCAATAGAATTCATGACAGAGAGAATATGATTTATATCAGAATTCACTTCAACTAAAGCATAGATATCATCTACATAACGAACATAGAACGGAAATTTTAAGATTTCAAATAATTTTATTTCAAAGTAATGCATGTACAAATCGCATAAAGTGGGACTAAGAGGATTACCCATAGCCAAACCGTCAATCATACGGAAGAAATTCCCGTTAGAAACAAAAGTATTTTGAGATAAGCAAGCACGAGTTAGATGAATAAGCTCCTCGATTTCGAAAAAGGAAAAATGAAATTTACAGAGCCTTTTCTTGAGACAATCTAAAGCACCTTCGACAGGAACATTGGTAAATAATGATTTAACATCAAAAGAAACCATCATGTGGCCTTGTGGCAAAAAACTGTGACGTTTCATAGTAAATTCAAAAGAATTCTTAACCGTGAAAGAATTACTGCTTGAGAGAGGAGAAAATATGGAAACAAGATATTTGGCAAGTTTATAAGAAGCCGTACCGATACTGGAAATAATGGGTCTAAAATGAATGTCAGGTTTATGGACCTTAGGTAAAGCATAAAACCTGGCACAATGAGCAATTGAAGGAATAAGAGACCTCTTTACTTTAGCAGGAATAATGTGTGAAGACTTAATGGCAGATTTGATAGTAGCAATTTCATTAGTGGAATTGTCTTTGTGAATATCCACATAGGGACCATCATTAATTAATTTATGGGATTTTTCTAAATATGAAGACTTGTCAAGAACGACAATCTGATCACCTTTGTCAGCCTTAGTTATGATCAAATTCGGATCAGAAGACAAACTTTTTAGACAATGTTTAACTGAACTATTAAGATTTGGCTTATAAACATTCGAATTGAAATCAACAGTATTGGCAATGAGATGCCTAATTGACTCTTTTTGAGAAGGAGAAATAGCGCTAGGCTTAAAGGCACTTTCAATAGGAGCTATTAGACGGGGAAACGAAGGAGGGGCAGAAACAGAGAAATTGTTGTTTAATTTTAGAGCATTTAGCTGATTATTACTTAAAGCGACACTAGAAAGATTGAGAACAGCATTTTTGTTAACAGTAGGTAAATTTATAGAGTTGTTGGCGAACGAATTATTACAAAGTGTATTAAATTTCCTTTTTAAAACTGCGCAATGAATCGAAGAAGCTTTGAGGACTCTATTCCATGAAATTCTGTCTGTAGAATTAAAATCAGGAAAAGAATTACCAAGAGAGATATGTAAGTTATATAACTCGCACTCTATATGAGCAATTTTCTGGCGAGTCTCTTGAATCAAAGCCCTTAAAAGAGCTAATTTAGATCGAAACAAGACCTTATCTATCCTACTTGAATTAAATAAATTACAACGTATTGAAATAAATCTAGGAATCACTTTTTTGCGTCTGCAGTCACGTAGAAAATGTAAGTGCTCCAAAAACCTATACTTTTTCAGCCTTAAATTACAAAATCTATTGATTTGTGACATAGTAAAGAGAAGTAAAATAAAAACAGCAATAGTAGAATCAAGGCCCGTTGACGCCAAATACATTAAAATAGCAAGTAAAGCCTTTGTGCACAAATGTTTAAAGATAGAAAACCAACGAATATAAATGCACAAATAAAGTATGAGGAGGTAGCAAATAGCTATTTCGAATCTACTAACGAGATTCTTCATCAGTGCAAAACTCAGCGAGCTAAAAGTAGCAAAACTGAGCAAAGAGACAGAGAGACGCAGGCTTATATACCCGCTATGGGAACAATACCGCCTAAAGAAAAGCAACCAATGAGAAGAAAGCAGCCAAAACCAACTGAGTGGACAAGTAGCTACATCTATCGGAGAACAAGCAAAACAAAAACTAAAAAGCGAGTGAAAAAAATAAATTAAATTAAAGATTTCCAAATACTTGGAAAATAAGGAGTACTAGATAAGTCATTGACTAAGGAGTGAGAATTTTTTATGATGTGGTAAGCTTCCCAAAAATCAACATCAAGAATAGAAGGACATTTATGGATGATGGTGGCTGAAGAAAAGTTAAACTTATGTTGAGAAGACCAACAATGTTGAGCAATAGAGGAACGTTTAAGCTCCTGATTTTTGACATACCTTTTATGTTCCATTAAACGAAATCTGAGAGCACGTTTAGTCTGACCAATATAAGAAAGACCACATTGGCAAGAAATTTGGTAAATACCCCAGTTAACTAAGTGATCAATGGGGTGCTTAAGATTTGAAAAAGCAATTTTATTAACAGGAGAAAAAATAACATTGAAATCAAACCTTTTTAAAATTTTAGCAACTTGCTGACTGATTTTGGGGAAAATGGCAAAACAACCAAATCATTGGAGTTCGAATTAAAGTTCTTACTTTCAGATTATGTGGATTTTGTCAATTTTCTATGAAAAAAATCTATAATATTAGGAGAATAACCACGATCAACAGCAATAGCTTTTAGATAATTAAATTCATCACTGAGTAACTGAGGAGTTGAACAAATATTGGAAGACCGGAAAACAAATGTTTTAAAAGCCGCAACTTTCTGGTTAGGAGGATGAGAAGAATATCTGTGAGGTGGAGGACTGACCGCAAAAGGTTTGCGAAAGTCAGTAACTCTATAAATTTACCTACTGTTAACAAAAATGCTGTTCTCAATCTTTCTAGTGTCGCTTTAAGTAATAATCAGCTAAATGCTCTAAAATTAAACAACAATTTCTCTGTTTCTGCCCTTCCTTCGTTACCCCGTCTATTTGCTCCTATTGAAAGAGCCTATGCTTAAGCATAGTGCTATTTCTCCTTCTCAAAAAGAGTCTATTACGCATCTCATTGCCAATACAGTTGATTTCAATTCGAATGTTTATAAGCCAAATCTTAATAGTTCAGTTAAACATTGTCTAAAAAGTTTGTCTTCTGATCCGAATTTGATCATAACTAAGGCTGACAAAGGTGGTCAGATTGTCGTTCTTGACAAGTCTTCATATTTAGAAAAATCCCATAAATTAATTAATGATGGTCCCTATGTGGATATCCACAAAGACCCTTCCTCTAATGAAATTGCTACTATCAAATCTGCCATTAAGTCTTCACACATTATTCCTGCTAAATTAAAGAGATCTCTTATTCCTTCAATTGCTCATTGTGCCAGGTTTTATGCTTTACCTAAGGTCCATAAACCTGACATTCCTTTTAGACCCATTGTTTCCAGTATCGGTACGGCTTCTTATAAACTTGCCAAATATCTTGTTTCCATATTTTCTCCTCTCTTAAGCAGTAATTCTTTCACGGTTAAGAATTCTTTTGAATTTACTAGGAAACTTCACAGTTTTAAGCCACAAGGCCACATGATGGTTTCTTTTGATGTTAAATCATTATTTACCAATGTTCCTGTCGAAGGTGCTTTAGATTGCCTCAAGAAAAGGCTCTGTGAATTTCATTTTTCCTTTTTCGAAATCGAGGAGCTTATTCATCTAACTCGTGCTTGCTTATCTCAAAATACTTTTGTTTTTAACGGGAATTTCTTTCGTATGATTGACGGTTTGGCTATGGGTAATCATCTTAGTCCGACTTTATGCGATATGTACATGCATTACTTTGAAATAAAATTATTTGAAGTCTTAAAATTTCCGTTCTATGTTCGTTATGTAGATGATATCTATGCTTTAGTTGAAGTGAATTCTGATATAAATTATATTCTCTCTGTAATGAATTCTATTAATTCTTGCATTCAATTTACTTTTGAAACTGAATCGGACAATTGCCTTCCTTTTCTGGATGTTCTTGTTATTCGCAATGAAGATAATTTTCAGACTACTGTCTTTCGAAAACCTTTTGCGGTCAGTCTTCCAACTCACAGATATTCTTCTCATCCTTCTAACCAGAAAGTTGCGGCTTTTAAAACTTTTGTTTTCGGGCTTCCAATATTTGTTCAACTCCTCAGTTACTCAGTGATGAACTTAATTACCTAAAAGCTATTGCTGTTGATCGTGGTTATTCTCCTAATATTATAGATTCTATTCATAGAAAATTGAAAAAATCTACACAATCTGAAAGTAAGAACTTTAATTCGAACCCCAATGTTTTGGTTGTTTTGCCTTTTCCCCCCAAAATCAGTCAGCAAGTTGCTAAAATTTTAAAAAGGTTCGATTTCAATGTTATTTTTTCTCCTGTTAATAAAATTGCTTTTTCAAATCTTAAGCACCCCATTGATCACTTAGATAACTGGGGTATTTACCAAATTTCTTTCCAATGTGGTCTTTCTTATATTGGTCAGACTAAACGTGCTCTCAGATTTCGTTTAATGGAACATAAAAGGTATGTCAAAAATCAGGAGCTTAAACGTTTCTCTATTGCTCAACATTGTTGGTCTTCTCAACATAAATTTAACTTTTCTTCAGCCACCATCATCCATAAATGTCCTTCTATTCTTGATCTTGATTTTTGGGAAGCTTACCACATCATAAAAAATTCTCACTCCTTAGTCAATGACTTATCTAGTACTCCTTATTTTCCAAGTATTTGGAAATCTTTAATTTAATATTTTTTTTCACTCGCTTTTTAATTTTTGTTTTGCTTGTTCTCCGATAGATGTCGCTACTTGTCCACTCAGTTGGTTTTGGCTGCTTTCTTCTCATTGGTTGCTTTTCTTTAGGCGGTATTGTTCCCATAGCGGGTATATAAGCCTGCGTCTCTCTGTCTCTTTGCTCAGTTTTGCTACTTTTAGCTCGCTGAGTTTTGCACTGATGAAGAATCTCGTTAGTAGATTCGAAATAGCTATTTGCTACCTCCTCATACTTTATTTGTGCATTTATATTCGTTGGTTTTCTATCTTTAAACATTTCTGCACAAAGGCTTTACTTGCTATTTTAACGTAGCTTGGTCAATTTAGGTATAAGTTTACAGTAAAGTTTTGTATGTTATTTTCAATTAATTTTATTAAATATATTATATAGTGTTTTATAATTTTATTTTAAATATATGTGTATATATAATATAATCTTAAACATTTAAGCGTCCCGCATAATTGTTCATGTATTTTTAAGGATTCATAAAATAATAGTTGTGAAAAGTATTTGAATTAGCATTTTATTATGATTACCTTACAAGTTTATTTATCTTATATACTTCAAAAATAACATTGATGAATTCTTTTTTTGTTAAATCACATCATGGATTCAAAGGTTATGTCACCGAAAAACACAGTTGAGATACTCACAGTCTTTAAAAGTGGTACTTTTCTAAAAGAAAATTTTCTAGTAGGACTTTATTACATTTCATAGAGTGGATGTTTTCAATAAAACTGCTATGAAGTTTTATTTGTACGGATAATATAATTATATATTTTAACATATTTAAAAGCACTAATAACAAATTTCATATTTACTTACTCCGATTTAATAAACACATTTTCTCTGTTGTGTTTTTTTGCTCGAATAAACCATGTTTTCCTTCTTTAAATACCACATTTTTAAAACCTAAGAAAATGCTGTAAATGCTTACCGTGATAAAACAACCCTTATCTGAGTCGGATAAACGGAAACAAACTGTATGTATGAATTTGTGAACGTTTGAATAATTTGTTACGAATAACAAATTACTCTGGCGAACAATTTGATATGCTTTTATGATTATAAAACGGTTCTTATCATAATACAGCAAGCGTTATCCATTTAGTTATGTATCCGCATATCTGCATTCGGCTGTCACATTGATTAATTGGGTAATTTTGGAGCTATTACAGTATTATAAATGAGGAACGATATCACCTCTTTTTCGGAGATTTCAATTTGCTTCAGGAAATCCAGTGGGAAATTTACTGACTTTAGTTCAAATATATATTTTCTTATCATTTTCGTATTTTAAGTCATTTATTTTGTAATATGTGAGGGGTTTCATATAAAAGGATTTTATATTGTAAATGAATAATGTATTTTCTTTGGAAATTTTTAAATAATTATGTTTTCCTTGTTGATTTACCTTTGATGCAATTAAGAAAAAAACTTGAGCAATATTTTAAAGTAAAATAATAATAATAATAATTATTATTATTATTAAAACAATTGAATTGTGGTTGAAGAAAGCAAGAACTTCATATTTTATTGTTTACTGAAAAATTTATACTACAAATATCAATAGAATATAGACACTTAATTTTTAGAAATTTCATAATATCTTAATTAGCATTAAATTTAAGTGGTTTATATGCAATGACTCTGAACTGCAAATTTTATGTATTCAGTTGTCATGATTTCTTTTAATTTTCTGCTATGTGAAATACGCAGGGTATCCACTCTCAATGGCAAATTCCTAAATCGTTAGTCATGGACATATATTTACCGTTACAAAAATGTTTTACATGAGGTAAAGAAATATTTAAAAAGCGGTTTGAGTGAGTAAATGCATATCTTAAAAAAAACGAAATTAAAATTTTATACGTATCCCTGGTCCTATATATTTAATAAACATTTCCTGTTACATTGATAAATAAGGCAAGAAAAGTTCTGTCAGTCGAAAATTAAAATTTACTGAATACTAGCTGTTTAAATATGGAGCACACTGTTAAAAATCTGCAGCATTCTGTCCAGTCATTTGACCGTTTTTATTGAAAACAGTAAAACAACCGTCATTTTACGCTATTTTGAACACATTATTGCCAATTTTATGGTCATACTACAGTTAAATTACGGTTATGTAACTGTTTTTTCAGAAAACGGTCAAATGACTGGACAGAATCCTGCAAAAGTTTTAACAGTGCACATTTTTTGTCACAAATTAGAGATCAATCACAAATTTAGTAAAAATGTAATTTCGTCAGTTATATTTAAAAAAGGGTTAAAAATAAAATTAGCATGGCTATATAATTTAGAAATCTTAATCATTCATTCTAATATATTAATTCAAAATAAACAATTTGTAAAAAAAAAAAAAAAAAAAAAAAAAAAAAAAAAAAAAAAAAAAACAGATAAAACACAGATTTTTTAAGAATAAAATTATGAAAATTAACAGCATCAATTATTTAAAAAGTTATATAAATTTTAAAAATATTGTTAGATAGCACTAGGCTTGAAAATGACGGCTGTATCGTAATTTTTAAGATTTGATAATGAATTCTTATGTAGCTGCTAAATCGGAAATTGATCTTTTATTTTATTATTTTTTTTTTTAACCATTTTGAAAATATTTTTTGCAACTCTTAAATTAAAAAAAAAGAAGAAGAATCTGAAAATAAATTTCTTTTTAGGGTTTCGTTCATCGACGTGCATCTGTCTGTCTTTCTATCTCTTACACAGTCCGTACACAAATCTATATAAGTTAGAGTGTTCAAACTTTACGTGCTTACAGATAAATACCTCTTGACCCACAAAAAATCATAAAATTTAGAAAAAGACTATTATTTTAATTAAAATATATATTTTTAATATCATCAGTTCATTTTTTGTTGTTGTTTTTTTCTTCTAATTGCTGCACGCAAGTTTAAATAGATATAAAAATTATTATGTATAAAACATAAATTAATGAAATAAATAAAAAAAAAACGAAAACGTGCTTATTTCTTTTTTATTTCATTCTATTACATCATATTTATCATCTAATTTGACATAAGAATATAAATATTTATTTATTTAATCAATTATTAAATTCGTATTCATTTAAACGATTAGCCCCTTGTGGTGACGAGTTTGGTCTGCCGTAAATTTATGCTAAGCTTTGCAATATTTTATTTTCTTATCTTGCAAATTATCGTTGTAATCATAAATAAAGTTATGTTGCAAACGAAACCCTCTGTGCGATCTGTGATCATACGAATCCACTTGTTTAACCACCATATCAGGATTTTTTACATATTAAAAATATCAACGTTAAAATTATAAAAGATAATTCGTACCTCCTCCTCCACCTCATCGGATCCCTTATCTTTTATCAGTAAAAATCTCAGTACTAGCCAAACAATTGAACAAATTATTAAAATAATCTTCCGCTTCAGAAGTCTGGATACAGCTCGAAGGAAGCTCCTGCCCTTCGCGCGCACGTAATGGTTATTAAAGATAATTTAGGAGCTATTACTAAAATTTGCTTGGTGGCTCATACTAAAAATTTTTAAGTTAGTTATACAAAAAATTCTTTTGTTCAGCTTACAAAAGAAATGCTTGTTTCACTTGCAAAAAAAAAAGTTTGTAATGGTTACTAAAAAATTCTATGGAATACAAATTTACTAAGAAATTTTTGGTAACCTCTTGAATTTTTTTGAATCAGATGTAATAAGCACTAGATTAATTGTAGTATTTAAAAAAAGAATTTCTGCAATATAAGAGTGTTCAGTCACTTCTGTACAGTTAGACTAAATATTTCAATAATATTAAAATCAGCATGTGCGAGTGTTTCTTAGGTTCTCTGATCACTATTTTTTTTTCTTCACATTCTACAACTTTTGGCTTCTAATATTTTAGAACGAAAAAATGTGACTTATTTTGTTGGTGATATCGCAATAATTGAACAATAGGGTGGGCTGAAAAAAACTTTTTTTCGATTTTCGATTACTGCGGGTGCGGAAAAGTGGCCACTGGTGGCACTCAGTTCATACGAAAAATTTGAGATTTTTCGGACATTTCCTTACCCTGCCGCAAACGGCTTGAAGTTTTGCAAAAATGTTCATCTTTGAACTTTTTTCGAAAAAAATTAAAAAATGTTAAATTAAATTTATTTTGATTGTATTTACTTGAAAAGGCATATTTAATGTACCAAATGCTTAAATAATATCTGATCATGCATTATTAAATATCTATGTGTATTATAACTTAGGCTATTTTTATAGCTTTTTCACGTATAACAGGCAAAAGTTGTATTTGTTTGAATCGATCGTTAGTTTCTATATTATTTATGTCCCTTGGTTTTCTTTATATTTTTTCTATGTGTCAAACGTCATATATTTGGGGAAAAGACAGCAGTATACTTCAAAAACAAATCTAGAAGGTGAGAAAGTGGTGAAGCAGCACTCAAAGCGAGCGCAATGACTCGGCGTAATACTCAGGGAGTGAAAGACGAAATAGTTGAGAACAAAATGCGATAAAGGATTCTTATTATTTATCCTTGCTCAGTTACCTGCAACATTTTTTCAGTGTTAACCGTGAAACCCTTTTGTAGTGATTATACAGTGCTTTTTGGGTCGTTTAATGCGCCATTATAGTGTTTTGTGTGTTTTATTACAACGAGCTTAGAAATGGCTAGTATAAAGGGCCATGATAATGCAAAGACACGCGATACCGTAAAAAGTAACTTTTTAGGGGCATCATGCATATTGAAAGAATTGCAATTGTCAACTTATGCTGATAATCATGCGCCACTACTATTGGTTGCTTCACCATGTAGAAGTTGTGACAGCAGAGGATACGAATCTCGTCATCGATAAAAACAAAGTCAAAAGAGAGAAATAGAAACTTGGAAAGAAGATACAGGCAGAAGTTATTGAAAGAAGGAAAATTAAAAGCATATTTTTTGATGGTAGAAAGGATAAAAGTATATTAAGAGGAAGAAAAATAACAAGCGGCACCATCGAGAGAAAGGCGAGGAACACATCGCCGTGTTGTTTGAACCTGGTTAGGAATACTCGGATCACTTGATACCTCGTTCCGTTACCTTGATACCTCGTCAGTTCAGAAAAGTCTAACTTGTGGTGACTTGGAAGTAACTTGGAAGATTGTATAATGATTTTGCTATTTCTTTTCCGTGACCGGAACGCGGTGATGTGTTCCTCGCCTTTCTCTCGACGGTGCCGCTTGTTATTTTTCTTCCTCTTAATATATTTTTATCCTTTCTATCATCAAAAAATATGTTTTTAATTTTCCTTCTTTCAATAACTTCTTCTGCTTGTATCTTCTTTCCAAGTTTCTATTTCTCTCTTCTAACTTTGTTTTTATCGATGACGAGATTCGTATCCTCTGCTGTCACAACTTCTACATGGTGAAGCAACCAGTAGTAATGGCGCATGATTATCAGCATAAGTTGGCAATTGCAATTCTTTCAATATGCATGACGCCCCCAAAAAGTTACTTTTCACGCTATTGCGTGTCTTTGCATTGTCATGGCCCTTTATACTAGCCATTTCTAAACTCGTTGTAATAAAACGCACAAAACACTATAATGGTACATTAAACGACCCAAAAAGCACTGTATGTGTATAATCACTACAAAAAGGTTTAACGTTAAAACTGAACAAATGTCGCAGGTTACTGAGCAAGGATAAATAAGAATACTTTATCGCATTTTGGCTCTCAGCTATTTCGTCCTTCACACCTTGAGTATTACGACGAGTCATTGCGCTCGCTTAGAATCCTGCTTCACCACTTTCTCACCTTCCAGATTTGTTTTTGAAGTATACTTCTGTCTTTTCCCTAAATATATGACGTTTGACACATAGAAAAAATATAAAGAAGACCAAGGGACATAAATAATATAGAAACTAACGATCGATTTAAACAAATGCAACTTTTGCCTGTTATACGCGAAAAAGCTATAAAAATAGCCTGAGTTATAATACACATAGATATTAAATAATGCATGATCAGATATTATTTAAGCATTTGGTACATTAAATATGCCTTTTCAAGTAAATACAATCAAAATAAATTTAATTTAACATTTTTTAATTTTTTTCGAAAAAAGTTCAAAAATGAACATTTTTGCAAAACTTCAAGCCGTTTGCGGCAGGGTAAGGAAATGTCCGAAAAATCTCAAATTTTTTGTATGAACTGAGTGCCACCAGTGGCCACTTTTCTGCACCCGCCATAATCGAAAATCGAAAAAAAGTTTTTTTCGGCCCACCCTATTGAACAAGGCCTTTTAAATTATTTGAAGATAACGGTGGTCCACAAACATTCCAGTTCAAAGCTATATGTCCAAAACTACGATAACTCCATGAAAATCGCCGGCAATGTTTCTGTAAAAACAAACAACAAATATGTTGTATACAACAAATATTCGTACAAATATACATGCAATGAAAATTAATGTATTTTTTATAGTAAACAACACACCTCTCGAATCGTAGGCAAGGCTGTCTTTCTTCCTGGATATCATTTTAAATCACCACAATATTTAATAAAAATTTTAATTTTCTTCAATATGAAAAAAAATAAAATCCGTGTCAGAATTACTAATATTCAGTGAAGACAAATTTGGTGGGTTTTGAAATTTTGCTCTTACGGCCTTTTTTTTAAATAGTAATTTAATCAAAAATGGCAAATTCTGCTATATGTGTGTGAGATGCGTGATGTGAAATACGTATTCTTTGCATTCAGATTCGATTTTAGATTATTGGATAGTACAGTTATCGTCTTGATTTTATAGATAATCGATTTGATTTTTATTCTTCAAATATTAAACATTTGCACGTTGCCCTTAGTATTTAATTTAATTTGTAAAACAGCATACTGTTTTTATGCTTTTCGATACCACCGCTAAAAAACTAATTACACAAGTAGAAATATAGCTCAACAATTTAACACTTCTTCTCAAACTTTAAACAAAAATAAATAATGAAAAGAATCGGCTATTATTTTTTTTCCATGATGTATTTTATTTTATATTTACTTAATATTTATATATACTTAATTTATGTATGTCAAATATCTAATTATATGTATTTTTTTTTTATTTCTTACATATGTACTACGTGAGCATTTATCAGTTTGAGATTTGAATTGAAAAATAAATAACTAATGATATTGTCAATTAGTAATATCTATTAAAAAGAGATTTTATAATAAAATTCATTTTAAACTACCATACGTTTCTCTTTAACCTATTCTTAAGTAGTATAATTCCAAATTGTAGAGGATACGACACAATGATACCAATTAAAAATATCTCATTGCTATGCAAAATAAAGACAAACGCTTTTGAGATATGAAATGCGTACATTAGAATAATTTGTTATGAATAACAAATTATTCCGATGTTCATTTTGATATGCATTTATGATAATGAAATGGTTCTTATCTTAAAGCACCAAACGTTATCTATTTTCCTGTTGATTCTCCTATCTGCATGCCAATGTCACATTGATTAATTCAGTTGTTTTCGAGCTATTATAAGAATATAAATGAGACACAATGTTAACATTGTTTGCTTTATTTCAATCGTATCACGGAACTAATCTGAAAATTTACAAATTGTATCATATTTGTTTTGCATCATATTTCTATTTTATGTGCAATACTTTGAAATAACATTTAATATTATATGCAAATTGTTCAGATAGTTAAAATTAAAATAGTAGATTTTTTTAAAAAGTCAGAATGCAATACTTTTTAAAGTAACATATTTTTGTAGAGATATTTTTTTTAAGCAAATAATAAACATATCATTATAAATAAAATAAGCTGTGTGTATGTATACGATGAAATTCCTAAGGACCAATTCAATTCAATTGAATATTCTGCAAATATGTATTTAAAAATGTATTTAGTGGATCATGATAAATAACTTTGGAACTTGAGATACAAATTTTTAAGATCGTATTTGGATTTTCCGGTAAATTATACATTGTAACACCAAACGAAAAAACTTTCAAAGAAGCAATTTAAAATCTACGCAGATCTAAAATGTTGAACTTCAAATGTTATATAATTTAATCACTGGCAAACAAACTCCGAAACTAGTTATTCCAGAACATATCTTAAAACTATTTGACGGAATTAGCTAAAAAATTGGTTTTAAAATGTGGTTATCATCTTTGAATGTATATAATTTAATCTATTATGTATAGTGTGACAATATTGTATGATATAGTTCACAGTTTAATTAAATATATTTATATACATATATTATGAAAATTTTAAAAATTATACTATAGGTTTAAAGGCTGCATAAATTACACTGCAAAATGGGATGATTACAGAGCACAACTGATAAATATTTGACGGAATTACCTAAAAAATTGGATTTAAAATTATTATTATCATCTTTGAATACATATTATTTTTATTTGCTAAATTATAAGAAAACTACAAATTATTTTGCATTGTGGCCCACAAAGTGTATACACAAAGTATTTATTTCATAAACATTTCAAAAATCATCTTGGCTATATTATTATTCTATATGTGTATACACATCGATATTAGTTATTAAATAAATAAAATTATTATAAAATAATATACGTAGGAAAATGGTTTGGTGCGATGTGTTTAAGTCATAGGTAGTGTACTGCATATAAGTTGACTCTGTTTCCAGTGTATCTCTTAATAATGCGAACAATTTATTTTTCCATTTGTTATGAATATTTGATTAATATGAAAAAGGGTCTTTAAAGAGTGCTACTCTGCATCTTATGGACGCAATGTTTTCATAAACTTACGGAGAAAAACCTTGTTTTAGATACATATTTTTAAAGAATCTTTAAAGCGGTTATGCCCATTGTTTGTTATAACGATAAGTGTTTTAATATTGAATATAAAGGAAACTTTTAACTGCCCTAAACTTTAAAAATGTTAGTTCCTTTTCGTACTTTCACTAGTTATAATAAAATATGATCAAGTAAATTTTCGAGTGTGCCCCAAGACTGGGAAATGATATAGTGAATTAATTATTTGTGAAAAGTTAAAAGATATATAATGAAACATATTATAATATTGAAAATTATAGTAATTTAACTCAAAAATTAAAGTGGGATATTTAAAGTTATGATACACAATGTACTTACGACAATGTTTATACGATCGTATTTCATATTTTGCTTGACTTACTTACTGTATTTTTTTGTATTAATCTATTGTCAATAACTTGTTCTACAAATTAAAATTAATAATATATATTTATATATATATATTACTATATTAAATTAAAGAAAGCTTAAATTACGTTATTATGGTGTTCGTATTCATCAAATAATTCGGGTGTTTTAGTTCCAAAAACTTTGTAATGTTCTGGTCGCTAAACATCAACATCTAAACATCATATGGCTCCATCTGTACTGAAAAAAAAACCCACTTGTTACACTGTATGTTCAATTGCCTGGAATCTTGGGAATACAGAAAATAACTACATTCTGCTATTGTTCATTAAGTAAGGGAAATATATATGTTTAAGAAAATTCTGATAAATTGCGTTGAAAGTCCTTGTACTGTTCGAACACTGAATTTCGAATTTTTACTCATCTTTAAACAAAGGTATGTTTGATAAATTCTAAAGTATTATTCATTCAACCCCTTGCGGGGCGGTGGTTTCATAGATATACCACTTAATTTTCATTCCCAAACGCCACATTGGTACCTGAATTTTGTTTAAAACATTTCGGTTTATTGAATGCATGAAATATAGCGTTTTCTTATTTAAAAATATAGTTGTTTTCAAATTCCGGTGTCAGTCATTAATTACATCACTTAAGCAATGAATTTTCCCTGCGCCGCAAAGGGTTAAAAGACTTACTTTAAAGTAGTTTACATATAATTCATACATTTATTTATTTTAGTAATAAACATACCATTACCGTTGAATGATTAATTTATTCTTAGAAAATTTTATCTAACAAATATATATGCATAACGTAGATTTAATCAAAATTAACCCATTGTAAAATATAAAAACGACGTGTTTTGTCATTAAGAGTTAATTATATTATAGTTTTACGGTAAATAAGCTCCGTAGTAATACGTTGCTGAAATTCACATGTACATACTACTCTTAATTTATTTTTCAAGGCTTAAAGATATTAAAATTATTTTTTTTAAACCACAACTTAATAGATAATAAAGTTGAAATCACATTATATACGCAAACGAAAGTTTTATCTTTACAAATATTCTACTGAAAATATAATGTTTCTCACATTACTTAGATTTTAAAACATGCATAAAAGTTAGATATGATCTTACCTAGCTAATAATATCTTATAAAATCTAAGATGTTTCCTAACATATGTTAAAACTTTCCTCTTCCTATAGCTGTAATCCATTTTTTATTTCATAAACCGTTTCAAAGTCCCTTTACAATAGATTCATTTTTGAACGAGGATTTCGAAAATGCTTTACTAAAACAGAAATGCCATGAAGTTTATTGTTATGGAAACAAAAACTGTGTAATTAAGGAAACGTTTTCTCCATTGTTATATTTTATGTGGCAAACATGCCAAACGTATGGAATACATAGAAAATCATTTATTTATTAGTGAGATTGAGTTACTGTACTTTCGTTCTTTATGATAAATTAACAACAGTTATAATGTTTTAGTGAAATTTACTAATATTCATGATTTTCTAAGTTAAAATAATTGCTAATCAAAGATCCATCCCTCTTAAATTTTGAAAGGAATTTCGTTGCTTCTGCGCCAATATAAATATAAATAATAAATGTATGTAGAGTCATTTTATTTCTTACAACATCGTTGAAAAATGATTACAACTTCGGAATATCTACCCGTTAATCTAATTGTATCTTTCTTTGTTTGCATGTTTATGTGTTTGTTCTTGTGTGTGCTGTATGTTTTATAACTGAAAACATTTCAATTTAATTTGTCATATACATAAAAAGTATCTATCGTATACTGATCATGTGGCATTTCCGAAGTCATTATTTATGGGCAGTAAATAATGAAAAAGTACTAAAAAAATATTTTGCTTTTTATAATTGAATTTAACTTTACATCCCCATGAAGTTCAATAAATCTACATATCATATACACGGTTAATATAAAATAAAGCAAAAATAAATCATTCTAAAAACACAGGAAGTTCAATTCTGAAATTGGGTGTTCAACTGTGTTATGCATATTTTAATTGTTTATTTTATTGCCCTAAATGTAAAATAAGTTACGTTTAGTATTTCAATAATTATCAAAGAAAATACAATTGAACAGATTTTGTTTATATTGTCTATGATTCATACTACTTGAAAATTAATGCCAGATTAAAAACAAATAACTTATTGCTCATATTTTCAATCTATTGTCGTAAATATATATCAAAGCATTTATAAAAATGAATTTTTAATTATTTTTTAATGTCAGTATTTTCTTTTATTTAGTATAACCGAGAGTAGTTATTTTGATGTAAACTTCAAAATTTTACTTTAAAATTCAGCTTTATCATGTTTTTATAACAGCGCAGATATTATAAAACTGTACATTGAAAACCAAATCTTCGTATCATATGAGTGCTCAAAATAAATATTAATAATACATGTATATATGTGTGTGTGACAAGAAGAGAAGTACGCTTGAAATTCGTATTCGAAAAATATAAAATAATCTTAAAATAGAAAAAAAAGAGCGAAAGGATATTGTTTTCGTTTCAAATTCTATTCACCCGTTCCTTCAATAATCGAGATTCAGTACTTCTTAAATTCTATTATAATCTATTTGATGAATTATTATAGCATTTTTATTTGTTACATTTCAAATAATAATGTGGAAGTTAGAATTAAATGTGTTATTTCATTTTTTATATTTAAAGCTAATAAAACCGCTTTATTACAGATAAACTTTTATACACTTTTTAAAAATATACATATAATTTTGAAGATTTAATTCTATATTTATAATTGTAACTATTGATATTAATAAATTTCAGATATTAAGCACAAAAGTACACATGATTATATAGTGTTTAAAGAAAGTAATAAAAATGGAGGGTTTTTATTCAATAAGTATTTTAGAATTTTAAAATTAAAATCAGTTTCTGGAGATTAATTATTTATGACAAACCCAGTTTAAAATGATAGATTTGTTTCTTATTCAACATTTTTAACTAGTCAAAATTTATGAAGCAATATTTCAACGACTAAATTACAATAAAATCGATATGGTCCAAAATATTTTCGTTTCTTTTAAAATTATCTGTGCTATTGTCATCAAACTATGAATATTGTTGATAATATGTACGAAATGGAAATGAAATATGAATGCATTGTTATTTTAACAAAGCTTTAATTCATTATCAGTTTTTGATAGGAAATAGTTTGACGTAACAGAATATTTTATTTCAGGCTGATAAATACTCTCATTAACATATTATTAATAGAATATATTTGTTGGAATAGAAAGAAGGATTGCATTATTTTACAGTTTTAAGGCCGTGTCATATATTTTTATAACTGTATGAAATATGAATATTCTTGAAATTTGCAATTAGTTACTTTTTGTATTTAATAATAATAAAAAAATATTTCTGGTTAATAATAAATAAAAAAAGACATGTAAAATTTAAAATACATTTTGTTTAGGGGCATGTAACATATAGTATCTTATAAATTTTTCTTATTGATTTAGTAGCAATTTTTAATTTTTTTTAAATTATATATTATTTGTCATTGATATCTCAATTCAAAGTAATGAGAAGAATATAACAAATCATGATAATAAACATTACATTTGTTTTCTATTCACATCGCTTAGAATCCTGACAAAACTAGTTGCACGTGTCAATCTAAAAACTTTCTTTTATCTGATAAATTTTAATACTTCCTGAATAATTCAGCATATCACCGCTACTGGTATCTTGATTTAGACCAAAATCTAAGCAGCATAAATTAATCTCAACATCTTACTGGATCTGACTGTTTATTACTTTTGAAATACAGTTAATACAGAAATTGAAAAAAAAATCTTCAGAACAGCGCAATCTGTTAGGATGTTTATTCCAGAACTAATTAAGTATGAATTAAACCATTGACAAACTGAAACGAAATTTTTATGAAAAGCCTGTATTAGATTTTAAAATACATCTGTTGTATAAATCGTGAAAGCGGAGCCGACTAAAGCACATCTAGAGCGATTTACTCCCCCCCAACAACAACAGCAACAAAAAAACTAATTAAAAATTAGGGAATAAAAGAATCTTAAAATACATGCATTAGATCTCGAGATAGAGCTGTTGCGATGATCATGAATATTTTGCTGTAAGCAGCGCAACATGTCGGACGAAATACACTAAAAAGTACTCACCACTAAAATATATCATGGACTAAATGAGCTACTCGAAAAATAGACTATTCGAAAAAATATTTTTTTATGTAGTTTACTGAAGAATGAGGTACTCGGAAATTTTGAAAACTAAATTTAATCATTATCGTTAAGAAAAAAAATAGTCTTGGGTATTTTCAACGATGTTAATTGACAGATTCTATTGTAAATTTACCGAATAAATTCTCTGTTTAACAGAACTTGACATTTTCTCTAATATCTAATCTCTTCTCTAATCTTTTCTCTAATCTCTAACATTAAATATATATATTCAAAAATAGACTAGCAGATCTGTGTGTGTGTTACTTCATTGTGTCCGTGGTTACTTCGCATGCTACGATCGGATTTTATCTCGGCAAATTTGGATACACAAAGTCTAGTAACCACTGCTCCTGTCCATTTCGTTCATTACAGGTAAGCGAGAATTTATTACCTATCTTGATTGCATATTTAAAGGGTGACACTGCTGGAGATCAATAGTATAAAAACAACAGATTATGAGACTAAGAGATTGCGAGAAAAATAAAACCAGCAAAATAGTGTCCTATTATTTATATTTTGCTTAATGAAAAGAAAGGAAAAGAAAAAGAAATAAATGTTTATAATTGAATACAATTGATAACTTATAAAATTGTGAAATATAATATATATATATAAAGAATTCCAATACTAACATAGTGACATAGTATATTTTGAAAAATAACTGATACGTTTATTAAGAAATAAAAAACATAAACACTATGGCCATGTCGAAAGACCTTTTAAATATAGAAAAGCTTAATAACGGAAATTATTATAATTGGAGTTTCAAGTTAGAAAATTTATTAACAAAAGATGGTCTTTTCAGATATGTACTCGAAGACCCCCCAACCGACACAGATGATGCTTACATAAAAAACAGTAGCAAGGCTAAGACCATTATCAACCTTTACATAGATGATTCCCAAATCGTTTACGTTAAAGACTTAACTACACCAAAACAAATATGGGAAAAACTAAAAAATACACACCAGCGCAACAACCTAAGCTCAAAGTTATTCCTGCTCGGGCAGTTATATTCTCAAAAATTAGGCGAAGGTGGCAATTTAATTGAGCATATTAACAACATACTAACTATTAAGTCGAATCTCTCCGCAATAGGAGAGAATATCAATGAATCACACATTGTTGCCATCATGCTCTGCTCATTACCCCCATCCTATTCGCCTCTTATTACAAGCCTTGAGGCGAGAGATGAAGCTACATTAAACCTTGAGCTTGTTAAAAACAAACTCATTAATGAGTACACGCATAGAACCCATAACAAAAATTCAAATGTTGCCGCGTACAAAGCGACAAATAAGACCAACAAGTGCAGAAAATATTGTTTTCACTGCCACCGCGAGAATCATTATACACGCGATTGTTTCTTGTTGAAAAATAAACAGAAGAAAAATAATTATAAAAACGATAATAACAGATCCAAAAACTATAATAATGGCCAAAGCTTCGAAAGTCACAACAATCTCTATAAATAAAAGGAATTCCGAGGATAATTAATTGAGGCACAAGCAAATCTTGGCAATGCGCCAACTCGGTCCAGAGGAAGCAAATCTTGGCAATGCGCCAACTCGTAAATATTAATCTAAAATATAGATTTCTGACTGCAGACGATTTTAAGATATTAACAAAAGAATGTTATATTTTCAAGCAAAACGTTAAAATAATTTTCTATATTGATATTTAAAACACATATGATAAAATAATTAATATTTTTTACCGGTGAAGCGATAGATTAGTTCTTTTTAAAAAACAACAGTCAGTGGCCACGTATTTCTGACAATGCATTTCTGCAAGTTTCGAGTTAATGATAAAATAATACAAATTTCAAGTTCGTTTAATATTGTTAATACGGACCCGGGCAACGCCGGGCGGGTTAGCTAGTAACTATAAAAATAAAAGTGACGAAAAACATGACACTTCAAACTACTGCTTTGAAAGCCAAACGAGTACAGTCGAAGAACAGAATAATTCTAATGTTTCTCCTCCCCCAGTGGAAAACGAGTCTGAAACCAACACAACACTAGTCAATAGAACACAGACAACAGACCCCTACACTTATATTGTTGATTCAGGATGCACGAGACATGTGTCATCCGTGAGAGAAAATTTTATAACATTCACACCAGGAAATTTCGGGAATATAACTATAGCTAACGGGAAAAGATTAAATTCTCAGGGCGTGGGCTACGTAAATTTAAAAACGGACGCACAACACAGCATCACACTTAAGGATGTTTTATACTGCCCCGAGCTGCAAAGCAATTTACTATCGGTTAAAAAGGCTACAGAAAATAATATTAAAGTAATTTTTGAAAAACAATCATGCATATTTGTCAAGGAGGATAATATTATCTTGACCGCCAAATTAAATGATAATTTATACGAGTTAGGACCCAAAGACGACTATGGATATAGCACTCGAACCCAAACACAAACTAATTGCAGTAATACAAATTGCATATCCATGTGGCATAACAGGTTAGGCCATAAAAATTACGATGCAATCAGATCACTTATCAAAAATGCGCTTGTCGAGGGCATAGAAATAAACGATTGCAAGCACGAAACCACTTGCACCAAATATATACAGGACAAACTGGCGAGTGCGCCTTACCCCCAAAATAGCCACAAACAGATCCAAAGAGATTTTAAACCTAATACACACAGACATATGCGGACCTATGAACACACAAGCACTCTGTGGAAAAGGTATTTTATAACATTTACCGACGATTATAGCCGATTCACAATGATCTATTTAATATCGCACAAATCTGAAGCTATAACAAAACTAATGGAATACATAGCACTAACTAAAAACAAATTTGGGAAAATAATTAAGGCAATCAGATATGATAACGCCCAAGAATATCTTGGAGACAATTTTGAAAATTTTCTAAAAGAAAACGGGATAGAATGCCAATTAAGCGTCCCATACTCAAGACAGCAAAATGGCACCTCAGAGCGTAAAAAAGTACTATCGTTGAAATGGCACTTACGATGCTTTCGGATGCGAATTGCCAAAACATTTTTGAGGTGAAGCCGTACTAACAGCGAACTACCTAATTAACCGCTTACCCACAAAGGCAAACGAAATTGTAGGACCCCTTTCGAACTGTGGAACGGTAGGAAACCAAGCTTGTCAAATATTAGGACGTTCGGATGCAAAGCATATGCGTATGTGGATAAACAGAAACGATCCAAATTTGACGAAAAGGCGATTGAAGGAATTTTGTTAGGTTACGATAATCGTAGCAAGGGTTACAGAATATATACCGGCGGAAATAATGTTCTAATATCGCGAACAGTGAAATTTATTGAGAACGGAACGAGCAATATTAGCGAAAACCTAAACGTTGAGCAAACTCCCACCGAAACAGTTGAAGTGGATTTAAGCGATAATGATGAAAACAAAATTAAGTTTCTGGAAAACATTCCTAACGAACCTCGTAGATCTCAGAGAAGCAATAGAGGTGTACCACCCGATAGGTTCGGGATAAGTGCGAACATGTGTCGCGTACAAGAACCCAAGACGTGGGGCGAACTACAAAACATTGAACATGTCCAAATTAAAAATAAATGGATTGAGGTCGCTAAAGAAGAGATTGAATCTTTAAAGCAAAACAAAACATGGAAATCAGTCAAAACCTTCTTCCGGGAAACGCGTAATAGGCAATAAATGGACGTTTAAAGCGAAACGAAACGTAGGCGGAACTATAGAAAGATTTAAGGCTAGGCTAGTAGCCAAAGGGTTCTAACAAAAATACGGAAGTGATTACGATGAGACGTACGCACCGGTCGTGTCACATACAACATTGAGAGCTTTTCTAAACGCCGCAGTATACAAAAATTTAAGAATTACTCACCTTGACGTAAAAACCGCTTTCCTGCATGGCGACTTACAGGAGGAAGACTATATGTCCCAGCCGGAGGGATACGTGGAGAATGGTCAGGAAGACAAAGTATGCTTGCTTAACAAGGCTATTTACGGTCTCAAACAAGCCGCTAGAGCTTGGAATCTAAAAATAAGTAAATCACTAAAAAATTTGGAATTTGAACAATGCGCATCAGACCAGTGCATGTATAAAAGAATCAAAAACAAAAAGATCGCGTTTATAGTCGTGTATGTCGATGACATTCTGGTAGCAGGGGTTGAGGACGATACACACGAAGTTTACACAGAACTTTCCCGCGAATATGAAATTAAAAACTTGGGAAGAGTGACACAATATTTGGAAAAAAATATAAGAGAAACCGAAAACGGTACTTTGGAGCTAGATGAAACACATAAAATAATAGAAATTGCAGAAAAATTTAATTTGATCAACAGTAAGCCGACATACACCCCAATGAACACAAAGTATTTCTGTTAAGACCCAAACGGGAAGCCCATGGAGGATAACACGAGATACAGAAAGGCAGTAGGGGGCTACTGTACATTGCTACTCTGACAAGACCCGACATTGCTTCCACAGTAAATATACTGGGGAGGAGGAACGAGTCACCGAGAGAAGTGGACTGGGAAGCCATAGAAAAACTGATAAGATATCTACTGAACACTAAAGATCTGAAATTCATCATAGATAACTCTAAACCTCCAATTTTGACTGTATACGGCGATGCAGATTTCGCAAACGATAGGATGGACAGAAAGTCCACAACAGGAAATATTTTTAGACTTGGTAAAAACATTTTAACCTGGCTTTCTCGAAAACAATCATGTGTAGCACTTTCCACAGCTGAATCGGAATATATTTCCATCTCTAACGCCCTCAGGAGCTAAAGTGGTTGCTAGACTTACTTACCGATTTAGAATTAGAACAACAGCTGCCGATAGCTATTAACGAGGACAATATGTCCGCGATCAAACTGACTGGAAATGAGAAATCTCAATCGCGTACAAAGCATATCGAAGTGAAATATCACCATATCAAGCACTTGCGCGAAACTGGGGTAATTAAATTAACGTACTGCCCGTCGAAGCTGATGTTGGCTGACATCATGACTAAACCCCTTCCAAAGCCTCACTTCAAACATTTGCGAAAACAGTTGCAGTAATCCGAATCATCAGTTTCACACAAAAAGTAGCGGTGTTGGATTCCCCATATAGAATTTCAAATAGGACTCCTGGAAATCCGTGTTTTGTGTTAAATTCTACATGAATAACAATAAATTATATTTTGATTTCAAGTGGGGTGTGTAGCACATTTCTTTTTTCATCGTTTTTTATTCTTCATGTTTAAATATGTGTGTTAAGTGCAAAAACTGAGCTGGGAAAACTGCAGAGACGTGAAAAATCTCCATAGATTACTTCATAAAAGAACTGTAGATGACAGCACCGAACACACGTACTGAGCATCAAACCAGCACATAATATCATAGCCAAGAAACAACAAAAAACTGCTTAATCGACAACTTTCTTTATCTTTTGAACTAAAAACTTTTTTCTTACTCAGATGTGTCGTCGTAAAACTGCTGTATGCAGTCTTTTGTCAGGCCAAGCCAATTGTAATTACGGCTGGTCATAAATAATGATTTTTAAATCTGTGGAAGCGTTTGTGCTCCACAAATATACTTTTCAAATTGTGTAATCAACATTTTCTAACGTTTCTTTTCTTAATTCTTTTTTTTAGAAGTGTGACATTAAATATATATATTCAAGAGTCAACTATCAGATCTGTGTGTGTGTTACTTCATTGTGTCCGTGGTTACTTCGCATGCCACGATCGGATTTTATCTCGGCAAATTCGGATACACAATGTCTAGTAACCGCTGCTCCTGTCCATTTCGTTCATTACAGGTAAGCGAAAATTTATTACCTATCTTGATTGCATATTTAAAGGGTGACACTGCTGGAGATCAATAGTATAAAAACAACAATTACACAGTGAAAGATTTCTGGAGTTCCATTTTCTGGCATTTTTTTAAACTAATTTATGTATCAGACCAGATGCTATAATGAATAAAGTTATATGGGCGTATTAAATCTAAAATAGCTCAGATTGAAGAGCATTGGTGGTTTCAACAAAGGTATACCTGGTTCGAAACAAGGTCCGGTCATTTTCTGCACATTTGAAAATTTACATCGCAATAACTTAAACTATTTAACGATAAACAACACCTATTCCATTCTTTTTGAAATAGGTTCATGGTGTCTAAGGTGAAAGTTAAAAAAAATGCTCTAAAAATGTAAGACAAAATAAAATTGGTTTCTTTGAAATTAAACTGTTTATTTTTTGTGTATTCTTGTCCAAGCAGTTAATCAGTGATCTGATTTGTTTTTATTAGGTTATTCATTGATTGTGCTTTGAAAAATATTTTTTATAATATACGAAAAGCAAAAATTAAATAAATAATAATAAACAATTTTTAATTTATTTTATAGAAATGTATAAATAATTGGGCTTCAGCCAAGCGAACCCTGTTGCGAAAACGAGTCAGGCCATTTTTAGACTTGTTAGAAATCCACATCTCAGTTGAAATCTATGATGCGATATTTTTAAAACTAAATACATCAAAATTCTGAACCACTAGATTTCACCTTTTTTCGAACACCTCAAGTAAAGGATTAACAGCATATATAAACCCGTTAATTAATATTTTTAAACCAATTTTTTTTCATTCCAAAGTACATAATTACCCTTATAATCTTAGAAACATAAACAAACAGATTGATAGTGAACATGCTTTATTCTAAAAGTTTTGTTTAAGACAATACATCTTGAAGACGATTATAATATTATGACATTTCATTATATATATATTTAAACAAGAAAGTGAGAAAAGACATGTCTGTAATGAGACACACGGTGAAAATTGGCAACATTTTGATATATATTATGCTTTATTTTTTTAACCAGTTACATAAAAATTTTCAACTACTAGATTGCATATTATATCGTACATCAAACAACTAAATAATTAACAGTATAGAAAAACAATTTTTTTACATGTTTTAAAGAGTTATTTTTAACATAAAAGCACGTAGTTTGGTCAATTTAGGTATAAGTTTACAGTATAGTTTTGTATGTTATTTTAAATTGGTTTTTTAAATTATATTCTATAGTGTTTTATAATTTTAATTTGAATATCCAGGATATATGTATATATATTATATTCTTAAACATTTAAGTGTCCCGCAGAATTGTTAATGTATGTTTAAGGATTCAAAAAATAATAGTTGTGAAAAGTATTTGAATTAGCATTTTTTTATGATTACCTTAAAAATTTATTTATCTTATATACTTCAAAAATAACATTGATGAATTCTTTTATTTGTTAAATTACATCATGGATTCAAAGGTTATGTCACCGGAAACACAGTTGAGATACTCACAGTCTTTAAAAGTGGTACTTTTCTAAAAGAAAATTTTCTAGAAAGACTTTATTACATTTCATACAGTGGATGTTTTCAATAAAACTGTTATGAAGTTTTATTTGTACGGATAATATAATTATATGTTTTAACATATTTTAAAGCACTAATAACAAATTTCATGTTTACTTACAGCCATTTAATAAACACATTTTCTCTGTTGTGTTATTTTGCTCGAATAAACCATGTTTTCCTTCTTTAAATACCACATTTTTGAAACCTAACAAAATGCTGTAAATGCTTACCGTGATAAAACAACCCTTATCTGGGTCGGATAAACGGAAACAAACTATATGTATGAATTTGTGAACGTTTGAATTATTTGTTACGAATAACAAATTACTCTGGCGAACAATTTGATATGCTTTTATGATAATAAAACGGTTCTTATCATAATACAGCAAGCGTTATCCATTTAGTTACGTATCCGCATATCTGCATTCGGCTGTCACATTGATTAATTGGGTAATTTTGGAGCTATTACAGTATTATAAATGAGGAACGATATCACCGCTTGTTCGGAGATTTCAATTTGCATCAGGAAATCCAGTGGGAAATTTACTGACTTTAGTTCAAATATATATTTTCTTATCATTTTCGTATTTTAAGTCATTTATTTTGTAATATGTGAGGGTTTCATATAAAAGGATTTTATATTGTAGATGAATAATGTATTTTCTTTGGAAATATTTAAATAATTATGTTTTCCTTGTAGATACAATAATAATAATAATAATAATAATAATAATAATAAGTAATAATAATAATAATAATAATAATAATAATAATAATAATAATTAAAACAATTGAAATGTGGTTGAAGAAAGCAAGAACTTCATATTTTATTGTTTACTGAAAAAATTATACTACAAATATCAATAGAATATAGAAACTTAATTTTTAGAAATTTCATAATTTTTTAATTAGCATTAAATTTATGTGGTTTATATGCAATGACTCTGAACTGCAAATTTTATGTATTCAGTTGTTATGATTTCTTTTAATTTGCAGGTATGTGAAATACGTAGGGTATCCACTCTACATGGCTAAATCTTAAACCGTTAGTCATGGACATATATTTACCGTTACAAAAATGTTTTACATGAAGTAAAGAAATATTTAATAAGCGGTTTGAGTGAGTAAATGCATATCTTAAAAAATACGAAAATAAAATTTTATACGTATCCCTGGTCCTATATATTTAATAAACATTTCCTGTTATATTGATAGTTAAGGCAAGAAAAGTTCCGTCAATCGACAATTAAATTTTACTGAATACTAACTGTTTAAATATGGAGCACACTGTTAAAAATCTGCAGCATTCTGTCCAGTCATTTGACCGTTTTTTATTGAAAACAGTAAAACAACCCTCATTTTACGCTATTTTGAACACATTATTGCCAATTTTATTGTCATACTACAGTTAAATTATGGTTATATAACTGTTTTTTCAGAAAACGGTCAAATGACTGGACAGAATGCTGCAAAAGTTTTAACAGTGCATATTTTTTATCACAAATTAGAGATCAATCATAAATTTAGTAAAAATGTAATTTCGTCAGTTATATTTAAAAAAGGGTTAAAAATAAAATTAGCATTGCAATATAATTTAGAAATCATTCTGATATATTAATTCAAAGTAAACAATTTGTAAAAAGAAAAAAAAAACAGATAAAACACAGATCTTTTTAAAAATAAAATTATGCATCAATTATTTACAAAGTTATATAAATTTGAAAATATTGTTAGATAGCACTAGGCTTGAAACTGAGGGCTGTATCGTAATTTTTAAGATTTCATAATAAATTCTTATGTAGCTGCTGAATCGAAAATTTATCTTTTTTTTTTTTTTTTTTTTTTTTTTTTTTTTTTTTTTTTACCATCTTGAAAATATTTTTTGCAACTTGTAAATGAAAAAAAAAAAAAAAAAAAAAAAAAAAAGAAGAGGAAGAATCTGAAAATAAATAAATTTCTTTTTAGGGTTTCGTTCATCGACGCGCATCTGTCTGTCTTTCTGTCTCTTATACAGTCCGTACACAAAACTATATAAGTTAGAGTCTTCAAATTTTATGTGCTTACAGATAAATACCTCTTGTCCCACAAAAAATCATAAAATTTTGAAAAAGACTATTATTTTAATTAAAATATATATTTTTAATATCATCAGTTCATTTTTTTGTTGTTGTTTTTTTCTTCTAATTGCTGCACGCAAGTTTAAATAGATATAAAAATTATTACGTATAAAACATAAATTAATGAAATAAATAAAAAACCCCGAAAAACGTGCTTATTTCTTTTCTATTTCATTCTATTACATCCTATTTATCATCTAATTTGACATACGAATTAAAATATTTATTTTTTTAATCAATTATTAAATTCGTATTCATTTAAACGATTAGCCCCTTGTGGTGACGAGTTTGGTCTGCCTTAAATTTATGCTGAGCTTTGCAATATCTTACTTTCTTATGTTGCAAATTAATGTTGTAATCATAAATAAAGTTATGTTGCAAACGAAACCCTCTGTGCGATCTGTGATCATACGAATCCACTTGTTTAATCACCAAATCAGGATTTTTCACACATTAAAAATATCAACCTTAAAATTATAAAAGTTAATTCGTACCTCCTCCTCCACCTCATCGGATCCCTTATCTTTTAGCTGTAAAAATCTCAGTACTAGCCAAACAATTGAACAAATCATTAAAATAAATTAAGTTGAATTTAAAAGTTTACATCTGTTTTATAGCATCTCGTTTTCGCTATACAGTCAAAGATCTATAATCTGCACACCCATAATCCACTGTTTTCTATAATTCACGTTATTTTACGAATGTAAACAATGAAATAAACAGTTAAAAAATTTACTAAATAGTGATGCAAAAACGATTTTAAAAAATGTAAAAAAAAAAAAAAAAAAAAAAATGAGAAAACAATGAGAAAACAGTGGATTATGGGTGTGCGGATTATAGATCTTTGACTGTATTTTTACTTTTAAATTTACGATTTAACAGAAAATTCCAACGTAATATTTGAAAATGAAATTTCTTTTCAGGGTTAGCGTAAAAATGTACATAAAAATCAATTATTTAAAGTTTAAAAACATAGCAATGTTCAATAATTTAGAATATCCGATTTTTTTTTTTTTTTTTTTTTTTTTTTTTTTTTTTTTGACTTTGACAAATTATGATTTGTGAAAAATATTGACATGGTGTTTAAAAATTAATGTTTGGATTTAGTGGTTAAAAAAATACATAAAAGTTAAAAAATAGAACCATCGCAGTCTTGTTTTGTCTAATATAAAGCTTTTCTGTAACCTTTTGGTGGTAATCTATCTGAATTTTTTTGTGTTATGGATCATTCCATGGTAATATACGTTAAATTTAGAACAATTTACTACAGTAATTTTAGTAATATAACACTAAAAATAATTCAAATGTAAAATTAACATGATTTGTCAATGATACTTATCTAAGGGTAAATTTGAATGAAAATTGTCTAAAAAAAGGTAATGAAAATTACATTTTATATAATAACATACATTCCTTTTACAGTAATCTCAGTTACCATATTAAATATTACTAAAATGTAAGAAATAACACTAAAATTAAGTAATTTAAATACAAATTGGGCTATGAATAAGTTTAATTAGAAAACCAAGTCAAAATTACATGTTGAATATTATTTTTTTTTTTGTGTGTGTTATATTACTAAAATTACTGAAAATAGTTCTAAATGTAACGTAAGTTACCATATAAATTATCCTTATCCTGTAAGATAAATATAAATGGTAAATATAAATGGTAAATCCTAGCACGTTTAATCTTGATCAGATATTTGAAAGTAAATTAAAGTTTGAGCACAAATTGGAAAACATACATACATATTTGAAGTTAAATAATCTTATAAAAATAGCTTATTTTTTTGTTAAAAGAAATCATGCATAGAAACAGTCTCAAACCTTTCAAAATATAGTATGTAAAATGCAATTATTTTAGGCAATCCGAAACTTTTTAAAGTTTAACTGAATCGCAATAAACTTTCAATTATTTTCAAAGCGCAGATACACATTAAATAAGTTCTTGGAATACTTTAAAGCCTTTTTATATGCCTTTTCAAAGCATGGTGGAACTCATTTGTGTTCCGATGCAGAAAAGTGGTATAAGTCATGTATTTTTAAATTTTCACAACTCGTTCAATTTTCATGTTCTTTGAGCGTGACTTAAAAGATTATGGTGCTTTGATATCTTTGAACAATATACAGGGTGTCCCTAAACAAATGGTATATACGCTAGGGGGTAATAGAACACATCAAGACGAGTAATAGTAAATAGGAAACCAAGGGTCCCAAACGTTTTCCAAAGGAGATAGCCGCCATTAAAGTTTGGAGTGCAAAATTTCAAATACACATAAAGAACTGAAAAATTGGTCGATTGATTTGCAGTTTTCACTAAAATTATTCTTTACGTTGGTATTTTTTTAAAAATAAATTACAAAGATAAATTTCGAAAAATGCCGATAGAGGGCGCTTTAGACTTTAAAGTAATGAAAAACTATTTTTTGCAGCTCATTAAATGGTTTCGTAAGCTTAGACTTAAACTTAAATTTTGGGCTCAAAATCTGAATAGTTGGAAGCGGTTAAGTAGCACAAACTTAACTATGTTCAGAGTGTTTAAATTTCAAATGATTATAAAAAACGGAAAAATTGGTCGATTTATTTGCGGTTTTCACTAAAATGTTTCTTTATGTCGGTATTTTATTGAAAATGAATTATAAACATAAATTTCAAAAAATGCCGATAGAGGGCACTTTGGAATTTGAATTAACGAAAGAATCCATCCTAATACTATTTTTTGCCATTATTTTTTGCATCTCATTAAATGGTTTCGTAGGCTTAGATTTAAACTTAAATTTTGAGCTCAAAATCTGAATAGTTGGGAGTGGTTAAGTAGCACAAATTGAACTGTGTTCAGAGGGTTTCAATTTCAAACGAAACGGAAAACTATAAAAAAAAAAAAAAAAACGGTAAAATTAGTCGATTCGTTTGCAGTTTTTGCTAAAACTACTCTTTAAATCAGTGTTTTCTTGAAAATAAATTTTAAAGATAAATTTCATAAAATGCCGATAGAGAGCGTCTTAGACATTGGAGTAGCGTACAGCTATTTTTAACCGTTATTTTTTTTAAATCGCATTAAATGCTTTCAAATGCTTAGATTTAAATTTTGAGATCAAATTCTGAGTCGTTGCGAGTGTTTAAGTAGCGCAAAAGTGAACTGTGTTCAAGGGGGGGGGTTAAATTTCAACTCCTGAACACATTTCAGTTTGCGCATCTTAACCCCTCCCAACGATTCAGAATTTGAGTTCAAAATTTAAGTTTAAATCAAAGTTTTCGAAAACATTTAACAAGTTTTGCAAAGCATTTAATTAGATACAAAAAATAACGGTTAAAATTTGTTGTTGGTTACTCTGAAGTTTAAGGCTGCCTCTAACGGAATTTTTTGAAATTTTTCTTTAAAATTCATTTTTAAGAAGATACTGACTTAAAGAATAGTTTTATTTTAAACCGCAAACGAATCAACCAAACGAATCGATTTTATTATCATTTGAAATTTGAACCCTCTGAACACAGTTCAGTTTCTGCTATTTAACAGCTCCCAACTATTCAGATTTTGAGCTCAAAATTTACGTTTAAGTCTAAGTTTACGAAAACATTTAATCAGATAAAAAAAATAACATAAAAAGTAGTTGTTCGTTAATCCAAAGTGTAAAGCGCCCTCTATCGGCATTTTTGAAATTTATTTTTATAATTTATTTACATAAATACCGAAATTATTTATATAAATACCGACATAAAGAATACTTTTAGTGAAAGACGCAAATCAATCGACAAATTTTTTCGTTTTTTATAATCATTTGAAATTTAAACCCTCTGAACATAGTTGAGTTTATGCTACTTAACCGCTTCCAACTATTCAAATTTTGAGCCCAAAATTTAAGTTTATGTCTAAGCTTACGAAACAATTTAATGAGCTGCAAAAAATCACGGCAAAAAATAGTTTTTCATTAATTTAAAGTCTAAAGCGCCCTCTATCGGCATTTTTCGAAATTTATCTTTATAATTTATTTTTTAAAAAATACCAACATAAAGAATAATTTTAGTGAAAACCGCAAATCAATCGACCAATTTTTCCGTTTTTTATGTGTATTTGAAATTTTGGACCCCAAACATTAATGGCGGCTATCGCCTTTGGAAAACGTTTGGGACCCTTTGTTCCCCATTTACTATTATTCGCCTTGATGTGTTCTATCACCCCCTAGCGTATATACCATTTGTTTAGGGACACCCTGTATATTAAACACTGTGGATTTACATAGATACATATATTATGTTTTTTCAAAATGTGTTTTCTATTATGCTTTGATGCCCTTTTTTAAAATTCTATTTTAGGTATACATTTATTTATTTATTTGTTTTTTGAAATTGTTTTTACTTCATTTTTAGCTGCGTTCGTAGTTATGTAAATACGTAGTATCTATAGTTGTCGTTCAGTCCGTCCTTCCGTCCGCATATCACAACGCAAAAACTACCCAACTGAATCGTTTGAAATTTAAAATATATAATTATTACATAATTTTGTCCAGTCATTTCAAGTTTTGTTAAAATTGAATGCATAGATCAATTATAGAGGCAATCAAAAATATTCCGTTACATTACGGTCAATGGGAAATAAAAAGTTTCAAATGCACTTTAATCGATTGAAAATGAAAATACAAAATTATTACAAAATTTTGTCGAGTCATATTCAAAGATATGAAAATCGGATGCATCGATCAATTACAGGGACAATCAAAAGTATTTCGTTACATTACGGTCAATTGGGAAAAATGTTTCAAATGTATTCTAATGGTATTACACTCATTCGAACATAATAAAATTTATATGCATCTATAAAATACATATTATAATATACATTTTACATAATATGTGGTACAAAGAACATTTGTTATTAATTTAAAAGGCCACACAAAAGTATTCCATTACGTAATGGTAAAGGGCGAACATTGTTTGGTGGAAATTTCAATTGTAATTAACTATTTACGATTTTATGAATTTTTTATGTCTGAGAGTGATATTTTTAAAATTTTGTTATAGTGCGAACGCACCTTATTTTCTAACCTTCACGTGCACTTTCCAAATTGTTATTATTTTTTTAATTCTCAAGATTATAAACCTAGGTGAATTATTGTTAGAGAGGGAGGTGGCAGCACAGACAATCACTTCATCGAAATTACGGAAGAAAATCTAAGATTAGTTTAATCTCGATTTGAATATTAAAACGCAATCGGCCTGCTAATTCATATATTGGTGGAAACAACAAAAAACCCCAATTTTAGCGACTTTCTCATAGGTTTATTATTCATCTCCCAATCCTTTACATTTTCATATTTTTGGGTTCAGAAAACACAATGGTAAACCTACGAGTCACCCGTAAAAATAAAGTTTTTATATGTATTCCACCAAGATATGACTTAGCAGACATTTTGCCTTTTTATATGAAAATCAAGCTATAAACTTAGATTTTCACTCGTCAGCTCGATGAGATGATTGTCTACACCAGGGCATGAAAAATCAGCTTAAAAGGTACTCGCCAGACTAAAATTTTTACTCGCCACTATTTTACATTCATTCAGAACAACAACTTCAGCCACCACACCAGCGCAGAAAATGAAATATTTATGACAAATTTAATTTAAATTAACTATTCTTGGAAGGAGTTGTTTGTTCAATCCAGAATATTTTACATTTATGAAAAATATGGGATATTTAAAAAATATTAGCAGATGTAGTATGAAAAACTTTCTCTTGACCGAACAAAATGCAGAAATTGATAAATTGAAACATACTTACTGCAAAAATAAAAAAATAAATTAACTCAAAATAAGCTTTCCATAAGGTTTCAGAGGTTACAGAAATACATACCATTGATAAGTTCCATGCAATGTGTAATTGCCTGTGATGGCACCCATGTGGAAAATGTTTAATTAAAATAAAAGTTTTAGTTTCTCCGAACTCTATTGTAATCAGAGATTAGTGTACTGACTCTCGTCATAAGCAAATTTCCTCCTTGCGCCCCAATCGAGTTTTTTCTATGGGGGGAGGATTCCCAGAACGGTTTTTTGTGCGTGCATAACATGTCCGTTTCTTGCGATACACGTACGGTTCCGACACTCTTTGGGGTTTTCGCATGCGCTGAGCATTTTGCGATGAAAAAAGTGGGTGTTCCCATTGGAAATTTTCGACTTTCTGTAACTATAACCGTAACCGTGAGCGCCATTTTGTTGTCGTTCACAGAATCTTGAGCTCATACCTCTGAATAGCTATATCTGAAATTTCATTTTGATCGGTTGAACGGACTGGCCGCTAGAGCTCCGTATATCGGCAAAGTTTTATTATGACCACCCTGTATATTAGACTACAACGTTAGGGAAAAAACAGTTCACATGATGTGTATAAACAATAGAGTGTAAGAATTAACCTACAATGATAGACAACAAACTCTAGATAATAAAATTTTAGTTAAAGCGTTTTTTAAGTAATACTAGAGTATGCATTTAAAAAGTTCAAGAACACTAAAATTGACTTTCAGAATTGAAAAATATTAAAATCATTGTTCTTTATTCAATTGTTTAAGATAATAAATATTAATGCAGAATTAGAGATATTCAGTTAATTTTTGGGGTCGAAGTTACACACGAAGGAGTAACAAAAAGTATTTTAGTCGATTATCTGCATTTCTCTCATATAGAATCGCGCTTCATTAAGCTTCAAGAATGAATGGAAAACTTTTGGAAAACATTAATTACTTTTTGTAAGAAGAAAGAAGAACATAAATCAATAACCCTTTTTTACAAGCGTATTTTTATTCTGGATATTATTATTGTCAAATCATAAGCTACTGAAAAATATTCAAGATATCATGTACCCGAA
This sequence comes from Maratus speculifer, assembly GCA_964019185.1. Classification (NCBI taxonomy): domain Eukaryota; kingdom Metazoa; phylum Arthropoda; class Arachnida; order Araneae; family Salticidae; genus Maratus; species Maratus speculifer. The sequence continues at coordinate 267,958,749 of OZ025297.1, read as the reverse complement.
TTTCGTTTTATGGATTTCAGATATATTTTAATATTAAAGAGAATTTTTTTGGCTTACTTAAAATGAAAAAATAATATGTAGTTATAAAAATATATAGGTAAATTTAAATAAACATACAGAAGTCATATAAAAAAAATAAATTGATTAGTTGTTTAATAATACTTTAAAACTTTCATACAAAAGAATTCATAATTTTAACGTCTTGGTGTTTATCGTTCGAAAGGCGTAATATTCTCCAAGAATACTTATGATTTTTTTTCAACGTAGAAGAGGACGTGTTTGGAAAAAAGGTTCGATATGTAAATTATTTTTTTTTAATGTATGCAAACGATAATTTGTGGCAACATTTACAATTTTACTGTGCATTAGAGAATAACATTTCACAAAAATCGATTCACATGATGTAAATAAAGTGTAAGATTTGACCCACACTGACAGAGAACAAACGGTAGATAATAAAATTTAAGTTAAAAATATATATTTTTATGGAACACTATAGTATATATTTATAAGGATTAACAACAGTAAAAATGACTTTTCGGATTAAAAAAATATTAAAATAATTTTTCATTATTCAATTGTTTCAGATAATAAATAATCATGCATAATTAGAGCTACTCAATTAAGTTTTTGGGTCAAAGTTATACATAAAGGAATTAAAAAAATTATTTTCTTCAATTATCTACTTTTAATCCTATGAAGAATCACGCTTCAATAAGCTCGAACAATGAATGGAGGAACTTTTGCAAGACTTTAATAAATTATTGTAAGAACAAAGTAGAAGATAAATTAATAATTTTTTTATTAGCATTTTTGTTATTGTGGATAGTGTTGTAAATTCATGAAGCATTTCACGTGAAACATATTTATTAAAATTTGTTTCATGGTTTGCACAAATTTTCTTAAAGCAAATTAAAAATATTTTGTTTATCTAAAATTTATAAGATAATAAATATTTTTTCTAAAGAAATATATAAATTTCGATAAATATTAAACAGTCATATAAAAAAATAAATAAATAAAAATAAATGTAGTGTTATTTCTTTAATAATGCTTTAAAACCTTATTACACAGAAATCCATAATCAAATTATTTTTCATTGCTATAAGTGATTTATTAAAATAATATGGCAAATAAAACCTTTTAGTTTCACATGTTTCATTGCTCTGACGGCAACTTTTTCAAAAACAATAAATGATAAAAGAAATTTTTCGCTAAAATAGCTACAAATTATAGTATATTCAGTAGCGAAAATTTTCTTTTATCATTTATTGATGCATGATAAAATAAAATATGATAAACATCCAGCCCCATTTCATCTAGTATGATGAGTACTAGGTGTGCGGCAACAAATCAAACAGTTAACCCAATGTGCAATAAACCACAAAGATTACCAACAAAACACTTAATGTAAATAGCCGACCCGGGTACTTGTCTTAGTGGTAAGCCACTTTGCCAGCTACAACTCCGTTATGTACGCTAATGGCATCTAGTGCATGTAAAATCCGTCGTTGGGGCAAAGTCCTCCAAGTTACCTGTGAATTATACCTCTGAAGATGCCTTGCCAGGTGAATGACTCGTCATCTGATCAAGGTTCTAAATTACGAGACCAACTCGAGTAGCCACTTGCAGTTCAAACAACAGGATGATACGTTAAGTAACAAGCAAAACAAGGTATGCTCAAACGAGCAACAGGTACTGCAGAAATGATGCCATGCGAAGCGAAGAAGTCAGGTTTATAGCCGCTACGCAGCAAGTGGGCATTCCCCCGCCCCGATACCAGGTATCTAACCGGTTAATCTAAGATAACTTGACAAATAGGGTCCTGGTCATCGATTAGAAAGAGAGAAAGTCTGTCTTTCAGTTCGGCTCAAAATTAAGTACGGTGCAACTTGTCTATTTGCGGAGTCCCTTCTTTTGCCTTTTTCCCCCCTCCTCCCCACTAAATTACAATTTTCATTTGACAAGTATGCATCAACAATTAGGCATAAAAAACTCCAGACTATCCCAAGAAGGTGTGGGAGCGGTGTCCTAGTTGGTAGAACATTTTAGTTGCTTTTTTCATTACATTGAATTGCCTTTTGGAAGCTTTCTCCAGCATATGAATGGAAAAAGCAAAGGATAAGCAATATTTTTATGTCCTATAGCTAAACTAAACAAAACAAAATATCAGCAAACTGATGAGTCATTCCACAGTTTTTACTTATAACTATATTAACCATGGTTTTAAAAATCAAAAAGTTTCATTACAATTATCAAGTATATATAAAGTTTAATGAACAATGAATTAATTCGACCATTCAAGGTCATAGAGTACATTATTTCCAAGCATTTTTCCAATAACGAGTATTATAAAAAGCAAATTTCATGAAAAAACTCAGGAAAATATGGATTGAGATTTGTGGTTTATTTTCATTAGCTTTTAAATTAAATTTTATTTGTAAAATATCACAGGTTTGTGAAGTGAAAGAAGCGGATGACATTAGTATTTTGGTGGTCGAAAAAAAAATTGACCCAAAATTCTGGAAAATGAAATATGCGTATATTACTTACCCTTCATACGTAGAATAGGAAAATTCGTTTTTAAAAACATTTGTTTTGACAATCGAATAAAAATTGACGGATTTACCCATTTCAGATACTGGAGATTCCGAAAAACCTATTTTTAGAAAAAAAAGTGCCATCCGTCCCTCTGTGTGTCTGTTTGTATGTCTATACACACTGTATCTACCAAACAAATTGAGATAGATGCTTGAAATTTTTTATGTACTCAGTATGTCAGAATGAGACAAAGCCTATTTAACATCAGTAATATCGATAATCCGAAACAATACTTTTCGAACACTCGAAAAATGCTTTCTGATGAAAGGTACATAAAATTTTTCGATTTATTTTTGTTGTAAGGAGTGATAGTAAAAGGCAATGAAATTACACAAATTTTGCATAAAGAACAAAGTAGACCGGAATATTAGTTGCCGAGATATTTGCTATCCTGCTTTCCCCATTCCTCGATATTTTATGATCCTGTATTTCATTCAAATTACAATTCAAAGATATATTTTATTTGGAAATGAGAGGCTTAATTCGACGTAATAAACTGATAGTTAAGAGGATAATTATCTTGGGAGTTATAAGGATGTTTTTTTACGCAATTCGATACTAGTTGAGTAGTTTAGAGTTTCATATAATTTGTTGAATTGTGCACATCAGCAATTCATTAATAGAGCATTACCATGCATATCAAAACTATTTAAATTTACGTTTATTTATTTATTTAATTACAATTCAGTAGTTTACACATGTCTTATTTTCATATTATGCATATCAATGATGGGTAAGTATTACGGTGGTCCCCAACGACTAGCTTTTAATAATTCAGTTGAAAGATATCTTAATGCCCAGGCAATTCTGTTACAATTCTGAAAACTTATCATGACTTAAAATGAATTTTGGCCCGTTTTATGTTCATAGTAATCCCCTTTCAATGAAAATGGCATGTCGTAGAGTTTTATTATTATTATTTTATGACAGACAATATTTGTTATCCATAACAATTATAAATAATAACTAGAAAAAAAACACTTAAAATTGCAATAATCTATATAAAAAAAGAAGTTAAGTTTAAAATTACGAACATTTACAATGATCACAAAGGAAAGTCTTTGATAATTGCTTCTAAGTCACCCAGTGCTCTGAAAAGTGTTAATTTATTTTTTTTTAATCTCAGAAAACAATTTATTTACAAGATTTAAAGATGATTTAAAAAAAAAATAACTTAAACGCTTGTAATTTTCCGAAACATTTCCGAGCAAATTTTAAAGTGCATTAGTCACTTTCTACAACTTTTGGGGGGCACTATCAGACCTCACCTAGACATTTATAGCTACATAGCAGAAATTATAAGTGCAGTCGTAACAAAAAAAAAAATTAATTTTAATGTTAGTGATAACGCTGTTAACCACTTGGTCACGAGAGACCGATATACATAATAGATAAACCGATAGACATGCTGCATAAGTTGCTCCAAACCCTTCATTATTTTCACCAGTAGAATTTTATTGTAAATATTCCTATATTAATCAGCGTTTTCCCGATTCAAATAGGCAAATGTCCTTGTTTTTAAAAATCGATGATAAAAGCTTAAAAATTGTATAAAAGAAGCTTATTCCGAACGGGTTAATTCTATATATATATATATATTATTAAACATATTAGAGAACGTTAAGATATTACATGAGGCCTCATAATATTAAAAAAAACCTTTTTGGGGAGTAGAGAGAGCTGATTAAAGAACTATAAAAGCTATTCGGAAGTGTTTTCAAAAATTACTAGCAGCTATTATTATTTTTTTAAATTATTTTAAATTTTAAAATTAATTTTTTGTTATAATTCTATAGAAAAGGAACGATTTTCAAGATTTGAGGTGACTCGACAGAAGTTATTGCATTTTTTCATTCTTGATTATTGCACTTTTTCGTAAAATAAGAAACAGCTGTCTTTTGTTACAGTTAAAGTAAAAATCTATGAAGAGAACAAAGAACAGCAATATGTATTGCAATTTTTATTTGCGTCCTAGAGTTAATAAATTGAAAATGGCTATGGAAAATTAAAAAAATGGGATTTGTAAAGGCCTTGATGACAGTAACAATATTAAGAATACTAAAACGAGAAATAACTAGCATTTTTTAAAGAAAATATTATTGTCTAAATATTATGTCAATGCATTCACATTACAAATAACAAGAAACATATCGATAACGCTTTTAAAATCTATGGACATAAGTGAAAATCTATTAAGGGATTTGCAAAGTTGTTAATAGAATATGAAGAATTTTTTTTTTCCTGCCATCGTTAAAATGTTTAAAAACAGATGTCTGTATATATATTTTTTTATTATAAGTTTTGCTAAGAAACAAAATTTAGTGATGCATATATTTGCTGGTTGAAACTTCTAAGAAATGTAATTTATCGGTCCGCTTTTTATTTGTTCTTGATTCTTTATACATTACTGAAGTGTTTATTTTGAATGAGTATTTCCGCGAAAAAAGTTTTCTCTTTTTCCTACGAAATAAAAGGCATCGAAAAATTGTCGAAAAAGAAATCTGGATAGATTATTTTTCAAATCCTTTTACTATTTCTAAAGTTGCATCAAGATAAGATTGAAATTCAACTTAATAGAATAGGGTGAAATAAATGAAAAGGAAACATGATATTTGGCGCAGGTTTGCTTGGAAAATCTTTTTTCTTGTGGAAATGTGTTTGCCTTAAATCTTACAAAAATAAATATTTCGTTCATTCTATTATGTTTATAATATTTTATATTTACTTATGTGTTGTGTGCGATATTTCAAACTATGCATAACTTCATAACAAATTTTATAATATAAAATTCATACTTTTTTATACTAGGCATAGTTTATACATTTTACAATTTTTTTCAGTTATATGTTTTGAAACTGTGTCCAATATCAAGGAAATTATTCAGACACAAGACATTGATCCTTTTAAAAATAACCTTGAATAAAATTCAAATAATAAGGAAATACAAATATCAGTTTAGTAAATCTAGCCCTAGAACATATTTTAAAAATTTTATTGAAAACTTCAAACTTAACTTAAACTTAATAATACCAAGAACATTGTTGCCAACCAATTAAAACAACTATGGGCATTTTTTTCTAGTTAGCAATTTTATGTATGTTAATTACGTTTTTCTATAATATTGCATTGTTCCGGTATCTTTTTTATCGATAATAATATAATTTTTGATTCGCCTATAAACAAATTATACAAGAACTTTCTCGTCACATTTTCAGTTAGGAAATGCTGCTGAATAACAAATATTTTTAATTTGCAGGTCTCAAAGATATGGAAAACAAATTGATTAAATTAAAGCGTTAATTAAACTAGAAAGTGCTAACATAATTTTTTAAAAAAAAGGGCGTGTTAAATTTTACATATTTGTATGCTTATACATGTTTAGAACAAAAACTCCTGCATTATTAGCCTTACGTACATACGTAGGCTGTTCAATAAGTAATAAGACTAATTTTACTACCTCAAAATCATCCGAATGTAATTTATGTGGCATAAAAAATGTTTGTTAATTGTATTAACAATACCTACCGATAGATAACGTGTACAAGACCATGTTCCTGAGTATCATGTGATTCAACTGAAGTGTGCTTGTGGGCGCCTACGAGAGCGGCAAGTTATCTAAATGGAAGCGTCGACTGAACAATATTATTCAATTACATTTTGTGTTCGTCTGTAAAAATCAATATCGGAGACCTTCTTCATAATACTTGAAGCTTTCAATGAAGCAATGCCGCGAAGAAGTATTTTTCGCTGGTATAAAAGAAGGAAAAATGTGGAAGATATGGACCTTGAGAAACGAACTTTAATGTCGATAATGTTTTGCAGTAAAACACCGTAGAAAATTTACCATACCCTGCTTACAGTCCTAATCTCGCTCTATGCGATTTCTGGCTGTTGTCTGAATTTATGAAGTTATTACGAGGCAACCAGTTTGCAAACAACAAAGCATGAGTTAAGGCTGTGGAGGCGATTTTGAAAAAGCTAAAAAACCCCGGACTTTTAGGTGTTTTTAAGAAGTGAACAAAACTTTGGGATAAATGCAGTTCGTGCCGCGGTAGTTATTTTAAAAAAGACCATGTAAATGTTAGCTATTAAAAGTATTTTGAATATTTTATAATTTTAGTCTTTTTACTTATTGAACAACACGTATAATATTCCACAGATACATATAGTGAAATGTTAGCACTCTGTCATGGTTAAAACCTTCTCATTGACGCAAACGTATGTATCTGTTCCCTAAGTTGTTGGTTTCACTTAAATAGAAACATTATTTAAATTAATATAATTCTAAAAATATAATTCAGTTTAAAAAAAAATCAGCTACGGCTAATACTTTCAAGGCTTATATGTCTTTACTTAATAAAACTTTTATTTCAGGTGGATTTTTGTTCTTTTTTACGTTAAAAATGAACAGGGGAAACAAACACCTTTTGCTTGGCGATCAGTAGGTTTGAAAAAAACAATATTCTAGCCAAAATTGAGATTTTATGGGAACTTATTTGTATTGCTTGAAACTTTGGCATTCCATGGGAAGACACATTTGTAGGCAATATGATGTATACAATGATTGAAATCTTTAAAAAAAATGATGAAATTTGAAAAAATCATTTATTTAAATAAAATACCTCGATAAGAGAGAAGGATTAGGGTTAAGTATTATAAAACCTCTGATTACCATTGAGAATTCTTGTGTAATTAGCAAAATAAAATATTTTAAATCATTTAGAGAATTGATATCCCGTCATAAAATATCACTGTTTTAGACATTACTTGAAAATTTAATTTTTTAAATATTACTCAAATAATTTAAATGATGGGTTGAAAATGAGCATTTTGATAAAATGATAATTAATTATTGAAAATCCATTTGAAAACCGAAAGCTTCGAAAATATCTTTAATGTATTTTATGATAATAACCTACAAAAAAAGAAATTATTTTATTGAATTACAAAGAAATTATTTAAATTTTAAATGTCAAAGTATAAATGTAGCAATAATCTAATATTATAAATAGAAGTGTTTGTTTTAATTTTATATAATTTTATTCAATTGTTATAGATTATACTGGGTGTTTTACCGCTAAATAGTTGACGGTTTGGATGAGGAAGGTGAAGACTTTCCATTTTAACTTTGTAAAAAATGTTTACTTGATGGTTAAAAATCAAGGTCATTTTCAGATTCAGCTGTAAGAAATACACATAAATCAATTATCAAAAGTTCGAAACACAACAAACAAATTTGTTTTACAGTATAAAATTTTCGCTATTTTTTTAACTTTAAAAAGTCTTTACGTCATGGTGAAAAATGAATGTCAATTTTGGATTCAGTGATACAGAATTTAATTATCTAGCGCTACAAGTATGACCTAAAATCTTTTTTTGCAGACAAGTGCATTTTTATCACATTTGAAAATATGGATCATTTTGTAATGAATCGAGACTAAATTTTTCTCATTTTATTTAACGAAAATTCTCTTCTTTTTTCTTATGTACTCTCTTAAAACGAAAAAGCTGAAATAACTCAAGTTGAGCTGAAATCCACTCTTTTCCCATGTTGAAAGGGACCTTCTCAAGAAGAGCTGAAACAACTCAAGTGAATGAGTTGTTTTTAATCAACTCATGATTGAGTGATCTCTCTTTTACTCATACTTGAGTGAAATCAAATCAATAAAGGTTAAATCCAGTAGTACTTGAGTGATTTGTAATAAAGTCATACTTGAGTGAAATGAAGTCATTTAAGACTGAATCTCGTAGCACTTGAGCGATTTGTAACCAAATCATACTTGAGTGAAATGAAGTCTTTAGGATTAAATCGAGTAGCACTTGAGTTAGCTGCAGCCAACTCGTATTTGAGTGAAGTGAAATAATTTAAGGCAAATGCAGTAGCACTTGAGCGATTTGTTATCAATTCAAGTTGGAGTGAAATGTTGTCATTTTTGATTTAATCCAGTAGCACTTAGGCGATTTGTAACCAATGCATACATGAATAAAATCAACTCATTTAAGAGTTAATCCAAAACTCCTTCAATTTGTAGAATTGAATAAATTCACTCTTAAGAAAAGCAAAATTGCTTAAAATTACAAAAATCTTCAAGCGATTTCTAAATCGTCTAAATAAAATCACATCATTTAAAACTAAATTCAGTAATCCTCGATTAATTTTTATCAATGAAATTCAATATAACATGGAATTATTGCCACATTTTCAAGTGTTGCATTTAAATTCTCATTTCGGATTTAAATTTCTGTTTATTGACATTACAAGGGTATATATATACACTATATTGCCATTGATTATGGGACACTTGCGATTTTAGACATTTTACTAAATATCTAGAAAAATACATTAGGAATCATCTCGAAACTCTTAGTGTATAAATATAATAGTATACGTCATACATCTCCTTGAAGATTTTTTACCGAAACTCCATAGGGGACCGTCAACAAATTAAAAAAGAATGAATATCTTTTGAATAACCCTGTCAAAACTAATGTAGCAAAAGCGCTCAAACTCTAGATTATGATTGAATGCCTTATTGTAATACACTGTGTTCATTTTTATGCAAATAGCATGCATACTCGCAGAGTAATTAAGGTTTTTATAAAAATTGTCCCAAATTTTTCTAAGTTTTTTCCTTATAATTTTCAGAGTTCTTAATATAAAATAATATTTTTTTCAGAAAATATGACAAACAACATTTCACACAGTACCCTGTAATCAGAATTAAAAAATAATGAAAATTGCATACAAAATGAGTTGGTTTACTAAATAATTTTTTACTGCGCATGCGTCAACGATATCAAAATTTCATTTGCATATTATGTTAGCTAAATGTATAGAGCAACTTTTGTGAAAGTCACAAAATCATAACTTGAAAATTCTGAAAATAATCGTCAATTGAATAAGTTGAAAATCCGTTATTCTTAAAATGAAGCAAAAACAAGAGGGGTTGTATCCATATATTCATTGATTAGTGCCAATGTAGAATACACGATACGGGATGTTTCGACTACTTTTGGATAAAATCCCTCATTTTTTTGCTTCATTTTGGAAACAACGGATTTTGTCCTTTTTCTATAGACGATTACTTTCATAATTTTCAGGCTATAATTTTGAGACTTTTACAAAAGTTGCTCTATACACTTAGCTAACATAATATGCAAATGAAATTTTGATATCTTTGACGCATGCGCAGTAAAAAATTATTTAGTAAACCTACTCATTTTTCATACAATTTTTATTATTTTTAAATTCTGATTACAAGGTACTGTGTGCAATGTTGTTTGTCATATTTTCTGAAAAAAATATTATTTTATATTAAGAACTCTGAAAATTATAAGGAAAAAACTTTGGGGCCATTTTTATAAAAACCTTAATTACTCTGCGAGTATGCATGCTATTTGCATAAAAATGAACACAGTGTATTACAATAAGGCATTCAATCATAATCTAGAGTTTGAGCGCTTTTGCTACATTAGTTTTGACAGGGCTATTCAAAAGATATTCATTCTTTTTTAATTTTTTGACGATCCCCTATGGAGTTTCGGTAAAAAATCTTCACGGAGATGTATGACGTATACTATTATATTTATACACTAAGACTTTCGAGATGATTCCTAATGTATTTTTCTAGATATTTAGTAAAATGTCTAAAATCGCAAGTGTCCCATAATCAATGGCAATATAGTGTATATATATATATATATATATATATATATATAGAGAGAGAGAGAGAGAGAGAGATTGGAAAACTGTAACATGGATTCTCCAATATTTCTTCCAAGTCTTTAATTAACAAGACTTAAAACATTCTAATTTACATGACTGAAAGTTCTCTAATGAATCATAAAAACATTTTTTTTCTTTCTAATTCAATGAAACTGTTTCCTATGTCAATTTAGGGGAAAAGGCAATTGAATCGTTATACAAAATTAAATAGAGCTTACATGAATTTTTTATTATTCTGTCAAATCAGAAATTTTTAACATCAGAATTTTCTTTTGTTAAATTTAAAAGTACATATATTCATTAAATTAAAAATACTGGTGATCTCAAAATTGCAAATTTGAAAACACTTATTCATGCAAACTGCCTAAATTTGCATAACTGTACAACAGCACCCGAACAACATTAAACAGAATATCAGCTTCTGATGCTGTGGTGCTTATGGGATTTTTCCTTTCTTTTCTTGGGCAATTTCAAGTTTACATATTTTCCAATGATACTTATAGCTTCAGATATGCTTATATACAATTTTAATTTTTTCATTAGCTTCTGATTTAATTGTAAATAACAATTATTTTTTTATTAAAAATTTACGATTTCAATCAAATAAACCAATCTTAGGCATCTTACTAAAAAAATATTGAAAAAATAAACTTGATATCAGCCCAACGACTAAACTTCAGCACCACAATGTCAGAAGCTGATTGTTCCCCTTAAGAGTTTAGATAATCCTATGCAGAAGTTATTTTCAAATATCTTGTTTGGATTTTAAAATGTTTACCTTTTTTTTGGGAGGGGGGCATAGAATATTTGAGGATGATCTGTAAGTGGGTTAGTTTTTACTTTTGCAATTTTGGTTAATTATTTTTTTAAATATTAATAGGAGTTTCAGACCCAGTTTTGAAAAAGAAAGTATTAAAAAACATAAAACCTAAATTTAAAAAAGTATTCCCCCCCACACATGGCCAGTGCAGTATTTAAATAATTGAAATTGAAAATATTTTAAATGGATAAACATCAACCCATGATACCTTGTTGTAATTATTCCTCGATTTAAATCTCAATCAAAATCATATTTCTTAAACTGACTAAATTAAAAAAAAAATATTTTATTGTTTAGTTTGAAATCTGAAATGGCTTTGAAATCTTAGATAAAATAATTGTTACCCATAGCATTTATATAAGCACATTGCAATTGGGAAATGTGGAGGAATGTCATTAAAAAACTTGTATAGCTAAAATTTTGATTATGGACAATTATTTTATTGTATGAAGTTAAATGCAGAAATAACTGAGAAATGGATTTATTGACCATGTGCAATTATTCTTTATATCATTTAAAACATTTGTTAAAACTTGAATTTATATTCAAGAATAACTTACTTCTTCTTCATAAAGAATTTTTGATTTAATTTTTGATTTTATTCAATGTTTCTTAAATCAACTAACTTTTAAATAAATATAAAAGTATAAGACTGCAGCAGTTTATGTCAAAAGTAGAGCCAAATGTGCAATTTAGAATGTTGCAAGAAAGAAAAAAAACTAATTTTATTTAACAACAAAAACATTTTATTTAGCAAGGACAAAATAAACCTAACATTAATTGATAACAATTCTTTCCAACATCAGATAAACAAATTTCAATAACATCTTTAACAGGACCTTTATAAATATAACAGTCCATTTGCACTTAACATTAAATACATAAAGAGCATATTGTAATCTGTCCACTGGTTTGTCCAACTTTTAAAATCTTAGGCAAAATAGACACTTTCTTGAAAATCCTTGAGATTAAATAAGATTGTTGAATTTGACTCCTCACTCACAGTAGAATTTTACTCCTCCATGAAATCACCATCTTCCTGTGTTAAAAGAAAATATTGAAATTAAGTTAAATAGCAATAAATATAATGTTAAGGAATGATTATGAACATATTAAAATATTTTGCAGCTTTCAGATTAAATGTTTTATAAAATTTCCCATCCATAGTCTAAACATAAAATGAACCATACACTAAAAATTTTAGCTTTATAAATATTACACTACTGAAAATTCAGCCAATCATGAATAAAATGGAAATAGAATAAATAAATCCTGTGCGATTACACTTATCTGCTTGTTTAAATCATGGTGTTACATCTGATACAATAAATCACCATTTTAAAAACAAATTTAAAATGAAAGTTCTTAAAGCAACATTATAAAATATTGTTGAAAATTCACCTTTGTTGCTACTTTCAAAATGTATCAGCGCTGGCAAATACCCAACCAATACAGGTTTTTGTGGATTTTTAGTTGTTTTTCTATATATTTGCATATTTATATAATACAAGATAGAACCTACAACAATTAGACCAGGGTTGGCACGGTTTAAACCAATTGGTTTTAACTATGGTTTAAACAACTGTTTTACTCCTTTTGGTTTAAGCAACGGTTTAGTTTTAAACCAACTGGTATTTTTCTAAAAAAAAAATTCAGAAGAAATCTAATGACATTTTCTCTTTTTCTTAATAATTTATGTATGTCAGATTATTGAATATAAATAACTTCTATTTTTAACACTTTATATCAGCAATAAGCATTGGATGTAGCAGGTTTAGATCACTTTTTGGGTATAGGATTAAAATCAGTCTGCATTGGTGAATATATTTATTTCTCTTTAGAAAAAGCTTCAAACATGTGAATCGATCTAATATAAAATAGATTAAAAATATTCAATATTTAATAGAAAATATCTTAATTTTTTGAAAACTGCAGATTATTTAACGCAATAACATAACACAATCCATAAGATTTCAAGCTGTAAAAGAAATCCCCAATCTTAATTGGGGAGGTTATCTTAAGCATTAAAATCAAAATATGAAGTCGAATAAGAGAGTTTTCAAAGATTGGATGCTACTTAGAGCATTTTAATAAGTGATTCCCCCCCCCCCCCTGTTAGTTATCTGCTGAATCTATCACCAAAAATGTTGACTTCAAATTGTCATTCAAGAAACAAAATCTCAAGAAGTATTTGAAATTTATTTTTTGGATAGCTATGGAGAAGAATATTTTATTTATCAGACTACTTTCAAATGTTTATTATTAGTAATTAAAATATTAGTTATAAAGATCCACGCTGCGTGTGGATGAAGATTTATTTGACAACGGTCACTTCCGGACTGACATTTCTGTCACTATTAATCCCACCCCTCTCCTCCTTGTCGTCCCCTTTATAATTGGCCGTTGATCTGCCGTGATATAACAACAAGCTGCACTCATTGATGGAGATAAACTTTAACTCTTTCCTCACTCTGGTCCAAAACTCGAAGGCTAAGTTCAGCACAGCTAGATCTAACCCCACAATGAACCTTCCAGTTTAGTGAACTAAAAGGTGCAGTAATCTCCACAATCGGAAGAATTTTTTTTAAATTTGGTTGCATAAGATCGGGGCATTGCGGGTCTCTCCCCTAAAATTCATTTGTGCTGTGTTCTGGGACACCGGGGGATCCCCTTAAATGAACAAGCTGATGATCTCACTAAGAGGTTTACTGACTCCAGTGGTGACCACCCCCCCCCCAAAAAAAAAAATCTTCATACTTTAACATTGACCCCCCCCCCTAAACAGAATATCAATTGTAAAATATATTTTACTTATAACCTACTGCACCATCAAAAGATAGTGAGTTAAGCATAATGAAATGAGTTCTTATTGCCCTTATCTAGAATTTAAAGAAAAAAAATACAGAAACATTTCTGGAAATTCAATGTTGAAAAAATTTAAAAGTGAAATTTAAGAATCAAGATTTACAAAGATAGCGAGTTGAGTATAGCAGAATGAGTTCTTATTACCCTTATCTAGAATTTAAAGAAGGAAAATACAGGGACTTTTCTGGAAATTAAATGTTGAAAAAAATTAAAAATGATATTAAAAATAAAGATTTTTTTTTAACAGTAAAAACAAGAAATATTAAGAATTTAAAATCCCCTCCCCCCCCCCAAAATGTAATTTTTCTGAAATTAACCCCCCCCCCCAAACTAAGTTATAGGACGCATCTTGCGTCATCAAACCCCTCTCTGGGCACCCCTGACTGAGTCCGACATCCTGACTGATTAGACCTCTCCGGAAGTCTTGATCCAGCCTATAAGCAGAAGATCAAATTGATGGTTGGTTAATTTTTCAGTTGGTCAGTTTTTCGTTCCTTTGTTCATTTTAGTCGTAAGTTCTGTACATCTGATGGATTTTGTTCAGCTACTATTTGCTTTCAGTAGAGTATCGACAGGATGTAGTTGGTTGTGAGTTCTAGTCATGGCGATCTTTTGTGGATAAATTGAAACTACAGCCTGGTTGCTAGAGATCTCACCCCCCCCCCTTTAAACCTTCAAAGAAGCTTGTTTTTGGCATTGCTAATAAAACAAAATTTATTCTCGTGAATAAAATCAAGGCATATTATTACATCTTGAAAATAATCCTAGCTTTATATGTTATATATACAAATGTAAAAATTGCTGATATATCTTTACCAACTGAATTTGATATTTTGACTGGGTAAGTAAATTTAAAGGGTTAATCTCCTCCCCCCAAGGGTCCTCTAAATCATATATTTTATCAGATTATAGGCCACAAGAATAAAGCGATGACACACCACAATGAATTGTGGGGGTGACACCTAATATTGAGTTAACTGAATGAAAATTAAATTTAATAATTGCAACTGTATTAATGCTATATTGTCATCAAAAACATTATGTACAACTTTTATGATTCTAACATACCAGGAAGCCGGTTAAAAATCGTTTGAAACATTACAGACTTACATAAACCAGATTATTATTATTAAATATAAATGAAAAAAAAAATAAGGCATGTTTTATTAATATAACATGCACAATACTGTACATTTTTAAAAAATGCATTAAAAGATAGAAAATTTCACTAAATTGTTTTTATATATGGCAAATTATTTTTGCTGCCAAATTTAAGGATATCACAAGTAGGTCAAAATTTGGCATTTTGCTAGTAATACTGCTGTTACAGTAGACTTCCTCAAATCCGCACAGCTTGGGACCAGAGGTTTTGCAGATTTTAGAATTTTGCGGATTTCTGGTCATTATTTTCTTTACATTTTTTAAACAGTAATTTGAATGTAACTAACAAGGAAATCTAAACTATTGTAAAGGCTTACAATATAATAAAATATTAAAATAAGTAATAAACTAAAATAAGGATGCACAACCTGTGGCCCGCGAGTTTCATCAATTTACAACTGGAAAAAAATTGAAATTTTTGTGCTTATCTCGTAGGAAAAAATCGTCAATTTACTGTGAGAAAATGTAAAATTTCATCACATAAGAATCGCAAATTTCTTTGGTTGGTACGCAGGGTTGGCACGGTTTAAACCAATTGGTTTTAACCATGGTTTAAACCATGGTTTAAACCAAATGGTTTTTTTCTCAAAAAAACCAATTGGTTTTTTTAAAGAAATCTAATGACATTTTTTATTTTTTCTACATAATTTAAGGGTTTGAAATTATTGGATATGAATGTTTTCTACTTTTAACACTTTATTTCAGTAATAAGCATTAAATATAGTGGGTCCAGGTCATGCTTATATTCATAGGATGGAAATTAGTAGTGTTGGTGAACATATCTAATGCTTTAAAGAAAATTTTTAAAACTTGGGAATTTTTCAAAGATAAAATAGGTTTTTAATAATCAATTATTTAGTATAAAATATTTTAATTTTAGAAAAATGCCTATTTTTTAAAACAATCTGTCATAACATACATGATGATTTTGAATATGGAGCCACAGAACTGCATACAACTTGATCTTTAAGATTTTAGTCAAGCTGTAAAAGAAATTCTTCTTGATTAGGGAAATTACCCGGGTGTCATCCTCTAAAGGGTGACACCAAATCTTTATTTGCAAATAAAAAATACAATTTTATAAAATTTTGGAGACTAATTAGGAAATAAAATGAGATTTTTAGCTCATGATGCAATACAGCTAGTTTTCTTTTCTTTGCTAAAGTGAAGTTTTATACAGAACGGTGTGTCTAAATAAGATACGCACCAGGGAACAAAAACCAACCTATTCAACGAGTGGGTAACAAAAGCAAACTTTAAAAGAAAGAATTTTCTTCTACGTATAGGCACGGCATTGACTTGTGCAGAATATGTGTCGAGTGATGATTCACTTCTGCGGTTTTTTTTATGCAGAAGGACAAAAGGTAAATAAGGAATGGTAAGGTTATTTTTTATAAGAATGTAGAATTGAGATTGAAAAAATATGACAGATTGGAAAGGAGGAGGAGGGGGGGGGGCTTGACACCTTTTACATCTGTCCCGGGATGTCACCCACCCTAGCTACACCACTGCACATCCACTTCATCTCTGACAAGTAAATAAATTTTCCTGCCTGAGAAAACCGTACCAAACACAAACCATAAAATAATACTTGAAAAAATAATTATAAGAAAATATTGCATTAATACTTACTATCTGTTAAATAAATGATCGGAAATAAAATACACAATTTTATAGTTTTAGTTTACATACTACATACTTTTTTATAAAATAGTAATTTTCCATTTTATTATGCCAAAAATTTTGTATAACTGCAAAGGAAGTTTGGTTTATTTTACATTCTAGTAGGAGTGTGTGTGTGTGAAGAGGGGGGGGGGACGGTTAAAAGTATTTTATAGAATTTTATGTAGCGGGTTACTGATGACTATTTCTGACCAGTAAACTCTCATGCGTACTGGTCTTTGGGACCAGTAACTTTTTTTAAAATCAATTCTACCACTGGGCTATGCATAAAAAATGTTAAGAGAAAGGGATGATATTACAAGGTATTTTCTAAAGAGAAAGAGGATTTGCTTTTTGGTATCGTTGCATAATATTTAGGAAATAATACATGCATTTACCAGTATAGAAAGACAAACTTTTGTCCACTGTTTTCGTTTTATTTATAAATTCTCATTTAGATTTAAAGCTACCTGGGAAGCAGGCACAAGAAAACTATTATTTCTGCATGCATTATGTAACAACTTATAAATATTAAGCAGATTATTATAATACAGACCATGCATGCAATAATTTTGCCCAATAACAGTATGAAACATTGCCAAACAAAACAGTAACACAAGTTCAACATTAAGAATGAAAAAAAAAAAAAATCTCAGAAATGTGTATAATGTAATCCGGAGCACGTTTTTACTAAGACACTGCAAACAAGACGTAAATACAATGTTTTGATAAATTTCTATGAATAAAGATATAATAATTACAAAACTTTAATACAAGGCAATTAAATAACGAGATATTTACATTGCATTAACAATTTTTACTCTGATTAAATATACTAATTTATTTTATTAAAGCACGAAAGTTTTGTAGCAGCACTGTAACACCAATTATTAATATAGAAATGCATTAAACACATCCTCAATATTACCGTGTGACACGACATTTTAATTTCAAGGTATGATACTGTTATGAATTTTAGTCTGTTAAAAAGAGAAGGGAAAGTTATTAAAAGAAAGCATAATTAAAATAAAATACTTATATAAAACTTACTTCGTAAAAAAGGCATTTTCAGCAAATTGTTTAGCGAACGCCGGAAGTCTCCATCTTATCTTGCAAGGTCACGTGACGAGTCAGCGACGAAAATCAGCGCGGAAAAAGAGCTGTTTCATTATTGAGTTGAGTTGTTTAGTTTTAAAGCTGTATGAGTGGATTAGAAAGAGAAAAAATCAAACCAAGATGACTGAATCGGTTAAAAATCAACTCATTCACGATCCAATAAATTATAACTCTTTCTTGAGCAGCCAAATCCACTCTTTCGTTTTAAGAGAGTACTCAATTGTATATTTTGCATTAATATTTGAGAATGATTAAGTATTTCAATATATATTGCAGTTTTAATTTTACTTTCAATCATATTTTTATACTTCTGACGAAACTATATTTCTACTAAAATGATGAGTGACCCTTTTTTATCAGGAAAAATATGCTCCAAATTTAAACAGCTATTACTCGGGCACTTTTAATCGTACAATAACATGACTTTTTTGTCTTATTAGTCAGTGTAACAGGAAAAAATTATTAAATATAACTTAAAGGAATGGAGGATAAAATTAAAAAAATAAATTTCGTTATTTTTTAGGTAATGTTTTTATTGATCTAAATTGGTTTTAAAATATTTATTTACCACACTTAAAACATTTATATTTCTATGAATAGTGTTTAAGGAATTAGCCATTACCTCCGTCGAGAGTGGACACCTTGTATGAAAATCTGTTTTACATTTCAGTTTCACAGACTTGTTTAAATTATTGAACTATCATTAAAATAAAATGGAATTTATTAGGTAGTACCTAAAATAGCTATAATTTTAAGGCTGGATGTACTTCCTATTGTCGCTGCTCCGAATAATTAAAAATATTACATTTAGCACACAAATATTTTAAATAAATATCAGTTAGTTTAACATTTAGTTTACATGTTTTCTGCACTCCATGAAATGTCCCCATAATGTCATAATAGCTATATATTATTTTCGGAGGCACATTTAAATTACTGAAGTATAATTAAAATAGTATATAATTTCTCAGTAATATCTAAAAAAGCTATAATTTTAAGACTAGTTATTCTTCACAATGTCGCTGCTCTGAAAGATATAAAATATTATATTTCGCGTAAAAATATTTAAAAATAAACGTCATTTGCTATAACTTTAGTTAACATGTTATCTTCATCCCATGACATGTCGACAAAAATGTTATAATAGCTATATTGAAAAGCTGTTTTTAGCCTCCGATGCTATTTCTTTCAGACAAGCTAAAAAATGTCGTGTCGTCTGCCCTGAATTTTCTACTCAACCGATTTTGATAATTATTTCTTTTAATGAAAGCTATTTATTTGTAGTTGTGCCCATTTTAGCTATTTTTTAATTTATTTCCATTTTTATATTTTATTTTTAATTTTAAATGCTTTTTACGATATTTCTTAAATATGGTTGCAACTCAGTTTAGCTTTTCTCTCGATAATAAAAGTTTATTTTCCATTATCACTTTCCACGAGTCAGAAATTTTATTTCATCAGTGAACATGTCCTTGCATTTAAGAAAAAAAGTCAACCGTTTTCGTAAAATTTAACCACAATAAAATAATTGCGTATTATTATGCACTAATTGAGGTAAAAAAATATATATTTACTGAGAAATAATAATAATAATGTAAATAAAATAACAGAAAATAATTTATGATAAAAATTAATGTCTAAAGAAAAATTTCAAATTAGGAAAATGATGTCATTCAACAATTAGATAAATGGGAATTACAATATTATTATGGATGTCTCTTTCATATTACTAATAACAGTAACTTTAAAAAAACATTTGAAGGGAAAATGACGTCACTATTTAAAACACCGCATTTTTACTCATAACAATATTACATTTCAATATTTCTTTTCATTATGGACACTGAGATTGAGATTTTACTTTCAGGTGACTTCATTTAGTAAAAATAATGTCACAATTTTTTTTTTTTTTTAAATAAAACTATTTTTCTGTGAGTGCATATAAAATAAAATTTCTGGATTTCGCCGGCACTCAGATTTCAATTTTAACTGAATATGTGCGAATATTTACATGCAAAATTGTAACTGGCAAACTTAACATTAAGTTTAGAAATGTATTTATTATATATTGATTCAATAATGTAATTACTTTTGCTTTTTTAAAACCAAATCGATCGGGTCTTTTAAATGTTTCATTTGTCGAATTCGATGGTTTCACTCGTTTCCACTCGTTTTATTGTTAAAATGCATTTCCTTTTTCTCAGCGTCTATAAAAAAGCTTTTAAACTAAAGAAAAAAATCCGTTTTTGATGAATCTAGTCAATGAAGAAGTAGCACGTCAAATTGTATCTCTTTATTATTCCGCAATTCCAATGACTCAGAAAGCAATTGCTAATCATTTGGGTATTTCACGCCGTTCTGTTTGCTATTATATTGATAAACATTCAAAGAAAAAAAATGAAGTTAGTTCACAGCATTCTAAACGGGGTCGCCCTTCTGAAAGACCCTATCGATTTTTTTTTCTATCGGAGACGAAATTGAATTGTGCAATGGCAGAATCGACCTTCAACTTGTGTAATCCGTTTAGTTCATTTATTTCTTGTATATTTTATTTTTTCCAGACACGTTTAAATTTGTGAGGTAACATAAAAACAAGGGAAATTTTCCAATAATATCTAAAATAGCTGTAATTTTATGATTGCATATACGTCACAATATCGGTCTTCAAAATGATTTAATATATGTATTATAATTTGTGCATAAATATTTTAAATAAACATCAGTTACTATGGAATTTAGATGACATTTTTTCGGATTTCAATAAAACTACATTCATTTAGTATTGAAATAGATTATTATTTTTTTTAATACGACATTTTTATTAAAATATTTTTTTTGAAAGCTGATTTTATATTTCTTGATAATAATGGCCAATGTTTTTGTGTTAACCGGTAAATTACGTATAAATGTATAATAACTTCCCAAAATCATAACAATATTAGTTTCATATTGGATTTACAACAGTATTTAAATTTTTCTCTCTATCAATCATTTAAAAATTAGTCAAAGTCATAGTAAAAATTTTGAAAGGCACATACATACGATCGTTGATCGAATTCTTTGTCTTAATTGTCAGTATAACAGGAAAATTTTACTAGTTATAATTTACACGATTGGGAGATCTTATAAAATTTAAGCTTCATAACTTTCAGGAAATGTTTTTATTGAACCAAATTTAAACGCAAGTAAAAATAACATAATTCTTGCTCAAAGAAGTCATGAAAAGAAACAGTTCCGAATCCTTACATAATAAAACATATCTTAAAATTCAGTTGTTTTAGTCTATGTAAAACTGAATAAAAGTCAAACCAATCGTAAAACTTACATGATTTTTTTTTTCAAATTCACAGATACACACGAAATAATTTCTTCGAATACTTTAAGCACTTTTCATATTACCTATAAAAACTCACTGAACTCATTTTTTTTTCACATGCGATAAAGTCCTTGTATTTTTGAAAGTTTCATAACTTTGTCAGTTTTAGTGTTATATGAACGGGGATTTCTTTGTCTTACTTGTCAGAATAACAAGGAAATTTTAGTAGCTATAACTGACAGGATTGGGAAATCTTATAAAATTTAAGCTCCGTAACTTTTAGGAAATGTTTTTATTGAACCAAACCGCTTTTAAAATATGTCTTTACCTCATTTAAAAAAATTTTCAAACATAATTAATAAAATTTCAAGATAATTTGAAGATTAGAGTTTGAAATACAAAACTGATTAACTGAATTTTCATTAAATGTTCAGTTGAAATATTTATGTGCGAGATATAATATTTTAAATCATTAAAAGCAGCTAAATTGTGACATATATCCAATCTTAAAATTTTAGCTGTATGTCTACTTATTTTGCTAGATTCTTTTTATTAGATAAAAACATCAACTTAGGCATTACCGGAAAATTACACTTTATTATTTTGATATTTCAATAATGTTAAAATGTCTATGAAACAAAATAATAAAACAAGTTTTCTATATATTTGTTATAATTTTTTTTTGAAACATTTTAAGGAATGGGAAAAAATAGATTAATCAAATGTTATACTAATTTATGTTTATTTAAAATATTTTCCGCAAAAAAATATTTTAAATCATTCAGAGAACCGACATTGTAAAGTATATGGAGTCTTAAAATTACAGCTATTTGAGATATTACCGGAAATTTTCACTTTGTTTTAATGATATATCAATAATTTAAATGATGTTCCCAAACGAACATTTTGTAAAAATGATCGTCAATTATTGGAAATCCATTTGAAATGCGATAGCTTCGAAAATGTCGTTAACGTGCTTTATGATAATAACTTACATAAAGAGGAAATTGCTTTAATTAGATAAAAATACCAATGACTTTCTATTATGCTGTATTATGACTTATACATTTTCAAACGTAGTTTTTTAAAATGCAGAACATCCGCTTCCTATTGTTAATATAAAAATATAGACCTTAGAATAAAAATGTTGCATTAAAATTAAAAATATTCTGTTTTAATGCTATAAGAATGTAGTTTTTAACAAAAATTATACAAATATGTCCATATATATATATATATATAGATAGATAGATGGGATATATGTACACTGTTAAAATAAATTAAGAGAATTTGCATATTTTATCGAATTTTATGGAAAGAACTGGACTGAAGAAAAAACCACTGCTTTTAGATAAAAATGCAAATCGTGTACAGCAAATAAGTAAGTGTACACGTGTGTGTCTAGGCGGAGCCAGCGGAAAAACAGGCTTTATAAGGAGTAAAACGTGGAAAGTAAAACGAATTGCGTTCATTTGACATCTCGGCGAATTTTTTGGTGTTATCTTGCAGAAATAGGTTAAATTCACATCGGAATAGTCAAACTGAGTAACGACCAACGTTTAGATGCTGGAATGAGGTTGCGAATTATAGAAAGGCTAGAGACAAGCCAAATTTAGATATGCAGATAGTTTAATTTATTGCCCAGCATCGTGTGTAACCTGTGTAAACAGTTCCAGGATATTGGATCCTTCGAGAGAAAGCCTGGGCAAAGTCGTATAAGAGACATGACAAAAAGAGAAGATTGCCATTTTTCAATTTAAGCGAGACGTAATATAGGGGCTACAGATTCTCAATTCGCTGGTGACCTTTATGCAGACACAGGAACCAGTGTAACATGATTTACTGTTTCCAAACGACTGAATGAGAGGGAGTTGTTTGCCAGAAGACCGGCTGTTTGAGTCGCATTCAGGTATACGGACAGGAGAGTCTGATTAGCATGGTGCATGCAGCATAGTGATTGGAATATGGAGCAATGGACAATCGTTCTGTTCACCGACGAGTCCTGTTTTAACCTAAACACTAATTCTCGTCGTACTTTCATATGGAGATAGCTATGGGCCCGCTACCGTCCCTCCAATGTCCTTGAAATCAACAATTTTGGCGGTGGAAATGTAATGATCTGGGCAGGCATCTGGTTGGACGGCCTCACACCTCTCCACATCTTTCACAGAGGCTGTGTGACTAGTGGGAGGTATAGGGATGAGGACTTGGATTCCTACGTTTGCATTTTACGGGGTGCAGTAAGTCCCGGGTTCATCTTACAGGACGATAATGCGAGGTCACGTACAGCTCTTCTGGTTGACGAATTCCTGGAAAATGAAGATATTTGCCAGATGGATTGGCCAGCCAGGTCTCCAGACCTCAACCCTAAAGAGCATATCTGAGAGGCTCTGTTGAGGGCAATTGCAACTCGTAATACCCCTTCGAGAACCATCCAAGAACTGAAAACTGATTTGGTGAATGAGTAGGACCAATTGCCACAGGTATACATAAACGGCCTTATTTCCAGTATGACATCACGCTGCAAGGTCTGTATAGGTATAAGAGGGGACCATATCCCCCACTTAACCAATTTCTTTTGTGTATTCTGCAATAGGGCGGAGAGTAAAAAACTTTTTTTCGAAATTCTTTTCTCCCTAGCGCGGAAAAGTTGTCTAGTGCTATCAGTAATATACTCACAAAATTTCGAAACAATCAATTAATATCTTCCGGTTCCTCTTTTGGGTCGAAATATGCAATTTTAGTCAAAAATGTTGTAATTTTTCACATTTCAGTGATACTTTTAATTTTCAATTTTTTCTTCGCTCTAGTGCGGAAAAACTGAAAGAATGCATAAGGAACACAAATCCATAATATTAGAGTAATTAAAAAATATTTTCTGGTTCCACTTTGGGTTCTAAATATGGGAAATTTGTCGAAAATGATACAAATTTTTACTTTTTAGTCATTTTTTCACAAAAATATCACAATTAAGGCGCAGTATACACGGGATTTTTCTCATCCCATTTTTTGGGATCCTGCAGAATTACGAACTGGCGTTCTACCAACTTATGAAGATATAATGTATTTTTTTGCTGGTGAAAAATAAATCGAAATATAATTAAAAATCGGATCCACCTTTGGGGTGATAGCGGATTATAGGCTGAAATATTTGAAGCAATTTGACGGCTCCTCAGTTCGAACGATTTCTAGACAAAGAATATTCCAAATGATTGGTTCATATAATGATAAATACGAGAGTATAAAGAACTTTCACGCTAAAGAACAGACGAAACCAAAATTGAAAATTTTCTTATTGGAAAGGAAATTTTTTTTCTTACAAGAGCACATCTCTAGAAGGATGTAAATGCCCAAGTGATAAAAAAATTCCGGAATTGACAGACAGTTTCTTAAGGATCAAAGAACTTCAAGGAAATTGTCGATAGACCTAATTGATGCATTCGGAAACACGTCCCACAACACGAAAACTTAGTAAATGAATGAGCAGGCTACAAAAAGAATAAGAAAGCTTCGGAAAATGGTATAAAAGGGAAAACAATCACTACTGCTTTAT
This sequence comes from Maratus speculifer, assembly GCA_964019185.1. Lineage (NCBI taxonomy): Eukaryota > Metazoa > Arthropoda > Arachnida > Araneae > Salticidae > Maratus > Maratus speculifer. The sequence goes on along the minus strand of OZ025297.1, from coordinate 267,933,929 downwards.
CGACGACTTAGAGTTATTTAAATCTGTTAGTTTTGTTGATGAACAACTATGTCACGATCTTAGTGATAAACCTTTAGTGTCCTTGCAATTGAACATAAATACTATAAATATATCACGAAAAACCCGTCGTCCTGCGTGTCCGACCGAGTTGCAATATCAATAACAGGCGCACTTCTTGAAGACTTACGAGTTGTGACACATGACAATATATCCAATATTATAGACAGGCATACCACAAGAAGAGAAATAAATAAATATCGCATAAAATGCCAAGTCCAAGATTAGAGTTTCATATCCACCAATTCCTTGAAAAGATTGTATTTTGACTGTCGAAAAGATCAACTTTAATCCAGAGGAATATTGAGGAAACGCTCCATCAACAAAAAGTGGTTGAAGAATACTTGGCACTTATAGGACCTGGCTACGATTATATAGGACACGTGTCACCAATAACCTCTTCTGCTATGTTTCTTATATGATTTTCCACATTTTCCGTTCCAGCGAAAAAACAAATTTGATAAGAAAAAAAAATCTTTGAAATGTGAAAAGTTACATACTTTTTGGTTACTTTGACAGTTTTAGACCCCGAAAGGGAAGACGGAAGATATTTATTTATTATTCTAAAGTTTTTTAATTATGTTGCTTGCATATTCTTCGAACATTCCCATGCCACACGGAATAGAAAATAAAAAAATAAAAAAAAATGAATGTGAAAATTTGTATCATTTTCGACAAATTTCCCATATTTAGAACCCAAAGTAGAACCAGAAAATATTTTCCAATTGCACTAATATTTTGGACGTGTGTTCCTTATGGACTATTTCAGTTTTTCCGCTCTAGGGAGAAGAAAAAATTGAAAATAAAAAATATTACTGAAATGTGAAAAATTACAATATGTTTGGCTAAAATTGCATATTTCGATCCAAATGTGGAATCGGAAGATATTTATTGATTGTTTTGAAATTTTGTAAGTATGTTACTGATAGCACTAAATAACGTTTCCGCGCTAGGGAGAAAAGAATTTCGAAAAAAAAGATTTTTACGCTCCGCCCTATTCTGCAACCGTTGTTTTAGACCTTCAGACTCCCATGAGTGTTACAGACGAACATGTGATTCTATAATAATTATTGAATATTTATTTTGTTTGTATTATATCAGCCTATCTTCGCACCAAATTTTATTAAAATCTAGCCAGTTGTTCTGGAGATCGTGAATCAAAAACGAAAATTCTCTAAATTTCTTACACCAGTATATATATATATATATATATATATATATATATATGATATGAAAATCCTGTTATCGTAGATGAATAGACAGTGATATGAAGATCAAAATGATATGATCGAAAATGGTGATTCTCATGATGTCGATTGATGATCTGAAAATTATTTAATCACATCTAAAAGGACGAACATCTCATATATTTCGTGCTGGACAAATCTGGCAATCAGAGATAAAATAATAGGTGGTTTTTCCAAATAAATCAAGAGATGATCAATACTTTATTGTTGTATAATTTCAGTAAGCTACGCCTCATCGCAATCGGATCTCAAATAATCCGCCACTCAAGAGCGATGAAATGATAAAAGTCCGCATCTTGAAAAGCAAAATAACAAAAAGATTCTAATTTAAGACTTCTGTCGGCAGGTTCATTTTAGCAGTTTAAAAATAAGACGAATTTTCAACTCTAAGCCCGCGTCAGTGCGTTTTAAGTGAAAATTAAACGGAATATTAGATCTTTAATGTCGAATGCCAATGAGCGGCGTCGAGGGGTGGAGAAAAGTGCGGAACCAATTACGTTATTGGCTAGAAAGTAGGGCATCACGCCAAAACTATTTTGAACTTGCGAAAACTTGGCAAATTAAAAAGAAGTGCACGGACCGACAGATTGAAAAGGATTATGGGATAACAGGTGATGTTTAATAAAATATTAAAAATAAAACTTCCGAACGAATATTTTTTCCAATAAAAATGGGAAATGAGATAATAAAATAGATTATAGTTCTAAATAAAAGATTGACATTTTAATAATACAATTGAGTTCTTTTTAGGAAAATAAATAGCAGATTATGCCGAATTAAGCAACAGGGGAATTAAGATGGTAAATAAATTTTAGAATATTGCTGAAATATAAGTAAAAATAGATTTTTATAAGAATTTTAACAAAATCGAAACTGGAAAATGGCGAAAAAAATTATTATTTCATATATATATGTATTAATTAATTAGTTAATTTTATGCATGTCAAAAAATTCCTTGTACCTATATAATTTTAAAAAGTTTCCCTTTCATATGTTTCTAACTGTCTGTTTTTTTTTGTTAATTAGTTGAGATATTAATTGAAAATTCATAAAAAAGGAGTTTTTTTAAAAACACATCACTGATTAATTTTGAATACGCTTTGCGGAGTGACGGTCCAAACAAAACTGTCCATTGCTAGAGAATTCGGAATTTTAATCCGCATTCAGATATTAGCCGAAAAGATTAAAGTTTACTTTCACTTTTCAATAATTATATGATGTTGCGAAAAAAAATCAAGATATCTATTTAAAATTTTCGGAGCTAATGTTAGAATTAAGGCAAATTGTAGTATAGCTTTTTTTAAGACATTCGATTTATTCTCATTATTTTTACATGGAAAAAAATGAGGATATAAAGAAACGGTGACTGTAAAATTACTTAAATGAACAAAGTGATAGGGACACGAGTCGTTATTAAAAACTAAACTTAAACAACATTCATTTCAGATTACAACCCTACGTCTTTTTTAATTTAAAATGTGAAAGAATATTACTAAATAACCTTTGTCAAAATTTAAAAACACAAGATGAAAATGACTCATCGAACTTAAATGAGGAATGTTTCTGTGTTCTATGACAAGAGTTTTTTTTTTTTTTTTTTTTTTTTTTTTTTTTTTTTTTTTTTTTTTTTTATGAGCTTAAAGTTTGTTCTGAAGCGGTTCTCCCCCTTTGTTAACATTTAAATGTGTATTTTAATAAATATAGAATTAGCGGTACATTCTTTACTGGAATTGATTTCAATTTAACTTACAAATCTGTTAAAAAATGCAGTTTCACCTTCCACCGTTTTGAGGTACTTTATTATCTCGTGCGGTATGGATTCGTCTTTAAAGTCTTTTGGTATATCTAATTTCTGACTGGCTTCTATAAAAGACGTCAGAGGATATTTTTATTTCGGATATTATGTGTTCGATTTTAACAGAATTAGTTTCTACATCCTGTTTACAATTTTTTTTCAGATTCTTGTACACGTGCATAGGACTTTGCTATAGTGTGCTATAAACAGTGAGGACCCACTTGGAGTCACGTATGAAAAATTCTCTCTCACTCACTTTATTATTTTTTAACACACTCTGTAACACACCAAAGGTACGCTGCTCATTGTGATCAATCCCAGACATCAGTTATAGATGCGTGAACGTAAAGTCCGTGTTACACAGCATGTATCAACGACACAGAGCAAAAATTCCGCTTTTAGCGCTACCGTGTCAGGTATTGAAATAAAAAATACAAGAAAACATTTACATAGACTAAATACCCTTTTTTACACATATCTATTAGTTTAAAAACCTTATGTAAAATAAAATTGCAGCCAACCCTTCTTTTGAATAAATTTAGGAATTAACTTTAATTACCGTGAATGTATTTATTTTCCCAACTGATATTCTCTCAAATTCAACCTTAATTTTATTTTTTTACATAAATTTTACATTTCTATTTAGTAATTTGAATGACCTTCATTTAAGACAGAACACCAATAACTGCAAAAAGTTATTCTCGCTATTTAATTACAGAACATTGTGTGTAGTTAAATTACCTGACTGCTTACAGTTCTATTATTACTTTATATAAAATTTATATCAAAACAAGCCAACTTTAAAAAAATAAAATACGATTTATTGAAAAAAATGTAAATGTTATCAATGCTTCAAATTGTCTATTATTACATTTATCACTGATAAAAGTATCTATGATTCATAATAACACTCATTTTTATTTAGGATTTTAATAAAATACTTAGCCAAATTTTATTGTAAATTTCTTGTAATAAATCTCAATAACATATATCAGTGTCATTATGTTTGAATTAGTGTAACATTATAAAATATGCTTCAAAAATCTTTTTTACGTAACCATTAATTGAATTTTTATAATGATTGTGTAGATTAATGATACATGTTTTAATATCAGTATTCAATTTTTTTTTCTTTCTTACTTTTCTAATCGAAGTCTGATGATTTGAAAGACTAAAAAATTTTATTTCATCAGAACCTGATGCTAAAAGACATTGCATAAAAGTGTTAGTAACATTTTAAAAAGCTTTCGTTAAAATATTTCTTTTAAATACAATAAAAATTTTTAAACTCTGAAAGTTTCATCCACCATGTTTTTTAACACCTTTTGAAACTTCCGGAGTTTTAAATTTTTTATTATATTTAACTGAGTACTGGTGTTTTATTGCTAAAATATTTCTTCTTACATAGAAATAAGTATTGATTCTAAATACTCTTTCAAGACAATGTTTCGCGATTTTCATGTCCTGAAAATTCATTAAAAAAATATAAAAAATAAAAAATGTATAAATTTGTAATATTCATACACAATCGATGACTTGAATAAACATTTAGCTTAGATAGAGACAATGTCATTTTTATTATACACCGTACTATACAGAAAGCATGGTTTAATGTATTTCTTAAATGCATATATACCTTACATTTTTTAAATAGTGAAACATCATTCAAATTAACCACAAAAGATTTTTCTCCCATTGTTCCTATAATGCTACGCACTCCATTTTCAATAAGAAACATGCTGTAGTTAATTTCAGTTGCATAAACGGAAAATTGAGTTAACGGGAATTGCAGCACAGACAGATTGAACTCGTAAACACTCTTTTCAAATCTATTACAAAGTATTAAATTACTTTAATTTTTCAGTAGGGTCCTGTAGGAGACTGACTTCTGGTGCCAATAAAAATGCTTTACTTCACTTCAATGATACATTAAAATTTTTGTAGTTGCTTTAAAAAGTTTTCAACAATATCGAAAGATTTTTAGATATTTTATTAGAGTTTCATCCCAGTTTTAACCAAAATGAGAATTGTTTTTGGATGAATTTATGAATTTGTGTCACTACAAACCCATTCGTATAGAATAATAAGTGATATTCAAATTAAGTCTGCTTGAACTTCTGTAGCTGCTTTATGCACATAAAAAAAGATAGCTACAAGAAAATGAGAGATGAATTAATAACTAAAATAAAATGCCAGCAAAGAATCGCAACGATTTTGAATTAATATATTTTTTATTATTATTATTACTGAATGAACTGCAACAATATTTATGAAAATCCAATCTTGAGGACGAAACACAAATCATGAGATCCAATATAAAGGATATTTATTTTATAAAATTTTCTTTTCTTTTTTTATTATTTATTTTAAGATGAAAAACATAATAAATGTATATATTTTTCCCTCCTAATAAATTAGCAAAAATCATATCTAATGTCAAAAGAACATAACTATTAGCTATATAAAAGCTTGTAAGACAAACAATAATTTATGCTAATTTGATAAGAGAATGAAATAAAGTATGGTTCAATAAAAATAAAAGATCACTATAATTTAAACAGAATTAAATTAGTGGTAACAGAAGCTCAGAAAATACAAGTTTGCACTTTAATCAAGGAAAAGAAATAAAAAAAATTCTTCAGAAAAACAAACTATTACACAAAAATAACACAAAATAATCATTATGAAAACTAATACAGTAATTAACTACTGCAAATAAAATACAAGTTAACATTTTCAGACATAAAGTGAGTATGTTTGTAATACAAGTAAAAGTTATAAAAGTATACATATCCACTCTTTTAATTATTTTAGCTATCCTTGTATTTTAAAGGCAATTGCAAAAAAAAAAAAAAAAAAAAAAAAAAAAAAAAAAAAAATTAGAATGCAGCATAAAAATATAAAAACCTTATAGTATCGATAATCAATTTAAATGGGTTAAATTTTTAAAACAGTTTTATAACTTTCATGACATAATTAGCGCTTATCATTGCAAAATTACTTATAAAACTGAAGATTGTATAACTTTAAATTCAAAGAACTGTTTAATATGCACAGAAATTTAAACAAATGGCTTCGTACCAAATTAGTTTCATAATAATGTATAGTACAGATATTAAAACAAGTGGCCGCGTATCAATTCCTGCAAGTCACGCGTTGGTCATAGCTAAACTTCACCCTACGAAGCCAAAAATAAACAAGCAGACGAATGTTCTTAAAGAGAAACTTGCGCGCGAAAAGTTTTGCTGAGGAATTTGATGCTGCTTTATGCTTGGGTTTCTAATTGGGTGCAAAATTAAAGAAGGCATGATAGCGGAGCAGCTCCACTTCTTGTCAATTCTGTTTGATTCCTCTGTACATTCTAAATGATGCTATATAGGTCAACAGGGATCTGCATTTAAGGAAAACAACTGAATGGGAATTGTAGGAAATCGAACAATTTTAGAGAAGTAAAAAATTGATATTACACACCAGATGCAGAATGAATTTCAGTAATGGGATTTTTTTTAATAAAAAGAAAAGTTTTGAAAGACTAATGTTTTCTAGAATAAAATAAAATAAAAAGGGTTGATTAAAGGTAAGAAATTAAAAATAATGTGTTAAGATATTATAAAAAGAAAGGAAAAAAAATCAGTCTTAAAAGAATTTGGGACTAATTAACTTAGGCTTAAGGCTTTTTTTTACACAAACACACACACACATATATATATATATAATCATTTAAAATGTTCAAAATGTTTTGATTTACCTTCGTAAGTTTCATTTGTTAAAAATATATTTAACACAAATATTGTACTTTGATATTCTTTTGTCCCCAAACAATTAGTTTTGATTTCTTGACATTTTTAGGGGAGTTTTTAAATGATAAATAGTCTAATTTCAGTGTGTTTTCTTATAAATAAAGATATTTCATTCCTGTATAAAAAAGACAAAAGACATTTTCATCAAATAAACAATTAAATAACTTGTTTAATAGGCTCTTCTATGAAGGAGTAATGATTGTTTATTTACTTATCTAATATTTTGCAATTTAATCCCTTTTTGATGTCTATTTTTTATTTTATAATTTATTTTACGTTTGATCGTGCTGTCTTTTTTTTTATTTTTCACCCTTCTATTTCAATATTTGACATTCGTTCTATTTTAATTATTGTAGTGTCTCGTATTTAACATTAAATATCGCTTTAAAATTTTTTTCCGATAAAACCTTCTGCTTCAGTGACTTTATGAAACTTTTATTTGTATATAACATGTCTATATGCTCAATTTCAGAACAGTAGCTGCTATGTAAACATAGTTTTGAAAGGAGTGATTCAGATCTCAAAATTTGAAGATTTTTGATGGAGTTTTTAAGGAAGGAACGTGAGGGTGAAATGGTGGTTTGGAGCTTAAGAGTCTACATTTGTGACAGTGGATTAGATGTGACAGCAACACTGTATTAACGAGTCCAAAGGACAGTACACTGTCACAATCCAGCCCCATAAACTAAAAAAGAGCCTTTCACCACCATTTCTCCTCCTTTTTCACTTCTTCCTCTAAAAGTATGTGAATATGGTAGCTACGGTTCTGAAATTGATAATATAGGCATCTATGACGTTAGCCTATTGATATACCCTTCCTAGTTAGCCTATTGATATAGCCAATTGATAGCCTTCGATATTACATAATAACCACAACAATAGAAATATTTTTTATACACTTGGAACAAAAATTATTGAACCTTCCTCGTATTATAGTCATATATATGTGGAAATTCCAATGATCAATTAACGCATAAAAAGTTTATTTTAGGAAACCGGTTTTCATGAAAACCTTATACGTCACATGCACAAAAAATTTTACGTTAGTCTATAAGTCATTTTACGTCGGTTAAAAAAAAAATCTTGCACTAATTCTGTATTTTTAAAAGCATTCACTTGGAGTTATCTATACATTTTATAAAGGTATTCATTATTTTGTATATTCTCAATAGGATATCAGACTAATGAATATCGTATATTATTATATAACGGAAAACTGTTAAACTTTAAAAATAATTTGCTTAAATAAAAATTCTAGTTATAAAAGTGTGTTTCGTATTTCAATCCCAATACTTACTTAAATATATTATTTAATTTTTATTTTCGTCTGTTTCGGAATTTCACATATACAAAAACTTTTTTCAAAGCATTACTTTTTATCGCTATGTTAATATATACTTTTAAATGTTTTTCAACTCTGTTCTTGTGTTTTATCGCCGTTATAAATGCAATCGGTTGGAAATGAAAATAAAAAGTATGATGTTTCTCTTTTCACTCTAGTGCGCGGAAGTTGGAAATATTTTGTGTCAGTGGATATAAATTCATTTTTAATGCGTTCACACTGTGTGAATTGAAAATGTGAAAGTAGAAATGTATTTATCTTGTAAGTAGGGCGATGAAATTTGGAAAGAGAAATCTGTAAACTTATAAAACAAGAGTTAAATATTTCTTTAAAATATATAACATTATGTCATATTTTCGACAACATTTTATTGCTGGTCATATAACCTACTAAGTGCATAGAATACATGTTTTTTTATTGATACAAAAGCAATTATCATGTTATACATAAGTTTTGTATATTTATCGATAGTGTTGTAATATACAGTGTGTCCACTCTCAACGTTGTTCAATGACTTATTTCAAAACCGCTAGTCATACACTGTAAAAAAAATTCAAGAGGTTACTAAAAAATTTTTAGTAAATTTGTATTCCACAGAATTTTTAGTAACCATTACAAACTTCTTTTTGCAAGCGAAACAAGCATTTCTTTTGTAAACTGAACAAAAGAATTTCTTGTATAACTAACTTAAAAATTTTTAGTATGAGCCACCAAGCAAATTTTAATAATAGTTCCAAAATTATTTTTAATAACCATTACGTGGGCTCGAAGGGCAGGTGCTTCCTTCGAGCTGCATCCAGACTTCTGGAGCGGAAGATTTTCGGCAAAACCGCAATAGATGGCAGCACCAAACATTGTTACTGCTCCGTCAGGACATTCATAATTCCTTTATTATAACGAGTACTTACACTGCATACATTCGGGGCGTATTTGGCAATGGCCAGTATCGAATCCGGGACCTTTTAGCCGGGAGTCCGTTACTATAACCACTATGCTATCAAGGCCACACCAAGTGAGGTTTAGTAATAGCTATTAAAAATATAAAATTATTAACTCTATTCGTTACTAACTTTTTTCTAGTAATTCTTACAGATTTTCTTGTAACCGACTAAGATTACTAAAAATTTTTTAGTAATTACAAGGATAACTAAAGTTTTTTTAGTAGATCGACACTTTTCTTTTACAGTGTAGACATATAGTTACAGTTGCAAAAACGCTTTTAAAAAGATAAAGAATATTTTTAAAGCGATTTAGGTAAGAAAAATTTTTTTATTAAAAAAAATGCGAAAATTAAATTTTTATACGGTTCCCGGTCATATATGTGATATTTAGTAAAACTTTTCCGTCAGCCTAACAAGCAATACAAAAAAGATTCCGTTCATCTAACATTAAAAATGATCGAGTTTGGATAATTTAAAGTTCATGACTTAAACCATTTTTCTGTATCTGAAAACCGATGAGTTGGAATAAACTTTAAGGGAACGTACACTTAATTCTTAAAGTATTATAAAGGACGTCTATTTTCAACGCTTTCGAATAATTAATTCCTGCACCATTTGTCACTGACATATAGTTCCAGTTACAAAAATGAGGTAAAGAAATTAGGTCAAATAGCCAATCTTTTAAATGAGATAAAGAAATATTCTTAAAGCGATTTAAGAGAAGGTGTTGCCACCGTATAAGTTTTACGGTAGTGTTAATTTTTATTAATTGACTCGTAGATTGGTTAAAATAATTGAAGACGTGAGTTTCAATATTATCTTTATTGTGAAATCAAATTTTTAGAAATAGCGATAAACCTGTAAATTCTGTCATTGATTTTCACTAGAAAATTGGAGATTGTACTGTTACATTAGTGCAAATTGGTATAGACTGATAGAAAAAACAAAAGTGATAAGGGGAGTTTTGAAATAGACATTTTCAAATGTATTTTTACATATGTTTTATTTTGTAAGGAAATGAAGCTGTTTCTTGTTATGATTTTATTTTAAAAAGGTTTGCTATTTTGATAAGCTTTTATTTTACTTATAACGTTCATATGTATGTTTTCAAAGTTCAAAATTGGAATTAAAATTTTATCTCACTTCCAAATATCTGATCAAGGTTCAAATCGCATACTTATTTATATCTAATGGCAATGTAATATTAATACGATTTTAGGCGCATGACATTTATTTATTGTGTAGGATTACACCAAATTCTATTAGGATAAGTAATCAAATAGAATTTTAAATATGTGTCACTTTGTAACGAATTGTGACTGTTGCTTTTCATAATTTAATTGAACAAAATTTCTGTACTTTTTTCTTATATTTTTAGTAGAAGTTGTATATTTTGCTTAAATATGTAAACATCAACATAAATTTAAAAATAATATTGCAAAAATTATTTTACACTCACTGTTTAATGTTAAATTTTATATCTGATATTTTTTCCCAGTAAATTTGTAACTGACCCTTATTTTGCAGCAAAAAAGTTGCTTCAACCTTAAACAGCTATTACTCGGTCAGTTTTAGTCAAAGAGAAATTGGACATTATTTTGACTTACTTGTTAGAATAATGGCAAAAATTTATTACCTATTGCTTATAAGACCACGAAGCCGTATAAAAATTTAATTTTTGAATTTTTTAATGATTTATTTTTACATAAATCGTTTAAAAAATACTTCTTTAACTTTTTTTTTACCATTTTTGCAGTTGGAAGTATATGGCTATGGCTAACATTTAGAAATTAACCATTGAGCATCTTTGAGAGTGGACACACTGTATAGGGGGAACTGCGGGACATTGATACAGCTTAAAAAAAAAAAAAAAAAAAAAAAAAAAAAAAAAAAAAAAAATGTTGTCTAGAAAGCAGAAATTTCAAATTTATTTCTGTGTGATGTCAGCAAAATCTGTGTTGTGTGTTACAAAAATGTACAATCGTTGTTTTATATATTATTTTTGCATGTAATTAAAAAAAAATTAAAAAAGTAATTTGTATCAAAGTGTCCCATCCCCGGGGCAGATTGATACACTTTGAAACGTCTGGGAAAAATGGAGACAAAATAAACCAATGCATAACTATTTTTCACAGAAAAATAGTTAGCAAACCATTTTATATATCTTTATAGACATTAAAATCGCACACAATTTATTTGTAAGCGATATTAAAGCAATCAAAATAAAATGTATAATGACCTGATGTTCTGGCTATTCCTTGTATGTTTGTTGGCTGTCGTAACTTTGTCATATCTGGCACTTTAACCCCAGAATTCTCTTCTTTCTTAGGAAAGGTGAAAGAATTACCAGGTTTTCTGTTTATAAATCGGTTTACAAACAGAAAATAAAAGATAATTATATTAAAAATTATGTTTATCATATAATTATCATGTACTGTTCTGCAGCTTGTTTCTCTTACTTAGCATTTCTCATGTCGATAATACTTTTTTCTCTGGAGAATCGATATAAATTTGAGATTTGCCAGACTGCCGTCCATTTCTTTTGTTAATTCTACTAGCACTAGATATTGTGTAAGTTTGTACGTCTACTGTTTCCAAAAATACTATAAAATGTTCTAATATAAAGAAATTAGAGCTATTTCACTTCAATAAAAACTAATAGTAAAACTTTTTGACGAAAAATTGTTGAATTAAGGAGTGTATGGTAAAAATAAAAATAAAAGGTAATGAAAAAATGAACTAGAAAAGGATTTAGGTTGTATCAATGTGCCCCGACAAAGACTGTATCATTGTGCCCCATGCAGCTATTTTAAATAAAATGAGATGCAAATCCAACACATCATAATTTATCTAACCATAAAGAATGAGGAAATGATAAAGATTAGCTTTACTTGCCAGGGAGGGTATTCTTTTCTGTTTAAAATACTGGAACAGTTGTATAATACCATTTGAATTGTACAACTCAAATTTACTTTTGACATACAAAAACAATTAATCACCCATCCCATTTCAACAAACTATTAAATCATTCCAAAACTTTCTGTATGTTGTTAATTTCACTAGTATCACCTTTTGGAGCTGTTGTGAAACTTCCTGTAATGACCCTGTGTGCTGTACAGGGGGTGTATCAATGTACCCCAGTTCCTCCTAATTTTATTTTGATAACGGTAAAATCACAAATATAATAATATTTTAAGTTTTATTTCTCCAAAATTATTGGGTAAGTTTTCATTGTTTTTCTATAAAAACGGAAATTTTTTCTTGTGAAATTTGTGTTTTATCCGTCTCTGATTTCAATTGCATTATTTTCAAAAGCATTCCCACCTGTAAAGTATTTCCAAGTTACTGAATGAAAAATGACGCACTGCTCCGAAACATATTTCAGTTTTAGCAATTTAAACACTTATTTATTTGAATATAAAATGATATCCTTTGCATCACCTAAAACATTCAATTTTTAAGATCTAATCTTAAACAAAATGCATAGAGTATGCATATGATGTCAGTATTGTGGAATTACATAGAAAACCAACAGATGTCATCATTTAAAAAACTTGACAAGACTGATTATCTAAGGATAAATATGCGTTCAATTTTTTGGTTTATAATACTTCGTTGTATTATCAGATATCATCCATAATCTTTTTTATAAATTCTAAAAATATTATTTCATACAAATTGATAAAATTTTATTTTCTTAGTTTTTTTTTAATACGTATTTAGTAAATGCTTATAAAATAAGTCATACAAATGCTCTTTAAAAAAAAATATTTTTGAAACGAAATATTCATGTATTTTGTATGAAGTATGTTATTTCAATGAACTAAAAAAATATTTATTTCACGTATAAAATCAAATTTCACCGGGTTTGGTAGCCGATGGTTTTCCGCAGCAGGTATTTTAATTATATATATATTTTTTTCAGTTGTTATGAAAAAATGACAATAAAAATATACATTAATCTGCCAGTTTTTCTTTACTTCCCACAGAAATGCAGTATTTAAGCTACCACAATTTAAAAAATAGAATAAAAAAAATAAACAATAATATTAATGTCTACTTCTGAAAAAAATGAGATACAGTTTTCAAATAAATTGTATTTAAAAGTATATTTTTGTCACTATAAGACAATACAAACATTGAAAATGTACAATCGCTAGAAGCTTAAAAATTTGCAGTTGCGAAAATTGCAAAAAAGAAATTTCATCGAAAAGTTTTCCATTCAATAATAACGCAGTAACAATTTTCATATATCTGTGCGTTTCAACACGATACGCAGAGATTCTTTGTAATATGGGCAGATTTAAACCTGCAATGCTATCTCTATAGGAAGTTTTTGAGCTGTCATTTCAGGCTGTCGAAGTTAACAAATTTTTTTTTTTTTTTTTTTTTTTTTTTTTTTTTTTTTTTTTTTTTTTTTTTTTTTTTTTTTGAATACGCGCTGAGATTTTGCCAACATTAACTTCCATTTCAACTTTCGTGTCGAAGCGATAAATGAATTGTAAGCTATAGTTTTCACAAATGTGCTATTTTTGAAGGGAAATCGGATTTGTGTTGCAACAATAAATGAGAAGACATTGAATGCCAACATGAAATTAAATATATATACAGGGGGAGCCAAAAATATCGAAACAATAGGCCATCTCTTTAAATATTGCCCCTAGACCCAAACTTACAATTGCAAAGATTCATAAAAAAGGTAAATTTTTTGATAAGATAATTTGCAACTCCATGGGGTGTCTATTTGAAAAAATACGGAAATTAAATTTTTATACGGCCCCCGTAGGATAGAAATTCCAGCTAGAAAATCTTTCCTTATCCAGTCCTGAATAAGACACAAAAAGTTGCATCTGCATATTTTCAAAACTCTCAGAGTTATAGCCGTTTAAATAATTCATCAGGTTTTAAGGGATTAGATTGAAATGTACGCAGTTGAAAAAACAATTACTTTAACAGTTCTAAGAAGCATGCAAAAAATCTATCTTTTCAGTTAGAATTTTTATTTATTTTTATTTTTTTGTGATGGTTAGCTATATAATTTTATAAGAAAATCTTATCCTAAAATTTTTCATACAATTCATAAAAAGTTTATATGGTTAGTACTGATTTAAATGAGATAATTAAAAATCGTTATAACTCGAAACATTATTTATCGGATTTCAGTTTCTTTCCTTTGAAGTAAAGATGAAAATCTTATTTTAGTTTTGTTCCAGGGTTTTTGTTTTAAATATTAGTTTTGGAACTATTAAAAATATTTATTGAAAAAATAATATAACTTTAAAAAAATCGTATTTTCAAAAGTATTTTTTTTTCGAATGTACCAAAACAAACTTATGCAAAATAATCAAAAATGACATTGTTCAATTTCTTTTTTCAGCCAAGAAATAACGGGGGAAAAATTCATTATGCAATGTACTGTTTAAATGTTCGTCAGTTATTTAAAAGAATGTGTTTTCTAAGATTCAGATTAAGTCTGTTGTTAAATTTAGTTCTCACAATTTCAGGCTTATAATCGTCCTGGAGAGGCTGTTAAAAAATGTGTATTCTGGGCGCAGATCTGGCCAGGACCGAGATATTACTTTTTTCTGAAGACATGCCTGGCCGGACCTAACGTATTTTTCATACTGGAGGAGATTGATTTCTTCTTCTTAGATTTGCATTGGACGAAATTTTCAATCCCGGACTCGAACAACCCGTATTAAAATCACTGTCTCTGACTGACCTTACACGAGTATAAAATAAGTAAAATTTGGTTCGATCAAAATTTTTACAAAAACCACATAGATTTAGAATTGCTTTTATTTTACAAATAAATAAATAAATAAATAAATAAATAAAAATAAAATAAAAAATTTTTAATAGTATTTTTAAAGGTGAAAACTTAAATCCAAAAAAAAAAAAACAGTGAAAAATTCTGCCCTTGACGGAATTCCTTTCTGTCTTAAATGGAATAAATGTTGATGCAAAATAAATACAATATTACCCCAGAAAAAAATAAACTCCATTTATACCTCCTAGGAAGGACATTTTTCTATAACGTATTTTTGTCTTTTTGTTATTCCATTTTAAAAATCTTTACTGTATAACATTTTTCAAAGTCTCCGACGCATGGGATGTGGATTAATGATATTAAAATGTAAATGAAACATTTACCTATAAACAGAGATTCATTGATAATATATATATATAAAAGCATTAGATACTTCTTTAATAATAAAAAGTATATATATATATATATATATAACGAAAAGCTACAATAAGTATTTTTGGTCAGAACTCCTCCATACGAAACAATTTTAAATATACCGAAAAAACACACCAAGTAAAAAACTATATAGAAATTCATGGCTGAGCCGGGATAGGAATTAAACTTTTTTCCCAGGCAGGTCGGGGTTATAATTTTAA
Source organism: Maratus speculifer (assembly GCA_964019185.1). Lineage (NCBI taxonomy): Eukaryota > Metazoa > Arthropoda > Arachnida > Araneae > Salticidae > Maratus > Maratus speculifer. Next base: position 267,918,342 of record OZ025297.1, on the reverse strand, counting down.
CATTTCCCAGGCCGGACCAAACTTATTTCCCTATGGATCGGTTTGGGGCCAGACCTAGATATTTCGATCCATGCAGATCTCCAGTGTAGACTACCAACATATTTTGAAAACAAGTTTAGATTTAAGACACGAATTTTGGATTTTAATATTTCTGTCAAGTTTTTAGATATAGAGGTTTTTTTTTTTCAATTTAGGAATGCATAAGGAATAATTTTCTAAATTGGGAATTCTGCCCTACGGGGGCCATATAAAAATTTAATTTTCGTATTTTTTCAAATATACCCCCCATGGAGTTGCAACTTATCTTACCAGAAATTTCATATTTTTTTAATGAATTTTTGGAAGTATGCACCGCGGGGCAATACTTAAGAAAATAGCCTATTGCTTCGATATTTATGAGTCATCCTGTATATATTTTTTAAAGAATAAATTCAACAGTTCTATTGTATAAAATGTTATTTTAAAATACCAATAAAAAATAAACTAACCACAAAAATAGTATATTTTAAGTTTTTTTACTTACTTTCCTCAAGTGGTCGCGGCCGTTTTATATTAAAAGCATCATAATACTTGAAAGCTATTGTTTTAATGAGTTTTTGAAAAATGTTTCGTAAAATTATATTTAATATTTTGAAAAAAATTTACAACTAGAAACGAAAAATATACATATCATATATATATATATATATATATATCACAGCGACAAACTTCTCTTAGAATTTATTTTTCATCTGACGATAACAATGACAAATATAGAAGAAATCGAAAATAGAATGAAAATTATGGAATTTATTAATGCTGGAACATTTTTTTCTTCTGACGAAAACAGTGACAAAAATAAAAGAAATCGGAAATAGAATGAAAGATCACCATTTTTATATTGTCATTATGGTTAATCATTATAATTTCGACTAAACTTAAAATAAGGGAAAATAACACTTTCAGGCTGATCTCATCTCTATTTGTTCAGCTGTGTCAATAGTTCCAGATTTATACCTGCGATAGTTTTCTCCGGGCATCGCAATAAATTTCCGTTTAATAATACAATGTAGAACCCGTAGGCGAAAGAAAATGTTTAAGAAGGAACTGTTTCGATAATTTATAATAAACATAACAAATATACTGGAAGTGTAACTCTTAAACAATTAATATTTAACCTAATGTTAACCAAATATTTTTCCTATAAAACTCAGTTACAGAAATTAGTAAAATTAAACTTTAATCACACATGTTAACAGTAAAATACAATAAAGATATGTTATTATGATAAAATTATCAATTAAGGAAAAATATTCTAAAAAATTATTATATGCTAGTATTCTAAAAGAGAAAAAAAGAAAAAAAATATATTCTACTTTGGCTCAATCATAGATTTTTTCCCCGTGAATTACAAACCCAACATCTCCATGTCAGAATATACATATGCATCCTTCGTATCTGTATTCACTATTTTTTTAAAAAAATGGTATATTAATATAATCATTTTGAAATGATTTTAATTCAAATCTTGAAGTCCCTATGCTATTAGCTGGAGGCAGATACTGAATTATTTATATTTTTTTCTGTATAAATGAAATTTTGTCAATAAAACCGAAATTCTTCGGGTTTTATAAAAGACGATATTCTTGACAAAGCACGTATTTTTATTTATTTTTTTCACTTTTAATGAAAAAAGACAACATAAAAGTACATTAATCTACTTTCTACCCTTTGTTTTCAAATGAAATTGAATGCTTTTGTTGCCCCAATTAAAAAAGAGGTATAAAAAACTTGAAAAAAAAAAGATATTTTAAAAACTATTTAAGCAATAGTTTTCAAGTAAATTGCATTTAAAAGTACATTTTTTTTTCTTATTTGAAGGTATTAAAATTGATATATGCAATGTTTAGCCATTTAAAAGTGTGCACTAGCAAAAATTGCAAAACCTAATTTGCATTTTAAATTTCAAAGTGTTGCTATTCGCAAACTGACGCATGCGTTACGCATAGATACGTTTGTCCTTTAAAATATAGATATATTTTTCTGCATAAATAATTTTTTACAAATATTGAATAACACCTATTTCCCGGATGTCAGTCACTGTGCGAAGAGAAATAAGTTTTACTATTATTTTAACACAATCAAACTGATTGATAAATTTATCATACGAATTGAATATTTTCAACTGAGCAAAAAAATTCCCAGACCGGTATTCGAAACCATACCTTTGGCTTATAACCGACGTTCATTTCTTGCTCAGATAACCTTATTAGTCGTAATATCTGGACACTCATTTAGGCAGCTCAACAGAATAAACAGCAGATAAAGGAACTTCATATAAAAATGGGTACGTAAATATACCATTATTTTAACACAATCGAAGTTATTTCAAATACGCCCTGTTAGTTATCGGCCAGTAAGCTTAAACGGTAAAGTATTGGAATTGTAAGCCATGGATCTGCGTTCGATTCCCGTCCTGGAGAATTTTTCATTCAGTTAAAAAATTTCAAATCGTATAACATGAGATTATTTCTATTCAACAGTTTCCAAACTCAGAAAATAGTCCATTTCAGTTATGCATTTTTATCTCAATGTTAAAAATTTTAAATCATACATCATGAAGCCAGTATTTGTGCAAATGTATAGCTTTCATGAAACTGAGTAATGGAATAAATTTTATAATTTGTAAATGTCTATAAAAAGTGCAATTACATTAGAAATATGTGAGTCATTTTATAGACATCTATAGTTTAAAGATTTTTCACATATATCTGTAGTGTTCGAAATAAAAATTTTACAATGTTTCATTTTCTATTTATACTAGTAACGTATCTAAATTTTAACGACGTATTTACGTGATTAACCCGTGACCGTCGAACAACAGTGTAAAGTTATAACGTTGTTTTCTTTGTATATTGTTAAAAATGAAAAACAAACAGGATGTAGAGTTTTTTGTTACTTATACACCTTGGCAGCATTAATCACAAATTAATTTTTAAAACCGAGTTATTTCCGTAGATTTATATTACTTTATATTATGCTTCTATTACAAGTCTGACATATTAGTGAGGGATACATAAGTTCATATAGGTGAGAAGTTTAAAATTTTTATGGATTTTCATCTGCACAAACATTTATTTAAGAAAACATTTTCCCTGTTTATACGTTATTTTGCTTTAATTTATGTAAACTATGTTTTTTTTTTTTTTTACACATCTAGCTCTTTTCAAAATGCCGTTGATATTAATGTTAGCATCTTTCTTTGAGTACAGATAAATATTTCGTTTCATTTCCACACTATAAGGTATAAAGCACCAGTGATTTATAAGTTGGGCACACTGTAACACTTTCCAAATCCATAAAAATGTAGTTTTACATAACTTTTGATATTTTTCTTCATAGGACTTGGCATTTCTCCCTTAAAATTCTTCATTATATAAATCAAATAAAGCGCTGAACTTTCAAAGTAGAGCAGTTACAGGAAGTGGAGAAAATAAATTATAAGAATACAATTTAATTTTTGAGATGCATGAAAAATTGAATTTTTGAGGTTATATCATTTCGGAGCAGAAAAAAAAAAAATTATGAAGTTTATTTTTAAGAAACATTTAATAGATCAATGTTAGTTAACTCAGCATATCTGTTTACTTAAAGGTTAAATAATAAGTATGTAGTTTAATAATATAAAATATTGTTGATGCGTTGGCATTCAGATGTATTAATTTAATTTTAAACTATACTTAACAAGTTTCGGTTTTCAAAATTTTCTTTCCTTTAGATATAAGTATATTTTAATGATTCTTTCTTCAATCTGTATTCCGTGAAGAAATTAATAAAAGATTTTAGAAACTTTCCACATTTATTTTAAATTGTAAATACTGAAATTTTATTACTATTCTTCTGTATTTATTTATTTGTTTTATTTAATTTATCTTTTTGCCAGAAAAGTTTGTCGTCATTACTATTATTTTGTGATTTAATAAAAAAAAATAATAATGACAAATATAATTTATAAACAAAATAATTTTAAAAACAATTTTTACTTTAAAATCATACTTAAAAAATAAAAATGCATGGAATTAAAATCTTGAAGGCAATTTATTATGAAAACAAACAAACAAACAAAAAAAACTTTGTGAACATTTTCATATATTTATATTGCAAGAAAGTGCAGTTATGTACTTTTAGCACTCTTAATTCGGGTGAAACATCACGAAAATATTCATTTTAAAATTTTTTCTTCATGTTATATATATATATATATATATATATATATATATATATATATATCCCTAGTACATTCTGATAAAATTTCGCAAAAATCCGAGTATTAGAAATACAGTTTAAATTAATTTTATTACATATATGTCGTTTAAAGCCACATATCACTTCACTTAAATATGCTTTTCTCAGGCCTTTTTTTTTTTTTTTTTTTTTTTTTTTTTTTTTTTTTTGTCGAAGAGGTTTGTTTAAAGTGATAAAAATTTTATGTACCGGGTGATAAAAAAATCCCGGGAGTTTTGATAGGTTAATAATAAAAAAACTATATGCAATAGGAAGATGCGGTTTTCAGATACATGATCAGAAACGCGTGGGATTTTCGTTTGTAATGAATTTTTTTTTTAATAAATTGTTAACATTTTTAGCAACAGGTGGCGCGGGTATACAACATCGATTGTTTCATTAACATGCGTTATATAAGCAGATGAATTCATTGCGCAACATCTTTACTAAGATTATTGATGAGATTTCTCTTTAAGGGTCCTTAATGTTCAAACTCTTTTTCGAAGTTTAAGGAAATCTATATATATAAAAGGAATTCTGAGGATAATTGAGGCACAGGCGAAAGCAAATCTTGGCAATGCGCCAACTCGGTCCAGAGGAAGCAAATCTTGGCAATGCGCCAACTCGGTCCAGAGGTATAAAAGCAAGATAGAAAAAAACGCGCAGGTCTGTGCATTCAAGTACAACCACCCATATGTATATGCTGAAAGTTTGTTCTGACGCTCACCCGACGCACGTGGAGTGCCGATGGTCCGGGGAGAGTCACCGGGGGATCCGTCGCGAGCTGAGAGAGAAGCGTACCATACACATAAATTATTAAATAAACCTTCAAATTAAGCCCGGCGAAGCGGGCTGGGTATGCTAGTTACATTTAAAAGAAATTTTGATATAAAATTTCATGTGTAACTGATTAGATAAAAAATGCTTTCTTTGATTGGCACACCTTAGATAGTTATTCAGTTTTAAAAAAAGGATGAATCGGCAACTTTGGCATTGTGTTCATATCGTACAATGCGTGGAATCATAACCGGAAAAGGACCGATGACATTACAAACCTGAAAGCAAGGATAAAAAATTTGAGAAAACAAGCTCATTGGAAGATCTTCCCCACATCGGTTCTCCTGTCACGACGATCCTGAGGACTACGTTTAGTCCTGAGTCGCAATTTTCAGCACGAATGGCCTTCAAGATCTCCAGATCTTACCCCTTGTGACTTTTGGTTGTGAGGCTACTGGAAGTCTCATGTAAACAGAGATTGGCCTATGCCATTTATCCAGCAGAAAGATGCTACACTAGAGCTTTTCAAAGTCATCCCCTGAATTGCTTTTTAATGCTGTGCAGACTGACGTTCATCGTCTCATAGCGGTACTTATAAGTTATGGGTGTCATACAGAAAAGTTGTAACCCTTTGACATTAATTCTTTGTTTTTAATGAGCTGAATCATACCTTAACAATATTATAATATCCAGTTCAGCGCCACCTTTTGGCAAAAAGTGTAACTAATATAACATTTTTTTTTTTTTTTTTTTTTTTTTTTTTTTTTTTTTTTTTTTTTTAAGCGAAATCCCACGACTTTCTAAGAATTTTTGTGAAAACCGCATCTTTATATTATTTATACTTTGCTAGTTATTAGCGTTTCAAAACTCCCGGAACTTCTGGATCACCCGGTATATTGCTCAACTGACTCCTTTTTTTTTCTTTCATATGGTCTATTTGATAAAAGTATAGTTATACTCTTTTAACGGGACCCTGTACTTTAATAAAGAGAAAAATTATAAAGATTTAGATTTTATTTTTTTCCTTCAGTTATGATTTGCTACCACTTACTGGGGAACTGCAAGAAGATTACACCCACGAAAATGGATGAAAGTGGTATCATTGCAAAGATCTCATCGTGAGCAGTAAAACAATCTCAATGGAACTACCAGTCAGAAATGAGCTGTTTTTGAGATATCCGACAAGTTATGTGACGTACCTAGTGCACTCTTACTGGGGATTCGTAATAAATAAATAAACAACAGTTTAGATTTTCCCGAAAGTATTTCTTTTTTTGAAAAATTTCATCTTATGGAGTAAAAAACTCAACAGAGCTACCCGTCAGAAAAGAGCCGTTTTCGAGATATCCGAAAATTTATGTCACATAGCTACTGCATACTTACTCACATATTTGCTGCATACTTACTAAAATAATTTATTCTCATTTTGACATAAGTGGTATCGTTCGAAAGATATGTATGGTAGTCATTCATAGTGTTTTATTCCAAACGACGAGATCTTTAAAAAAAATGTCACCTTCGTGAAAATCGAGATTTTTTTTTTTCGTTTCCCAATAAGTGTGCACTAATTGTGTGAAGTAAATTGTCAGGGATCTCATAAACAGACCATTTTAGATGGGTTGTTCCATTGAATTTTTTACTTCTCACGGTGATGTAATTTCAGCAATACCACTGCCAATATCACTACCAATTTTCTGCGATTCCCCAGAAAGTGAGCACAAGCTAAATAATGTTTTCGAAAACAACTCATTTCCGACGGGTAGTTCCATTGAGTCTTTTACAGCTCACGATGAGATCTTTCCAACGATACTACTTTTGACAAATACGGTGATTTACATTTCTTGCAGTTCTGTAGTAAGTATAGATTTTTACAGTAAAGTAAAAAGTGTTTTTTGTTTGTTTTTTCAATCATAAAAATGTAAAATAGAACCAGTCATTTCAGTCTGTTGTATCAGTTTGTAAAAATCATCAATAGTTTCATTGAAAGAATTAAGAGTTGGCTGTTTAATTAATAAGTCATATTACCAGCATTATAAATTAATCAATTTAAATTAACTAATTACATAACGAACTTCATTAATTTATAGGTAATTTAAATTTTTTAACATGTAGATCCAAGTAGAAATTAATCGAGAATCAATATTTTCTATTACAATGTGTTGTGAAAACAAATGTTTGATTACATAATTTTTATATGAAAAATACAAGTGTAAAACAGATTTAAAACAGATTTTCATATATTCAACTTTGATGAATGTGCCAAAAATATTCTTATATAAATATTCTTGTATAAATATGTTCTAATATTCTTGCCAAAATTATTATTATATATATATATACAGGGTGAGTCATAAATATCGAAACAATAGGCTATCTCCTTAAATATTGCCCCTAGACCCATACTTCCAATTGCAAAGATTCATAAAAAAGGGTGAATTTTTTGATAAGGTAAGTTGCAACTCCATGGGAGGTCTATTTTAAAAAATACGAAAATTAAATTTTTATACGGCCCCCAGGGGATAGAACATCCAATTAAAAAAATTTCTTTATTCATTCCTGAACTGAACAAAAAGAAAATTTCATCTTGATATCTTCAAAACTCAGAGAGTTATGACAATTTTAATAAATCGTGAGGTTTCAAGGGATCAGACACAAATTGAAATGCGTGTAATTGAAGAAACAATGTTGCTGTAATGGGTCCAGGAATCATTTATTTTATTTATTTATTTATAAATAAGGTTGGAATTTTGAAGGTTTTGTGATGGTTAACCATATAATTTGTACGCATTATCACATCATAACACTTCTATAATTTCTTTTTTTCAAAAAAAAAAAAATTGAGTAAATTAAAATTGTTATAACTCAAAATACCTGGGGTAATAACGCCACGTTTGTATGATTATGTTTGTTTCTATGATTGTATTTTTCAAACAAATATATGATTTGATACAGCAACTCATTGACTATCTGTATAAAAAAAGTAATTTAAGAGATATGTATTCATAAAAAGTAATGGCGTTATTTCTTGACCAATGCTATTTGGCGTTATTACCCACCTATATGGGTAATAACGCCATGCAAACAAAATTATGAAATAAGATGGAATAATTGCAGGTAGATTGCCCAATTCTAAAAATACAAACTCTACAAACTTAGAAATTGGCAAATTGCATTCTAAGCTATTGAAAATGTTCAATTTTTTGTGAAAGTGTAAGAAAAATAAAGGTGTGGTGTGTGTGTGTGGGGGGAGGATGAGGCAAAATAATACAGACCGTCAGCTTCTTTTTGCTTAAAAAGGACAGCTTAAGTAGAATTATTAGAAACATTGCACAGTTTTAACTGTGTTTATTTGAATTAGTATTTAGGATGAAGCTCGGCCACTGTAGGGAATCAACCCGGGTATTAATGCCAAGGATTGGCGTTATTACCCCGTTATAGTTATTGCACTGTACATTTTAAATTACAAATTATCTCGACACGATATCCAAAATCTTCTACAACATTCTGAAAGTCCATGAAATGTACTACAAATTTATGTAATTAACAAAGTATTTCCAGATAAAAAAAAAATAGTCTTCACATTACAAAACTTATCTCGCAAATTTTAGATCAAGCGTTAAGTTTAGTTGCTTTGAAAAATAATAAGACCTAAAAATGAAAAAAATTAACTTCAAGTTGTTTTTTGCGATTTATATGACTCAAAACCCTTCTGCGCAGAGCACATGGGTGTCATTTACTTGATTATTTCATAATTATGCAAAATATAAGCACTTGGCGTTATTACCCCGCCTGGCGTTATTACTCCTGGGTACCTTATTATTTGTCGCGTTGAATTTTTTTCTTTTGATTAAACGAAAATGTCTAATTTTCAATTTTAATTCAGCATTTTAAATAATATTTATTTAAAAAATATAAAAGTATTTAAAATAACAATATTAAAAAAAAAGTAATTTTTGTAAACAAATCATATTTTTAAAAGTAAATTTTCTGAGCTGAAAAGTTACCGTAGCTGTCGTTTGACAGTTTAAAAATGAGAAATAATGAAATAAAAACATTTGATGCAGTAAAGTACATTTAGTTTTAAGATGGGCAAAGATGGGCTCCTAACGTTTAAATGTTGTATAGTTTCGATTTGAGATTTTGTTTAAGTTTTGCCATTTTCACCTTCTTTAATTACTGTTTAAATGCGTCCGTTGATTTAAACATTATTTTTTTATCACGTCGATTTCAAATTTTTTCATTGTGCTGTGTCTCACAGACAAACATTTCATAAAAACATGTTTTTCGGTATCTCTGAACCCTAAAACGTGTGAATCCATCGAAAACCGGAATTCAAAATTTTCATGAATCCAATACTTTCTTCTTGTAAAGATAGAAGAAAGAAAAAATAGATTTAAAACTTTTATAAATTTTGAATCTGAATACAGTAAAACCTCTAAATAAGGGACACCTCAGGAACGCAGAAATTGTCCGCTATTCGGAAGTGTCCGCTATTGGGAAAATCAAAGATATTCAAAAAGTGCTAAGAAACGTTTAACATTTCATTAATTGACTTTTATGTGTCTTTAAACCTTTTTTATATGATTAATCAGAAATTAAAATTATTTTTTAAGCAATGGGGCTAAATAAAACTGTACACACCTTTACCCGCTGTTCATTACATGCTTGTGAAAAAACCCTGTTACAAAAGTTAACTTTTGTTTGCGATTTCATGTAATTTGTTTTTCAAAGTGACATTATTGGACATTATAGAGTTCCAGTCGGGGAGGGGGATTCCACTTTTTGGCTGTTAAAAGCATAAAATCTCGATTTTCCGAGAGAATATTTTAATGCTCTGGAAGATGTCCCTCTTGGGCAACCCCTTCAATTCAACTCTGAACGTGGGTGGGGGAATTTTCCCCAGCTCATTTATCACAAAATTCCCTGATAAATTTAGAGGCCTCTTTACTTTTTTCATTTTTTTTCTCCTTAAAAAATACTTTTTCATCCTTTATCACCTAAATCCTTAAAATTCGCATAGTTTCATGGACATAAATTATGTTTTTTAAGGATTAATTTTGTTTGTATTTTTGCAAGGTTTTGTATTGTTATTTTATTTCATCATTTACAAATCAACAAAAGTTGTTAAACATGCTCTATGCTAATGTTCCTTCCTAATCAGATAAATTGGGTTTATTTAAAAAATCATAATTTTCTTCTAAAGGTATAATGTATCTATTCTATTTTTTAAAAAGCTTTAAAAGTCGAATGGTTTCATGGATATAAATTATTATTTTTATTTATTTTATCTATTTATTTATTTATTTTTGTTGTTGTTTATATCTTTGCATGTTCTTTTATTATAATTTTTGGCCGAGTTAAAAAAAATACATTGGACAAAAATATTAAACATTGTTTTTTGCTCCAAAAACAGTATTTTTTAAAAAAAATCCAAGTACGAAATAAAAATGCATCTGATGGTTTCTCCCTGGAGAAACGTAATTCAATTGCTTATGAAACTACAACAATCCATAACAGTATTCCCGAAACAATTCTATTTGAACAAAATGTATCGTTTTTAATGGAATGAGCAAAGAAAACAAACAACAGAATAAAATCTGCCTTTCCGAAAAGCGAAAAAAATTTAGACACACCGAATACGTAATATATATTATACATACATCATTTTTTTAGCGTATTCTAATTTCATTAAAAAAAAAGTTTAGTTGATTTCTTTTTAAGATATACTTTTCATGGTAAATTTATTTTATTTATGTGGACTCGAAATTTTTATTCAAAATACATTAGAACATTTTAAAAAGAGATTTATGTAGTCTTTGTATAATCACATTAAATGTCTTTATAAAGTTACATGTAATATATATATATATATATATATATATATATATATATATATATATATATATATATATATATATATTGTTGATTCAAGCACGTGTGTAAAGCTAAGATTAAAATATTGCTTTATAAAATAATAATAATGATGATAATTATTATTGTGATTGTTGTCGTAATAAACAGACTTATGTAAAAAGCCATAAACATATTTATTATATGGAATTTATATAAATGCACGATATTACTATAATGCTCCTTGATAGGACTTTATATAAGAATTTACAAAAACAAAACCGTAATTATAAAACGTTCCTATTATAAAAAATAAAGTTTTTAAAAACTACTTTTATGTTTTTCCTCATTAAATGTTATCAAAAGCTATCTTATTTTTAAAAACAATGTAAAATTGAAACAAACTTTTTTTTTATATCCAGCAAATGTCATGAAACAAGTAAGGCATATATACGTCATAAATTTATATATGCCTGCAATTCAGGCAGCATGTAGATTGCCTGCGCTAAATATTTTCGATTTTTTTTCTGTACAAATAACTTTTCGACACTGAGATAATTCGTAAAGAGCTTAACAAATAAAATTTACAATTGAAATTTTAAAAATAAAACGAGAACATGCATAGGGGTGCATTAAAATAGAAAGAATAACTAACGCCGGTAATGACGTTACTTAAAAGTCTATCAAAACATTATATATAAGCGTAAAATTTTAATCCAAGGTACATTCCGTGGTTTTAAATATTATTCGCAAGCAGATACATTTTTTTAATCGTCAAACCCAACGGAAAAATATTGTTAATTGCATCGTTATAAAGTCTGATTGGCAGCGATATTTTAAAGATAAATATTACTTTTAAGCGGGTTTTAAAATGTGTAGCTGATTTATTTATCAATTCATAAAGCAAACGACAGTTCGCATGACAGAGAGTGTCGGTAGATAAAACCTTGGTAGTCAAAAAATGCCTCATTCAAACGCAAAAGCATGGTAACCCGACTAAAAAAAATTGGCATTGTTCGTGACAGTATCATTCAATCTTCTGTAATTCCGCAATATACATTTTTTAAAGACAAATCGTTTTGTTTTTAAAGTATGAATGTGGGTTGGCGGGCATGGTTTGCACGAGGCAGAGCCCCCTACTATATATTTTTTTTTTCGCTCTATACCACTATACATGCTCCTCATCAATATGATTGTAGAAGTTCGAAGCTATTCACTAAGGAATACATGTCACAGCAGAAGCACAAATTGCGGTGAATTATAAATGTAACTTTAGTCGATAGATTGGTGATATTTCTGAGATCATGTAAAATGGCATTTATTCTGGTGAGTACCTTGCATACAATCCGAAACATCTACTATACCGATAGAAAGTTTCATCAGAGATTTCCATTTCCATTTAAATATATTTATGCGATTTTTTTAGGGTTTCATTCATCAGATGGAATCCTGTTCGTCTCTGTCCTCTGTCTGTCTGTCACACAGTCAATATACAAAAACTATACAAGGCAGAGCATTCAAATTTTGGGTACTTTCCGCTGAAAACCCCTTGTCACACAACAAATCATAAAAGTTTGAAAAATATTATTATTTTAATTAAAATATTTATTTTAATTTCATCCGTTCATTTTTTGTTGTTGTTTTCACTTCCAATTGTTGCCAAAGTTTAAATAGACTTAAAAATTATCATACATCTAAAATAAATTAATGGATTACACATATCACGTGAAAAACGTGTATTTGTTTTTATTTTGGTAATATTAATTCCAGAATTGTTTTAAATTCGTTCTCAATATTGTTTGTCTTTTCTCGAGTTTTGGATCACTCCAGACGACAGCTCAGCTGCTATAAGTCTTAATAATATCCTCCTCTAAACAATATTCAGAATTTTATTTTTCTGCCAAGACAAACCATGTAATATAGAAAAAAATTATATATATAAGCATACATATTTTTTAACTAGGATTTGATAATCGCTATACAATTTTTTAAGTGTTGATTTTACAAATTTGGTACTTTCGCATCCGGTTGTTATTTCATGCGCTGATTCATGAATTCTAAATTAAAAAAAAGAAAAAATCGAGGCCACAACTTTCTAATTTATGAAAAAATAAATTTTTAAAATTATGGAAAATAAAGTTTTTCTCGCAGATAACGGGAATTTATTAAAATTAGAAAACTGAATGATCGCTTTTACACTGTGACATAGTTTATAACACATACTACAAATTTTATAAATTTAAGGTAAATCGAATTTTTGTTGGGGGAGGAGCAATGCTGTATTTTTTCTTTCTTGATATACAGCAGTGGCCTGTAAATATTGTTTCCGTTACAAGTGATCGACCTGCTCCTGTATACTTTCACTTCAGAAACATTCTTCTATATTTTGAAAAAGAAAAATATTGATATTTAATTAGTCTGAAATTTAAAGATATTTGACATTCATGTTGTATCTATTTACCACACATTTTGAAATAAATTATTTAATTTATATAATTGAATTTCTCAGACTACGTATATTTTCACTTAAAATGTAAATATTTGAATTAAATAAATAAAAAAATCTATATACATTAAACAAACGTTGTTGAAAAACATTATTATAAACAATTTCTAACGAATTTGTGCATTATAAATCACAAACCTACAACATATTTCAAATGGATTGTACCCTATAAAAATCCGCACAGAAAATCATGAATCACAAAAAACGAAGTACATTAGTTAAATGATTACGAAGCTACAAATAAATACATACCATCTTTACAAATGATTATAGTTGACAGCTGAAATATTTTTTTCACTTATGATAAGTAGTTTCTGTCCAAAAATCTCTGCGAGCAAATAAAGATTTCGAATTTCTGTTCTCCAAGAAGAACAAAATTTATAATCGGGTATAAATTTATGTTCACTAAGATGAGTGCAATAGATAATAAGGAAAAAGAAACATTGTTGATAAAAATTACATCTAATATTTCAGTCAAATCATATATTTACATATTTTTTGTTACTTCTTTTTTTTTTTTTTTTTTTTTTTTTTTTTTTTTTTTTTTTTTTTTTTTTTTACTTTTGTAAGTAGTTTTCATCAAAGAACTATATTAAAGACAAAAAGTCTCACAGTATCTACAATTTTCTTCAATTCTGTGCATTAGTTATGCAGACAGAGCTGATGATTGAATGAATAATGCACTATGATAGCGCCACGAATTGAGCGATTTGCACCAAAACATAATCATCATCAGGTTCCATTAAGTATTAAATAAATCTAAAGTTTTATGAAAATCCGTGCACAGCTATTTAGGCATTGATATAGTGGAATATGCGAATAATACAGCATAGAAGTTGCACCTATTTAGTGATGTACACCAGAAACTAATCAGATCTAGTTTATATCAAATTCTAACAGAATCAAAAATTTTGTGAAATTCCGTGTATTTCTTCTTGAGATAGAGCGCCCACAAAATTTGTGTCACATTTAGACAGATATATTGTAAAAACAAGTTTTTTGGATTCGCCTACCCCTAAATCGTATAATTCCAACGTGTAAATCCAAACGTTAAAACCGGATTTCGGAAATTTTTTTGAATCCAATACATTCTTCTTGAAAAGATGGAAGAAAGTTAAAAACATGTTGCATGGGTGAGTAATAATAACTCTAATTCCAAGCAGTAAAGTAATTTCAATGTATGGGAATTCAATAGCAATCGTTCATTACATTGGAAATACATTATTTTGTTAGTATTCTTTTTAAACAGTATGAAAAAGAAATTCCAATTTTAAAATTGATTCGGACATTTTAAAGAGGCTCAGAAATGACTGATTACACATAAAAAAATGTAGTTTGACATAAAAATATTCTCTAATGTATATATGTATATATATATATTGATTTATTTAAAAATAATAAATGAAAAAAATATTTTCTAAACATTCCTGATTTGTTTTACATTCTATTAAAAAAAATCCAAAGGATAGTCTTGCCACATTATCAGCAAACGGTTTTACTTTTAATGTATATATAATTACAGAAGTAGTGAACAAAATTCATTATTAATAAATTATTAATTAATTACATAATAATCAGATATGTGTAAAAATAAATAATTATGTTGGCAAACAAAAAGGATATTGCGTTGAGTAATATATTTAATCATCTGTTATGTAAACATTCATCTGCGTTAGGCACAAAACACTCATGTGAAGAAATTTTCATACGGTATTTTTTCACAATAGCATACCACATATATAATACTATATAATAAAATGCCATATCACAGTGCTAATCCATCTCTTTCGATCTCGAAGTATTTAATTCGTAAAAAAATTGCTATTTTTCTATATCTAATGAGTTGAAAAAAAAAAAGAAATGGAGAATGCCTGCATTTTTTTATGTAACACTAAATACTTAATAAAGAATTTCTATGGATCACACATTTAAAAAAAATAGAAAAAATCTCTATTAGTGTAATTATGATTTTTCCATTTATAAAAATAGAATTATTGATAACACAAGTTTACAGTACATCTGTTGCCAAAAAAATTTTAGCTGTTGCTGACTACATATGATATGCTATTTTCAAAAATATAATTAGAATATTTTAATCAGCTCTAGTTTCTGAGTTTCAGCTGTGTAGGTATTACACAGAGAAAAACATGTATTTACTAAGAAAAACTTTACTAAAAAAATAATTAATCATTGAGTTCTAAAAAACTTCGTTTTAAAGCTCTTTTCCGATGTGTAGACTTTGGAAAATGACGTATCAGAGACCAACAATAGTCAGATATCTTATTTATATCCCAGAAACCCTCATAGAGCTCTTCCATGAAGCATAAGTTCTGATGCATACGCTCTTCCCTCATACCTCCTAAATTTTCCGGAAACCTGTCCAGGTGACTATGGAGGAAGTGGAGTTTTATGCTCATATTGCACCCCTTATTTTTTAATTGCTGCAGAAAGTCTTTTACAAGTTCAATATAATTTTCTGTATACCTTCACGATAAAAACTTATTTTAGTATCTTCGGAAAGCAATTTTTTTTCTTTTATTCTTGATGCTCACAATTCTGAAGCTTGTTCAAAAAAATTTAAATCTCTTACAAGATCATCTAACTCATTTTGAGGAAAGCATTTTGGCTCATTTGACATACCTTCAAAATCAGCATCATTTTGTGATGAGTTTGGTCCCTTCAATATCTTTTTTTAATGGTTCAGATATATTTTAGGCTCTGAAGAGTCAGGTGAACGCTGCGCTGGACGTTGAACACAACTAGTACTGCCATTCAGCTCGATTTTTAGTTTTTACATTATTTACGTTCACGCTACAAAAAAACAGTCTTCGAGATGATTTCATGGTTCTCACCAAATTGTCGGTGTTCCAAATTTAAAGACACTTCTTTTACCACTTTTCCATAATCCCAAATATTCCACACACGATATACAAATACAATTGGGAGCCCAAAACTTCTCATTTTTATCCAAGAGCATCCCAAATTGCTCAAAATAAGCATTCTTCACCAACTCTGATATAACTTTTCTACAATTGTTAAACACATATTCTCTGCATATAAAGCAAAAATGATCTGGATTGTTTAAATAACGTCTCCTTGAACTACTTACGACGCAAAAACTTGAGAAACAAATCTTAACACACTAAAATACGCCTGTTATCGATTAATATATATGCTTAAGTGATTAAAATCAAAAACAAAGTTACTCGAGCTGCTCAAAAAATTTTACGGTTAGATTTGACAAAAATAAGTCGTAATTGAACATTATCAAAAACAGAATTCGCGGCAACAGACAAAAAAATTAATTTTGTAAACTAGTGTAATTTAACAATTAAGGAATTTAATGTAACAATTTATTTAAAAAAATACTAAATTAAAGTTATCTTTTAGAACTATTCCCATAAAAAAATAAAAATATCAATGTCAAAAGTTTCTAATATTTCACATTGAAGATGTGTGTTTTTAAACAAGAAATTCTTCATTATATTATTGATTTTTGGAAAATGCAAATTTTTGTACAATAGATGCACAAAACTCACTTTTCTCAATCGATTGAACTAGATTACTTTCTAATAAGAATGTATTTATTACAAATACAACACAAAGTGCTCAATGGTGCACAAAACAAGAATTTAAATATATACCTGTACAATTAAAATAAAATTAAAATATCGACGTTTCGCGCCGTCTTCTGCGGGCATCTTCAGGAAAATATGATAATGCATTATCATATTTTCCTGAAGACGCCCGCAGAAGACACGGGAAACGTTGATATTTTTATTTTATTTTAATTGTACAGGTATATATTAAAATTCTTGTTTTGTGCACCATTGAGCAATGTGTTGTATTTTTAATAAATACATCTTATTAGTTAAATTTTATTTTGCAACTGTCCAGTATATAGTTATTAGATTACTTTCATTTAAAAAAAGAAACTCAGATTTGGAGTTAGATTATTAATTGTTAAGATTAATTATACCTTTGTTAAAAACTTTGAAAAAATTCTCAGTTATTTTAATTCGAAAGCATTGAGTCATTGGGACTTCTTTCATTAATGAAATATTGATTAGAGTAAATCTTCCTGAAATCGATTTTGCTATAATGATTTCCTTTTAAATTCTCTGTGGTAATATATATTTGCAATGTACATCCTCACTAAAATTATTGGGATCATAACTTACTTGATGCAAAATAATTTGATATTCCTTTACTCATTGTTACTTTTTTTTAAAGGTCGCATGACGTTTCAGGATGTTATATAGATTTAAATTTTCGTGATGGTTGATAAAATAATAATACAAAACAAGGTAGGAAAGATATAAATGAATGAATGGTAATTATAAATATTGATTTACCATTTCCGTAATAAAAGTGTTTATATCAAGTGATTTCTTTTACACAAAAAAGGAAATGTATATACACACATATATATATAAACACACACACACACACACACACACACACATATATATATATATATATATATATATATATATATATATATATATATATATATATATATATATATGTACTACGATTAAAGGGTATAACCGATATATTTCATAATTTGAAGTGTTAGTTAATTTAAAATAATTTTGATATAAATATTTAATAAAATATTTTAAAAACGTTTCCTAAAATTTTTATAAAAGATATTCAAGAATTCAAGTATTAAGTTAAATAATAAAATTGTTACATACTAATTCCTATATATTGATATATATATATATATATATAATATTAACTAATACTTCAAATTATGAAATGTATCGGTTATATCCTTTAATCATATATATATATATATATATATATCATCATCATCAACCGTTTACGATCCACTGTTGGATGTAGGTCTCCCCCAGATTTTTCAATTTTTTTCCGTCTGGTGCTTTCGTCATCCAATTTACACCAGCCACTTCTAATTTCATCACTCCATCTTACTTGTGGTCGTCTTCTTGGTCGTTTTACATCTCTGGGATACCACTGTAGTATATTTGTGCTCCATCTATTGTCTTGTCTTCTTGCAATGTGCCCAGCCCATTTCCATTTTAGCTGCTTGATTCTTTAAAGGATGTCAAAAACTTTTGTTTGATTTCTTATCCAGGTTATCCTCTTTCTGTCTCTTCTAGTTATGCCTAGCATACATCTTTCCATGCTTCTCTGTGTTGTTTGTAATCTTTGTATCATCCGTTTTGTTAGTGTCCATGTTTCTGCTCCGTAGTTTAATGCAGGTAAAATACATTGATTAAAAACTTTTATTTTCAAACAAAGAGGCATATTACTCTTCAGAATAATACTGTTCTTCCCGAAAGCACTCCACCCATTTCTTATTCTTCTATTGATTTCATTCAAGATACTATTATCCGATGATATTTCCTGTCCTAGGTACACATAACTTTGCACTTCTTTAATCTCAGTGTTCTTGTAGACAATTTTCTTTTTTCATGTAAATGAATTAAACATCACCTTAGTCTTTTCTAAATTTATTTTTAATCCCACATTGATGCTAGCTTCTGCAAGATCTTTTAGCATAATTTCCAATTCTTCAGGACTGTTACTGAAAATTACAATGTCATCAGCAAACCGGAGATGACTTAAAAATTCTCCATTTATTCTAATCCCTTTGTTTTCCCAATCCAGCTTCTTGAAAATATTTTCTAAGACAGCATTAAAAAGATTGGGTGAAATGGTGTCTCCTTGTCTTACTCCTCTTCCGAGCTTGATCTTCGCTTTTCCTTTATCTAAACGGATGGTTGCTGTTGCTTTCTTGTAAATCTTCTTTATGATATTGATGTAAGGTTTGTCTATTCCAATGTCCTTCAGAGAATCTTCTACTGCTGATGTGTAGACGGAATCAAAAGCTATTTCATAATCAATAAAGGCAAGGCATAGAGGTAAATTATATTCTTTATGCTTTTCTATGATTTCCCTTACTGTTTGGATATGATCCATTGTGCTGAATCCACTTCGGAATCCTGCTTGTTCTCTAGGTTGAGCTGAGTCCAGAGCTAATTCAAGTCTTGTCGTTAAAACTTTGGTGAAAATTTTATAAATCACGGACAGTAAGCTGATCGAACGGTAATTTTTAATGTTTTCCTTCTCTCCTTTCTTATAAAGTAGCACCATCACAGCATTATTCCAATCTTCTGGTACATCTGACCTTTTGAGACATTTAGAAAACAGTAAGGATAGCCTTTTTGCAAATTCTTCTCATGCTTCTTTGATAAGGTCAATTGTAATTCCATCTTCTCCAGAGCATTTACCTTTTTTCATAAATCTAATAGCTTGTAAAACTTCATCTGTCATCACTGGGATTATCTCTTCAGTTTCTGTTAAGATTTTTCATTGATCGTGTACGTTGATTTCCCTTTGATCTTCACATTTATATAGATCATTATAGAACTTTTCAACAATGTGTACTATTTCGTTGCTGATTTTGGTGATTGTTCCATCTGCTCTCTTCAGCGCAAAAATACCTTTTCTTCCAACACATAACTTGCGCTTAGCTGATTTTAAACTTTTGATATCTTCCAGAACTTTTTTAACCAGATCACAGTTAAATTTTCTGATATCTTCTATAATGCATTTTCTTACTGTTTTACATAATTCAGCATATTCAACTCTTTATTTAGAATCATTTTTCTTCATTTTAAATTCTCTGCGTTTTTTCATCAATCTTCTTGTTTCTTCTGTTATTTTCTTTGTCTGTTTTACTTGTGCATCACCGGCTATCTTCTTAGCAATTTCTTGTAGAGTATTGGTTAGCTTCTTGTTCACTATTGTAACATCTTGCTCTTCTTCTAAAGTTGATTGAAGTACTTGGAAACAGTTTTGAAATTCCAAATGAAATTCTCCTTTATGTTGCTGGAGGTTTATAATATCGATTGATTTCTTTGAGTGTAGCAAAAGCTTCATTCTTTCCACTTTAGTATTTAACAGCAGTTTGCATCTAACCAATCTGTGATCGCTTCTTGTATTGAAGTTATTGAGAACGCTGCAGTCCTGAATAAGTTACTTTTTGTTAGTCAAGATGTAGTCAATTTCACTGGTTTGAGCCATTTGCACAATGCCATGTCCATTTTCTTTGTGGCTTTTTCTTGAAAAATGAATTCATGATATACATCTGTTCACATTCTGCAAACTCAATCAATCTGTTTCCTCTTTCATCTCGCATACCATATCCCTGATTTTCTAGAGATAATTCATCTTTATTCTTCTCTCCAATTCTAGCATTACAGTCTCCCATTATTATTTTTATGTAGCAATTTCCCTTTTGATGCATTGAAGCTACTTCTTCATAAAAATCTTCAATATTTTTCATCAGAATAACTTATTGTTGGTGCATAAACTTGGGTAATTTGCAGCTTGTATCTTTTGGACACTTGTATTATTAATCTTGCAACTCTATCTGATGCACTATCATATTCTACAATGTGATTCTTCCACCTTTTATGAATCAGAAATCCTACACCACTTGTTCTTCCATCTTCTGTACCTCTGTAGTATAAACCATGTCCGCTGGCAAGATCAATCTTTTCTTCGCCTTTTCTTCTTACTTCACATAATCCTAAAATGTCCCAGTTGATCTTATCTAACTCTTCTTCATGTAATCTTATCTAACTCATCTTCTCTGTAAATGGTTTTCAGAAGATAGGGATCGTCCATTGTACGTAGCCAAGGTCATCAACTTATGGCAGCCAAGCCGAGCCCGGTGATTCTTAGCACCCTCTGTCTTCATGTCTGTCTGATCGCTGCCGTAACCAGGAACATGCAGACTACCGGGAACTGAGGGCCGTGATTTGTTTTGTGAATTCATGGTAAAATAAGGGGAGTTGTGGCCAAATCCCTCCACGCTGGCCAAGCGGGTTGGAGGGAGACCATCCACGTTCTTTCCCCTTGCACTAGACAAGAGTACTAACAGGCTGTACCAAAGGATGGTGCGGATTGGACATTAAGTCTCTGCTCCCAGTCGATTCCTTTAAGTCCTCCTAAAAGGCAATTAAAGGGTCTTCTCCTGGTTGATAAGCAGAGGCTATTAAACAGCCCATATATATATATGTATATACATTAAATCTACTTTAGTTTTTAAATTATTAAAATGAAAAATTTCTTTAAGAAACAATTATAATAGTTGTATAGGTATGATAAATTTATGGCGAAAACTTCTGCGTAATTGTTGAAATTTTTAATGATTTAGAGGAGAAAAGTGATAATTATTTTTATATTGAATAATGTATAAAAATCAAAACGCATAGAATATTTAATTATGATGAGATCCGTTTATTATAAAAATTTTGTTTTTACTTTTATAATTTATTGAAAATGTATAAAAAAATCGTTTTTAAAATTTAGAATAATTTCATCTAATGCAAGAAAAATTTCTTTTTATGTTCAAGTACATATAAAATTCTTGCAATAATGCATCATATTTCCTTTTGAGTTAAGTACTGATGAAGAAGATAATGAATGGGTTTTTGGATAATTAATACTTGAATACTGCGTTTTTTTTTAATTAGCTCTCGATATATTCGGTACATTCTATTATACTTTTAAAATTATGGCTAGATAACACTTCTTTTACTACTGATTAAAAAAGAACAAAAAAAACATTTTTTTATATTGTATACCCACATACATGCAAGAAAAAGTATGTTCTTTCTATGATGATTTACAAATAATGAAGTATACACAAAAAATAATTGAAATTTATCAGTCTAAATTAAATAAGTGAATTTTGACATTGTAAACCATAAGTAAAATTTACAAAGAAAAAATGCTCTGTTGAGAATCGAATTTGTGATTTTAAAATAGCATTCAAGTAATCTACAAATTGATCTTCGATAAGGACACCACTCAAGAATTTCTTCCTCATATTATTTTGTAAGTCTGAGAAATGGAAAAAAAGTTGGTCAGACAATCCTGAGGCGTAACATTAGATTTAAAAAAAGTTTAACCTAGGTTAAAACATATATGTACCCACAAGACAATTTTTTCATAATTAATCGAATTTACTAAAAAAATCATACGCATTGTAAATTTTTAACTCGGTGAAAAAAAATGTCTAAGTGAGGATTACGTGCCCAGCGTTTAGTGCATTCCATTATATGTGATTAATTCTTTTGAGCTAGTTCATAATTTATATATACGATCAGATACTGTGACAACTAATGTTATCCCTGCGAATTATATCTTTCAGCTTCGTTCGGTAAAGCTCATGTAGCAGAGCAGTGACAGAATAAGACAAGAGATCTCTGGTGCCTATCATCACAACGACTTTTTTTTCACAGGAAATTTTAACTCACACATAAATGTATACTTTGATTTAATTTTTTTAATTAATTTCCAAAGCTGAAATTACGTCAAAAATTATTGATTACACTGATAAACAAGGTTTCTGTTTCTAACTAAGTATTTAGTGACTTTTATATTTTAGGTGGTGCTGTGAAAGAATATGCCATTAAAAAGTTTCCATCACCCACAGATTTTTAAAAAATTCAAAATCTTGAAAATAGGAATTTTGTAGCATTTATTCAACACATATACCTTATGAAATTTATCATTTGATATTTTAGTGATAACAAACTTTTAAATAAACACTTATAAAGCTTTAAAATAATATTTACACTGAAAGTATGCATTGTTTATAAAGTTTCAGAAAAATATAGAAGAATTTTGTAAAAAGTAATGATATTAGTAAAAAATTTCATGCTTTATGTAGCGGTAAATGACTTATCAGTGGCTGCTCTTTTATAGGCCATTGTTCCGAGTTATACTGAAAATTTAAAGCAAACATTAAGCCACTTATATCATTACAATAGCATAAATCATCTTTTCTTGAAAAAAAATATCAAATATTTCTTATGTAAATCTCGATATATAGATATCTTAGTATTGTTTTTCAGGAGATTCGAACCTTGCAATCTTGACCAATGAGTTTTTCTTTGATAAATTTAAGTCTCTTACAAAATCATTTAATTCTTTTTGAGTAATTAGGTGTGGTTCTTTATTTATGCTAGGAGAATTATTCATATCAGATGGAGAGGAAGTTTGTTTCATCAATTTCCATTTCTACTGCTATATCGTCATATTCTCTGGAGGTTTCGGCATTTGTAAATCATCATTGTGTAATGCTGTTCACATTGCTGAATCTAAGTTCGTGTTCTTAATTTTATGTTTATTTCTTGCAGAGAACCCTTTAATTTTTGCAATAAATTAGTAGCAGTTATTTATATGATCCTTCGGCATGCGCCATATTATGGGTATAGCAAAGGACATATAGTTTGTTGTACCTTTAATCCACGCCCGGAGGTTTGTAGCACATTATGTATAACAAGAATGAAATGCCAATTTCTTATCTTGTTCACCTACTCTATATCCAAAATGCATATGATAGGCAGTCTTTATTAACGGTTTGAAAGCGCATCGATGCTTTTTCAATGTTAGCTCCCCACGCACATAGCAAAAAGAACCGGGTTCAATAATGCATCCTCTAGACATGTTTTACATATTGCAGAAGAAAAATATATAGGAAAAATATATAGGATAATTATAATCAAAATTTAAATTAAAAGTCTTACAAAACAAAGAAATAGTAGTACACTCGCCCGAAAGTTTCAACTGTCATGGATTTGCGTTAAAGTCAAATACTGTGGGGGTGGCTAGAGCTGTCTGTTCAAGGTCGCTATCATAAAATTTATTAGGGAGACATCTGTTTCTACTCTCTTGCTGTATCTTATATCGTTGTAATAAGAAACATTAATGTTTGTGTGAATCAAATACATGAAAGAGAATAATATAATATAATTAAAATGCCTATACGATGCCTATATACTCCAAAACGTATATAAAAAAAAAATTCTCAAAATTGGACGGTGATAGAAAATTTTTACAAACATATTCTTTTTCAGCAGCTTGAAATCTATAAGAAACACCCAACGTATATAGAGAAACAGAAAATTCGTTAAAATTTGTTTATCAGTGTTAGGGTAACACCCCCAGTAATTGGCATGCACCAGTGATTGGCACATTTTACAAACATGTCCTAAAAAAAGATTTATACCCAGTCTTTTAAAAATTCAAGACCATATATCAGTTATATGCTCATTTACGTTAAAGATTATAACTTTGATTTATTTTACATGATGACAATAGAGCCTAGGAAAGAGAAACAAATCTGGCTTGTATCAAATTAGCTATTTTGTTGCAAATTCATGTTCTTTGGCTTAAGGAAGGGATGCTTTTCAATTCATTATTATATGATTTATAATATATTTTAAATTTTAATTGACAACAGTTTTGTTTAGTTAAAAAGAGTTATTTTAATTGTGTAAAAGTATTTTCGACACAAATATTTGGATTTCTGAATTAATGGTAGTTGCCAATTAATGGTGCTTCAATTTTGCCAATTCCGAGTAATTGACACCTATTCCAATTACAAGGAATTCGCAAGGAATTTGAGATTAAACTATTTATTTTGGAAGTACTTTTAAAATTATAGACTAATTTTATTTATCATCTGTTTTTATTTGAAAATATAAATTTTATCAGTAATTGGAATCCATTAAAGCTTCATATGACAGTTACTGGGGACAGCATGACAATTACTGGGTATTAATGTAAGTATATTGTATTCTTTTAAAGTGTTCACATTTCAGATTAATATGCTGATTTCTTACCCTCAAAAACCTGAAATATGGCATCTTCATCTCCAGTAAATTCATTTAAAGCGATTAAACCCAATGCAAAATGTAAAGTTTTTTTTAAATATAAACATATGCCAATTACTGGATCACAAGGTGTCATACATTGGTGCTCTAGGTGCAAATTACTGGTGATTTCAGCAACTTTTTATAAATATATTTTTATAAAAATACTTTTTCAGTTTTTTTTGCTTTTAGTGGGCAAAATAGATGCACAGATATGCATTCTTTGATTTAAAAATATTTCCAAATAAATAGCTTATTTCTTTGTAATGAAAATTTAAGTAAGTTTAACGACAAATTCTTAATGTGCCAATTACTGGGGATGTTACCCTATTAAATAACAGGAAAGTAACTTTCTGAAATTTGCGTAAGACCAACAAACTGAAAAATGTGCAAGCATGGTTTCAAACTCGGGCCCTCAGAATAATGCTTCAGTGCTCTTCATTATTTTAGCGCGAAAATTATCTTCATTCAGCGATTTATCATTGTCTTACGTCTCAAAGATTGTGTAATTACGAAGAATTTCCCATTCCGAAGCAGTGTTTCTGAAACATGTGAGAGAATAATATAAAGCTGTATATCATTCTCATGCCTTAAAATGTAGAGCATTATTCCTAGGACCCGTGTTTGATACCCGGAAAGGACATATTTACGCTGTTAGCTCGTTTACCAATGTAATTATTCACTTATTTCATATTCAATAATTTCAGACCTAATTTCCTTTCTAAAAATAATTGAAAAATTAATCAAAGTTATGCATGTTTCATCATTTTACTAAAAAATAATAAAACAACTTTAGGGAAAATTCGATTATAAACATTTTATTAATTGAAATAAATGTAAAAACAGCAATGTTAAAAATGTGTAAGCAGGGATTCTAACTCGAACTTTCAGAATAATGCTTCATTGTCGTTCATTATTCAAGCAACAAATATTATATTCAGCATTGGATTTATCAGCGTCTCTTTTCTCAAGGGTTGTGTGCTCAGGAAGAATTTTCAATCCCGCAGCAGTCTTACCGAAATGTATGTGAGAGAACTGTCGAACTGGATATCATCCTTATACCTCAAAATGTGGAGAGATTTTTTAAGGATACGCGTTCGATATCAGGCTTGCATGTATTTACTCTGTTAGTTCTAGCCTTATTTAGCAATGTGATAATTCATTATGCAATGTGATATTCAGTAATTTCAGACTTAATTTCACTTAGAAAAATTATCCAAAAACTTAATTAAAATTACATATTTTATCATTTTAGTATAATAAAATAGTAAAATAGCTTTAAGAATATTCTTTAGAAACTATTTTCTTTCTTTCTACTCGATGATCAGGCCCCTACCTTCCGAATTACCTCAGCTTAACGTGTTAGATGGCTGGTATCGGGGCGGGTGACCGCCTAATTGCCGCGTAGCTGCAAAAAACATGATTCCTTCACTTCGCGCGTCATCACATCTGCAGTACTTGCTTCTCAGTCTAGCATACTTTGTTTTGATGGTTTCTTAACGTCATTTCCTGTTGTTTGTATTGCAAACGGCTACTCAATTTGGTCTCGTAATTTAGAACCTTGATCAGATGACGAGACCTTCACCTGGCAGGGCACCTCCAGAGGAATAATTCACAGGTAACTTGGATGACTTTGCACCCACGACGGATTTTAAATGCACCAGGCGCCATTAGCGTACATGACGGAATTTTAGCCGGCAGATAGCCTGAGTCCTATAACCAAATGCTATGAGTAAAATGTTCTGCCAACTTGGACACCGTTGCCCAAACTATGCACTACGGTGATAATGTTTTCGGCAAATCTCACTTTACTTACTTTAACAAACTTTAACACAATTTTTATAAAAAGTATACGCTTTATTTGAAAACCCAAATTATCTTTCATTTTTAAAAGGTTGAAATATTTTGTATAGAAATGCTACATTTACTGCTAGTTTTTAAAAATCATATTTGAAGCGTTTACAAAAAATCTCGAAAGTGCATGTTAAGAGAAATTTCTAAACTACACTTATCTAGATGGGAAAACTTTATAAAAAATTCTTTAATAAGAACATTTTCCGTATAAAATCGATATTCTTTTCGGATTTCGATTCTTGTTCTTGTAATAATTTATATATGTGATAAAAAAATATATTGTTTAAGTTTTAAAATATTGTTTTACTGTGAGAAAAAAAATAGCTTTTTTAGAATAAATCCAATTAAACTCAATCAAGTTTTATAATTTTTAATTTTTAATAATTAAAAAAAATCGTACCCATGGTGCTCAGATTTTAAATCTATGATAAAAATTATTATTTAACAATAATACTTTTAAGACTTTTAAATAAATATAATTTCAGATAATGTGGTAAGAAAAATTAGATCTCGTTTTTATAATGAAGAAATTTTAGTAATATATAATCTTTAAATTATATTCGATTTAATAAAAAACACATTTTTTTCATAATATTCAGATTTTAAAGAAATAAAATATTAATCTTTCTGATGTTGGAAGAAAAATGAAATTTTTCATGATTTATCGAAAAATTTACGTACACATAGAAATGATTTTTTTTTTAAATTACTAGGGGGGCCCCGCCCCCCTGCTCGCTATGCTCGCCAACCCCCCGCGTAATCGCTTCGCGATTCCAAATTATTGGCTCCCCCTGTTTGTTGCGCTCGCCAATACCCCATGGTATGAATAAGCAGTTGCAGACCTTTCAAATGATGTGTCACACGACTGGTGTTGTAAAGAAATTAAAAATGTGCCCCCCTGGGGGGCAGAGTGGGGGTGACACACAAGACATCCATAAAATGAATAAACAGTTGCAGACCTTTCAAATGATGTGTCACACAATTTGTGTTGTAAAGAAATTACAAAATGCGCCCCCTCTGAGGGCAGAAGGGGGGTTACACACAAGATATCCATAATATGAATAAGCAGTTGCAGACCTCTCAAATGATGTGTCACACAATTGGTGTTGTAAAGAAATTAAAAATGTGCCCCCCCCGGGGGGCAGAGTGGGGGATGACACACAACACATCCATAATATAAATAAGCAGTTGCAGACCTTTCAAATGATGTGTCACACAACTGGTGTTGTAAAGAAATTAAAAATGTGACCCCCCCCTGGGGAGAGCAGAGTGTGGGGGTGACACACAAGACATCCATAATATGAATAAGCAGATGCAGACCTTTCAAATCTTGTGTAACACGACTGGTGTTGTAAAGAAATTAAAAATGTGTCCCCCCTGGGGAGCAGAATGGGGGATAACACACAAGACATCCATTATATGAATAAGCAGTTGCAAACCTCTCAAATGATGTATCAAACGACTGGTGTTGTAAAGAAATTAAAAATTTGGTGAAATATTACAGTTATCGCCAAGTTGGCGTCACTTTTGACAACTAATTTTGGTCGCCAAATTTGGCGATATATCGCCAAGTTGGCGACAAACTTGGCGATTGTTGGCGATGGTAACCTTTCCTCTCTTTATGGTAACCCACACGGCGATGCATAGTCGGAGTCCTTTCCTGAATGGTCTATTCGACTCATGGAAGGAGTGGACAACCCGGATTCGTTAGTTCCGGAAATCTTCCACATCAGCATCATTCCAGGAGTCATTCCTTTTAAGGCTAGTTTTTTTTTTACTATAGAAGGATTATAAGCAAATAACGTTAATGCGATATGGAGATAATTTGTTTGTCAAATCTCACTTTACTTACTTTACAAATTTTAAATAATTTTGTACAAAATATAGACGGTATACACAAAAATCCCAATTATCTTTCATGTTTATAAAGTCAAAATATTTTGTAGAAAAATTCTACATATTTTTTGGTCGTTTTTAAAAATCATGTTTGTTGAGTTTGCAAAGAACTTCGAAAGTGCCTGTTAAGGAAAACTTCTCATCTGCACTTATCTAGATGGAAAAACATCCTCGGATAAAAAAAATTCTTTAATAAGAACATTTTCCGTATCAAATTGATGTTCTTTTCGGCTTTCGATTCTAGTGCTTAAAATATATTACAATATATAGTTCGTAAGAAAATATATTTGTTTATTTTTTAAATATTTTTTGTGTAAGTAAAAAAGCATTTTTAGAAATAAAAAAAAAAATAGATGGAAGTGAATTTCATAATTTTCAATTTTCAATTTTTTTCAAAGAATGAAATATACCTGTGGTGCTTAGATTTTACATCTATGACGTAAATTATTATGTAACAATAATAATTTTAAGTAAAAAAAAATGGAATTTGAGATGAATAGGTAATTTGATATTTTTCATAGTATTGGCAAATTTGTTCTGAGACATTTCTGTACACAAATTCCGGTTCTTTTATTTTAGAAAAAAAATATGTAAATTACTTTCAAATTCAACATGGATACTCGATATGCACTATATCGTGTAAAATATGTATTTTTTTTAACTAAGTTAGTTTACACATTCTTCAAATTTTTATTTAATTTTTAAGAAGATAAAAATAGAACAAATACAAACAATAAAGTTGTGAATTTTTAAAAGCAATATTTACCTATTTGTTATAAGCCAAAAGTTTTTAATTGAACTTAAAAATTACACTACTTACCACAGTCCTTTTTTAAAAAAACTAGTTTGATTACGTGTATGTTTCGATTTGTTGAATTTTAGTTGTATTTATCTATTTATTTATTTATTTGTAAATATTAATTTTATTGTAGAATGTCAGACAAAAACGTGAGCTGCTTCAATTATATTGTTTTATGGGATATATGATAGTGTTTTGCAAACAAGAGCTTCCCCTAAAGATATTTTAAACAAATTACGCTTCAAATGCATTTTAAAAACCTACAAGTGTTAGTTACTTTTGATACGGTTTAAAAATAATGAATTCGACAGAACATGTTTTCATACCACTGATCATGCTTATAAAAATATAATTATCTAGGGAGTATTAAAAATTTAAATAATAAATAATCAAGTGATACCATATAATAAATGCATACAAGGTGTTAGCATTTTCTTTTAGATTTGTGTACTAATAATCCTTTGAAAAACGGCTAATGCTGAAGTACACCATATAGTAATCTTTGCTTTCATATACGATTTATTTTACTTATTCTAACTTTAAATTTCAAATTCATTTTCATCGATTTGGAAAGCTACGAAAATTATAAGGTTTAATTTTACTATCGTCACTTCAATGAAAAG
The DNA here is from genome assembly GCA_964019185.1 of Maratus speculifer. Classification (NCBI taxonomy): domain Eukaryota; kingdom Metazoa; phylum Arthropoda; class Arachnida; order Araneae; family Salticidae; genus Maratus; species Maratus speculifer. The sequence continues at coordinate 267,888,069 of OZ025297.1, read as the reverse complement.
AAAACAAAGGTAATTTAATGAATTAAAATAATCATTTGGATGATGTTTCCAAAACATTAAAATTTAAGACATATAAAGGAATTTTATTTATGCATATATGTATTTGAAGTTCTTTTACCACATCGGGTTCAACATTATATTGTTTCCTTTTTCGTGATTATTATCCATTTCGTAATCGATGACCTCAATAATAACACCTTGATTTGATTTTTATTTTTTTTTAAAGACGAATTTTCATAAGACGTCTTCCTTTGGATTCGGATTTTTCTAAATATGTTAATTTGCATCTACCAGTTTTTATTTTATTTTATTTTATTTTATTTATTATCAACGACATTTTGATTTTCAATTCAAACATAAATTCCTCTAAGAGTAAAAAAAAAAAAAAAAAAAAAAAAAAAAAAAAAAAAAATGTAGTTTTATCTTTTTGGGTGTATTCTTTTAAATTGAATGAAGAAAAAAATTTCGAATGTATGCATCAAGACAATTTTTGATATGAATATATCTAACTAATAAAACGCAGTCATTAGCAGCTGATATTCTTATATCGTAATAACATTTGTTGTTCTACGAATGATAAATTTATATAAAAAGTATTATGTATATATATATATATATATATATATATATATATATATATATATATATATATATATATATAGAGAGAGAGAGAGAGAGAGAGAGAGAGAGAGAGAGAGAGAAATACTGTAACCTACCTGTGTCTATGCAATCTGCAAGCTAGATAACTATTTGTTTAGTAAGTTAGTAAACCTACTTTTTTTTCCGAAACTATTCCATATCGTTCCTACTTTTACTTGAAAAGTTTACGAATATTATTTTTAAATAGTCATCAGAAAACAGAGTGTCAAGATAATCCTTTTTTTAAATAGTGTAAAATATATATATTTTTTTTTTATAGAATTTTATTTTTTTTACAATGTGTTTTGTTAAAGAAAAACGAATAATACAAGCTAAATGCTAATTTCTTAATATAATATGAGAAATCTTTTTCATTACATTGTATAATTAATGACAATTATAAATATTATTATAAGATCTTAAAATGGATTAAAATAAAGAGTTACCTCATGATTACGGAAAGTCTAAGTCTTACGGAAAGTCATGATTACGGAAAGTACTTTTTATCATTTTTATTATATTTTTTTTATAAATTTCTTCTACTTTTTATTTATTTTTTTATTTATATATTTAATCCTATTTTACAGAGAAACATATCTGGCATTTGAAAGATACGACTTCCTTACACTTTCAACATGATATTGAGAACTGTGTTTTTTTCTACAGTTACATATAGTAGTGTTAAACATATTTGTTTCTTTATTTCATCTTGATTAAAATCCTATTCTGAATCACTTGTTTTAATTCTTGATTTAAATGACTTAATTTAAAAATAAAGCAATATATTTTTAAACCAAACGTACACATCGATATATATATATAATGCTTAATGAAATTTTCATTATTATTATTATTATTATTATTATTATAAAATAAGATTCAATTCACATTTTCAGATTTGATTTTAAAAATAAAAATAAGATTTCTACACTCTTGCCGTGCTTAGGTGCAGCTATAGAATATTTATAACTTTCGAAATCGATAGATCAATACTTTAAATGAGTGCAGTACTTTTGAACTTTAAAAAATCAGTTTGTTGTTGTTGTTGTTTTTTGCTTGTTTCTTTTATTTTGATTATTGTTAAAGATCCCAATAGCACTCTAAATTGATATTAAACAATCTTATCTATTGAGTTATAATAATTTATAGTAGGCAAGTGCGATTAAATGCCAGTAAATATTGAACTTGGAAAACATTTTTTTTTTCAGATTTATAAATTTGGGTTTTGCACGCACTCTAACTTTCAAACTATATAAGCTGAAGCATTTTAATATTAACCTAATATGAGTTGTAATATAAACTTTACAGTAAAACTAAAAAAAATATATATCTTCTGATTATTATTATTGTTAATTATTCATTGTATGTATTTATTTTACTAATTTTATCATATTTATTTGCTTTACTTAAGAAATTTTGAATTTATATTTTGTGCAAAAATAAATTTTGCATATTTTTAAAGAATATTGTGGTTTTACTTAAGTATGTTATGACTCTATTTTGCTCAAGTATGTTTTTTATAAGTATAATTTAAAATTTGATAATGCGCGCAACACTTGATGATTATAATTCACAAAATTAGTAAGATGAAATTTAAATAAATATATATATATATATATATTCTATATACACCATTTATTTTTCTGTATCATATAGTCAAAAATATATAGTTTAGGCAGAAAGAAAAGAATTAAAGATCTTAATTGCTCATTATTTCGCCTTTTCTACTTATTTTTTTTCTTGTATCGATAAACTTAAAGATTCAATGACCCTTTAAATAAGGTGGTGTGGGGTAATAACGCCAGGCGGGGTAATAACGCCAAGTGCTAATATTTTGCATAATTATGAAATAATCTGGTAAATGACACCCATGTGCTCTGTGCAGAAGGGTTTTGAGTCATATAAATCCCAAAAAACAGCTTCAAGTTATTTTGTTTCATTTTTAGGTCTTATTGTTTTTACAAGCAACTAAAATTAACGCTTGATCTAAAATTTGCGAGATACGTTTTGTGATGTGAAGACTATTTTTTTATCCGGAAATACTTTGTTAATTACATAAAATTATAGTACATTTCATGGACTTTCAAAATATTGTTGAAGATTTTGGATATCTTCTCGAGATAATTTGTAATTTAAAATTTACAGCGCAATAACTATAACGGGGTAAAAACGCCAATCCTTGACATTAATATCCCGGTTGATTTCCTACAGTGGCCGAGCTACATCCTAAATACTAATTCAAATAAACACAGTTAAAACTGTGCAATGTTTCTAATAATTCTATTTAAACGGTCCTTTTTAAGCAAAAATAAGCTCACAGTCTGATATTCTTTTGTCTCACCCCCCCCCCCCACACACACACACACCCCACCTTTATTTTTCTTACACTTTCACAAAAAATTGAACATTTTCAATAGCTTAGAATGCAATTTGTCAATTTCTAAGTTTGTAGAGTTTGTATTTTTAGAATTGGGCAATCTACATGCAATTATTCCATCTTATTTAATAGTTTTGTTTGCATGGCGTTATTACCAATATAGGTGGGTAATAACGCCAAATAGCATTGGTCAAGCAATCACGCCATTACGTTTTATGAATACATATCTGTTAAATTATTTTTTTATATACATAGTCAATGAGTTGCTGTATCGAATCATATATTTGTTTGAAAAATACAAACTAAAACTGAGCCGTGAAAATTGGTCGAACCTTAACGTGGCGTTATTACCCCAAGGTACCTTATATTGAAAAAAAAACACGCAAACTTTGGATTTACTTTAAATATTCAAATAATAATGCAAAAACATGATTCGTATGCACTATTTCAATTTCTGTGTTGTGTTACTACATAACGTATTATTTTTATTCTTAATAAATTTATGCAAAACTTGAAGATAGCTTGTATAAGTTTTTAATACTAATTTTTCTAATGAAAGATTAAATTTTTGTTGGCATTCATTTGATTTTTTTTTTATTTATCTAAATAATAGTATTTTGAATTTTAGTTTGTTAAAGAGATTTGTGTTTTCAATAGATATCCAGTATAACATTGAATAATTGTCTACGATTGTATTGTTTATATTTGTGTTCAGATGTTACTTATTTTATTTTATGTTTGAAAGTAATTGAAAGGATTTCGTCTGTTTATGAAAGTTACATATTTTTTTTATATATTATGAGTAGTGACCAAGAAAATGATGATATATTTTAAAAAACAATGATTATCAAACGTCAGTATTTATAAATAATATCAAGTTAATAAGTTATTAGTTTTATATTCCTTCTATGTAGTGTTGTGTTTCATATATATATATATATATATATATATATATATATATAAACCTGATCTCCATATAAATGCAGATATTACAAATCTAAAATGTGTGTTTTTTAATAATTATTTTATTATTTCTCCGTTAAAATATACATAGGGATTCTAATTTTTCCAGAGCGGAATTAAAACGAAAAAAAATCTTTATATGTTTTTTAAAGTAAAGTTACCTGCAGTGTTTTGTATTTCATTTAATCTTAACTTTAATATTAAAATGTTAAATAATAATAATAATAATAATAATAATAATAATAGTAACAATAATAATTTTAAATTTGTAACAGAGGAAAACATTTACTTTCCTGAAAACGATAAACGAATATTGATTAATGAACAATCTTTTTTCATTAATTTCCATTTTTGTAGCAATTAATAATCGAATTATATACTAAAACTCAAAGATTTATGGATTTTATTTCAAAAATTAATTTAATATATTATGCAACTAATGAACTCTCCTTAATTATCTCTCTTTCTGTATTTTTAAATATATGAAAGTCATACATTTAAAAAAAACGCAATGCATATTTGTGAGTTAAAAATCGCTTCAGAAATAACAATGAGATAAGCAAAAGATCCCCAAAAGAATATTACTTTTTTAAATTATGGACATCAATATTTTAAATTTCCTTTTATTCCTTTTTAAATTAAACAATCACGTTTCTGAATCTACTTTCATAGATAAAATTATACACTTTTAAAATTCCCTTGAAAAATGTTATTAGGTAACATTACAAAATTGATAAGGAAAAAGATTTTTTGCTAGTGAAATTTTGCATAGTTGTAAATGTAAAAATATTTCTTTTACTATATATAAAAATTACATATAGCATGGCCATACCCTGAAAGATTTACAATTTTTATAATTATTTTTATTATTTATATTTTGTAAAATTTTAAATCTTTAAATTTTAACCGTAAAAAAGCAAAAATATATCTACATACTGAAGACAAGAAAACTTCCTTAAAACACCATAAAATAAATTAAATTGCGCCAAACCTTTCGAAAAAACTTAGTCTTTCTTCATCAGGAGCAAAAAGACGTGCATCTACAATGAAAGTTGCAGCACGATTGAAGTGAAAAAGCTTGAAAGAGAGCAAGCTGAAGAAACAGCAAAAGGGAAAGTAGAAGGCAACATCCAATCCCGCAAGAGCATAAACGAACAATGGATACAATGAAAGAAGGGAAGAAAAAAGTAAAATGGTAACAAAGGGAAAAATTAAAAGTAAATAAAAAGTATTTAGTAAAAGGGCATATTATATTGAAAGTAAATACACACACACATAAAGTAATAATAATAATAAAATAATAGTAACAAAAATAATAATACTTATTATTTTTAAAATGTTTATCGTAATAAACATACATATATATATCTAAAATATATATATACACTATTAATAAGAAAAAAAAAATGTTTATAATTAAAAACATACATATATATATCTAAAAAATTACATGCATGATGAATAAAAAAAAATAATAAAATAAAATAAAAAATAAGTAAATAATTATAAGGCAGTGCTGAAAAGGTTTTTCCAAGCTATGGGGAGCGTTTTAGAGTCAGATTTATCATTAAGAATAACTTCAAGATTAAGATAAATAGCTAAATTTTCAAGAAAATCTAACTCAGAGGTACTATTGGTATTAATGATAATTTTAGCAATTTTGCCGTTTCTTCAGCTTGCTCCCTTTCGCGCCTTTTCACTTCAGTCGTGCTGCTACCTTCATAGTAGACGGACGTCTTATTGCGCCTGATGAAGAAAGACTAAGTTCTTCCGAATGGCCTTGTGCAATTTAATTTATTTTATGGTGTTTTAAAGAAGTTTTTTTTCTGTCTGAAATTGTATAAAACCAGTTTTCAACTTATTCCTCGATATGTACATATGTTTCAAAGTTTTGAAACAATAAAGAAAAGAGCTCTGTATCTCTGAAAAATCTTTGTTAAAAATGTAAAATGCACGTCATCTTGATTGAGTATCCTTGTGATTGAGAGTTTTTTCCTTCAATTTCAAGAAATTCCTTTGTTTTAATGTTATATGTTAATTCTATTGGTAAGGTTTGAAATTAAATTTTAGAGTCTTTTGTGTTTCATGTGAAAACTGACGAACAGAAGAAATAAATTCGGAAATAATTCAGAATTACATTAAAGGAAAACAGTTTCCCTCTCATGCTTATGATTTTAAGAAAATACTGCGATAAAGATTGATTTTGACAGATGATGTTTTATTTAGCTTAGGTAAACTTCTCTATTTTGGAATAAAAAGCGAAGCCAATTTAAATTTTCATGTTTTAGGGAATAAACTTAAACAAAAATAATTCGCGTTTTTTTTTTCTTTTTTTTTTTTAGAGAAAGAGATATTACATATTTTGCAGCCAAAGCACGAAATCGCACAGTTTACTAATTGCAGCTATGATTTCAACTGTTTCGCCGACTCGAATTTTGTCACACTAGTTCGTGAATCGGCCAGTGACAATCAGCCAAATCGCGAATTTGCTATAGCTAATTGGTCAATTCACAAAATGTGAATTTATCAAAAGCTGATCATTTGCAAATGAAACTGCCCATTTTTTCCCTTTTTTCCAATTTTTAACAATTGGTTTTATTTCATTTTTTCCATAGAAAATGCGTTAATGGAAATTACTATAATGGTTAGGTTGCAGCACTGCATCGGGTTGGGTTAGCACAATATTTTAACTTTGTGGATCAAGATAATTTACAAATTTTTCTTGCTGCGGGTCGTTTTTAGTAAGATAAAAATTCATTGTTTAAGAGGGTGCATTATTATTTTATTATTATTTTTATTTTATTTATATTTTCGGGTTAGATTCGGGTTAAACCTATTTTTTAAAAAACAATGCCCATAATATATTTCCACGCTAAAATTCTGTGCACAATATGACCCCCATATTGACTTTCCTATTGGCGTTTTTTTGTTTAAAACGTTTGCAAAGATATTTTCTAAATGGTATTAAACGATTGTGAATTTTTTACCTTTTTAATTTTAATTTATTACCTTTACTGATATAATTTTCTGATACAATAAAAAATAAAGTGATTTTTTTTGCAAAATGGGTTTTTAAGGCCACCAAGAGATCTAAGTCTTAAGAAGTTAACTGACGTCATAGATCAAAGACAACTTCAATTTAAAAACCGTCTGAGTAACCTATATTTTAATAATCTGTTTTTTTAATTCTAGTGTTACTTAAATTATATATAAAACTTAAGTTAATCATTTTGATAAAAATCATCTTATGCGCAAAAATCTTGCTTGTAGGGGAGACCGGGGCACATTGGCCATAGGGGTAGGTTGGCCAATTTGCTTTAATTTTCAAACTAGTCACCGGATGTCTCCAGAAGTCCAGAAACACGTTAGAAAACCTGTTCTTCTACCCTTCCACAAGTTCTAGTTCTCTTAACGAAAGCAAACTAAGAACAACGTTGATTTTTCACTTTCGTCGATGTCGAAGCAAATTTTCGTTAGTGTGCAGAAAGTATTAATGTTCTCAAGAGATACTTCAAAGGAACAAAAGTGAGTAATATTTTGAAAGCTTAATTTATAACAATTCTTTTGATGTGACAATAAATATTAAATGTTGTTAAGATATGTGTAGAATAGCAAAAGCATTTCAAACATGGCGAGGGGGCAAGTTGGTCCCATTATGTTGGGGCATCTTGGCCCGGTCTTTCCCGGCCCATTGTTGCCATAAGCTACAGCCATTGGACCGCGGAACAAATGACCCATTCAAAAAATAGGTTAATTCAGCCAGTGATGGTCTTGCTAGTAGCATTCATTCAACTAATAGACACCCAACGACCATCTACGATATTCCGGGAATTGGGAAAACTGCTCTTCCCAATGTAATAAATCCAGTTAATATAACATTAGGTTTTCAGATAACTGGAATATGCCCTTTCTATAGGATTTTTTTTACTCACTCTGATTTCATGCCTTCATATGTCAGTGATATACCAGAACCTTCAAGCATGCACGACAAAGCAGTTGGTGAAGCTTCTAATGAAACCCAGGTAATTATGGGTAGGCCTATTTATATAGATGTGCCTACCGCATCTTCTCCTGCTCCATGCAAGACAACTCCAACACCTGGACACTAGACAATTTGAAAAGTCAGAGCCAAGCAAGAAAAATACTTCGAATAGAATGAAGAGAACTTCTGCAGTCCTCGCAGACTCCCCTGTCAAATTAGTCCTTGAACAACAACAAAAGGCAACAGAAGAAAGAAATAGTGCCAAATTTAAAAATGATATTAAAAGAAGAAATCAGACCAAGAAACGCAATCTGGGAAAAAGATTTGTTTCTTTTTGATCCCTTACAACCTGGATGTAATGGTTTGAACAGTCAAAAAAGGAAGAATAAATCTATTAAAGAAAGTGACGATGAGGAAGACGAAAACAATATCTGCCTACGTTGCCTGAAGGAGTTTAACCCCTTGAAGGACGGTGTTGGCACAATTTCAACACCTAATCATAATTCCAAATTGCCACGCTGGCACCAGAAATTTTCTAGGAAAATTTCCCTTTTATTAAATAGGCAAAAATGCACTTTTATTACTTTACAAATAAAATTCCCTGTAAATACTGGTGTCATTAAATTATTTCAACACCTTACACCTACCACAAGTATCTTGCACCGGAAAGGGTTAGTCAAATTATTCCTGGGGAAGAATGGATCCAGTGTGTGAGCTGCAAACGTTGGGCTCATGTGAAATGTGTTTGAAAATAGGTTAATGGACTATATTTTGAATGCATTCACTGCAATGATCCCTCTGATTTGTAAACTTAATTTGCAATTTAAAAAAAAAATATATATATATACATGTATTAAAGTTCCTATTCACAATTATGAATTTTATTTAACTTCTAAATAAACATAAAAAGAGCATTGCAGGCCAAAGTGCTCCACTCAATGGGCCAACCTACCCCGAGCACGGGGTAGGTTGGCCCACATGACATCACACCATAAAAAGATTCATAAAGTTCATAAAATTTCATATTAACTAAAAGTAAGCGTTTTCCTCACTAGTTAAATGTACTAGGTATTGTAAAAAAATACTACATCTGAAAATAAACAAAATTTAGGTATCGAAAAAAATAACGTAAAAAAAAACTGGGACAACGTGCCCCGGTCTCCCCTACACATAACATGTTGATGGACTCCGAGTGCGAAAAGCAAATTCGTTGAGAAATGCTTCTATTGAAGCGATAGCTGTATTAATCATTTGTTTAAAAACACGACGTTATTGTTATGCTAATATTATCTATACTGTTAAAAATTCAGCTCTCTTGCACTGCTGCTTACATAAGATTTGGGCATAAAGAAAAAGACTGAAAACGGTAATTCCAAGATAACACTAAAACTTAAATATTATATTTAAATTCTTATTAAAAATTAAATTTGATAATTAATTTAAGTTAAATTATAATTTTGAAGCTTTCTGATAATTCATTCAGCTCTCACCCGGCACAGTCCGGAACTTAAAAAAAAATAAATAAATAAAATCTCTAAAAAATCTTAAACTAAAATCGTGAAAAAATTCAAATTAACTTCATGCATTCCAAATAAGCTTAATTTAAGAAAAAAATAAGTCTATATTAGGATGGAAGATTGGAAAATTTCTTGATTTTTTTTTCAACTACTGAAAAAAAAAATATATATATATATATAATTTTCACTTGAAAGCAATATCAATAAGAATGTCATTTTGTTTCTGTTTCTGAAAAAAAAAGATAATTTTTTATTGTCATCTGGATTATGTACGGTATAGTTGGAAAAATATACAAAATTTACTGTATTGCGCAAAACGATTGAAACAGTTTTTTTAAAAAACATCGCGTGCCCAAAAATTTTAAAAATATTGTTTTTTAAAAATAATTTAAAATTTAAACATGCAGTGTAAAACAAACAATAAACTAGTCAAATGTAGCAATCCCAAAATTTTCTTCTATCACATGTATGTTAATATTTTCTGACAAAAGCAACACAGCAGCATCCCCTGTTAGTCGATTTACATTTCATTCAGAAACAACTTATGTCAACTTCTAACTCTATCTTAAGTTTGTTGAAAATCCATGCATTAGTTTCTGCAATAGAGCTAATGCAAAATCTTAAAAAATCCTGTATAACAGCGCCATCGGTTGGGTGATGTACGCCAAAAACATACCAGGATCAATTTTTATCTGATACCTACTGTATCTTGTGTTTGTTGAAAATCCATGTGCTAGTTTTTGATATACAGCTATAAGGAATGGGCATGTTTACAAACAAACACTTCCATCAACCAGTCTACCGCTACATTTTTGTCATAGCGATCATTGTAGGATTCATCTTGACGACGTAGCCCAATCATAGCAATCAGACTACCATAATAAAATTTTTAGACCAATCAGAATGCCTGAATTCATATGTAGAGTGGGTGCTATAACGAAGCACGGGCGAAAACAGCTTGCCCACACTAATAAGAGCCCACAGTGACGTCAGCTGCCCTTTCCTTATTGCGGAATCCGACAAAATGCAGCATAGCAGCTAAATATGTATAGAATTTTACACCAAAAATTAAACAAAATTAATCTAAAACAGGAACTAACAGAATCTAAAATATGATAAAAATTCGTGTATTAGTTTTGAGACAGATTTTTTCTGATAATCACGAACAAAGCAGCATAATAGCACTGTCTATTGAGCGATTTGCATCTAAAAGTAATAAAACAAAAATATATCAAACAGAAAGGTAATTTAAAGCTTCATAAAAATCCTTGCATTAATTGTTGAGAAAGTGCTATTTTAATAATTGTGAATAATGCTGGATAGGGGTGCCACTTATTGAGTTTTTTTACACCAAAAACTAATCAACTCTAGTTTTTGTCAATTTATAATTTGATCTTAAATTTTGTTAATTTTCATTCATAGCTCTTGAGATAATGCACTCACAATATTTTTTTTCAAATACAGACAAAGAGAGATAGTGTGACAGACAAACTCACTGACAGACAAATGCTGCAGATGCCCCGCTGTCGTGCAGTGGGCCGTTCTACAATTGGTGACTGACTGACTTGTCTTTTCGTCGACGCCACACTTGTACATGGAGGTTTTAACTGGAGAAACAGAAGGGTGGCTAATCCGAAAAGATGACACTTAGTCTCTTCGCCGTCAATATCGCACTAGCCCGCCCCATTGCAAATGCTGACATCTAGCTCTATCTATGACATCTATGGGATGAATTTCATTTTTATTAATGGCTGCTGTGAGTTTCGCCAACTAGCAGCCAGTTGACGGGAAATTGTTATCGGAACATTCAAAATGTCAACATACTGCAGAATGGATTGAAAAGTTGCTTGCGGGTTCGCTACTACTTATTGGTGAATTCATTGATCCATGTGTGCTGACGTCACTCTGACTGCACCGGTACTCCCTCAAATCTCACACATTTCCTCGTTCTAACCATCTTTGCCACAGGTGGCTCACTATGAATGCATCCATTTATGTTTAAGCCTTGATTTGCCATATGGACCAATCTGCCCTTTTAAGTTCAAAATGACCACATGACAGCTCCACATTCACCACATGACCGACCATACAAAATTGTCTGTGCGGTGTAACTGCCACCGTTTTACAAAGGTCTAATGTTCTATGTTATTACAGCCTCTGAGACAAGAATAAGCATTATGCCATGATTTCCGTACCATAATTAAAGGTACTAAAATTGCCCACTGTGCAGAATCTTTGTATCATATTACACGCTTGCTGGAGAGCTGCGCGATTTCACATCATTTGAATTAACGAGTAATGTGCATCTAGTCTTAAATTTGCATAAATTTCGGGGCACTCCTTCTTGGTATTACATTTTGAATATCATGTATTTTGCATTAATCTTGGATTTCAACAATCATGGTTTAACGAGTTATTACTTGTTTGATATATTGTTCAACTTTTAAAACTGTTTTTGTGGATCTACGGCTGTGAATGTTTCATTGCATTTTTTTTTTATTTTCTTGTTTATGATGTATTTGCCTAATCACAAAACTGTATAGTGCATCATTTAATAAAAAGAAAATGTTCACATGTTGCAAGACCAAAATATAGTATACGATTAGGCAAACATTGGCAGACAACATACTTGAAATAATAAAATTTTGTCAAAATGAATATTTTTAAATATGACACTGGAAAAAGATTAATAAGATTAAGGTAATAAAAGATTTTATTATCTTAAAAAGCATTTTTTTATTTAAAAATTTTACAATGTTTTTATTCAGTCGTTCCGGCAAATAATTCATGGATAACTAGAACTAATCAAATAATCTCTGGTATATATGTTATACACGAAGAAATATAAAAAAATATATTTATGTCGATTATCTACATTTCTCAAATATAGAATCACGCTTCATTAAGTTTTCAGAATGAATGATGAAACTTTCGTCAGAAAATAATAAATTCTTGTAAGAACAAAGTGGAACATAAATTAAAGACACATTTATTAGCGTTTTTGTTTTAGATATTAATGTTGTGAAATCCTAAAGCACAAAAAATACTCAAAATATATATGCCTTAAATTTGTTTCATGGTTGTTAGATATATTTTAAAAGTGAATTTAAAATATTTGGTTTTATAAAACTATAAAATAATAAGTAGTTTTCAAAATAAGTATTTATGTTTAGGTCCATATATAACAGTCATATATAAAAAAAAGTGGATGTTTATTTGTTTGTCATAAATGATTTCGTTATTTTAATTTCGTTATTTTAACTATGAAATTTTTCATGGCAGGGGTAGTCGATATGAGTATGAAAAAAAAATTCCGATATGCAAATATAAATCTTTTTACGTACACATACGATAATATAGGGAAACATTTGAAAATTTATAATGCATAATGTTGCAACATCTGAAAAAAATAGTTACGCATGATGTATGTCAAAAATTGAGCTCAAGAGTTGGCCTATATTGGCAAACAACAAACAGGAGATAGTAATATTTTACTTTAAAAGATTTTTATGTAAACGTAATAGTGGAATATACAATATATAGTCATTAATGATCAAACACTTCCGATTTTAGATGATCTGCTAAGTATCTGGATAAAAAAACCGTAATTAATTATTCTGCAACTCCTGGTGTATAAACCAAATATTAAAGACCCTGTATTTTCAGGAAGATTTTTCCCCCGATGTACCACAGGGGACTGTCGACAAATTGAAAATGAACAAATATCTTTTGGATAACCTTGTCAAAACAAATGCAGACAATGTTTCAAACTTCAGATTATGATTAGGTGGATTATTTTAGTGAACTGTGCTTATTTTTATGAAGGTAGCATGTACATTAGTAAATGAAATAAAGTTTTTATAAAAACAGTCTCAAAATTTGCTAAGTTTTTTTAGAGAATTTGCAGAGTTCTTAATACAAAAAGAAATGCCCTTTTCAGAAAATGTGACAAAAAACATTGTACAAAATCTACTATAATTATAGTTAAAAAGTAATACAAATTGTATAAAAATGCAGGTGTTTACTGAATAATGTTTACTGTGCATGCGTGAACGCAACAAAAATATAATATACATGATATTTTAACTAAATATATGAAGCAAAATTTTTTTTTTATCATACTTCTATTTAGACTGTATAGCAGAATGCTATGCACGTGCAGAAGAATCCGACGGGAGTTATAAGCAGAATGATGAAACAAACTCCGTTGAAGTCGGACAGTTAATATCATAAAAATGGCCCCTGTCGCTTACAATATACTCCAGATAGAAATTTATTAAACCAAATTTGAACAACATGAATCCCATACAGCACGAGACAAGAATGCACCTCAATATGTTCGGTGGAGGGACTAAAAAATTGAACAGATACGTAATCTAAGTTCTGTTAGTGAATTACTGTTGAAATCGTGCCTATATAGATTTCAGAAAAAATACAAAATTAATGTTATGTATTGAAGCTAATTGAATTCTATATTTGGTGAAACACGCATATAAATGTAAATAAAGGGGCAGAAACACTCCTGGACAAATTCTTAACTTATATCTCATTGGCACTTATCACAGAACACACAATTAATCTTCATATAAGGGGTCAGGTATGCTTTAAAGAAACCGAAATTATAATTACATACGATTGTTTAGGCACGTTTAAAAGAAAACTGCATACGAAAAATTCGCATTAGAAAAGAAATTATGACTAAAATTCTTTGTGACTGCCCTACAGGAGGAATGGTTGATTTGATCTTTAAATTTAATTTTCTCAAAAAAAGGGACTTTGATCATTCGGCACACGAATTCGGAAAAATGGTTTACTAGAATTTCATATTTTTTTGCTGAAGTTATTAAACGTATAAAAGTTCGCAAATTGGCCTAATGTGGTCAACCTAAATTACCTATACCTATTAATCACATTTTTTTCTCAATTTAGAAGTTTAGAATTCAAAACTACTGTTGTATAAAAAAAATAAAATTCCGATATTTCGAATTTCTTTATATTTTCTCTGGATCTATATGTATATATATATTTCATTATAGGACATTTTAAAAACACAAGATATCTCTACTCATTAATATACATACACAAACTCTCCCTCTCTCTCTCTATCTCACACACACACACATATATACATACATATATATATATATTGATTTGTTTTACGCATTAAAATGTAAAAAATCACGCTCGCAATGCATGCAAGAATAATTGCTTTGTAAAAATTGAATTATCTTTAAAAATAAATTTTTAAAAATGATATACTGGTAAACATTTTTAATAACTTTAATTGATAAAATTATTATTTCTTAATATGAGTTTTCATTTTTATAAATAAAATTTAATTGATAAAGAATTACTAAAAATCTTTCATTGGCCAATTTTTCACGTGTATTCTCAGTTCAAAGGGCACTTGCTCCTTTAAGTTGATAAATCCTTTTTAACTTTTGGTTTAAAATTTTGGCAGTGGTTATCAATAATATCCTTTCATATCGCGAAATTTTTTTCCAAGTACCTTCGTCGTTCCAAGCCCAAACTCGCACTCTAATTGGTTGTTGCTCTCGGCACTGTTTTCACGTAACTTGGCGATAACCATACTTGGCGAAAAATACTTCGCTCGTAAGTGAACGAGTAAACCTGAAACCTAACCTACTCATTCTTATTCTTCCTTCATTTTGTGTTCTTGTGTATTATTATCTTGTGTTATTTTATAAAATGGCTAATGCTTTACTTATTAATAAGCGGGAAAAGTTACTTTGTATTCGGTTCGGAAGGAAATCAAACTCCTCCACGGAAGCATCTATCGCTGCGCCAAGTATTATTATCGCCAAGTTACATGAAAACAATGCCGAGAGCAACAACCAATCAGAGTGCGAGCTTGGGCTTGGAAAGACGAAGGTGCTTGGGAAAAAAAAATACGCTTTCATATCTTAAACAAATTGTCATGTTAGCTGGAGAAATGATTATCGTTTTCGTTAAGTTTTTAATAAAGGTACTCTCTGAGTATTTCTCTAAATATTTTAACAGTCACCGCTTCTTTTTTTATTTTTTTTTAAACCAAAAATGACAAAAATACCGCGATGTTCCAAAAATACCTATTTTACCATTCGCCTTAAGACAATGATTTGTTTTGAGTTTTGGAAAGCGATATTTTCATTTGTTTTCACAATGTTTAATAATTAGTGAAAATTCCTATGATTTTTAATTTGCTTTCTGCAAAGCACAAGAATCGATTTGAAATTCCAAATTCTCCATTTATGGAGGGTTTTGTCCTCGTCGCAATGTTAAAAAATAATCAGCGATATGTTTTGAGGAAATCTGCTTTATGTTTATTATTGTTTTTGTTATATTTATTTGATAAGTTCTTAATTAATATCTCTGCTGATTATCAAAAATAAAAAGTCTGAGACTCATTGCATCAGGACACGCTTAGACAAGTTTTCAGCCTTATATGTCTCGAAAATTAAGCAGGCAATAGCAGACTTGCACACGCATATGTGAAGGGAAACTTTTTAAATTTACATTGGTACAAAAAAAAATTATCAAATGAACAAAATTGAAGTAATTAATTATTATATTTGTACAGATATATTTGTATATATGTATATATATATATATATATATATATATATATATATATTGTTCCAGCGTATATACGGTTCTTTTGATCTTATGGTTAGACGACTTCAAACTCTTGTCTCTTAGAAAAGTAGAAAATAATTTATTTACAGATCTTCAGAACAACAGAGTCTTCGAAACTCACAAATATTACTAGATATTCAAAAATAACTGTTCAAATCTATCGTACAAGTACAGATATAGGTCCCAGAGACTCTTTATACAATGTCTCAATGCTAAATCACATTCAAAACAATGTAGAGAAAACTCAAGCAAACTTGCTTACAATCGCAGCTCACTCAATGACTGACTGATGAATAAAAACAACAACAGCTCGTATTGCTCTCCTTATATAGGCTCGCAGCAAGTGCTGGAAATTTCTACAATCTTCTCGAAAAATCCACAAAACCACGGAACAACATTCCATGTATCAGTATATCCATATGGGGTTACCATAGAGAGGGAAGGGTTACCATCGCCAAATTTGGCGACCAAAATTAGTCGTCAAAAGTGTCGCCAACTTGGCGATATCTTTAATATTTCGCCAATCTGCCGTAGACATACACTGAATAATATTAGACAAGTTTGCTTGATAACAGATACAATGTAACAAAGATTAATATTAGTAAAGGTATGGAGCTTAATAAGATTATTTACATTATTTTACAGTACAAACACTAACTATTTACAAAACTCGTAACACTACACCCTCCTCAAAGACTGCACGTCCCGGGCAGTGCAATCCTTAAGTTAGAGGAAAACACTTAAAATAAATAAACAAATAAATAAATAAATAAGATATACATAAAAAAAATAATTACTATTTACATATTTACAAAAAGTGACTTTCATGACCATGGTCTGAAATTCCAGTTTTGTATTTCTAATCACTTTGGCCTAAATAAGGGGCTAGCCGGTTATAATATACGACCTTGGGCTTGGTGTGTGGCGATTTTTGTATACGTGCGACGACGTCATTTAGCCTGTTGACGACTGTGTAAGGACCGTCCCAGTTTCTTTGTAGTTTTGGCGACAGTCCCTTACGACGTATGGGATTTCACAAACAAACATTGTCACCTTCGATGAACTCATGTCCAGTTGTCTTTAGGTCGTACCGTGTCTTCATCTTTTCTGATGCCAGTCCGATTCGGTTCCTCGCTAGACAATGAACCTCCTCAATCCGTGACTGGAGTTCATCCACGTACTCCTCGGGCGATAAAGGAGCGTCAGGAGGACGGCCAAACAAAAGATCCGCAGGTAGACGAAGATCAGACCAAAGAGCATTTGAGAAGGGGAATAACCAGTGGCTTCATGAGCAGCACTCCTGTAGGCAAGCAGGAACAGAGGAAATTTCTTGTCCCAGTCCTGTTGATCTTTAGACACCAGGAGGGAGAGGCTATTTAGGATGGTACGATTGAACCGCTCCACCATGCCGTCCGATTGAGGATGTAGAGGTGTAGTTCGAGTTTTGTCCATGCCAAGTAGTCCACACATGTCCTTAAACACAGCCGAATAAAAGTTTCTTACTTGATCAGAATGGATTTGAAGAGGAACTCCTTATCTGGAAACCCAGTGTTGAACCAGTATGTCTGCTACGGTTACGCCTCTTGATTAGGAATGGCGTAGGCTTCAGGCCACTTGGTGAAGTAATCCATGACAACGAGGATGTACTTGTTGCATCAGATGTTCTAGGAAGAGGACCCAGGATGTCTAGAACAATTCGTTCGAAAGGAGCTCTTACATAATAACGCTGCAATCGTCCACGGGTGCGCCTCTTTGGACCTTTACGTGCTACACAGGTGTCACAAGTTCGACACTACTTATCCACATCACTGCGAACATTATTCCAGTAAAAACGCTCTCGAACTTTTTGCAGGGTCTTCATTACATCAAAATGACCTCCTGTGGGACTACCATGAAGTTCTTGAAGGACCATAGAAATTCTCGACTTAGGGAGTAGTAGTTGCCATCTACATGTCTTTCCATCGTCAGACTCCCATTTTCGGTACAAAATACCATTCTTCAAATGTAGGGAATCCCAGAGAGCCCAATAACGTTTAGTCGTAGGATGGTAATGGGCCATGTCTTGCCAGCTGGGCTTCCTATTGGACTCCTCTTTCAGCTCTAGAATTGGCTTAATTTCAGGATCAGCAAGTTGATCTTTACGCAGGCTCTCGTCACTCCACGGATCTTGCGATGATGTAGACCCAGTTGTAACTTGTCTTACTATAGGACCTTTGACATTAAATTTCTTCTCAACCCGGTCGCAGTATCTACAATTCTCTGAGCAGGGTCTTCTTGAGAGAGCATCTGCATTTCCATGTGATGAACCTTTTCGATGTCGTATCTCCATATCGTACTCTTGAAGCTTTTGTATCCACCTGGCTATCTGGCCTTCAGGGTTCTTAAAATTAGCCAATAGCCAAGTTAGAGAATCGTGATCAGTTCGGATAAGGAACTTTCGACGGAAAAGATAGTGGTGAAAATGGTCTACGGCTTTCACTACAGAAAGAACTCTTTTCTTGTTACGCAGTAGTTTCGCTCTGCCTTTGATAAGCACTTGCTGAAATAGTCGATAACACGCTCCTGGCCGTCGGTTTCCTGGGACAGTACAGCGCCAATGCTTTCGTTGTTTGCATCCCTATCAAGTAAAAACTGTTTATCGATTTGAGGATACGACAAAATTGGAGTGGATGTCAAGGCCTCCTTGAGCTTTTCGAAAGCAGCGTCACATTCCTGTGTCCACATAAATTTTTGATTAGCTTCTGTTAATTTATGTAGTGGTCTTGCAATCATCGAGAAGCCTTTGACGAATTTCCTATAATAGGTGCATAATCCTAGAAAACTCCGAAGCTGGAGGACTCCAATTTTTCACTGCCGATATCTTCTCCGGATCAGTCCTAACTCCTTCCGCCGAAATGACGTGTCCAAAGTATGCGACTTCATTGCGAAACAAGCTGCACTTCGAAGGGCTTAACTTCAAATTAGCTTCCTTTAATTTTTGTAGCACCAGCCTGAGGTTTTTAAGATGTTCATCAAAAGATTGTCCTATGATTATGATATCATCTGAATAAACGAGACATGCTTCTTATGACAGCCCCCGGAGAACCGTTTCCATAAGCCGTTTGAAAGTTGCAGGTGCGTTACATAGACCAAAAGGCATTACCTTGAACTGCCATAATCCTTGTCCTTGTTGTAAAGGCAGTCTTCTCGCGGTCGTCGGGATGGATCTTTACCTGCCAGTAACCACTCTTCAGATCCAGAGTCGAGAACCAAGTGTTGCCCGCAAGTGTGTCGAGAGTGTCGTCGAACCTTGGTAGAGGGTAACTATCCTTTTTAGTGACGTCATTCAGTCGGCGGTAGTCTACACAAAATCTTGTAGAAACATCCTTCTTTCTTGCTAACACAATGGGAGACGCCCATGGACTTGTCGATGGTTCGATGACATAATTTTCTTCCATATCCTTAATTAAATTCTGCACCTCTTCTTTCTTAGCAAAAGGTAATCGTCTAGGGTGCTGTTTAATAGGAGAGTCATCTCCCATGTCAATTCGGTGTTGTGCCATTTTAGTTCGTCCAAAGTCTTCAGATGTTCGGGAAAATAAACTTTGGTATTCTCTAATTAAATTTTCCGCAGCGTCCATCTGTTTTGGATCTAAGTCTGTATTTTGTAACAAATCCTTGACTAAATTATCTGAAGATTTCTTAGAGTGACTGGAATTTTGACTTATGCACGTCACAGGAGCACATGATGCTATCACCTCTCCTTTCTTGATAGTCTTCGTCTTATCACTGATGTTAGCAATTCTGACTGGAATGGTCTTTTTCGAGAGGTCTACTGCAGAAGAAGCCACCAATACTCCTGCTTGTGTACTATTGTTTTCGGGATAATCTATATGGCCAAATTGATAATTAGTTTCATTGTTAATTACAGCTGGAACTAAAAATTCTGTTCTTGGATCTAGATGGATGACTTCTTTGGCTATTACTATTTGTTTACATTCAATTTCGTTATTTAATCCAAAAAGTCTTATTTCTTCAAATTTAGAGAGCATTTTATTATTTTTGAGATCAAGCTTAAAACCAAACTTTTTCAGAAAATCTAGCCCGATTAAGCAAGGATCTGTTATGTCAGCCACATATGCCGTATGGTAATATTTCGTTCCTCCAAATTTGATGGTTAAATTGGCCTTTCCATATATGCCTATCTTGTCGCCCGTCACAGTTTGCAGGGTAACGCATGGTGGAGTCCAGATGAGTTTAGATTTCAATTTCCGAGCGAAGTCTTCTCTTATTATTGTCACATTGGCTCCTGTATCGACAATCATACGGCACTGAATTCCGTTAATAAAGCCTATCACATATAATTCATTATCACCGTCACTCAGTCTTGATATCTGGAGGATCTTCAAGTGGGGTTTTTCATTCTCTGGCAACCTCCGCCCCACGAGATGGCCAAATTTTAGTTTTCCTGCTGACTGTTTGAATTTATCTCACGTTCGTGGATTTTGGGGCAATTTCTTTGGAGATGTCCTGTATCACCGCATCCCCAGCACGTGAGACTCTGTCTTCTTGAGCTTGTTCTTCCATATTTTAATGCTTCAATCTCTTGATTTATTTTCCTAATTTCTTTCAAGACGTCGATCTCAGTGTCTGAGCTTTTGTTCACCGTTGCCCTTCGGACTGAATGACGATCTCTTCGGCTGGCTTGTGTAGCTGCTTCCAACTTTAAGGCATAGAGTAATGCAGCCTTTAAATCCTGCACATCTTCCATTCGTACCGCTCTCTGCACTTCTGGATCATTTATTCCGTCTACAAAGTACTGCAGTGAAAGCATTTCCCGTACATTTGTTACATTTAGAGTCTCAAAATTGAGTTGCGTCATATCGGGCAACGTTTGCAGCACGTCGGCGGCTTCTCCTCTCAAAGACGCTGCCTGTTGACAAGCTTTCGCATCGTCACTCCATTTGTTCGCTTCGGCTACAATAGTGAATTGGGTCTTGTAAACTTGCCAGGAATTCTTTCCGTCGTATGTCGACAGCTTAACGTGCACGGGAGAAGCAGACAGATTTCTAAATTCTTCATAATTACCACTGGACGCTGAAAGCTTCTTCTCAAGATCTTGTACTTTTTTATTTAGCTTTTCATCTACTTCAACTATTTTCTCTTCAATATTAGTAACTTCATTCTGAAATTTCTCTTCTACTTTACTAATTTCATTCTCTATTTTCTCTTCTACCGAATCTATTCTTCTATCTACCGACGAAAACTTTTCTTTTAAAGTTTTCTTCATTTCCTCTTGACTTTTATTAACTTCCTTCTTCAATTCTTCAGTCAACTCTTTCATTCTTTCTTCGTTTTTATTCATTTTATCCGCCAACTCTTCTTGGCCTTTATTCATTTTATCCGCCAACTGTTCTTGGCCTTTATTCATTTTTTCCGCCAACTCTTCTTGGCCTTTATACATTTTTTCCGCCAACTCTTCTTGGCCTTTATTCATTTTTTTTCCGCCAACTCTTCTTGGCCTTTTTTCATTTTTTCCACCAACTCTTCTTGGCCTTTATTCATTTTTTCCGTCAACTCTTCTTGGCCTTTTGTCAATTCTCTCTTTATGCCATTGATAGAATCTAACAGTTCTTTCAGTTGTCCGTCTACTGTTCTTGTTTTCGCCATAAGATCCCGACTCCTGACACCAAATGTTGCAGCGTATATACGGTTCTTTTGATCTTATGGTTAGACGATTTCAAACTCTTGTCTCTTAGCAAAGTAGAAAATAATTGATTTACAGATCTTCAGAACAACAGAGTCTTCGAAACTCACAAATATTACTAGATATTCAAAAATAACTGTTCAAATCTATCGTACAAGTACGGATATAGGTCCCAGAGACTCTTTATACAATGTCTCAATGCTAAATCACATTCAAAACAATGTAGAGCAAACTCAAGCAAACATGCTTACAATCGCAGCTCACTCAACGACTGACTGATGAATAAAAACAACAACAGCTCGTATTGCTCTCCTTATATAGGCTCGCAGCATGTGCTGGAAATTTCTGCAACCTTCTCGAAAAATCCACAAAACCACGAAACAACATTCAATGTATCTGTATATCTATATGGGGTTACCATAGAGAGGGAAGGGATACCATCGCCAACAATCGCCAAGTTTGTCGCGAACTTGGCGATATTTCGCCAAATTTGGCGACCAAAATTAGTCGTCAAAAGTGACGCCAACTTGGCGATATCTTTAATATTTCGTCAATCTGCTGTAGACATACACTGAAAAATATTAGACAAGTTTGCTTGATAACAGATACAATGTAACAAAAATTAATATTAGTAAAGGAATGGAGCTTAATAAGATTATTTACATTATTTTACAGTACAAACACTAACTATTTACAAAATTCGTAACACTATATATACATATATATATATATGCATTTTAATGTATTTAAAATTAAATATTAAAGAACAAACAACTGAACCAGAAATTTATGTACTTTTGGAAATGACAGTATGATTAAAACTACTAAATATAACAAAAGAGAATTATGAGCAAAAAAAAAAAAAAAGAAAAATAACCGTTAATTGTATTAAAATATAATCCATTGTATTTCGTATTCTTAATGCAAACAAAATTTTAAACAACATTCTTATGATAATAACAGAGATTATTTATAATTTTAATGTGACATTTTTTAAACTGTTTACATTTTTATATTAAAAAAGGAAGTGGATCTTCTACATTTCAAAACGACAATTGAAAATGTGTTAGTCATAACACACCATTTTAGAAATTCATTGTTATTTTTATGCAATAAAAATACTTTCTTTTTTGTATAGGTTATTACCATAAAACACATTACTACTTTTTCCAAGCTATCGCTTTACAAATGGATTTTCAATAATTGACTATGATTTTAACAAAATCTTCGTTTGAAAACGTCATTAAAATTATTGAAATATCATTTAAATAAAGTGAAATTTTCCTGTTATATCTAAAATAGCTGTAACTTTATTGCATCATATTCTTCACAATGTCGTTATACTGAATGACTTAAAATTTTTATTTTCTGTGTTACACTCTAATTATCAACAGCAGTCTTAAAGTTTTAGAGTTCTGAGCCCAACCCTTCCCGGTTATCGATAAAAACATAAAGTCAGCTGTTTTGATCTATATTTTTTCCTACTAAACGAGAACACTTTAAAATTAAATTAAGAAGTTGAGTTTTCTTATACATGTCTAAATACATGAACTTGTTGCGCATATTTTTCACGTGGATTCCAATGCTTTCGTTTTAATTTTAATTTTCAGATTATGTGTTTTAAACAACTGATGCAGTTGTCTTAATTTGAACAGTATGAACTGCTTAAATTGGACCCAGATTTGTACTGTATAAATGTGAAAAATAATGAATTTCGAGGGGTCAATGCATTTGAACATAATTTGTATCTGTTTAACATTTTAAGGAATTGAATATCTATGGAAAAATTTATATATATATATTTTTATTTATTTTGTTTTGAATTCTTTATTCATAAAGAATATATGATTCGTAGTGTTGAATTCATACATTTCTGTTAGGGTGGCTATTTGTGGTTGCAGGGCGCGTAAATGGAGATTTCCCATTACGCCATTGTCAAATTTTTTTAGAAATCGAAAGAAATGAGTAGGTTGTGATGAAACCCACAAGTAGGCTGCAACTGCATCCTCCGACATTCATACACACACAGAAATGTACAAAAAATTGTTGGAAATGTCATCTCCATTGCCAAAATCAGTTATATTATAGTACGAAGAGAACCAAAAAAGTGCTGTGTTAACATATTCGCCATGTAGAATTAAAAAAAAAGGAAAATAAAAGATCTTCAAAGCAGAGAAGCAATTGGAACATATTTTTTTACAAAAATAGGAGCAATGCAATTTCGAAGAAAATGATTGAAGGGAAGAGCTACAGACATGTGTTAAAGAAAACTTATTTTTTAAAATAAAATGTCTAATAAATCAAAATCTAAAAAAAAAAATATATATAACAAGATAGTTATGATTTTGCCATTTTTTTATGAAAAATAAAATAGCAGAAATGATATTGACATGTCCCACATTGTGTTCATTTTTTATTCGTGTTCCAAGAATAAAATATGAACAAAAGCAATTCACGTATAGCCTTTGTAATACTTTACATGATATTTAAATAACTTGCAATTATCATTTAAATAACTTGCAATTCTTATTTAAATAACTGGCAATTCGTTGTGTAATTTCAATTCTTAATTACTTGTTAATTTTTATTTGTATTTTGAATACATTATAAAAGTTACTCTTACTTTCAGAAATTTTATTTCATTATATTTCATTGCAATTGCATTGCTTTATTTTCCCATTTATCTCAAACTTTGATTTTTATAAAATTATTTAAATTCCCTAATAATAAGGATGTCTAATAATATTTTGTCCAGTTTAGGAAATCGGGGGATCCAACATAGGCGACCATTTGCTGAATTTGGACCTTTCGGTTGCAAATTTTTTTTTCAAATTAAAGGGAAACTTAAGATTTAAAAGAATGTATTCTGAAGATTTATTTAATTAATTCATGAATAGGTTGACCAAGTGTAATGATATTTTCAGATATTTAAAAAATGAAGAGGGTTACACGAGTAAACATGTGAAGTGTTTCAAATTCAGCTACCCCACCTTTTTTGTTTTAATTTAAAATGTATTTTATACACATTTTACATTCGTATTAAATATTTAAATGACCCCCATGCAAGGAAAAACACCACTGATTACAAAAAGTAATGCTGTCACTATTTTATTGCCGATCGAAATTCTGTAATTAAGACAACTGATTGCTGTCCGCTATAATTCTATAGGGTAGGTATTAGTCAAGGAAGCAGCTAGTCATAAGTGGTGTTAAATACCAGTATTTTTTTAAAGAAAAATTTCCCTTTTATATCCCTTTAAATTATTGAGAATATTTTCTCTAAGATAACATTAGTAGTTTCCTTTTTTTTTTTTTTTTTTTTTTTTTTTTTTTTTGCTTTTTGTTGTGGGTTTTTTTTCTGACTAATCGTCACCGTTAACTATTACGTATAAATCTAATATCTAAACAAGACATTTGTCTGAATTAAATACGATTTATTGGAATGTACTGAGTTATCAAACATTTCAATTTGTGTATCATTACATTTATTACTGGAAACAGAAGCTATTATCAATATTAACAATCTTTTACATTTAAGATTTTCGTAAAATATTTTGCGTTATATTACTATGATTTGGATAATTAAATTCCTTTCCATTATAATACTGCTAAAGTATCAGTCTATTTTTGGATATCTACTTCAAATTCTAATGCAGTTAAAATTAATTACTTTTTTATGATAATGCAAAAATTCGTTTTATATTTGTCAAGAAGGTTCCTTTAAGAATGTTTAACCATAAGTCTGTAATGATGTCTTTTTATCATTTATTTTTTAATTTTTTTACTGTTTAATATTTAGAATTTTACATTTTTTTCTCTTCACAAAAGTGTAAATAGGAAATCTATTCATTTTAAATATAGTTATTTTACCATTATCATATGAAAAATCTTGAGTTCAATCCTTTTACAAAAAATCATATTACAATCTTTTATATTGGCCTAGGCAACAAATATTTCCTTTATACATATATTTGCTTCATAAATATTGACTAATAAATATGCAATATGCATAATTCGTAAAAATAAAAGCATTTTTCATCTTAAAGATATATTTTCTCTGACTAAGACATTTGAGTAAAATAATTTTTTTTTTCTAACGAAAAATCTATTAAAAGTACGATCTATTTTATCAAACCTACTTAAATGTTACGTTTTTGAAATGTCAGTAATTAATTAATTTGATTTTATTTATTTTTAAATAACGTAAGAAAGTTATGTATATATATAATAAATAAATAAATAAATAAATAAATAAATATATATATATATATATATATATATATATATTACTATTATTATTGTTATTATTATTA
Source organism: Maratus speculifer (assembly GCA_964019185.1). NCBI lineage: Eukaryota > Metazoa > Arthropoda > Arachnida > Araneae > Salticidae > Maratus > Maratus speculifer. Next base: position 267,861,956 of record OZ025297.1, on the reverse strand, counting down.
TTATTATTATTATTATTATTATTTTAAAGTCTAATTGAAAACTTTCTTTTATAAAATATATTAACAAAAAAAAATCACAATATCTAATGTTAATATTAGTTTTTTTTATACTTACTAGGGAAGAGCAAGAAGTGTAAGTCACCGATTTTCACGAAAGTGGTATCGTTGGAAAGATCTCATCGAGAGTAGTAAAAAACTCAATAGAACTACCCGTGCAAATGAGCTGTTATCGAGATATCCAACAATTTATGTCATTTAACTTATGCATACTTAATGCGGGACCGCAAAAAATTTTTGTCTGCATTTTAACAAAAGTAATATCGTTAAAAATATCTCATCGAGTGCAGTAAAAAACTCAATAGAACTACCCGTCGGAAATGAGCCGTTTTCGAGATAGCCGATAATTTATGTCACGTAGCTAGTGCCTACTGTTCTAGTGCACACTTAATGGGGGACCGCAAAAAATTGTTTTCTCGATTTTGATGAAAATGGTGTCGTTGCAATGATATCATTGTGCAAAGTAAAAAACTCGATGGAACTAACCATCTAAAATGAGACATTTTCGGGAAATCCGAAAATTTATGTCACTTAATGCAGTTTCGAGCAGTGTGTATTAGCAATATGACACAAATTGTCGGATATCTCGAAAACGACTCATTTCCAACGGGTGATTCCATTGAATTTTTTAATCCTCACGATGATATCTTTTCAACGATACCCCTTTTGTTATAATCGAGACTAAAATTTTTTGCGGTCCCCCATTAAGTATGCACAACTTACGTGACATAAATCGTCGGATATCTCGATAACGACTCATTTCCGACGGGTAGTTCCATTGAGTTTTTTGCTGCTCTCGATGAGATCTTTCCAACGATACCACTTTCGTGAAAATCGGTGACTTACACTTCTTGCATTTCCTAGTTAGTAATTTGATATTACTGCTATTAGTTTCTGAGTAAATTAAATTTACTATTTCATAATATTTTTTAACATTTGCTTCTAAAAAATAACTATCAATAATTATAATACCAATATCATTGTAAAGAAATAATATGTAATAATAATACAGAATTCAAGAATAATATTACAATAAAAAATTTTAAGAAATAAAGTTATTCTGGAAGTTAGAGAAATATTTAATATTACTGAGATAATGTTTCGGAAAATTAAACATTACATTTTTAAACAAAAAATTTGGTAAAGTGATAATCGATTATTGGAAATGCATTAGAAATTTTAAAGTTGCTTAAATAACGTTTTTTTTTTCTTTTTGCATTCAAATATAGGAACACTGAATGCATTTTTCATTTTTTTTAAAATATAAAAATGATGTGGTGTATACGGCCTAATTTTTAAATGCCATATATAAATGTAGGATTTTTGTTTTCTTTTGGTAAATTATACAGTTATTATGCTTTAAAATATTTTGATTTAATTTCGCATTTTATTCTTTCTTTCTTTTTATTAACAATTAGTTTTTTTTTCTTTTGAAAAGTATTATTTGAAAAGTTTGGCATTTTTTAGAGCAAATTTTCTTATACTTCTTTGATATTTATTTGGATTTAAGATGCATAAAATTGCAATGCATTTTTTGTTATACTTTTTAATAATAAATCATATCACTTCATTGTATTTAGTATACACAGATGTATGGTAAATTTATGTTTTCTTTATAAAAAATTATAAAATTCGTCAAGTAAACGTTTTTCTAATTTATTTATTAAGCTGTGCCAGGATTGAGATGTATTCGTTTATTTATTAATGTAATAGATTGTGATTTAATTCCTTTTTATTTTCCATTTAGTATTGTACTATTTATTTTACATGTCATCCTACTGTCTTGTGTTCTTACTATCTTGGCTGTTCAATAAAGACTAATTGTTTATCTACTTATCTAATATTTTGCGATTTAATATTTTTTTATTGTCTATTTATTTATAATTTATTTTTGTTTGATCGTGTTGTCTTCTTTTCATTTTCTATTCTTTTTATTTAAATATTTGCTATTCTTCCTATTTTAAATAATGTAAAATCCCGCGTTTTATATTAAATATTTATGTTTTTTCTGATATAACTATTTGCTTCAGTCACTTTATCATACTTATATCTATATCTAGCAATTTTTAAGTTGTGATATGCAGAAAATTTTCTAGTATTTCATAGAAATTAAATTATAACATGAAGAAGTAGCTTCATTAGTTAATTTGTTTTAGAACAGCGAGACAATTCCTTCAGTTAAATTTTTATGTATTAAGAAGTTCTCAGTAAACATAACATTTGTTTAAAAGTTAAACAATTTGTATTTCACACTTTTTTAAAAATAACATTCTATGTTTTACATGACATATAGCCTCCTTTACTGCTGAACAATATTTCAGCACAAATGCAGACAACTTCATGCCCAGTCTACGGAAGAAATGTCTTGCTTTGAAACACGTTATTGGATAGAAGTTTTACTATAGATTTAAAATTGCATGCCGGATGTTAGTTATAGTTAAAAATATATAAAATGATACAGTAGAAAAAAAAAGAAGGGTTATAAAAATAATTAAAATTTAGATTAAGGAGTGTTTTATATATGTTTTTCCAAAATTTCAATCACGAATATAAAGGAGATAATAGTCACATTAAGAAAAAGAGATAGTTCCACAAATCATTAGGTTACAAACCACTTATTTTGTCAGAAATACACGGTACTGTATGCTAAGTGAACCTAGATAGACAGTAGTTATTATTCAAAAAAAAATATATATCGTTGGTAAAAATTCAATACTATGTGTGTCGTGTTGAGTGAAATGTTATTACGAAAGATTCTACAAAAAAAGGGTAATGGGGTAAGCGATTATACAATTCGAACGGATAACTTAAGCCCAAAACATGCAACATAAATAGATACTATTCAAGAGAATAGTGTGACTTTCATTATTTCGATATTATCATGTTTAAAAGAAAAGTAAGAATGGTTGTTAAATGTTATATTATTATGCTTCAGTTTTCTGAAAGTTATTAGCGTCAACCTAAAATAAGTTAGGATTAGTAGTTAAAAATTAGTAGTTTATGCAAACTTATTTAGTTACGCTGTTTTTTTTATTAAATACGTAGTTTTTATTTTAACTATTATACTTTTCTTGACTCAGTTATTATTAGTTTTCTGAAAGTTAGTACCACCAAAACAAACTAAGAAAAGTTTGTTAATTAGTAGTAAGCAGTTTAATCCAAACATAGCTAGTGACACTGTTTTTTTATTAAATACGTATTTAGGTGCTTTCGTAATTATGTAAATACGAGCACCTATTGTTGTCGCTCAGTTCGTCCGTCTGTTTGTCTGTCCGTCTATCTGTCAGTCCGTCTGTCCTTCTGTCCGCATATAACAACGCAAAAACTACCCAACCGAATCGTTTGAAATTTTAAATACATAGTTATAACATACTTTTGTCGAGTCATTTCAAATTTTATGAAAATCGGATGGATAGATCAATTACAGAGACAATCAAAAGATTCCGTTACATTACGGTCAATGGGGGAAAAAAATTCAAATGCCTTTTAATCGTTTGAAATTTAAAACATATACTTATTGCGTAATTTTTTCGAGTCATTTCAAATGTTATGAAAATCAGATGCATAGATCAATTACAGGGACAATCAAAAGGATTCCGTTACATTACGGTCAATGGGGAAAAAAGTTTCAAATGCATTTTAATCGTTTGAAATTTAAAACCTATAATTATTACGTAATTTTGTTGAGTCATTTTAAATGTTATGAAGTCGGATGCATAGATCATTTACAGGGACAATCAAAAGTATTCCATTACATTACGGTCAATGGGAAAAAAATTTCAAATGCATTTTAATGATGTTACACTCATTCGAACATAATAGAATTGGCATGAATCTATGAACTATATACTAAAATATGCATTCTGTACAATCTGTGATGCAAAGTATTTTTATTATTAATTTACAGGGCCACACAAAAGTATTCCACTACATAATGCTATACGGGGAAACATTGTTTGAGGCGTGTTTTAATTATATTCAACTATTTCACATTTTATGAATAAGATATACGCTGCTGAGGTGTAATAAAAATTACTTCCTGCATATTTACAGAAACACAAAGATTTCGACTAAAGTCCATTTACTTAACGGAGGCGGTTCAGTTTTCCCTCTGGCCTTGCTTTCTATGGTCAAAATCAGCGTATTACCGCCTCTTTTCTTTTTTCCCACTACAGTTCCGCTCTTACAGTTCGGACAATCAGGAATCGGGAGGAAGCATTTTTTGGTGTTAATTTCTCCGTTAAAATTTGTACATTAGCTCAGGTTTTACCCGGGTTTGAGTGATGTTTATTTAATGGGTATGCAGAATTTGATTGTGCTGTAATTGGGTGGGACCACCTTTCCCAGAAATATTTGGTTTATTACTGTAAAATAATTTAAAATATCGCGCACGGGCACTAACTTTTTTTCCCCAAGCAAAACGATAATTATTGTCATTAATTATGACGATAATTATCAAATTTATTGATACTGGAGACTAGAAAAGAGCCTAAAGAGTTAAAATAAAACTATAGAGCTATAATAACTATAATATAATAATTATGATTGTTAAATTTAACCATTATATGTCTCTGTCTTGAAAAAAGTCGGTTTTTGACTAAATGTTTTAAATTGGATTTTGGGTATGTGAAAATCCGGTACCATCAACATCTACTCTAAAAAAAAAAAAAAAAAAGTTCTCACAAATATTTTTTTCCAACTACAGCACTGTGGATGTATATCGTGAAATTCGTCCTACATTTATTTTCTAAACATCATTAAGCTTGATTTTTTCCGATGCATTAAATATTTACTTTTAAAATGTCAGCCTATAAGATATCTTTTATTTTTTTCATTCAAAGGAAGTGTAAATGAACAACATGAGTTTAATCAATCAACTTTTATTAGTTATAGAGTTTGCAGATAAATAATTTTCCTCTTGTCCTTTACCCCCCCCCCCCCTCCCTCCAACCCCCGTTACCTCTTTGGAAAAAAAATTCTAAGCTTTATGTATTTATAGCTAAATTTTAATGCAGAATCAATAATTATGTGAAATAATATCAACTTAGAACAGTCAGTGAAAAATAAATTGCCTACTTTAAGTAAACTTTTATTTACAACTTAATCATAAATATTTCTTTTTGATATTGACTTAAGTCAGTTAAACTAAACAACAGGTCAGAGAACAAAAAAACACACGAGCGTATACTTACGTTAAAATTTGTAATAAAATTTTGTATTTATAGTTTTATTGTCTAAAGCATGAAATTTCTATGATGGTTGGTTCTGAATCCTTTATTTTGTTTTTCAATTTATGCAAAACAAAAAAATTTATCCTTTTTCAAATAATAATCTTTCATTTTGTGGTAAATGGAGAATTTGCTAATCGGCAAAAGAAAAATTATGCAAAATGTGCTAATCGCTTGTTGGAAAAACCTTGCTAAATTCGTGATTCAGCTGTCGGTCACAGTATTATTTATGCTACGGATTATCTACATGTGGAATGTATGCCTTAGTGGGGTTTGCTTTGTGTGTGTGTGTGTGTGCTTGGGGGAAGGTGATCTTTCTAAAAAAACCTAACTCATATTTATGGAAGGTTCAAAGAGATCCACAGAGTACTCTGAACTATTAGGCCGACGAGCGAGTTTTTTTTTTTTTTTTTTTTTTTTTTTTATCAAACCCAGCACCTCCCGTCTACCAGCTTAGAGAGAAGAACGTCTTGGCTATTGTTACAGCCCATTCAGACGTTAAAAAAATTTCACTCAGGTTTTCATCCTGCAAGTGTGATATTTCGAAGACTACGAAATAGCCATTTCACCCCTTCATCAGCAGCCCCCCTCTATTTTAATGCACACAACAAGTAATAATGAAGATATGGAATTAAATTAATATAACAGTTTGGTTTTTCTTTATATAACATTCACTTGTACTATTATTTATATATATATTAATTCGGTTATGGCTGGTAAAGGTAAAGGAAAGTTAAGTGCCTCCACTATTTAAAAGGACTATAATATATATATATATATATATATATATATATATATATATATATATATATATATATATATATATATATATATATATATATATACCGGGTGATCCAGAAGTCCCGGGACTTTTGAAATGCTAATAATTAGAAAACCATAAACAATAGAATTATGCGGTTTTCACAGAAATGCTGAGAAACTTGTGGGATTTGTTTTTTCGATGATAAAAACATATTATGTTTGTTGCATTTTTTGGCAGCAGGTGGCGCTAAAATTGATAGTATTGTTTTTATAGTATGATACAGCTCATTTAAACGAACGAATTAGTGTCCAAGGGTTACAAAGTTTAATCATGACGCTCATGGCTTATAAGTACCGCAGTGAGCCGATGCAAAACAGCGTGCACAGTATCCTCAGAGCAGAAAGAAATTCCAGAAGAAATTTCAGTTCATCGTGATATCACAAGTTTACTGCACTCACCATGAACTGGTGATTTCTACAGAGTATTGGCATAGAATCCTACCTAATTTACGATTGTAACAGACATTTGGGATCTCTTGTTTCTATTACGATCTTCCAATGAGCCTTTTTCTCAAACCTTGCTTACCATAGCATTTCACATTTGCAATCGCCATCGATTCTTTTGCAGTTTTAACTTGACGTATTGTACGATATGAAAACAACGCGACATGCAAAGATGTGTCTGAACATAGTCTAGCAATGTCTAAACACTGCAGTTGCTCATGAAATTTTGTATCAAATTTCCCTTACAATGCGATTTCATTTACCTTACAAAAAATGTTTGAACATAAACCACCCTTAAAACGAAATCTCATCAATATCATAGAAAAGAAGTATCGCAATGAACTCATGTGTCTATATAACGCATGGTATAGGTACATTCAGTCTTATACAACAGCGCCATCTTTTGCTAAAAATGGTAACTATATATATTTAAAAAAATTCATTCTAAACAAAAATCCCACATGTTTCTGAGCATATATCTGAAAACAGAACCTTTGTATTATACATAGTTTCCTAATTATTAACTTTTCAAAACTCCCGAAACTTCTGGATCACCCGGTATATATATATATACAAAACTGTTACCAAAATCGAAAAAGTAAAAACTAGCTCGGTTATAAATCGTTCCCAGTTATCCCATGCAAAAAAAAAAATAAATAAATAAATAAAAATAAAAAAATAAAAATAAAAATAAAAAAATAAATGCATATTATATATATATATATATATATATATATATATATATATATATGTATAATTAAAGCAAGAAATTTGTAAAAAATGTCCCCATAGACTAACTATAGAAAAATCCAAAATCCAAAACGCGCTCGTTGACCTAATAATTCAGATTATTCTGTGGTTCTCTTTGAACTTTCCCGTAAATGTGAGTTAAGTTCCTTTAGAAAGATCCCCTCCCCTGAGCACACACATACGGAAAGGATTAATACGAGATTAAAGGATATAAAACCAAGCATCATGGAAATTTTATGCTTTTATACAATAAAACTATAAATACAAAATAATTATTTTATTACAAATTTTATCGTAAATATACGCTCGTGTGCTTTTTTTGTACCCTGACCTCATGTTCAGTTGTCAAAATCAAAAAGAAATATTTATGATTAAGTTGTTAATAAAAGTTTACTTAAAGTAGGCAATTTATCTTTCACTGACTGTTCTAAGTTGTTATTGTCTCATATAATTATTGATTCTGCATCAAAAAATCAGCTATAAATAAATAAAGCTTTGAATTTTTTTTTCCAAAGAGGAAGCAGGAGGGGGGGGAGTTGTTGACAAGGGGTAAAATTATTTATCTACAAACTCTATAATTAATAAAAGTTGATTGATTGCACTCATGTAGTTCATTTACACTTCCTTTGAATGAAAAATTAAAAGATGTCTTAGTTTATAGATGTCTTAGATAGTTTAAAAGTAAATATCAAATGTATCGAAAAAAAATCCAGCATAATGATGTTTAGAAAAAAAAAATATATAGGATAAATTTCACGATGTATATGCATTAATAAATATTCAAACCCGGGTAAAACCTGGGCTAACGCATAAAATTTAATGGAGAAATTAGCACCAAATATGTGTCTTCGCGGCTCCCGACCGAACTGTCATAGCGGAACAGCAGTGGGAAAAAAGAAGAGCGGCGAGTGATTTTCACCATAGCAAGCAAGGCCAGTCGGAGAACTGAACCGCCTTCGTTAAGTAAATGAACTATAGTATACTGTATCCGAAGTACGCTCTACTATATCAGCAAGATCTTAATATTTTTAAAACTTCGTTATCGTACGAAAGCACCTCATTTGCTACGTTCACTTGCAATTTCCAACTTGTTTTTTTTTTTTTTTTTTTTTTTTTTTTTATTGTATGTCAGTATTCTAAAGATTATCATCGTCAACCCTAACTACGTTAGGGTTTATAGTCAGTAGTTTAATACAAACTTTATTATTTATTGTGTATTTCTTATTAAATACATGTTTATTATTATTATTATACTTCAGTTTTTTTTAATTTATTGCCGTCAACCTAAGCTAAGTAAGGATTAGTAGTTTGTAGTTTAACCCAAACGTTGTTAGTTACTCTGTATATTTTACTCAATACGTGTTTTTTTAATTACAATTCAGTATTTTGAAAGTTATTACCGTTAACCCAACGTTAGGGTTAGTAGTTAGTAGTTTAACACGAACTTAGTTATTTACTCTGCATATTTTATTAATTACTCGGTTTGAGATGCCCTGTTCTATAATAATTTTTCCTCTTTTTCATGCCTACTTATAAAACCTGTAATTTTTTCTGTCGAATTTGGGAACACTCTACATATTACAAATAAAAATTTTTACAATGCAGTATAATTAAGAGGATAGAGTTCTTTAAAAGCAAATTAAAAAATACGATAGGAAAAGTTCCTAAATTAAAAAAAAAAAAAAACTACATTGCTTTGTTAAACATAATAGTCATATTTACGCAGAATTTCTTGTGATCAATTAACACATAAAATGTGAATTTTAGAAATAAAGTTTTCATGGAAATGTTACATATTACATGACGACAATTTTTATGTCAGTTTAGATATTAAAGAAAAAAAAAATTCGTTACAATTTCTGTATTTTTAAAGCTTTATATTATATCACTTGGAGTCTTTTATTCACTTTATAAAAGTATTCATTATTTTCTATATTTTGAATGAAACATCAGATTAATGATATATTATTATATTGGTTGAAAGTGCATTTAAAAAAATAATCTATTTACTTTAAAAGTCGAATAAATGTTTCATATTTTAATCCCAAATACACTTAAATCTATTAATCCCATACATTTATATCCTATACGTAGATATATTTTACGATTTTTACTTTCGTCTGTCTCGGAATTTCACACATATAAGAACTTCTTTCTATTTTTTTTTCCTATGCTAAAATATACTTTCAAAATATTTTTCTGCTATATGCACTTGTGTTTTATTTCTTTTTCGCTATAAATTCAATTGGTGGGACAAGAAAATAAAAAGTATGATGTTTTTCTTTCCGCTCCAGTGCGTACAAGTTGGAAATATTTTGTGTCAGTGGATATAAATTCATTTTTAATGTATCCAAACTGTGTAAATTGAAATTACGAAAGTAGAAATGCATTTGTCTTGTAAGTAGGACGATGAAATTGGGAAAGGAAAATCTGTGTGATAGGAGTTAAATGTTTCTATAAAATATAAACGGTTATTTCACATGTTCGACTAAATTTTATTTCTGGAGTGAATATCACACAAAACACACCGACCACATGTTTTAATTATTTGTATAAAACAATTATCGTGTTATACATAATGTTTTGCTAATCATATACAGTGCTGTAATATACAGTATTAAGAATAATAATATTTTTAATTTTGTTTCTCCAAATTTATTGAGTAGGTTGTCGCTGCTTTTCTATAAAAACACACCAAATATTTGTGAAATTTATTTGTAATTAATTTTTTTATCAGTTTGTGTTTTCAATTATGTTATTTTCATACATAAAGTATTTCTATGTGTGAAGAAGCTTCAAGTAGTTGAAATGAAAATGAGGAACTTCTTTAAAACATATTTCAATTTTTAAAATTTAAACACACGCTTTTTTAAATATAAAATAACGTCATTTCCATTTGCTAAAGCATTCAACTTTTACGATTCAGTCTTAACAACACACATAAAAAATTTTGCATGTGGTTTCACTATCGTGGAATAATACAGAGACTAAACAAAATCAATGTCGTCATTTAGGAAACTTGGCAAGACAGGTTGATTATCTAATGAGAGATATGAATTTTTTTGATTATAATAGTTTCTTGTGTTATCTGAATTCATTCATTGATATGTTTTTTCAATAAACTAAATTATATTTAATTGAAGTATAAAAACACATAATAATAAGTTTCACCGGGTTATATAGTCGACGATAATCTTCACGTAGCAGATATTTTAATTATAATCTTTTCTATTGTTATGAGAAAATGACAATACATTTATCTGATATTTTCCCGTTACTTCCCACAGAAATGCAGTAATCAAATTGTCACCATTAAAAAATAGAAAAAAACTAAGGTACCCTGGGGTAATAATACCACGTTAAGGTTCTACCAGTTTTCAAGGCTGAGTTTCCGATTGTATTTTTCAAACAAATATAGGATTTGATAGAGCAACTCATTGACTATCTATATAAAAAAATAATTTAACAGATAACCCATCAGTAGTCGCGTGTCGGTCTTTTCGCCGCCCGCGTAACTTATCTTCTCTTAACTTATATTACATTACAAATACAACGGAGATCTACCATGTAGCTAACTTTGAAGCTTTCTCGACCACCTTAGTGAAGTAACAGGGCACCTCTGTTTTTCTTTCAGGTACATTTTTAGAAACAAAGTTGAAATCGGCGAAAAAGTCTACGTAAAAATCACTAATGTGAGCTCATTTTTACTTTTACAATTACTCCAGATCTCATGAATAAAATGCATAATTTAAGAAAACTGCAAATTTATATCTTCGTTGTAATGTTATTTTCGTATATTAGGTGACAAATATTTCTTATTTTACATATTTGGTATACGTTGGGCCGGCGGCGAAAAGACCGAGCGCGACTAATGACGTTGTGAAAAAAGTCGCGACTACTCGCGGGATAATTATTCATAAAATGTAATGGCGTGATTTCTTGACCAATGCTATTTGGCGTTATTACCCACCTATATGGCTAATAACGCCATGCAAACAAAACAATAAAATAAGATGGAATAATGGCATGTAGATTGTCCAATTCTAAAAATACAAACTCTACAAACTTAGAAATCGACAAATTGGATTGTAAGCTATTGAAAATGTATATTTTTTTGTGAAATTGTAAGAAAAATATAGGTGTGGTGTGTGTGGGGCGTGGGGAGTAGGCAAAAGAATATCAGACCGTGAGCTTCTTTTTGCTTAAAAAGGACCGTTTAAGTAGAATTATTAGAAACATTGCACCGTTTTAACTGTGTTTATTTGAATCAGTATTAAGGATGTAGCTCGGCCACTGTAGGGAATCAACAGGGGTGCTAATGCCAAGGATTGGCGTTATTACCCCGGTATAGTTAATGCGTAGTACATTTTAAACTACAAATTATCTCGAGAAGCTATCCGAAATCTTCTACAAATTTTGAAAGTACATGAAATGCACTACAAATTTATGTAATAAACAAAATATTTCCGGATAAAAAAATAGTCTTCACATCACAAAACCTATTTCGGAAATTTTAGATCATGTGTAAATTTTAGTTGCTTGTAGAAGCAATAAGACCTACAAATGGAACAAATGAACTTTAAGCTGTTCTTTTTTGCGATTTATATGATTAAAAACCCTTTTGCACAGAGCACATGGGTGTCATTTACCGGATTAGTTCATAATTATGCATAACATTAGCACTTGGCGTTATTACCCCGTCTGGCGTTATTACACCAGACCGCCTTATAATAATAATAATATTTATATTTTAAAAAAAAGATATACAGTTTTCAAACAAATTGTATTTTAAAGTATATTTTTTGCTATAGAACGGTGCAAACATTAAAAATTTGTTGTAGCTAAAAACGCAAAACCGAAATTTCATCGGAAGATATTGCCATTTGTGTCAGCATTCCGCACAGATATATGTCACCTTTATTACATGGATAGAAATAAATTAGCAATGTTATTGCTATAGGAAATTTTTGAGCTGACATTTAAGGTCATTAGTGTTAACGAACATTTTTCATTTTGAATACGCGTCGAGATTTTGCCTTACCGAATTCCATTTTAATCTTCCTGTCGATAAGAAAAAAGGTTCGATAGTTATAGTTTTGATAAAAGTGAGTTGTGTTTTTTTGTGAGTTGTGTTCCGACAAAAAATGGGAAGGCATTAAAAACCAAATGGAGATAGAACTTCGATATTTTTTTCTTATTATTATTATAACATATTCTACAGTTTTACAATAAGAAATAATATTTTGAGATAACAGTAAAATATTGAACAAACTACAAATATTAAAAAGTGGTATATTTTATTTACCTAATTTCAGTAGTCGAAGCCGTTTCATATTAAAATGAACTAAATACTTGAAAACTATTGTGTAAAAGAGTTAAAAAAATTCATAAAATTGTAACTTTTACTATTTGTTAAACACATTTTTAACGAAAAACGAATATATATATATATATATATATATATATATATATATATATATATATATATATATATATATATTGATTCAGAACAGCGCAATTTGATTTTCTTTTCTTCAAATGAAAGCAATGACAAAAATTGAAGAAATCGGAAATTGAATGTAATATCGCGATTTCACTATTGTCAGTATGGTTTTTCATTAAAATTTATACTTAAAATAAAGGAAAATAACACTTTCTGGCACATTCTCACCACTGTTTGTCCAGCTGCATCAATATTTTCAAGTTTATACCTGCGATAGTTTTCCCCAACCATCATAATTAACCCCAACTACATTTAGTTCATTAATATATAGGTTTCCGCACAAATATTATTATATGAATATTGAATAACACCTATTATCGAATGTGAGCCACTGTCGAAAAGAAATAAGTTAACATGAGATTATTTCTATTCAACAGTTTCTAAACTCAGAAACCATAAGTCCATTTTAGTAACACATTTTCCCCTCAATATTTATATGTTTAAAGCATACACTATAAAGGCAATTTATAGGCAAAATTCTAGTTTTCACGAAACTTAGTAAGATTTATTTTTTACAAAGTGTAAAATTGAAATTACATAATAAATCATTTCGTCATTAATAACATATATGGTTTAAAGATTTTTTGTTCAAATTTATAATATTAGAAATAAAATAATAATAATAATAATGTTTCTTTTTCCATTTATACTAAAAAAGTGTCTAAATTTTAATGCTTTAATTATCCTATTAATTGATTTACCGACGAACAAAAGGGTGAAATTATAATGTTGTTCTCCCTGTATATTATTGAATGCGCTAAAAAATATATCATTTTTTAACATGATGCAGACTTTTTTGTTAATTTTGTTATAAACACATAGGCCTTGGGAGTTCATAATAGTTCATGCGGAGTTCATGCCTTGGTAATCATAATTTATTTATTTATTTGTTAAATAGGGCTTTATCTATATATTTTTATTAATTTAAATGATGCTTACATTGTAGTCCAACAGCTTAGTGAGCAGATGTATGAGGTCATAGTGGGAAGGATGTTATTCCTTTTACGGATCATTATCTGCACATACCTTTTCTTAAGAAAACTTTTGGGATGATTCTACGTCATTTTGCTATAAAATTATGTAAATTATGTTTATATTTTTTATACATATAATTCTTTTCAAAATTCCGCTGATTTTAACCCAATAACGACCAGCGTCCGTTTTTGAGGACGGTTACAAAAACAGCAAGAAAGCTGTATTCCCACCAGTAAAGAGGAAGATAAATATATACCTTACTTCACGAGACAGAATCCTCGATAAATTTAGATAAAAGTTAATTTGCTTTTAAAAGTGGTGAAAAGTACAAAATTTAAATTTTAGTGAAGAAAAAATTTCGGGCGTTAATGGGTTAATGTTTTCATCTTTCTTTGAATACAGATAACCATTTCGTTTCATTTTGTGTCATTTCCACATAATAAGGTATAAAGCACAACTGATTTATAAGTTAGGCACAATGTAACACTTTCCAAATCCATAAAAATGTAGTTTTACATAACTTTCGATATTTTTCTTCATAGGACTTGGCATTTTCCCCTTAAAATATTTCATTATATAAATCAAATAAAGCACTGAACTTTCAAAGTAGAGCAGTAGCAGAAAGTGGAGAAAATAAGTTGTAAGGATTTAATTTAATTTTTGTGATACATGAAAAATTGAACTTTTGAGCTTATGTCATTTGAGAGCCGCAAAAATATATAATTTTTTTTTTTTTGAGTTTTATTTGGAAGAAACGTTAAAACGAACAATGTTAATTATCACAGTATACTTATTTACTTAAAGGTCAAATAATAAGTGTGTAGTTTAATAATATAAAACACTGTGGATGCGTTGGTGTTCAGACATTTTAAATCAATTTTAGTCTGAATTTAACAGCTTCCGGGGTTCCATTTTTTATTGCATAAAAGTAAGTATATAAGTATATTTTAATGACTCTTTCTTCAATGTGTATTTTTGTACAAATTTGCTCACTTTCATGAAGAATTTCATAATAAAAGATTTTTAAATCTTTGCAGATTTATTTTAAAATGGTAAGTACTATACATTTGAATGTTATTTAATTGTTTATGTAACTCATAAAACAATTGTATGATTTTACAACTGTTTTTTGCACTTTTATTTACCAAAAATTTTGTCTTCATTTTTATTTTGCGATTTATATATTTATAAGAAATTTTGATAAAAAAAAGAAGATTTTTTTAAAAGTAATTATTACTATAAGATCATTAAAAAAAGTATGAAATTAACATTTTTAAGACGATTTACTACAAAGTTTACGCAAAATAATCCCTTTTTTTTTTTTTTACATTTATAGTGCAAGAAAGTGCAGTTATACATTTTGAAGAGGGCTCGGTACCCTTCATTCGGCGAAAATATATTTTTAAACTTTATGCTTAAATTATACTTTATTACCACTAGCACATCCTAATAAAATTTCGCAAAGATCCAAATATTATAAATACAGTTTAAACTGACTTTATTACAACACCGTTTCTTTAAAAGCCACAATTCACTTTAATAATAAGTGTATCAACTGTTTTTTCTTTCTGTCAAAAAATCGTGTTTAAAGTGATAAAACTGTGACGTAAATTGTTCAATAAAGTCAATTTTTGTGTTTATACTTTATGATCGGTTTTATAACATTAAGTGTCGGATTTTACAATTAAATATATTTTTTTATTTAATCGGAAAAAAATGTCAAATGAAATATAATTTTTACTGCTTTGTAACACGTATTTGTGCATGTTTAATTTCTCAAACTAATTAACTGATGATAAATTTGGTTCTCAGAATTCACTTCAACGAGTAATAAATAACCCATTAACTACTTCATTCTGACCAACTGCAATAAAAAAAATCAGATACTATAATGGAAATTGAGATATTTACATATAAAAATCTCGCACGTGAGAGGTTTAAGCCGCTAGAGATTATTTATTAAAATGCTAATTCAAGGTATTGTCAGTTCACTATGCTTAAAATATTCTCGTAATAGAAAACCAACATGATATTTCAAATAATGTTTAAACTTTTAAAAATGATAATTAAGAAGAAGACATTCGCAAGTTATCAATAAAAAAATGACATAGTTTGATTTTCCACATAAAAAATGAGTAAAAATTAAATTTGAAAAAAAAATTTAAAGTTTAAATTTAATTTTAAAATAACAAACTTAAATTAATTAAAAATATAAAAAAAACTTCTTTTAAGGCTTAGTTCTTTTTAGCAGTCCTTTAGTTATACGACATTAAGATTTCAGATATGTTCTCTCGTATCTTCACATAAGACGGCCTCAGAAGCCAAGGGGTACAAAAGATAAAATTCGATTTGGAGTAAATTGAGTTTAATGACAATAGATGTTAAATTCAAACATCAATAATAATTGACTGAATTGAAAATTGAAACTGGTGCTTGTTTCAGTGTGATCTTTGAACTCTTATTTCAATAACTGTAAAAAAAGTGCAATTTTTTAAAAATTTATAATTAATCAATAATTATTGTTATTCAGCAAAAGTGATTTATCTCTGGAACGCTGCACATTGTCAGAAAAAGACTTATTCATTACCTGAAAAGAAAAAAATGTATAATTCTAGGTCGTCTGTGAACTTAATTCATTCTTTTAATATTGTGACTTATACACCTTGGCTTCTGGGGTCCTCATACGTAATGTATGAATTTACATAATAATTGTCAGCAGAGCAGAAAAGAGACTGTGCCTCTAGGTTTTAGATTTCTTATAAAAAATAATAAAACAGAAAAGAAATGCTAGGGAATAATTACTGCACTTCATTTTAGTAATTGCATTACAAAGCAGATAAAAACGATGGATAACGCTACAGACGCAAAGCAACAAGAAGTATTTCTCCAATTATCAGTATATTGGCTGTACTTATAAATACCGCCGAGTAATTCAACTGTTACATCAAATACATTCAATTACTATAAAACGTATTTACTGTTCACTTTAAAATACTGTCGAATCGTATTCTAAGATCATAATGAACTAATTAAAAAAAAGAAAGAGTAAAAAACACACTTATTTTATGTTTTTTATTATGTTTTTAGCAAACTTTAACTAAAAACCCTTGTTTTTAGCAAAACAAGTGTGACAATATGTTGAAAATATCGGCATAAAACTCATTGAGTGTTTCAGAAATAGCTTCTATTATTGCTAAAATAACGAACCTAGAATGATTACTGCCATGTATCTTAGAAATTTGGAAGGGTTTTTTTGTTTGTTTGTTTAGATGTTTGTTTTTTCAAAGTACCATTAGTATATTAATAATTTTCTCTGTGGGATGAAAATTTAGAGTTGGTTGTAGTTATAGATACATTTAGTACGTAAAGGGTTAAAAATTACTTTTGCATTATTATTTATGTACTATGAATTTTGTCACGCAAATCAAACAACTTTTATAGAATAATTTCCTTTTCTTGAGTTTTATATTACTATGCCAAAAATGTACTTTAATATCCGTAAATTAAAAAAAGAAATTCAAATGTTATAGAGCCCCCTTAACGATAACAAACTAAGATAAAATTGTTTCTTAAATAAATAGACTTACATATTCTGTTACGGGCAGAGCAGAGCTGTTACATCAATGCAAAAGTTGCTATATGTCCAAAGGTATTCATTGCAGGGGTATACAGTTTAATTTATTTAGCTTACTTAATATTGTATCAATTTATTATCAAGAAAAATAATAAGAAGTACAATTTTTAGATATTTAGACTGCAAAACCAATTTATTTCCTACACCTAACTACCAGATCAAAGTGTGCTTACAGCGTGTATATACTTATCGTTTGAAAAAAAGTAAATTTAAAATGGCTACTATTTTATTTCTGGCCTTGGCAACAAGGAGTCTTATTAGGCGAACGCTGACTATTTCGATTGAAAGTTGATTTTTTTAACCATAGATTCGTGAAAATGATTTGCCATCTTAACTTGATTTATGTTATTTACAGTAAATTGAAAAATTCATCTTGTGCAAAAAATGGAATTGACTTGCGAACATTTCGTGCGATCATTTTTCATAGCTTTCGATGTGGATTGTCTTCATAAACGTACTTCCATGAACTTAGTTTATTATGCAATAACAAAGCATTTTCCTAATGCGCTGAAAAAACTGGTATAACGAATTCATTCGTGTTCCATGTTCGCCACACGACGCATTCCGTGAAAGTCTACGAAAATCGGTTATTGTGCCAGAAAATATCGATGCTGTGCCTGAACTGATAAAACCAGATCTTCATATGACATACCATGAGATTGAGGGTTCTTTGGACTTTAGTATGACAGGCATCAATAAGATATTACCTAAACATTGTCAGTAAAAAAATATTTGTTCGAGCTGCAGCCTGCATAATCTCACAAACGCTCAAAAGAAAATTTGAGTCGATTGGTGCAAGGATACGTTCAAGACAACGCTCAAACGTTCAAAAAATGTTTTCAAGGTTCATCAAAATCTGTAGATAATTTCTACGCAAATTACGAATTATGGATCTATGCATATGAGTCAAAAACAAAACAGTAATCAACTGTATTGGTCTTCCAAGATGAGTGAGATCCAACAAAAGTTAGTGGAGGAAGAAACACGTCGAAGCGAATGGTTGCCTATTTCTTCGGAAATACTGCGCAAGTTGCAACAGTGGGACTAGAGAGGCGAAACACAGCCATTTCTAAATGGTACGTGGCCAATTAGTTGCCAGAATCTTCGAAGAAATTCGATAAAACAGAAGAACAGAAAAATATTTTTTTATCATAACAATGTGAGCTCTCACACATCAGATCAAACAAAAACAAAAGAAATATTAGAGATATCGCCAAGTTGGCGTCACTTTTGGCGACTAATTTTGGTCGCCAAATTTGACGATATATCGCGAAGTTGGCAACAAACTTGGCGATTGTTGGCGATGGTAACCCTTCCCTATTTATGGTAACCCCCCTTAGATCTACTGATACATTGAATGTTGTTCCGTGGTTTTCCAGTTTTTTTCTAGAAGTTTGTAGAAATTTCCACCGCATGCGGCGAGACTATATATAAGGAGAGCGATACGAGCTGTTGTTGTTATTATTTACCAGTCAGGCATTGAGTGAACAAGGCGTTTGTTAAGCGAGTTTGCTTGAGTTTCATTTATGTTGTTTTGAATGTTATTAAGTGTTGAGACGTTGTATAAAGAGTCTCTGGGATCTAAAGCTGTACTTATACGATAGATTTGAGCAGTTATTTTTGAATATCCATTAATATTTGTGAGTTTCGAAGACTCTGTTGTTCTGAAGATCTGTAAACAAATTATTTTCTACTTTTCTAAGAGAAAAGAGTTTTGAAATTCTCTAACCATAAGATCAAAAGAACCATATACGCTGCAACAATATACTATAGGATAATCTTAATATAGAAAAATATAATACAATCTAAACAAATGACCATATATTTCTTTAAGAAAATTAGTTAATTATTAAATATATATATATATTATTCAAAATGAAAAGGCTATCAAAGAAAACTGGAAATTTTCGTAACGGCGAATTTAAAAATAAAATGAGTAGGCTTTGTGTGGCTGTTTATATTAAAATAAAATAACAAAACCTTGTGCTGCTCATAAATTATTCGTCCTAACATTAAATTTTTCATTTAAAATTTTATTTTCATATATTAGTACAACCTCATATAACGTCAGATAAATATTTTAAATTTTAAACGTTTAGAAAAGTTTGATGCATTCTAAGAATTATATTTACAGCATACATTATTTATTTATTTATTTTATGCTACTTTATTTTATTTTTATTTTTCATTTATTTATTTGTTTTACTAGTGTGATGAGATATCTTTTAGATTTCAAAATCTGAAATTTTTTTAAAAGAAGATATTAAGAGTTAGATATTATTTAGAAATTACAGTTACGTAATTTAGTTATCTCGTTTCAGATTGTTTATAAAAGAAATATATTTACGATTTGTCTATTTTCTTCTAATAAAGAATCACACACCATTAAACGCCTAAAAAGAAATATTTTCTTCTCAAAGCATTAATAAATTATTAAAGGAACAAAAAAAGAGCATTCACCAATAACAAATTATTTGTATAATCTAAAAAAAGAAAAAAGTGTTTTTTCTCTATAGATTTCCAAGATCCATGATCAGAAATTGTTTTAAGAAATTTAGCTTTATTCAAAAAAGAAATGCGGCTTCCAAAACATTATTTTGAAAATTATAATTTTAAAAAGAAGATACATAATTATCAACTGTTGTTACTGCATATAATCCCTTTGTCTTTATAATAAATTTCCTATTGAACTTTATATTTTTATATAATAGAATACACACAAAAAGTTTAATTAAATATATTACTAATAGCTGGTTCATTCTATATAACTTGCTAATTTTACTGCATACTACTGTTATGTTTACAATTATATTCCAGTTACTCAAGAAAATTCAAAACACTTTATTTTTTTTTTGTTTTAACTACATTATTTTCAAAAAAAGAGTAAAAAAATCATTTTTAAAAAGTGTATTTTTTTTTATTTTGTTAAGGACTATATCCCTTTTAATGGATGTTGAAGTCTTAGATATGCTGAAATATAAACACAGTTCATTTCAACATTTCAGATGTAAAATGTTAGTGAAAAACACAAAACTAGTTGTAAATTTAAACATATGTACATTTATTATTTATTTAATGAACAGCAATGAATTATTTTACACATATTTATTTCATATAAAAGTCTTTGAAACATTTTATTTCACTGGTAATATACAAACATATAATGTTACTTGGATATATAAATATAGTTTTATATTGATTAGAATCAGATGAGATAATGATGATCACTTTATACATTTTCAACATTGTTATTTTTTTTCCATTTGGAAAAATGTTTTTTTAGTACATAGGAAGTAACTTTGAACCTATAAGAACACCTCTTAAAAGTTTTAATTTTCATAGCCCCACATTTTATTAGATTAATAGTATTGGTTAAAACTACTCCATCCAAAATCACAATAAAAAAAATTTGGGAAATTAAGACCACTAGTGATAATATTATGGCCATTATATTTCTTCTTTATACTTGCCTACAGCCTACGAATTTGTTTAAGCTAATTAAGATATTCTAACACCAAATGGTAAAGTTCGTTGATAGAAAAAAATAGACATCATAATTGAAAATCAAAAATACCTCAGACTAGTGATAAAGCATATCTAAAATGAAAAATCATTAAAAAGGTTAATATCTAAGTGTGAAACAAAATTTTAACATGCACATGCACAGTTATCTCCACCATGGCGACAATCATAAATACTCTCCAATCATAATAACCCCTCCTGACTCTACACATTATTATCAATGTAATTTCTAAAATAATGATGCGTATAAAATTTCATGTGCATTTTAGCTTTTTGTTCTAGTTGTTGTGACACATCAGGGAATATATGGGTTACTTGAGTAAACCTATCAAAAAACATAATTAAAATAAGATTTTATGATATTAACGAAAAATATTGTTATTTGTATTAATTTAATTTTTTGTTCATATTTACGAATTTCTAACAAAAGTAAAAGTTTTTTGAAATACGAGTAATTATCCTTAATTACATATTTAAAAAAGTTATGTGTATATAAATCACAATCTGAAATTGAGAGATCTAATTGGGTTTTTAATATTTTCTTGTTTCACGTTCGTCAGTTTGGACTAAATTATTCAACGTTATTGACGGAATTTTTGCAGCCTCATTTTAATACTGTATTCCAGCCACATTTTGCAACACATAAAAGTATGTAATATTTATTGAAATATTGCATATATATGTATTTTGTATTAAAAAAAATACAGGTGATTATATAAACATCAAGAACTTAGAAATCTAGACATGATTAAAACCAAAGCTAATGCTAAAACGAACTATATATATATATATTTTTTTTTTTTCAATTAAGACACAACATGCATTTTAATGGATGATTTTAAATTGAGCCTTAAAGCAATAAACATTTAAATTACAGTTAAACTTCTCTAGAGTACTACGAAAACATTAAACTTAACATGTATATGTATACTCTGAAATGTGCTTAAAAAACAAAAATACCTGTCGGCTGGGCCTATATGCGAAGGTAGATTTCGAAGAGTGCTCATTTCAACAACAAAAAAATATACGATTAGAGATAAACCCAGTTTAATAACTTCATTTGGCCGTTTATGAAAAATTTTTAATTTCATTTTTCTGCAAAAACTGGTTTTATCAGAATCATCTTAAGAAAAATTCAGCTCAAACGCCCATTATGACAACTTATTTTGAAATAGATTCTAAATTTATTAAAAAATCGACCAAACAGTACATTATACAGTTCCTAAATAACAAAAAACTGTCAGTTGAAAGCATTTGAGAAGAAAATTGAATTTAAAAATGAGTCATAAAATAACCGATTTGTTGTTTGAATACATCCTTAATTCATAAATCATGATTGCTTCGGAAAATTTTGTGCGAAATACTCACTTTGACAGAATTTTTAAAAATTTGTTCTATCTTTATCAAAAAACTGGCCAATGCGTCACAGTATATAATTCCTAAATAAGAGGATCTGTAAATTGGATACATCTGAGAGCGAAAATGGATTTTAAAACGAGTCATAAAAAAAGCAATTTGCTATGTGAAAATCACGAAGACTTCGGGAAATTCCGTTCAAAATACCCTTTTTGGTAGCCTTTTTCAAAATATATTCTGTCTTTATCAAAAAACCGATCAATGCATCACATTATATAGTTCCTATATAAGAGGATCTGTAAATTGGAAGCATTTGAGAGCAAAAATGGATTTAAAAACGAGTCAGAAAAAAACGCAATTTCTTATTTGAATACTTCCTTCAATTTTCAGTCAGGATGATTTCTGAAACTTCTGTTCAAAATACCCTTTTTGGTAGCCTTTTTTTAAATATATTCTGTCTTTATCAGAAAATTGACCAATGCGTCACTTTATACAGTTTCTAAATAAGAGGATCTACCATTTGGATGCGTTTAAAATCAAAAATGAATTTAAAAATGAGTCAGAATATAAGCCGTTTGCATTTGAGGTTTTTTCTCCAACTGCTATTTTTTTTTTAAATTTCTTTTTGCTATTCGAATTGGTCCTATGAAAAACTTGTCAATATAAAAGTTGTAGATATTTTTGAGAAGATGTAAAATAAATTTAATCAGATTTGATATCTTACAAATTGACGGAGTTATGGATTTTTCTCTTTTTTCAGCGCCCTTTTTCTTTTGGTTTTTAATTTTTTTCATCGGTAAAAGTTGGTCCTATCAAAACCTTGTAAATACAAAAGTTTTAGATAATTTTAAGAACATTTATAAAAATTTTAGTTGGACTTAATATCTTGAAAATTGACGAAGTTATGATTTTTTTTCTCTCAAAATTCCTGTTTTTTTCACCCCTTGAGCCCACTTCTAAATTTATCAAAAATCTGTCATGTATATATTTTTTGGCCCATTTTTTAAGAAGTAATTTAAACTTTAAACCAATTCGATATCTACTTTAATTAAGAAGTTATGGCGTTTTTTCGGTTTTCACAAAAACGCCCCCTATTCCGACCCCCTTGGTCCGATTTTGCCCATTAACGAACTCAGCCAAGATTTTATCCCCATTGATTTTATGTACCATTTTGGTGGAGAGAGAATTATAGAAGTTATCGTGTCCATAAAAAGTGAGATATGTAGATAGATAGACATATATATAAACTGGTGCGATTGCAATAATAGTATTTCTTACGAAATCTACCTAAAATTATTAATAACAAATAGGAATTTACTAGCATGTGTTCGAATATCACGTTGACTCATCCATTTCACAATATTAAAAACGATAGAGAATTCGTTGCGAAATTCAAATATTGATTTGTGTGTTTGTGACGCTTACTAACATATAATTTGAATGTTTCATTTTCTTTTTAAAATTTCTGTAATTTAAAACTGCAACTGTAGTTTTTTTTTTCCAACATGTTGTATTGTATTTGATTTCAGAAATTGCCGTGGGAAAAATTTTATTTTCAAATTAATGCAGTACCATACATATTTTTAAAGAAGATGGTATAAATTCCTTTTCTAAGCAACAACATTGAATTTCGAAAAGTGAAGATTTCATTCGATTCTAATTAAGCAAATGTGTGATTATATATAAGGTATTTTTTTTTCCTTAAATAAAATATATTTTTAAATCTTTTACATTATTTATAATTAATCGAAATTTAAAGAAATTCAGTATTACATTTATATAAATAATTAATGCGATAAGTTTTCAATACATCATATCAGTTTGTAAATACTATCAACATTTCTTTGTAAGAATTAAAAGTTAACTATTTAATTGATTTGTTATGTTACTTCCCTCTAAAAATATCTATGAGCAATTACAGAATGAATTCAATTTGTTTACATGTTAATGGAAATATTTTAACAGACATAATTAACCAAAGAATAAATATTTCAATTTGAAAATGTTTTGAAAACGAAAGTTCTATTACATAATTTTGGCATGAAAAATTTAAAAATTTAAGACGGATTTTCTCGTATTGAAACTTGATGAATCAATCAACAATATATTGACATTTGACAAATTGAATATATATATTTATATATTCCTTCCTAATCAGATAAAATGCATTTAATTAAAATAATCATTAAGTTTCTACTAAATGTATAATCTATCTACTTTATGTTTTTTTTAAGCCTTAAAATTCAAATGGTTTCTTGGACATAAATTATATTTTTTATAGATTTTTTTTTTTTTTACTTTGTAAGGTTTTGTATTATTATTTTGTCTAACAAAAAATTTACATTACGCAAAAACAAATAAATAAATAAACATTGTTATTGCCCATAAACAGTCATCATTTAAAAAAAAATCTAAACACAAAATAAAAATTCATCCGATGGTTTCTCCCTGGAGAAACATAATTCAGTTTCATGTAAAACAACAACAATCCATAACATTATTCCCTAAACAATTCTACTTGAACAAAATGTATTGCTGTTAAAAGAATGAGAAAAAAATAACAAAATCTGTGTTTACGAAATCGAAAAAAAAAAAATATATATATATATATATACATACCGAATACGTAATACATATATTATACGCACACCATTATTTTTTTTATTTTAGCATATCAAATTTAAAAAAAAGAGTTAATTTTTTTAAAAGATATACTTTTACGGTAAATTAATTTTGTGTATGTGTATTCGAAATTTTTATTCAAAACAAATTAGAATCTTGGAAGAAAAAATATGTAGTGTTGTAAAATAATATTGAATGTCTTTATAATGAAAATATTAAGTAAGTCTTTACAAAGATTATGGAAAAAAACATATTTTTGTTGATTCAAGTACATGTGTAGAATGATCAAGTAGAATGATTGTAATGGTTCAAATGCATGCTATGTATGTAAGTTTTGTTAGATTTTAAACTACGTACCATGCAAAAACTTTGTATATTGTTTTACAGGTGTAACCTGTAACAAATAATATTTAATTTGTTTTTTCTACTATAAATTATTTAATTAAGATTAAAATATAAAACAGGGAAATGGAAGCAATATATAGATTATTTTTCTTTTAATTCATTTTTTCATGTTACACACACACACACACACACATACATATATATATATATATATATATAAGGTACCCTGGGTTAATAACGCCACGTTAAGGGTCTACCAATTTTTACGGCTTAGTTTTAGATAGTACTTTTCAAACAAATATATGATTTGATACAGCAACTCATTGACTATCTATATAAAAAAATATTTTAACAGATATCTAATCATAAAATGTAATGGCGTGATTTCTTGAGTAATACTATTTCGCGTTAGTACCCACATATGGGTAACAACGCCATGAAAACAAAACTATGAAATAAGATAAAATCATGACATGTAGATTGCGCAATTCTAAAAATACAAACTGTACAAACTTAGGAATTGACAAATTGCATTCTAAGCTATTGAAAATTTTAAAATTTTTGTGAAAGTGTAAGAAAAATAAAGGTGTAATGTAGGGGGGAAGGAGGCAAAAGAATATCAGACCGTTGAGCTTCTTTTTGTTTAAAAATGACCATTTAAATAGAATTATTAGAAACATTGCACGGTTTTAACTGTGTTTATTTGAATCAGTATTTAGGATGTAGTTCGGCCACTGTTGGGAATCAACCGGGGTACTAATGCCAAGGATTGGCGTTATTACCCCTTTACAGTTATTGCGCAGTACGTTTTAAACTACAAATTATCTCGAGAAGATATCCAAAATCTTCTACAACATTTTGAAAATACGTGAAATGCACTACAAATTTTTGTAATAAACAAAGTATTTCCGGATAAAGAAAATAGTCTTCACATCACAAAACGTATCTCGCAAATTTTAGATAAAACATTAGACAAAAACATTTGATGTATAATACTTCATACAAAAATAATCATCAGATATCATTGAAATAAAACAAGAAATTTGTAAGATATGATTCCTTCTCTATAACAATAGCTTGTGCAAGTTGTCGTGCGATATAAATATACTCATAAGATAGTGTTGACTGAACGTTTTAAAAAATAAAAGTAAATACATAAATAAATTTTCTAAAATCAATGCTTTAGATCTATTTCAAGAATGAATGAATTTAAAATTAAAAGTAGTTTTATACAATACACTCTGTATCATGAGAATTATTTTTTTATCTTCAAAACCACGCATAATTTCACATCTATAATTTCTTTATTTTTCACTTATGTTTTCATTTTTTATTGAATAAAATGTTTTGTTTCTGAAGCTTCGGAGCAAATGGCATCTTTTGGCGAGCATGATATAATACACATTAAAATACTGTGAATTAAATCTATAAATTTTGTAACTCACCTTTACCATTATAGCCATAAAGGTTGGTTTAATTCAAATTATTTTCTTACTTCAATCTAGAGGGAAAAAATCCTTAAAATAAAGTTATTAATTATAAAAATCCAAAAAATTAAAAATTTTGTATTATTATAAAGATACACATTTCTACACATTTTTTTTAATCCGTAGTATGTAAACGATTTGATAACTCAATTCAATCGTTACATGTACAGTAACAAATTGGGTTAAATAAAATATAGAACTTTTTTAAAGATATCGTGATGTGCAAATAAAAAATAGAAAATATCAAAGCAAATACGTTCATATACATAGTCTATATAATCTGTTAATGTTTATAGTGACACTGAAAGAGAAACAAATAATGGATTATAAGGTTTATTTTCAGCAACGATAAGGTCTTTTTTCATAGAGTGATACAAATGTTTTTTCAGCACCTAAGTGCTTGTTGCTTCATATATTGGAAGGACATCAATCCCGAGCTTCCAAAAAAGCATTTTTAAGTCCATCCCCAAAGAGTTTGTGAGAAATAGATTTCAGTACAAAACATATGGATATTTTACTCCTGTAAATCTTGAAATAACTTTACAACAGGAAATCAGTAATATGAAATATAGTGAAATGTCTTTTGAATGAATTTTACATTTGGTTAAATAGACATGAAGTGTAAATATTGTTTCCTTAAAATGTGATCGACATACTGGCGTATAATTTCAACCAAGAAACATTCTTGGTAAAGTAATATTAACGTTTAATTAGACTGAAATTTAAATACATTTATAATATATCTATTTATTCCGCATTTTAATATGGATTATTTAATTTATAAAACAGCATTTCTCAAATTATGTACATTTTCACTTAAAATGTAAATAGATGAGTTAAGTTTAGATATGTACAAATATCTATATATTGAACTAACGAAAATACTTTATTGAAAGCAATTTCTAACAGAACGCCACATTACGTGTCATAACCTACAAGATGTTTAACATAAAAATCTACATACAAAAGCATACATCACAAAAAAATGAAGTATATTACTTAAATTATTACAAGTTTACAAATAAATACATACCATTTTTACAAATGATTATAGCTGGCAGCTGATACGTATTTCTCGTTTATAATAAGTAGTTTCTGTTCAAAAATCTCTGTGAGCAAATAAATATTTTAAATTTATGTTCTCAAAAAAATGGTATGGATTTATTTTCTCTAAGATGAGCGTAATGTGTCATAATGAAAAAAGAAAAAAAGAACATTGTGGATGAAAATTACATTTAACATTTCGGTCAAAACATACATTTATAAATTTTTCTGTTGCGAAAATTACTCCTTTACAAATATTTTTGAAAAAATATTGAAAATACTTAAAAAAAATAATTGTATTATCTGCTATATGTTTGTAAAAGAACTCATAAAATTTTTTAATGATTTATAACTAGTATAAATAAAAAAACAATCGATTTTATATAGCTTTCGGTTGTTATCAATTAAAGAGGAAGGATTTTTGGTACTGATAAAGTTGGTTATATGTAAATCTTGTCCGATAAATAAAATAGAATATTTTAAATTATATTCTTTAAAAAAATCATACTTATGATGTTTTGTGTTTATAATTATGCAAAGCTTGAATGGATGCCTGGCATTTAAAAATATGTTTCAAATAAAAATAGGTATGTTTCAAGCCATATTAAAATATACGCATATGTCTTTATCTTTTATAAGAATAGCAGAAGTCTACTTTTTTAAAGCTACAATTCTGAATATTTAACTATTGCAAACGTCTCTTTTTAAATATATAATTATGTACCTGTACTCAGATATCTGTTTTAAAACACGTTTAACTTTTAGTCGAGATGCTCTGGGATTTTAGGGCGTTTAAAATGCCAGTATTGACACAGATTAGAGGAAATCGCTTATCCAAAATAACTTAGCCTCATTTAGATTTGTATTTAATTTCAATATGTTTTTTAATATATCGCATACAGCAAAGTAAAACAGTAAAAACAATTTATTGATACTTTCTTACCCTCAGTGCATCTGCAGGAACAGCTTCCAGAGTTTTTACAGCAGCAGGAGTATTTTTATTTATCACATTAATATAAAAAGAGTGTAAAGTTTAGATATTAAAATAATGTTTTCATAACTGAACTACGCAAATCACGTCTTGTGAAAATCTTTCTTTGGTGAACTCCTTAATTCGCTGGCAAAAGATATTAAGAAATAAAATGTACTTTATTACGAACGTTAACAAATTTTTAACAATTCGTATTTATTTTTAATGGTATAACCAGATCAGGCGTTACCTGAGTTAAAATATTATGTTTAGGTAATATTTTATGCTGAGCTGTTGCCTGAATTTGAGAATCGTTCTAACGAATAAATGTAAAAAAAAGGTAAAGTGTAAATTGATCATTACGGTTTTTATGGACACTTATTGAGTTTTCATGTATGTATAATTATTTATTTGATTATTATTATTATTTCAAAATTTTTAACTTTGATTGAAACCTTATAATTTGATAATAGTTTCATATTATTTTGTTTGATTTATTTGATTTTGTTTGATTTGTTTGATTTTTATGAATGAAAATATTGTTAGCGATTAGAAAGGTACTTTGAGGCTTGATTTCTAACTCTGTTAATCCGATCATTGTACGTGGAATGAAATGGGGATTTTTGATGATATCGAGGAGTACCATTAAAAGGATTCAGAAAAAGAGAGACAAAAATACATGAACGAGCTTGATTACGATTTTTTGAAAGATGATAAGTAGTTGAACATTGTTTCTACACTATCTTAATTTATAATGCATATAATTAT
The DNA here is from genome assembly GCA_964019185.1 of Maratus speculifer. Taxonomy (NCBI): domain Eukaryota; kingdom Metazoa; phylum Arthropoda; class Arachnida; order Araneae; family Salticidae; genus Maratus; species Maratus speculifer. Next base: position 267,832,429 of record OZ025297.1, on the reverse strand, counting down.
GTTTTTTGTTTTAAAGCATCTCACTAATCTAATAAATATTACTTGGATGAATTGGTTGGGAGGTGAGCCACATTGGAAGCTTTATACATGTCTTGAAAGAATTTTTTAAAATCGTGATTGGACAACTCCATCATTCATCAGGGCGGTTACGGTACACGGTCATTTTACGACCTGTAAATGGCACTTCCGAACAAGCATAATGCTTGTTCGGAAGTGCCTTAGATGATAATTTTTAGTATGATATATATATTTTTTTTTTCGATGGATAAAACTTAAAGAAAACATCTTTACGTGGAGTGTGTTGTAAATGGAACTCAGCCAGAAGTAAGTTTTGCTAAATCTGTCTGAAACGTAAGCTCGAAACTTCTTAAGGGCTCTCAGGAGTATAACGTTTTACCTGGAGGCTCAATTTAGCAACATATTACATTTATATTTTTTTTCTCAGTTCGTATAAAATATAAACGTATAAAATTTTTAGTACAGAAAATTTAATACCTCTTCTATTAAAAAAATATGTTTTTATATTATACATAGATTTTTTTTAATTTAATTTTGATGAAAAATTAAAAAAATTTTTTGACTTGCATCTACTGCACAAAAAAAATGAACAAAGTATTTGGTTTAAGAGCCTATAGGTATTGATAATGATGTAAAATTAATTTATATCTACTTATACCTTATTTTTAAGCAACTTATTTATTTATTTATTTTGAATTTAAATTATACAATTTTGAAAAAAATTGTTTACTAAAAAATTGCTTAAAAATGAAGTATACTTTCAAGAAAAATTAATTTTACATCATTATTAATACTTTTTGAGGCTCTTAAACCAAACCTATCGTTACATTTGCGCAGTGAATGCAAATCAAAAATAATTTTTTATTTTCCATCAAAATTAAATAGAAAAAATAATAACAAAATTATAGTTAAGAATATTAAAAATAAATTAAATGGAATCGAAATTAATATGTCTATATTAAAAGATTTATGCAGTTATGTTTTATAGGCAGAGAGAAAATAACTGAATGTAACATGTTGCTAAATTGCACCGGCAAGTAGAAAGTAAAACTCTTTAGACCCTTTAACACTAGAACATCCGAGAATTTTGCCATCCTAAAACAGCCGCCGGTGTCATTTCGGCACCACAAATTAAATTATGCAAAATGGATGCTACAAAGTATAATTTTACACTATATTTGATCATGATACTTTAATTAGTTTACATTTTTACAAAAAAAAATTATTTTATAGAAAAATATACTAAATAAAGTGAAATTAACATTTAAAGAAAGGAAAACAAAAATATTAAAAAAAATATTAAAATTGTCATTTTTCTTCGCATTATAATTTTTATAGATATGTAGACATTATATAAATAATGTAATATCATATACATACCTTATTTACAATTTTTACAGTAATAGGCGACTTTTTCAGTGCACTTTCCACATATCATCTTCAAGCAAGAAGAGCATTTTCTGTTAGTGGCATTACCTTTACACATTTTAATTTCACATTTTTTGCGCTTATGGTTTAATTCTGGTACATAATTTTAAATAGCAGCACATTTTTTTACCTTTACATAATTTGAACGCAATTCATTTGCTATCTGTTGAATATAGCATTTCCTTGAAATCTGCTTTCCTGACACTGATTTGTAAACGATCCAAGCATTTATAGTAGGGTGGTGCGTAAAGACAAAAGTTTTTTATTTCCGAATCGCTATAGTGCGGAAAAGTTGCGATTGGTAAATACAAGAAAAACTAAAAAATTTGTTGCGCGAACTACTACACCTTTTCGCCTTGCAGTGATCTCGTCGTGGTAAGGTCTCGGTTGTTCAAAAATAGCATAACATACACAATAGTATTAATTTACATTTAAATTTTAACATGAGACCGCAAATTGAACTTATTTAATTATTTTCTTAATGCATCAAAAATCACTGAAAATTGAATTTTTCCCGATTTTTATGGAGCTTGCGCGATCGGAAGATATTCTCTAAACGCAATTTATTTTTTATTATTATTAAATAGTACAATATGTAAATATTTTTCACTATAGTGATAAAATATATGTATATGTAATATTTTTTTTAAAAAATTGAAAAAATCGAAATTTTTCAATTTTTTTGAATTTTTAGGTGGTTTGCGCGATCGGAAGATAATGTCCGATTTCATTTTTTTTTTTTTTTTTTTTTTTTTTTTTTTTTTTAGTTTTTCTTGTATTTACCAATCGCAACTTTTCCGCACTATAGCGATTCGGAAATAAAAGCTTTTAGTTTTTAAAGTTTTAGAACTACGGATTCGGCTGGCCATTTACCGTCAGGTCGAGATTCATTTTTCCGGAAATAAGGAAATGCATTCAACACATATTTTGTTTCTAAATCAACTGAAATCCAGTATTTCTGCCCATATTTGTCTGGTTTTGAAGCCATAAAGTGGGTAAATGGGCATCATGTTTTACTCGGAAATAATAGTTCGTTAGTTGTTATGTTATCTCCAGGTTTGTAGCTTCGAATACAATTTTCTATAAAACTGTCCCAAACTTCAGAAATCATAGCAAATTTATTTACTTGAAGTCGCTCAGAACGAGTTGATTTTATGTCAAATCTCAAAAAGCGAGATATTTCTCTAAATCTGTTTCTTGTCATTGTTTCCATACAAAAATCCAAGCCCCAAGAGTCAGACCATAGGGATTGTAATTCAATATTTTTAGCACCACTTACTCCACGATCATATAATATTGCGAGATAAGCACATATTTCATCGAAGGACAATGTCCAGCTATCAACTTGCAGAACTCGCATGGCGTCTGTTTCTGCACACTTTATTATGTGATCCAACATAGGCTTATCCACAAAAAGAAGCCAGGAGCTTATAAGCAATTCATCAAGCTTTCGCTTTGCAAAATTTGTAGAGCCGCTTTTTTCACGTAGTATATTTCTTTCAGAAAATCGACCGGAATGAGAAGTAGCTTTGAATTGTTTCCATTCGGTTCCATCTCGAGCTACATAATCGTCGTAATAATTCATCTGGATACTGTTACAATCCATATCGCATTCATCAGATTCTTCTGATTTATTTTTCTGCAATAGAATTTCATTATCAGAATCTAATTCAGAACAAGAAAGATCACCACCATCCGATTCATTTTCTGATAATTCCCTCAAAAGATTGGCTATTTCTTCGGGACTAAGACCTTTTTTGCGATACATAATTCCGAAAAAATAGCATGTAAAAGAATAAAAACCTCCCAATAATAAAACATTTTCAAGTGCTTTCAAGCATGATAAAAACACAAAGAAAGGAACAGGATACACTTGGTCGCATGATTAGGGCTATACTATTTTCCCCCTTTTGAGCGGTGGAAGCATAATAGACCTTCCGTAACTGAAAGAGATAGAAATCAAGAAAACACGAACTGGAAAAAAAAAGACAAAAGTAAAGTATTTCTTTTCATATTTTGCTTGGTGTCGAAATGACACCTGCGAACGTTCTAGGTGAATTTAGTTATAACTTTTAAAAAATAGAATCACATAATAAAAATTTCAACAGTCTGTTTATTACGTAAATTGATTAAAAGTCAATAAATTTCTAGAGTATAGATAACAAAAAGGGATAGAGAGATAAGGATAAATTTGGTTTGGTGTCAAAATGACACCAACGGACGTTCTAGTGTTAATAGTTTCGAGTCTATAATATTCTCTTGAGATTTTACCTAAAGTTACTCAGCCAAACATCAAATAAGGCTGTAGTAAGATAGTTCTTATCTTTGTGGTTTTAGAATTTCGGCTCTTTAAGTTGGGCAGGGCATCCTAGTGCAAAGTTTTCACAGATGAAGTAAAACAGCGAAGATAAAAGACCAAATTTTATGGACATGTACTGCAGAGATAAGCCATTTATAAATATTTTAGTATCTAAATTTTTCATGATTATCCTTAAAAAATGTATCTGTAATGTTGTTTTGAAGTGATGAAAACGTTTGTACATATTTGTTTATTACATGGCATACACCGCATCTGAGTTTGGGATCGATAAACTATGCAGGAAATCCCATTAAAGAATTTCGTCCTACGGTATTCAAGGACTTCGAGATACTGCAAATCTTGTTTTTATTATTATTATTATTATTATTATTATTATTATTATTATTATTATTATTATTATTACCACAGTCGGCTTGAGGATGTTAGAGCGACAGTTCGATGTCAATATGAAATCTTCTGAAAAACTTTAAAGTGGAATCCTATCCCAGGATCACGTGGATAACGTATAGCAACCGCAACAGCAATTGAAATGTGAAAGTAGGACTATGGTAGAGAGTATTCGGATGTATATGCCGTATACCGACTAGATTTTTTAAAGAAGCACCGAATACCACCTGTTACTCAAATAAATCTTTTAGAGTATATAATATTCACGTCATTCATGACTTTAGAGCATCACCTCTGCCTATATCATATACCCTCTGTTTTTTAACGAATAAGCACTGTGTGAATGCGTTCATGATTACGGGTACTTTCAACAATAAAATATTTGACAGATAATTAATATAATATTAGTTACTTCTTGGTTAAATTTACAGTATAAATGATTACAATTTTTCTAGTCGAATAACATAAGATGCTTTAAAAATAAATTACGACTTGTAAAATGCAATTTGTGAACGTTTCGGAGCAAAAACTGGTTATGTTCAGTATATTAAATGAATGTTGTCTTGAAGGATAAAATTTAAAAAAGCTTACAAAAGTAAACGTGACAAAAGCATTGTGAAATGAAGTCAAAGTTACAACAAAACCATGTACTCTAATGGTATTTAATTCGCTGTATTGAAGGGCGAAAGGAATAATTTTATAATCCTTCACTCTAGAAAATTGCAATACATTTTCGCAACTCAGTTTAATTAATAAAAAAATCCCAAAATCCGAGATATGATCTTTATCAAGGGCATGGACAACAAATTTGGAGTTTAAATTGCCGGTTTTGAATGATTATCAATGTTCTTTTTATGAGATTTCAAAGGTGCAGTTGTTTTTACCGATGAAGTTTAACACATATTATTTACAAGGCACACAACTGACGCCATCATCAAATAGAGAGATGAGACCAGAGAGAAAATTACGTAATGGTTCATTTTACTCGCCCTTTCTCTTTTTAACCTTGCACTATATTTAACTAATTTATATATATATACATATATATATATAAACTATTACTCTTAGGTCCACTCATAGCATTAACTCCCCACTTAAATTTCTAGATAATCTAAAATTCTTCAGATCCTAAAATACATAGGACTGTGTGATGGCTTCCCTCAGCGTAATATCTCTTTTCACTCTGATCCATTGCTTTCACATGCATGATTATTAAAGAATATGAACTGATGATGCGTCTGCTACTGATGTAAGCAAAAAAAAACAAACAATAATAGAGCTTTTCCGTTTTAGTATGATATCTCATTGTTTAACTTTTGACGATATATTTTTTTAAACAGATAAATGGTACGGCAATAGGTTCTCCAATTTCGAGTACTGCTCCAGAAATACTAATGACAGATATATAGGATATAACTTTATATCCACATATTTACCAATTATATCAGGTATTATCGTAAGTTCAAAATGGGGGAGTTTTCTACGTCCAACTACCAAAAAATTCAAAACATATTCAAAACATTTTTCAACATATTTTGAATTTTTTGGTAGTTGGACGTAGAAAACTCCCCCATTTTGAACTTACGATAATACCTGATATAATTGGTAAATATGTGGATATAAAGTTGTTAATACAGGTATTAAAAAAATTTTATAGATAAAAAACTTTGGTTTTTTTCTTAATCCATCTTGAATATAGGATATAATTATTCATTAACTGGGTGTGATGCTTAAATTTTGGAAAAGGTGATTTGATGTATTATTTATACTATGAAATGGTGAAGATTTTTTTCAAAAATTTAATCTAATTCAAAATCTTATTTATCTATCTAATTACCACCTATCATTCCTTGACATCTACTCAAACACTATGAAAATGCAACAGTTCAGAAACTTCTTAATTCCGTCTATCATAAAGAATCTTTCATAGACCAAAACACGTATTTCCGTTCAGAATGCCATGTTTCCCACAAAATTGCGGTTATAAAAATCCTTGCTACCAGATATCCTGGGGTTCTGCAGTGATGAAGATATTATTAGTTTTGAGATAAATAAATATTACATGGATCTGTGCAACAATGGTTATTCCTTACGCTGAACAAGAAAGATTTTCTCAGAAACTTTAAATCAACCTTTCAGGAAATCTATCATATTTGCTCAGAACGACTGGTTTCAATACTGCCTTTATTCCTCAAAAACCGTTGCGTAGATTTCTCTCTGGTTTTAAGCATCAAAAATTCATCTTTCAATCTATGAGTGGCGTTTATTTTATACCATGTAAACAGTGTGCATCAAATCACGATGGGAAAATTGGTCGCACTTTTGAAATCAGATTAAAAGAACATGAGTATGCATTCAAGCCCGGTGGTGGTGGTGGTGTATTTATGTCGGCCGATTATCTACGCTATGGGATATAGGCCGTATGGGGTGGGTTGCCCTCCGTGGGGGTCTTTCTAAGGGAACCTAACCCGTATTTACGCAAGGTTCGAAGAAAACCACGGAAAACTTCGAACGGTTAGGCCGACGGTAACGATTGGGTTCGAACCCAGCACCTACCGTCTATCAGTTTGGAGGTCAGAACCTCGCGGCCACTGGTGCGGCATTCAAGCCCGGAAATTTAAACTCTAAATTTGATACCCAGACCCTTGATACAAATCTTATACAGTTTTTCTTTTTTTATATATATATAAATTAATCTGAATTGTAAAAAATTTCACAAGCCGCTTCTTACAGCGGTTCGTTTACAACGTGAGTGAGTCCTGGTTTACAAAATTATTTCTACCCTTGAATGAAGCGGCCCAAATTCCATTAGAATACACGGTTTGTCTGCCACTTTAACTTCATTCGGGAATTCTTCAACATATTTACTTTTGTAAGTAGTTTGAATTTTATCTGTTATGACAATAATGTTTTTTTTTTTTCTCTTAAACTGAGAAAGAACCAGTTCTTGGTCGAAATGTCTACAAATAGTATTTTTACTGTTTTAATGTAGTTTTAAAGTGTTATATATTCTCAGATTTTTTTTTAATTACTTGTATATATTTTTTCAGTCATAATGTTTACTTATCATAAATTGCGATATAAAACTAATTGTTTCATTTTTTAAAATGGAAAATCTTTTGTTTCATGTAACAATTAAATGTCCATACACTCATATCCACAGTGTATTAAGACCAAGATATTTGACTTATAATAAAAATGATATTGCAATAATAAAAAATGTGCCCTATACTTCTGTATTTAGGATGCTCTTTTAATGCAAGAAACGTTCAGAATGCGTATGCAATGTTATACTACATTGCATTAGAAATTGTAGATTCAAGAACAACAATATTATCCTATTTTACATTAATTATGTTAATTTATTTTATGTTTCATGCTCTCTATACATTGACAAGACATAATTGTAAGATGTAAAAGGAAATAAATTAAAATTTTGTATCAAATATTCACGCTGACAATAACCTTCATATTCAGAATATATCCGAAATGAAGAACAATTTTTAAAACCTCGATCAAGCATTTAAATGATACACATCATTAACATGAAGGGTAATGACAGAGAGTGATATCAGAATAAATGCAATCAGGTTTATTATAGAATATCCTTAAACACACATTATTGATCACATCTGCAAAGCTTTTTGTCAATAATTTGTGGCATTTGTAGTACATGAGAAAACACGTTTAATTGCAAGGATAAAAATATTGAACAGGTACGTAATAATCATGTAATTTTAAACAATAAAAAATTCCAATGTATGGGAATTCATTTAAAAAATTGCATTACATTGGAAATATATTATTTAATTACTATTATTTACTTAACTTATGAAAAATAACATCAAATTTTATAACTGATTCAGACACTTTAAAGAGTTACGAAAATAATAAACTGCACATCAGATAAATGAAATTTGCTATAAAAATATTTTTCAGAAGAAAAAAAAATATTTTATTTACATATTAAAGATTTTTATTATTTTGTTTACGTTATATAAATTAATGTTTGAATTTTATAATCGGTGAAGTTGCGGGATAACACGGAAATAATTACAACTATAACTATGTATTTAAAAGTAATCAACAAAACAGATTTATAAATATTTCTTTTTTCTTTTACATTCTTTTAAAAAATATACAAAAGATAGTTTTGCTTCAAAATGAACAGATGGTTTTACTTGACGTATATAATTACACAAGCATTTAACAGAATAAATTATTAATAAATTATTAATAGATTACATCATAAATACTGTTCCTGTAAACATAGTTATTTATGTCGGCAAACAAGAATATAAGGTAGAGTGATATAGTTTATCATTTGTTACATAAACATTCATCTGCGTTAAGCACAAAAGATTCATGTGAAAAAAATTTCAGGCGGTAAAATATTTTTCATTTTTCTACTATCTACTATATATCTAATACTATACAATAAAATTCCATATCACAGCACTAATACGTATCTTTCTATATCGAAGTTTTTAATTCGTGAACAATTGTTATTTTTCTATATGCAAACAGTTGGGGAAAAATATGTAGAACGCCTAAGTTGCTGAATTTTTAGAGGTCACACTATATTTTTAATAAAGAATTTTTATTAATAATATATTTTAAAAACAGAATAAAAGATATAAAATGTTACTCTATTCAAATAATTATCATTTCTCATTTATGAAAACAGAATTATTAATACAGAATTTAACACTTAAGCCTATAAGTTTTACAATTTATACAAATATACAATTAATGTAGTTTTTAAAGATAATCCCATAAAACAATAATAAAAATCTCGATTTCAAAAATATGTAATCATTCACATTGTAGATGTCTGTTTTAAAACACAAACTTCATCACTTTTACATTGATTTTTTGAAAATGCAAAATTTTTGTATAATCGTTGTATAAAACCCACTTTTCTAAATCGATTGAACAATATTACTTTCATTCCAAAATGAAATTTTTATTTGGAAACAGATAATTAATTGTTAAGATTAATTATAACTTTGTTAACAACTTTGAAAAATTTTCAGTAATTTTAAACTGAAAGCAGTGAGTCAATTGGGCCTCTTTGATTAATGAAATATTGGTTAGAGTAAATCTTCCCAAAATCGATTTTGTAGTAACCATTTCTTATTAAATTCTCTATGGTATTATCTATTTGTACTGTACACATCCCCTCTAACATTAATGACATCATGATTTACTTGTTGCAAAGCCATTTGACATTTCTTTTCTAATAATTATTTTTTTTCAAAAGACCGCTTCAAGAATTAGGGTATTAGGATTGTAAATTTATTTTCATTTTCTTGATAGATAAATAAAAAATTTTACAAAGCACACTTTTGGTTAAGAAAAAATAAGAATGAATGCTAAATATAAGCATTGATTTACCATTTCCGTAATAAATATGGTTCTTTAAATTTCTTTCTTTTGCAAATAATAAATATAGAAATATAACTATGAGCATTATATTTTATTATGTTTAAAAGATATAACTCATATAACTGATTTTGTTGCATTAGTTATTTGAAAATAATTTTCATTTTTTGAACTTTTAATAAAAATATTTTTAAAAAGTTTTTTTTTAATTTCATAAAAGATTTTTAGGAATTGGGGTATTATTTTACATATTAAAATCATAGTGTAATAATTCTAATACTTTTAATAATATTAAAGTATAACTGAAACATTTACATAAAAATATATGCTCGATGATAAAATAAATATATCACAGCCTCAAACAATTCTTTAATAATAATAATAATAATAAATATGAAAAATGAAAAGCTACAATAAATATTTTTGGTCAGAAATTCTACATAACAAACAATTTTTAACCGTATCAATATAAAAACTATGTAGATATTCAAGGCTGAACTGAGCTATGATTTAAACTTTTTCCAGTCCTGACCGGGTTATGATTTTCCTGGCCGGGCCGAATTATTTTCTTTATGGGTCGGTTCGGGACCGTACCAAGTTATTTCGCCCGTTCAGACATTTAGTGCAGATACCACCAGCATATTTCCAAAGTACAATTACAATTTATCAAAGTACATTTTGTTTATGATCCCTATTTGGAATTTAAATTCTATCAAGAAAACGCCGTTCAGAGTCAAGGGAAAATTGTGTAAGTCATGAATTTTTGAAAAATTTCGATTGCAACATTTCGGGAGGATTTGTACATATCGAGTTGATTTTTTTGTTTGTTTGTTTATTTAAGGAATGGATTAGGAAACAAAGGCCTACTTGGAAATTTTATCCTACGATGCAATGTAAAATTTTAACTTCTGTATTTTCTCAATTAGACCCCCATGAAAATGTAACATATCACATCAAATTTTGCCTATTTTTTTTTAAACTTTGCAGTTCGAAGTATGTGCCTAGAGTGATTTTTTTAAGGAGATAGCCTGTTGTTTTAATAATTATGCCTCATCCTGTATACATGAGAAAGATACAACTTTCTATGATTATTTATAAATAATGAAGCATAGGGTGAACTGGGGGACATTGATACAGTTTTTTGAAAAAAAAAAAAATTGGTGTCTAGAAAGCAGAAATTTCAAGTTATTTTTCTATGTGATGTCAGAAAAACCTGTGTAGTGTGTTATAAAAATGTACAATCGTTGTTTTATATATTATTTTTGCATGTAATTTTTAAAAAATCAAAAAAAGTAATTTGTATCAATGTGCCCCATCCCCGGGGCAGATTGATACACTTTGACACGTCTGGGAAAAATGGAGACAAAATATCACCAATGCATATTTTTCATGGAAAAATAGTTAGCAAACCATTTTATATATATTTATAGACATTAAAATCGCGCACAGTTTATTTGTTAGCGATATTAAAGCAATCAAAATGAAATGTATAATGACCTGATGTTCTGGCTGTTCCTTGTCTGTTTGTTGGCTGTGGTAACTTTGTCGTATCTGGCAATTTAACCCCAGAATTATCTTCTTTCTTAGGAAAGGTGAAATAATTACCAGGTTTTCTGTTTACAAATCGGTTTACAAACAGAAAATAAAGGATAATTATATTTAAAATTATGTTTATAATTTAATTATCCTATACTGTTCTGCAGCTTGTTTCTCTTACTTAACATTTCTCATGTCGATAATACTTTTTTCACTGGTGAATCGATATAAATTTTAGATTTATCAGGCTGCCATCCAATTCTTTAGTTAATTCTACTAGCACTAGATATTGTGTAAGTTTGTACGTCTTCTGTTTGTAAAAATACTATAAAATGTTCTAATATAAAGAAATTAAAGCTATTTCACTTGAATAAAAATTAATAGTAAGAATTTTTGACGAAAAATGGTTGAATTAAGCAGTGTATGATAAAAAATAATAATAAAAGTTTATGAAAAAAATGAACTAGAAAAGGATATAGGTTGTATCAATGTGCCCCATATAGTCATTTTGAATAAAATGAGTCGCAAATCCAACACTTCATAATTTATCTAACAATAAAGAATGAGGAACTGATAAAGAGTAACTTTACTTGCCAGGGAGGGTATTCTTTTCGGTTGAAAATATTGGAACAGTTGTATAATATCATTTCAATTGTGCAACTCAAATTTACTTTTGACCTATAAAAACAAATAATCACTCATTCCATTCCATCAAACTATTGAATCGTTCCAAAACTTTCTGTATGTAGTTAATTTAACTAGTATCACCTTTTGAAGCCGTTGTGAAATTTCCTGTAATGATCCTGTGTGCTGTACAAAGGGGGGGGGGTATCAATGTGCCCCAGTTCCCCCTACATAAAAAGCAATTGAAAATTTTCAAAATGTATTTAAAAAAGGGAATTTTGACATTGCTAACTTAAAATAAAATTAACAAACTCAAAAAAAACAATAAAAAAAGTACCTGCTTGTATTCGAATTGGAAACTTTGGAATAACATTCAAATACTCAACCACTTGAGCTATGTTGTGTATACCAATTTCACTCATATAAGTCTGCGATTTATGTTAAGGCTGGGACAGAAACACACGAAAAAAAATCCTCGTAATAAAAGAACCTAATTATGGTGAAAACATATACACATACACATATATATGTATATATATATATATAATACAGGGTATATTTTAACATAATTAATCGAATTCTAAAAAAAATCATATGTATTGTAAATTTCTAACCGGTCGAAACAATTTCGAGTCAGAATTAAGTGCCCATCGTTTAATCTTATTCCACTACCTGCGACTTATCCGCTGAATGATAATTCATAAATTAGAAAAGATACCATGACCGCTAAGATTATCTCAGTGAATTAGATCACTGATTTTTTCCGGGATAGCTCAGTTGGAAGAACATTGACAGCTTAATAAAATAGATCCGTTTTTTCTTATCTTGTTGAAAAATTTCTATTCATACATACTTGTGTAACTTTAATTCATTTTGAAAGATGAAATTACGTCCAAAGTTATAAAATATTAAAAAAATAAAATTATCATTTTTTTAAATAAGGGAAAAATCAATACAATAAAAACCGTGCAAGCATGGATTGAAACTCAGCGCATAAAATAACACTTCACAGCTCTTTATTATTTGAGCAACAAAGAGTAAATCCAGGCTGGTATTTATTAACATCTCATATTTCAAAAAATGTGTCTTCAGGTAGAATTTTCCATCCGTCAACATTCTTACCAAAATATGTGAATGAGGCATGTCAATCAGGATATCATTCTCGTACTTCAAAGTATGGAACATTATTTTAAGGACCCGTGTTTGATACCTGGCATGGACATATTTACTCTGTCAGATTTAGGCTTAATTTCATTTATGAAAATCAATAAAAATCTGGCTATAAACACTTTATAAACCGATGATAATACGCTAATTGATAATTTGTTTAGCGAATCTCGCTTAACTTTAATACAATTTTTACAAAATATATACGTTTTGCATGAAAATTCAATTTATCTTTCATTTTTAAGAAGTCGAAATATTTGTAAAGAAATGCCACACATTTTCCAAGTTTTTAAAAATCTTATTTGTAGTGTTTGCAAAAAACTCCGAAACTGCTTGTTAAGTAAAACTTCTAAACTGCACTTATCTAGATGGAAAAAACATCCTGTGATATTTTTTTTAATAAGAATATTTTTCGTATCAAGTCGATACTCTTTTCGGATTTGATTTCTTGTGCTTATAATATAATATGATATATATATATATATATATATATATATATATATATATATATATGGTAAGGAAACATATTCGATTAATTTTTAAAATAGTGTATTACTAATCAAAGGAACTAACTTTTTTAGAATTAAAAAAAATGTAATTGAATCAAATTACAGAATTTTAATTTTTTAATATTTTTTAAAGGAAGAATTCAGTATTTACGTTAACGCCACAGCAGCAAAAGTTGCACTAACAGGCTAATAAAGAGCAATTTTGTTGTTTGTGCTTTTTAGTCTTTTTTTTTTTTTTTTTTGCTCATTTCAACGCCATTTTTTAGTGCTTTAGAGCTTTTTTAGTGCTTTTTTTTGTTTATTTTTTGACGACATTTTTTTGTGCATTAGCACAACTTCTGCTGCGGTGGCGTTAATATACGTAAGTACCAAGAATTCTACCCGTGGTGTTCAAGTTTGATATCTGTGAAGAAAATTATTATCGAACAGTATCAAATTTCTGTCTTCAATAAATAAATAAACAAAAACATAAATTAAACATTAAAAATTGAGATCATGAGGTAATGAAAAATTAGATTGAATTTCTATAATCCAAAAAATTTAGTAATATACAATCTCTAAATTGTATTCGATTTATATAAATAAACATATATAACAAAATTAATTTTTATCGCAAAGAATGAACCATATACTACATTAATATTTATTTAAAAACATTCCGTTTTTTTTTTTTTTTTTGTTTTTGTTTTTTTTTGTTTTTTTCTTAAATCCAGGATGTTTATTGAAGAAAATGATGGATAGTCGGTTTTGAACAAGTTGTCGGAATCTTATGATGGATGGCTGCTCTTTTGAATGGAAAGATTATTTTCAATTGGATTCATTTGGCCAAGAAATTAAGAGCGTTTCTCTGATAATATGACTGCATAAATATATTAGTTTGAAAGTACCAATGTGTTTATTCGTCGTAAGGTATGACTCCTGTGCAGTAAACCGGGAAATCATTTTAACAAATCGCAACTACGCTACGACGATTTCTTTGTCTGCCTATGTCATTATGTTACAATAAACCAGTAAGTCGACAGGGTATTAATATTGAAATTGATAGTTAAATAAAACTCCTCGCTCGGGTATATGTATATATAATCCTTCCATTGAGAATTTTTTTTTCAAAAGTTAAAGAATTAAAATGATGTTAGAAGAAATATGACATTTTTCATGATTTATCGAGGAAGTTTATATATATGCATAAAATTTTACGCGGTTGCACAGCATGTAACGGGATGTCGGGGGATCATCATGGTCACGAAAATGCTAAATTACGACAGATGGTGCTATCATCAAAGTGCTGTTGCAGAATTTGGCGACATGTGGAGGAGCACCATCTTGTATCCATACAATATCATTAACGACATTTCACTGTTGCAATTCTGGAACTACGTGATTCTGTAACATTGTTGCGTACCGATTATGGGTGATAGAGCATGTTTTCATTACTGTGGAACTGTCCTTCCAGAAAACTTACGAATCCAGAACGAATGTATTTTCAATAACGTTCCACACACACACACTTTCGCTTCGTGTAAAAGTATTAGTACCACATCGTGAGGATTTTGATTGCACAGTGAACGCAGTTCTTGGAGTTGTGCTCCGAGTTAAAAAGAAATGTGCTTTATTCGCCCAGATAATTCGCAATGTGCAATTGTTATCTTTATCATATCAGATGAGAAAATAATATACAAAGTCCAACTGCTGTTTCTCATCTCCAATCTTAAACATTTAGAAGCACTCGAATTGATACGTAAATATTTACAGAATCTTGCGGCTGTTGTTTTCGGAAAATCCTACTGCGTGCAACACTTCACGCAGCATCCAAGGTTGGTTGGGTTGCTAAGGTTATTATTATTATTATTATTATTATTATTATTATTATTATTATTATTATTATTATTATTATTATTATTATTATTATTATTATTATTATTATTATTATTATTATTGCATTGCATATATATGTTCTCAATATTTTTAAAAAACGTTTAATGAAAATTTCATAATTATAAAAACATTTCGGCTAAAATAAGATTCCTTTTACATTTTTTTTTTTAATTTAAAGTTAGAAATAGCATTTCTACATTCCTCCTATGGAAAATCTACTTTTTTAATGTAAAAGATTATACACATACTAAAGAATCTAATATGCAAATTTGACACCATCGTAGACCTTAGCTAGTGTTAAAAAATAACTTTTGAAATGGATAGATTAATATAGATTAATATTTTGAATAAATACAGTCTCTTTAAAAAAAATCAGATTTTGGTTTTGTTGTATTTTCAATACTTATAAATTTCTCAAAAATATATAAAAAATCTCTAAACAAAAAACTGCATTATTTCTTGAGTTATAAGTATCGATAGGAGGTTAGTGTAATTATAGGTCTGTAGACGTTGAAATTTTAAAACTTTTTTTCAGATTAGTAAATTTTGCATTTTGCGCAAACTGTAATCTTCAATGAACACCAGCAAAGGCTTTTAAAAATTCCCCAATATGCACTATACTATGTACTGTAAAAATAAATAAATAAATAAATAAATAAAAATAAATAAAATAATTATAAATACAAATACAAATACAAATACAAAAAAATAAAATCCTTTAAATGTACGTCAAAAACTGCAGGCAGGAATATTGCTAGCAGTTTTTGACGTAAAAAAATGTAGTAAAATCAGATTTAATTTTCTTTTACTGCATTTTTTACGGCAACAACTGCTGGCAACACAGGTTCAGCAGTTTTTGCCTTAAACATAAAAGTTTTTTTTTTTCTTTTTCCTTTTTTTTTCTGTGTGTTCTTTAATGTAAAACTAAAGAAAAAAAGTCATATACTTTTCATTAAAAATATTATTTATTTATTTATTGTTCCACTTGAAAAACATGAAAACCTTGATGAAAATTTTGAAAATTTTATATTTTGTCCAAAAATTAAATTTTGAATAAAACTTTTGGTGTATATTTTGGTTTTAATTTAGATAGTATAATAGGTATTTATGATACCATTTTCTTCAAATTTTTTTTTTTCTATAAGCATGATTTAGAGTTTGAACATGTGCGCAACGCATGATTTTAATTCACACATTAGTTTGATGAATGTTAAAATTTAAAATTTAAATATTATTTTTTATGTTCAACATTTATTCTTCTGTATAATATAATTACAAGTATAAGTACTTTGGACAGAAAATATAAAACAAAGATCTCAATTGTATAATATTTGGTTTTTGTACTTTGCAACAAACTGTGTCTTTTTATAGTATCGACAAACTGAAAGTTCTTGTGCTCCGTTAAATATGCTAAAAAAATATGTAAACTTTGGATTTCTTTTAAATAATTAAATCAGAATGCAAAAATAGATTTTGTATGTTCTACTTCAATTTCTATTTTGTGGTACTACATAATTTATCATTTTTCTTCTTAAAAAAATTCATGTAAATCATGCAATTAAAAAAGTAACTTTGTATAAGTTTTTAACATTAATTTTGCCAATAAAAGTTTACATTTATGTTTGCTTTGCTTTTTTATTTATCTAATGAACAGTGTTTTGAGTTTGAATTTGTTAAAGAGAGTTTTGTATTTCAATAGAGATTCAGTTATAGCATTATTATTATTATTATTATTATTATTATTATTATTATTATTATTATTATTATTATTATTATTATTATTATTATTATTATTATTATTATTATTATTATTATTATTATTATTATACATTATCTGACAGAATTTTATCTGCTTGTACATTTTTTTGAGTAATGACAGAAAAAGATGATGGTATATTTTAAAAAAAAACAATGATTAGCAAAAATTATTATTTATAAACAATATTCTAAAATTGTAATATGTGTGTATCTTTAAATCGTATTTCAATTTAAAATATTATTTTATTTTCTAAGTTACACACCTTGATGCATACTTTAGAAAAAAATAAGCAAATTTTAGATTCAATGGAGTTAAATAAACCAAGTCTTCGTTCAAATACATGTATTACAAATCTTAAATTCATGTTTTTAATTATTATTTTAAGTTTTATTCTCTAAATATATATAGCAATTTTGATTGTTCGAGAGTGGAATTAAAAAGAAAAAAATTTCATATGTTTTCGAAAGTAAATTTACTTGCATTGTTTTTTATTTTATTCAGTTTTAAATTTAAACATAAGATAAAAAAAAATAGTTTTATAGTGTTTAACAAAAGGAAAATATTTACTTTCCGAAAAACGATCAACGAATAATAATTAATAGGCAATTTTTCTCATTAATTTGCATTTTTCAAAGAATTAATAATCAAATTACAAAGTAAAACTCAAAGTTTACTTTATTTAAAATTTTTTAGTTAAGTGACAGGTTTAGGGATTTTATTAAATACATCTACTTTAATATATTATACAACTAATCTCACTTTAGTTATCTCTCTTTTCTCTTTCAAGAATACCGAAGTCATACATAAAAAAGAGTAATAAATATTCATGAGTTAAAAGTCTTTTCAGAATAATAATAAGATAAGCAAAATATATCCAAAAGGTTATATATATTTTTAAATTTATGGAGATTAATCTTTTTATCTTCTTCTTTTTATACTACACAATCACTTTAAGAAGCTGCTTTCGTTAATAAATAATACACACTTTTAAACATCGCATGAAAAATATTATTAGGATAAATTCTAAAATTGCTAAGGTAAAAGTTTTTATGTTAGGTGAAATTTTTCATTTTTGTAAAAATGAGTAGGTACCGTTCACTAAATATTTATAATATATTGTTTTGTTGATTACCAACTATCCCCAAACCCCTTCCTATATATCAGTGATACAATGTAGATCATTATTAAGAGAATGACATAAGACAATTATCTTACGATGGATTCCTTTACCATGTGATATTCGTGGCAACAAAAATTCCGATGAGTTAGCCAAAAAAGGTTGTTCTGTAAATCAGACCTCGTGTAACTTAATTAAATATAAATCTGACTTTTGAATGGTTAATCAAATACTAAAGACAATTCATACACCACAACTAAACAAACGGACAAACGAAAAACCGAAGAGAAATACCATCCTTAGCCCCTAACTCTTGCTAGCGGTTACAAAGACTATTGAGCTTTTCAAATTTTACAGTTTAACCTGTAATTTTTAGTTTAACTATAGGTACTGGTCATATTTTGTTTTGTTTGGAGTCTTATTACTGTTTTTGAGACTTTTGAATAGCTGAATTTTATTTATAGTAGTCTTGTATACAGGGTGCCCACTCTTAACGGTGGCCAATGGCTAAGTTCTAAGCCGTTAGTCATAGACATATAGTTCCAGTTGCAAAAATGCTTTAAAAAAAGGTAAAGAATTGTTTTTCAAGCGATTTAAGAGTAAAGAAAATATGAAAGGATTACGGAAATTAACTTTTTATACGGTCCCCGGGTCCTATTAGTCATATTTAGTGAAACCTTTCCATTACCCTGTCAAGCAATACAAAAAAGGTCCCATTCATCTAACATTAAAATTGACCGAGTTATGAGACTTTAAATTTCATGACTTAAACCACTTTCCTGTAGCTGAAAAGGAATGAGTCGGACTACGTTTTCAGGGAACGTATACTAAGAGCTTAAATTCTTATAAAGGGCGCCCATTACAACACTGTTCAATAGCAAATTCCTAAACCGTTTGTCCCAGACGTTTAGTTGCAATAACAAAAAAGTTTAAAATGAGATAAAGAAATATTTTTAAAGCAATTTAACTGAAGGCGCTACCACCATGTAAGTTTTACGGTAGCGTTAATTTTTATTAATTAACTTCTAGATTGGTTAATATAGTTGAAGACGTGAATTTTTAAATTATCTTTATTGAGAAAATCAAATTTTGTGAAATTGCGATTTTATTTTAAAAAGGCGTGTTATTTTGATAAGCTTTTATTTTGCTTAAAATTTTCATATGTATGTTTCCCTAGTTCAAAATTTCATTCAAATTTTAACTCACTTCCAAATATCCGATCGAGGCTCAATTTGCGCACCTATTTATATCCAATTACAATGTAATATTAATACAATTTTAAGTGCGTGCCATTTATTTATTTTATAGGACTACACCAAATTCTATTAGGTTAAGTAATGAATTAAAATTTTAGATATATGTGTATTCTAAATATATCATTTTATAACGAATTGTGACTGTTGGTTTTCATAATTTAAATTAAGAAACTTTCTGTTATTTTATACTTATAATTTTAGTACAAATTTTTCTTTAATATGTAATCATCAACATAAATTTGCAGCAAAAAAGATGCTTCAACTTTAAATAGCTATTACTCGGTCAGTTTTAATCGCAGAAAAATTGGACTTTTTTGTGTTACTTGTTGAGTAGTGGTATAAAGTTACTAAATATCACTTATAGGACCGGGAGACCGTATGCAAATTTAATTTTCGTAATTTTTTAATAAAAATTTTGCTTGACCTAAATCGCTTTAAAAACAATTCTTTACTTTTTTTAAAGCATTTTTGTAATTGGAACTATACGTCTATGACTAACGGTCTAGAAATTAGCCATTGGCCACCGTTGAGAGTGGACACCCAATATAAAGTTTAATATATACGCTGTATTCTGGAAATTAATGTAATTGTTTAATCATATTTAGATTAAGTGGTCTGACATACTGCTCACAGTAGTTATGTTACAATTTTTGATACCAGCAGTTAAGGGTTAACCTCCCCGAATGTCGAAGAAGCAGTGCCGAAGCTCCTTTTTGTCTTGCGATGAAGCAAGCTTGTTTGTATGCGCATCTTTTCCAACTCCAGATAGTAGATAGTCTTGCCTATACCCTCTTCTACAGCGATACGGCGATGACTTCCGATCACCTCTCCAGTGATTCAGCACTCACGAAAAACTCGATTTACTACCGTTACTGAGAGGCCAGAGATTCTTTACATTTCTTAACGTCTTTACTTTGTGCGTTACTCGCGTTAATTTCCTTTACTTTATCCATGTGTTTGATGTTATCTTTTCCATATATCTTTCTACTTCGTGACCTCTGTTCGGCGTAATGATGATATCTGTATCACCTGCTGCATATGAATATATATATATATATATATATATATAGCATGGCATACCGTGATAGATTTGAAATATAAATATATTTTTTTAATTTAACAATTTGTAAAAATTAATTTTTTTAATTAATTTTTTTTAATTAAAAAATATATGTATTTTAAACTTTTGAATCAATTTTACAAAACGACCTTTTTCTCTAAAAATTGTTTGATAAAAAAGTAAGATATACAAAACTCACATTGATCAAATAATATACCGGATTAAAAGATATTTTCCTACAATTTTAGAAATTTGCTTCCTTTGAATGTTATATTTAAATGTTTTTGGATGTTCTATAAAATTTTGAGGTAAAAATTGCAAATATTTAGTGTTTTATTCTGAAAAAAGATGCACGTAAGAATTAAATTCGAATTCAAAAATGCAGTAAGGAAAAATGATCCGTAATACGGTTATGATTTGAGGAAAATATTACGATAAAGATTTGATTTTGTCAAGAATTTTTTCACTTTAATTACATAATCTGTATTCTAGAATGAAAAAAATACAAATAAAATAAAATAAAATAAAATAAAATAAAGCGAAATTTTTGCGTTTAAAATAATTATCAGTAATATTTTTTTATTATTATTATTTGAGTGCATATAGCAGCATAGTTACTTTGCTAATCAACAACTACATTTGAAACTGCCCCGCAAGTTCGGGAATCTGCTCGCCAGTTTACGAACTAGCCAGAGATAATCTTCGGCCGCGAAATGGCTATAGCGTAATAATCATTTTGTAAAATGTGTATAGGCAATTATCAAAAATTGTTCATTTGCAAATGAAACTGCCAACTTCTTTTCTTTCTGTTTTTCATGTGTTCAATGAAAATTTTCCTAAAGCATAACGATCATCTTTGTTTATAGTTGAAATTTCATAATTTATAAGTACCGTAAGAGAGCATCGTGAACTCCCTTTGGTTGAAATGTGAAATGAACTGAGTAGAGAAAAAAATGTTTTTGAAAGTGTGTGAAAAGAATGGCGACCATAGTGTTCGCTGCTTAAAGTTTGTAAAATAGAATGGCGACCAGAGTGTTCGCTAATTATAGTATGTTATTAAAATTTGAAGATACAGTCCTAACTTTTATTATTTAAAACTGTGTTTAGTATGCTTTAATTAGTAATATTATACAACCTCATTTTCAAGTTCCAAAAAAATATATATACAGGGTGATTCATAAAAGATGGGCAGAACTTTAAGGGGTTATAGTACACTTAAAGACAAATAATATTAAATAGGAGACTAAGGGTCCCAGACGTATTCCCAAGGAGATAGGGGGCATTAAAGTTTAGGGTCCGAAATTTCAAATGATTATAAAAAATGGAAACATTAGTCGATTCGTTTGCGGTTTTTGCAAAAAAATTTCTTTATGCCAGTATTTTCTTGAAATAAAATTTTAAAGTTCAATTTCAAAAAATGCCGATAATAGGCGCTTTAGACTTTGGAGTAACAAACAACTATTTTTTAACGTTATTTTTTGTATTTCTTTAAATGATTTCGAAAGCTTAGACTTAAACTTAAATTTTGATCTAAAAATCTGAGTCCTAACGAGTAGTTAAGTAGCGTAAACTGAAATTTGAAATTTGAAACCCTTCTCCCCCCCAGAACAAAAATCAGTTATTCCCGATCTTTGTGTCGTAGATTAGGCTCTAACTACTGCCGCGTTTTGCTGAAATTATTCTTTATGTCAGTATTTTCTTGAAAATAAATTTTAAAGAAAAGTTTCAAAAAATTCCGATAGAGGGCGCTTTAGACTTTGGAGTAACGAACAACTATTTTATACCGTTATTTTTTGTGTCTCATTAAATGCTTTCTAAAGCTTAGACTTAAACTTAAATTTTCAGCTCAAAATCTGAATCGCTGAGCGTGGCTCAGTAGCGAGGGGAGGGGGTTCAAATTTCAACTTCTGAACATAGTTCAGTTTGCACTACTTAACCATGCTCAACGATTCTGTGCTGTGATACGAGGCAAAAATACAACTTTCGTCAAGGACTGCATAGTCGGAATTCACTCATAAAGGCACTGGCACAGTTGGAAAAGTCGCTCATGCAAACGTTAAAGCTCCATTCCTGACGCTAGTCACCGGGTGAAGAAGGAGACAGAAAGTATGCAAATGTCAAATGGGGAAGAAGAACACGTATGCAAAATTTCGACACGATTCAGGCATAAAAACCACTGAACGGTGAGTCAAGTGTAAGTCGCTGTAGTAATGAATCGGAAGATGGTGCCCTTCACGAAGAAGGAAAAGGCTGAGATGCATTTAATTTACGGAGCGGCAGATGGAAATGGTGCAGAGGCACAACAAATGTACGGAGAGCGATTTCCCAACAGGCGGTTGCCTAACCGCAAAACTTTCGAGCGCTTGCACAGACAGTTGTGTGAGACGGGATCATTTCTCGCTTCCCGGTCGAATGCAGGTCGTGCAAAAAAGGACGAATCAGTAGTTGTTGCAGAAGCCATTCTGGATGTAGTAGCGGCGCAGCCAAGTACAAGTACACAAACAGTGGCTAGGCAGGTGGATACCTCACAGTCCATGACTTGGAGGGTACTAAAGGATGAACATTTGCTCCTGTTTCATGTGCAACGAGTTCAGAAACTGTCTCCAGGGGATTATCCAAATCGTATTGGATTCACCCGCTGGTTTCTGCAGCAGAACGCGCTAAATCCACATTTTGGACGAACTGTGCTTTTCACCGATGAATGTACCTTCACACGTGAAGGTACATTTAACACACACAATGCACATGTATGGGCGGATGTCAATCCACATGCTACGTATCCACATGCTCATCAGAGACGCTTTTCCATCAATGTTTGGGCTGGAATCCTCGGAGACCACCTAATCGGACCGTACCTTCTTCCTGAACGCCTCAACGGTAAAACATACCTCACATGTCTGCAACATGTGCTGCCAGACCTGTTAAACGTTGTTCCTCCACGCATCCGGCGGGTCATGTGGTTCCAGCACGATGGAGCGCCAGCCCATTACGTACGAGACGTCCGCAACTATCTGCACATCACATTTCCGAACAGATGGATTGGTCGAGGTGGTCCTGTTGCTTGGCCTGCTCGCTCGCCAGATCTTTCACCCCTCGATTTCTTTTTTTGGGGACAATTGAAGGCTCTTATGTATGAGACACCCATTGAATCCCCCGAGGAACTGATCGCCAGACTTTCCGCCGCTGTAGGGGAAGTGCTCGAAAATCCTGATGTTTTCGCGAATGTTCGCCGTTCCATTCTTCGCCGTTGTTCTGCGTGCATAACCTCTGGTGGTCACAATTTTGAACATTTATTGTAATTACATGTTAATAAATATGCTTTGGTAACATAATCCTAATTTGTGTCTTTTTGCCTCGTATCACAGCACACAATGTGTGGACATGGTAAACTGAACTGTGCTCAGGAGTAGAAATTTCAAACCCCTCTCCCCAGAAACTTAACCACGTCTAACGATTCAGATTTTGGGCTGAAAATTTAAGTCTAAGCTTTAGAAAGCATTTAATGAGACACAAAAAATAACGGTATAAAATAGTTGTTCGTTACTCCAAAGTCTAAAGCGCCCTCTATCGGAATTTTTTGAAACTTTTCTTTAAAACTTTTTTCAAGAAAATACTGACATAAAGAATAATTTTAGCAAAACGCGTCAGTAGTTAGAGCCTAATCTACGACACAAAGATCGGGAATAAGTGATTTTTGTTCTGGGGGGAGAAGGGTTTCAAATTTCAAATTTCAGTTTACGCTACTTAACTACTCGTTAGGACTCAGATTTTTAGATCAAAATTTAAGTTTAAGTCTAAGCTTTCGAAATCATTTAAAGAAATACAAAAAATAACGTTAAAAAATAGTTGTTTCTTACTCCAGAGTCTAAAGCGCCCCCTATCGGCATTTTTTGAAATTGAACTTTAAAATTTTATTTCAAGAAAATACTGGCATAAAGAAAATTTTTTGCAAAAACCGCAAACGAATCGACCAATTTTTCCATTTTTTATAATCATTTGAAATTTCGGACCCTAAACTTTAATGCCCCCTATCTCCTTGGGAATACGTCTGGGACCCTTAGTCTCCTATTTAATATTATTTGTGTTTAAGTGTACTATAACCCCTTAAAGTTCTGCCCATCTTTTATGAATCACCCTGTATATTGGATATTACTATAATGACTAGTTTAGAGCCCTACATTAGGACGGTTTGGCTCTATATTTTTACTTTGAGAGTAGAATTGATTTCGCATTTTGTTGTTGTTGTTGCTCGTCGGTTCTGTTTTTTCATGTGTTCAATGAAATTTTTCCTAAAGCATAACTATCATCTTTGTTTATAGTTGAAATTTCATAATTTATAAGTACCGTAAGAGAGCATCGTGAACTCCCTTTGGTTGAAATGTGAAGTGAACAGAGTAGAGAAAAAAATGTTGTTGAGAGTGCGTGAAAAGAATGGAGACCATAGTGTTCGCTGCTTATATTTCGTGAAAAGAATGGCGACCAGAGTGTTCGCTGCTTGTTTGTAAAATTGAATGGCGACCAGAGTGTTCGCTAATTATAGTATGTTATTAAAATTTGAAGATACAGTCCTAACTTTTATTATTTAAAACTGTGTTTAGTATGCTTTAATTAGTAATATTATACAACCTTATTTTCATGTTCCAAAAAAAAAATATTGGATATTACTATAATTACTAGTTTAGAGCCCTACATTGGGACGGTTTGGCTCTATATTTTTACTTTGAGGGTAGAATTGATTTCACATTTTGTTGTTGTTGTTGCTCGTCGGGTTCGGGCCAGGTTGTCTTTTGTTGTTACAGGTAGTTTTCTTTCTACGTTTGCGGGGTCGGGTTTGGATTGGCCCGTTTTTAGAAAACAGTGACCAAAATATTTTTTTCAAATTAAAAATCGATGTAGAATGACTTCTTAATATTGGCATTTTTTTAAAAGCGGTCAACTGTATTTAGCATCCTATTCTTAAAAATTTTAAATGTGAATGTTTGAACGCATATATCTCTAAACAGTAGGCCCATCAAGATCTAAACACACATAATCATTTCGAATGAAGAAAAAATGGTTCTTAAAAAAGGATGATTTGTGAACACACTTCTTATATACATGTTATTTCTCATACTGCGATTTAGTCATATAATCCAAAATATTTAAACACCCATTTATTTTCAACAGAAACATACACTATATGGCCAAAGGTGACGGGGGATTTTGTTAAATATCTAGAAAAATACATTAGGAATTATCTTGAAACTGTAAGCGTGTAAATATACTACTTCAGGTTATACATTTCTATGATGATTGTAAGAGACAATTTCTATTGAAGATTTCTGGAAACTCTATTACGGATCGTCAACAAATTGAAAACGGACGAGTATCTTTTGGATAACCCTGTCAAAATTGATGTAGCAAAAATGTTTAAACTGCAGATTATGCTACAGAGGCTTATTGTAATAAAGTGAATTCATTTGTATGCGGAGAGCATGTTTATTATAGTATACATTGTATACTCGTAGAGAAATTGAGGTTTTATAAAAATAGTCAGAAAATTTCGAAGTTTTTTCAAATGATTTGCAAAGATTTTAATATAAAATAATGCTCTTTTCCGAAAATATGGCAAACAACATTGTACACAACACCGAGTAATCGGAATTAAGAAATAATAACATTGTGTGAAAAATGTGCAGCTTTACTAGGAAATTTTTCTTTGTGCATGCGTGAACACTATCAATTTTTTTTCATATTGTGGTAGATAAATGTATAGCGCAACTTTTATAAATTTGCAAAAACATAGCTTGAAAATTCTGAAAGTGATCAAATAAAGTAAGCTAAAAATCCTTTATTTCAAAAAAAGAAACAGAAAAACGAGGGATTGTATCCTAGTATAGCAGTATCTGTCGTATTGTGTATTCTACACTGACACTAATAGGATGGTCACTGTATACTGTCCCTAATTTTTTTGCTTCATTTTAGGGATAACGAATTTTGAGTTTATTCTATCGTTGATCACTTTAATAATTTTCAAGCTATGTTTTTGAGACTTTCACAAACGTTTCTCTATAGATTTAGCAAACATTGCTAGTGCATTAACAGCTAATATAATTTCGTTAGCGTTCACACAGAAGCAATATGAAATTATTCAGTAAACCTGCTTATATTTCTGACAGTTTTCATATGTTTTACACCTGATTACACGGTATTGTGTACAATGTTGTTTGTCATATTTTCGGAAAAAGAATCTTACTATTTATTAAGAACTCTGCAAATTATAAGAAAAAAACCCTGCAATTTGTTTTACTGTTTTTATAAAATCCTTAATTTCTCTACGAGTATACATGCTATCCTTATAAAAATGAATTTAGTTTATTACAATAAGCTACCTAATCATAATCAACAGTATGGACACTTTGGCTACATTAGTTTTGCGAGAGTTATAAAAAAAAGACATTCGTTTTTTTTTTTTCAATTTGTCGACGGTCCCTTATGTATTTTAGGTAAAAATCTTTTCGGAAATGTATGGTCTGTACGAATATTATTGCACTGTTAAAATTTAAGGTTAATTCCTCGTGTATTTTTCTACATATTAAAAAATATGTCTAAAATCGCTATTGGCCAGTAACCTTCCGCCATATATAGTGTACTTGTGGTCATATTTATAATAAAATCTGAGTAGTGTAAAGTGTAAATAACCAGTCCCGTACGAACCATTCTGATCTGCAAAGCTGAGAATCGACCGTAGCTAAGCGCTATGTTAATGAAAGCATACATTATAAGATATATATTATATATAACATACGTATATAATTCCATATTAAAACACATATGCGAAAATATGACAGCTAAATGGTATGTCTACTTGAAATAATGTTTGTTCAGCATATTATTCAATAAAACATGTATATCATACGCAAATATAATGTAAAAAGTTCCACACAAAAATATATTAACGAATATTACATTGTGTAAAGATACGAATCTTGATGTTTTGCATGCTATTAAATTAATATTCATATAGCAATAACCTAAGGAAGAAACTTTCGACATAGTTTAAATATATTGTATTACAATAAGATATACGTTATATTACAACTTACTAGTACATTTGCGCTTTATTACATAGGATTATTTCAGAAAAGTAACTTTTAAGTTTAAAGAGTGAAATATGCATCTAACATAAAAGAATCGCAAACGGCACAAAGAAAACTAAGCAAATAATAATTAATTTTATTATTACTAAATGTCTAAACATATATGGAGTCATACAGTTAATAAATAAATATATACTAGCATTACTAGATATAAACAGTTCCAAAAGAATTTCTTAAAACAAAATAATACTCCATTAAAACATATGTAGGGGGAAGTGGGGGACATTGATACATGGGGCACATTGATAGACCCCCTGTACTGCACACAGGGCCATCACAGGAAGTTTCACAACAGCTCCAAAAGGTGATACTAGTGCACCCAACTAAATACAGAAAGTTTTGGAATGATTCAGTAGTTTGTGGAAATAGGACGAGTGATTAATTGATTTTGTAGGTGAAAAGTTAATTTGAGTTGTACAATTGAAATGGTATTATACAACTGTTACAGTATTTTCAATCAAAATACTCTCTCTGGCAAGTAAAACTACTCTTTATCAGTTTCTGATTCTTTTTTGTTAGATAAATTATGAAGTATTGGATTTGAGACTCATTTTATTCAAAATGGCTGTATGGGGCACATTGATACAATCTTTGTCGGAGCACATTGATAAACCAAAATCTTTTTCTAGTTCATTTTTTCATTACCTTTTATTATTTTTTTACAATGCACTCCTTAATCCAACCACCTTTCGCTAAAAAAATTTTCATATTAGTTTTTATTGAAGTGAAATAACTTTACTTTCTTTATATTAGAACATTTTATAGTATTTTTGCAAAGAGATGACATACGAAGTTACCCAACGTATAGTGCTAGTAAAACTAATTAAAGAAAAAGTCGGCAACCTGAAAAATATCCAATATATACCAATTCTCCAGAGAAAAAAGTATTTTCTACATGAAAAGTATTACGTAAGAGAAACAAGCTGCAGAACAGCACAGGATAATTATATTAAAATCAGAATTTTTAATACAGTTATCCTTTTTTTCTGTATATAACCGATTTATAAAGAGAAAACTTGGTAATTTTTCATCTTTCCTAAGAAAGAAGATAATGCTGGGGTTGAAATATCAGATATGACCAAGTTACTACAGCCAACAATCAGACAAGGAACAGTTAGAACATCAGGTCATTAAACATTTCATTTTGATTGCTTTAATATTGCTTACAACTAAAAAATTTTTAGAAAAAAGCTGTATCAATGTACCCCACTTCCCCCTATTATTAATAGTACACCAGACCCAAAAGGTGAGTTGGATAATTTGTTAATAAAACGCATTACACTTTCGCAATCAATTTTTATAATTTTTGTCCTTCTGAATTTTAAATGTTTTCACTGTTTTTAAGTAAATTTGTTTTGAAATTCTCTTAAATTATATTTTCAAAACGTAATTGTTACTATGCATCTTATTTATTTATTTTTTGTTTTCGTTAAAATGTTCATCACTTGAACATGAAAGATGTTTGATGTTTTTATTTACGCTCCAGTTTACGACTGCTGAAAATACTTTGGTGTCAGGAGAGATAAATTCATTTTTGATGCGTTCACACAGTGTGAACAAAGAATGGGAAGCATAAATGTATTTATCTTGAAAATGTGACACTGAAGTTGTGTAAGAAAATAATGTATGTGAAAATTTAAATCTTTCATTTAAAACATTTTATAAAACTAACAATCTTTGACCACAACGCTAGTCGGTTTCTCTAGAACCTAAATGAAACGAAATACATCTATTAAAGATTTTTTTAAGAGAAAAAAATACTTAATATTTAAACAAATAACTTTAATTGTTGTCTTATTCGTATAGTGTTACCCTATTGAAATTATAGTCAATGTTGATGACATGCTAGACAAAACACATCTAAAATCACTGAAGTATCTATTTTTAGCTATTTTTTCAGTAGGTTAGTTACCTCGAATTTTCAGTTTCTCCTTAAAACCACTGCCGATATAGTGAAATGTCCTAATTGTGCGATCCCCATTAAACTTTCTTAGGTTGTAATTTCTAAAATAGATAAAATACATGTTTAAGTTTGTTTTGGTAAATTTGTTATTCTCGAATTCATGCCTCTTTTTAGAACTGCAACTGAGGTATGGCGAAATGAGCAAAAAGATTCGTAACACCCGTTAATAATTTTGCAGGTGAGAGGAAAATTTGTGAAATAGCAGAAATAAATGAAAATTTTTAAAAGGATTATTATCTTTAATTTCACGTTTCTACGTGAAAATACTTCTAGCATATGGTTAGTGATGGGCGATTCTCGAAAATTTATCATTCGATGAATAATCGTCATTATAAAAAATCACAATTGGTACATTCGACGATTACCTCTGAGAATCTACAACCGCGATCATCTATAATCGAAGATAAATATCACTGTTTGCCATGATTATAAGGGAGATTTTATTAAATACATGGCAGCACAACACTGACAGAAAAAAAAGAAACTGGAGACAGGGTATAAGGGAGGCACAATAGAGGCATAGATTTATGACAGCGCTTCCTGGTTAGAAAAAGTTGAAAAGGTGGGAATCAATACAAAAAACAGAGGAGTTTATCAAAAATTTTAATTTTTCGGCAATTACAAACAAAATAACCAAAGGAAGAAAAATTAAAAAGCCTCCGAGTTGGCAAAAACATGAACAAAATGATAATGAATTTTATCAATATTTTTTATTGATTTTCTACAAATTTGAGATCACTTCCATAAGTTTACTATTATTACAAGAACACCTGTTGAAATTTATTAAATGTACTTATCCGAGAAAGGCAAAGTGAGGGAAAGGACAAGGAAAGAGCATAATAGAAAGAGGTGGTAACAAATTCTGATACAGCACTGCGTCACCGTATAAACCGGAGAAAATTTTCAATGTTTACAAGAAAAATGAAAGAAAAAACTTTATTTTAAAAAACTTTGGGTTGTCAAGCACTTTTCTCTTGCATTTAAAACGCTTTATGGAATGGAAGAACAGATTCGTCGCAGAACAAGAATTTGAAGCAGCTGAAAATTTCAAATGCATATATTCGATAAAAAAATATCAACTGATTAACATCGAGGCAGATACAATGCTCCAAAATCAAGAGAGATAGTTATGGTTTTCCGTAGTTTGGGAGTTGCACCACCTACCAATAAGGATATCTGAATGTATACAAATGAAAATTCACTGTGTAAAATACGCGCGCTAAATCATAATTGTGACTCTTTGACTATTTTTCCCCCAGATAGCTGAAAGGATTGGAGTGTGGATGATTGATATCCTGAACAGAAATTTTACAGTCATAGTTTGTCAGTGAGAAGAAATATTTTTAACCGCTTCGTAGAACCTTTTAAACAGCTAGTAATAGATATTATATTTAAAATAAGGTGTAGTAAGATTAAAATTCCAATTGACAATATTACGCATAGTTATGAAAGAATTCGGAAAAAGGCACTACGGATTCTGCTCTGAATTACTATGAGTCATCTGAATCACAAACAAGTATTAAAAATGTATCTGTCATATTTGTAGATCTTTTTGCTACAATAAGTACGTATGAGTCAATGCCCGATATAAAAATTTCTAAGTTCCGTGATGTAAAGGCTATATATTTATTAGTGCATACTTTGTTTATAAACAAATGTGTCGTGTATTTCATGTAATTTCAAAATTTAGCGGGAGATTTTGGATATGTTCACGAGGTTGCTCCTACTTTAAAATTTATCATGGAAAATGTAAACAACTGTAATAACGCTATCTACTAGTGTTATTACTCTGGTTGTTTTTGTTTTTTTTCTGTTGAAAAAATTCTTATTTTTTTCAATACAAGAGAGACCATTAATATCGTTGTTGAAAACTAAAAATAATAAAGAAAAGTTTCTATGTCCTAAATGTTGCTAATTTTCTTTTATGTCAGAAAAGTAAAATATCAAATTATTATTACTTCATTCTGATGTCGCAATTAAGAGTAGGTTAAAGTAATTTGTCAATTGTCAGGGCTGTAGATGTTCTATCTTTATTATTGACCTATTTGCATGCCGTTATCAAAGGTTATTTTACAGTTTTGCTTGTAAGGCAACCACGAAGATGAGTAATAACGCTAAATACAATTGGTCAAGAAATCCTACCACTACATTATAAAAATATATATCTGCTAAAATACTATTTTTTGTATGCATATTCAATAAGTTCCTGTGTCAAATTTCCTATATTTATGTCAACCAAAAAATCTAAAAATCTAGCCGTAAAAATTGGTAGAACCTTAACGTGGCTTTATTAACTCAGTACACCTTATACAGAGATCGTGAAGACCATCCTTTTAGGAAGCATGTCATATTATTATTATTATTTCATGAACAATTACTCAGTGTTGAATTATTTAAATTTTCAACAGAATATACTAACAGTTCTTTTTTTTCTTTTGTTTTATTTTGCGATATTCTTTGCTTGTAAACTAACAAAAATATATACATATTGATAATAACATTTACTTTTCATAAATTTACAGGTTGAAATTAGATTTTACAAGTTAGAATGACAAATAGGGAAATACTTTGGACATTGAAAAGGAAAAAAAAAGCAAAAATACTGAATTTAGCACTTATAATTGAATCATGGATAGGTGCTTTTGTGGAAAAAATGTATAAATATTTCCATCATAGTGCGATTCTGAAAAAAACTATAATTTTTCCCTCACATCAACGTGCACTTGACACATTTTATGGCTAATTTTCAAACATAAGACCATGATTTTTACAGGAAATATTATTGAAATGATATCCAACCAAATTTATATATATATATAATTGGTACACATATATATATGCATAATTTCTGAAATATTTAAGTACATTGTGCATTATGAACAAAAATTATCTTTGACTGACATCTTTCTGTAATCTCGACGGACCCATTCTAAAAATCCAATTTAATTAACGAATTTTTTCAAACTATTTTAATTATAATAAAAAAAATACAGCAGCAATAACAAAAATAACTAATAAACTTAAATACATAATTTCTTAATAAAGAAAATCAACATTTTATAAGTTGTCGAAAAAAACTGAAGGTATAAGAAAAAGTGAATGCAAGCATGCAAATAGTCAGTTGGGACTTCAGAGGAACCACATGAAGGGAAATATACAGACATTCATAATAAAAAAACGTTTTCCGGGTTGTTGCCTCATGAAATATTTATGTATATTGGGAAAAGTGAATAATATTATTTAAATGAAAAATCCCATTTATCTTTGACGAACTTTAAAATACTAATATAACCACAATTTTTCGAAAACAAATTTTTTTTTTATCCATTAACAGTGGTATGTTTGAGGATCAATATTAATTCGTGACTTTATCTTCATATTTTAGCATTATGTTTTCCTTCAAGCAAATAAAAGTAAAGGTAATTATCTTTGTGCTATCTTTAATAACAATATATTGTATATAAATTACACACAATGCTAAGAATGTACCTGTAAAAAATCCTTTTACAATAATGAAATGTTTGATCTTACACCAAAAAAAATGTAGTTCTACAGTTGTAAAGTACGAAAATCTGTATGCTTACTAAATCTGTATGCTTACTAAATCTATTTGCTTACTTTACCTTACACTGTACAAAAAAGAAAATAAAAACATGTAAATCTACAAAATTACTTTTCGCGAAATACAGAAATCTGTAGCTTTACAAAAAGTCCACTAAAATTACAATAATGTTAGAAATTTTATCGCTAACCTAGTTTTTAGTTCCATAAATTGTTCTAGGAATGCTAGTTTCCTAAATATTCTTCGTAACCTGACAGATTTTTTTTTAACTTAGAGTGAAAATGTGTGTATCACGAATTTGTGTTGATGCCGTTACATAAATGTTCTAGGAATTCAAAATTTCAAGAAATATTTTAGTAATAATTTACAGATTTTAGTACAGATTACGTTACAGTTTTTTTTTGTTTTTTTCCCCAGTGTAAGCCAATTATTTTTTTTTTAATGTCAACAATAATCTGTGAATGAAAAGAAAAAAAATGTTTTTCCTCATTGGTTATTTAATATAATATTTATTAAATTATTGAATAATGTACATTGGGATGTAAGTATATTTAGTTAATAATATTTTTAATGGTTTTGTTAAAAATATATTTCATTAACATGTTTACCGATTTCCTAAAACGTTCCAAGACTACTGAGAGTTCTTCGGTCACAAATTCTGACCTTTTTTCTTTACTAGTAAATACACGAAGAACTAATGATTGATACATTTGGTAAAATCTGGCACAATGCAACTTTTTTTAGATTTATGGGACGTAGTTATACATAACTTTTGATATTTGTCTTCATAACACTCTAAGTTTCTTTCCCCAAAATATCCATTACATAAATCAAATAAAGCATTAAAGTTGCAACGTAGGGCAGTCAAAGAAATTGGAGCAAATAAATTGTACGAATGTAATTTAATTTTCAAGCTAAGTGAAATATTTCACTTCAATGTTATTCGATATACGGAAAATAATAACGCTCTGTGAAAAATAATTTGGATTCCCAATTTTATAAATCTAAAATATTTTATTGCATGTTTTGAAACACACATCATCTTTTTGACATTTATTCTTATATATTAGTACACATTACAATAAAAAATAATTAGCATTACTTTTTCCCCAATTTCTATTAAATTTTCATTGATTTCATAATTGAATATTATAACTTTAGATTCTAATATTTAACACTATTTTTAGATATCTGTTTCTTTGTGAAATTTTTAGCTGTGAAAAACATGTTTTTTTATATTTTTTTAAGAAAAACAAATAAAATTGAGCAATTTCAGAAGAAAAGGAAATTAACTATTTCAGAAAAACATTTATTAGTGCTTTAAAATACAGACGTATTTTATTCATAGCAACGGTAAACAGCAATATCAATAATAATAATAATAATAATAATAATAATAATAACAATAATAATAAGAATTTATACCATATATGTATGTATAATAATAATAATATATATGGAAAGAAAATATCACTGAGAACCGTTTTGTGTAGGCTAGAATCAGAGCTCTGCTTCGTCAAGGATGTTTCGTTACAGATGTTGTTTTATGTAAATTCAAGTAAGAATATTAAAAATAAGGTGACTTACTAAAATGAGGAGGAGAAATGAATAAAGAAAATTAAATTTTTAAAACATTCAAAAAGTTAAAATACATAAATTACCTCAAAAACAATGCTGCATCTGTTACTGAAATGGTATAAGGAGTGAAGGTATCTCACATGTACAGAGATAAATCAAATAAGGAATAAATTTCTGCTTCAACCATAAATTATGAGGCATATTCCTGCATATTAAGAATACCGTAACAAAGCTACTCCGTTTATTAAGTTTTAAAATGATAATATATGATAACAAGAAAAAATGACATTCTAAAATATAAATGATAATATGAAAATAAAATACAAAATATGTAGCACAAACAAAAGCTGAATTTCGGATATTATTGTTGAAAGCATCGAAATTCTTTAAAATCTTTTGGAGAACCTTGTGGATGATCTATTATTTTGTCATGAAAAAAGAGAAACGTACATTAAATCTTTTGTATATCTTGCCAAAATACATTATTCAATAGTGACTAAGTTATTTCGGCTATGAAAGTATGGAACAATCCGCTTTACGGTAATAAATTTAAGATTTTATCGCATTTAAGCAATTTCACATTTAAAATTTACATTAAATTAATTAATATTACTTTTGAGTTTTCCTTTAAATATTAGGATTAATAATATTTAATTATCATTATTATTATTTAAAATACATTATTTATAAAAAGAAAGCTTATTTCTGATTATTGCTATCTTAATAGGCTTTGTGAGATATAAGTTGAACTGAATATTCTTAGTGTAGCAATATATTTCAGTGAATGATAACGGTTTTAATTAAACAATGTTTTGAGATAGAACGACATTAACTAAACTTCGGAGATGCTTGTTTCACACAAGGCAAATATTTCATAGCACTTCCGATTTGACGCCTATGTTATTGGGAGTTTATATAGTTGATTAAATGTATGTTTACATATACCAGGAAATTATAAATATTACATAAAGGAAATTGTTGTTAGCGATCGAAATTAGGTGTGAGATATGTATTAAAATATGTTTATGAAAAAAGGTATGTTTTCTAAATATCAGACTAATAGATGCTAATTTAACAAAAGGTACATAAATTTTATTTCCACGAATACATTTCTATGTTAATTAAAATCTTTCGAAGTAGGACTCATATATGAATCAAAAATTAAGGTCGATCGGCACCTGGTTTTTTAATCATGGTATTATTGACAACTGCCGCA
This sequence comes from Maratus speculifer, assembly GCA_964019185.1. Lineage (NCBI taxonomy): Eukaryota > Metazoa > Arthropoda > Arachnida > Araneae > Salticidae > Maratus > Maratus speculifer. Next base: position 267,796,530 of record OZ025297.1, on the reverse strand, counting down.
TCATTTGCCACATTCTTATAAGTATAATGGCGATAATACCGGACACCTGGTGTTTTTTCATAGGCCCTGATTTTTCACTAACTGCCTTAGACATCTAAAAAAACGAGAATTGATTCCATGAACATAAAACATGAATAAATATACATAAAATAATGATAAATCCGCCTACTCACGGGGTGACAAATTAATCCGGTAACAGAACAATCCGTTTTAAGATAATAAATATAATATTTTATCGCATTTAAACAATTCCACATTTAAAATTTACATTAAATTAATTAATATTACTTTTGATTTTTTTCTTCAAATTCATGATATTTTATTATAATTATTATTATTTAAAACATTTCATTTATAAAAAGAAATTTTTTTCTGATTGCTGCTATATTAATAGTCTTTGTGACATATAAGTTGACCATAATATTCTCGTGTAGCAAGATATTTCAGTAAATGATAACGCTTTTAATTAAACAATGTTTTGAGACAGAACGACATTAACTAAACTTCGGAGACGCTTGTTTGACACAAGGCAAATATTTGATAGCACTTCCGTTTTGACGCCTATGTTATTGCGAGTTTATGTAGTTGATTAAATGTATGTTTACATATGTCAGAAAATTATTAGTTTTACATAAAAAATATTGATGCGTTAGTGATAAAAATTTGATGTGAAATATGTATTAAAATGTTTTTCGGATAGTTAAATATAAGTTCAGTCGATACGAAATTAATAAATAGTAACTTAACAAAAAGTACGTAAATTCTGTTTTCACAAGTTTATATCTATATTAATAAAAAAAAAACTTGCCAAAAAGGAATCATATATCAATAATGTATGAATGGGAAAATAAATCAGAGAAATGTACCATTTGAGTCAATTTTACAGTTGTGACTATACTTTTACCATTACTGGTAACTTTCCCCATGTAATTCAAGAATAATCTTTAGTCTCCGTTTTTGCATTTTTTACTGCAGTTATAAATTATTTATAATGCAGAAAAAATTGTGGCAGTACTGATTATAGTTTGTTTATCATAAAAAAAAAAAAAAAAAAAAAAAAAAAAAAAGAAGAAGAAGATTTTTTTTATTGAAGACTATTAAATATGAGAGAAATCTTTATTCTTATTGTTCGGTTTATTTAATTGGGCATTAATGGTCATAAATTAACCATATTATTAGAAAAGAAATATGTTAACATAACTTCAAAAAACCTGGATGAATCACAAGGCACAAATTTGTAGCTGTTTTTGAGCGATGGGTATATTTTTACTGTAAGTCATTACATATTTATCTACATATATCATTGAAATGAAAATATTTTTTTACAAATTTATCTTAAAAACGGCTTTATTCTTTTAAAAAATGCTTGATAAACGCATTCTTCTATAGTTGAATAAACATATATAAAACTCATTTAAATTGATAAACTACTCACATGTAAACATGCTCTTGTCACTATCTATATTTATTCCTTTCTCCAGTATCTTCAAATCTCAGATTGTAATATTTATACAAATAATAATTTAATGCAATAATCAGAAATGTAATATAAACTGGTACACAAAAACGTCTGCTTTTAAATTTTACAAATTTTAGAGAGGTGCATAAAATATACATTAATGTCTCTAAGTGTTCATTACAGATTTGAAAACTTTACAATACTGAAAGTTAGGGACATGTATAACTTTTATATTTTTTTCTTTGCATTCTCTTCCATTTATGTTTAACATGATATTTACTCTGTCATAATATTTCTAATTGGTTATTATAATAATATATGAAAATTATTATGTACACATAAATTGAGTTTTAATTAGTTTTTTATATTTAATTGTTGTTCCGAATGTAATAATATACAAAAGTTCTAATAGTTGAAAAAATATATATAAAAAAATTCATTACAATTTCGAAAAAAAGATCATCTGATCTGACATTAAAAAGAAACTAGTACATTTGTTTACTCAGGATGGCCTGCAACTGCAGCTAGAATATTGGGGTTATATATAGCCACAGTAAATCCATTTGAGTATTTCATTATACTTATAGCATATATTATAAGCGTATATGTCCAATATAAATTCTGTGTCAAAACACAGCATTTCATTAGAAAAGGAGCACGACTTATTTGAAAGTGTATCCAAATTTCTAGAACCCAATCTGAGAAAGATATTAAGCGCTGTTGTTCAACGATATAGCTTCTTTTCTCATTCTGAAATTTTGTGATTTTCAATGCTCTCAGACAACAGAGGCCATATCAGGACTTCAGCAATGCGAAAGTAAATTCGTACTATAAAGGAAAATAGAATAACTTTAGAAATAAAGATTTTTCAAGTACCAAAATTAAACTTCAAAGCAAAGGATTACTGTGAAGTTATTGAATAGCAAAGAGTTTGTTTAAATAGCGTTTTGAACCACATATTTTGATGAACATGCTTTGAGAATAAATTGAGGGCACGGTAAAAGTTAGAAAAAGAATAGGAATTCTCGAAATATCCAAGACATGCTCACGCTGATGACACATGCATTCACTTAATGTCTGAGATATCAGTGTAGGTTATCTGGACACGAAAATGGTCAAGATTTTACAGTTTTCATAGAATAATATCATGAGTCTATGCCGAACATTTTACCACCAAAAAGTTTTACAAACTTTAGAAATATGTGCAATTTCAAAATAAAAGAAATAATAAATTATCTGTGTAAGTTCAATTTTAATAATTAGTATGATTTAGTGATTTTTTTAAATTTCTGCTTCCGGTGTTATTATAAAAACATTATTATTTATCAATTTAATATTTATTAAATAAAACCCTTGCAAAATGTGTAAACTATTTTCTCAAATTAAAACTTTTTAAAGCACTTTCTTTAAAAAATTAGTTTTTAACTATACTTGGGGCACCGGAAGATATGAATAGATATTGTTAAAAACATTATGTAAATTACACAAGTGTGTAGTATACCTAATAAACAACTTTCTTATCAGACACTAAAAGAGAAATAAATAAATGGAATCAGAAACAAAAAAATACATAACGTTTATAAAATTATTTTAGATGTTTTTGGGGCGCTTCGGACACCGAAATATATGAATGGATTTCAATTAAAAAAAATAGACTTTCACAAATAAAAAAAAAAATCTTTTGCACCCATATACAAAACTAATTTTAATAAAATTACATATTAAACAAAACAAACAACAACAAAAAAGACTCGAATTTTCATAAAAAAAACAGTTATTAAGTATTTTGGGAGCATTTACGGCACTAGAAGGTATGGATAAATAAAACTGGCATAATAATAAATAGATGTAAGTTAATAGACATAAAAGGTAACTTTTGAATTCCACGCCAAAAGTAGTTTAAAAAAATCGTATCTACCTTTTTGATCTACCTATTAGTCAGACCCTTACAAATATTTAAAAAACATGTGACAGGAACATTTTCTATTTATAAACATTATTGTTTTCCGTAGCATATGTGCATTAACTAAGCATTTAAATAATAATGCCATATTATTTAAGAATTATAATAAGTAATTAAAAAATGTGAGTAACAGAAAGAAAAATTAGAGTCTTGAAATAAACATTCAATTTTAAAAATGGGGCTATTTATATATTTATTTTTATAATGCATGCACAATAAATAATATAAATCTTACTACCTATCACTGATATGTCCACATTGTATGAAACTTATTTTTTCATACTTTGAATCAAATACAAAATTAAAAATACCAATTTTCCACAATAAATGACATCTACATAAAATAAGAAGAATGCAACATTACTTCAAATAAAATTACTCCCAACCTTTTAAAAAAAGATTCATGAATAATGCTTTCTATTAACTCTAATACCGTAATTAAGAACAAACGGAAATGATAGATGTGGCCTAATGACTTATTTAATTGACTTTTCACACTTATACGGTTTATCATGATAGATAATTAACCTACTTCTTTTCAAATAATTTTATTAAAATAATCCTTAAATAGTTTAGGTGATACAAATTATAGCTTTAATAAAGGAGTACGACCTACACCATGTATATTCTGGTGTAAATGAATCTTTACGATTGTAATATAAAAAGTGTTTTCATTAAATTAAAAATATGTTTGTTATTATATATTCAAAAATATTTTAGTCTTCGATTGATATTCAGATGGTGAAAGAAATAGTGTTATTGGCCTACTAGTAATATTCCTGCTTACGCATTTGAATATTGAACGTCGCAGTTGTGAGCAGATATTTTATTATGTTAAACTTATTCAATATATAATATTTAATTGAAATTCTTGTTGTAGCTTTACAAAAATTATGTATTTTATCACTTATGTTTACAGAAAAAAGAAGAAGAAAAGCAAATCTGCCCTGGATATTCAAACGCTATGTTCTCTAAAACGTGGTCCAAATTTAAAATCTTCGAAGACCAATTTGAAATATCAACTAAACAATATTTCTTATTATTTATGTATTATTATTGTTTTTTGGAAAAAAAAAATCTCTCATGCTGTTTCAAAGTTACATATTTTAAAGCGTATACATTGGCATAGTTTATAAAAGTAAATATGTGATAAAACAAGTGGGAATTTGTACATCAAGTGCAGTAAATCAATTATGTTATTAAAATTACAAAGTCTTAAAAATATTCAAATCTTCGTGTAATAGCATACAGTATTTCGGATACATTATATTAGCAAATATTTTGTGTGTCTTCTAAATACTACTTCCTTTCTCTTAAGTGGAAAATAACTTGTGGTAAACTTCATCATCATATATCAATTTTACAAAATGTGAAATAGTTTAATGTATTTAAAATGTACCACAGACGTTGTTTACCCCCATACCATTATGTAAAGGAATATTTCTGTGTTGCCCTGTAAATTAAAAATAAATATTCTTTGCAACACAGATTGTGCAGAATGTGTATATTAATATATAATTCATAGATGGATAGCGATTTCATTATGTTATAAAGAATGTAACACTAATAAAATGCACATGAAACTATTTTTCCTATTGAAAGTAATGTAACAGAATATTTTATATTGCCCCTGCTGTATTTAAACATTACATCGATTTTCGTGAATTTTATATGACTCGATAAATGTGTGCAACAATTATACATTTTAAATTATAAACGAATTTGTTGAGTAGTTTTTGTATATTATACGTGGACAGACAGCTAGACGGACGGACGGAACGATGACTATATGGGCTACATATTTGCATAATTACGAACCCACTTAAAAGCAATGTTAGATTACTGTTTGCTGTGACTTAAATTATATCTATAGCTACGTCAATAAGTTTTCTTTTTCTTAACCTAATCTCATTTACTGTTTTATTTATATATTTAAAAATAACATATCATTTAAATAAAATTTAAACATTTGAAGTCGATTTTAAGAGTAAACATTTCTATTAATTTATAGTATATTATTTTATGTGTGATAGTAATGTGTTTTATTTTATTTTTTCAATACAACGAGGACGATACTAACTGGTAATTTCACTTATTTTTTTTTATTTTCTTGAACAAACTATGCCATTTTTATCTATCCGTCCTGAAATGAGGTACATTTACTGAATTAAAAAAATATACAAATATAGATACTTATAAAGAAACTCAAGATACACAAATTCTGAATTCATATTCCCATTGTTAAACTATTGACAGTGGATTATTTTTGTATTCACTTGTATTTCTATTTCATTCCAATCTTAAGTTTATCCACACTGAGAAAAATGTATATTTCTGACTTGTAGAATCTAAGTTATCGCTGTAGAAAATAAGTGAATAAGTAAATAAATAAGGTAAAATAAAATAAAATAAAATAAACCTTATAAATTCCATTTTTTTCCTTTATTAATTTTATTTGCTAGATAGTTCTATAGACACCTACTAAAATTCAAGAGCATTTTAAAATATTTCCGTGGTGGAAATTATTTAAAAATCTCTTCAAATAGATGCAAATGCAAGCCATCAGTTAGTAGCTACGATTCTAGATTATGAGAACATTACCGAAAACAAACAATAATTTTTCGCTACTAAAATGATTCAATTTCATTTTGTCGCCTAGAAAACATGTGACTAGAAAATATAAAGCATTTCGTCTATTCAGCATTAATTGTTCACCCTATTTGCATATTTTAGAAACTTACATTTCTAGTTTCGATATTTAGAAAATGACTAAATATTGTTGGCAAGGTGAAAACGATATGTTTTTTTTTCCTTAGTACATCTTTTTACAACACATAAAAATTAAAATGTAAATTTAAATTAAGTTTGACTTATTGATTTTTCCAGTAATGAAGGAATATGGCTCTGTTTAAAAGCTTTTAATTAATTATAACTATGTATTACAGTTTAATAAATCAGTATTATTTATTTATTTTTTTAATTGAAAACTCAAGGAAGAACTTTATTATTATTATTATTAGTGTTATTATTATTATTATTATTATTATTATTATTATTATTATTATTATTATTATTATTATTATGTTGTGGTTGTTGTTGTTGTTGTAACAGGTATGTTTGCATTCTTCATACTTACTGATAATAAAATGGATATTCTGTTATTTTTGCATTTCAGAAAAAAAATTATACAATAAAGAAAGGTAATGTTACTTTAAGTTATATTATAAATGAATAATTTCAAATATGTATTAATGCAAGTTAAAAAATCTAAATTTAACAAAATATTATTCACAGAGTATTAGATATTGCAAATATAAGGGCAATAAAAATATTAAAATACAAAAAATGTTTATTTTCTTTTGGAATATAACATTTTAAAAACTATACTTTTGTGTGCTTTGCTAGAAAATAGCAATTATAAACACTGCAAACGAACATTTCTATTTGGATATCTATTCAGCAATGTTGTTGCATTTTACACCTTTTTATAAAATTGCGAAATCATTTCACACAAAAAAATATGCTTAAGATTTTTTTTTTTTGGTCAAACAAAAATGATAACAGAAATAAAAGTGATTTGCATTATTAATCTTTTTTAGAAATGCTTAACTATTTAGAAGAATTGCCTTAAATTTTTTAAAAATGCATCATTCAAATTTTAATCCTGAAGTGCTTTTTTTTTCTAAAAATTTAAGTATGTTCTATAATTTGTTTTTTAAAGATTAGATATGCAAATAGAGAAATATAATAGAGACTAAAATTAGATATGCATTAGATATGATTTTATATGCATTTATAAAATCATGATTGTATTTAAAATAAACATACGCAAATATATATATAATAAATATAATAAATATAGTAAAATAAATGTGTATAAAATATGATAAATACTATTAAAATGTGGCTTATAACATAGTTTGATATATTTTTTTTTATTTAATTCACGTTAACGTATAAAAATTCGGATGAGAAATTGGTTTCCTTTGGAATTTTTATATACAGAAGTGTTAGATATTAAAAAAGACTTTCAAAACAGATAAATGTAATTTATTATAAAGATATTTTTTTAACTGAAACCGGTTTTTATTTTATTATTTCTTATAAATAATCCTAAGGTTTTTTTTAACCTGATTTTAAATCTAAGGATTGTGAGATTAATGTACTCTTTACTTCAAAATTAATTGGAAAATTTATAAAATTATTTCTGTTTTTTTTTTTTTTTTTTTTTTTTTTTTTTTTTTTTTTTTTTTGTATTAGAGACTTACTTGGATTATGTATTGACTTGTAAACCTAATCAAAATATCAATAGTAATTTCACAGGAATATTGTTTTGTCTACTGTATCTTTGTTTGTAAAAAATACTTCTATAAATGATTCATGGGATCTTCAACTGCTCGGAATTAGACGTCAGTCACAAAGATTGAAGAATCAATATGAAGATTTGCAAATAACAGAGTAACTCAAAATCAGCTTAAAATTCATCCATTTGGAGGATTAAATTTCATCCACTTCTAACAAGAGACCAAATAATCTCGATAATTTCGTCTATTCAGCTTAGTTGTTTACCATATTCGCATTGTTCAGTGATCTATATTTCTAATTTAGATATTCTGAAAGACTTTGTTTATTTTTAAATCTGAGACAGTTGAATCGTTTAGTAAAATAGAAATTACCCATAAAGAAAAAGACAGAAAAATTGAACGCCCAAATATGGTGCGGTATCTCATTGATTATTAGCTGTTTTTAGGCGCATTCATAACTATATAGGCTTCTATTAGAAAACTGAATCCTAAAATAATTAGAAAAATGAGGCTTCCTTTTATATAAACTCATGACTGAATTTATTCTTTTTGGTAAGTACCAATTTGGACATATAATAACAGGAAGCCTAAACTGTTTTCGAGTTCTGCCAATGACTCAGCGACAGTGAGAGTTATCGACTGTGTCCGACGATAACTTTCATCAGACCTCACGAACTAATATTTGCAAAAACACCTTTAATTTGTTGAACGATTGCAGTAACTCGTAAGTAACATGATCAGTGTCCACCATGTTACATTTAGGCATAACAATCGAAAAGCAACAAAACTGGAACCACAATAGAATCATCGGAAATTAAAACTCATAAAATTTGCCACAACTCACGAAAAGTGATATTAAAGACATGGCGTTTCAACAACATAAAGAGACTGATAATATTTTAAACATTTTTTTTCTTATTTTTAAATAAATGATTCAAATGAAAATATATATTTATTACATTTCAGTGTTCAAAGAAAAGTACATAAAAATGTACATATACATATATATATAAGCATTTAGTCAAAACATTAAAACCTGTATGAAATTTCAAAAGCTCTGAGCTGTATTCATAAAAACACCTTATAATCCTTCTTCTAGAATTATTGTGACAGCATATTTGATCTGCAAGTTATTTATACTCGTAGAAACATCCATATATCTTTGATATCATATTTAAGCTAAAGTCCTTGCAGCTAAAGTAATAGTTGGCCATGCGTTAGCATACATGGCTCATCAAGGTAATGTAACACAAGATTAACTCACGGAGGAAGAAACAGCCAAATGAAATATAAAAACCCATTTTCCACATACATAAACTTTTCATTAAAAGCTAAAATAGTCAAGAAATTGAAATTAATGCGGTACTTGTACATAGATATGAACAAAAAGATAAATAATGGCCTGATTTTCCAAAAAAAAAAAAAAAAAAAAAAAAAAAATCAGCCTAATTTTTATAACGCTACGTAAGACTTTTTTCGATATTATGATTTTTTTTTTTACTTAGAATAATTTTTATTAAATGAATATAAAGCATGATGAACATTAAAGTTATTCAATAGTTCGCATTAAATATTACACTATCTAATGTAGCAGAAAACACCAATTGTACTAAAGTAAAATAAGTTTATATTATTATTGTTATTATTATTATTATTGTCTTAGAATATATGACCTAACATTCATTTTTTTAAATAATATAATAAGAAAATTACAAAATACATATATGTGCTTTTAAAAATGTTTGTTTCTAAAATATTCAATGAGCAAAATTTATACCTACTACAACCAAAAGAAAAATATTCTATAAAAAGTAATTGAGCTTATCAAAATTATGGTTAATTTGCATTATACATTTAATTAGTTGAATGGAACTAATTAACAGATATATAGTGTAGTTATCTGCAAAAATCCACTTTTACCTTTGGAATTTCTTAATTAGTTTTCTCCTCACATTATTTAGATATTCGCATTTCGTTTACCTATCATTTTTCCCTAATGAAAATGGTAATGTTAATTATATTTCAAAAATTATATTTTTCAGTTTGTTCACAAGTTATTTTTTCTCTTTCCATATTTCATTTATTTCAATAGTTAGAATATTTCCAGAAAATTACAGGTTGAAAATGTATTTCGATCATGATTTGTAAATAGGTAAAATACAATAAATGAGCAGAAAACAATGACCTAGCATGAATAAAGATTTCTGATAAATTATTTAAAAAATAATAATAAGTAAGATTAGTTAAAATTTTCCATAAATTTACACTGCAGCTCCATTATTTTACTTGTCTTGAAAAAATTATAAAAATTGGCTGACAAAAGTGTTTATTATTATTATTATTATTATTATTAATTTTTTTCTTCTTTTAATTGCATATGGAAATTATTTTAGTTCCAAACACCATGAAAATTTTAATTTAAACACTGTATTGCTGGCATTATTATAAAAATACAAGTAACCACACAAACATTCAAAGGGTTAAATGACAGTTTCGAGATAAAATATTAACCATGTAAAATTTTAGAAAATTTCTTGTTTCGAAACGAAAAGGATGTTATGAACGAAATTGGATTCGAGCAGTCAACAGACGACATTTCCATCAAATTATTTTGCAGTCGAAATTATTTCGCTATATGGGAAGAGAATACATGTGCGGTCATTTAACCCTCCATTACTGGCGTGGGGTGTTCTGATCACCCCACGAGTAAAAACATGCGCACAAGTACAGAGTTTTTCAAGCTCAAGGTCAAATATTTTCAGTAGCTACACATTCCTAAAGGCCACGCCTACTGACGACAGATGTTCATTCTACCATTTTTTCCGAAGCAGTGAGGACGTGAAAATTTTCCAACGGGGTTCTGAGAACACCCCGCGAGTAATCAAGAAATATTTTTTGACTGAAAACACAATTAAGGTAAGCTATATTACAGATTTATTTTATTTTTATCATAATAATAATTAAATTTATGAATATTTTTTGTTTTATTTTAATTTATTTTCAGTCTTTTACATCGATATTTTGCCATTTTTTCTAGAAAATGTCGAAATCTTCGTGGGAAATTGAGCAACATCTTTTGCGGCATCTTTTGGCTTCTATTTCATCAGATTCTGAAGATGATGAGGTAGCAGTTACAGATAATACTTTTTCGGATGATGATGAATACTCTGAGGAATGTTCTGATCACAACTCGGAATCAGAACAAGAACCTGATGAAATATCGGAACACGATTCAGATATCGAACTACAGTCTGACTCTCCGTATTACTTAGGAAAGGATAAAATCACGATATGGTATAATATACTAATGGTATAACATAATATAATAATGGTATATAGCAAATAAATGTCATTATCCAATATTTTTTGAGAATAAGTAATATAAGTAGTAAATGTAAATATTTTTTATATAAATTTGACTGTAATGTAGTAGTATATGTAAAGTTTTTTTTTATCTATTTTTTATAAGATTATATTTTTCTTGTATTTCCAAATTATTTTTATTTATAATAAGTCAAAGTAAGTTACTTTAATTATGAGTAGATGAAAAATTTATTATAATTCATTATAACTTGAAAATTGCAATAAAAAGTTTGGGTCACCCCCGCGAGTGATCGTGTGACAAAAACAGGCGCGAGTGATGGAGGGCTAAAAATAATGATGATTTCTATGAAACTTAGAAGCATCGTTTATTAGCGCGATAATTTAAGGCTACTCCATATTATACCATTAAACTTCCAGACTTTTCCAAGCCCATATAACACAATCACAAAGTAAAAGGTGTTCCATGCAGAGGCATTTTCGTTAATGACGATCACTACGGTAAAAATTCCACATTACGAGAAGCATCAAGCAACATTAGCAGTTGGTAGGTCAGTCAATTCAAATCCCTCCGTCACACAGTTGGGAAAAAACCCAAAAAGCCCGCCAAAAGTCGAAAAATGAAGTTATGATTTAGGGAATTTCGATTATATAGTTGTCTAGAATAATATTTGGAGAGTCAGAATCTGTATTAAAAAAAAGATTTTTGCTTTTCCCTTACAAGGAGCATCATTTCAAAAATGATGCTTGAAGGAGTATCATTTAGAGCGAACAAAAACAGCAAAACAACAGTTCCTCTAAACGCGTGCTATATTTTATAATATTATCCGATTTTAATGATTTGAAATGGATTCACACTATGATAGTATGTACTTTATGTGCCTGTATTTTTAAATTTAAATTAAGTACGTAAAAATTAATAAATTCATTGTCATTTTTTAAAAAAATTAGAAAAAATTTATTTTTTGCTTTTAAACATCAAAAAGTTTAAATGTTCCACAGTGTTCCGCAGCGAAATTTAATGGAAATAATAAATTGGGTTATTGTCTAGTGATTCATAAAAAACCAGCTGCCAAAAACTGCCTTTCTACATTTCACGCATATTTTAGTAACCGCAAGTAAAAATGCCACTTTTTCGGCCGCCTCAAAAATTTTGAAATTGACTACTTTTCACATAATTTAGCTAATAAATATTTTTCAAATTTTTTAATTATTCAATTTTATAATAGTTTATTTCCTATTATATTGTAAATAAGTACTATAATCATAAGATTACATTAATTTGATAAGTAAGCTTAGTAATGAAAAAATGAAAATAATTCTCTATTACTGATCCGGTAGAATAACATTTTCTTATCTTTATAGATAGTAATTTTGTTTGTTCTATTATAATTAGAAGAATTATTTTGTCAATGGCTATATTTGCTAGATCACACTACTGAGCGTATTTCATTAATGCGAGTAAAAATCATTATGAATATCACTTTCGCTTATATTAGTAATTTGGATTTGATTTGCAAGTGAGAATGTGATGGCACATCTATTCTGAGTACATTTAAAGAAATATTTAGCTATGTAGATGGCACTGTGTCTAATATATTTTTCTTTTCTTCCATGCTACTAGAATACATAAATATTGCGAATAATTCATGAATCGTCAATTTGAAAATATCGAGATCTTCATTTCACTGATTTTATCGGGCCAATCAAGATCCATTTTTCTTTTTCAAGAAATACGGAAGCAACTGTCAATGAATGGGATTGCATTAAATACTAGCAGAATAAACTCATTTCGTTTAATACAATCATTGATACAGAAGAAAAATCGTTAAAAATGAATTAGTGTAATACTCAACATTGCTACCTATGTCAGACAGCATCAAAACAGCATCTTACCGATCTGACATTTTTTATTAAAAGTGGATTGAGATAATTTAGAATTCAGAATATCTAAGTTACATGCAAAGATATTTAGAGAGGCCTTACACCTGGCAGAAAACTGGATAGAAAAAATGAAAAGCTCGTACTCTGTATCAAAAGAAGAACACTGAAAATGCAAAACAAAATATGCAAAAGATATTTCGTTTACAATCAAGACTTCTCGTCGAGAAACTAAATCCGAGATTTGGAAGCACAAATGATGGAAATACAATTCAACGATTCTTTGAAAACGCAACTATTTGTGTTTGTAAACGAGCATATACGAAGATTTGATTAAACGTTTCTATGCCATAAGTAATTTCTTGTAGCCATGTTATTTATTTGATAAACATCGAAAATTTTCCCTTACAAATAGCTCGTAGATTTGAGCAGCACCCCTGGTTCTATATGCTTACTTCAGTACACAAACTACTTATTAATGACAAATAAATAACATTATCTTCATTACTGCCAATTTGTCAAATGCCATAAGATACTCAAGAATCATACAACAAACTGATCAAAAGGCATCGAGAAGATTTATCGCAAAGATGCAGTAGCGAGAAAAAAAAAGATATTGTTACATCTTTTAGTGTCATCAGATTCTTTCCTTTCCATTTTTAATAAATTATCGTAGAAGAAATTAAAATCATTGATCCTAAGAGTCACAGGATCTTCCAATACCGTCAACAAGTTCTGCTAACTATTTCGACACCTTGACCTCTGAAGAATCTTTTTATTATACTACAGTTGATTTTAAAGGTTAATTTCTGGAATATATTGTCGCTTTTATTTTAATAATATAAAAATTAAATAGTCTAATGCTTTACTTTCCATTAACGTACATAATTTCGTTTGAATATGTCTTGGTTTTTTAAAAATTCCTTTTTAAGTTTACCTCGAAATTTTAAATTTTATTTAAATTCAATTGTTTTTACTCTTAATCTGTAATTTTATTTTTTTATTTATTTTTAAAATTTAACTTTTGAATCCTTATTAGCATCCTGAAAAGTTCACGAAATTGCATATAAATTGAATAACTTTCGAGACATTTTAATTTTTATTCCGCCATATTGTATCCGCCATTTTTTCACTTTTAATTTTGTATTCTTACTTAGCATCCTCAAAAACACCTGTATACGAATTTTCGTACAATTTCAATAACATTTTCATATTTTGGCCAGCTTTTCGGGAATTTGCACCACTGTGAATCAGTTTAAACTGACACTCTCATATTACTCAGATAAATTGGCCCCGCCTTCCTCTGACACATTGACTTCAAAACCCACTAAGATATATTCGAATGTAGTTGTATTCTACTTCGAGCCCTCTCAAAATCAGCTAGCAGACGATTATTAAATAAATAAAATTAAATTAAAATTTATGATAAATGTTTTTTTATTCTAAAAAGGAAAATGGATTTGTGGAATGAATTTAAGATTTCGCAATAAGATATGGACATTTAAATAACACATTTTATTTCTTTTTAGGAAAATAATTAATAGATTATACTGAATTAAAGAAAATAAAAAGAAAAGGAACTTCAGCCGTTAAAAATATTAATATATTACCGAAACTGATAATGAAAGTATGTTCTTATAAAACTTTAGAACGAACTCGAAGTGGGAAAAATGGCGAAAAAAAATTTACTTATATATATATATATATATATATATATACATATTACAAATTTAAAATTTTTTTCGCCAAAACTAACATTTATACATCTTAATTTTCTTATAATAATATTCCGTGCTTACTTCAAATTATTAAATTAAAATCTTTTTTCTAGATCTAATCTGTTAATCTTTATGCAGACGATATAAATTCTTAATTTGCCTTAAAAACATTATTCCAGTATGCGTAAATTTAAAAAGATGGCTCTAAATTAAAAATATTCTTAATTAAACTATATTTCTTAATATTCCAAATAAAACTCATTTCTTCTATGTTTTTATCAACCCTTTTTAAGAAAGTCTTATTAAATTTATTCCAAAACCATACCTTTAAAAAAATATCATTATTTTATTTTATCTATTTACTTATTTTTCCTCCGTCAACCTTTCATAGTGTGCATATCAATAAATTCATTTCTTTTCTTTTTCTCTTAAAATTATTCATCTATAAAAATCGTCTGCCTAAGAAATTCTGAGTCGATTATAAATTGATTAAATAATATATTTTTTTAAATAAAATTATCGTCTGTGGAAAATAGTCTCGTAGCTGGACAAGAATTCTGTTTACATAAAAGAATGATGGTTTGAGGTTAGAGAATGTTCCAGAATTTTCTTTTTAGATTTAAAAGAGGAAGCTCGAGAGGTGGTAAGGGAGATCGGATGAGAAGAAGGATTCTTGAGTGCGCTCTTGCATGAGTACGGCTTGATGTAGTACAGGATGGAATATTTTTTGGATGTTTCGGTAAAATATCGTCTGCAACAAGAGCTTTTCTCTCTATTATAGCTACAGTTTAATAAAATGAACTTGCAGCCGCCAAGGAGTGATTATTTTGACCTTCTACATTTATTTATTTTGTTTTTTTCTCGCTGGCCATGACTGCTGTGCGGAGAAAGGGAAACCTGGCGATGATGTTTCTGCTCCCCTAACTTTAAATTGTCACAAATATATATCTATATCTATCTATCTATCTATCTATCTATCTTCAATATTATATCTATCTATCTATCTTCAATATCTATCTATCTTCAATTATATATATATATATATATATATATATATATATATATATATATGTATAAGCTAAAAATAATATCATTTAATTTTTTTTTTTTTTTTTTTTTTTTTTTTTTTTTTTTTTTTTTTTTTTTTTGCTACACGCATTACAAGAAGAAAATGTATCTTCAAAGTTTGAAAACATGATACAGTTACAATGTAGAATATCATAGAAATAAATGAATGAAGTAAATAAATACAATTAAACAAATAAAATGTTTTGAGATTAAGATAAATATCAATTGAAAATTTGTTATCAAAACATGTATATTTTGAATGAACCCATTATAGAAATACAATTAGGTTGATTTCGTATGAAATATTACCTATTGCGATAGCTCCCATGCAGGAATTTCTGATTTTTTTTTTGCAAATCTTCCCCTATCACAATTCGCATACACCAAAACTTCCATTAGTAAAAAAGTTTATATATATCAATTTTTTATTGACACGATAGCTTCTTTAATTCTGCTCAGATCGCTCCTAATCTGATACATAAAATCAAGGAGCATAAAATCTCCGTGGAGTTCGTTAATGGGCAAGCTCGGACCAAGGGGAGAAAAGTAGGGAAAGTTTCGGTGAAAATCGAAAAATCCATATAACATGTTTACTAAAAAAAATTTCGAATCAGTTTAAAGTTTATATTACTTCTAAAAATAGGCCATAAATTTCTGCATAACAATTGTTTCATAAAGTTAAAAATGGACTCAAGGTGTGAAAAAATAGGGCTTTCGGAAGTTAAAAATTCATATTTTGTAATTCTCGAGACATCAAATCTAAAAAATTTTTTTTATATAAAAGCTATTAATATTATCTAAGAATTTTGTACTGACAAGTTTTTGATAGGAAAAAACTCTTATTGCAAAATAAAATAAAATAAAATAAAAACGAAAACAAAAAGGGGGGTGGAACAAGAAAAAAAAACTATAACTTCGTCTTCTTAAGATATCAAATCCGATTAAATTTATCATACATCGTCTCAATAATTTCTTCAACTTTTATATTGACAAATTTCACATAGACCAATTCTTATATCAAAAATAAATTAAATAAAAAGAGGAGTTCTTGAAAAAATCTTAATTCCAAACTCCTTATATTCTGACTCATTTTATCCTCAAACTCCTTCAATTGGCAGGTTCTTTTATTTAGTAACTAAATAATGTGGCGTATTGCTCAATTTTGTCAAAAAGCAGAATATATTTTTAAAAATGCCGTCAAAATGGCATTGTAAATGGAGTTTTCTGAAGCGATCGTGATTGCAAAATTGAATAAGTTTTCAACTAAGAAATTGCTTATTTTCTGACTCATTTTTAAATCCATTTTTCTCTCAAACACTTTGAATTCGCAGGTTCCCTTATTTAGGAACTCTGTAATATGCCTTATAGTCCAGGTATTTGATAAAGGCAGAATATATATTTTTTTAAATGCTGTGAAAGTGGGCAATTCGAAAAAAATTCCAGATTCGATCGACATTGAAAAATTGAGGATGTATTAAAATAAAAAATTGATTTTTTCATGACTCATTTATAAATTCAGTTTTACTCTCAAATGCATTGAAATTTCTCTTATTTAGTAATATATAATATAGTTGGTCGATTTTTCCATAACGTCAGAATATATTTTTAAAAATGCTGCCAAAGTAGGCATTTGTGCCGAAGTTTGCTTAAGATAATTCTGATAAAAGCTGTTCTGTAAAAATTAAATTAAAAGTTCTTCTACAGTGATCAACTAAAATTGTTAAACAGGATTTATCTCTAATCATATTTTATTTTTTGTTGTCGAAGTGAGCTCGTAACTTCAAAATCTCTGTCCGCCTTTAGGACAAGCCGACAGGGATTTTTTATTCAGTGTATTGTTCACAAATTTATAAAATTATTTCTTTATTAGCCATATACTTTATGTTTACCGTACATTTAAGTTGTAAACTGATATCTAAAAGATTTTTATACCAAAAATTATAAATCATGTATAATTATTTATTTAAATCATTATCTCACAATATAACAATGCGAAAAAACATCCAATGTTTATGCAGTTTACTGCAATCTTTTTTTTTTTTTTTTTTTTTTTAATCTGGTACTTTCAGCTATTAATGCGTTTATATATATATTTTGTTGTTGTTTTACTCGTATTATAACTGATTGATTCATGAAGATTTTAAATAGTTTTTGCATATTTACCGGGAACAAATCTGAACTGTTAATTTTTTTCCAATTTCAAACAAATTATCTTTCGAAATTCTTCAGCTCTCAATTTAAAAAAAAAAATTCTAATTTATTATTACTTAAAAATTGTAAACATACAGTAAAGGGAGTTATTTCTCCATTTGAATTTTTATCTACAAATTTATTTAGAAATACATTCATTTTTATGGTCTATGTTGTTCTTATATTTGAAGATTTAAAAATTTAACTTGATGTATTAAGAAAATACTAATTTTGTTTGTTGTGTTTCCCTTAACTTATATGCATATTTATTGATTGGTACCATTTTAATTACTTCATGAAAACTAGAAGGAAACAAATGTTTACATTTTTATATTGTTTTAAGCGAAAATATGCTAATATTCTGGCTTAATGAATCTTGCACACCATAAAGATATATTAACAATATCATGCTTGAAAAATATTTTATAAACCACAAAAAATTAGTAAATTGAAATGCAGTTTTGAGGTGAATTCATTTTGTCATAGAACGGTGTAAAAATTAAAAGTGTACGATTTTTAGAAATTAAAAAAAATATTCTGGAGAAAATTGCAAAATTAAAATTGGTTGTCAAACTCAGTATTACATGAGCGGTACATGAAGTCACATTTATCCTTTATATTACACTGTTAAAATTAAGGTGACGAACCAGTTGCATTTAGCGCCCAGGGATGTAAAAGTGTTTCCATTTGATACCCGTGGGCTTGAAAATATATTTGAGGTGCCATTTGATCTCTCATTGGGAGATACACGCCAATTAGGATGCCGCGCAATACATACCGTTGGAAAATTTTCACCTTTTAGTCATTTGCGCATGCTCTGTGACGTGTGTATTTCCACTTCAACTCGTTGTCACTGGTGCATCAAAACAGCAGTTTTTCCCCACGAAGACTATCACCGCAAAAGGGCTATCCCAATTTCGCTTAGGACTTCGGATGGCTAACTTTTGGCGAACTCTTTATATAAAGAAACCCTTGAATTTCAGGACATTTGAACATCTCAGGGAAACATTGAAGGTGGGATCGATGGCCAAACGATTAAATCATTGGGCCTGCAACCAGACGCTGTGAGTTCGATTCCTTCGTGGGCCAAAAGTCATTTTATAATTTCATTTTATTATTTGACACTCTGGATTACGGGTTCTATCTTTTCACCCTAACGAATGGTACCATTCTGGCTCCCGTAGGGCTGTCACCAGTGAGACAAGCCTTTCACGCCTAAAAGGTGCAATGTGTCACCTGTAGTTTTAACAGTGTATACATTGACGATATATCACATTACAATATTATTCCTTTTTTTAAAGACATACATTTTTTTATGATTTTTCAAATGCGAAATTAAAATTCTTAGAAAAAAATATTTAATTCAATATAAAAATTTACAAATAACTAAATAAAACAAAGATCAGACATTAACAAAATTGCCGTCATAAATATCAGTAAATCCATGATATGATGAAAAAAAAAACAAAATTGCCTTTTGATTTCCAACATGATTTGCTCATTTTGTATGAAATAGCCCACATGAATCATTTTCAGAAGAAACAAAATGGCATAATAGAATCAATAAGAGATAGAGTACGTAACGGCAAACACACAGGCAATGGGGCGGACAAACTGATGTCATAAACATTTTGTCAGAAAATGCTAAAACTTCTTAAAACAGAATTAATGTAGTAAGTGCAAAATATTTAATACGTATATATTTAATCAGAGTTTTTCACGCGGATATCTTTAAATTAATGATACTTTTTTTTCCTCTTAAAACTCACTTACTGAAATTACATTATTTTTTGGAAATAAATAACTAGAAATACTTTACAGGTTTATATTAAGGCACATTACTTTATTTTATAAATAGATGACTACATTAACATCAAAACTTCTTACTTCTAACGGTAAATATTATTTAATTTAGTACTTGGGCTAAATGTAATGAAAAGTTTCGTAAAACATATTTCAAGAAACATCTATTAATTTAGATTTAATATTTTTCGCTTTCGTCATTACAATTCAATCGCTTGGATGTGATAAATGATGTAATTATTTTTTACGCTCCATTTTATAGAGTTGAAAACATTTTCTGTCGAGAGAGATACATTTTCTTTTAATGCATTTACGCTAAGTGAACATAGAAAACGGAAAATGAATAAAATGCACGGTATTATTATTTTTAATATGTCACTGACCTTGCAAAACAAATTTTCTTTCAGTTTATCGGAGAAATACATTACTTACACGATAATCATTAGAAAAAAATATCTTAACATATTCCCAAGTTTTGCTAATAAAGAATTTTCTATGAGATGTTGTTATCTTCCACACTAATATATCTGCATTTTAAATAAAAAATATATAAATTTATACCTATATCTACAAAAATCTAAATCTAAACTAACCAAATTGAAGAATTATTCAAACAATAAGCAAAAGCAACATTTTTCAAAATAATCATTCTTCAAGTGATTTAAATTATGTGAAAAATGATTCATATAACATTAAATGTTTCACGAAACTTTTTTGAATTGTTTAATGCATTTCCTTTTTAACAAAAAAATTCCAAAAGAATTTTTTTCCCTAATATAAAGTCGTGTGAGTACATCTTTTAAAATTTATATATGTATAGATTTCTTTTAATATCTAGTAACCTGTCGCCCATGCACGCTGACTCAATTTACATAAAGTTCAAAATTTTTGAAATATTAGGAGTATTGAGGGAAAAGGAAAATGCTAAATTTTCGTTAACGATTTGAATATGCAAATAATTGCATTAATGTTTTTAAAAGTTAATAACCGTATTTTGACATGAAATTGAAACGCAGGTTTCTGAAATATTGCGTGTAGAAATCATATAATTGAAATATTTCGGTTTATAACAACTATTTTGTTTTAAAAGTTATTGAACCAAGAAAGTAAGAAAATTAATATACATATATATTTTACTATTAAATATAAATAAACTTGATGGATTGTTTACAAAAAAGTGTCAAACAGTTTTTCAAATAATAATTACTACAATTGGCCGAAAGCAATGTGCTAATAATTAAAAGCAATAATAACAATTTTTTTAAACTGTTAAATGATTAATGTAAAAAAAGGCCTTCGCACAAATGCCTTTAATACTAAATATCAGTATGTTTTCAAGAAACATATTGATACAAAATTGCATTTGCGAAAAAAAAAGACTGAATTTTCGAAGAATGTGGCCATGAAGTAAATACAAAAATTCTTTTTATTCAGAAAAAAAATATATCTTGTTATTTTATATTCGAAATCAATACGATAGATAGTAAAGACTCTAAGTATTTGAACATATTAGAAATTTTTTATTTTTTTTAATCATTGTATATTTTTTTTGTTTTAAAGTAGTTATTAGTAGTTATTAAGAAAAAGTTTGAACACCCTACGCATTTATCATATAGCTAAATATAAAGGAGCAGTTAATATTTTCTGTATATGAAAATCAAACTACATTTGAATGATCGTTAAACTTATTGATATTAGTATTGAAGTATTTCCAAACATATACAAAATAAGGCCAAAGATAACCAGCCGTTGTGATTTTACACGTTTCGTTCAACATGTAGAAAAATATAAGGGGAATTACCCTGAAAATCTATATGTATAATTATATTAGTACAGGTTATAAATTTCCGCGAAGATTTTTTTCAGAAATCCCATAGGAGACCATCAACAAATTAAAGAAAAAGGAATTTCTTTTGGATAACCATGTCAAAACTAATGTAGCAAAAGAGTACAAAACTGCAGATTATGATTAAGGGACTTATTGTAATAAACTGTGTTGATTTTTATTTAATTAAAGTATATTTTTGTAGAGAAATTAAGGTTTTTATAAAACAATATATATTTTATAAAGTTTTTAAAAAACAGTATAAAAGTTTTTTGCTGACAATTTCCAGCGTTCTTAATATAAAACAATATTTTTTTTTCAGAAAAAAATGACAAACAAAATTAGACAGCATACCCTGTCATCACAATAAAATAAAATAATAAATATTGTATAAATACTGAGTGAGTTTACTAAAGAATTTTTCCCCGCGCATGAGTGAAAGTAATCAAAATAAGATTTACATAATTTATTCGCTAAATGTATAGAGCAATTTTGTGAAAGTCTCAAAAACATAGTTTGAAAATTCTAAAAAATATTGTCTATAAAATAAGCTCAAAATCCGTGATCCAAAAAGGAAAGAAAAAGGTGAGAGGTTGTATTGAAATATAGTAGTACACGCAATTTATGCTTGTTTTATTGACACTAATCAGTGGATATATGGATACATATTTTCATCATTTTCTTCCTTTTGGGAGCAACGGATTTTAAGCTTATTCTATCGACTATAATTTTTAGAATTTTCCAGCTATGTTTTTGAGATTCTCACAAAAGTCTCGCTATACATTCTTCTAAAACAATATGCAAATGAAATTTTTATAGCATTCATGCATGCGCAGTGAAAAAGAAATATTTCGTTAACTGCATTTTTCTTACAATTTTTGTTATACTAATTTTTAAATTTTGATTACAGGGAATTGTGTATAATTTGGTTTGTCATATTTTCTAAATATAAAACTTTTTACATTAAAGACTCCACATTAATAATTTATCAAATTAATCTATTTAATAAATATTTATTTATTAAAATGTACATTATTATGCATTCTCATAAATATATTTCTATGAAAGTAATGAAGTTAATTAAAAAAATATAAGGGAAAAAAACTTGGCAAAATTTGCGACTGTTTTTATAAAAACTTTACTTTTTTTACAAATATACATGCTGTCTTCGTAAAATTGCGCGCAGTTTATCACAATAAGTCACACACACGCATAAGACACAAAGAGCAATTTGTCACTGTTTTCAAAATAATAATAATAATAATAATAATAATAATAATTATATATATATATATATATATATATATACATATGTATTTGTAATATTCCATAATATTTTTTTCACTATGTTTTTAAAATTAAAATCATAATAAAAAATAACGGCATATATAAAAAATTCACATCAAATAGACATAATAATAATCGAAAGTGAAACGAAAATCAGCATAAAACGCAATGACGACAAACCACTTTAAAATATCTAAATATGTAATACCAATTCTCTGTTAAAATGTTGAGTTGTTCAATAGCTTTTAGATTGAATAAAATATATTTTTCTACTGTTGCGCATTTTTCATGAAATATAATTTTTGGTGTTGCTATGATAGCAGAAGGTAAAACAATATATTTATATGAAAGTTGACTTAATTAGAAAGTTTTGCTAATGTTTGTAATGGATGGTATTTTTTTATTGTTTCAAAAAAGTTTATAAATTAGCGCAATTAAATATTCTTCAATTAACAGCATGTGCGGTAATATATATATATAAAAGTGATTTAACATATTACCACAGTTATAGGAAAGATGATTTTTTTCAAAGTCAAAAAATTAAGAGAAATAAATGCTATACTTAAAAAAAAAAAAAAAAAAAAAAAAAAAAAAACATAATTTTTACTGTGATTATAGCTTGGCTTACATGGTAACATAGTCATGTATTACGCACGCCATGGATCAAACATTAAAATTCCAGGACCAAAAATAAACAAATTTTAAATGAAATTTCAGTTTTACAATTTTCGGTACTGAAAACCTTAAGCTTCTAAAAATCGCACATTTTCAAAGTTAACACATCAATCAATTTTCTCTCAATTTCTTTTTAAGTTATTATTATTATTATTATTATTATTTAATATTATTCATAATTATTGCCTTGTTTTGTCATTGTGGTCACATAAATTAGTTAGCTAAGTGTCAGATACATCTATTCATGTCCCAGAACAATCCATTTTCCAAATGATTAAAATGACAATTTTTTTAAAGTATATATAAAAAAATGTATTCAATTTTTTGGAATTTTTGACCCCAATTGTTATGGACCCCCCAACCAGCAACCCGCGTGTTAAATTTCGTAGCATTGCGCCCTGTGACTTTCGAGTTTTCAAATTACATAGTTACGCGTACAGATTTTAATAGTATAGATAATAATAAATTGGTATTATATTTAACTTTTCTGGTATGATACCTGCAGCCTATTTTCTTGTGATTTTTTTTGTTCAAATTTAAAATGAAGTCCTTCATTTGTAGATTTTTCATTTTTCATATTTTTTATAACAAAATAATTATTAGACTTGAAAAAATATACTAGCGGTCGAATTTTTTACATTCCCCCAATAAACTATATGGTGATCGTTAGTTGTGAAATGTTATTTATTATTTAAAAAATCTAAGTGTAAATTAAGACTAAACATTTTATGTTAAACTGAATATTTTGAAGTTTTTAAATAAATAGAATATCCAGTCAACAAAGAAGCAAAATAGAAGTTATTGGATTTTTAACAAAATTGAATTTCACTTTTTTTCAATCAAATTCCTGCAGAATAAAACTGTTGGTCTCACATTCTCTGCTAAAGAAATAGAATGTATAAACAAATCAAATACAAAATTCTGTTCGGCAATATTTTGGTCTTTTCCTTTGGAAAGAAATGTTGTAAAGCAATTTCACGCACGGAACTACATTCAATATGGTTTTTTTTTTTTTTTTTCTGAATTGAAAAAACGTACAAGCAACAAACATAATTGCTCTTTTATTTTTTGTTCATTTATTAAACGTTGAACAGTTTGGAAAAAATAAAATGCCTTTTATTTTTTTTATCATATAATCTGTAAAACTAAGTTTAATGTTTTATTTAAAATTAGCAATGATTTATTTATATAAATTTTTGATTTCAGTAACGTGTATTGATTTGCATTTCAGAATATTTTAAAACCAAACATATGCATATAAACACATTCCTCCAAATTATTATGATAAAATAATAAATCCGTATTATATTTCACTTTTTGGTATAACATTTACAGCATTGTATTTTCTGTTTTTCACCCAAATTTAAATTATATATTATTTTATTATTAAACATTTTTATATATTTTTATAACAAAATCGTGATTAGATTAAAAAATAAATAGAAAATACAAGTAAAAGAAAAAAATTCAGGCGGTCGAGTTTTTCATATTCATCCACTTAATTTTGTGGTGTATTTAGATATAAACCGTAGCACACTAAGGACAGTTTTAAATTGTAAACGTTAGGACTGTATCTTTTATTTTCATCACACAGGAAATGCATCGAACACTCTGGTCGCCATTCTTTTTCACAAACATCCAAAAGAAACATTTTTTCTCTACTCCGTTCACTTCACATTTCAACAGAAGTGAGTTCACAACGCCCTCCTACGGGACTTACAAATTCTGAAATTTCAACAATAAACATTCACCCCCGGATTGAAATGCAATTTTAAGTATCTCACTTTTTTTTTTTTTTTTTTTTTTTTTTTTTTTTTTACAATTAAATAAATTTTCATAATACAATTACAAAAATTTACACAGCAAACAAATATATATACAAAACATAACACAAAAAATGCAAAGTTTACAATAATTTAATAAGTATTTTTTTTAGTTATTAATAGGGAGAACAGCTGTTTTTGTAATTGAACGCTTTAATTCGCCAGATTCAGTACGAACCTTGACTAAGCTAACCTTATCATCCGATATTGTATAAATCTCACTATTGCGGCCCAACGCCCGTTTACACGCAGGCAGAAAGTCTTCTTTTACCAATACCATTAATCGTACCTTAAATTACCTATTTCGAGTACCCATTTAGATTCCTTCTGTAACGTGTTTAAATAATCTATCCTCCGTTTTGTCCAAACTACCTGGATGACCATCGTAGTCTTCTGCCAACTGTTTAATCGATCGATATTACTAGCAATTATCTTTGGTTTAGGTACAGCATTCATGGATCTCCCGATCAAAATAATGACCTGGAGTGAAAACCTCAAAATTATCAAAAATCCTTAGATAAAGGAGTAAGAGGTCGGGAATTCAAAGTATTCTCTATTTGAATAACTATAGTTTCAAAATCCTCATAACTAAACCTTAAAATCCCTATCGCTCGTTTAAGGTGATTTTTAACTGATTTCAAACCTACCTCCAAACGTCCTCCGAAATGGGGGGCGGGGATTTGGGAGGCATAAATTTCCAGTCAATTTCTTCAAAAAATAAATTATTTTCTAAAATTTCATCGGGAAATTTATCGTTTTGTAAAACCTTTTCAGTTTGGAATTAGCCCCCGGAAATGTTTAGCATTATCCGTAAAAATCTTTTCCTGGTCTAGCCGTGAAACGCTTAAGGGGGCTCAGGAGTTGAAAACTTTTCAAAAAATCGATATTTTATTATGATCTAGTTTGATTATTCAATTAATTCTGAACTCAATGCAAAAAACCGCATAAAACATTTGCAGTTTTAACGGAGTTATAAGCATTTATTTATCAATACTTTCATATGCGCATCCATATAATTTCAACTTTAAATCGCGTTTTCTCAAAACTTGATTTTTGACGACTAACACCAAGATTTAAAAAAAACTATTTAATGGAATGGCCCTTTTTTTTTTTGCATGCACATAACATTATTATCTAGAGAATGAATTAAGGATATAACTATTACTTAAAAAAAAAACTTTATTAAAAAATTTCTCAAAGTTGAAAATTTAAAAAAACCCTAAAAAACACAACTTTTTTTCATTAAAAATACTCAAAATATGAAGCTATCTAAAATATATTAATTCATTCTCTAGATAATGATGTTATGTGTATGCAAAAAAAAAAAAAAAAAAAAAAAAAAAAAAAAAAAAAAAAAAAAAAAAAAATTCAGCCATTCCATCAAATAGTTTTTTTTTTTTTAAATCTTGGTGTTAGTTGTCAAAAATCAAGTTTTGAGAAAACGCGACTTAAAGTTGAAAGTATATGGATGCGGCTATGGAAGTGTTGATACATAAATGTTTATAACTCCTTTAAATAAAGCAAATATTTTTATGCGGTTTTTTGCATTGAGTTAAGAATTAATTGAATAATCAAACTAGATCATAAAAAAATTGATTTTTTAAAAAGTTTTCAACCGCTGAGCCCCCTTAACCGTGGCAAACAGATCATCTGAGGTTAAATCTGACAGACGTTAAAGACCAATGGATCGTGTTACAAAACATATACAAACACAAATAAATACTTTGTTCAATGAACCCTTGAGCTGTTTTTATAGGTTACCTGAAATGGACCACATAGATCTAAACAGTACAATTAAATACTGGTGACTCATTAATCATTTCATAAGGTAACTGACACATAAGCTGCGAGCATGGAATTGGTTTTGCCTTAAAACAAATAACACAAGAATGCACCGTTTTTCTTGCCAAATTTCTAGGCGCTAAAGGCCAAAATTTTAATCTAACAGAATTCAACATTCCTTGGGGACCAACATGAAAAAGACGTTTATGTAGTACTAAAGTAAATCTTACTTAATTTAGAAATGTTTGTCAAAATAGCCGTATGTTTTTCCTGGTAAGATACGGAAGCTTTGTTGATCCTTTCGCCAACACGTAAAATTAATTTATCACCTATAAAAGGATTCAAATTATTAAGGTTACCAACCACAGTATATTTACTAACTAAACAATTTTGTGATATTCTAGTAAAAATATTTTCAACTTCTTAGACTTCTTCTAAAATCAATTTAACTTTTCTTTTATCTGCATTCCTACAATTGTATAAAAATCTGCTAAGAAAAGAAAAAATACGTAAAAGTTTATAATACTCATTGCTAAGATAAAAAAGTTATCAAAAAAGGGATAAATTCTCGGTAGCTAGAAATATGGCTGTTACACAGTTATTTCACTTTTTGGTATTTTTCATTTCACTTATATAATTCCGATTTACACTTTCAGTTATTAAGTCATTTCCAGAAGAAAATGATTGCAAACAACTCGGAGAAAATTCTGTATTCTTAAAAAATTTCGAACCTGTAAACCACTTGGAATGGTTCACAAGAGAGTCCGCACTTATTCCTCGTGAATGAATCTTTGCTTTATTGTCTTTACGGGCACAATGGAACCACACTTCTGATTGAATTAATCTGTGGATTTCATCAACAAGATTGGCAATAAAGGACTTCCATTTTCTACTGGATCCCTTTATTCAGAATAAAGTTACCTTTGAGTCTGTTTAATAAAATATTCTAGAAGCATTTTTACGATCAATTACCTTTTTTAATTTCTGATCCGAAGCGAGCTGAGAGTAAAGCCCCAAACAATTCTAGACGTGACAAAGTTATTATTTTTATTGGTGCAACTCTAGTTTTACATGCTATGAAACTGACAGAAACTTGGTCATAATCTTACATTCTTAAATAAACAACAGCACCATAATCCTTTTGGCTTGCACCTAAAAAACAATGAATTTCAACACTGTTTGTATCAGGTGACAGGGCAAAAAACCTGGGGATTTTCATTTGATTTAATTTTGAGAGTTCTGAACACCATTGCGTCCATTTTTCGCAAATGTCAATGGGGGAGCTCAGTATCCCCAGACAGCTTCCAGACAGATCCATAAATCATTTAAAATACATTTAAGTCTTTCAGTGAATTGAGATATGATGCCAGTCGGATCATAAATTCTTCTGGAAGTCTGTAAAACAAACCTCTTAGTATTTTTCTTATTTTTCCGAAATTCTGTTAAATTCAAAATGTCTATGCGAATAAAGTCTTGTTATATATCCCACCATATTTCTAATACCTTCAATGAATTTATAATTTTATGATTTTGATCAAATGAATAAATCTCGAATCCTTCTATTTTCATCGTTTTAATAACAATCTATCATTTGTTAGCCATTTCCTCAAATTGAAAACTAGTTTGTTTCATGGTAGTCTTATCCTCGTATGAAATCTTCAGAGCTTCTTCAATACTACGGGTACCACTCACTAAATCATCAACATAAAGTTTCGAGTATCTCAATGGTTTCTGGATATTGATACTTCAATTTTCTTATATGCTCCTTTATTGTGGCAGCTTGGATAAATGGTCTAGCATTTAATCCGAAAAGTAAACGCTTCAAAGATACACTTGAATTTTCAAATCAGCAGGCATTTTATTTGACGAATATTCTTAAAAACTTCTAAAAAACTAGTAACTTCTAAAAAACAGAAATCTGACAGCATCTCTGTCCCTTTCTGATAATAAAATCTGGATAAATGCTTTCTCCACATCCGCTAAAATTTCAGTCTTATTCAGTCAAAAATTTGTGAGCAACTGAAAAATACTAGAATTTAAATAATTGCCCGTCCACAAACAATCATTTAAAGAAAGTTGCTCCTACAACGTGAAAACGGACATTAAACAGATTTCATGATTTTGTGGGGACACCATCTTTTCTAAAAACCACTCGATGTGGTAAATAAAATATGGGTAAATCAGGTCTACGTGAATCAAACGCCTTTTCAATTATATCACAATCAAAATATATTTTCAAAATCTCTTTAAATTGAGAAAATAAATTATCATCGTTTCGCATTTTATTTATCAAATATTTAAGCCTTTTTTTTTTAGAGACCTTATAGTTATCGCTCAAATGTATCCAATCTTTCTTCCACAGAAGGAAAATGCCGTAATGATTATCTTTGTAGGAAACCGTTTCAGTAAAAATTTCTAATGCCTTATCTTCATCATTACAATAAGGATCATACCTATTTCCAATGCATTCTAAATCGAAAAATTTGCGTAAATCTTCTTCCACAATGCAAAATAATGCGAAATAATTGTCTTATCATCAGTATTCGAATCAGAGATACAACTTCCACTACATATCCAAATACGGTATTTTGTAAAATAACTTTAGGATTTCTTAAACGGACACGGCCATTTTGTAGTAAATCATTAAACAATCAGTTCCTAGTAGAACATTTATTTTATTAGGTTAATTAAAGTTTGGATCAGCTAATTTCACATCTTGAGGCAGCTTGGCAAGTGGAAATTTAAAATAATGCCCTGGTATAAAGTTTGTTATCTTTGGAACAATAAAAAAATCCATTATATTCTTATAATCAGCCTTATTCGAAATAGTGGTCCTAATTTTGCATTTGACACTAATCTCAGAATCATTCAAACATGAAAAAGAAACATTAAATTTTTCCTTTCTAAATCTTAATAATTTTGCAAAATTATCACAAATATATGAGTAATTTGAGCCGATTTCTATTAATGTACGCGCAGATATATACACATCTGGAACATTTTCAGTATTAATTAAAGCAGCAGATAAAATAGTGGCTTTTCTCTTTTGGGTTGCTTTTTTTGCGTCAATGTGTTAACGGATTTTTTAGAAGCTAGCAATGTTCGAGCATGATTTTTTAAAAAGGAAATCAACTGTGATATTTTCGGTATTTCATCTTTTTTGGATTCCCATTCCAACCAAAGCTTACACAAAGTATCTAACTTTTGAATTACCATATATACAAATATAGTTTCTAAAAATCCCTCCATTTTTTGTCCGAGAACTTCTAATGATCTAATACATTTAGTTACATTGTCCACTAATTTTAATATATAGGACAGATTTTCAGTTTGTATGGAAGGAATAGACATAAACACTTCAAATGCGCAAATACTTGATCTCATTTATTCGAAAATCTATCTTCTTAAAGATTCCATGCTATCTCATAATTAGCATCAGTAATTGGAATCGACTGAATGACCCATAAAGGATCAGCATGTAACGATAATTTTAAATAGGAAAGTTTTTGTGAAGCAGATAAACCTGAACTATTTTGAATACTAGAAATAAAAATGTCTCTAAAAGATAACCATTCATGCAGTTGCCCACTAAATGTTGGAAGATTTAATTTTGGTAAACGGATTGATTCGCTTACATGTACTTCACCTTTCGTTAAAACTGCAGCTAATTCACTTAACTTTCTTTTTACAATTAAATATATTTTATTTACATTTTCTTGGATAGATTATTGATAAACAATATATTTATCAACATCTTTATCATCACAAAATTAAAAAAAATTCTTTAATATCTCTATAAATTTCTTTTCAAAAGCAGACGATACTTTTTTCTTAAAGTTCTAAATCAAACTTATGCAAACTATCTTTATTTGCGAGTTCATTCGCTGCCTTAGATACGTTAGATTTTATTTTTTTTTCTTTTAATACAGCTTCCATTTTAAAATAATATTTTCAAAGAAATGAAAATTATGTTCAAGAAATAAACATGTAAGAATTTACCCTTTTCATCTTACCTTAGGGCAATAGCAACACATAGAATAACATCACATATTTCTTTAAATTATTTTTTTCTATAATGCAAATATTCGAAGCTAAATTCTTATGATACAATATTGAAAATAAACTTTTAATATTTTACTTATCAATAGGACACTCACTACTTCCTGCTCGCACGACCACAAAAATATATGTATAAAAAAATTTTACTCATTAAAGCACACTATATACACTTTTAAATAATAAACGTTAGACTGTATCTTTTATTTTCATCACTCAGGATAAGCAGCGAACACTCTGGTCGCCATTCTTCTTCACTTACTCAAAACAAATTTTTTCTCTACACAGTTCACGTCACATTTCAACAGGAGTTCACGACGCCTTCTTACTGGACTTATAAATTCTCAAATTTCAAAAATAAACATATATTATCTCAATTATCTGATTATATATTAATTTCAAACATTTTGTTTTGTTAAACTAAATAGTTTTGACGTTATATTGCAAAGAAATATAATAAACAGTCAACAAAGGAGAAAAATAAAAAATATTAGATTTTTGATAAAATCGAATTTGACTTTTTTTTTTTTTTTTTTTCAATGAAATTTCAGCATTATATTAACTGAAACTTACATATTCTCTGTTAAGAAAATAGAATGTATGAACAATTTGCAATGATTTATTCAGTTAAATATTGTTTTCTTACTTACCTGTAGGGGGAACTGGGGCACATTGATACACCCCCTGTACAGCACACAGGGTCATTACAGGAAGTTTCACAACAGCTCCAGAAGGTGATACTAGCGAAATTAACTACATACAGGAAGTTTTGGAATGATTCAATGGTTTGATGGAATGAGATGGGTGATTATTTTTTTTTGTAGGTGGGAAGTAAATTTGAGTTGCACAATTGAAATGGTATTATACAACTGTTCCAGTATTTTCAACCGAAAAGAATATCCTCCCTGGCAAGCAAAGCTACTCTTTATCAGTTCCTCATTCTTTACTGTGAGATAAATTATGAAGTGTTGGATTTGCGACTCATTTTATTCAAAATGGTTGTATGGGGCACATTGATACAGTCTTTGTCGGGGCACATTGATACAACCTAAATCCTTTTCTAGTTCATTTTTAATTACATTTATTGTTTTTTTTTCTTTTTTTTTGTTATACACTGTTTAATTCAACAATTTTTCGTCAAATATTTCTGCTGTTAGTTTTTATTGAAGTGAAATAGCTCTAATTTCTTTATATTAGATCATTTTATAAAATTTTTGCAAAAATAAGACGCACAAATTTACACAATATCTAGTGCTAATAGAATTAACAAAGAAATGGACGGCAGCCTGGCAAATCTCAAATTTATATCGATTCTCCAGAGAAAAAAGTATTATCGCCATGAGAAATGTTAAGTAAGAGAAACAACCTGCAAAACAGTATTATATTATAAACATAGTTTTTAATATAATTATCCTTTATTTTCTGTTTGTAAACCGATTTAAAAATAGAAAACTTGGTAATTCTTTCACCTTTCCTAAGAAAGAAGATGATTCTGGGGTTAAAGTGCCAGATATGACAAAGTTACCACAGCCAACAAACAGAAAAGGAACAGTCAGAACATCAGGTCATTATACAGTTCATTTTGATTGCTTTTATATCGCTTACAAATAAATTGTGTGCGATTTTAACGTCTATAAATATATATAAAATGGTTTGCTAACTATTTCTCTATGAAAAATATGCATTGGTGTTATTTTGTCTCTATTTTTCCCAGACGTGTCAAAGTGTATCATTCTGCCCCGGGGATGGGGCACATTGATACAAATTACTTTTTTTTTTTGATTTTTTTTTTAAATTACATGCAAAAATAATATATAAAACAACGATTGTACATTTTTATAACACACTACACAGGTTTTGCTGACATCACATAGAAAAATAACTTGAAATTTTTGCTCTGTAGACACCAATTTTTTTTTAAAAGCTGATCAGTGTCCCCCAGTTACCCCTATAGATTTTAATTTAAGAAAAGATTTTATTTAAATTTAAGAATTTAAAACCAAATATATGTATATATATAAATTCCTCCGAAAAATAGTAACAAATAGTAAATTAGTCTTACATTTTATTTTACTGTTCTAAGATGTACAGCCTATTTTCTTCGTCTTCTTTTTCCTACAAATTTAAAATGAAATCATTTATTTGTAGATTTTTCCTTTTTTATATCTTTGATAACAAGATTAGGATGCAATAATAAAGAAAAAATACAAGTTAAATAAAAAGAACTTGTACGGTAGAATTTTTATAATCACCCACTAAACAGTGTGGTGGTCTTTAGTTTTAAGCCGTTATATAATATCTGAATGATTTAACGATCAGTTACGTCAAAACATTTTATATTAAACTAAGTATTTCGATGTTATATTACAAGGAATCATACAATATACATTTAACAAAGAAGCAAAATAATAGTTATTAGATCTTCGATAAAATTGAATTTAACTTTCTTTTTCAATTAAATTCCAGCGTCATATGACAGAATATCTCACATTGTCTTCTAAGAAAATAGAAAATAAATGCAAGTCAAATACAAAACACTATTCTACGATACTTTGGACTTTATCTTTGGTAATAAATGTTACAAAGCGATTTCACGCAAAAAAATTTCATTCAAATAAATGTTTTTTTTCCTATAGTAATATATATATACAGGGTGTCCCAAAAGGTCGTTTACAAACTTAACGTGCTTGTCTGTCATATCATGATGAACAATATTAAACAGGAAACTAAGTGTCCCAAACGTCTTCCGAAGGAGATAGGCGCCATTAAAGTTTAGGGTCCAAAAATTCAAATGATTATAAAAAACAGAAAAATTGGTCGATTCGTTTGCGGTTTTCACTAAAACTATTCTTTATGTCAATATTTTCTTGAAAATAAATTATAAAGATAAATTTCAAAAAATGTCGATAGAGGTCGCTTTAAACTTTGGAGTAACGAACAACTATTTTTTACCGTTATTTTTTGCATCTCATTCAATTTTTTTAGAAGCTTAGACATAAATTTAAATTTTAAGCTCAAAATCTAAATCATTGAAAGTGGTTAAGTAGCGCAAACTGAATTACGGGGGGAGGTTCAAATTTCAAATGATTATAAAAAACGGAAAAATTGGTCAATTGTTTTGCGATTTTCACTAAAATTATTCTTTATGTTAGTATTAGCTTGAAAATAATTTATAACGATAAAATTAAAAAATGCCGATAGAGGGCACTTTAGACTTTGGAGTAACGTACAACTATTTTTTTCCGTTATTTTTTGCATCTCATAATTTTTTTTAGAAGCTTGAACATAAACTTAAATTTTGAGATAAAAATCTGAATCGTTGGGAGTCGTTAAGTAGCGCAAACTGAACTGTGATCAATGGGGGTGGGGAGGTTCAAATATCAAATGATTATAAAAAACGGAAAAATTGGTTGGTTTTCGCTAAAACTATTCTTTTTATCAATATTTTCTTGAAAATAAATTTTACAGATATCTTTCGAAAAATTCCGTCAGAGGGCGCCCTAAACTTTATAGTAACAAACAACTATTTTTAACCGTTATTCTTTGTATCTAATAAAATGCTTGTAAAAGTTCAAACTTAAATTTTGTGCTCAAAATCTGCATCGTTGTGAGTAATTAAGCGGCCAAAAATTGAACTGCGTTCGAGGGGTGGGGAAGGTAACATTTCAACTCCTGAACACAGTTCAGTTTGCGCTTCTTAACCCCTCCTATCGATTTAGATTTTGAGCACAAAATTTCAGTCTAAACTTTTGTAAACATTTAATTAAATAAATAAAAAAAAAAAAAAAAAAAGGTTAAAAATAATTGTTGGTTATTATAAAATTTAAGGCGCCCTCTAACGGATTTTTTTTTAAATTTATCTTTAAAATTTATTTTCAAGGAAATATTGACATAAAGAATAATTTTAGCGAAAACCGACCAATTTTTCCGTTTTTTATAATCATTTGAAATTTGAACCTCAACACCCCCATTGAACACAGTTCTGTTTGCGCTACTTTACCACAAACAACGCTTCAGATTTTCATATCAAAATTTAAGTTTATGTCTAAGCTTCTAAAAAAAATTTATGAGATGCAAAAAATAACGGAAAAAAATAGTTGTACGTTACTCCAAAGTCTAAAGCGCCCTCTATCGGCATTTTTTAATTTTATCGTTATAAATTATTTTCAAGCTAATACTAACATAAAGAATAATTTTAGTGAAAATCGCAAAACAATTGACCAATTTTTCCGTTTTTTATAATCATTTGAAATTTGAACCTCCCCCCGTAATTCAGTTTGCGCTACTTAGCCACTTCCAATGATTTAGATTTTGAGCTTAAAATTTAAGTTTATGTCTAAGCTTCTAAAAAAAATTGAATGAGATGCAAAAAATAACGGTAAAAAATAGTTGTTCGTTACTCCAAAGTCTAAAGCGCCCTCTATCGAATTTTTTTGAAATTTATCTTTATAATTTATTTTCAAGAAAATATTGACATAAAGAATAGTTTTAGTGAAAACCGCAAACGAATCGACCAATTTTTCTGTTTTTTATAATCATTTGAATTTTTGGACCCTAAACTTTAATGGCGCCTATCTCCTTCGGAAAACGTTTGGGACCCTTAGTTTCCTATTTAATATTGTTCATCATGATATGACAGACCAGCAAGTTAAGTTTGTATACGATCTTTTGGGACACCCTGTATATATACGAGCAAGTATCTAGATGTACAAAATTTTTGCTCCCTTAGCCCTTTCAGGGGGAAGCAGTAGTGTTTCTGTAATATTTAATTCCCACCGGAAATTTCTAAAAGTTATGCTTTAAATTAAGGAAAAGCAATTTTAAAACTTTTTGCATCAATGTTATTAAATTAAATTTTAATTCAAAAATTCTAGTGCAAAACTTAATTAAAATTAGCAGAGATATAATGTATTCCACTGTTCCTCAAGGTGTTAAATGAAAAAAAAAATTGGAATTATTTCAGCTTGTTCTAGAGTTTGAGATATCGCAAATACCCTACGTAAAAGTAGTTTAAGAAAGGTAGTGGAAGTTTATGGCATTTATGATGACGAGATACAGTGTCCAAACTTATCACTATATACAGAATGGCTTCAAAAACGTTATCTGACAAATGCGAGCGATGATGAAAATGTGTATTGACTCGTGCATAAAACTACATTCATTTTTTTTTCAGTAGTGAAAAAAAATAATATGAACAAAAAACATAAACTGATGTTCTTTCTTTTTTCTTTTTTTTTATTAAGTTTTGAACGATTTAGAAAAATTGCCTCCTCTTTATTTTTCTCATAAAAACTGCAATAATACTTTTTTGTTTATTCAAAATTGTAATTATTTTTGTACTTACATATTGTTTTCTCAGTAGATTATAATGATTTATATTTAATAATGTTTTAAAACCAAATATATGCATATAAACAAATTCCTCCGAATAATAATAACATAATAATAAATTGGTATTATATTTTACTTTTCTGGTATATGTACACTCCATTTCCTTCTTATTTCTTTTCATCCAAAAACAAAATTAAGTCCTTTATTTGTAGATTTTCTCTTTTTTCTATCTTTTATAACAAGATGATGATTAGAAAAAAGTTACAAGCGAAAAAAAAAATCATGCCGTCGAGTACTTTATAATCACCCGCTGAACTGTATGGTGAACTTTAGCTGTTTACCGTTATATGTCTGACTGATCTGAGTATAGATTTAGGTTAAACATTTTATTAAATCAAGTTATATAATATTTCGATGTTATATGTTAAAGAAATTTAATGTACCGTGAAAAAAGAGCAACTAAAAAATATTATATTTTTGATAAATTTGACTTTAACATTTTTTTCAATCAAATTCCAGCATCATATAACATAACCTCGCTCATTCTCTGCTAACAAAATAGAAAGTATTAACAATTCAAATACAACATTCCATTCTTCAATATATTGTTCTTTATCTTTTAAAATAAATATTGTAAAGTAATTTCATGCAAAAAATTACATTCAAATATGCATTTTTTTCTGTAGTAAATAAATAAATAAATAAATAAAAATAAGAGCAAGGTTAATTAACTAAAATACAAAATTATTAAAGCATGTTTTATATAAAACTGGCATTTTAACTTTAGGTTTGCGTGAATTCGTATTGAGCTGGTATTAGATTCACCAACATTTCGTAAGATTTTTGAGTAAACACTTGATTTCCTCCAACTTTTCTCATTCGAAATGTCGTCCCAAAATCGAGTGTGATAGCAAACAGAAATGATTCCCCAACATTTTTCCGCTGTTCCAAAAAAGTCTAGCCTAGTCAAGACTTTTCATCCAACATCGAACATTTACACGAATCAGAGATAAGCGTTTGATACGAGTAGGCAATAAATATTAACGCCTGGTACTAGTAGAAACTGGTTTTCCGGATTTTCCTCCAACTTTTTCAAAGACAATTGTAATATTTTTCCCACTTTGAATGGGAAAATGTTGGGGTTAAAATCGGCTGAAAAGTTTCTCGCCTAAAGTCCGGGAATCTGATAACAGCTTTAGTGTGGAGTTTGCGGATTAAAAAAAGTATTTGCAAGACTTCTATAACACTGTTTACAAAAATATTTATCTCACTTATCTCTAGTTATTATAAAATTTTAAATGATAAAAATATCAAATTAAAATGGTTTAAACCGTGCAATGGTTCTTA
This sequence comes from Maratus speculifer, assembly GCA_964019185.1. Lineage (NCBI taxonomy): Eukaryota > Metazoa > Arthropoda > Arachnida > Araneae > Salticidae > Maratus > Maratus speculifer. The sequence goes on along the minus strand of OZ025297.1, from coordinate 267,758,697 downwards.
TAAATGTATTTAATCGAGACTTTTTAAGCAAAAAGAAGCTCAGGTCGGATAGTCTTTTACCTCCCCCACATGCGTTTTCTTACAATTTCACAGAAAATTTAAAATTTCCTACCGTTTAGAATGCAATTTGTTAAATTTTATGGCTGCAGAGTTAGTATTTTTAGAATTGCATGCTATTATTCTATCTTATTTTACATTTCTCTTTACATGGCTTTATTACCTCCATAGGTCAGTAATAACGCTGAATAGCATTGGTCAAGAAATAACACCATTACATTTTACGAATACATATCTGTTAAAATATTCCCTCTCTCTCTCTCTCTCTCTCTATATATATATATATATATATATATATATATATACATATATATAGTCAATGAGTTGCTGTATCAAATCCTTTATTTGTTTGAAAAATACAATCTAAAACTAAGTCGTCAAAATTATTAGAACCTTAATGTGGCCTTATTACCCAAGGATGTCTTACAACATTTTGCTCTTTTTCGTTGAAAAGAAATGTTCCAAAGCAATTTCACTCAAGAAACTGCATTAAAAAAAAAATGTTTTTTTTTTTCTTTTGCGTTTTGAACAATCTACTACCAACAAACATAAATTGCTGTTTTATTAATTAAATGTTTTATTATTATTCATTATTTTTTTTAATTAAATGTTGAACTATTTAGAAAAACTACATTATCTTTTTGTTTCCCACAAAAACTTTAATATTAAATACTATCTTCTATTTAAAATTTGTAGTAAATTACTTATTTATATGTTGTTTTTTCAGTTACTTATATTGATTTGAATTTAACAATGCTTAAATTCAAATAAATGCATATAAACGAATTCCACCAGATAATAATAAGAAAAGAATAAATTAGATTAATATTTTGCTTTTCTGGTAAAAAATGTACATCCTATTTTCTTCTTATTTCTGTCGCCCAAATTTAAAATAAAGTCCTTTATTTGTAGATTTTTATTTTTATTTTCTATTTTTAATGACAAGATCATGATTAGGTAAGAAATAATTGGAAGTGAAGGAAAAAAGAAATTTGCGGCGTCAAGTTTTTCATAATTACTCACTAAACTGAGTGGTGATCTTTAATTGTAAACTGTCATATATTTATCAGACTGATCTGAGTATAACTTAAGGCTAAACATTTTTTGTTACACTAAATATTTCGATGTTCTGTTTTAAAGAATTAGAATATACAGTGAACAAAGGAGCAAAGGAAACGTTATTAGCATTTTGATAATAATAAATTTTTTTACAATCTAATTCAGGCATCATATAACTGAAGCTCTCATATTCTCTTCTAAAAGAATAGAAAGTATATACAATTCAAATACATAAAACAGTACAATACTATTCTGCAATATTTTTGGTAGCTTTCTTCGGAAAAAAAAAAAAATGTTACAAATCAATTTCACACAGGGAACTACATTCAATTGAATGTATTTTCCTGTAATGAAAAAAAATACGAAAGACAAACATAAATTGTGTTCTTATTTTTCGTTTTATTATTATTATTATTATTATTATTATTATTATTATTATTATTATTATTATTATTATTATTATTATTATTAAATGTTAAACGATTTATAATTGCCATCTCTTTTTGTTTTCCCTAAAAACTACAATATTAAATTTGATGATTTATTTCAAAAATTGCAATGTCATAGCTATTTAAATATTGTTTTCAAAGTTACTCATATTGATTTGAATTTAAGCATATTTTAAAAATAGATATATACATGTGAACAAATTCCTCTAAATAATAAAAAAAAAATAATAAATTGGTCATATACTTTACATTTCTGGTATAATCTGTACAGTCTATTTTTTTTCCCAAATTTAAAACTAAGTCCATACTTTGCATATTTTCCCCTTTTAATATTTTTTATAGCAAGATCATGATTAGATAAAAAAAAGTTTCAAGTGGCAGACATACAGTGGCGGTCAAAAGTTTTCGGCCAGCAAAAAATTTTCAGTTAATTTGTAAATATACCCATATGAAGAGGAATCTCAAAGTGATAATTATACATTTTATTGACATAATAATTAGGAACTTACTTATAGAAGAACATGCAAATATTTAACTGACAAAATTAAGTATAAAGGAAAACGCATGTTCTCAAAAGTTTCCGGCCATCTTCACAAGTTTAAAAAAAAGTGGTATTGTAATAAAAAATTACAGTGATCAACAACATTTACAATTAGTATTTTATCGTATTACTATTTTATTAGCTTTAGTAATAAGTACTGTGGCGCAGCAACGTAACATTCATACAATCAACGGTTAAAGAACGTGTATGGTACGTTTTTCCCACATTTCTTGCAATTTTGGAGAAATTTCGGCTGAGATGGAAAATTTATAATTCCGCAGACTTTTGTCAACTTCTTTTCAAAGATTTTCTGTTGGATTCATGTTGGGCGCTTGGGCTGATCATTTCAAAAACGAAATTTTTTGTGCGAAAACCATTGCTTATCGAAGTTTGCAAACATTATTTATGTCGTTATCATTTTAAGGAAAATAGTTGCGACCAAATTTTTTTCTCTAATAAGACAGAAAATAGTCTTGCAAGATATCCATATACATTATATCATTCACCTGGCTGTGGATTTTAAATAACGGACAGAAACTTTTTGAAAAAAATACTCCCCACGGCATAACGTGTCCTCCGTCATGCTTCATTGTAGGAATAACATAGGTTGAATCATACCTTATGTTGTTAGGTGATCGAACGTTGTGTCTGCCATCACTTTCAAAAGTGTTTCGCATTCGACTGATGAAAAAATAGAATTTTTTTCCAGTTTTCACTTGACCAGACTTTGTGCTTTTTGGAAAACGCCAGTTGGGTACGTTTGTATTTTTTTTAACTCTGAAACAATTTTAACATCGACTCTTCCATAAAGATCTGTATCACGTCAGCATCATGACACGATAGACCGACATTTTTAAGCAATATTTTCATTCCTTAAATCGCAGTATATTGCAGCGGAATTTTTATGCGGATTAGAAATTGTTTTTTTCTTGAAAATTCTGTCCACAGAAATAGTAATTTTCCGGGATCTCCCGGACCTCTGAAAAACCTGAAGGCCACGGCCATCTTTATATAATTTTTAAACATCGTTTACGGTCGATTTTACCGATCGATAGCTTTGCCGCAATATCTCGTGAAGATTGGCCTTTTAGCGACGAACAACACTGTTAAAAATCTTGTTCTAGTTTGAACCAAAAAAGTTTTTTTTTTTTGGTGCTCAATAGCTGCCACCATAAGATGGTAAAATCTCGTACCAACATTTGGAGCTTCCTAGCTCAACCTCGTTCCAAGTATTGGAACTATGCTTCAACGGGAGCTCCAAATTTTGGTTCAAGATTTCATCATCTTATGGCGGAAGATATTGAGCACCAAAAAACAAACTTTTTTGGTTCAAACTAGAACAAGATTTTTAACAGTGTAATCACTCATTTATGAACAATAATTGTTGAACTTTTCAATTTTGAATTTAGACTATGCTATGCACGTTGATTCATTGATAAACACAATCAAAAAACAGTTTACCGATAGAAAAAAACTAAAGAATGATAAGTGGCCGAAAACTTTTGCACACGAGAACTCCGAATTATATCCCTTTGTATGAAGCATCTTTAGTATCCAATCAAAATGATCACGTGGTCAGAGGTCATTCCCATATTCCTAACTTTTGAAGCAGTTGTGCTTCTTCTTTGCTGAAACCTTTTGGTAAATAAATCTAAGAAACTTACTGGCCGGAAACTTTTGACCGCCACTGTATATATATACATATATGTATATATGTATATATATATATATATATATATACATATGCGACCGGGTTTTTCATAGTAACACACTAAACTGAGTAACACACTAAACTGAGTGTAGATCTTTAGTTGTAAACCGTTATACCTTACCTGAATGATCTGACTATAAAATAAAAGTAAGCATTTTATATTAAACTAAATATTCTGATGTTATATTACAAAGAAAAAGAATACACCTACAGTCAACTAATGAGCAAAATTAAAATAATTTGATTTCTGATAAAGTCGAAATTTTTTTTTCAAACAAATTCCAGCATCATATTAACTGATACTCTCAAGTTTCCTTCTAAGGAAATAGAATGCATAAATAATTTGCAATTTTTTACTTATTTAAATATTCTCAGTTACCTTTAAAGATGTAAGTTTAAGAATGTTTTAAACCAAATATATGCATATAAACAAATTCTTCACAAAAATAATGAAAAAATAATAAATAATTATGACACTTTACAATTCTGGTATAATATGTACGTCCGATTTTTTCTTCTTCTTTTTTTCTCTCCGAATTTAAAATGAACTCATTTATTTTTAGATTTTTCCTTTTTTCTATCTTTTATAGCAAGGTCATGATTCGAGTAAAAATAATTACAATTGAAAGAAAAGAAAATCATATGGTCGAGTTTTTCATAATCAAACACAAAACTGTGTGGTGATCATTAGTTATAAACTGCTATGCATTATCTGAATGATTTGAGTACAGGTTAAAGCTAAAAAATTATGTTAAACCAAATATTTTGATGTTATAGCTTAAATAAATGAAATATACAGTCAAGAAAGGAGCAAAATAAAAGATATTAGATTTTTGATAAAATTCAATGCTACTTTTTTTTTTCAATCAGATTCCAGCATCATATAACACAAACTCTCAAATTGTCTTCTAAGACAGTGGAAAGTGTAAACAATTCAAATACAAAAATCAATTCTGCAATATCTTGGTATTTTTCTTCGAAACAAATGTTAGATCGCAATTTTAACAAAAAGAAAAAAAAAAGAGAGAAAAATACAAGCAACAAACTTAATTTGATCTTTTACTTTCCGTTTTTTTAATTAAATGTTGAAGGATTTAATATAATTGCCTTGTCTTTTTATTTCTCCTAAAAATTGCAAGATTAAATTTTATCTTTTGTTTGAAATTTGTAATGATTTACATTTTTAAATATGGTTTTCTTAGTTATTTATATTGATTTGCATTTAAGAATGTTTTAAGGCCAAATATATGCATACAAAGAAATTCTTCCAACAAATAATAAAAAAAAATAGTAAATTAGTATCATATACAATTTTTCTGGTATAATATGTAAAGCCTCTTTTCTTTTTTTTGTCCAAATTTAAAAGTAAGTATTTTATTTGTAGATTTTTCATTTTATATGTTTTATAACAAGATCATGATTAGATTAAATAATAATAAAAAAACCACAAAGTAGGAGTGTTTTATAATCATCTACTAAACTCTGTGGTCTTATTCAGCTGTAAGCACTTAGATATTGTTACGAATTTTGTAAATAGTTAGTGTTTGCACTGTAAAATAATGTAAATAATATTATTAAGCTCCATTCCTTTACTAATATTAGTTTTTGTTACATTGTCTCTGTTATCAAGCAAACTTTTCTATTATTTTTTAGTGAATGCCTATGGCAGATTGGCGAAATATTATAGATATCGCCAAGTTGGCGTCACTTTTGACGACTAATTTTGGTCGCCAAATTTGGCGACATAATTTGCGACAAACTTGGCGATTGTTGGCGATGGTAACCCTTCCCTCTCTATAGTACCAACCCCCTTAGGTATGCTGATACATTGAATGTTATTCTTTGGTTTTCTGATTTTTTCGAGAAGCTCGTAGAAATTTCCAGTGCAAGCTGCGAGCCTATATCAGGAGAGCAATGCGAGCTGTTGTTGTTATTATTTATCAGTCAGTCATTGAGTGAACTACTAGGCGATTGTTTAAGCAAGTTTGCTTGAGTTTTATGAGTTACGTTATTTTGAATGTGATTTAGTTGTATAAAGAGTCTCTGGGACCTATATCTGTACTTGTACGATAGATTTGAACAGTTAGTTTTGAATATCTAGTAATATTTGTGAGTTTCGCAGACTGTGTTTTTCTGAAGATCTGTAAATAAATTATTTTTTACTTTTCTAAGAGACAAGAGTTTGAAGTTGTCTAACCATAAGATCAAAATAACCTTATATACCCTACAATATTATCGAAATAATCTGAGTATAGGTTAAACATTTTATTTTAAACCAAAGGTTTCGATCTCACGATCTTACTTTTAAAGAAATAAAATATATAGTCAACACAGAAGAAAATATATATATATATATAGATTTTTAATAAAATTTAAATTGACTTTTTTCAATGAAATTCCAGCATCATATGACTGTAACTTTTACATTCTAAACTACGAAAATAGAAAGTATAAACAATTCAATTACAAAATTTACTGTGCTATATTTTGGTCTTTTTCTGTGGAAATAAATGTGTCAAAGCATTGTCATACAAAGTTCCATCATACTAATAAATAAATCTCGCGTAAATACGTCCATTTAGTACGTAATTATCATACAAAATTTTAAAAATATCAAAAACTAAAAACAAAAGTTATTTAAAAATAATAATATATTTTTACAATATAATAACATTCTGGTTCCGATGAAAAATGTTCAGTCTAATAATCTAGAACGTTTAATTCGATTGGTTTAAAAAAATATATTAATCTGGATACCGATTTCTGATGGCGTTTATATTATTTCTAAAACCTTTCGTAAAGGAACTCTCTGTCTTTTTTTAACAAGAATGTTTAATTATTTCATTCTCATTTAACGGTTACTAATTTTTTACAACGTTTAAAAAAATACTAAAAAAGACATCCTCCATTTTTTTAAATAATATATGCAACTATTGCAATTTGATTGCATTATTAATTGATTTTTTTTTAACATTTATCTATGCATGTTATGGTGGAAATTTTATGTAAAACATACATAAATCTTACGGTCGAATTTTCCATAAAAACCACCCACTAAACGGATGGGGGTCTTTAGTTGTAAATCATTATTTAATATCTGAATGATCTGGGTAAAAATTTAGATTAAATATTTCATGTTAAATTAATTATTTTGACGTTATATTGCAACAAAATAAAATATACAGTCAACAAAGGAGCAAAACAAAAGTTATTAGATCTTTGATAAAACTGAATTTGAATCTTTTTTTCCATCTAATTTTAGCATCATGAAACTAAAGCTCTCACAATCTCTGCTAAGAAAATAGAATGTATAAACAATTCAAGTACAAAATTCCATTTTACAATATATTTTTTTCTTTTTCTTTGGAAAGAAAAGTTACAAAGCAATTTCACGCAAGGAACTATATTCAAACAAATGTTTTATTCTTTTTTTCGAACTGAAAAAATTACTAGCAACAAACATAAATTGCTCTTTTATATATCGTTTTTTTTTTTTTTTTTTTTTTTTTTTTTTTTTTTTTTTTTTTTATTAAATGTTGAAAGATTTCGAAAAATTGCATTCTTTCTTTGTTCCTTCTAAATATTGCAATTTTTTGAATTTTATATTTTATTTAAAATTTTTAATTTACTTATCTATAAATTGTTTTCTCAGAAGCTTATAAGGATTTGCAATTAATAATGTTTTAAAATCAAATATATGCAAATAAACAAATTCTTTTAAATAACAATAAAGTAATAACAAAATGGTATAAAATTTTCATTTCAGGTATAATTATGACAGACTATTTTCTACTTCATTTTTTTCGCCCAAATTAAAAATGAAAAATAGAAATGAAAAATAAAAATAAATCGCTTGTAGACTTTTTTCCTTTTTTCTTATTTTTATAACAAGATTATAAGAATAACATGATTTATAACATGTTTAGATCAAAAAATTACAAGTGAAAGAAAAAAAAATGTCATGCTGTCGCGTTTTTCATAATGATTCACTAAACTGTGTAGTGATCTTTATTTGTTAAGGGGGCTCAGGGGTTGAAAACTTTTCAAAAAATCGATTTTTTTATTATCTAGTTTAATTATTCAATTAATTCTTAACTCAATGCAAAAAGCCATATAAAAATATTTGCATTTTTAACGGAGTTATAAGCATTTATGTATCAACATTTCATAGCCGCACCCATATAATCTCAACTTTAAGTCGCGTTTTCTCAAAACTTGATTTTTGACTTCTAACACCAAGATTAAAAAAAAACTATTTGATGGAATGGCTTAATTTTTTTTTACATGCGTATAACAGCATTATCTATAGGATGAATTAATATTGTTTAGATTGTTTAATATTTTGAGTATTTTTAATGAAAAAAAGTTGTAATTTTTAGGAGTTTTTTCAAATTTCAAATTTGAGAGTTTTTTTAATACTGTTGTTTTTTAGTTATACTTATATCCTTAAATCATTCTATAGAGTAAAATTTCCGGATTATTTTAACGCAAAAATTATGTCAATTCAACGTTAAGATATATTGCTGTTGGTGATATAACACATAATTTTTTTCCGAAAATTGTGTTACATAAACTTTGCTATAATTATTATTATATTACATTGAAGTACTTCATTTTATAATTTTATAAGGCTACGGACATACCTTTAAAATATCAGACAGTTTAAATTACATTGAATATTTCTGTTTTTATATGGACTCGAAGCGAGAGCTCTGTTTGCATGTTTTTTTCCTTATCGATCAATTCCTGAGCCCTTGATCAACCCTTGATCATGAATTAAAGCTTAACATTTCATGTTAAACTAAATATTTTGATTTTATCTTACAAAAAAATTAAGTATATAGTCAAGAAAGAAGCAAAATAACACTTATTAGATTTTTGATAATATATTGTTTGACTTTTTTTTCATTCACATTCCAGCATCATATAACGTAATTTTTCACATAACCCGTTAAAAAAATGGAAAGTATAAAAAATTCAAATACAATTTTCCATCCTATAATATTTTTTTTGTCTTTTTATTTGAAAAAAATTTCAAAACAACTTCACTGTAACATTTTTTTTTTGTATTGAAAAATACAAGCTCTTTTATTTTTCTTTTTTTTTTATGTTGAACTATTTAGAAAAATTGTCTTCTGTTTTTGTTTCTCTTAAAAATTCCAATATTTAATTATATTTTTATTCAAAATTTGCAATGATTTATCTAATTAATTATTTTTTTCTCGGTACATTATAATGATTTACATTTAATAATGTTTTAAAACCAAATAAATGCATATAAACAAATTCCTCCAAATAATTAGTCTTTCTCCAAATAATAATCCCCCAAATAGAAAAAAACGATTTGTATGATATTTTACTTTTTGGTATAATCATTACAGCCTTTTTTTTCTCCAAAATTAAAACAAAGTCCTTTATTTATAGAATTTCCCTTTTTTATGTCTTTTATAATAAGATCATGATTAGATAAAAAAATACAAGTGAAAGAGAAAATATATATTTTTCATTGTCAGTCACTAAACTGGGAGGCGGTCTTTAATTTCAATCCGTTATATATTATCTGAATGATTTTAATGAAAACAAAGGCCAGAAATTTCATGTTAAACTAAATATTTCAACGTTATATTGCAAAGAAATAGAATATACACTCAACAAAGGGCAAAATAAATGTTATTACACTTTTTATCATATTGCATTTGGCTTTTAGTTTTAGTCAAATTCCAGCATCATATATTTGAAACTCTCACATTCTTTCTTAAGAAAATAGAGTGTATAAACAATTCAAATACAAAATTCTATTCTATTCTACAATTATTTGTTCTTTTTCTTTGGAAAGGAATGTTGCCCAGAAATTTCTTTCATGAAAGGAACTAAATTTAAATAAAAGTTTTATTATTATTATTATTATTGAAAAATTTCCGAGGAACTAACATAACTTGCTCTTTTATTTTAAGATTTTTTAAATTAAATGTTGAACGATTTAGAAAAAAAATGCATCCTCTTTTTGTTTTATTTGAAATTTGGAGTATTTTAAGTATGTTTTAAAACCAAATGTATTTATATAAACAAATTCCTCTGAATAATATTAAAAATATAATAATTAATTAGTATATTTTACTTTTCTGGTACAATATTTACAAAATATTTCTTCTTTTTCTCGTCAAAATTTAAAATAAAGTCCTTTATTTGTAGGTTTTTCCATTTTGAACCCTTTGCAACAAGATCATGATTTGATAAAAAAGAATTACAAGTGTAAGAAAAAGAAATCATGCAGTTGAGTTTTTCATAATCGCCCGCTGAACTATGGTGTTCTTTAGTTGTACATCGTTACCTGATTGATCTAAGTTTAAATTAAAGCGAAACATTTTATGTTAAACCAAATAGTTCGATGTTATATATATATATATATATATATATAACATTCAACAAAGAACCAAAATAAAAGTCATCAGATTTTTGATAAAATCGAATTTTACTTTTTTTTCAATCAAATTCCAGCATTATATACCTGGAGCTCTCACAATCTCTGCTAAGAAAATAGAATGTATAATCAATTCAAATACAAAATTCTATTCTACAATATTTTGGCTTTTTTCTTTGGTAAGAAATGTTGCAAAAGAAATTTCTTGCAGGGAACTGCATTCAAATAAATGTTTTTTTTGCGTAGTTAAAGATTAAGAGCAATAAACATAAATTGATCTCTTATTTTTCTTTTTTTGAATTAATTAATAAATGTAGAACGATCTAGAAAAATCCCCTTTTCTTTTTGCTTTTCTTAAAAACTCCAATATATTTTATTTATAAATTGCAAAGTTTTACTTATTTAAATATGATTTTCTCAGTAGCTTATTATACATAGTATTTTACTTTTCATGATATTCTATCGTTTGATATCTTCAGATATTTTATCGTTTGGATATAACATACGATGCAATCATTTCCTTTGCTCTGAATTTTATGGTGTTGAAAATATTCTGTGTCACGAGTGATAAACTTTTTTTTTTCTGCATTTACGCTGAGTGAATACAGAAAGCGAACTGAAACACATTCTTTTTTTTTACTTGACACTGAAGTTTCACAACAAAATTTGTTCAAAGTATTGAATGAAAAAATAACATAAACATGATTATATATAAACTAGAATAATAAACAAGTAGTTAATTAAATATTGTGTATTAATTAAATATTAAAACAAGTGGTTAAGTGTGATCGCAAATTGCACTGTGGACATTGCACATGGACTCTCCTTTCTTTCAAAACAATATATTCTTTAATTGATAAATCCATTCTGTAAATTTATAATCATTACATTCTTGCATAGATAACGGGCATATATATATATACAGGGTGATTCCAAATTTTTTTTTACAATAAAAGAGGGGTGATAGTACACATCAAGACAAACAATATTAAATAGAAGACCAAGGGTCCAAAACGTTTTCCTAAGGAAATAGCCGCCATTAAAGTTTAGGGACCAAAATTTCAAATAAACATAAAAAACAGAAAAATCGGGCGATTGATTTGCGGTTTTCACTAAAATTATTCTTTATGTTGGCATTTTCTTGGAATTAAATTATAATGATAAATTTCAAAAAATGCCGATAGAGGGCGCTTTAGACTTTGGAGTAACGAACAACTATTTTTTGGCGGTATGTTTTGCATCTCATTAAATGTTTTCGTAAGTTTACACTCAAACTTAAATTTTGAGCTCATAATCTGTAGTTGGGAGTGGTTAAGTAACACAAAATGAACTGTGTTCAGAGGGTTCAAATTTCAAATGATTAAAAAAACGGAAAAATTGGTCGATTGATTTGCGGTTTTCACTAAAACTATTCTTTATTTAGGTATTTTTGTGAAAATAAATTATAAAGATAAATTTCAAAAAATGCCGATAGAGGGCGCTTTAGACTTTGGAGTAACGAACAACTATTTTTTGCCGTTATTGTTTGCATCTCTTTAAATGATTTCGGAAGCTTAGACTTAAACTTAAATTTAGAGCTCAAAATCTGAATAGTAGGGAGTGGTTAAGTAGCACAAACTAAACTGTGTTCAAGGGGGAGGGGGAGGTTCAAATTTAAAGTAATTATAGAAAATGAAAAAATTGGTCGATTCGTTTGCGGTTTAAAATAAAACTATTCTTTAAGTCAGTATCTTCTTGAAAATAATTTCTGAAGATAAATCTCAAAAAATTCCGTCAGAGGGCGCCTATAACTTCAGAGTAACCAAAAATTCATTTTAACCATTATTTTTTGGTTGTAATTAAATGCTTGCAAAAGCATTTTAAATGTTCTCGGAAGCTTAGATTTAAACTTAAATTTTGAGCTCAAATCCTAAATCGTTATGAGGAGTTAAGAAGCGCAAACTGAAGTGTGTTCAGGAGTTGAAATTTAACCATCTTTCCTCCTCGAACACAACTCAAATTTTCGCTACTTAAACACTCCCAACGATTCAGAATTTCAGCCCAAAATTTAAATCTATGCATTTGAAATAATTTAATGAGATTAAAAATAATAACAGTTAAAAATAGTTGTACGCTACTCCAAAGTCTAAGGCACCCTCTATCGGCATTTTGTGAAATTTATCTTTAAAAATTATCTTCAAGAAAACATTGATTGATGAAGAAAACTGATGATTTAAAAATTAGTTCTAGCAAAAACCGCAAACGAATCGACCATTTTTTTTCCGTTTTTTACAATTATTTGAAATTTGAACCCTCTGAACGCAGCTAAGTTTGTCTACTTAACCCCTCCCAGCTATTCGGATTTTGAGCTCAAAATTTAAGTTCAAGTCTAAGCTTACGAAACCATTTAATAAGATGCAAAAAATAACGCCAAAAAAGAGTGTTTCGTTACTGATAAGTCTAAAGCGGCCTCTATCGGCATTTTTTGAAATATATCTTTATAATTTATTTTCACGAAAATATCTAAATAAAGAATAGTTTTAGTGAAAACCGCAAATCAATCGACCAATTTTTCCGTTTTTTATAATCATTTGAAATTTGAACCCTTTGAACACAGCTCAGTTTGTGTTACTTAACCACTCCCAACTACAGATTTTGAGCTCAAAATTTAAGTTTGAGTCTAAGCTTACGAAAACATTTAATGAGATGCAAAAAATACCGGCAAAAAATAGTTGTTCGTTACTCCAATGTCTAAAGCGCCCTCTATCGGCATTTTTTGAAATTTATCTTTATAATTTAATTTCAAGAAAATGCCGACATAAAGAATAATTTTAGTGAAAACCGCAAATCAATCGACCGATTTTTCCGTTTTTTATGTTTATTTGAAATTTTGGTCCCTAAGCTTTAATGGCGGCTATTTCCTTAGGAAAACGTTTTGGACCCTTGGTCTCCTATTTAATATTGTTTGTCTTGATGTGTACTATCACCCCTCTTTTATTGTAAAAAAAATTTGGAATCACCCTGTATTCCAAATTTTCTTATCATTAAATCACTGTAAAAATATATTGGTATAAAATAATTATATTTTAGTTTCTGACAAATTTTATACCTTTATGTTATGCATACATCTTGTAATCATCCTAACTCATCCAGAATCTTCTAAAAAAAATTTAAGTACGTGAAATGCACTACAAGTTTGTGAATAATAATATATTATATGATAAATATATTATATAGAACTTACTTCGCAAATTTTAGATTAAGTATTGATTTTAGGTGCTTTTTAAATAGGTAAGAACTACAAATGGAACAAATTAGCTTTTACATGTTGTTTGTCTTTCAGAAGATTTAGAACCCTTCTGCGCAGAATCCGTAGGTGCCATTTCCCGTATTATTTAATAATTATAAGTATTATTAGCACTTACAATCATTACACAGTCTGGCGTTATTAAAGCAGAAAACACTCTATAATATAATTGTTTTGTTGTTTAACGTTTGTTTACTTAAAAAAACTCATATATTAAATGAAATACCTATTTCTTTTATCAATCTAGTATTTCCTGCGTGGGTAATATTTTCCTTTATCAGATAAAATCAATCAAGAAAAAAAAAATATTTTCAATTTCTGCTTTAAGGCGAATTGCATTAGAAAAAGTAAATTCATTTTATAATGTTTGTAAGAATATATTGTAAACAATTATTTTTAAACTATAAAATAAAAAAGTAAATATCTTTTGCTTAGCGAACAATATAAAGAAACAAATGCTTATCGTAAGAAAAGAACAAATATTTTTAATTTTAATTGTTTATTTTCCTTTACAAAATTAAATCCTTCTTTGCTTTTCTTATCGTTTTGAAGTATTTACTTTTATGTTACAGTAAATAAAATCGTGGTTTCCAAACAATACAAAAACACATTAAATTTTTTAATCAGAATGAAGTTTCGTTTATACTCTTGAGCACTTCATATTTTGAATTGAAATACATTACTGGATTCCCTTTAATATGTTATATTTTAAATAAAATAATTCAATTCTTTAATTGTTATAAAAGAAAAACATTTACTAAAACATACTTACGAATAGTAAAAAATGTGAAGTATTTTTGACAGAAATAATTTAAATTATGTAATTTAGTATCTAAAAAATGAAATATTTTTTTCTGGATATGTAAAGATTTTTGCATCATTATTCGCAAAACAATGTATTAATATTCATTTTGTAAAATAATAAATTGTAAAATCTATGCAAATTCAAATGAGCAGTACACTGTAAAAAAAATTTTCCTTGAAAAAACGGAAACGTACTGGCAGCAAAGTTGCCGTATCTGCTCCATTTTTTCACGTAAAACTTACTTTTATGTCTTTTCCGTTTTCGAAACTGAAATGTTCCGTTTTTGGAAAATGAAGTGTTCCGTTTTGAAAACTGAAATGTTCTATTTTGGAAATTGAAATGCTACGTTATAGAAAATGAAATGTTCCGTTTTGGAAACTGAAATATACCGTTTTGAAAACCAAATTGTTCTGTTTTGAAAATTGAAATGTTTCGTTTTAGAAACTGAAATGGTCCATTTTAAAAAATGTTGCTTTCAGGTTTAAACCTAGGTCTTTTTTCATTTTGCAAACTGGTATCTTCAGTTTTATCCCGGTTATTTTCAACCATATTCAATTATCCGTTCAAAATTTGTCTCACACTGAGATAGTGAGATCTCAAACTCTGATGTTATACGTATGAGGAGCGGAGAGGGTTAATGCCTACATATATTTTTTAAAATAGCAAACTATTATTTTTAATTCGTTTTTTCTCCTGTGTACTGCTATATGATTTGTTTTTTAGTTATCAAAATATCAAAATAATTCTAAAATATATACTTAATATAATTTAAGTGTTGGTACTTCGCAAAACAAAGTAAAAAAAAATTAAATATATATTTAACAAATATTTTCACACAAAAAATTGATGCTTGAAGAACTAACTTTGCACACTGTAAAATATGCATTACCTATGGAGATAAGTACTGCACACAGATATGTTTAACATTGATGAGGGAATTAGAGATGTGATTTGCATTCCACTTGATACTGGTTTATCACTTGTTACAGGTAATATTTTTTGCGTTATTATAATTTGCTATATTTAGATCTTTCTTATCTACTGAAATTTTAATAATGCTAATTAAATAAACAAATATTTACGTTTATAATTGCTGCCAATATAATAAAATGATATATATTAAATTGCTTCAATAATTTTCAAGAAAAAAAAGATACATTGATATCAGTTTTTTTTTCCATTTGCAAAAGTGCCGTGCCCTCCTTAACCCCTTAAGGTAAAAATTTGAAAATCGTTTTTTGACTTGCATCCACTGCGAGCAAGACTGTAGCAAAACTTTTGGTTCAACCCCCCCTTCCCCCCCCGAAAAAAAATACGGATAATAATGTTTAACTAATGTATCTTGAATGTATACTTCATTTGTAAGCAATTTATAATATTTTTATTTAAAATTAGTCATTTTTCAATGAAAAATGAAATTTTATTTTTTTTTATAGTTTAAACTTTCAATAGATAAAGAAATAGCTTACAAATAAAATGTATGTTCAAACTACATTACTTTTACATCATTATCAATGTTTTTGGTGGCTCTTAAACAAATAGTTATGCTACCGTCTTACGGTGAATGAAACTGAAAAAAACAATTTTACATTTACTTTAATCAAACTTAAACATAAAAAAATAAAATTTCAGTATGGAATGTTAAAAAAATTATTTTACATAGAAAAGAAATTAGGTTGTCTACATTAAAAATTGTATGCATTTATTTTTTATAAAGATCGAGAAAAAAATAAATGCTGCATTATTGCTAAGTTGCATTGCCAGGTAGAAAATAAGACATTTAATACCCCCTAATAACTCTAAAAACAAATATATCATCACTTCTGGCTATAATATTTACCTTTTTACGCACAAATATTTACATTTTCAAGTCTTTAATTTAATAATGAATCACTCTATTTATGTTGTAAAATTCGCACTTCTTAAATGTCTATAG
The DNA here is from genome assembly GCA_964019185.1 of Maratus speculifer. NCBI lineage: Eukaryota > Metazoa > Arthropoda > Arachnida > Araneae > Salticidae > Maratus > Maratus speculifer. The sequence goes on along the minus strand of OZ025297.1, from coordinate 267,742,432 downwards.
AATTTGTGTATATAAGCTTAAAACATCAGAGTTTTTGAACTTTTATAAACTTGATGATAATAAAGACTTTTTGTATATATTTGTATGTAGGCTATTGTTTTTGTTCCTTTTATTTAATCTTGGATTGAAGAATATTTATTGTTGCGATGTCATAATCCATTTAAATAATTTTTTTAGTATGCGCCATAATGATATTTTAGACATGCCCTTTGTATCAATGTAATTTAAAACTTCACATAAAATATCTAGCTGCCAATCTTTTAATTTTTAAAAAATTAGATGAAAATATTTTTTTTTAAAAATGTGAATAATAATATACAAATTAGAAACATTTCATTTAACTCACTTCCACTTTCATTATAGCTTTCATTATAGCTAGGTAACTTGAAAAAGCACAAAAAGATTAGCAACTACATAGTACCTTGAAAATAACATTTAGTACTATACAACATTTAACACTTACTACTCTTTTTTGACAAAACCTCTAAAATTAGGGGTATTTTTCTTTACAGGAAATTCAGAAGTTTAACATTTTTCCAGTCTAAGTAAATATATAAAATAAAGCATTTTATTTACATGTATATTTCAAAACAAAAAATATCGCAAAAAATCTATGTTCATCGAAAACTGCAGTTTTACAGCCACCATTTACGCAATGAAATATCAATTGTATTAAACATGGCAATAATTAATCTGTTACTAAGGGCTGTTCTCAGATTTTTAATTATCTCAGATTTTAAATGTTTTCGAATTATCCCAGTAAATGGAAAACATTTTGCTGAAAATCAAGAAGATATCAACCGTTCAATAAAATTTTTCCCAGATCTTCAAAATTCTGAAAAAGAATTCACAATATGCTCACTCCACCCCCCTCCTATGCTTTTTTTGGGGGGGAGGTGGAGTGAGCATATTGTGAATTCTTGTGAATCCCCCCCAAAATAAAATAGGATTTAATTAAAAATGCAACTATTTCAATACATTCAGCTAGAAAAAAATCCTGACAGTAAATCATGTCAATGTCGTCATAAATCCCTCCCTCTCTCTTTTACTGATTAACAATCACAAGTGTGATCAAACTATTGATATCAATTAGCAATCATGACTATTTAAGTAAATCCAAATTACATATTTTAAAGACAATAGAATTTTTGTAGAAAATATAAAAAAAAAGCATGAATAAAAAAGCAAAACTAAATGTAATATCAAAAATACTTTATTGCTAAAACATCACAAATTAAAATACATTTCATAAACTATGTATATTAACTAGATTTATTGGCAGTTTGCAACTGTACCATTATTTTTCTATTTACCCTGGATATTTTGCCTCCTATATCTCGATTTATGTCAGCAAAGATTCTGAAAAATTAAAATAAAGAAAGTTTGTAATAAAATAATATGTAACTAGATAAGCACTACAAAATTTACATGCCATGCAGCAAGTCGTCTTGAACTATAAGCTCTGAAAAACCCTAATTCTCAACACGTTACCCAGCATCAACATAAACCAGTCTGATTATCCATGACATTTATTGTTGGCCAAAGAAGAGCACCATCAACTACGTGTTACTCTTCCTGTGTCCCAAACATCATTGAAAGCCATGGAAAGTTATGGATCAACTAAAACAGTGAATTTATAGAGTAGCAGGGTTTTAATACTTCTGCAATAAACATTTTTATAGATCTCAGAACATTAAAGCCATATGGTGACTAGAAAAAACAGTTCGCTAAACAAAAATATAATCAGTGTTATAAATAAATGAATATATACATAAATATATTTAGAAACTATTTCAAAATATTAAATTTTAAGTTTATTCAACAATAATTAAAAAGCCACTAGGGAAAATAAATAAATAAATCTAACCGTTTTCTGAAAATTAAATAGAAAATTCAATTTTCAGTTCCAATTCATTTAAAATAACGATAACAATAATTTATAAATTTTACTTTCAAGAAATAGCAATTCGAAAATTTAATTTTGATTCAAAATATTCATACAAACATTTGAGAAAATACAACTTAAGAAATTTTACTTCAAAAATATTAACTGTTAACTGCTGTGACAAGATTTGTCACATAACTACTGTGAGCGGTCTGTCAGACTGCTTAATTTAAAGATGAATGTAATGTTGCATTAATTCTCAGAATACTATTTAGGTAATAAACTTTATGCATCTGACTATTATAAATAAAATGCAGCTATTTAAAAGTCTCTAGAAATAGTAATAAGGCTCCAAACAAAACAAAATTCGAGCAGTATCGATAATTAAAATTAAAATTACGAGTTAAACTGTGAAACTTTAAAAACTCTGCGGTCAGACCGCTAACATTAGTTATAGGTTAAATTTTTATTAGAAAGACTTGAGCAATTGTCAGAAATAAAAATATTTTAGCATGTTCAGTTAATAATATAGGGGAGAGTGGGGTGGTATGGGACACTTTTTATAAAGTAAGATAATAAACTTTGTTTGATACAAAAACAAAAATTTTTATTTATAGAGTGCAAGGTAAAACACTTTTTAAAATCCCTGAACAATATAGAAACATAGCAAGCATAAGCTATTTTATAATTAAAGAAAGTGCACGTTTAAAAATGTGTCTCATTCCTCCCCACATACAGGAAGGTATGGTATAGGAATAAAACAATGCTATAAAGCACATATAGTATAGTGTCGGCTAGATACACGATCAAACAAAGATTGCAGGTTAATTATGTAGTACATACCATAACGTAAAATTCCAGTATCTTCAAGACTGGAATAAAAATTCATCTTATTAAAAAAGAAAAAAAAAAGAATTCGACATGTCCTATTCCTCACCACTTCCATGTTTTATGTCACACTTTTTGTATAAACAAAAATGTTGATTTTAGACTTATTTAAAAAATGGATAATTTACAGTATGGTGTTTCATAAATAGGAAAACGAACACATCTATGCATAAATAAGTAATTATATACAAAATGTATAAAAAGTATATGAAGCAAATTTATTCTTGTTTCTTGAAATATTTTTTTCTTTTAGACAATTGCAAGCTTATACATACCAATGTTCTTTCATGTGAAGATTCGGCTACCATTGTTTCATCTTGTGTGCGATTGATGAAATGCTTAGAATGACAAAATAAAGAGAAAATCCTACTGTTCAGGATTAAATAGCTCAGGGGGAACATCCCCCCTCAGAGCAGTGAAATTCCTTCCCCCAGAAAAATTAATATTTTGTGTTTTCAATGGTCCAAAAGGGCAAATCCCCCCCCCCTCGAAGACACAAAAGTCCCTCCCGGAGAAAGGTGTCTGAATTTAACACTGCTACTGTCAAAGTATCTGCCTCTCTCTGTCAAAATCCACTCCACTCTCCAGTTTTTCAGTTTAACAGAGAATTAGCAGTTAATACATATAAAGGAAAAATAAATATGCTCCAGTGGGGAATTCAGACCCTTTTCTCCGGGAGAGATTTTAGCGGCTTCGGAAGGAGGGGTATTATAGAGTTCCTTGGGATTGCACATTTGACATTGAAATCACAAAATCTCAAATCTTCCAAGAGACACATCTTATTATTCCTCGAGGGAATGCCCCCCCCCCCCCCGGACACCCCCCTGAATTCAACATCAATGTATCTTAAATCACTCGGAAAGGGGCACATAAATATAAATTTTGATATTTTTTCATGAATGTCTCCAAAAAATATTTTCAAAATTTTTGTGAAAGTACCTTTACAAGTGACTAATCATTAAATTAGTTTTATATTTTGCATTTGGGCATTTCTGTCTACGAATCGACAGAAAATCAGTTTTAACTTCTGAATCTTCTGAATTAGTCATCTTAATCCTATTTTACAATAATCGTTTTGATTATATAGTCTATGTATTTCAAAATTTCAATAGACCTAACGCGTAATAACCGCATTTAAGAATTTTTATTCAAACCAACATTTATTTAAAATACTTATAATATTCATTCTAAAAAGTTATAATTGAATAACTAACCTTTTTTCTGTATAACAAATTCGGTCTTCAAAGTAAATATTATAAGTAATGCACGTGTTGCGTTTGTGTTTACAGTTTTCAAGAAAATTTGTTATTGTACTGGGGAAGTCGGACTGATTTTATCTTCGATCTAAGGCGTCGAAGAAAAAACCGAGCTGAGGGTTTTCCGTTCTACTCCCCTAAATGCAAACTTTCAGTTAGTCGACTGCTCTAGAATAAACAATTCTGGTAATTCCAGGAATAGTTTCAAATTTTTTTTATACGGAAATTTTAAATTAGACGACTGTCCAGGAATAAAAATTTCCGGTATTTAAAGAAAAAGTTCCAGGTTTTTTCTAAAAGGGCTAAATTCATTTCAGCTAAATAAAGAAAAATTCACAGAGTAGCACCTCTAAAATTCAGGGCATATTTTTTACAGTGTACTTGATGAATTCATCGAAGTTATATAGAATTTCAAAATTGGCATACATGAAAAAAAAAATTACCATCCTCTTATCTCTCATATTCAGTTTTATAACTGCAGATTTTACTTAAACGTGACAGCATTTTTGGCTGAGGAATCTTTATGCTTATCAAAATTTTAACGAAATCCGAGTACCAGTGAAAATATTTCGCGCCATTTAGAAAATTGAATCATATTTTCAGAAAGGGGCTCTGCGCGTATAGCTTGAAACAGAAAAGATAATGCTGCATAGATGATACACCGTATATACATGTGTGTAAATTGAGGAATTTTAGACAAAATTTCGCAATTGAAAATGGAGGGCGAGGGGGGTTGCCGACTTATACACAGGTTAGTAAAAGAAAGAAAAAAAAGAAAAGACGCATGTAACTGAAGAAGACTTTTAAGTGATCACATATGGAGAGAGAAATGAAAATGGACAATGGTCATTTCCATGTAATTTCCAAAGAAAAGTTCAACAATAAAACTCCCGGTAATTTTTCAGCACTCACTTTCTCTTGGGATGAAGTTCCCTTCAATACAGAAACATTTCTTTCAACATTTTAATTTTTTTTTTAAATAGAGTTGAACTTGAGGATAGTTTTAGATCTCTTCTTTAAAAGTCCTACAATGCATAAAACACACTATATTTTAGCAATCAATGAAGTTGTTTACAATGTAAAAATATGCCAGTATAATTTTTGAAAGGCATTTTTTTTTCTTTTTTAAGTATAATTATTTTAACGCATATAGGTTTTAAAGTTGTTTAAGCTTTTTGTCTAATTTTATATAATTATGCAGTTTTAAAACATTGGATTAATATATATATATATATATATATATATATATATATATATATATATATATATATATATATTAAAAACGTTATTTTATTTTATTTTATTTACAAATTTAACGGAAATTTAATACATTTATGCATTTTTTAGAACAGATTACAAATCATTTTTCACCCACTACTAAAAATGTGGTTCGAGTTATACACGATAATTCATTTTTTTTCAAAATTTTGCTTAATATTTGGGGGGTGGTAGACTTATATACGAGCATATATAGTATATAGAAGCTGAAAAGCCCAGTGGAAAGCCCATGTGGAAAACAGGATTAGAAATATCTCGACAACTAATAATCCGATCGACTTCGTTTTTGTGCAAAATTTGTGTTAATTTATTGCCTTTTACGTCTATTCCTTAAAATAAAAAAAAAATCGAAAATTTTTATATACACTGCTCAAAACAATTAAAGGATATTTGAAGTTTTATATAAAATAAAGATATAAACGAAATTTCTTTTGCCGAAAATAGAAGAAGAGAATCACAAATGCAAATTTTTCTGGTTTTCAAACTGTGGAGTATGCAAATTTTGAGTTCGACATCAAAAACGTCGCTTCTGCGGCAGCGAAAGAAATTTGACTTTCAACTGGATAAAAGAGAATGAAGACAAGGATGACCGGTATTCAGTGGTTGCTTTGTTCCGATGAGTACGATGTCTCAGCGAAATCATTTGACAGATTCAGAAGCTTGGATAATTGTTGGTAGGTTAGAAGGGGGCCAAACTCAAGCCGAAGTAGCGCAAGACATTGGAGTGTCACAAAGTGTCATTTCCAGAATCTGGGACTGTTTTTTGAAGAGTGGATGTGCAGGCCGAAGACCAGGGCAAGGCCGTAGACGGGCAACAACGCCCAATGAAGATCGGTATTTAGCGTTAACAGCTCGGAGACACCGAAACATGAACGCTACTCTTCTCCAACAACACCTTCGTTCGGCTACAGGCACCACGATTTCAACTGAGACTGTCCGAAGCCGGCTTTATGCTGTAGGTCTATATGCTCGCCGACCGATGGTATTTATTAGATTAAAATCAAGGCATCATCGCGACCGCAGGGAGTGGGCAACCGAGCATGTCAACTGGAGGAGAAATGAATGGAGCAATATTCTGTTTTCTGACGAGTCCCGTTTTTCTGTGCATCCGGATAATAGGCGTATTTTCATCTGGAGGGACCGTGGCAATAGGAATAATCCTGCGTTCGTGCACGAAAGTGTCAGATTTGGCGGTGGAGGAGTATTGGTGTATGGTGGCATCTCCACTGACGGGCGCTCTGACCTCTACATCATTCGAGATAGAGCTCTCACTGGTCGCCGATATAGGGATGAGATCCTCAGACCTATTGTAGTCCCTTACGCTGCAGCAATCGGAGATAACTTCATTTTAATGGACGATAACTGCAGGCCACATCGTGCAAACCTGGAAGAGGATTTCCTTTTTGAGGAAGGAATCGTTCGAATGGAATGGCCAGCGTATTCTCCAGACATGAATCCAATCGAGCACGTTTGGGACGCTCTAGGAAGACGAGTTTCTGGCCGCCAACAACCCCCACAAACTCTCCAAGAACTGGAAACAGCTCTTCTGGAAGAGTGGGGCAGAATACCCCAACTCGTCATTAACAGCTTAATTGAGTCCATGCCTCAAAGGTGTTCAACGTTGCTGGCCGCCCGTGGAAACCATACCGCCTACTGAAAATGATTTTCTTTGAAGAAAACACCTTTTCTTATTCTTTTTTCTCATATGCACAAATTGTGTTTTTTTCCTTTTGTACACAAATGCGCAATAAAATGCATTTTTTTTCTGCCAACCATGTGTAATTTATTCTCATATAACCCACTATATTTGTCGATTATGTATCAATCAGCTAAAAAGTTTCCCAGATACAAAATCCACCTAAAACTGCAATATCCTTTAATTGTTTTGAGCAGTGTACCTTTCATCAGAACGAATTTTTCGAGAGTCCGAAAAAAATAGTTCCGGATAATCGAGGTTACTGATATTAAATAGGCTTCGTTCCATTTTTACATACTGAGCACATACAAAATTTCAAGTCTCTATCTCAATTTGTTCGGAAGATAGAGCGGTTACAGACAGACAGACACACAGTTGGACGGACGGCAATTTTTTTTTTTTCTAAAAGTATGTTTTTCGGAATCTCGAGTGTCCGAAACGTGTAAATCCTTCAAGAAATTTTATTTCGATTTTCAAAACGATTGCGAGACTTACCCTATACTATGTATTATGGGTAAGTAAAAAGTACTGAAGATGTAAATAAAACTTAAAATTTCTTAAAAAATGAAAAAAAAAGGTTTAAACTAAGTTAAAAATGCTGAATCATTAAAAAATCACAATAGTGTTTGAAATAAAAAGAAAACTGAATTCCCAAATATATTCTAATTTTAGCAAGGGTCTCTCTGTCGTGCGCCACTGCGTCCAGTTGCGAAAAAAATGCTTCATTTGGCGAGTAATTGGAACAGAAATCTGAAAACATAGTACCCAAATGTATGAAAACACAGAGGATTGGAAGGAGCTAAGAATATTGGTAAACCAACGAGTCAACCTCTTAAATCATGTTTTTAGGTGTTTTCTACCAAGATATGACTTAACATACCGTTTGTGTGTTAATATTCGAATCGAGATTTAACTAATCCTTGATTTTCATTAGTGAACTTGATGAAATGATTGTTTGTATTGCTGCTTTTGAAATTTCTCTGAAGTTTCACCGTTGGAAAAGCAATGCCGTATAAGAAAAAAAAAAGAGCTTTAATTATTATTATTTAGGTGTATTCGTAATTGTGCAATTACGTAGCGCCTGAAATCGTCGTATGGACCACAGTATGGCAGAATATAACAGCGGAAATGTAGTAAATCGAATGGTTTGAAATTTAGTATCTATATTAGTTTCAAAATTTCGAGAAGATTTTTCAATTTGTTTGGATCAAATCAAATCTTCAAAAGATATTAATAAGTGTTTTCTTATTTTTGTTAAATCATATGTAATTAATTCAATGTTATCGCGTGACAGGTTATAATTCTAGGTTGGCATAGTGATTAGGACATGTTTAAGATGGAGCCATGTTATTTCCGTATTACTTAATTTAAAATATATAATCGAATAAATTTTGTATTCACGTATTTTTTCGTAACAGTACAACGGTTATTTCACCAAAATTCGAATATTTATAAAACCAGGTTTAGTAAGAAAACACATCCTTTCCCTCTAAAATTTCCGTCACTTTTGGGTTTTTCCCAAAATGTTAACTACCATGTTGATGACTTGCTTTAAGACGTAATCAGGAATGTGCGATTTTTCAGAATGCACGGATATAAATGATACTTTGAAATGCGAGTAAAACGATTTTTTTTGCTGTATTTGTTTATATATGTTACAGGCCAAACCCGATTTTAGGCCAAACTAGATTGGCCTAGTCCAAACTAGTCTATCCTAATGCCCATCGGATAGACTAGTTTTTCCTAGGCCAAACTAGTCTATCCTAATGCTCATAGGATAAACTAGTTTTTCCTAGGCCAAACTAGTCTATCCGAACACCCATCGGATAAACTAGTTTTTCCTAGGCCAAACTAGTCTATCCGAACGCCCATCGGATAAACTAGATTTTCCTAGGCCAAACTAGTTTGGCCGAACGGTCATTAGGATGAATTAGTTTAGCCTGCTATTCATTGGTTTGAACTAGTTTATCCTAGGCGGAACTAGACTGTACTAGGCCAATTCAATTTGGCGTGATTTTATTGAATCTAAAAATCGCCACGGCGCCAACTTTCTAGTTTTGATCTAATTTATCCTAGGCCGATGCAATTTGACTCGCTTTTAGCTCACATACTATCAAAGCCTGAGAACTAATGTGCTCGTAGATTCTGTGTGTGTGTATGTAACCATGTACGTATGTATGTATGTATGTACGTACGTATGTACATACTTATGTACGTACGTACGTCGGACTAATATATAGCGACTAATATAACGGACTAATGTGGAATTAATATAACACAAGCACCCAAGTGTTGGAATTTGGAAGCGATTTAGTTCAAATCAGCCGGCTTCGCCCGCTATCGGGCCCGTTGTTTTATATAAAATCTCGAAACGGGCGTATGTTGAAGCGAATGAACCACGCAGAGAAAAAAACATGATGATAAATATTTAAGAAAAAGATTCCGCATCGAAATACCACTATTTCCTTATAGTAATTTTTGTAAAAATGCTATATTCTTGCTGGAACATTTTGAAACTTTGTGGCAGTTTTTGGCATTTGATATAAATTTATAAAAAAAGTCATATTTCGGCGTAAAAGAGAGTGTGGTTGCGAACAAAATCGGGAAATATAACGGAAATTCTAGCTTTTAAAGCACCGCGACCTCAAGTAACATATCTACTTATTAGGTTGTTTAACGGAGTTTCATTCAGATACAGTTTTGTTAATAATAGAGTGAGCTCCTTGGTGTTGGAATGAGGAACTAATATAACGTGGCTTAGTTAAAACTTGCTGGCTTTGCCCGCTATCTGACTGGCGTGGGCAGCGGGGTTATGGTTGGAAATTCGTTCGCTTTGAGGCTCTTTCAAAAAGGGGGATTACATTCGGCGGTGCGTACTCAGCACGCTTGCTACGATTTGAATTTCGTTCGCTTCGAAGTTCGTTCGAAAAGGAAGAGGGCATTCGGCAGTACGTGTGCAGCACACCTGCTATACGCTGTCGCAAGCTGTAGGGATGCGGCTGAAGAACTAACGCACGAAATTTAATAAAAATTTACATTCAGGTAGTCTCTGATCTAAATTGATGCTGATTAGTTTTTGGGAGTAAATCGCTCGTCAAATGGAGCTGCTGTTTTGAATTTTTTTTATGATTCACGCATTAGCTTTATCTTAACTAATACACCAATTTCCATCAAACATCAGATTCAGTTCGTCCATGAGATGAGTTGGTGTTGTTTCTATTTTAAAGTAATTCACTCAACATGGCAATGCTATGCTGCATTTTTAACAATTTTTACAATAGCTGTATCTCAAGAACTAATGAAAGGAATTTAATATAAGTTTATATTCAGATAGTCCCTGATATAAATTGATTCTGATTACATTTTCAAGTAAATCGTTCAACAGATGGCGCTTCTAAACTGCATTTTTACCGATATGCATCAACATTATTTCAATAACTTATTTACGGATTTTCATCAAACTTCCGGATTCAGTAAATCCGTGATATAAACTAATTCTGTTTACGTTTTTATATTAATTGCTCAATAAGTGGCAACGTTGTGCTCAATTTTCCCGATTCCTGAAATAGCTCTGTCGCAAGAAATAATGCACCAATTTTCATCAAACTTTAGATTCAGTAAGTCTTTGATAAAAATTAGTATTCTGTAGTTTTTAGAGTAAATCTCTCGAAAGGTGGCACTGCTATACGGTATTATTCGAGATTATCGCAATAGCTCTATCTCAGGATCTACTGCATTAATTTTCATCAAACTCCAGATTATGTTAGTCCTTGATATAAAAATTACAAAAGTCCTTTTTAGTTTTTGAAGTAAATCGTGCAACAGGTGGCGCTGCTATGTGGCATTATTCATAATTATCGCAATAGTTCTATTTCAAGAACAAATGCACGGATTTTTATCAAACTTCAAATTCAGTTAGTCCCTGATATAAATTAATATTCTTTTGTTCTTAGAGTAAATGGCTCAATAGATAGCGCTTCTATGCAGTTTTTTTATGATTTCTGCGATAATTCAATCTCAAATAGTACTAATACACAGATTTTCATCAAATTTCAGATTGAGTTAGAATTTGAAAGACGTTGTTACAGTTTTTTCAAAAATTCCAGCAAGAATTTAACATTTTTACAAAAATTGCTATTAGATAATAGTGATATTTCCATGCGGCATCTTTTTTCTTAAATATTTATCATCATGTTTCTTTCTCTTCGAGGTTCGTTCGCTTAACATACGTCCGTTTTGAGATTTCATATAAAAGAAAGAGCCCAATAGCAGGCGAAGCCAGCTTATTTGAACTAGATCGCGTTTTATTAGTTCCAAATTCCAACACCAGGGTGCTCGCGTTATATTAGTTCCACATTCCATCACCAGGGAGCGCACCCTATTGCCAACAAAACTGTATATGAAGGAAACTCCATTAAACAATCTATCAGTAGATATGTTACTCGATGTCGTGGTGCTGCAAAACAAGAATTTAAGATTTTTGCAAAAATCACTATTCGTCAATAGTGGCATTAAACGAGGAACATATTTTTATAAATTTATATCATGTGTCATAAATTATCTTAAAGTTTCAACTAGATCAACCTAGAATTTCCTTTATATTTCCTGATTTTTTTACCCCTCCCCCCTCTTTCCCTTTCGTAATGGGACTTTTTTTACAATTTTTATCATGCGTTATAAACTATCACAAACTTTCAAACAGTTCCAACAAGAATTTAACATTTTTACAAAAATTACTAATAGAGAATAGTGGTATTTGTCGCGCCATCTTTTTTCTTAAATATTTAACATCATGTTTTATTATGTTTCTAAAAGTTTCAAATAATGGTAATATTTAATTATCAGCTAAAACCTTAAAAAGTGCTGAGCTTTAAAAAAAATCTAGCGTCCTCTTACTCTACCCCCCATCCTAAATTTCAAGTGTCATGCTTTATTTAAGCTTTTTCTTATTTTTAAAAGGATTCGAATATTTAGTTTCTTAATATGAACAATTTCGCCTGAAGTGATGTGTGCAAAAACCAGTATCTGTTACGAATTAAAAATCTTTTCATAAAACCGAAAGTCTCTATCTGATTGAAAAAAAATCCGTTCTACGTTTATATTTAAACTCAGAACATCCCAAATTAATCAGGTAAACGCCTTATCAGAAGGAACCTACATCCAAAATTTGAAACAAATCGGTAAATTCTCTATGAAAAACCTATTTTCATAAATTAAGAGTGTTACCTCCCATTGCTCCTTTCTTTATACGTAAACAATGTACCTTATCAAAATGATATTATACCTAAAATTTTAATAAAATCTGATCATTTTGCATGGAAAACTGACTAAACTAAATTAAGGAGGGGGGGGGGTGCGGATTAGCCTTTTGTTCTCCTCCCCTTATTCTTATTCAATGAACCCCTGAAACTAATCAGGAAAGTTCATTATCAGGATAAATCTATGTCCAAAATTTGAAGCAAATTGAATATTTCTATCAGGAGTTATCGCATTACGTACACACGTACGTACATACGGTTATACGTACGTAAATGGTTACATACACACACACAGAATCTGTGAGCACATTAGCTCTCAGGCTTTGATAGTCTGTGAGCTAAAATCGCGTCAAACTGCATCGGCCAAGGATAAAATAGATCAAAATTAGAAAGTTGGCGCCGTGGCGGTCTTTAGATTAAAAAATATAACGCCAAATTGAATTGGCCTAGGACAGTCTAGTTCGGCCTAGGATAAACTAGTTCAAACCAATGAATAGCAGGCTAAACTAGTTTATCCTAATGACCGTTCGGCCAAACTAGTTTGGCCTAGGAAAATCTAGTTTATCCGATGGGCGTTCGGATAGACTAGTTTGGCCTAGGAAAAACTAGTTTATCCGATGGGCTTTCGGACAGACTAGTTTGGCCTAGGAAAAACTAGTTTATCCGATGGGCGTTAGGATAGACTAGTTTGGCCTAGGAAAAACTAGTTTATCCGATGGGCGTTAGGATAGACTACTTCGGCCTAGGCTAATCTAGTTTGGCCTAAAATCGGGTTTGGCCTGTAACATATATATATATGACGACACAATTCATTCAATTCTGAAATGAAAGAAATACTCATTTTTAGAAAAAAAAATGCTTTTTATTCATTAAATGCAGTAAATTTTATCAAAGTAGTTGAATTTATTCATAATATTTCATTTTTTATGCCTTCATAAAAAAGGCTCATTTCAGTAAATTGGATACAGTCAACTGAATTTTTAAGTACAATATTCAATAAGACTCAGTAATTTGAATTGAGTAAAACGGATTTGTCAGTATATTATTACATGAAAATTGGCAAACTACATTTTTATCGAGTTCGGGCATTTAAAAGCCATCGTAATGTAATAGTCTAGAGCCGACCGCACAAAACCCTAAGTCACCGAGCACAAGAAAAAAATCCTTTATTTTATGGAAGAGTAGTAATAGAGGAATCTAATGATCCATGTCTGCCGGGAGCGAAGTGGGCAAAAGCTAAACATGGATACCATTAGTAGTTGACTCGTAGGTTTAGCATTGTGTTTGCCGTACAATCAAAAGAATGAAAACATGGAAAACTAGGTGCAAGAGAACACAATACCAATCCTACGAGTCAACAACTTGTGGTATTAATTTTTGGTGTATGCACCACTTCGCTTCCGGCCGACATGCATCATTAGATTTCTCTGTACTTCTCTTCCATAAAATAAAGTATTTTTTTCTTGTGGTCGATGACTTAGGATTTTGTGCGATCGGCTCTTGAACTATAATGGCAGATGCGTAGAGTTTTTTTCTTTGCCTTTGAAGCTGAAAATTGGATGAATTCGTAAAAGAAAAACTCTGCTGGTGCAATTTGACAACCATCAACAATGTATAGATACAAATATCATGTACAAAAATGAAAAAAAAAACATCACGAATAAATTGTCATAGTCTTATATTTGAGTATAATCATGTTTTCAGAAATGAGTATTAAGCTGCCAAGAGATTCATAAACATTCCGAGGGACTTTTGGGGCAATTTCCTCCAACTTTTTGCACAACATTCAGTCCGATAACAAAAAGCAATGTCCTCCAACTTTTTTGCAGTTCCAAAAAAGACTCCGCCAGACTTTTCATCCAACATTTAAACATTTCAGAGATAACGATAGCGGTCAATCAGAGATAAGCGATTGATACGAATAGGCGATGAACATTAACGCATGGTACTAGTAATACTGGTTTTCCTCCTTTTCTCCGACTTTATCCAATACAATTGTTACCTTTTTCTCTCTTTAAACTCGGCTAAAAAGTTTTTCGCGCGTAAAGTTCGTGAATCTGATAACACATTTATTTATGCTCCAAACTCGAGTAATTTCCATTCGTTGACATTTTGACTGTGCGACATACTCCGCTAAGAATACTTTTTGCTCATTTTTGAAAAACATCTTTTTTAGAGTGTATGTGTTCCGTTATTAATATTAAGGAAAAAAGAAAAAAAATCATGCGTTAAGAATAGATTATGAAGCTCTTTCCGACACAACTAGAATAATGTAACGGAAGTGCTCCATTTAAAAAATAAATAATACGTGTAATTTCACGATATCGAAATGTTGATGCATTTCAAAAACGAATATTAGCTGTTTCTAGCTACAATAAAAAAAATATCAATTTTTTTAGCAGAGCTGTATATAATTTAGAGATTTGTATCCCTTATTAAACGTGTATTTGGAAATTTAGTTCATTTATTTAATTGCACAAATTTGGTACATATATTTAATTTGAAAATCCATCTTCAGCAATTTCCTTTAATAAGGAGAATGGTATGCGAATACTTTTTTGCAGCCCTGTATATGAGGTACGAGATTTATATATAAATAATTATATGCAAAAAACTACCTTAATTTCAAAGTGCATACCGAAATTTAAAATGCACTCTCCAGCAATTTTTACACAAAGAAAATACATTAACTGATTTTCATTGTGTGGCCCTCTAAATTATTAAAAATGTTATGAATTCCATGTTTTAACATGAAAGTTGTCAAATTAAGTAATTTATATCAGTTTCAATCCATTTGAAATAACGTAATTTCGTAAAAATATTTCCGAAACGATTTTTTCTCATATTCCATAGTATATTCGAATTCTTTCGAGAGTGCCATATACAATTTCTTCGAATATATCATAATATATTTGAATTCTTTCGAGAGTCCCCTATAAATGAAACCTTAACTGTACATACTTCATATGAAATACCAAACATGCTTTAGTGACCCTAAATTAACTTTATCAGTTACATGAAAATCCCAGTAGAGAAACTAAGTTAGAGCGTGAACAGGTGGACAGACAGACAAATGGGCAGACAAAAGAATGTGTAACCACTTTTCTACTTTATTGGAAAGTGTTAAAAATGATTTGGCACATCGGTATAATAGTCGATGAATATCATTATATTATTATAAAACTTTAAATATGAGTCTCAGGTACTTCAATACATGCTTGAATTATATAAATTTCCATATGTATATTTCTTACATATGTCTCTGTAAATAGCAGATAGACTGGCAGACATATCAATGATTTTTTTCTTTTTTTAAGTTTATATATATATATATTAATTTATTTATTCTTGCAGACAAATTATCATATTTTGGAAAATATGTATCTTATTACTAAATATTTATTTTTTATTGTGATAAAATAACATAAAGATTCATTAAAATTTAGCTTAGCACTAAATCTATGGTTCTATCTTTAACTTATGGTAGAGGTAAATATCTGAAATTTAAGTCATTGTAAAGCAATTACACAAATATTTATAAATCAATTTTATAACACTAAATTTCCGCTTAAATAGACATATAACTTTACAGAGAGACTAAAATATAATTATTTATTAATAAAAGATATTTGTTTTTTTAAATATATGTACATAACTTTCGTAAATAATAATAAAACTAATATGTATATG
The DNA here is from genome assembly GCA_964019185.1 of Maratus speculifer. Classification (NCBI taxonomy): domain Eukaryota; kingdom Metazoa; phylum Arthropoda; class Arachnida; order Araneae; family Salticidae; genus Maratus; species Maratus speculifer. Next base: position 267,726,481 of record OZ025297.1, on the reverse strand, counting down.
TATATGTGTGTGTGTGTGTATGTATGTAGTATATCATGATACATATATATGAGTTTGTGTGAATATTATAAAACCCGACCGTATATCCGTGAAAACTAAGAAGTCAATAAATATCTATAATCCCATGTTTTTAAATGATAATACAGATATTTTTGTTTTGTTAGGAACCAATTATCAATTGCATCTATATCCTATAAATTATTTAATACACAAAAAATTTTGCATAAATGGCATAATGATACAAAAACTATCCATCTTTTTATGAAAATTTTCTTACATATATATATATATATATATATATATATATTATTACTATTATTATTATTAAGCATATCCTAATTTATCTGCAAGAAGTTCGTCCTTTAAAAAATCAGAACGAATTTTAGATTTTATTAATATTGAAGTAAGTTTATCTTTTTATAAAATGTTACAAAATGGGGAAAAAAATGAAAACCTTTTCCCACAACATCCTATCACCAAATTCAAATATTTTTTCCCCTTTCCTTTTATGTTAAAAAGAAATCCACAAACCTGTTTTAACAAGCTTTGGTATCTCGATGTTATTGCTTGCAGGAAACTTCTAAATTGCTTTTTAGGAAATACTCACAACAAGATATACTTCAAAAGATAAATGCCTTATCCAATTTGAATAAATGCATTTGTGAAAAACACGTATTTTTCCTGAATTTTCAATTCGGTACTAAAAATGACTTTTCGAGATTACGATCAACAATTGTATTATTATATTTTTCTGAAAATTATTTTGAATGTATAACTTTTTTTGCATTCCTTAAAAAGATTTTTGCTGTAGTCCAATATTTTAAACACTTTTTTTAGGATTCGTGTGAACATATTGAATCCTTTACCTTGAATTTGATGAATAATTGAATTAATTTCAAAAATTAAATTAAATTATTATAATTAAAAATCAATCTTCATAACGATTACCTCTTATTCAGACCGAAAATTACCTTTGTTTATTTCCCAAAAGGAAAATCTATAAACGGAACGGTATATGTTTGGCAACTTTGCTGCCAGTAGATTTACCGTGAAATCGCAGATTTATTTTTAAAAGTGTGTTTAGGTGGTAAGGTTGTTACAGCGTAGTAGAAATTATAAATATGTAATGAAAGGACGAATGGATGAAAGCACTCATAATATAATGTAATGCATATAAAAACAGAAAAATCTTTCTAAGGAAATATCAGTAGAGTAATTATTATAGCTTTCAAAAATCGAAAGATAAATCTAATTACAATATAATTGGTTAAATAACATTAGCCCAAATATGAAACGGGATTATTTTTTACTATGTAGTTTCTTCAAACCACAAACGTATAAAAAACGTCGAATTCTACAACTTAACATTCTATAGTTCTTATTTCTTTTAAAAGCCAATGATCGTTTTAAAATATTGATTTTTTTTCAATACATAATTTCCAAAATAATCTAACTGAAATTAAATTTGAATTATACAATAAACTACAACAATAACAAAAAAGCCTTATATAAAACTATTTTATAATTAAGAAATACTCTCTTAAAAAGTCAGCCACAAAATAGCTCAAGTTGAGCTGAAATCCAATCATCTCAATGTTGAAATGCAGCTTCACAAAAATCTGTTGAAATAACTCGAGTTTTAACCAATTTAAATGAAGTTGAGCTATTAAAATAACTAATTTAGATCAAGAAGATTTAATCGTTTGAAAAACAACTCTTTCATGAGAAGCCAAATCAACTCTTTCGTTTTAAGAGTGTAAGATAACAGAAATTAACCAATAACGTATTAATAATTATTTTCTTATTCCTAGCAGAATTAACCAAATTATTAATCCTAAAGAAAAAAAGTGAGTGATTCAGTTATTGCTCATTATGTTGAAAACGAGTGCTTCACCAAAGGAAAATCTTTTTAACAAAACAAAATATCAGATTTCTTTTGTAAGATGGAATAATAGGAAAACCAATACCATGTAACTTTTATTACGAAACAAAGTTTTCCAATGTTTACAGTTTACTTTCAATTTTAAGAGAAACAATGCCCGGTTTCTCTGTCTTTTTTTCAAGTTTTCATACTGATTAATGTGTCGATAAAAAGACTATTTGTTTTTAAATAGTAAATATATATATATATATATATATATTGAATTTATTTTTAAAAAATAAAAGTATATGCATTTTATTTTCTTTAAAAATGTAATATTTTTAATAAGGAAAAATTTATTTTGAAACTGAATTTGTTTAAAAAACAAAACAAAAACATGCATTTTATTTGCTTAATAATCATATTTATATTATGTTTCAAAGTGTGAATTAATTAAAATTGATAATTTTTGCGCAATAATTCCTGTCATTATTTGAAGATGCGCAAATGACATGTAAAACATATTGCAAAACAAGAAAACATATTTTGGAAATTATTAGAAAATATACATAATAACGAAATATTAATGAAAATACATTTATGTACTGAAGAACACATATATCAATTCTTTTTGCTTAGTAAACAGATTATGTACTATGTTTCAAATTAAAAATTAATTAAAAGCTCTATTTTTCGTAATAAACGTAAGAATTTTCAAAGTAAATGCAAAATATATTGCAAAATGACATACAAAATTAAAGAATTTTTAGCTAAGATGAAAAACAACAAAGCTTACTCCCATGTCAAAGTGAATTTTCTATTAGAATAGCTGAAGTGTAAAGTGTATTGTAATAAATATACGCATTTTATTTACTTAAAAAACATATTTAAATTACGTTCCAAATTGTGAATTAATTAAAAGTGATAATATTTTACGTAATAAAAAGTATTTGCAGCTGCACAAAGGAAAATAAATTTATTTAAAAATTTAAAATAAGAATGGCATATCTAAGAAAAATCTCTATTTCAATTTAAAACTTTATAAGTAATTTTCGTAATCCTTTTCTTATTCTTAATAGAATTAAGCAAATTATTGATCCATAAAAAAGTGGTTTATTCTGTTATTGCGCATTATCATATTATAAGAAAACAAAAATTAATAAATGACTGACACTTTATTAAAAGCATAAATAGAGGAAAAAAGAATTAAAAAAATAAAAAAAAATTCTAATAAGACATAGTTTATCTCACAAAGAAAGTTATTTCTGAATTTTTAATTAAGGATGAGGTATCTATTAAAAATCTCTGTTTCAATTTAAAATTCTATAACTTATTTTCGGAATTTATTATTTATTCCTAATAGAATTTAAAAAAATATTAATCAAAGAAAAAGTTGATTTATTCAGTTATTGCGCATTATCGTGAAAAGGAGTGCTTCACAAAAGGAAAATAATTTAAACAAATTAAAATATCAGATTTCTTTTGTAAGACGAAATAATAGAATAAAACAATGCCATGCAACATTTATTACGAAACAAAGGTTTTCTAATTTCTAGAGTTAACTTTCAATTTTAAGGGAAACAATGTTCGGTTTTTCGTCTTTCTTTAAAGTTTTCATAGTGATTAATGTACCGATGAAAAGACTATTTTTTTAACAATGAAAATATTTTTATATACTAAAATTTTAAAAAGATGTACAAATTTATGTATTTCATTTGTTTAATAAACGTATTTATTTTATGTTTCAAATTATTAATTAAAAATTATATTTTTTACGTAATAATATTTGTAATTATTTGCAGATGCGCATAGAGATATAAAACATATTGAAAAAAAATAGATGTATATTATGAGAAATATTAGCAAAGATGAAAAATAACGAAACTTACTCTGTGTTCGAGATAGTTTGTGTGTGTTGGAATAGGTGGATTATAAAGTATATTGAAAAAAAAATCTTAATGTAATCCGTTTAGAATTATTTTCTTGATGTCATTTTTGTATTTCGTGTTGGTTTTTGTTAGAAAGATTATAAAATAACAAAAATAACTAACTAACTGGTAGGTGGATTATAAAGTATATTGAAAAAAAAATCTTAATGTAATCCGTTTAGAATTATTTTCTTGATGTCATTTTTGTATTTCGTGTTGGTTTTTGTTAGAAAGATTATAAGATAACAAAAATAACTAACTGATACTTTCTTAAAGCATTAAAAGAGGAAGGTAGAATTAAAATAAAATAAATAAATTTTTAGTAAGTTTTAGTTTATCTCACAAAGAATGTTACTTCTAAAATTTTAATTAAGAATGAGGTATCTATTAAAAATCTCTGTTTCAATTTAAAATTCTATAACTTATTTTCAGAATCCATTATTTATTCCTAATAGAATTAAACAAATTATTAATCCCAAGGAAAAATTGATTTATTCAGTTATTGCGCATTATCGTGAAAACGAGAGCTTCACTAAAGGAAAATCTTTTTAACAAATTTAAATAACAGTTTTCTTTTGTAAGACGAAATAATAGGAAAATTAATATCGTGTAACCTGTATTACAAAACAAAGGTTTTCCAATTTTTACAGTTTACTTTCAATTTTAAGAGAAACAATGCCGGGTTTCTATGCCTTTCTTTCAAGTTTTCAGAGTGATTAATGTGTCGATAAAAATCTATTTGTTTTTAAATAATGAAAGGTAGTTTTATATTGATTTTATTTTAAAAAGAACAAGTATGTGCATTTTTTTCTTAATAATCATATTAGTGTTACGTTTCAAATTGTGAATTATAAGTGATAGTATTTTTCGTAATAATACATGTAAAAATTTTCAGCTGAACAAAGGGGAAGAAAATTATTAAAGAAATTTTACATAAGAATGGGAATCTAAGAAAAATAGCTCTTTCATTTTAAAATTCTATAAGTTATTTTTGCTTCCAGTAATATCCAGGTAAGGCACATTTTTGAAAAAAAAAATGAGATAATTTGGGAAAATGTAGCTTTAAAAGAGTACTTTCATCTGCCATAGTATTGAAAAATTAAAATCGAATACTTCCCGTCATAGGGCGACTATAAATTTTCTTTATTTCTTTAAATCGTCTATAATTTTGTGGCCTCCAGTAATAAGCAGGGAAGGCACACTTTTAATATTTTGAGTAATTAACATTTAAAGTTTTCAAAAATGAAATTTTTTATCATTACTTTTTTAAAATAGATTAGAACTTAATAATTTTTAATAATTCAAGTAAAATTAAATTTTAATTTTAATTACATTTATTAAAAATAAATGTAAAACGCTGATAACCAGATAATGTTACATTTTTAATTGGTTCTCCATTTATAAAAACCGTTTTTACATAACTGTTTTGGCAAAAAGAGGATATTATATCCTAATTGAATGTGGTAAAAATTATTAAGTTCTAATCTATTTTATTAAAATAATGAAAAAAAGACATTTTTGAAATCTTTAAACCTTAATTACTCTAAATATTAAAAACGTGACTAACCTAGTTGTTACCGGAAGCCACAGATATGTCCCCTAACCACATGATCATTTCGATTGGACACGGAAGATACTTCATGGAAAAAGGCAGAATTCGAAATTTGTGTCTGCAAAAGTTTCCGGCCATTCATCATTCCTTAGTTTTTTTTTCTATCGGTAAAGTGTCTTTTGCTCGTGTTTGTGATCGAATCAAAGTGAATAGAATAATTTAAATATAAAAATGAAAAATTCGATTTACTCAATTTTGTCAATTAATTTATTTTTTTAACTTAATTTTGTCAATTAAATTTAAAGATATTTATATATTATTTCCTAAATAGGTTCCTATCTATTATGTCAATAAGATGTATAAGTATCATTTTGAGATTCCGCTTCATATACGTATACATACAAATAATCTAAATAAATTTTGCTGGCCGGAAACTTTTGACCGCCACTGTATATACACATATATATATATATATATAGGGGAGAATGGGGATACTTGAACCACTTTTTAAATTTTATTTTATTTTTTATTTTTTATAATTTCTTAGAACAAAATAAAATATTGAAAATGAAAATTTTATATTTTTTCTTCAATTAAAAGCCACTTTCAATTAATTTTGAACTATTTTTCTATGTCTAATTAATTTTTTACTTTATTTTTACATCGTGTTCAAGTATCCTCATAGAGGGGATATTTGAGTTAGTACAAAAAAATACCTATAAAAGTAAATTTTTAGCTTTATTTTTGCACAAATATTTTACAGAATGATTAATTATGATGCATAAAATCTTTTAAAACCAATTGAGATTAGAAAGTAGATGTTTCAGCTCTTTGGCAACATGGATGAAGAACAAATTCAGAATGGTTGTAAAACCACACATTTTTTTTTTCTTTTATCTTCATGGCAACTCAGTAGTGTCCTCTGTTGGGGACAATAGAAGTCATTTCTTGAGATTAAAAAAATTTACTGTAACAAAGGTTACAATTTAAATATAAAATATTAACCTTAATATATTATATTAAAAAATAAATATTTAATATGTTGGATCTAACTAATTAAATTATTAGAGATTAGTTTACAGTTATCTAGACAGGTTATTTTGTTAGTCAAAATGAAAAATAAAATGGGTATTTTCATTTAAAAAAATACGTTTTTAAACATTATTTTCTAAGTCATTATTTTCTTTAAAAAAAAAAATAAAAAAAATAAAGAATTATGCTACCTTTTATCCAGAAAAAAAATCTATTAGTGAATATAAGGTCGTAATTTTATCTTTTGTTTATTATACCCATGTCTAATTTTTAATGGGGATGGTTGAGACATGACTCAAGTATCCCCATTACCCTATTTTTGTTTATCAGAGTTTTACTAAGTAAAACATGTAGCTATTTGAACTATTTAGGATTCAAAATACAATTGAGATTATACTTATTAAATATATCTATATTGTTGCTACTTTAAAGGAAACTTTGATAACAAAAAATGAAAGAACCATGCACCTAAATATTTACTTTAGATAGAGAAAAAAAACTTTTAATCACGATACTATCAAAATGATACCAAGGTATGTGATTTCTTTTTTACATGTTCAGAACTATAAGTATGTTACCGTATTGCCAGTTTTAGACAGAAAAATTAACCAACTGTAGAAATAATAGGAGTGGCTCAAGTATTCCCACTCTTCCCTATAGGGGAAGATGATGATAATTGAGCCATTTTTTAAATTTAAATTTTTAATTTTTATAACTTCATAGAACAAAATAAAATATCGAAAATGACAATTTGATATTTTTCCTTCGACTGAAAACAACTTTCAATTAATTTTGAACTATTTTTCTATGTCTAATAAATTTTTACTTTTTGTTGTACATCGTGGCTCAAGTATCCCCCTCATGGGGATACTTGAGCCATGATGAAGGGATACTTGAGCCATTGCGGAAAAAATACCCACAAAAGTAATTTTTTTCGCTTTATTTTTGCGCAAATATTTTACAGAATGCTAAATTATGATAAATAAAGTCCTTCAAAACCAATTGAGATTTGAATTCAGATGTTTTAGCTCTTTTGTAACATGTTTGAAGAACATATTCACATATTTTTACTTTTATCTGTATAGTAGCTCAGTAGTGCCCTCTGTTGGGGAAAATAGAAGTCATTTCTTTGATTTAAAAAAAACTTACAGTAACAGAGGTTACAATTTCAATATTTATAATTTCATTTAAAGTATTAGAGATTATGATTCGTAAAACAATTTAGAAAGGTTATTTTAATGTAATAAATGTTAAATTGAAAACTATGTTTACATTTATCTAAATAGGCTATTTTGTTAGTCAAAAGAAAAATAAAATGGATATTTTCGTTTAAAAAATATACATTTTTAAACATTTTTTTTCTAAGTCATTATATTTTTAAGGAAAAAAAAATATGCTCCTTTTTATCAAGAAAAAATCTATTAGTGAATAGAAGGACGTCATTTTATTTTTTCTTTGTTTCACCCATGTCTAATTTCCTACCGGGGATAGCCGAGCCATGGCTCAATTATCCCGATTACCACTATTTTTGTTTATCAGAGTTTTACTAAGTAAATGATGCAGCTATTTAAACTATTTTAGATTCAAAGTACAATTGAAATTATACTTATTAAATTTATATATATTGTTGCAACTTTATACAGTGATTAATGTATCGATGAAAACACATTTTTTTTTAATAATGAAAAGATATTTAGATGCTGAATTTATATAAAAAAGCACAAATACAGACATTTTATTTACCTAATAAACATACTTATATTATACTTCAAATTGTGAATTAATCAAAAGTGACAATTATTTACGTAAGTATGTAAGTAAATGCATGTAAGTATTTCCAGATGCGCAAAGGAGATGTGAAACCTATTGCAAAATAAGAAAAAAATATACAGAGAGATTATTAGCAAAGATGAAAAATAACAAAACTCACTCTCCTGTCGAGGTAAATTGAGTGTATTGGAATAGCTGATGTTTAATCATCCGATTGTTTGAAATGTGATATTCCGTTTACAAGCGTTAAGTTTCACTGCAGTATAAGCAATAGTTAAGATAATATAATTCTATAGATTTAATGAATTTTCAACATATTTTAGAATTATTAATACTCTCAAGGATTACATTCATGTGTGTATTTATTATTATTTCTTTTTTTAAATTAATGTTGAAATAATCGTATTTTCAGAATATTTAATACAAAATGTTGAGAGCATTATTACAATTTAACCCATTTACAAGACGCTCAGATAAATAATATATATATATATATATATATATATACATATAACTCTTTCGAGTTTGGTGTACTGTAAATAATGCATGACTTTTATTGGAGTATTATTTTGTTTTAAGAAATACTTTTGCTTTTATTTAAATGTAGTAACGTTATCATATGCGCATGCATTTAAAATATGGTTTATTTAAAAATAACAAAAATAGAACAGATATGTTCATTGTTCTTGTAGATTGAAAAAAATATATATATCCATCTTCTGTTTTCATCCAGCAGAAAAAATCCGCATGTTTTCTTGAAGCCATTGCATTACATGTATAGCCTTAAACTATATACATCTTGAAAAATACTATCTAAATATATTAAAGAAATTTGCGCATTATCATTAAAGCGAGTGCTTCAGTATGGGAAAATCTTTTTTAACAAATAAAAATATGAGATCTCTTTTCTATGACGAAATTATAGGAAAACCAATACTATGCAACATTTCTGACGAAACAAAGGTTTTTCAATTTTAAGAGAAACAATGCCTTTACTTTCAAGTTTTCATAATGGTTAATTGATGGATGAAAAGACTATTTTTTTTAATAAAGAAAAATATTTATATACTGGATTTATTTTTAAAAAAGTACAATTATATGCATTTTATTCGCTTAATAAACACATTTATATTATCATGCGAATTAAATATTTCCAACTGAATGAAAAATGACCAGGCCGGGAATCGAACCTACAAATGCTCAAATGACGTACAAGGTTACCTGAGCGAGAAATGCTCACCGGTTGTCGTGCGCACTTAGCTTAAACGGTAAAGCATTGGCCTTTTAAGCCAAATATCTGGGTTCAATTCCCCTCCTGGGCAAACTTTCAATCAGTAGGAATATTTATAGTATTTCATTCGTATGATAACTTTACTAATCAGTTTGATTGTGTTATATATGCAGTATATTTATATTACGTTTCAAATTGTGAATTATTTAAAAGGGATAATATTTTATGTAAGAATTTGTGGCTGAACAAAGGAGAAAAAAAATGTTTACGAAACGTTATATAAGAATGAGATATCTAGTTAAAATCTCTCTTTAAATTTAAAATTCTTTAAGTTATTTTCGTAATTCTATTATTATTTCATCTATAATTAATTTAATTATTAATAATTTAAAAATATTTATTCTGTTACTGCTATATATTGTGAAAACGAGTGCTTCACTATAGGAAAATCTTTTTAATAAATTAAAGTATCAGATCTCTTTTATATGACAAAATAAAAGGAAAACTAATACCAGGTAACATTTATTACGAAACACGGATTTATTTTTTACAATGAAAGGTTTCTTTGTCTTCATTTCAAGTTTTCATAGTGATTAATGTATGTATGACAAGATTATTTTTAAATAATAAAATGTATTTAGATACTGAATTAATATAATAAATATAGTTTAAAAAACTAAAAAACACGCTTTTTAAGTATATCAAACTAAAAAGTGAAAAATAATTCGTACTATAAGCTGAAAACAAAAATAGATGAAAAATACTATATTACTATAAAATCATTGTTATTATAAGAATCAATTAATAAGCAATAAATAAAATTATCGTGGAAAAAAAGCGTGGGGTGCTCCATCTACCATGCTCCATCTACCATGCTCCATCTATCAGTTCTAAAGAAGCGATTTATTTTTCCCTTTTTAGTTTGATTACTTTAAAAGCGTGGTTTTTAGTTTTTTTAAACTATATTTATTTTAAAATTTACAACGAAAGGACATCGATCCAAATCACTTTTATTGGTCGACTCTGGTTAATATAACCATGCATCTCGAATCCTATTAAGAATGTATAAAACAAATTCTTCACATTATGAAAGACAACATTTTTTGCCAGATATAGCCAAATTTGGAGACATTCTTTCATTTGGCACCAAATACGTGTTGTGGCTTTCGTAATCTTAATAGTAAATTTTCGGCCAAATGTCGCCAATATTTTGTGAAATATTGTCAACTTATTGGTTGCTGCCATTTTCTCATGACCCTGACCCGTATTAAACAAAATGACCCACTAATCAAATTTGATCAAACATGTGACTTAGCTCAAAGGTCTCCAGGTAATCAAAAACAGTAGAATATAAAGTCGAATCAAAATCGTTTAAGCCGTTTCTTAGATAAAATTAGCTTGACAACATTCATCAATAAAGCGAAATGACCCACTAATATAATTTTGTTTAACTTGCGACTCTGCCCAATAGTCTTCTCGTGACAAAAGACGTTTCGTTACAAAATTTAGGTAAAATTGATTGAATCGTTGTTATATATAATTAGAATAACCCTAACCCATTATGACCCAAAATGACCCATTAATCGAATTTTAGCGAGCATGTGTCCTGGTCCAATGGTTTTCTCTTGCCCGAGAATATCATAATACAAAATATAGTCAAAATGGTAAGAGACATTTTTTACATAAAATTAGCATGACCCATCAATGACCCACAAATGACCCTTGTAATCAAAATCTCTTTAACATGTGGTTTAGCCCATTAGTTTCCTCGTGTCTAAAAATTGTTACATACAAAATTTCGTTAAAAACGATCCAGCCGTTCTTTAAATATAAATAGATTGACCCAGACCCTTTATGACCCATTAATCGAAATTTCTCGAAAGTGTGACCTAGCCCAATAATTTTCTTGTGCCAAAAAAATGTTATATACAAAATTTCGTTAAAATCGATCCACCTGTTCTTTAGATGTAGCTTGACATGATCCATTATGGCCCATCATGACCCACAAATAATCATTATAGTCCAAATCTCTCAAACATGTGATTTAGCGAATTAGTTTCCTCGTGTCAAAAAACTGTTCATACAAAATTTCGTTATAATCGATCACACTGTTCTTTAAATATAAATAGCTTGACCCAGACCCTTAATGACCCAAAATGACCCATTAAAATTTTTTCTCGAACATGTAACCTAGCCCAATATTTTTCTCGTGCCCGAAAACCATAGAATGCAATTTTTAGTCAAAACTGCGTGAGAAAATCTTTAGATAAAAATAGCATGACCCACAATGACCCACTAACGGAATTTTCTTGAATATGTTACCTAACCCAATGGTCTTCTTGTAATCCAAAACGATAAAATATATAATTTGGTCAAAATCGTTAGAGCCGTTTTTTAGATAAAAATGGCTTGACCCATAATGACCCAAAAATGACCCACTAATCGAAATTTTTCGAACATGTGACCCAGCCCGATAGTTTTCTCGTGCCAAAAAACTGTTACATACAAAATTTCGTTATAATCGATCACGCCGTTCTTTAAATAAAAATAGCTTGACCCAGACCCTTAATGACCCAATATGACCCATTAAAATTTTTTCTTGAACATGTAACCTAGCCCAATATTTTTCTCGTGCCCGAAAACCATACAATGCAATTTTTAGTCAAAATTGCTTGAGAAAATCTTTAGATAATAAGGAAAATCTTTAGATAATAAGGAGAGTTACAAACCCACAAACTCACATACAGGTGAAAGTAATAAAAGCGTGTTAAAAAATGTACAAGCATATGCTTTTATTTGCTTAATAAACATAATTGTATTGTTTCAAATTGTGAATAAAATTAAATTGATATTTTTTTACTGAATAATGCATGTAAGTATATAAAGATGCGGAAAAAAAATGTAAAACGTATTACAATAAAAAAAAGGAGAGAATTATTAGCAAAGATGCAAAATAACGAAATTGACTTTCGTGTCGAGGTATATTCTTTTTATTGGAATAGGTGAATTTTCCCCCATCTAAGTGTTTCGCAAGTAATATTCTGTTCATTAAGCTGCATGTTTCACTTCAGTATAAGTAATATTTAAGATAATATAATTATATAGATTTAATGAATTTTTAATACATTTTAGAATGATTAATACTCTCAAGATTTACAATCATATTTGTAATTATTATTATTTTTATAGTTAAATGTTAAAAGAATATTGGCTGAGCATTTAAATCAAAATACAGTGAAAACAACATTACAGTTTTACTCATTTCCAAGAGTTTCCGAAAGATAAAGTATGTTGGAAAAAAAAAGAAAAATTTCGAATTTAGTGTATTGTTAATAGCACATGTAATTTACTAGAGCATTATTTTGCTTTAAGAAATACTGTTGCGACTATTTACATGTAGTAATTTTGGTACATGCTTATTAGGGTGGATCGAAAATTTTTTTTTCACTGTGTCAAAACCTACCTATGCGGAAAAGATGTTCTCTTGGATGGAGATTAAGGGAAAAATAATTAAAAAAAATAATTTTAAATTTTAATACTGCCACAATGAGGTTGAATTTCGAAAAAAAGTGAAAAAAGACCTAATTTTGGCTAGAATATTTTTTATTCAAAATAATAGTTTAAACAGTTATCCTATACCTACCTATGCGTAAAAGATGTTATATTATATGCTGAGTATGAGAAAAATAATTAAAAAAAATAATTTCAAAATTTAAATCTACCGCAATGTGGCTCAAATATATGTATTTGAACGTTTTTACGGTAAAAAATCAACTTTTGTTTTGTAAAATAAAATATGAATTTTAGACATTTTTAACATTTATTACAATGAGAGAATATTTAATTGATTACAAGATAAAAACTTTAGTTTCTTATTTAATAGCTTCATTAGTATTAAATCAAGAAAAATCGTCAACATTGCAATTGGTGATAATGACGTTCGGTATTGAAAATCGACATGAGATTTTGTAATTCAATTCAATTTTTATAAAACTGTTACTTATGTATGGTCCATACACAGCAGAAATACTTCCGTGACTCTTTTGATTACTAGTTTTGTAGAATGAGAGTTGCGCGAATAGATATTATTGATAGTAGATGTTATTGCCACTGAAATGATTGCTGGATTTACATATTGCTTCTGAAATCATGTCGTTACTAAATCCGCCAGTTAGTGGAGGTTCGACACATTTTCCCATTTAATTAAATCTGTGAAATCCGTCGCAAAAGGTCAAAAAGCTGGTAAATGGAAAATATAGATAGTTTTTATGTAATGATTAGGATTACAGCAGACCGTTTGATTTCACTCGCGCATTTTTAGAATTCATATACTGACATAAATGAAAATACAAAAAGCTTCTAACATGCTGCGAATAATCTTTCTATTTCACCAGTGAAACATTTATGCCCAGCCGCGGTTCCATCCACGCTGCAAAAAGATGACATAGTTAAACTTCATTGGTGTGTAACTAGCACAAAAAACATTGTAGTGGACGCTTGAAGATCAGTCCCATATTTCGAATAACACATCCTTTAACATCTATATTAACAGATATTACGTCACAACCGATAGCAACCAACTTTGTTACATGTATATTATTGTTAACACATGACAAAAAATGTACGTCGTGTTTTCAAATTGTTTGGTACTCTCCCGGAATTTATATATATGTGGCCGATGTATTCGGAACCCAGTTCTTTTTTCAAGCTCAAGTCTGCTTCTATTATCATTTTTCTTCTGTTGTTTTCTAGTGATGCAGTCAGTCTTTACACCCATAAAAGTTTAAAGAAAATGGCCATGGTCATAATCTTTTACAAATGACTAAAGAGAATGACTAAAACGATGGAGTGGTCTTTGATTTGTTTTGTCATGCTGATTTTTTCTGTCAGTAGCATTCGATTCATAGTTTTGTGAGATAATTCCCACGTCTTGAAGTGCACCAGACACGATGGCAGCACCTGCTTGGTCGGAAGTGCCCAAACTCTCCAACATTCTGATGATGTGACACCTAGCTCGGCAGCATTTTGGCTTTTCAATGATAGCTGATGATGTAGAAATGTGAGTTTGCTCTCAATACGTCGGTTTAGTTTACACTCAACATTCGTATTCATATTCAAATCTATTGAACTGAAAAAAATAGGCAGTATTTTCGGAAATGGTCCAAAAGACTGTAGTAGCTTTCAATATCTTATTTTGTTTTACAAGAATTAAGAAAAGCGCAATATTTGTCGTTAAACAGTTTAATTTTTCTTAAAAGGCTGCTACGGTAAGTTATTGAGATTGAATCTCATTTACAGGTCACTAGTAACTTATTAGCAACTCCTTCTCACTGGCAGGAAATAAATAGATGTTGACCGATTTCTTTCTTCGGTTATTCTTTAAATACCAATATGTAAATTTTATAACTTTTTGTATTAGGGAGCATATTTACTGGCATATCAAAGCTAGACCCAAATAGGGTGTAATTCATATCTCTCTCTTTTTTTATTTTATTTTAACAACGCCATGGTACAGTAATATTCAAGGTGCACTAAGGAACACAATACACAAGCAGACAAATTCTAACTGAAAAAACTGGAACTGCCAGTTTTTCGAAACTTTAAATTACTTGCAGGAGTATTAAATTTCGAAATTAGTTTTATTTATTTATTTATTTATTTTTACTTAATATCCATGCAATATAATATTTCTTACGCAAAGGTAGGTTTTGATTGATATTAAAATGTTTATTTTGCGTCAAAATTAAATCCAACCAAATTTAGATCTTTTTCCGTTTTTTCAATATTTTATCGAATTTTCAACTTTTTTGTGGTAGTATTAAATTTTGAATTTATTACTTATTATTGTTTTTTACTCAACCTCCATATGATAAAGCATCTTTTCCGAACTGCTGGATTAAAAAAAAATATTAAAGTAATTAGTTTTTGACAAAAATAACCTAACCAAAATTCGGTCTTTTTTCAATTTTTTTCGAAATTTCAACCCTTTTGTGGAAGTATTAAATTTTAAAATTAATTTTTTTTATTATTTTTCCCTTAATCTCCATACAATAGAACATCTTTTCCGCATAGGTAGATTTTGATTAATGGTAATTTTTTTTTTCGCCATAGACAATCGATCCACCCTAATGCTTATTTATTTACTATATGACTTAATTTTTCTTTAGATATTTAGTAATAAAATTATTATTATTTGAATTATTCTTTTTGCACTGTTTGCGATTCTTTTTTAAATATATTTCATTCTTTGAATTTAAAATAAAAGTTACTATCCTTAAAGAATCATGTGTGATAAAGCGCGAAAAGCATTTAGAAAATTGGAATATAAGTTAAATAATGTTGTAATACAATATTTTCAAAACATCTTCTGAGGGTTTTCCTTAGCTTATTGTCATATAAATATCAATTGAATAGTACGCAAAAAACAGCATTTTTTATGATTCAGATAGTGAATATTCTTTAAACTTTAATTAATTTATTTGGATAGCAGTTGTCCAACTTATTATCATAAAAGTATTTTTTTTACTGAAAAATATTCGGACACGAAAAGATTAATGCAACCCGTTTAGAATTATTTACTTTATGCCCTATGTTTATTCCATATTGGTTTCTCTACGAAACAGTTTAAGGTAAGAAATGTAAATAAATATAACTCATACTTTATATTAATATTATCTTACTTTTTCCAGATCAGTTTTATGCTCTGCAACCAGTTAAAAAAAAACATTTGTATTTTCTTTTTAATTACTTAATGTGTTAGTAATACTTCAAAAAGTTCTTAGAATAAATCTTTTTAACTCCATAAAAACATACTAAGCTAAATCGAAAACATATTTTTAAACTTGAATGAGTACATAAGTATTATATTCATAATTTTAAAGAATATGTTATGAAAGAACGCGTTGCTTGTTGCAAAATAACAATATATGGAACAGATAATCTTACTGTTCTTGTAAACAGAAAAAAGCATCTATATCCATCTTCTGTTTTCACCATCATAAATAAATCTATATGGTTTCTTGAAGTTATTGCATTATATGTACTGCCTTCAACTATATACATCTAAAAAATACTATCTAAATTTATTGAAGAAAATATTTTATACGATTAGATATTTTTTTTATTATTCAATTATTCGATAATTAATTAGCTTCTATTTCTATCTCTCAACACTTTTATTTTAAGGTAAGGTTTAACTTTTAAGGTATCTACAAAAATGTACACATATAGCATTTTTATATAATGATTTTAAAAATGTGTAAATAAGAAATCTTATTATAAACTTTTTATAAAATATTATTGAAATTGGACTGCTTAAAATTTATACTGCGAATTGTAATAATTAAACTTAATTGTATTTACAAATAAAAGATATTTAAATAATTTTATGGTTGCTTAATATTTCTAAATCGCATAAATTTTAAGTAATAAATATTTTAATATATCCTTGATAAACAATGATTTTATCCCATTGTTGTGCTTACAAAGAAATTTTAAGCTAATTTGTCTGCTAGCAGATGTATCAACTTCAAAAGCATACATGACAAATCCATCTGATTTAATATTTTCTAATTAAGGTATATTGTATTTATACGCGTTTTAAAGAAATATTCTAAAAACTTTAACGGATTAATTTTTTGCAATGTAAGGTATTATTTGTACATTTTGCAATCAAACCAATAAATTCATCTACATTTAATTTTCTGTTCCAGGAATCTCTCACATTTATGTAAGCAAACGTTCCATCAGATACAATAGGAATGGCGTTAAAACGACGGTAGAATGTTTTAAAAAATGGCTTGTATCTGTAATAATCTTCAGAAATCTTCAGGATTAATTTTGAACATACTTTTAAAATCTTAAAAAACTATGATAGGAAATTTAATTAATATTAGAAAGTAATATCTTGCTAAATTTCCCATACTTAATATTAGAAAAATCATGAAATGTTACTGATCCCAATACTCTTAAAATTAGGTTTCTTTTTTGTGGACACAGTCCGCTAAAGTGTTATGAAAACAGAAAATGATCAGCATACGAAGCATTACTGGCAACCGTCAATATAGAAAAAAAATCGAACGGATTAAAGAATCGTTCTTTTGGAATCTATTGAACACATTGCTAAATTGAAGTTTTAATTTAGAATTCTTTATATTTTTGCATTTTATATATTATAATATTATAAACTGCATTTCCTTTCATTTCATTTTTTAGTATTTGTCACGTTGAGAATAATGCATTTGTTTTCTGTCAGACCGTATTATTGGTTTCACAATATATTCACAGGTCGTGACGTAAGGATCTCTTGAGAGAAAAAGTTTAATAAGATCAAACATTTTTTAAAAAAATTACTGAATAAGCAAATATAACTTTTATATTTATTTTTTAACTGACTTTATAATTGCTTTTCTTTTAAATATTCCATGCATTCATTGTCTACTAACAACAACAAGAATATTTCTTAAATATAAAATTAACAACAATGAGATGAAATTAAATTTTGAAATTTATTAAAACACGATTATTAAGGCACGTTCGTATTAGTCATATATCAAAAGACAATCCAAATTAGAGGGAACAACAGTTTTCTTTATATTCTGATAACTTCAAAGGATTAATGTTATACTCCGTGTCAACATACTTATTTTAGCTACATGTTTTAGTAATGGTTTTTAATTATTTTATTTTTTTATTGATCCAGTTTTAATGAAAAGGCAGCAGATAACATATTATGAACGATTTGGGTTGTTCTAAATGCAAACGCTTTAATTTATGCAGAATCATTTTTGTAAAGAAATCAAAGCAATATATTCCTTTCCAATTTTTGAAAATATTGAATTTAGAAATTCATTTTTTTCCTATTTGGCGACATACAACCTTTGGCGAAATCTCCGGTCCTTATTCAAAATTAAAGAAGGATCCTTCTACTAAACATCTGTCTGATATCAAGGAGGTCGTTAAAAAGAATGCCATTCTTAATAATAACACTAAACGTTTGGTCATTCCGCCTATAGCTAATTGTGCTCGTTTCTATGCTCTTCCTAAGGTCCATAAACCTACACTTTCATATCGGCCTATCGTTCCTAATATTGGTACTGCCACTTATAAACTTGCCAAGTTCCTTTCTAAGTTACTCGCTCCTTTATCTTCTACTAATTTTCATACTGTTAAAAACTCTATACACTTTGTTGATGAAATTAAACGCCTTTCTCCTTGTAATAACAAAATGGTTTCCTTAGATGTTAAATCCCTCTTCACTAACGTCCCTGTTCCAGGAGCAATTGACTGTTTGGAAAGAAGGCTACGCGAATTCCACTACTCTTCCATCGAGATTGACGAGATCCTGCAATTAGTTAGTATTTCTGTTAGGCAAACCGCTTTCCAATTTAATAATTCCTTCTATTTTCAAACGGATGGTTTGGCCATGGGCAATCCATTGTCTCCTCTTTTATGTGACATTTATATGCATTTTGTGGAAGAAAGACTCTTCAGTTTATACGATTTTCCTTTTTGGTGTAGGTATGTTTATGATACTTTTACCTTAATTCCTTTTGAGCTGGATCTTCAAAATCTGCGAAATTTTTTTCCAAGCACCTTTGTCGTTCCAAGCCCAAGCATGCACTCTGATTGGTTGTTGCTCTCGGCACTGTTTTCCCGTACTTGGCGATAACCATACTTGGCGAAAAATACTTCGCTGGTAACGAGTAAACCTAAAACCTAACCTACTCATTCTTATTCTTTTTTCATTCTTATCCTCGTGGTCTTGTGCTCTTGTGTGTAAAAACTTTTTAAAGAGTACAGCTTTCATTAAGACACGTTTCATCCAATTCAATGCTCCAAGAGAAAAGTTAATTTGTACTCGGTTCGAAAGGAAATTAAACTCGACGGAAGCATCTATCGCTACGCCAAGTATGATTATCACCAAGTTACATGAAAACAGTGCCGAGAGCAACAACCAATCCGAGTGCGAGCTTGGGCTTGGAACGACGAAGGTGCTTGTAAAACAAATTACGCCGAAAATCGCCTTTCTCTTGTCAATTCTGTTGATCCTTGCATCCAGTTTACTCTTGAAGTCGATGAGAATAATTCTCTTCCTTTCCTTGATGTCTTGGTTACTAAATACCCTGATCGGTTCTCTACCTCTATTTATAGAAAAACTTTCGCTGAATCTCTTCCCCCGTATGCTTTTTCTAACGATTCTCCACAGCATAAAGTGGCTTCCTTTTATACTTTTGTTTAGAGAGCACTTGGGCTTGGAACGACGAAGGTGCTTGGAAAACAAATTACGCCGAAAATCTCCTTTCTCTTGTCAATTCTGTTGATCCTTGCATCCAGTTTACTCTTGAAGTCGATGAGAATAATTTTCTTCCTTTCCTTGATGTCTTGGTTACTAAATACCCTGATCGGTTCTCTACCTCTATTTATAGAAAACCTTTCGCTGAATCTCTTCCCCCGCATGCTTTTCTAACTATTCTCCACAGCATAAAGTGGCTTCCTTTTATACTTTTGTTTACAGAGCACTTGGGTTTGGAACGACGAAGGTGCTTGGAAAACAAATTACGCCGAAAATACCCTTTCTCTTGTCAATTCTGTTGATCCTTGCATCCAGTTTACTCTTGAAGTCGATGAGAATAATTCTCTTCCTTTCCTTCATGTCTTGGTTACTAAATACCCTGATCGGTTCTCTACCTCTATTTATAGAAAACCTTTCGCTGAATCTCTTCCCCCGCATGCTTTTTCTAACGATTCTCCACAGCATAAAGTGGCTTCCTTTTATACTTTTGTTTACAGAGCACTTCACATTTCTTCTGACTCTTCTGCTCTTAATAGTGAAATCAGTTACCTGAAATCTTTTGCCCTCGCTCGTGGTTATAATCCCTCTTTGATTGAAAAAGCTCTGTATAAATGTAATAAGCCTAAATGTATTCTTATTGATTCTAATAATTCTTCTAATATTAACTCTATAGTTCTACCTTTTTATTCTCCTCTCTGTTTCAAAATTGCTAAAATCCTTTCTCGTTTCAATTTTAAAGTTATCTTCAAGCCTATGAATAAAATTAAATTCTCATCTTTGAAAGGTCCTATTCCTATTGAGAATAGGTGGGGTGTTTATTTTATTCCTTGTTCTTGCAATTTGGGTTATATTGGTGAGACCAGAAGAGCGTTGAAGAACAGAATTGGACGAACATCAGAGATATAGTAAAAATCAGGAATTATCCAGGTCTTCGATTTCTTCTCACTGTTGGTCTTCCGGTCATTATATCAATTTTTCCATGGCCAGAATTATTTCTAATCCTGCCTCTCCTTCTCATTTAGATGTTCACGAAGCTTATTTTATTTGTAAAAATTCTAATACTCTTGTCAATGATCCCTCATCCTCCCCCTCCCTTTCTCCTGCGTAGAAATTACTTTTGTAGTTTTTTTTTATTATTATTATTTATTTTTCCTTATTTATTTATTTATTTGTTATTTATTATTTATTTTATTTACTTTTCTTACGATTATTATTATTATATTTTTATTTATTTTATTTTATTTTACTCTTTTTCCCCACTGTTTTTTCTCTTTTTATTAGTTTTGCATAAATTTTCTCTTCCACCTGCGCTCTTTCAGCCAGCGCCACCTGTGGCACTCTTTGTAATCTCCTCCCTCTTTCTTTCTCTTTATTTCGACTTTTCTCTTCCTCCTTGGGTTTTTAAGTTAGCGCCACCTGTCGCACTCTTTGCAATCTCTTCCCTCTTTCTTCATTTCGACTCTGTGCCCTTGTGACACGTGTTGGATTAGCTGATGACGAGCTGTTATTGTTGTAGCTCTAAACGCGACCTGTTTAAATTTCATTTTTATGGTGATTGTACAAAGTGTTTTTAGCTTTTTTATTAATTTATCGCCAGTTATTACGGTGTTTTATTACTAATGTTGTAAAAGATTTTTTAGGAAATTTTTGTTATTTTACAACAGAATCAACAACTGCCAAATAACAGGTAATTATAAAAGCTGTTATATTCAAATATTTCAAAATAAATCTAATAATTTGTTTATTCAGAGCGATCAATAACATCCCACATTACAATTTATAATAATATAGGATATAATAATATTATAATATAGGACTTTAAAACACTACACGTTCCTCTGGTTAAAATATGTATTACGCACTCATTAAACTGAAATAATGCATTCTTTGCAAATAATGCATGATTTGAAATTATTAAAATTTCTTCTTGTATTTCATTCTAGGGAATTAAAAACAAACAAACAATTAAATTATGGCATAACAAATGAAGTTTTATTTAGTCCTTGTTTTTTAAACTGAAAAAGTTTCACACATTTTCTTCAAAAATTCTAAACATTGGATTTCATTTAAGTTTGGAAAAGTAATACATGAGATATTAAATTGCATTTGTAAGAACATTACTCTTTAAAAAAATACTTGACTTATTTAGTTACCTTACATTATTATGAAAGAAGAGTTTTTCGAAAACAACCTTTTTGAACAGAAAAAGAGAACGAATTTCCTTTTATATACCGACATAAGAGGGAATTCAATATCATCTAACCTTTTATAATGAAACAAAGGTTTTTCAATTTCTAGAGTTTACTTTTAATCTTAAAAGAAACAATGCATTGCTGTAACGATTTTCTATATATTTATTTTAGTGTATAAAGTATCAGGAATTATCTTATAAATAAGACAACTACTTCTTATTGTACAAAAAATATTAATATTTGCGTTTACTTGATGAAAAAGTATGCTAACTTTTTTATTACATTTTTCATTGAAATAGTTTTAAAAACGCAAAAGTTTCTTGAAATAACTGAATAATAACAGTTTTCTGCTACATAAATATAATTTAAAAAATTCAGAGTAATAATTGGATTGTATAAAGATTATCGGTAAACAAATTTGAACAACATTAAATATTTTCAATAAAAATAAAAACTCATTTACTTACCAACAACAACAGATCATCAGCTATTGATAGGTATTATTGTACTGAAATATTTAAAAATAAACATAGAAATTTGTTTATTCACAACGATCAATAATAGCTCATATTAAAAATTATGATTTGCTCGGGTATAAATTTTAAAGCTCGCCAGCTCTTCTGTTATAATATGCATTACGACACCCAATAATCTTAAATTAAATTACTAAAACTTCCAATTGCATTTCATTCTGGGGAATAAAAATCAAAATGAATTAATTAAATTATGGCATAAAAAATGAAGTTTTATTTAGTGCTCGTTTTTTAAACTGAAAAAGTTTCACACCTTTTGTTCAAAAATTCTAAACATTGGATTTCATTTAAGTTTTGAAAAGTAATATATGATTTATTAAATCGCATTTGCAAGAAACATTACCCATTTAAAAAATACTTCACTGAAAAAAATGAAGTACTCAAAAATGAGTAAGTCAACTTACTCATATCAAATTGAGTACGTTTGGATCAAAAATTAGCACATTTTTTTCTCAATTTTGAAACAACATATGTTATCAAATATTAACAAACGATAATTTTGTACCCAGTATTTATTTATCTCATTCATGGTGGCATAAAAGATATGCTTATTAATGTAAATATTAAATTATGCACTGTATTTTTAAATAAATTTAAAAGTATAGCTGCAAATAATGCTCTTGTCATAAAAAATGTCCGATTTGGGTATTTTACTTATAATTTTGCTATTTCTCTTAATAAATAATCAATTAAATGTTTATTGTACATAATTTTGGTCAAGAAATAAATACCAGCATATTTTCCCTTTAATTTGAAAATTCAGCGGTCAGATATTATGATTTATATATGCACACAACTATGGAATCAAAAATTAGTACATATGTTTTGCAGTTTTGAATACTTTTGGATCGGAGCTATTTTGAGTATGTGAAGTACTTAAAATTGAGTACTTTTTACTCAATTCTGAGAAACCATTTTTTTCAGTGTTGACTTATTTAGATACCTTACATTATTATGAAAGAAGAGTTTTTCGAAAACAAAATTTTTGAATAGAAAAAGAGAACGGATTTCCTTTTATATACCGACATAATAGGGAATTCAATGTCATGTAACATTTTATAATGGAACAAAGATTTTTCAATTTCTGGAGTTTACTTTCAATCTCAAAGAAAGCAGTGCATTGCTGTAACGATTTTCTATACATTTATTTTAGTCGAAAAAGTATCAGAATCTCTCTTATAAATAAGACAAGTATTTCTATATTCCATAAAGAATATATTAATATCAGCATTTATTTGATGAAAATGTATGTTAAATTTTTTTATTACAGTTTACAAAGAAATTATTTGTAAAACACATAAGTTACTTGAAATAATTTGATGTAATCGTTTGGTAATTTAATGTTTTTTATGCAAATATTTAGACAATATTTTTTTAATTTTTAAAGAAAATGGAAAGAAGTTTAAGTTTTTACATCGACGATGTTGAACGACTCCATAGCTTTAACTTTTCACTGCACGATTTTTTCTATTTATTATGGAAAAAAAATATTTGAAATCTGCATATCAGTCTAATATTGTGAAAAGTAGTAAAAAAAAATAAATTTCAAATTTTAAGCTAAAATTTGATATTTTATGGCGTATTCCCTATATACCCAGTTAGGGTTTTTAAATATTGCATTGCTATATTTTGCAATTAAATGGGCTTAAATTAATTAATATTGTCAGCTCAATACTCTGCAATTTTCTTTATATTATATTTTTAAGTATCCATTAAAAATAATAAAAGTAAAATTTCCCTAATAGCTTAATCGATTTTTTTCCGAAGAACAAATTCGCATTTTTCGTCAAATGCAGCCATTAGAGATGGACATAAAAATTATTATTCAAGTCTGTGGCCTATTCTTGATTAGTTACATTGATCGTATTCCACAAATTCATGGCACATAATAAAAATTAAGAGATTTTAGGTATGGGCCAGATGTGGCACTGGATACAGTGAAGAGTTAAGAGTTAAGATTGAATCTCGTGTACCGAAAACAAAACCTCTCATGACTGTAAAAGAAAATTATAAAAGATTGAATTGGTGTAAATCAAAACGTTTATGGAGCGAAGAAAATTTTAAATATATATTATTTAGTGAAGATAGCAGATGAAATTAAGTTTTGTATTTCATATTGTAATCAAGGAATTCGAGTTAGGAGAATGTAGCAAGAAACATTGATAAAGATTATCTTAAATATTTCGTAAAATTTGCTGCTAGTATCATGGTTTGGTGTTGCCTGAGGTCCGAAAAATCTGAAAAGTTATGCAGATCTACTAAAAGGTTAACTCTCAGATACATCAATACATTTTGGAATATCACATGATACCATCATAAATAGATTTATTTGAAGATGATTTCATCTTTCAACAAGATTTAGAGTCAGCACACATATATTGGTATCTGCTAAGAATTGGCTCCGTATTAATAAGAATTGGTTCCGCAAAATTAAGGTACTTCCTTGGCCACCAAACGAGGCAGATTTTGGTCTTACTAAATACTTATGGTGAATGATAAATGAAAAACTCCAAGAAAATCCTTCTTCGAGTAATATTTTGATGTGTTTCAGAAAGCTTTATATGTATTTGACTGTTATGCATTTTATATTTTGGAAATGACGAAAACTTTTCTAAACATTCCAGATTAAATTTTTTTAAGAAATTTAACCCGGGAGTAGTCGCGGCTTTTTTTCGAACGTGATTAGCCGCGCTCGGTCTATTCGCCGCCGTTCCCTTTTGGCCGAAGAAACAGAGGAAAAGTGCCGTTGTTCCTCGAAGATCGAAAACAGGGAATTCAAGAGGAAAGTATTGCTTGAAAACGAAAAGATACGTGTAATATCGATTAGTACGCATTTACGTTAAGTATATAATTGGTTAGCATTTAAATAAATGTTTTAATAATTATTTTAAAAAATATATACATATATGTATATAAATGATAAAAGTTTTTATATAATCTGAATAATTTTCTAAAGATACAATAGATAATGAATAAAAAAATATTTTCATTTTTTTAAAAATTTAAAATCGTGATGCATATTTTTTGAAAGGA
Organism: Maratus speculifer; assembly: GCA_964019185.1. NCBI lineage: Eukaryota > Metazoa > Arthropoda > Arachnida > Araneae > Salticidae > Maratus > Maratus speculifer. The sequence continues at coordinate 267,701,055 of OZ025297.1, read as the reverse complement.
CAGTTTAGTTTTGACGCATGTCTGGTACTAGGAACCAATTGAAGTTGAAAAAATACATCTCAAATATAATTTTTCTTACTATTTCGACGTAAATATAAGAATAGAAGAGCAAATAACCCTTTTTTAAATTATTAATATAAAAACAGGAGCTACTTTTCATATTTTTTTCCTTTTCCTAAATCTTCTTCGTATGGTCGTAATTCTTTTTGCATGTAAAACCTTAGAGGTTTTATAATTCAGTAATTTTTCTCAAATGAGAAAATATATTTGCACCAAATGAAAATGTATGAATAATATAAAGTAATACATATATAATATTTTTTTTTCTAATAACTTCGTTTCATCTTTTTTTTATTTCAAAGTTTGTAAAAAAAGATAAGAATTACTATATAATCTGACTGAAATTTTGAAGATACAATGAATAACGAAATAAAAGATACTTTCAGTTATAACATTGAAATTGTGATACAGATTTTTTTATAAAAAAAGCAGCAACGCACTGAAGTTCGTTATAACGGTGGATTCACACTTGGAGCCAATTAATGTTGAAAAAAAATCTTAAATATTTTTATTACCATATCTATACAGATATAAAAAAGCAGATAAAATAATCCCTTCTTTGTAATTAGTAACATAAAAGCAGTAGCTACATTTAATTTCTTTATTTTATTTTATATATTTTTTTCTTTTCGTTTATCCTTTTTTTAAATGAAAAATATATATGCACTAAATGAAAATATATGAATAATATAAAATAAGAAAATAAATAATAAATGTATTAAGAACTATTTTTTCAAAATTTGTAAAAGGGGTAAAAATTATTATATACTGGGACTGAAATTGTAAAGATACAATAAATATCGAATTAAAAGAGAATAAATTTTGAATAAATTTTCAAATGTAGATATTATATTTGATATAGATAAATCGTTTTTTTTTTGGAGAGTGGAGGGGGGGGGACTGTCAACATTGATTTTGACAATGTTTCATTTTTTGGCGCCAATCAATATTAAAAAGATCCAATATTTAATTTAAGTAAATATTATTTTGTAATTATTTACAATATTTATCAAAGTATAATTCAATTTCAATGAATTTCGCTTTTGAAAAGAAAAACATTATTAATGAAAAATGATTTCTGAAATTAAATGCCAAGAAAATTAACTTTATTAGATCTTAGCACTAGGCACTCTTTAAATTCGGGTTTAAAAAAAAAGAATCGCTATGGCGTTGTTCAATAATGAGCATTTTTATTAGCAACAAACATATTTTAGAAACGTAGTTATCCATTTCTTGTATTTTATAAACATTACCTGAATTTTCAAAAAAATAAAAGTTTTTTACTTGCATACGTTGTAATCTACATTATAAAATTCGCATTATTTAGCACACTCGACACATATTTTGTAAGTATGTTCTTTGCAGATATATAAACTACAGTGTTGACAAATTTGTTTTGCCTTCTTTTCTGCTTTATTTTGCAAAAACTACATCTTTCAGTCTTCGCAGATCGATTTTTTTAAATTTTATTTCTATGGTCCTTTATTAAATTAAACACAACCATTTTACGCGTATTTTTCGGAAAAATAATTAGAGAATTTATTCCCGCAATATTCATAAGCTTAAAAAACAAAGTAAGCGGTTTTTTATTACTTATCCTTGCTTATTCTTACATATTATATTAAAAAATTAGGTTGTTGAGTTTATGTTTATATATTTATATAGTTCACAATTTTCCCTAGAACAGAATCATTAAGAAACAGTTTTCAGAAGTCAAATATTATCAGAAGAAAGAGAAAAAAAAAGAGAGGGAGAGGAAACGGGACTCCCCGATTCCAAGAAACCCCCTTCTGAGAAATTCGGGGGAGTAGGAAAGAAGATTGTTAGGGCGAAAAAAACATCGGCTACGTGAGTAGTCGCATGCCGGTCAATCAGACCGAATTTGACTTTAAAATACAATAAAAGCATGAAAAATGATAGGAATGACTCGTAATTTCTCAAGGCAGAAGGTTGAACAGTGAAGGTCAGCTACGCGGCATTTCACCATTGTAATTTTAAGGGGAGATGGGTTAATCAGCAGACAAAAAATTCGAGCGGCGAAAAGACCGACGCGCGACTAACCACGGGTTAATTGCATTTACTTAGTATTAAAATCATATAAATGAAACATATTTTTTCTTATTACTGTTTTTCAATTCTTCCAACATTTTGATTATGAGTTGCACATAGGCAAATATGTGGGTAATAACTCCGAATACAGTTGATTAAGAAATCACGCCACTACATTTTATGAATACATATTTGGTAACATATTTTTCTTGCATACATAAATAGCTGTATCATATCGCATATCTCTTTGGGAAAAAAATCTATAACTAAGCTGAGAAAATTTGTAGAACCTTAATGCGGCGTTATTACCGCATGATACCTTGCATATATGTATATTATTTTTTAAGAATTCCTGGTTTAACTATTGGAAGTTCCTACTTTAAAATCTCAAAATAAATTTTAGATTCCATAAACATCGAATCATTTTTATATTTATAAAAGATTTGACACAAGTTTATATAGATATACTGAGTGCGTACATATATATATAAACATATACGCGTGCGTGTGTATGTGTATGTATGTATGAGTATGATTGAGTGTATGAATAAAATTTTCCATAACATCCTATCAACAAATTTAAATTTTCTCTTTCTTTTTTCCCTTTATGTTTAAAAGAAATCTTCATATCTGTTTGAACAAATTTTGGTATCCCAATGTAATTGCTTTCAGAAAATTCCTAAAGTGCTTTTTATGAAATACTCACAGTAAAATCATATTTTTAAAGATAAATGTCTTATCAAATTTGAATAAATTTTCTTCTGAAGAGCACGTTTTTTTATTTTTTTTCTCAGTTTACAATTCGGTACTATAAAAGACTTTTTTATGATAACGATCACAACTCGTATTATTTAATTTTTCCAAAAACTATTTGACCGCATATTTTTTTGCATTCCCTAGAAACGTTACTTGGTTTCATATTTTAGAAGAAAAGAAAATAAATTTTCTTTAAGATTCAAGTGAATAATATTTTTTCTTTTGTTTGTTTTTATATTGCAGTAAATATATTTATTTGAGAAATGATATTTTCTTCATTATTACAAATTTACTTACATTTTATATCGAATTCTGTGGACTTTGTCGCTGTCAAAATACCACCGTATGAACCTACATAAAGTGCCTAAATTGGCATAAAATTACATACTAGAGTTTTGGATTATACGCATATAAAGACGATTGAATTTGTCTTTATTTGATACCCTTATAAGTACGCTGTACCTTTTCTATTACATTTTCTAGTTTTCATTGAATTTGCCAGAAGATTTTCTTTTATTGCTTTAAAACAAATGTCATCCCTAAATTCCTATTCTTTATGTTTATTACACGCAGAGAAGTAATTAAGTAATATTGCAAAAATAAATCATTAATGGCTTAAAATATGTTAGGCGTTTATAATTACCGTGTGCGTTCTAAATCATTGAATTTAATAGTTTTAGTTAAAATGCATCAGAATATTTATATAGTTGTTTCGTCAATAAAAGTCGTATATGTAATTGAAATCTCTAAAGTTCTATACACTTAATAATTATTAAACACATGAAAATGATGGAAATAATTCTGAAACAAAAATTTTAATGTCATAAGCTGTAAATTGTGCCATTAGATTTTTAAAGTACTATGAGGGTTTCTAATTGTATTTTCTCGATTTGATTGCGATATATCACTTTTTTATGTTTTTTCATTATTTCAAATGCTAATTAAGGACGTCTCTAAGATCTTGGAAGCTCTGTATTCATTTCATAAATAACAATGGAAATATTTGAAAGACATAAGCTATATTTCGAAAGTTTCAAACACTTTGAAAGAACAGTTTGTTTTTCTATTCAAAAAAGCTAAATTTGCAATACCTGCCTAGTTTATGTTGTCTAGTCCTGTATCAAACCAGATATTATATTACCAAAAAGATATAATCTGTTTGTAAGAGAATGAAAATGATTGACCTGATACTCTTGAAGTAAAAAAGTGCAAAATCAAATATTATAATAATAATTTACAAAAAATGTAATTTTCCAAAAAATATCTCAAAGTTATATGGAATTTCCAGTTGCATCAGAAAATAGCACTTATTACTCATAGTTTCAATGTCAATGATTTATGATGTGAAAGGTAATAAAAACAGCTGTACATCGTTACTAGTGCCAAATGTAGTTATTGATTGCTTTGAATATCATCAAATTTTACTTGATTAAAAAGTACTGACGACGTAGTATTGTACTCATATAAATCTGTAATAATTTGTTAGCGATAGCATATTTCATTGAGAACTTTGTTTCCAATTTCTCAGATTTTAGCACACACTCTAAAAAAGCCAGAGAGCGAATATGCTCACAGGTTCACTATTTACGTACGCAACATGTGTATTATTGGAAGAATTATCCAATTTACTTGTGATATTGCGTGTAAGCTCATTTGAATAAGACGCTATTCTTATTTTATTGGGGGTGTCTGGTAACCTACTATTCTTAAAATATAAACGGATTTTATATGCAGAATTTACCAATTTGGTTCAAATTTGGTATACTGATTTATTCTGCAGTAATGCCTCCCCGCGTAAATTTAGAAATTGTTGTTGTTGACTTGAGCCCGAAGGACAGGAGGGGTGCTAGAGTTTGACTTGGACTTCACTCAGTAAGTTACAAATCAGACTTCTGCAGCAAACTATGTTCAGTAAAGTAATAGCCATCCCAAAATAGATGGCAGCTTCAAACATTGCCACCTTTTCAATTTCGATGTGTGTCTGAAGGTGAGGGAGGGTTTCTCCAGAGATCTATATACATGTTAAGTGCTACTATTGACCACAGGACTTCAGAGCTCCTTTATTTAACGATCGCGTACCACGTCTCTAAAATTGGAGATTTATTGGTTAAGTTTAAACGTGGAATAGGGGGGAGCTAATTCCCAATTAATTATTTCTTTGTTGGCCATTGACTTTCGAAATAAGTTTAGAGTATTCAATTAGTGTGAATACCCTGTGAGCTCAAAAACACCAGTTTTGTAGAGCATTTATTTTATTTTATTTTACTTTTTACTTCGATTGGTGGTTTTATTAAGTGCAATGTAGATACAGCAAAAAATAAATTGCGGATGTTTTAGTTAATTAAAGGATTAATATTCAATAGGATAATGCAGACATGTGATGTATTACATGAATAGTACGAAAGTTTTTTCAGTGAAGTTGAAATGCTATTTAGTAGTCATCAAAGCTATAAAACTCTGAAAGTGTAAATGCAATATTAATTTTATTTGTTGATCGTATTAGTCCAAATTTCGCACGGGATATTTTGTACCCATATAGTACATTCAATCCATAAATGCGTGTAAAATGTTGAATTGTACAATAGGGTGGATCGATTGTCTATGGCGAAAAAAAAAATTACCATTCATCAAAATCTACCTATGCGGAAAAGATGTTCTATTGTATGGAGATTAAGGGAAAAATAATAAAAAAAATTAATTTTAAAATTTAATACTGCCACAAAAGGGTTGAATTTTCGAAAAAATTTGAAAAAAGACCGAATTTTGGTTAAGTTATTTTTGTCAAAAACTAATTATTTAAATATTTTTTAAAATCCAACAATGCGTAAAAGATGTTATATAGTATGGAGGTTAAGTAAAAAAAATAATAATTAATAAATTCGAAATTTAATACGGCCAAAAAATGTTGAAATTTCGATAAAATATTAAAAAAATGGAAAAAGATCTAATTTTGGTTAGATTTATTTTTGACGCAAAATAGTCATTTTAACACCAATCAAAACCTACCTTTGTGTAAGAAATATTATATTTCATGGGTATTAAGTAAAATAAATAAATAAATAAATAAATAAATAAACTAATTTCGAAAGTTAATACTGCTGCAAGTGATTTAAAGTTTTGAAAAACTGGCAGTTTCAGTTTTTTAAGTTATGATTTGTCTGCTTGTGTATTGTGTAGCTTAGTGTACCTTGAATATTACTGTACCATGGCGTTGTTAAAAAAATAAAAATAAAAAGAGAGAGACAGAGAGATATGAATTACACCCTATTTGGGTCTGGCTTTGATATGCCAGTAAATATGCTCCCTATTACAAAAAGTTATAAAATGTATATATTGGTATTTAAAAAATAACCGAAGAAAGGGATCGGTCAACATCTATTTATTTCCTTCCAGTGAGAAGGAGTTGCTAATAAGTGACAAGCGACCTGTAAATGAGATTCAATCTCAATAGTTTACCACAGCAGCATTTTAAGAAAAATTAAACTGTTTAACGAGAAATATTGCGCTTTTCTTAATTCTTGTAAAACAAAATAAGATATTGAAAGCTACTACAGTCTTTTGGACCATTTCCGAAAATACTGCCTATTTTTTATTCACTTCAATAGATTTGAATATGAGTATGAATACTGAGTGTAAATTAAACCGAGGTATTGAGACCAAACTCACTTTTCTGCATCATCATCTATCATTGAAAAGCCAAAATGCTGCCGAACTAGGTGTCACATCACTTGTAGTGACGAAGATTCGCATCAGCTAGAATATTGGACAGTTTGGGCACTTACGACCAAGCAGATGCTGCTCTCGTGTCTGGTGCACTTCAAGATGTGGGCATTATCTCACAAAACTATGAATCGAATGCTATTGATAGAAAAAAAAATCGGCATGACAAAACAAACCAAAGACCACTCCATCATTTTAGTCATTCTCTTTAGTCATTTGTAAAAGATTATGATCATGGCCATTTTCTTTAAACTTTGATGGGTGTAAAGACAGACTACATCACTAGACAACAACAGAAGTAAAAATCATAATAGAAGCAGACTTGAGCTTAAAAAAAGAACTTGGATCCGAATACATCGGCTACATATATGTAAATTCTGGGAGAGTACCAAACACTTTGAAAACACGACGTACATTTTTTTGTCATGTGTTAACAATAATATAGATGTAACAAATTTGGTTACGATCGGTTGTGACGGAATGTCTGTTTATATAGATGTTAAAGGATGTGTTATTCGAAATATGGAACTGATCTTCAAGCGTCCCCTACAATGGATTTTGTGCTACTTACACACAAATGAGGTTCCACTATGTCATCTTTTTGCAGCGTGGATGGAACCGCGGCTGGGCACAAATGTTTCACTGGTGAAATAGAAAGATTATTTGCAGCATGTTAGAAGCTTTTTGTATTTTTATTTATGTCAGTATATGAATTTTAAAAGCGTGCGAGTGAAATCAAACGGTCTGCTGTAATCCTAATCATTACATTAAAAAATATCTATATTTTCCATTTACCAGCTTTTGACCTTTTGCGACGGATTACATAGATTTAATTAAATAGGAAAATGTGTCGAAATTACACTATAACTGACGGATTTAGTAACGACATGATTTCAGAAGCAATAGATAAATCCAGTAATCATTCCAGTGGCAATAAAATCTACTATCAATAATATCTATTCATGCAACGCTCATTCTATAAAACTAATAATCAAAAGAGTCACAGAAGTATTTCTGTTGTGTATGGACCATACATAAGAGACGGTTTTATAAAAAATCAAATTGAATTACAAAATCTCATGTCGATTTTCAATACCGAACGTCATTATCGCCAATTGCAATGTTGACGATTTTTCTTGATTTAAAACAAATGAAGCTGTTAAATAAGAAACTAAAGTTTTTATGTTGTAATCAATTAAATATCCCCTCATTGTAATAAATGTTAAAAATTCTAAAATTCATATTTTATTTTACAAAAAAGAAAAAAAAGGATTTTTTACTGTAAAAACGTTTAAATACATAAATTTGAGCCACATTGCGGCAGATTTAAATTTTGAAATTAATTTTTTAAATTATTTTTATCATACTCAGCAAATAATATAACATCTTTTACGCATAGGTAGGTTTTGGATAATTTTTAAACTATTATTTTGAATCAAAAATCATCTAGCACAAACTGCGTCTTTTTTTCACTTTTTTTCGAAATTCAACCTTATTGTGTTAGTAGTCAAATTTAAAATTAATTTTTTTAATTATTTTTCTCTTAATCTCCATCCAAGAGAACATCTTTTCCGCATAGGTAGGTACATCTTTTCCGCATAGGTAGGTTTTGACACTGTGAAAAAAATTTTTTCGATCCACCCTATTGTACAATATAACGGTCTCTAATTTAGATTACTTTCAAAAGTTTATTAAAATTTTGAAAATGTTGAAAATTCATGTTTATATATATATATATATATATATATATTATTTCCAAAAGCATCTAATATAAAAGTAAATGATTTTTATGAAATACAAAAAAAAAAAAAAAACTACTGTATATAAGCAAATAAATAATATTTTATAAATAACATATTAGTATAAAAAATTGTAATTTATGAAATAAATATAAAAAATAGTCAAAAATGTTTGTTTGTTGGGTTTTTAAAAGCTAATTATCAACATGAGGTACAAGGAACTTAGGTGGGAGGGGTGCATTCCTTGGGACTTTTTTAATGGAACAAAACACACGTTTTAGCAAGGAAATGAAAGGTTCGAAGAAAAAAAGGAAAACTCCGAGTTATTCGGCGAACGACCATGTTTTGGTTCGAACCTAATACCTGTCATCTACTAATTTCGAAAGCAGACCCTCTCGGTCACTTGGGGGGGGGGGGCTCAAGTGACAAATACGTGCTAAAATTTTACCTAAAAGCATATCAACTTATGTAATATACAGTGTGTTTTTTGAATATAAAAAAAGGTTTTTTTTCTTAAACATAGCTCCTAGACCCATACTTTCATTTCGAAAGTTTTATTTAAATTTAAAAAAAAGTTTAACATATGATAATGTAAGTTGCAATTCCATAAGAGATTCATTTAAATGATCCATAAGAGATTCATTTTTATGAATATATTTCTCGTAGGGGAAAAATTCAACTAGGAAAACTTGCGTAAACCTTTCATAGATTTATTTTTTTAAATGTGCCTTAAAAACTGAAAAAGTCACAGAGTTATAGTCGTTTAAATAATTCATCATGTTTTATCGGAATACACAAAAACTGAAATGCGTGCATTTCAAGAAAAAATGTTACTTTAAGTGTTTTATGAAATATGTAAATCAATATTTATTTTAATTGAATTCTAAATTGTTTTTTCTTTCTTTTTTGTAATTGCTAAATGTATGATTTTCAAACAAAATCACATCCTAAAATATCTCATAAAGTTAAAAAATATATAAATGATATAATTTAATGGTGTAATTTAAAATTTCTATGTTTCTAAAAATTTATCCTTGGATTAAAAAAAAATCGCATTTAATTAAAGATGAAAATACTATTTCAGTTTTGCATAAGGATTTGTTAAAATGTTAATTTTAAAATTGTTAAAAATATTTTAAATGTGTATTTTAAAAATGATATATTTAAAAAAAATCAGGGATGGGCGAGACACGAGACTTTGTTTTTTCTCAAACATCGTCATGGCTGGAACCAAGGGGTTTTTTCAAATCGAATCGGGACTTATTTTGTTCTTCCAATCGCGCAACACATATTGAAATTATTTTCTTTCAGTGACTTAAACCGTGCAAAAATATGTAAATTTTGTCCATCCTTTTTTTTTTTTTTTTTTTTTTTTTTTTTTTTACAAAAGATGTTTAAATTGTCATTGTTTTACCATAAAACTTTAAAATCGACTTTTTAAAGACTGCAGATTTAAAGGAAAACAAATAAAATATTGTAAAACCAGTGAAAATGAACTTGCATATGAGCCCACAATAGTCACAGAAAAAGTACGCAAAAAGACCCGGATGATTGTGTAAAGTCTATGGGAGCGTTCTTTTCTAATATCTCGCTGAAATTTTAATATTTTTGCATGATTTTTTGCACAAGATAGCTGAGGGCAATCCACAACCGGGCTAGTTTTTACTTTTTCAATTTTTGTTTCAGATTTTCTTTAAAAAATTACTTTAACTTTCGAAACCGGTTTAAACCGGTTCTGAAACTGAAACTATCGTAATATAAAAAATATATAACCAAAATCGAAAAAGTAAAAACTAGCCCGGTTGTGGATTGCCCTCAGCTATCTTGTGCAAAAAAATCATGCAAAAATATTAAAATTTGAGCGAGATATTAGAAAAGAACGCTCCCATAGACTTTACACGGTCATCCGGGTCTTTTTGAGTAATTTTTCTGTGACTATTGTGGGCTATTATGAATGAACTTGCTGTCGGAGCGTATTTTCTTTCTGATGTGATTCCTACATAAAGGATATTATTTTATAGCATTTTTCAAAATCTCCAACAGATAGAGCATGGATTAACGATATTAACCTCTTAATTGATTAAAATGTTTTTTAAAAAGTCAAATAATGCCTAAAATTTTCAGGTTTTTTATACAATTTTTATTCTTTTATTACTGTATTTCCAAAACAGAATTTTTTGCTTATCAGAAAAATGCTCAGATTAAAAATTGTAAAATTTACAATAAAAAATTCTGTTGAGAATAATAAATTCTGAATGGGAAATGGTTGCCGATATGTGATACGGGCAAATCATGATTAGCAAAATCACGTTGCACGTATGATGTACGGGCAAATCTGGAAAGCGGTTAAAGGATAAGAGAAAAATTTATATCCAAATTGTTATCCATAAAAAAGTAAATTTATCACGTTTATTTAGGAATTCTTCAAGTATTGAATTTATAAACATGAAAAAGGAAATTCTATTTTAAGTATTTTTGATCAGAACCCCAGGATAAGAACAATTTTTAACCATGTCGATTTGAATATCTATATAGAAATTCAGCCAGGCCAGTCCCTTTAACATTTTTCCAGGCCGGAACGAACTTTTGTTCAATAGGTTGATTAAGGTCCGGAACTAAATATTTCCACACGTTTATAATTATCAGTAGACGACCGGCATACTTTGAAATCAGGTTTAACATAAAATCAGTTTGCTGAAATTTTATGTCAAAAGAAAGACACTGTCTTAAACTGTCATTTAATAACGTACAATCTGTAGAGGATTCCTATCATGAATGCAAACTGAGTCATAAGCTCGTCACTCAGAGGCCTGCCTAAACGGTGCAAATCACGAATTTTAGATTTTAAAATCTTTGCCATCTTGGAAGGTATCAATATTATCTTGTGTGTATGTGTGTTTGCGTATGTCTGTTTCCTTCGCAAACTCATAAGGAAAATTTTCCCGATTGAAAACTTTAATACATGAGGGCTAGGGTCCCCAGTAAATGGCAGCACCAGTGAATGGCACATCCTACAAACACGACCTAAAATATGATTTATATCCAGTCTTTTAAAATGCAAAACAATATACCCGTTATATGCTCATTTACGTTAAAGATTATAACTTTGATTTATGCTACTAGATAACAATATTACCTAGGAAAGATAAACAATTATGGTTTGTATGAAATAGCCATTTTTGTTGCAAGTGCTTCTTCTTCGGTTTAAGGAAGGGCTGCTTTTCAATTCATTATTATATGATTTATAATATATTTTAAATTTTAATTGACAACAGTTTTGCTTAGTTAAAAAGGCTTACTTTAATTGTGTAAAAGTATTTTCGACACAAATATTTGGATTTCTGAATTAATGATAGATGCCAATTAATGGTGCTTCAATTTTACTAGTTCCAAGTAATTGGCACCTATTCCAATTACAAGGAATTCGCAAGAAATTTGAGATTAAACCACTTATTTTGGAAGTACTTTTAAAGTTATAGACTAATTTTATTTATCATTTGTTTTTATTTGAAAATATGAAATATTATCAGTAAATGGAAACCATTAAAGCTTCATATGCAATTACTGGGGACAGCGTGACAATTACTGGGTATTAATATAAGTATATTGTATTGTTTTAAAGTGTTCACATTTCGGGCTAATATGCTGATTTCTTACTCTCAAAATCTTGAAATATGGCATTTTCATGTAGGGGGAACTGGGGTACATTGATACAGTTTTTTTCTAAGATTTTTTTTGGTGTCAAGAAAGTAGAAAATTCAAGTTTTTTTTCCATGAGGTGACAGCAAAACTTGTGTAGTATGTTATAAAAATGTACAATCATTGTTTTATATAGTATTTTTGCATGTAATTTTTAAAAAATCAAAAAAAGTCATTTGTATCAATGTGCACCATCCCCGGGGCAGATTGATACGTTTGAGAAAAATGACGACAAAATAATACCAATGCATATTTTTCATAGAAAATGAATTAGAAAACCATTTTATATTTATTTATAAAAATTCAAATCACCCACAATTTATTTTTAAGCAATATTAAAGCAATCAAAATTAAATATATTATGACCTGATGTTCTGGCTGTTTCTTGTCTGATTGTTGGCTTTGGTAACTTTGTCATATCTAGCACTTCAACCCCAGCATTATCTTCTTTCTTATGAAAGATGAAAAAATTACCAGTTTTTCTGTTTATAAATAGGTTCATAAAGAGAAAATAAAGGATAATTATATTAAAAATTCTGTTTATAATAAAAGTAAGATTTTGTGTTCTGCAGTTTGTTTCTCTTGCTTAACATTTCGCATGTCGAAAATACTTTTTTCTCTGGAGAAGCGATATAAATTCGAGATTTGCCAGAATGGCGTCCTTTTCTTTTATTAGTTCTACTAGCACTAGATGCTGGGTAAGTTCCTACGTCTTCTGTTTTCAAAAATACTATAAAATGTTCTAATATAAAGAAATTAGAGCTATTTCACTTCAATAAAAACTAATATTGGAAATTTTTCGTGAAAAAAAGGTTGGATTAAGGAGTGTATGGTAAAAAAAATAATAAAAGATAATGAAAATATGAACTATTAAAGGATTTAGGCTGTATCAATGTGCCCCGTCATAGACTGTATCAATGTGCCCCATACAGCGATTTTGAATAAAATGAGTCTCAAATCCAACACTTCACAATATATCTAACAATAAATAATGAAGAACTGATAAAGAGTAGCTGTACTTACCAGGGAGAGTATTCATTTTGGTTGAAAATACTGGAACAGTTATATAATAGCATTTCAATTGTACAACTCATATTTACATTTGAACAACAAAAACAATAAATCATCCGTCCCATTTCATCAAACTACTGAATCATTCCAAGATTTTCTGTATGTAGTTGAATACACTAGCATCATCTTTTGGAGCTGTTGTGAAACTTCCTGTAATGACCCTGTGAGCGGTAGAGGGGGTGTATCAATGTGCCCCATGTATCAATGTACCCCATTTCCCCTACAGTAAATTGATTTAAAGTGATTAAACCCAATGCAAAATGTAAAGTTTTTTTTAAAAAATATAAACTTGTGCCAATTACTGGATCACAATGTAGTCACTGGTCATACATTGGTGCTCTAGGTGCCAATTACTGGTGATTTCAGCAACTTTTTATAAATATATTTTTATATAAATAATTTTTTATTTATTTATTTTTTTTTTGCTTTTAGTGGGCAAAAGAGATGCACAGATATGCATTCTTTGATTTAAAAATATTTCCAAGTAAATATCTTATTTCTTTGTAATGAAAATTCATGTAAGTTTAAAGACAAATTCTTAAACTGCCAATTGCTGGGGATGTTCCCCTATATAAAAATATTTTTTTTAGTATTTTCTCAAATAGACCCCCCAAATAGAGTTGCAACTTATGTCATTAAAATTTGCAACTTTATTATGAAACTTAGCAATTAGTAAGTGTCTAGCAGCAATATTTAATGAAATAGATTATTTTTTCGATAGAATCATACTGTATGTTATAGTCATAAGCATTTATAAATTGATTAAAAAAAACATTATTGATTGCAGCTCGTTAAAAAAAGATATATATATATATATATATATATATATATATATATATATATATATATATGCAATTATAAACATTTAAAACAATAAAATAAATAAATTTGTTCTCAGTTTTCAGTTTTATCGAATTGAAAACTGTTTTTAATTTTTTTAGAGTAATAATGTGTTTTCTTAGTTTAATATTATGTCAATTTAAATTTTTATAAACTTATTATCGTAATTTTATGCGTATTCAAATTAGATTTACGCCATTATAAGAAATAAAACGTTTAATCATAAACTTGTATTTATATAAGTTATTAAAAATTAGGGGAAAAAGAAGAAAAAAACATGATTTATTCAGTTTTTGCTCATTATCATGAAAATGAGAGTTTTTCTGAAAGCAAATCTTTTATCGAATTAAAATGTCAGATTTCTTTTGTATGGCGGCATAGTAAAAAAAAACAATACCATGTAACATTTATTATGAAACAAAGATTTTCCAATTTCTAGAGTTTAACTTACATTTTTACACAAACAATAGTCTTTTCTTGAACTATCTCTCAAATATCTTAGTGATTTATTTATCGAAAAAACATATTGTGAGGATTTTGCATTACTATATATGGTTAGGTAAATATTTGGTAGCTATGAAGTGATGCAAATCCTTTCCATTTTAAATGACTTTATTCAAGATATGATAAAATTATGTACAGTTCTAAGAACTCAGGGTTCTCTATGAAAAACATACCACACGCCTTTTACAGCGAGCTGCATCCTCGAGAGTCCTCATCCAACTTCTCTCTCATCCCCATCAGGAGAACAACTCCTCCTTCGGGCCCCTCCCAGATCAAAGTTATTGGTTCGGCTGGGATATGCCTTGGCGCCAGATTGCCATCGTCCGTCTGGGAATAAATGAAACTATTTCCTACGTCTCTCGGCTTCTGGGAGGTCTGGCGATAAATCAATGGTGGCCGTAACTAATATGCTAATGTCACATGAAAAAGGCCGAGCTAGACTTACCGTCGACAGGAAGAAAAGGACCTTAATCCTTTTAAGTGCTCACACAATTACCAGACTTCGATGTGCCAGTCCATTGTCTAGCTTTAATTAGCCAAATTAGATTCTTACAGCAGTTAAATCCTTACAACCATCCCCTCCTGTGACAGAGATTTTTCACATGTGGAAAATCTTACGTCGAGGTACAGTTACTCTTAACTTAATTCACTACAGAGGTTAGCACCAGTTAATTTTATTAATTTAACTTGTAAGATAAAACACACAATTTACTACAATACAACATTTTTATAAGCCAGATACACATTTTAATTAATAATATAATATAGAAATAATTTGAATGCAAGCTAATTAAGAATTTATATACAAATATTATCTACGGCACACATTCATTCTATTCTACTCAAACAGTCCACGTGCACTATTTCTTTCCCTGGACGGTGCTTGATTGTGTAATGATAAGGCTGTAATATTAAGGACCAACGGATTAAGCGCGGATTATTTCCTGCGTTGTTTTTGAGCCAAATCAGTGGGTTATGGTCGGTTTCAATACTGAATTTTTGACCGTCCAAATAATGACGTAATTTTTTTATAGCATAAATTATGGCCGCACATTCTTTCTCACTCGTAGAGAAGTTTTTCTCTGGGGGAGTAAATTTCCTGCTCAAGTATATGACGGGATGTTCTTCATCATTTTCGCGTTGAGCCATGATGACCCCGATCCCTTTTTCGGATGCATCAGTTTGTATAATGAACTCCTCTGCGTAATTTGGCGCATATAGGACCGGTTTTTCGGTCAGCTTCTTTTTCAAAGTGCGAAAAGCCGCCTCCATTTCAGGGTTCCAATCGATTTTCGCTTTACGTGTTTTCCCGTTCAAAGCGCGCGTCAAAGGCTCTATTATCGTCGCGTAATTTCTGATATATCTAGAATAATATCCTGACATTCCTAAAAACGGCGAATTTCGGTCTTTGACTTCGGCTCAGGAAATTCTGTTATAGCTTGGATTTTGGATTCTGTTGGGGTGCGGCAACCGTCCCCTACGACATGTCCTAAATATTTAACTGTACGTTGCGCAAATTTACACTTGGATAGTTTTACTTTTATTTTAGCCTCTTTGATGCGGTCCAATACTATCCCTATATGTCTCAGATGTTCGTTCCAATCATCGGAAAATATTGCCATATCATCTAAATATGGAAGGCAAAAATCTTCCAAGCCTCTGAGTAATACACTCATAAATTTCGAAAATCTATAGCTCGCCCCTATCAACCCGAAAGGCATCATGAGGGGTAGAAATGAACCCCAACTCGTGACGAAGGCTGCCAGTTTCTGAGCCCTCGGCGTCATAGGGATTTGCCAATATCCCTTGGTCAAATCTAAAGTCGTTATATACTTAGCCCTAGCCACCCGCTCCACGCGTTCCTCTATATTCGGTAGAGGAAACACCTCAGGTCGAGTTATAGCATTCAATTTGCGGTAATCAATGCAGGGACGCGGATCCCTTGCCGGGGATTCAACCAATATCATGGGAGAATTATATTCGGATTCGCCTTCAATTATCACGCCCAATTGTAACATTCGTTTAATTTCCGCCTTTAATATCTCTGTTTGTCTTGGAGAATTTCGATAAGGGCGAAGCCTTATCGGTGCATCGCTAGTTATTTCTATGTCATGCGTGATTAAATCGGTTCTACCGGGATTATTCGAAAAAACATCCCTTCTCTCCCATAAGACTTCGGCCAACTCAGCTATTTGTTCAGCATTGCACCTTTCTTTCAAAACGCTATCCGTAACTATATTTTGGAAATCGTACTCTTCCGGGCTATTAGTTAAAAGAGGAATCTCTAAATCATCCTCGATCTCATTAGACTCGAACTCCTCTTCCACCACTAAATTTACTAACTGCTCTCTTTGGAGATACGGTTTGAGTAAATTCACGTGATAAATTTGCGAAGGCGTCCTGCGATGTGGTATGTTTACGACGTAATTAGTTTCCGAAATTTTTTTCTCCACGGTACCTGGGCCCGTCCAATTCACTGAAAATTTATTTGTCTTGTTCAACGCTAATACAAGTACCTTATCGCCTACTTTAAATTTTCTTTCCACTGCATCTCTGTCATACCACTTTTTCCTTTCATCCCTCGTTTTTGTCATAGTTTCTACTGCTAAATCTTGACATCGCTTCATACGGTTTATTAAATCGAATACATATTCTGTGACTAAACTTTCCGCGGGTTCTAATCCCTTCCATTTCTCATATAAAAGCGTCTCTGGCGTTCTTAGATTCCTACCGTGTACAAGTTCTGCTGGGGAAAACCCCGTGCTTTCGTGTGTCACCGTGCGCAAAGCTAGTAAAGCATAGGGGAGGTTTTTCTCCCAAGAATTACCGGCTTCTAGGGATAAAACTTTCAGTAATCTTTTCACGGTTCTATGCTACCTCTCGACTGCTTGACTCTGTGGGTGGTGTACGGAAGAGTGTACAACCTTCACCCCGAATCGCTCCAAAAATTCGCTCGTAAGTTGGCTAACATAACTCCTGCCAAGATCGGATTGTAATTCAACAGGGAAACCCAGTCTGCTAAAAACAATAGTTAAGGCTTCAATGATAGTCACAGAGAGCAAGTCTTTGATGGGTATTGCCTCAGGATATCTGGACGATACACACATAGCCGTCAGCAAATATCGATTCCCATTTTCGGAGAGGGGGAGCGGACCTACCGTATCCGTACACAAGCGAGTAAAAATACTAGTTACAATCGGAACACAAGTTAAAGGAACTTTCTTTTGGTCCCCCGCTTTCCCAACCCGCTGACAAGGGTCGCAAGTCTTAACATACGTTTCGATATCTTTAACAGCATTCGGCCAAAAATAATTCCTAAATATTTTGTCCTTAGTTTTCTTTATTCCAAGGTGAGCCCCCACGTTATCATGACACAAAGACAAAATCCCTTTCCTAAAATCCAGCGGAACCACTATTTGTTCTCGTAGGAAACCCCGGTGATCTTTAATCTTCCTGATCAACAAACCATTCTTTATTTCAAAGTGCGATTTTTTCTCGGCCGCCCTTTGTCTAACCCAAGCCAACGTAGCGTCATTCTCTTGAGCTCTACTCAAATCCTGTTTACTAATGCGCGCTAGATTTCCCTCGGGGGGTCCGCTATCCACCGGTGGAAGAAAATCCTCCCTTGTTTCTTCGCCTTGGGCGATTTCTCCACTCTCTGCATCTGATTCTACGGAGTCGTAATCAGCGGTATTCTCCTCCCCGCTGTTCCGGGAATTCTCTTCTTTGTCCACTGTAGGGTGAACGGGACCTCCCTCCGTACATCCCCGCGTATCGGTTTCGATTTGCTGGTTTATCTTTTCTCGCTGCGCTTTCTGCCTAGTCATTACGGCGTTAATGGAATGCGCGTTTAGTTTTTGCCTATCAATTAACTGTTGCGTTCTATTCCCTAACAAGTAATGATCCATATCAGTTTCTTTGGCTACCGCGGCCGCTTTAGTTCGTATCGTGTCACCAGTACTTAAATTAATTTCCACCTTGACTATAGGTAAACAACGCAGTTCATTATCTAACGCCTGTTTCACCCACACTCGTTCGCCCGTAAATTGGTCCGTAGTTACATCGTGAGCTGAAATCAAATCAATATTACTGCCGGAATCACGTAATATTTTCATTTCTTTCCCATTAATTACCCCGCGACTGATATAGGGGCTGTAGGCACTTTCCAGATCGTCGAGACCCGACACGTGATACACTGATTCTTTATCTTTCCGTTTTGATTCCGGACAATTAAATTTATAATGACCTGATTTCTTACAATTAAAGCAAGTAATTTCTTTCCTCTTATCGAATATCTCATTTCGATTTTAAGAGTTTTCTTTATCCCTTCAATTTATTTTGGTCTCATCCGTTCTAGTTTCGGTTTTAGACTTATTACGCTCAAAAGGTTTAGCGGCGCTATGAATTTTAGGGGATCCTTCCCGCCTAATATTTTTCCTCGCCACCTCGTACGCGTCTAACTTTTTAGCTAACTCAAAAGGTGTGATTATCGCGCTCCAAACATCAATAAAATGTTGCTTCGCTTCCGGGTTAATTTTCCGTTTCAGTTGATCAATGATTATCAAATCTCTGAGTTGTTCGAATGTCGTTATTTCTAAACCACTTAACCATTGGTCAAAGAAATTGGAAGCTTCGTACACGAAATCTTTCCATGTTTTGTTCTCGGGCTTTTTAGAATTTACGAATTTTAGCCGAAAGTCTTCTGCTGAAAGTTGAAATCTTTCGAGAAGCATTTTTTTAATGTGGTCGAAATCATCTGAATCAGAGGGAGATTCGCGCAGTATCAATTCCCCTAAATCGGTAGGCAGTAGTCCTAACAAATGAGTAACCCACTGATTTTTATCGATTTGAGCTTTACGGGCTTGTCTTTCAAACAAATTCAAATAAATGGAAATCTCGGAGTTCTCTGAATCAAATTTAGGTAGAACAGACTTTAAAGATATTTTTGGTTCTCTCTCGCTCTGGCTAGAGGCCAAACTCATTGTATCCGTCTCCCGTTCTAACCTTAGTTTCGCTAATTCATGCTCCCTTTCCAACGCTTTAGTCTTTTGTTCCCTCTCATAAGCCTTTAGTAATTCTCTCTCAGCCCTTTCTTCATTTTCCCTGTCTAGCCTATCCTTTTCAATAATTTTTAGCTGGGCTAATGCCAAAGTCTCATCATAATCAGGTGCTTCAATTAGTTTTTTTATGATTTTAGGAATATTATCCGAATCCTCTACATTTGCGTCAAATTCAACAGCTAATTCCTTTAAATCACATTTTCTCTTTCCTGACCACGTCATTCTGAACGGTGCGTAATTATGAAAAAAAAACAATCTATACTAAATTAACTACGTAAATGGATGCCTCTCAATTATTTCCCGTAATGTAAATATTCACAATCATAATACGCGACATGTCAATTACAATACAAAATACACTATGAAAACACTCACAATACAAATACTCAACAATATGCTAAATAGCTCTTATCATTACTCAAACAGGAAAATATTTCTAAAGCATTTTACCGAACCCAATGTTAAACAATCAACTGATTCTTAAAAAATATTAATTTTGATTAATATGCAAATAAGAGATAGAAATTTCTTTAGTTAATCACAAAACTCTAGTATAATATTTAAACTTTTACTACACATAAAGATTTAAATCCTAAATCACAGAATTATATTTATTCAAAAGAATTAAAATGCATTTCCAATAAATAATTAGTTATTCAAATTACTGCATGCCAATTTGTACCCTACTTAAAACTTTTTTAATTTTAAACTTTGCAAATTTAATTTAATTCAATTTTGAATAATCATAGATAACTGCCGATGATTTTTTTTTGAACGAACACACAACCTACAGTGAAAACCTCTGCAATGAACAATTAAAGAGCACTGACCTGTATTCCTTTTTCGGATGTCTACAGCTTCCACACTTAGGGTAATCCACTGTCCACTTTCCCCGGGCGTCCTTTTCTGGATTATCTCGGGCTCCGGGCTACGTCTGTTGATTCCTTTTCGTCTCAGGTCTCCGTCAGTTGATTTCTTTTCGTCTCAGGTCTCCGGCTGCACGTCCGACCTCTCTTCGGCTCTGAGTCACGTCGCTTGCGTCTGGGTTGATTCCTTCAAGTCCCCGCTGCACGTCTGGTGTCCTCGGCTCTGAGTCACGTCACTTGCGTCTGGGTTGATTCCTTCAAGTCCCCGCTGCACGTCTGGAGTCCTAGGCTCTGAGTCACGTCGCTTGCGTCTGGGTTGATTCCTTCAAGTCCCCGCTGCACGTCTGGAGTCCTAGGCTCTGAGTCACGTCGCTTGCGTCTGGGTTGATTCCTTCAAGTCCCCGCTGCACGTCTGGAGTCCTAGGCTCTGAGTCACGTCACTTGCGTCTGGGCTCTTCCGTTCAAGTCCCCGCTGTACGTCTGACTCTCCTAACTCTGAGTCACGTCGCCTGCGTCCGGGTTCCACTAGCGATTTTCATCATCGTCCGCTGCGTCTGGGCTTCAGTGGCTATTTTTCATAATCTTCCGCTGCCACCACTGTGAGGATTTTGCATTACTATATATGGTTAGGTAAATATTTGGTAGCTATGAAGTGATGCAAATCCTTTCCATTTTAAATGACTTTATTCAAGATATGATAAAATTATGTACAGTTCTAAGAACTCAGGGTTCTCTATGAAAAACATACCACACGCCTTTTACAGCGAGCTGCATCCTCGAGAGTCCTCATCCAACTTCTCTCTCATCCCCATCAGGAGAACAACTCCTCCTTCGGGCCCCTCCCAGATCAAAGTTATTGGTTCGGCTGGGATATGCCTTGGCGCCAGATTGCCATCGTCCGTCTGGGAATAAATGAAACTATTTCCTACGTCTCTCGGCTTCTGGGAGGTCTGGCGATAAATCAATGGTGGCCGTAACTAATATGCTAATGTCACATGAAAAAGGCCGAGCTAGACTTACCGTCGACAGGAAGAAAAGGACCTTAATCCTTTTAAGTGCTCACACAATTACCAGACTTCGATGTGCCAGTCCATTGTCTAGCTTTAATTAGCCAAATTAGATTCTTACAGCAGTTAAATCCTTACAATATATTAGTAATGAAAATATATTTATAAACCTAATTTAAAAAGGTGCATATATTTACAGTTTAATTGCTTAATAAACAGATTATGGATTAATTAAAAGTGACGGTTTATGCAAGTAAGTCGTTGGAGATATGTACACCAGATTTAAAAAGAATTGCAAAATAAAAGAAGTATATATAGAATTACTAGTAGCAATAATGAAAAATAACGTAATCCACTCTGCTGGCGGAGTAAATGCCGTATAATTTAGTGGTTTTCTTCGAACCTTGCGTAAATACGGGTTAGGTTCCCTTAGAAAGACCCCCACGGAGGGCACTCCCCCTGGTCCTATATCCCATTAGCGTAGATAATCGGACGACAAAAATCAACCAACCAACCAACCGTATAATTTAAAACCAGAAATATAAGTTATACTAAGGAAAAAAAATAATAAAACTAAACATTACCTATTTTGATGTATTTCATTTTTTGGCATATGTTTAATCCAGGTTTCTTTCACTGTGAAATATTTTAAGATAACAATAAATAATAATAACAAGAAATTTTTTAACTGATTAAAAGCATTTTGTTATAGCATATGAGATAGATGAGCAGAAATTTCTGCCACTATGTTAAAATAGAAGGTTTTTTCATTTCTTTTCTTTTTTTATTATCGAATATTTTTCAATGATCCTACATAAATAAGTTCCTGTATTAAAACATTTAATTTCTTAAATACATACTAAACAGTAAGAACAAAAGCATAATTTAAGAATTGGAATGAGCGTAAAACTCCACATTGTTTTTAGCCAAATAAATAAAAGAATATATTTGCATTGTCCTTTGCCAAAAAAATAAGATAACGTAATTTCATTGCTCTTATACAAACAAAAAATGTACCTTTTCAACCAAAAAAAACAATCCAAAGTTTTTTTAATGTTGGTGTGTTGATGGTTTGTAGCGCGTTATAAGAAATAAAACTAATAAATACTTAGTTGTTGTCCTGTCTATTTGGTTATCATACCGGGTGTCCAGTAAATAACTGACCCATTTTGAACTTAAATAACAAATAAACGGTTTGAGATAATAATGCGCAGTTTGCGGTATTGTTATTAGAGAATCAATAAATTTTTAAACATGTACTTTGTTAATATAGTTCAAATTTCGGAAAAGAAATATCGCGCTGGCGGTAACAGGCTGTTTGAATGCAGACATGACTCTAATTTTCATAAATATGAGATTTTCGGCTGAATCTGAATCTATATGTTGTCGAATCTGAATCTATATGTTGAATCGACTTTCAAATCAGCTTCAGAAATAGGATACGTTGGTTGGAAAGTGATTTAAAATAATATTTGTGATTGAACCATCTGTATTATATTTCCCCTCCTCAGTCTTGAGACTGAGATATTATTTGAAATATTATTATATTACATTAACAAAGTGCATATTTTAAAATTTATTTATATTCTAATAACAATACAGCAAGCCGCGCATTTTTATCTCAAACAGTTTTTTTGTTATTTACATTCAAAATGGGTCAGTCATTTACTGGACACCCGGTATATAACGACTTTTGAAACCTCTACCAAAATTATATCATCGCATATTGTTAAAATACTATTATATATAATACATTTTCCTGAGATTTGAGCAAAGGAAAAATTCTAAATTTATATTTATATGCAAAATTTAATTTTTTGTATGACATAAAGTGTATATATATATATATATATATATACCGGGTGTCCCAAAAATGACTGATGGAATATAAAATTCAATAACTTGTAAACGGTGACAGCTATTTAAAAAAATTTTGCAGGAGGGTTATGTATAATATCAGGAGTTTTTTACCGTAATTTTTTATTTTAGTTCGCATCTCAAACAATAGGTGGCGCTGACGGCGATTGAAGGCCAGGTCGACGCTTCACTCAGCACTGATCGCTTGGTTTTCTATCGCCGTCAGCGCCACCTATTGTTTGAGATGCGAACTAAAATAAAAAATTACGGTAAAAAAACTCCTGATATTATACATAACTCTCCTGCAAAAATTTTTAAATAGCTGTTTGCAAGTTATATATATATATATATTTTTCCTCAATATCTTGTTTTCATACTTTTTATCGAAATTGCATATGAATGTCATGTTTATCATTTCCACGTGCATAAATAGGGTTAATTTGTACTCTTGTTACTGACACTATTTGCTGCACGCTATTGTTTTAATATATGTATATTTTCATTTTTTCAACTTTTTATTTCTATGTTCCTTGTTTAATAATATGGTTTTTGTGTGCTGGTAGCCCCAATTACGTATTATTTTGCTATTTCATGGCTGATACGTGGATGAAACCGCACACTTCATTTGTAGTTCCAGAGCAATTGGGGCCTGACGATTCTGCTCTGTGGACTACAAATTTCCTTTGCATTCATTTTATTTTATTTATTTATTTATTCAGATATACTCGTTTCACTTTTTTTTTTTTTTTTTTTTTTTTTTTTTTTTTTTTTAATAATTCAATTTTATTCAAATTCTTCGTTTTGTTTTATTGTTTTATTGATAAAATTTATTGGTGAATTTTGTCTACTTTTAATGGTATTATATATATATATATATATATATATATATATATATATATATATATATATAGTATATATATATATATATATATATATATATATATCTATATATATATATATCTATATATATATATATATATATCTATATCTATATATATATATATATATATATATATATATATATCTATATCTATATATATATATATATATATATATATATATATAGATATAGATATAGATATATATATGTATATATATATATATATATATATATATATATATATATATATATATATATATATATATATATATATATATATATATATAAATACATATATATATATATATATATATATATATATATATATATATATATATATATATATATATATATATATATATATATATATATATCCACTTTGCAAACATTTTCCATACCGCACATTTTTCTCTTTTTCCGCACAACAGAACACTAAAAAATACAAAAATAGTGAAATGTCAAACTTCATTCTTCTTATACTGTTTTTATAAGTACCAACATTAAGAGATATTGCTTTGCCAAATGGTTAATACTTTAATTATAAGTTATGGATATATATTCTTATTTTCGCATACTTTTCATCTAATAGTTTTTTAGAAATAGGATAATTAATGCTATGCTAATAGTTATTTCCTCCACTGTTACGCATTCAATCGTAGTGAGATGAAATATCGTGTTATCATTTTCTTTACGCTCCAATTTTTGGTGTTGATAGTATTTTATGTCAGGGCGATAAACGTCTTTTTCATGCAATCATGCTAAGGGGACATAGGAAATAAAATATAAATAAATGTATGTCTAGTCATCTAAATTTAATACTAAGTTACTCTCAAAGAATATTTATTATTATAATTACTATTGTTATTATTTCAAATTAGACAGGAAATTGTAGATTTGTGAAATGAAATTTAAAAAACAGTTTTTTTTTTTTTTTTTTTTTTTTTTTTTTTTTTTTTTTTTTTTTTTTTAGAATAGCATCATTTATGTCCATGTATTCAAAAATAAATGTGTTATTTTTTGTTACTATAAAATGTGTTTAATTCAACGATTTTGACTGGCTCTAATATATAAGAAATGTAAAAATAATTCTTCTATTAAATATAGTCTATTTCAGCGTATTTATCAAAATTTCCTTTAAGATACCAATAACCTTCATCTTCATCTTTATACGTTTATATATTTATTACGCATTATTTTTCATAATGTCAGTGAATATATATTTCGGTTCTCAAAAATGCATTTACTGCTGAGTAGACAGTGCTAGCTACTTTTCCATAGAATAGAGACATACTTATCGTATTTATAATATATTATGCGAAATAAAACTAACGAATACTGAGTTGTTTATTATACTCAGTACTAGTCCGGTCCATTTTGTTATCATTTATAACAACTTTTTGAATTTTCTTTCAAAAATTCTATCATTACATATTGTCAAAATACTATTACAAATAAAATATATTCCTGAGATTTGAGCAAATGAAAAACTCTAAATTTACATGTATATATAATTTAATTTGAAGAAAGGTATAACATTTTTTTTTCACTCTACAAACACTTTCCATCGCGCAATTTTCTCTTTTTCTACAAGATAGAACATCCGAATAATATAGAAATAGTGAAATGTAAAACTTCATTCTTTTCATACTGTTTTTAAGAAAATGAGTTAAAATTAACACATATTATTTTGAAAAATGGTTAACGCTTGAATTATATGTTATGAATATATACGCTTATTTTTCATATTTTTTATCGAAAAATTTCTTATAAATAAAAATATTAATCCTAGGCTAACAGTTTTTTTTCTTTCGCTGGTACGCATTCAATCGTTTGAACATGAAAAATCGTGTTATCATTTTCTTTACGCTCCAGTTTTTGGAGTTGATAGTATTTCATGTCTGGGCGATAAATGTCCTTTCGATGCATTCATGCTAAGGGGAATTAGAAAGTAAAGTATGAATAAAGATATCTCTGGTAATCTAAATTTAATACAAAAATATTTTAATTATTTTATTATTATTATTATTAATTTTATTATTATTATTTTAGGCAAGACAGGACAAATTTTTATTTGCGATATGAAAATTTAAAAACAGATTATTTGGAATACTATGACAATTGTATGCAAAAATAAAGTTATATATGTTACAGGCCAAACCCGATTTTAGGCCAAACTAGATTTGAATAGGCCAAACTAGTTTATCCTAACGCCCATCGGATAAACTAGTTTTTCCTAGGCCAAACCGGTCCATCCTAATGCCCATCGGATAATCTGGTTTTTCCGAGGCCAAACCGGTTTATCCTAATGCCCATCGGATAAATTAGTTTTCCTAGGCCAAACTGGTCTATCTTAAGGCCCATAGGACAAACTAGTTTTCCTAGGCCCAACTAGTTTGGCCTAACTCTTAAAGGATAAACTAGTTTAGCCTGCTGTTTATTGGTCTAAACTAGTTTATCCTAGCCCGATCTAGTTTATCCTAGGCCAATTCAATTTAGCGTGTTTTTATTGAATTCCACGACCGCGTCAGCGCCAACATTCTAGTTTGTCCTAGGCTGATCTAGTTTATCCTACTGCAAAATAATTTTACATATTTTTAGCTTACAGGCGTCAAAGTCTGAGAAATAATGGGATCGCAAGAAGTTTTGTATGTATGTATGTACGCATGTACGTACGGATTTATGTACGTGTATACATATGTAAATACGTATGTACTTAACGCGATAATTCTTGATAGAAATATTAAATATTCTTGCGGAAAATATATTATTTAACGACCGAATCCAATTTTGAGCCAAATTAGATTAGCCTAGGCCAAACTATTTTATCATAACACCAATTGGAGAAACTAATTTTTCATAGGTAGGAGGGCAATCCTTCAATTCCTCCCTCATATTTATCCATTAAACCCCCAAAACTATTGAGAGAATCGTCTTGTCGGAAAGAAGCTATGTCCAAAATTTTAAACAAATACGTAAATTCTGCTTCAAAACCATTTATCTAAATTATGGGGGGTTACCTAGATTGCCCTTTTTTGCACTTAAACAATAAATATCCAAAACTAATCAAGGAAGCGCCTTGTCAGAATGATCCTATGTCTAAAATTTTAAATGAAAACTGATAATTCTCCATGAAAAATCCATTTCTCTAAATTAATGGTAAGGGATTTTCTCCCGTTCGCCCCCCTGCTCCTTATTCTTATCCAATGAATTCTCAATAGTAATCAGAAAAGTACCTTATCAGAATGAACCTACATCCAGAATTTGAAGCAAATCGGGTATTTCTATCAAGAATGATCGCGTTACATACATACATACGTACATACGTACATATGTATGTACCATACATACATGCATACAGAAATACATACAGAACCTGCGAGCCTATTATTTCTCAAGCTTTGACGCCTGTAAGTTAAAAACACGTAAAATTACATTGGCCTAGGATAAACTAGATCAGCCTAGGACAAACTAGAATGTTGGTGATGAGGCGATCATTGAATTCAATAAAATCACGCCAAATTGAATTGGCCTGGGATAAACTAGATCGTCCTAGAACGAACTAGTTCAGACCAATAAACAGCAGGCTAAACTAGTCTATCCTATAAGAATTAGGCCAAACTAGTTTGGCCTTGGAAAAACTAGTTTATCGAATGGGAGTTATGATAGACCGGTTTGGCCTAGGAAAAACTAGTTTATCCGATGGACGTTAGGATAGACTGGTTTGGCCTAGGAAAATTAGTTTATCCGACGGGCGTTAGGATAGACCGGTTTGGCCTAGGCAAATCTAGTTTGGCCTAAAATCGGGTCTGGCCTGTAACATATATACCTTATAATGATATTTAAAACAAACATGTTCAACATTAGGTACACAACATATTTTTTGTTCACAATAATGCTTTTATAATGAATAAAAAGTGAAAATAATACATTTTCACTCTTTTTTATGTTACAGAAATTTCAAAAGAAAGCATTTTTCTAATAATGAATCTATTGAATAAAAAGTATACAAATATAGAATTGCACAGCTTGAAATCATATTAAATATTACTGTCTGTAACCAAACAAATATATAAATATATATTATTTGCTCATATTACAATTTATAGATAAACTGTTATAAGAATGACATAAAAGTCCAACCTGGTGCATTCCTAAGTTAACCGAATCGAAGTCACTTGAATTATAAAGATTAGCGTTTCGTGGAAATATGGAAATGTCAGACTTAATTCTTTTTATGCTGTTCATAAATGTGCTAAAATATACGCATATTGTTTTAAAAAAAATGGTTAATACTTCAATTATAAGTTATGTATAAATATGCTTATTTTCGTACATTTTTCATCAAAATGTTTTACAGATGTAGCATTATTAATTTTAGGCTTCTAGTTTTCTCTTTAGCTGTTACGCATTTCAACCGATTGGACACGAAAAATGGTGTAATCATTTTCTTTACTGTCCAGTTTTTTTTTGAGTTATTATGTCATTTTAGGGAGATAAACGTCTTTTTGATACATTCACGCTAAGGGTACATAGAAAAAAATATAAATAAATTAGCGGACCCGACAGACGTTGTCCTTCCTGGCACTGACACCAGAAAATAAAATAAATGTACTTAAATATAGTAATACGCACGATAAACACTACACTCTTAATTTAATTTCTTATTACAATTATGTAAGGAAATTATTTTTCACTCTTCAGTATTTTTTGAAGTCGGTTCAATTTTTGATAGAAAAGTTTATTTTTCTCTTTTTTGTTAACAGTTAACGATTTTCTGAAGTAAGTTAATCAAAATTATAATACAGGCTATATTACCGTACAGCATACACGTTTGACAGGAGCGGGGTTAGAACACGCGATCTCTTTCTTCGAGAAGCAGAGCTTATATCTGGCGCCTTAGACCGCTCGAGCATTCCGTCCGCACTGTATTCATCGAACTTATTCAACACTTTTAATTAGCAAAAAATCACTAACTATTAGTTTTTGCCTAGTTACTAAAAAAATACTGAATCAATTTCGATGAAATGTGAATCTAAACCATTCTCGAATCCACTGGAACACACACACAAAATTCCATTAAAATTTGTCCAGTCGTTTAGGAGGAGTTCAGTGACATACACACGCACAGAAGATTAATATATATAAAGATAAAGATTCAAAATTTCATTAAAATTTGTCCAGTCATTTAGGAGGAGTTCAGTGACATACACACGCACAGAAGATTAATATATATAAAGATAAAGATTCAAAATTTCAGGTTTTTGCGCCGAAGACCTTGCCAAATTAGAAAAATGTAAATTATCTCACGAACTACTGGATTTAAACGAATTTGCTTAATACCATTCGATTCAGAATGAAAAAATGCACTAAAATATGTTATCAGTTGAAAAATATCTACAAAAGCCGATTTTAAAGGAATTTTTTAAAAGTTCGTTCTTTTTTTTATCCTCCTTAAGGGGGGGGGGAATTTTTGAAAATCCCTTCTTAGCGGCACTCGATGCTATAAGAAGTATTTTTACCCGAATTTTCGAGATTTTTGGTTCGGTAGATTTTTTTGTACTGTTATTAATACGAAAACCTGACTTTCTTTTATATATATAGATAAGGATTGATAATTTCAGGTTTTTGCGCCGAAGACATCGCCAAATTAGAAAAATGTGAATTATCGCAAGAACTACTAGATTTAAACGAATTTGCTTAGTACCATTCGATTCAGAATGAAAAAATGCAATAAAATATGTTATCAGTTGAAAAATAACTACAAAAGCCGATTTTTAAGGAATTTTTTGAAAGTTCGTTCTTTTTTTCTACTCATCTTAGGGGTGGAATTTTCGAAAATCTCTTTTTAGCGGCACTCGATGTTATAAAAAGTATTTTTACCCCAATTTTCAAGATTTTAGTTCGGTAGACTTTTTTGTGATGTGATTAATACGAAATCTTGACTTTCTTTTATATATATTAAGATAAGGATTGAAAATTTCAGGTTTTTGCGCCGAAGACATCGCCAAGTTAGGAAAATGTGAATTATCTCACGAACTACTGGATTTAAACGAATTTGCTTAGTACCATTTGATTCAGAATAAAAAAATGCACTAAAATATGTTATCAGTTGAAAAATATCTACAAAAGCCGATTTTAAAGGAAATTTTTAAATCTTCGTTCTTTTTTTTACCCTCCTTAGAGGGAAGGGGGGGAATTTTCGAAAATCCCTTCTTAGCGGCACTCGATGTTATAAGAAGTATTTTTACCTCAATTTTCGAGATTTTTGGTTCGGTAAATTTTTTTGTGCTGTTATTAATACGAAATCCTGACATTCTTTTATATATATAGATAAGGATTGAAAATTTCAGGTTTTTGCGCCGAAGACATCGCCAAATTAGGAAAATGTGAATTATCTCACGAACTACTGGATTTAAACGAATTTGCTTAGTAACATTCGATTATGAATGAAAAAATGCAATAAAATATGTTATCAGTTGAAAAACAAATACAAAAGCCGATTTTAAAGGAATTTTTTAAAAGTTCGTTCTTTTTTTTTACCCTCCTTAGGGGGGGGGGGGATTTTCGAAAATCCCTTCTTAGCGGCACTTGATGTTATAAGAAATATTTTTACCGCAATTTCCAAGATTGTTGGTTCGGTAGAATTTTTTGTGCTGTGATTAAAACAAAATCCTGACTTTTATATATATATATATAGATAAGGTTTGAAAATTTCAGGTTTTTGCGCCGAAGACATCGCCAAATCAGGAAAATGTGAATTATCTCACGAACTACTGGATTTAAACGAATTTGCTTAGTACCATTTGATTCAAAATGAAAAAATGCACTAGAATATGTCATCAGTTAAAAAACAAATACAAAAGCCGATTTTAAAGGAATTTTTTAAAAGTTCGTTCTTTTTTTCACCCTCCTTAGGGGGAGGGAGGGTAATTTTCGAAAATCTCTTCTTAGCGGCACTCAATGTTAAAGGAAGTATTTTTACCCCAATTTTCAAGATTTTTTGTTAGGTATATTTTTTATGCTGTGATTAATACGAAATCAAGACTTTATTTTATATATATAGATAAGCATTGAAAATTTCAGGTTTTTGCGCCGAAGACAGCGCCAAATTAGGAAAATGTGAGTTATCTCACGAACTACTGGATTTAAACGAATTTGCTTATTACCATTAGATTTAAAATGAAAAAATACACAAACTATGTTGTCAGTTGAAAAATATGTACAAAAGCCGATTTTAAAGGAATTTTTTTTTTAAGTTCGCTCTTTTTTCTACTCCTCTTAGGGGTGCAATTTCCGAAAATCCTTTCTTAGCGGCACTCGATGTTATAAGAAATATTTTTTACCCCAATTTTCAAGATTTTTGGTTCGGTAGATTTTTTTGTGCTGTGATTAATACGAAATCCAGACTTTCTTTTATATTTACAGCACTTTTAATTAGCGAAAAATCACTTATTAGTTTTTGCCGAATTACTAAAAAAGTTCTGAATCAATTTCGATGAAATATGAATCTAAACCATTCTCGAATCCACTGGAACTCACACACAAAATTTCATTGAAATCGGTCCAGTCGTTTAGGAGGAGTTCTGTTACATACACACGCACAGAAGATTTTTATGTATAAAGATGTATCTCTAATCATTAAAATTTAATACTCAAACACTCTCTTTTTTTCAGATAAACTAGAAAAATACATATTTGTGAAAGGAATTTCTATAAACTGACTTTTGGAATAATAGCACTTATGTTCATGCATTGAAAAATAAAGCTACATTTTCCTTATTAATATTTAAAGCAGACATGTTCAACGTTTTCATAATAAAGTTTTATATTGAATAAAACCTGAAAATGGCACATTTTTTTTTCTTTTTTTATGTTACTGATATAACAAAAGAATACATTTTTATAATAATAAAATTAGTAAATATAAAAAAAAATAAATAAATATACATACATATGTATGTAAAAATAAGCAGGTTATCGTAGAATAACACAGGAAGATGTGACAAAATGAAACTGAACTCGATTGATAAAATTATGTCCATTTATTATAGGTAAATTTCTTATACACACACACATATATATGATATTGAATTGCACATCTAGAAATCATATTAAATAATGTTCTCTATATTCAAATAAATAAAATAATATATATTTCTTACTCATATTATAATTTATATATAAGTTATTGAAGAAAATCATATGAAAATCTAAATTGGTACATTCCAAAACTAACCAAAACAAAGTCACTTGAATGCTGAAGATTAACATTTCGCTGAAACTGTGAATTGTCAACCTTCACTCTTTTTATATTGTTTTAAGAATATTTGCTAAAATTAGTCCATATTATTTTGAAAATGTTTAATACTCAAATTATAAGTAATGAATATTTATATGCTTACTTTTGTATATTTTCCATCTAAAAGTTTCTTAGAAATAAGAATATTATTTCTCGGCTAACAGTTTTCTCCTTTTCTGTTACGTATTCAATCGTTTGGACATAAAATATTGCGTTATCATTTTCTTTACGCTCCAGTTTTTGTAGTTGATAGTATTTTATGTCAGGGAGATAAACCTCTTTTTCATGCGTTCGCGCTAAGTGTACATAGAAAGTAAAATATAAATAAAGATATCTCTGGTAGTCTAAATTTAATACTAAAATACTTTTTTTTTAATAATATTATTTTAAGTAAGACAGGAAAAATCTTCAGTGCTGAAATAGAAATTTAAAAATAGATTTTTTGGAATGATAGATCTTATGTATCCAAAAATAAAGTTACAACTGCCTTATATTAATATTTAAATCTGAGATTTTCAACATTAAGTGCACAACTTAACATTTGTTTATAATAAAGCTTTTATAGAAAATGAAAATTGAAAATAACACATTTCCCCCCTTTTTTATGTTACTGAAATTACAAAAGAATACATTTTTATAATGATAAATTTAATTGATAAAAAATGTTTACAGATATGTAATTGTACATCTTGAAATCATATTAAATGTTACCCTCAGTATTCAGATAAATAAATAATTATAAATTGCGCGCTAA
This sequence comes from Maratus speculifer, assembly GCA_964019185.1. Taxonomy (NCBI): domain Eukaryota; kingdom Metazoa; phylum Arthropoda; class Arachnida; order Araneae; family Salticidae; genus Maratus; species Maratus speculifer. The sequence continues at coordinate 267,667,894 of OZ025297.1, read as the reverse complement.
TATTGCAATTTATACATAAACTATTATAAAAATGACATAAAAATCCAATCTGGTACATTCCTAAATTTACCGAAACCAAGTCACTTGAATTATGAAAATTAACATTTCATTAAAATAGTGAAATGTCAAACTTCATTCTTTTTTTATTTTTTTTAAAGATTATGTGCTAAAATTAACACATATTGTTTTGAAAAATGGTTAATTCTTGAACTATATGTTATAAATATATATGCTTATTTTTGTACATTTGTTATCAAAAATTTTCTTAGAAATTGGAATATTAATTATAGGGAAACAGTTTTCTCCTTCGCAGTTACCCATTCAATCGTTTGGACATGAAATATTGTGCTATCATTTTCTTTACGCTCCATTTTTTGGAGTTGATAGTATTTTTCGTCAGGGAGATAAACGTATTTTTGATGCATTCACGTGACGTGGACATAAAAAGTAAAATATAAATAAATGTGTTTCTATTCATTTAATTTTAATACTGAAATACCTTTTTTTAAGTAACACAGAAAAAATGCATAGTTGTGAAATGAAATTTTAAAAACAGATATTTTAAGATAATATCACTTACGTTCATGTTTTCAAAAATAATGTTACACCATCCTCATATTAATACTTAAAACAGAAATGTTCAAAGTTTATATAGTAAAGCTTTTTTAAAGAATGAAATAACACATTTTTTCCTCTTTTTAATGTTACTGAAGTTATGAAAGTATATAATTTTTTTTAAAAATAAATCTTATTGATAAAAGTATACAAATATGGAATTGCATAGCTTGAAATCCTATTAAAATTTTTCGTATGTATTCAGATAAACAAAACAATTTATATTTCTCGCTTAAATTATAATTTCTAAATAAATTATTGAAATAAATGACATAAAAATCCATTCTGATTCATTCCAAATCAACTGAAATGAAGTCACTTATTATGAAGATTAACATCTCCACGTTAATAACTGTCTTCAGGCCTGTTATTGAAAATTATTTTAAAAGCTTTTTTAAAGTTTTCTAAACATTGTTTGATCTACAGATTGTCAAAGTTTCATGCACAAGCTTTTACAAGAATCTGCATGCGCATTCATATGCATGGTAAAGTTACGATCACATTTTATAATTTTTCAACAATATGACACGGTAGACAAGCTGTAATAATCTCACATAGGCAAAGCATGCAGTAACCACACGATTCTTCTTTACATTTGTATCTTAATAATATTTATCCATAAAAATTTATGCTCAAATTAAATCAAATGCATTGACATATTTTCAACATATATGTCAGATGAAGTACACTAGTTTGAAATGAAACGGATTGAAATGATTAGGAGGAAAATATATTGAGGGAAAAAGTGTATTGAGAGCAAACATCACTTTAATTTGAGCTATGTTATTAGAATTCTGATTTCTAATGTATTTTTTATTACTAAGAATCATACCTGGGCTTCAGCTACTGACAGTGTCTATTGAATAGAAACATTTAAAAATAAATCTATAATAACGTTTTTTCTCATAGCTATCAATAAAAATCCATATTAAAGGTGTGATTTGCTTAGGCGTGCATTTGAAACTATGCGAGTGATTCCAGCTGAAATATTCATTACGGCAACCAGTAAACATAAATGCTAGGTGTATATTGGCATCCAATAAAAGTTCATATTAAATTTTTAAATGTACGTAGGCATGAATCTAAGACACTTCGGGTGATTCCAGTTGAAATATTCATTATGATATACAACCAGTAAACTTAAATCTTAAAAAATAATGCATTAACAATCATTCTTTAAACGAACACATTGCAATAATGTGTTTATTCATGTTCAATAAAAGCTCTTATTAAAAGTTTTAATTTGCTTAGGCATGAATTTGAAACCATGCGAATCATTTGATTTTAAAGATTCATTGCGACAACCAGTAAAATTAAAGCATAAAAAATCATTCTTTAATGTACACAATCTAATAATGTGTATATTAACTTCAATAAAAGTACATAATAAACGTTTACTGTGCTTATGCATGAACTTAAAACCCTGAGATTGATTCCTGCTAAAATGTTTATGGAGACATCCTGTAAACTTAAATGATCAAAGGAATGCATTAACAATCATTCTTTAACAGATTGAAATCGAACAACGTGTCGATTCACGTTCAATAAAAGCCCATATTAAAAGTTTTAATGCGCATAGACATGGATTTGAAATTCAGCAGGTGGTTCCAGTTGAAATATTCATTATGGCAACCAGTAAAGAAATGTTTGATATAATGCAATAACACTAATTCTTTAACAGATAATTATCTAATAATGTGTCGACTCACGTTTAATAAAAGTCCATATTAAAAGTTGTATGTGCTTAGGAATGAATTTAAAATTTTGAGAGTGATTCCTGTTAAAATATGCATTGCGACAACCAGTTAAATTATCTGCTAAAAGTAATGCATTAACATTGATTATTTAATAGATTACACTCTAATAATGTGTCTGCTCGTGTTTAAGAAAGCTGATATATATATGTATTATTTTTTTGCTTTGGCAGGAATTAGAAACCCTGCGAGTGATTCTAGTTAAAAAGATTCATTGCGACAACCAGTAAACTTAAATGTTAAAATTGATGCATTAAGCATCATTCTTTTACAGATTACTGAAGAATATTAATTTTTTAAATCCTATCGTTCACTTTTTTAAGCGTTGCAGAAAAAGAGATGAAATTAAATTGCATAATATAAAAGATTTAATTCATTCTCTTTTTGAACATGATTCTTTACTCAGTTATTTTTAAAAAATTCTATGTATTCAGATTTCATTTATGTTAGAAAAAGTAATATGTAAGATCCTAAATTGTCTTTGTAAGAAACATTGCTCTTACAAAAGTACTTGACTTCTTCAGATACTTTACATTATTAAGAAGAAAGAATTTCTCGATAACGTTATTTTTAAATAGAAAAAGAAAACGTATTTCCTTTATATGTCGACATATTCGGAAATTCAATACCTTACTACGTTTTTTTCAAGAAACAAATATTTTTCTATTTCTAGAGTTTACTTTCAATCCTTAAAATAAGCAATACTTTGCTTTAACGATTTTTTGTATGTTTATCTTAATGATTAAAGCAACAGAAAAATCTATTATGAACAAGAGAATCATTTTTATAATGTTTAAAAAATGTTAAACTGTCTACATTTATTTGTTTAAACGATATGTTGAATTTGTTTAATATAGTGCTTTGAAGTTCTTTTAAATATCACCCTTTTTTGTAATAAATAAATAACAATATTTTTCACCTGAAAAAATTGAAATATCTCACATAATTTTTTTACTACTTAAACATTTCTCTATACAATAACTTTAATAAAAAGTTTAATTTTCTGTTGAAAATAAGTGTCAGCATTTTTTTTCTTTATAGTACTTACGATTCAGTAAATGTGCGCAAGTTACACTTAACATTTTAACACAGTCACTTGATAAAACATTCCAGTTTAACCTTTAACTGGAAACGTGAAAATCTCGTGCAAAAACGGAAACGTGGCGTCTGTGATACTGCTAACATTTAAAAATTGCTATAAAATTTAAAAAATAAAAACTTTTAATAATTTATAAAAAAATGAGCTTAAACATTTAACCTTTAATGATAATGCATTTACAGGGCTAACTTTTTAATACAACATCATAAAAAAATTGAATGCTGATGGAAAAATTATTTTCAAAATTGCTCATTATTGTTCAAAATGTTACATTTCCGACATAATAGTCAAATAAATACAAATATTTTTATATATTTCCGTACATATGATATAAATAAAAATTTTAATTAGTAAAATTAACAAAGAATTCAATATTAAATAATGCAACACGTTCTAAATATCTGCATTTTTTTATACATTTTTCACAATGTTAAGTCATTTTTCTTTTCAGAATTTATACATTCACCACATGAAATACTTTTAATGCAGTTTATGTCACTTCTTACTCCATTAAACGATCGAAAAAATAGTTTCAAGTTTTTATCACCATAGCGTGCCCGCTTTAAAAGAAGCCAATGTAATATAACAGATAAAAATTACATAAATGGAAACACGCCATCTGACAGACTGCCTCGAGAAAATAAGTATTTTTTTATTAAATAAATAAAAATACACAGATGCTGCAGTTAGGTGGGAAACGCCGAGGACAAATAGCGTAAGGAGTAATAGCGTAAGGAGTAATAGCGTATATTAGATAGCGTGATAAAGTTGAGGACGTTTTCATTTTTATGTAATGGGTAGATATGTAGACGCAAACATTTGACAGGCGATACGTTTCCGGTAAAGGGTTAAAATACGTTATTGTAACTTGTAAAATGCAAATGAGGAAACATAGTGCTACATTCAGTGCCGAAAATATCACATATTGAAAAAACTAGAGTACAAAAATAACAGAAGAAATGTAGAACAGAAAATCACTCAACTGATGTATAGAAACGAAAAAAAAAAAATCGCCAAATTTATTGGGTTTTATCACCGAAAATATTCTTCATTTAGTAGACATTTTAGTTATTTTTATTTGGTATTAGAAAATGGTGTTAAAATTTTCGGAATAATCTGCTATTTTTTAAAAGATTAATGATAAAAAACATTTTTCCCCGTGACTTTCCCGTGATGTTGAGAGGAACGGACTGCTTTAGTTGCAACCTTTAGAAAAATTAGTATCTTTATAACCTAATTAGAACCACTAGAAAAAAAAATAATTTGTCAAGAATAAAATGAGATACAATTTTCAAACAAATTGCATTTAAAAGCAGATTTTCCCCCTATATGATGCGCAAAAATTTAAAAACTGCGATGTGTAGAAATTTAAAAATTTGTAGTAGTGAAAATTGCAAAATCAAAATTTCATTGGAAATTGTTGCCATTCGCAAAATGACGTCTTTTTACACACATATTTGTTTCTCTCTTATAATATAGATTGATAGAATCATATTTTTATACGGATACTACAAACAAATTATTTTTAAAAAGATATAGCAATGTGGCAAATATGAAGTATATGATCCTCTAATCTCATTCACCATTCTTTTTATTTTATCTTATTCGATTTTTCAAAATGTCACCCAGTTCAGACATTCAAAGTGTTATAACTCAGCCATTTTTAAAGATATAGACAAAACAAAAAATGCTCTCAAATTTTTGCATCGATGTCAAACACACAGAAGAAGAAAATTTTCAATTTCTAATATTTTTATATTTAATTTGAATTTTTAATTTAAAAAATAAATTTTTCACCATTCTGAAACAAAATGGCGGATGATGCTGGCCCACGATCTAAGCCGAAACATTCGTATGTACTATGTATGCACTAAATTACATCCAAATTGGTTCATTAATACCCGTGTTATTATTTGACAAAAATGAGATCATTCCAAAATGTCAGTCATACCAGAAAATCACAGTGCTATAACTCAGCCATTTTTTAAGATACAGAAAACAAAAAATGCTCTGAAATCTTTGTATCAAGAAAAACACATATAAAAGAAAAACCTTTTTTAACTTATGTCTTTTAACTTCTTTGTCCTAAATCATCGTATTGATGATCTTATTGATACAAAGCTTGTTTGAGACCCTTTCCTTTCACAACATTCATATTGTAGACATTTACTGTTACAAGAAACGTTAAAAATTTCTTGAAATTTTTATTCATCATTTTTGTTCGAGTTAGTAAAGAACTATATTTTTAACATGCTGGTAGATGGTTTTATTTCATCTAAGATATTCTAACTGTACCTGGAAGAAAGTTTTTATTAATTTAGTTTTCATTAATAGCAATTCAGAGCTTGAAAGAAATCTCATTGCAAGATGCTTTTAATATGTAATGTAAATAACAATGTTTTCTGTAACGGAAGTAATTATAGGTTTATTTAGAATGTTGAGTTTTGATAACATCTAGTAGTTCGATTTATTTTAACTTAAAATTTTCCCAAGTTAATTTTGTTAAACAATTTTATTATTTGACAATGTCGAATAAAGTAAACTTTTGATTTCGGATGTTATTTCTAATTTGCCATTTTTAAATTGCAGAAAAATTAAAATATGCATGTAATGTAAGAACATAAAGATTTTAAAGACGTATAAAGATGTAGAAAGATGAAAAATATATTAATAATAAATTTTATGTGTTTGTATTCAGAAAAAATGATGGCCAAAATTTAATCCATTCATTTAGTAGAATAAAAAAGTTTTAATTTTATTTAATGCGTATTTTAAAAGTCTAGTGATGGTTTTGAAAAAAAATATTACATTATCATCATAAAATGGCACAAAAACATAATTTCTCAGGGTTACATATTAAGATTTTCTTTTACATTTATTTCTTTCTTTGCTACATAAAATTTCCTTATCTATTCAACTTCTGCATCCATTTTATTTAAAATCTTTTTCAAGAAAATGTATATTTTTGTACGAAAGACAGTCTTAAATTTTCCTATGCACATACGTTTTCATTTCTTATTCAGCAAACTTATCGCTTCTTTTTATTTCTTTTGTACATTGTGAAAAAGACTATTTCGGTTACATTCTATCATCATATAGAATTTCCATCTCTTATTACAACAAATTTTATGGTATTTTTCCTCCACAAATAGATATTATTATTATAATTATTATTATTTTTACACTAAGCATTTTAGAAAATTTTAGCTTTCTATTTTTTCAGAGAAATATTAGTTTTTATGAGCTTACAATGTATATATTTTAAATAAAGGAAATTTGAAAAGAAAACTTTAGCAAGAGCCTTTCCTTAACCTTCCTACCCTGAATGGGTCTAATCGACCCACAGCTAAAAAATTTTTCATACGATTCGCACCAGAACATTTTTCATAAAGAAAGTTAAATATCAAATCCAAAGAAATAAGCCAATTAACTATATTAAAATGTTTTAAATAACAATTCTGGTGTGAAATGTTTTTATCAAGATCGAGTAAAATTTGAACAGGGTAGGAAGGTTAAACGTATCATTATTAAATATATCCGGGATTTTCCAAATTATTTAGCTTTTTACTTTCTTCTATCTTCAATAAAAGATAGTATTGTAATCGAATTTTTTTCCGACTTCCGGTTTTTGACGGATTTACACGTTTTAGGGGTCAGAGATTCCAAAAAACATGTTTTTACAAAATGTCTGTCTGTCCGTGTGTCTGTGTGTCTGTGTGTATGTCGCCATTCTACAATCAAAAAGTGTATGAAGTTATGCATAGAATTAAACCAAATTTTTGTGAATGTTTTTGGCTGTGGCAAGCAGGTCCTACTTCAGTTTTGAAGTATTCCGCCGGAAGGGGGCGCTGCAATTGAGATATTTGTGCCATTTTCAGTATTGTACCAATCAAAAGTATATGAAGTTATGCATCGAATTGAATCAATTTTTTTTAAAGTGTATGTCTATGGCTAGTTGGTCCACCCTGAATTTGAAAAAAATCCGCCGAAAGGGGCGCTGCAATCGCGTTTTTTGTGCCATTTTCAATGTTGTACCGACCAAAAGTATATGAAGTTATGCATCGAATTGAACAAAATTTTTTGTGTAAGTGTATGACTATGGCTAGTTTGACCTCCCTGAATTTGAAAAAATCCGCCGGAAGGGGGCACTGCAATAGCAAATTTTATGCTATTTTCAATATTGCACCGCCTAAAAGTGTATGAAGTTAGTTCTAGAACTGAACTAAATTTTTACATATGATTATGTTTTGGTAAGGCTAGTAGGATGTCCCTCAATTTGAAAAAAAGTATGTCTATCATTCTACTCGCCATCGGCTTGTGCAGAGACAGAAATTCGTTTTTACTCCTATTAATTGACTGAAGCAGAAATTTAAGATGAAAATCAAAGTTGATATGATATTGAATTAAAATTATTAAACATTAAAATGAGTAACTATTTTTTTCAAGTATTAAAATATACGTATGAGATAGAAGAAAGATTTGGGATTGGCACATCCAACTAGTTTAAATTTAATTTCAATTTAGAATTTGACAGAAGATATACTTCTCTATAGAAGATACTATTTCCCAGCATATTACTTAACGTATAAGAAACATGAGAGATTTATTTTCAACTAATTAAATTATATTTAAAGATGGAATATCACAGTTGGATCTTCATGGTGATTTTCATGTTGCGTAAAAAAATAAATAAAAAAAATAAATAAAAAAAAATGTCACAGAATTAGAAACTTTGTTTGCTGTTTTCATGCATTTCAGTTAACCGGACAATATATGTCTGAAAATATGCATTCTTGTTTGATGGACATGTTTGCGTAAACGAGCGCTATTTATATTCAGCCAAACTTAAAGCATTTACATGATGAAACGATGTGATAACGCAAAAACAATTGTATGTCATGTAACTAGTTTATAAGGCGGATAATGATATTTTCACCTACATAAATAATCAAAAAATTAGATAATGAAGCGCACACTAGTAAACTTTCAATATTTAAAGGATATTTCCTTTCTTGTAACAAAACAAGAAATGACCAGATTTGGACCCGAAACTTGGACTCTTGATATGAAATATTTTCATCAAGTAAATTCTATGACAAATACTATGACAAATACACGACGAGTACTGTAAATGTCCTGTTAAATCTTATAAATTATCTCTATCTTTTTTTAAAGTTCAGTGATTTATATCAGTTTCAATAAATTTGAACTCACCTAATTTCATTAAAATACACTGCAAACGATTCCCTTCACCTAGCGAATTGATTAAAACTACAAAACATGTTTTGTTGAATACATTTTGGTTGTTTTAAGCGAATTTTTTAGTTGAAGTAAAAAACCGTTTTGTTGCTCAGACTACAAAAATGTTAACATTCTTATAAAATGTTAACAATATTTCATCAATTTTATTTGAGTCTTACTATAGTCTTGTATTTTAGATTAGTAATTCCAAAAAATTTTTGTTGTTTTTGCAAAATTTAAATTGGTGTGCAGTAGCCATAACTCCCTCACGTAATTTTGTTTAGTTGACTTATATAGTTGTAAAGGATTAGCATAATTTTTGGATAATAAAATTTTTTCAAATTGAGACATATTAAGGATGTTATTATGCATATTATGCATTTGGATTGAAAACTGTGGACGAAAAAGTGAAAAAAAAATCAAAAGTTTTTTTTGTTGTTTTTGTTTATTCAAACAAAATTTCAGTTGAAGTTTAATCAAACAAAATACAAATTCCTCATATTGGGGTCAAAAACTTGTTTGAATAAACAAAAAAAAAAAAAAATGATTTTTTCCCTACAATGTTTATCCGAAATGCATAATAACATAATAAGAAAGTCATTAATCCATCTCAATTTGAAAAGATTTTATTATCCAAAAATTATGTTAATACTTTCTAGCTATATCAGTCATTTAAGCAAATTACATGAGAGAATTATGGCTACTGGACACCAATTTAAATTTTCCTTAAAAAACAAAATTTTGTTGGAATTACAAATTAAAAATACAGGAATATATTTGGAACTACCTTAACTTTTGGATATATTTCACGTGGTGTTGATTGGAAAGAAATTGACATCGTATAAAAAGAATTAAATTCGCTTGCGCTACCATTTCTTTTATTCTTTCTGATATTCTCTGGGATATATTAACGGATCAGCAACTTATTTTGGTGTTTAACGGGAATATCAACTGTTTATATAGGACATGATTAAGTAGAGTTGTGCGATTCTTCCCCGTTTCGAACAAAAAATCATCAACAATCGATGAAAAATAATAGTAAAACAAGTTTTAAAGAGCTATTAATAAATGGACATTAAGGATAAACTAATAAATATACATTGAAAATTCTACAAAATTCTCAATGAGTGTAACATTATGGCGTAAAATAGTATGGGTGTTAAAATTTTCAAAAACATGCATTTAGCAATTTTTTGTTAATAAAATACTGCAAAACTAATTCAATTAAATAAAGCAAATGGAGTATTTTTACGATGATTACATCAGTTGATATTGCAGTATATATATATATTTAATAGTTCTGCCATATCATTAAATACACTTTCAGTTTATTTATTTTAGTGCTGATTTCCTCATTACTCATGATGTTTAAAATGATATATTTGAAGTTTTTCCTAGATCCAGGTATAAGATTTAGATAAGAGTTTATGTATTAAGTGTTTAAACATTGTTGTAAACTTTTTTAATTCATGCGAAAATCTTTAAAATATACACATCGAAGTAAAAATTTAGCTCGAAATACATCTTTTATTAACTTTTATGTTTATTATAAGAACAAGTTTTGTAAATCCCAAAAACAAATAACAAAAATACTATTTTTGCAAACAATAGTAAAAAAAAAAAAAAGTAGTGGAATTGGACCTGTGGTTCAAGAGTTACATAGAAAAATTAATTAAAAATAATTTTTCAAATTTTAATTTTTTAAAGCGTTTTAAAATTTGAAAATCTTTTATATAATGTATAATATTAACATAAACATAGATTGTAGGAAGGGTATTACATTTGCCTATAAGTAAATAAAATTTATTTTTGACAAATTGGACCCTTCATGTGTGATTGCGAAATAACCTAGTGTGCTTTTGAATGGTAGAATAACATAAAGTTTTGACTTATTTTATCCAGGTTCCGACGTTTTACTTTCCAATTGACTGAATCAATTGTATTTTGTTAATGACTTCACATGCTGCGCATTTCTTTCAATCACATTTTTTATAAATTTACGATCATCTACAGTGACAAAAAACACTTGAAGTAGAATATTTGAAACAACAGATCTGCATGTAATTTTCAATCATGCTTAATACAGATAAAGTCAAGACTCAAAACGAGTGAAAGCGGGGACGCAGTACTACAGGATATATACTTTGCTAAATATTTTGGCGGACTTAATTCAAAGAAACAGTCAGATATCTGATTGAAGTCTCCTGTCCCTTCGAGCAAAGAGGCTTTCGACATTGTTATTTTTTTATTATTTATTTATTTCTTGCATTGTATACTGAGGTGCTTCTATACATCGCTCACTTTTTTTTCGGTTTTGATCGTAGATTTCTTTTTAAGTAATACTTTCACATTCGGAACCGGTTTTAAAATTATATTTATTGAAATTAATTGAAAAATATCAGCAACCAAAATCGAAAAAAAAGAGTGATGTGGAGAGGGATTTCAGTTATCCAATACAAAAGATATATGTTTAAAAATGTGAAAATGCAAACTAATTATTAAAAGAAAAACCTCCCCATAGGAATGGCATTGGCTTGCGTGTGGCTTCGCTAGTAGGGACAGGAGCCTTAACATTACTTTACTCTAAACGAAGGTGACTTTTGGAATATCAGAAACACAAATTCATGTTTTATACAATGTGATGAAATAAGAAAGAAATGGTCTAGTATCTTATAAGATGCAACTTTTTTTTTCACACTAATAAAACAAGAAACTGACTTTTCTTTTAGAATTTTTTATTTTGTTTAACAAGTGAATTTAATTATTTTTATATCATGTGAATAAATGTTCAATTTTACAGTTGCGTTGAGGCGAGGATACGTTCGATACTTTAAAAAAAATACCTTAAGAAATAATTTAATGTCTTTTTATATTGATTGCATAAAAAAAAAAAAAAAAAAAAAAAAAAACTAACCTAAATTTAAGGCAATTGTTTTTCATTTTTATTTTTTAGTTTAACTATTACGTGAATTTGAAATCAGAATTCATTAATGGAAGACTAGAATCACTTACCTTCATTTCTAATAAGTGCAACTTGGAAACGTTACATTTATTTATACATCATAAATATAATATTATTCTTTAAATTCTAAGACTTTCAGACAAAATATACACAGGCTATAACAATTCTGATCAGAATCGCGAGTGAAACTTTGAAAGAACATTTGCGATAACGAAGCTTTAAACAAAATATAAAAGATCCGATAACTTTAGATAGTGTATCATTCATATAAACGTATTCAAAGTTTGTGAATATGGCAATGTTTCGTTCGTTCAGGATAAAACAGCGACTCCAAACAAACATTAGAGGCAATTTCGAATTACATTAAGTACGAACAGAATCACTTGTATCTTTACGTTGTTTTGAAACTGCAATATCATAGTAAAAATTATTCAGTTAAAAATGATGTATAAATGTGTTACCATTGGGAATATTCTCTGAATGGATTTTATAAATCTCGATTTGTACTTGGAGATTTCTTGACGTAAATTTATAGTAAGATTTGTTTTGTCCCTTTAAGGAATAATCCAACACTTGCAAAATATGATACGTATAGACACACACATACATATATATATATATATATGTATATTTGTATATTATAAACATCTTAAAAATTTACATAATTATTCAAAGAAATAGTCAACAACTAATGAATAGCATGTTATTAATTTTTAATAAGTGTGGTAAAAGAAAAAAAAGGAATATTTAAAAGTAGGAATCTAATTAGTTGAAGAAACCAAGATTTATGTCAACTTATTCTATAAATATAGATGTTTTTGTATTGTTTTGTTTTTTCAAACAGGTATGCAATGTCTTGAATTAATGTTCTATATCGATTGTTAATATGTTTCAAATAATCTGTTAAGTAATCTTATAGGATGCACTTGGCCACTCAAATATATAAAAGTAACGATAATAATAACTATTTACGAAAGATGGCATTTATAAAAAAGTTTAAATTTTCAATTATCTTTTTAGAAATTTTGAAATATGTGTTAATTGTAGTTTTGAGTTCTCAAAACACTCTCTCGCTAGCAACAAGATGAATCACCTAAGTTCCCGCATAAACATTAAAGCCCAACGCTACAACTAGGATCTGGTACTAAACTGAAATAAATCTCTGTATAGGAAAGAATTAGCTAATATTTAATCTTTTTTTTTTTTGGGGGGGGGGAGGGATGGACTTTTAAATATAAGGAATGTATTATATGAGATTAGCTTATTATATTTTACACACATTTTAAAATTTCTAATTTATTATTAAATTTGTATCAAAGTGCGCAATTTATTGCAACATTTTTTATATGTATATTTCAGACTATTTTTCGCATTACCTGATATACCCAAAAGGATGTTATTTAAGAATATATTATCTGTATGAGAATGGGTGGGGTATTTTAAATGATTTCTTTTTAATTATTTTTATGCAATTTCTCTTTTGCTTAATTTCCATACATTGGATATGCATGTCAATGTATCTAAAATCTTAACACATAATTATTAAAAAAACTGAATTACTAAGGTAAGATACTCTAAATGTTTCAGAAACGAAAATGTGTACCCCGAAAATTTCCCTTAAATCTTCTACCAGGTGTGGCGAAATAAAAGCTGTTTTATATCTTATTTATACTTTGAGATAATTCAATAATATTTTTCTGTGTTGTATCTTATGATTATAAAACTCACCAATGGGCGAAAATAAATTAGACTAATTAAAAAAAAGTATGTATTTAAAATTCTTATGAAAGTTTTTGTAATCACATGTAAAGCCATTTGAGCTGTTAGATTGATATTTATTATAATATTGTCCTATTTTAATGATTGAGTTTTAATAACATTTTTAGAAATTAAAAAAAAATCATTACTTTAAATCAGGAACATCTTACGCTCTTTAAAAAAAATCCGCTACTGTGTGTACCAAAATCTATGTACATTGTACAATTTCTACTCTCTCTGATGAGATAAATTAGAAATTTTATTTTTTTATCTTAAATTAATTTAACTAATTTATATTTTTGGGGGGAGGGCATTATCATACCTTTTAACTGAAAATTTGGTCGTTTATATTTAAATTCTGTCACTCAATATATGGGGGGTGATGAGTAACGTTATAGCAATGCTAGAAAAAAAAAGTGATAGAAATAGTGGTCTGCGCATTCAGTAATTCCCAATTGTACCCAGATATGTCCAATGGTTCATCACTCTCCCAGACTATTTGTCTTGATACGCTGCGTGAATATATTCAATCGATGTAATCCGCGAATGTAATCCATGAATTTGCTTGTAAGTAATGTGACTGTTGATTGCATTATATTATTTACGAAATTTTTGACTTTTTTACTTATTTCCCTTTATTGATTTCACTATTAAAACTGGTGAATTACTTAAATTCTACGACGAAATCAGATTTTTTAACGAAACTATAAAATACCCCATCTATGCAGCAAGCGTTATTCTTTTTCTTATTTTATCTTTTTTTTTAAGACAAATATTGGCTAATCCATAGTAATTAGAATATAATCGGGTATGACAGTCACAATAACTTTTTTTGAAATTCCCAATAATTTAAAAAGAGGCTTCTTGCTTTAGCAAAATCAGTATTAAGTATGATTTCGAGTTATAAGAAAGATTTATAAAAAAGACTAATTTTATACTACCGTTTTCTGGAAACATTTCAGACTAACTTGTATAATGCATTAAATTATACTCTTAAATCAGAATACTGATTGTTAAAATGCTCAAAATTCTCAATTAAACATTTATTTCAAAATATTACAGCTAAATTTATGCATGCAACAGCAATAATATAGGATAAATTTAATGTAGAGTTAATTATCGTAATTTATCATGTTTTAAGACATGTAGATTGAACAGCAAAATTAATGTTTAAAAAAATTAGCAATCTCCTAAAAAGTGTGTTCTAAGTTAAGAAAACTGTTAAACATACTGAAAAAAATATATTCGGAGCTATTGCTGTATGTCAGCGTCATGAAAATAATCATTATTTTTACAAATCATTAATTAAATCTTAAAATATATTGTCTTTCAAAATTTTAAAAATAACTGGTTTTGATATTGTGGATAACTTGAATTAAGTTATTGTACATATTCTGTCTTTTTATATTATATATCCGTGGATTAGCAGACATTTTCCTTTTTTTAAGTGTACGTTATTCTAATATTCTTTCAGAAAAGATGACATTACTTATAGACTTTACACTTGTAAAAAAAATAAATAAATAAGATTTCTCGTAAAAACATGGAACTTCATGATAAAAAATTATATATGTACACTGCTCAAAACATTAAAGGATATTGCAGTTTTAGGTGGATTTTGTATCTGGGAAACTTTTTAGCTGATTGATACATGGTCGACAGACATAGTAGGTTATATCAGAATAAATTACACCTGTTTGGCAGAAAAAATGCATTTTATTGCGCATTTGTGTACAAAAGGAAAAAACACAATTCGTGCATATAAGAAAAAAGAATAAGAAAAGGTGTTCCACGGGCGGCCAGCAACGTTGAACACCTTTGAGGCATGCACTCAATGAGGCTATTAATGACGAGTTGGGGTATTCTGACCCACTCTTCCCGAAGAGCTCTTTCCAGTTCTTGGAGAGTTTGTTGGGGTTGTTGGCGGCCAGAAACTCGTCTTCCTACAGCGTCCCAAACGTGCTCGATTGGATTCATGTCTGGAAAACACGCTGGCCATTCCATTCGAACGATTCCTTCCTCGAAAAGGAAATCCTCCACCAGGTTTGCACGATGTGGCCTGCAGTTATCGTCCATTAAAATGAAATTATCTCCGATTGCTGCAGCGTAAGGGACTACAATAGGTCTGAGGATCTCATCCCTATATCGGCGACCAGTCAGAGCTCCCTCTCGAATGATGTAGAGGTCAGTGCGCCCGTCAATGGAGATGCCACCATACACCAGCACTGCTCCACCGCCAAATCTGACACTTTCGTGCACGAACACAGGATTATTCCTACTGCCACGGTCCGGATGCACAGAAAAACGGTACTCCTCAGAAAACAGAATATTGCTCCATTCATTTCTCCTCTAGTTGACATGCTCGGTTGCCTACTTCCTGAGGTCGCGACGATGCCTTGATGTTAATCTAACACATACCATCGGTCGGTGAGCATACAGACCTACAGCATGGAGCTGGTTTCGGACAGTCTGAGTTGAAATCGTGGTGCCTGTAGCCGAGCGAAGGTGTTGTTGGAGAAGAGTAGCGTTCATGTTTCGGTGTCTCCGAGCTGTTAACGCTAAATACCGATCTTCATTGGGCGTTGTTGCCCGTCTACGACATTGCCCTGGTCTTCGGCCTGCACATCCACTCTCCAAAAAACGGTTCTAGATCCTGGAAATGACACTTTGTGACACTCCAATGGTTTGCTCTACTTCGGCATGAGTTTGGCCCCCTTCTGACCTACCAACAATTCTCCAAGCTTCTGATTCTGTCAAATGACTTCGCTGAGACATCGTACTCATTGAAACAAAGCAATCACTGAATGCCGATCATCCTTGTCTTCATTCTCTTTTATCCAGTTAAAAGTCAATTTTTTTTCTCTACCGCTGAAGCGACGTTTTTGACGTCGAACTCAAAATTTGCATGCTCCACAGTTTGAAAACCAGAAAAATTTGCATTTGTGATTCTCTTCTTCTATTTTCGGCAAAAAAATTTCGTTTATATCTTTATTTTATATAAAATTTCAAATATCCTTTAATTGTTTTGAGCAGTGTATATACATACATATATATATATATTTATACATATACATATACGTATACATATATATATAAATATATATATATATATATATATATATATATATATATATATATATATATATATATATACATATATATATATATATATATATATATATATATATATCTGACGATTTAAAAGTTAGGAGCCGGGTTTCCCTTTCACCGCAGAGAAGTCATGGCCACCGAAGAAAATAAAGAAATAGATTTAGAGAATCCAAATAATTACTCATTGGCTGCTGTAAGTTCATTTATTTAATCCGTAATCATGCGAAAGGGAAAAGCTCCTTTTACAAACTGTCTTTTACCGAATCATTCCATCATTATTTCAGCGAGCCGTACTCATCGAAGAAAAAACCCAAGAATCCTCCTTCTCAGCTCTAGACTTCCCCACTTAAATCTAAAGAGAAAATTCTAGAACATTCTGTAACCTCAAACCATCATTCTTTTATGTAAACAGAATTCTTGTCCAGCTACGAGACTATTTTCCATAGACGATAAATTTATTTTAAAAAAATATTATTTAACCACTTTATAATCGACTTAGGATTTTAAATATCTTAGGCAGACGATTTTTATAGACTACTAATTTTAAGAGAAAAAGAAAAGAAATGAATTAATTGCTATGCACACTATCAAAGGTTGACTGAGGAAAACTAAATAAATAGATAAAATAAAATAATGATATTTTTTTGAAAGGTATGGTTTTGGAATAAATTTAATAAGACTTTCTTAAAAAGGGTTGATAAAAACATAGAAAAATGAATTTTATTTGGAATATTAAGAAATAAAAATTTAATTAAGAATATTTTTAATTTAGAGCCATCTTTTTAAATTTACGCATACTGGAATAATGTTTTTTTAAGGCAAATTAAGAGTTTTTATAGTCTGCATAAAGATTAACAGATTAGATCTAGAAACAAGATTTTAATTTAATAATTTGAAGTAAGTACGGAACATTATTATAAGAAAATTAAGATAGTATAAAGGTTAGTTTTGGTGAAAAAATTTTAAAATTTGTAACATTATCCCCCCTCCCCAAAAATGTGCATGAAATTGATAGTTAAATGAAACTACAAGTTCAGACAACAGAAATATAATAATTTAGAAAAGTCAAATTTTGGAATAAAACTGTCAAACTCAGGAAGACAAGAGATGGAAGAAAAGAAAATTAACGCAATATAAAAAATATTAGCGATTAAAATAAAATAGTTAAGAGAAAATTAATGTGAATTAAATTTAGTTAGGAGCATTTCCCTGAAAGAAATACAATAATTTTACAAAATCACTTAGCATTTGTAAGTGCATATGAGATAATACATACAATAAAAGTAAATAAGTTATAAATATTAATAAGTAAGAGATAAAAAATATAATAAAAACAATAAAAACTCTTTCTCATGGAAGTTTAAATAATTACAATAACTTAATGCATAGTTTATTTTAAATAAAGTCCTTCAAATGTAAAAAGTCTTTCAATAGTGTATAAAAGAGTCTTTTCCAATGTTCACTGAATACAGTCTCTTTAATTAAAGATCTTAAAATTTAGTTTAATCTTTGGGTTTAATGTTATGTTGGAATCTTTGTTGGATCCAACATCTCTTAATAATATGTCAAATTTCTAACAATAAATATTATCACTTCAAAAATTAATAATAAATAATATAAAAAAATTTAAATAATAATAATAACAATAATAATAAGTAGCATAACAAGACTCCATATCCTAATATTTTTCAAAAAGTGTATAATTAATACTAAACTTCATTATAGAAAACATAATAATAATAATAATAGTAAAACAAGAGTATAATCAAAAGAAAATATCACTATTTGCTTATTATTGATAGGGAAAATATTGGTTGAGGATAAAAATAATTACATAGCAACTAAATAGTTTTCTTATCTTCTAATAGCATAAGAAAGTATTTTTTTGCTAGCCGAAAGTATACAGAGAAAAAAATCATAATAATTCCAAAATCCAAATAAAATTAAATCTAACTATTTAGAAAATGGACTCTCAACCAGTTTTTTTTTTTACAGTAATTCCTATCTGATACTCTTTTACAAAATTGTTAAGTTTTCAAATGCCAAATGTAGAATAATGTTTTATCTACACATGGTTTATAAACTTTAATAATAAAAACAAATAGGAATAAAAGTTGTCATTCTTAATTGAGAAATGGAAATAAAAATACTTTGCTTTTTTGAAAAACTTTTAATATCTGTAGTTTTCACAATCACTGAAAATCACATATTAAGTTATAGGTTTGAGTAAAGTCATCAAATTTTTATAACTGTTATCACATAATATCTGCTGAATAAATAGAGTAATACTAATGTCAAATAAATGAGTAAATATAGTTAGACTTATATACACTTAAAATTAATTAATCAACATCAAATTGAAAGCTTTTACGATCAAAGTGTACACCTTATGCCTGCATAAGGAGCCCAATTTAACCCCAGAAACTCCCAAAAATAAGTAATATTCTTGTTGGCCACCAAGAATATACCTGCTAATGTTGAAAATTATGGTGATAAAATATTTAAAGAATAAGAATTAAAATTTAATCTACTGTCTTGACTTTAGTTTGATCTAGCGATTGTGATTGTATCTGAGGTTTTGTTTGTTTTTTGGGTTGCTCAAGAAACAGTTTAAAATCTTCTGGTGAAAAATAGGGTCTTAATTTAGAAACATGCACAATAACGGAATTCTGTCCTGTCTCATAATTAAATTTACCTATTTCATAAGTTACATCAGAAAGTTTATTTATAATTTTGTATGGTCCAGAGAAAGTAGGTTCTAATTTTCGAGTGTTAGGGTATTTAAATTCTTCATAAATTACAGAGTCTTGTATTTTTAATGGGCATTCGACAAAATTTCGATCATAGAGTCTTTTACTTTTAAGGTGAAATTCCTGAGTTCGCGCTTTCGCAATTTTGAGGGCTTTGTCTACTGGAGGGTAATAGTTTTGTTTTAAAGGAGATTCATAAGGCAATTCACCATAAAATAAATAGGCAGGTAGGAATTTGGTGATAGAATGGGGCGTATTGTTGTATTCTTCGATGACTTGGTTTAATAATCTAGTCCAAGGTATTTTAGAAGAAGTGGAATTAACTTTACATTTAAGCCTGGTAACTATAGTCTGATAAACGCGCTCTACTTTTCCATTGGTCTGATGATGACGTGCGGATGTAAAACGCTGTTGAACATGATGATTTGTGTGTGACATGATGTCTGACCACTGAAAAGAATAGTACCCCAAACCATTACAGAACTATCACTATGTTATTAGCTAAATACACTCCTAGGTTCTTTACGGAGATCATGCCGATGGTACTTAAACCCATCAGGGCTATCGAGGTTCCATTTTTTAAATTACTGAATTTGACATTCAGACACTTTTTATCAAGTGACATATGCTCTTTGGCCCATTATAAGCTAGCTTCTTTAAGATGTCGATTGAGATACGGTAACTGAGCCATTTTACGGAACTTGATGTATTTGAATTCAACAATTCTTTTATAAACAGTTTTTTCTATATGTTTCCTCTAACTGCATGTTTTATTTGCGAAAGGGAGTAATTACCTGTTGAAGCCAAATTTCTGATGCGGCTATCTTCGTGCAAACTAGTCACTCGTGGCCTTCCTGAACGAAATTTTCATTTGAAATCATTACCACGAGCCAAAATTTGATGAATACCTCGTTTTGATCTTTTAATGCCCTTGCAATTTCAGAAACCGACTTACATTTTGCTCTTATACTCCAAATTTTCATCACCTTCTCCTCTGAATAGTGTTTCGACTTAGGCATTTTGTACTAACTCAAAAACAACAACTGACTGCTTGTTATACACACAGAAATTGTTTGCGTGAGCAACCGCATGCGTCATATTGTAATATTTGCATAAAAGCGATTTTTTGCTTAAACTTTTGACATGGTTATTTTTGTTCTATTTTTAAACTCCATGATTTGAAATAAAACTTAAAAGTTATTTTCAATGAATATGGTGTTAAAAATATATTATTAACAAATACAAGATAATTATATAAATAAAGTGAATACTTACAGTTTTATTTTAAAATTGCTATTGTGCTTAAACTTTTGGCACGCACTGTACTTTTTTTCCAAAATAATAATAATAATAATAAAACTGTTAATGAATACCTAAATTTGTAATCCGAATAAATTCAAACTAAGAAAAATAAAATAAATACTTTGAAAATACAGCA
This sequence comes from Maratus speculifer, assembly GCA_964019185.1. Lineage (NCBI taxonomy): Eukaryota > Metazoa > Arthropoda > Arachnida > Araneae > Salticidae > Maratus > Maratus speculifer. The sequence continues at coordinate 267,647,166 of OZ025297.1, read as the reverse complement.
CGGGCATCACGTATATTTAAAACATGACTTCAGCAAACAGGATCTCTTTTCTAATACTAGACAATTCTGAAAAAAGAATAATATTGTTACTTACTCTTTATCATGACAATGAATCAATTTGTCAAAGAGGGTTGGTTTCTCATTTTATTTAGTTTATATTTGTGTTCAAACTAAAAATGATTTTGCATATGTGAAAATTAAATGTATATGCATTATATATATATATATATATATATATATATATATATATATATATATATATATATATATATATATATATATATATATATACACATATATATATATATACATATATATATATATATATATATATATATATATATATATATATATTTATACACACACACACACATATATATATATATATATATATATATATGTGAAAGTATGATTTTTGTATGAATTTTATGCGTAACTGAATGAATATCTGTTGTTTATTTCACAACTTTATAAATTCTTTTATCATATATTTAGCGATGTGATTCACAATAAACGGAAATTATCTGTATTTTTAGGGATACTTTTGAAGCTGTTCATTTAATTTTTCATTTTATTTGTGAAAGCTTTTACGTACATAAAATGTTGTTTAAATAATTTTAAGTATTTCACTGCATTGTGTTTACGTATATGTTTATAAAAAAATATAACTTGAGATTATAAATCTCAAAGAAAAACCTTTTTATGAATTGTAGGACGTATATACACATATGCATAAGTACGCTTTTGATTTTTAAATATACATCAATTGCTGAGAATTTTAATGCATAGTAGTTTAGAAAAATTGATTAAAATACGAAATTACAACAAATATTTTTAATTTTAATTTTCTTCAAAGCAGTTTTTTTTACTTTTTTTATTTATTTAATCATGCTATTTCATGTATTGTTTCATGCTACGTAAACGGTTTTCTATGTCCAAAGAAAAACATACATTTACTGACATTCATAAATTCAAATACAAAAATATTAAAAGAACTTGATGTGTACATAAAAGGAAACCCATATATACAAGTACACAAGCACACGCGCCTATATATATATACTAGCTGACCCGCCCGGCGTTGCCCGGGTCCGTATTAACAATATTAAACGAACTTGAAATTTGTATGATTTTATCATTAACTCGTTACATGCAGAAATGCATTGTCTGAAATACGTAGCCACTGACTGTGTGACAAATCTGTTTTAAAAAAAACAACTAATATTAAGCTCTAAAAATACTCAAAATGAGCAATGAAAAACGCGGGAGGGAATATGTATCTAACGATTGCATGGTTTTCGTGTTAAAAAGTTGATATTTACTTGTAAAAATCACTCTTAAGTCACGAAACTAATTATTATTTCCACATACAAATCCCAAGTGAAATATTTTGAATTTCAAACTAATTATATCACTCTTAAATATGACTATACCATGAATGAAATCGATACACGACGGTATTTAAAAGATTGGTATATAGTGTTATAGTTAAAGAGCTATTTAATAAAAGTAACTGTTATTTTTAATCAAATCTTGCGTAATGTTCACTCTGTGTATAATTTCCTAACCTTAAACTTTTGTACCGTAACCAGAACCTGTCTGTAACCTAACAGCGACTTAACAGTACCCTACCGTAAATTAAATATAACAGAAATGTAACCTAGCCTTCACTTTATTGTAACATATTCTTATTCTAACCATAACATAAATGCAATTTAACTTTAATCTAACTTTAACCTAAATAATATAATAGAAAAAAAACATTTTAAAAAATTACTATTTCTTCGTAAAATATGTTTCAGCTGTAATTCATTTCTTTCAATTCGTTTTATTAATACAAAATTCCTTCCTCGTGCTTTTGTTTGAGACATTAAAATTTCAGCGATAAATGGTTTAATATTGCAAACCTTTTTTTCGATTTACTTCGCCTCCACCTATCTTTTTCTCCATGGTGTACAGCAGCTGTGATTAAAAAAAATCCTCATTTAAACGGACAGTTTTCCAGTCTATGAATTTTAAAGGTCTGTCCAAGCTTTTTTAATTATTTCTCCGAAAATTTTATGCAACCAATCAACCATAAGAAAATGAAAGGGAAAAAAAGCGAAAAAAGTCGATTTTTTATGAGAGTGAGTTTTGGAATTTAATTAATTACTCAGTTAATAAATAGAATTTAGAAATTCTGAGCTTCAGGTGCATCAGGAGAGACATTGGGCTACTCTCAAAAAAAATTTTGAGCTTCGTACGTGCTGTAGATTTTGCTAGCCATCGCAGACACACAGACACACACACACACACACACACAGGCAGACAGAGCGTTTTGTTCTTTTATTAGTATAGATATGCTCGCCTCGCCAACATACACAAATACGAACATAAAAAAATCTGATCGTTCACATAATTTTGAAGTTCACAATTTTTTTCACTTTAATTGTTTAAATACTACTGTCTCTACAGAACTACAGTAAAAATATTAAACATATAATTGCTTACAACGGAGACGCTGTTTGGCGCTGTACCTCCAGCATTCAGGCAAATTTGAAAGCCACTTGTTGAATTATTAACATTGAATTTGTTTCAGAAATGCACTTAACAATACAAATTAAAAATAAGTATAAAATAAAGTTTAAAACCTACGACTAACCTTAAGAACCTACGAATTTAATTTTGAAAATTTACAACAACATATTCAAAACTTTGGCGGAAAAAAAAAACAAATGTAAATATTTCTTTTTCAAAAGTACAGATTTTCGGCAACCATAAGCGAATGTCTTAGCTGTTTGCATCGTGTAAGCAATGATTTCGACTTCAACAGAAATAGGTCTTTTACAAGAGATTATTTTTTAAATCTGACAGGCACAACTTTACCAAAGGAGAAATCCTTAACTCATTCAATGACAACATTAGTACGCTAAAAAAACATCAAAATGTATATTAGGAAACTTCTGGTGTAAGAAAAAATACATAAATAGTCGTCTGTGGGATCCTTGTAGAAACTGCATTGTCCGACTAAATTAGGAAATTATTTTTATAGAACAATTTTTATAAAAATACTTAATTTTTAATTTATTTTATGATTAATTTTACGAAAAGGCACAAAATTCCATGCAACAATATTTCATTTAAAATATTCAATACTTTATTCTATTTGACTTCAAAAGGGAAATGGTTTCCGTATTTCCTATTTACTTAAAAAATATTTTTCAATGTTCTTGAAAGATATTCATTGAAATATATTTACTTTTTGTACATTTATAATCTAAGGTACCCTGGGGTAATAACGCCAGGCGGGGTAATAACGCCAAGTGCTTATATTTTGCATAATTATGAAATAATCAGGTAAATGACACCCATGTGCTCTGCGCAGAAGGGTTTTGAGTCATATAAATCGCAAAAAACAGCTTCAAGTTAATTTGTTTCATTTTTAGGTCTTATTGTTTTTACAAGCAACTAAAATTAACGCTTGATCTAAAATTTGCGAGATAAAGTTTTTGATCTGAAGACTATATTTTTTATCCAGAAATACTTTGTTTATTACATAAGTTTGTAGTGTATTTCATGTACTTTCAAACTGTTGTAGAAGATTTTGGATATCTTCTCGAGATAATTTATAGTTTAGGATTTACTGCGCAATAAGTATCCCGGGGTAATAACGCCAGGGATTGGCGTTATTACCCCGGTTGATTCCCAACAGTGGCCGAAGGGGGTTTATATATTAATATGGGACAGCATTATCATCATTGTTGAAATGGTAAGATTAAGGGGGGGGGTGCCCAATACTTAAAAATAATCTATTTTATTTTTTATTATATTATTATTACTTTTTTTTACTAATGTAAAAAAATAATTTTTAACTCTTGTAAATAAAAGTATATCAAAATGTTTTCGAGATTCAAATTCGAACATCTTCAAAATCAGGTTTCTATTAAATTTCCACTGGATTGTTCATTTGAGTTCGAAATTTTAACTGTCCGCTTTCTCAGAGTTCGGTTTTTCAAAACTTTATAAATTTAACCTTTAACTGATGTGACAGTAATTGTAACGTATGAATGTGATGCGGTTTGTGAGACCACAAAATTGAAAGATGAATAAAAGGCGGGAATAACTCATAGGATTGTGTTTTTGTACTAAACTTTTTATACAAGAGTATTATACTTAATATTCACCTATTTAGTCTCTGGTGATAGTACTAAAATTCCAAATGAAACAAAATTTCGGTAGTGTTTGCAGTTAAACTGAAAATTACAAATTAAACTAAAAAATTAAAAGAAAAATAGTGGTCTACGAGACCGGTAACATTAGTTAAAGGTTAAAATGCGATCCATGATTAAAAATCATAGAATACTGTTCCTGCGCTAAACTTTTTGTACAGAGTTAATTCTAATTAAATTTAATCTATTCAAATATTTCTAACAATATTACGAGAACTCCAAACAAAAGAGAATTTCAGTTGTAACTATAGTTAAACTGGAAAATACAAGTTAAACGCTATTTTTTTTTGGGGGGGGGATACAGTGTTCAGTCAGATTGCTAACAGCAGTTAAAGGTTAATTTTGTTGCTAATATAGAGATAATGATATATAACCATATGAATTATGTATAAAATTGAATAAGAGATCTCTTTGGGATAATATTTTTTAATCAAAAATTTTATTCAATTTATTAAAAATTTATTAAAGCATGCTCTTTAAAACGTCGACAATTTAACTGTAGGTTTGGATAATCCGCATTAGTGTGGAGTTATGGGTTAAAAACTATTTACTAGATTACTATAATAGTATTAACCCTTAACTGCTGTGACAAAAATTGTCGCATAACTTACTGTGAGCGGCCTGTCAGACCGCTTAATCTAACGATGAATAAAATGTTAAATTAACTTTTAGAATATTATTTTTGTATTGAACCTTATATACAGGACTATTATAAATAAAATTCAGCTATTCAAAAGTTTCTAGAGATAGTAATAGGACTCAAAATGAAACAAAATTTTCCCGGTATCTATAGTTAAACTAAAAATTGCAAGTTAAACTCTGAAACTTGAAAAACTCAGCGGTATGTGAGATGCTAACAGCAGTTAAGGTTTAACAAAAATATTTATTACATATAACTCTAGTTATTATAAAACTTCACATGATTAAAATATTACATTATGAATGGTTAAAACCATGCAATGTTTCTTATAATCATATTTAAGCGGGATTTTTTAAGCAAAGAGAGACACAGGGTGTTATATTCTGTTGAAGCTCCCCCTCACTCCTTTTTCTTTCACTTTCACAAAAAAATCAATATTTTCTATCGCATAGAATGCATACATGGCAATATAAATACTGATTCAAATAATCCGTGCAATGTTTCTAATAATTCTATAAATGGTCATTTTTAAGCAAAACGTAGCTTAGAATCTGATATTCTTTTGCCTCCTCCCCCCGCCACCACCACAGCTTTCTTTTTCTTTCAGATTCACAAAAAATTTGTACATTTTCAATAGCTTAGATTGCAATTTGTCAATTTCTGGAGCTGTAGAGTTTGTATTTTTAGAATTGGGCAATCTACATGCCATTATTCCATCTTATTTTATAGTTTTGTTTGCATGGCGTTATTACCCATATAGGTGGGTATTAACGCCAAATAGCATTGGTCAAGAAAAAACGCCATTACATTTTATGAATACATATCTGTTAAATTATTTTATTTTATATAGGTAGTCAATGAGTTGCTGTATCAGATACTATATTTGTTTGAAAAATACAATCTAAAACTAAGCCGTGAAAATTGGTAGAACCTTAACGTGGCGTTATTACCCCAGGGTACCTTACATAGAATACATTCTATCCTATTTGTATGCAAAAAAAATCATAGTCTGATATAATTTTAAAATAAATCGTACATATACTCAACGAATAAAGCGAGCGAAACTTTTAGCACCATATTTGAGCACTTAATTCACTTTTGACGTAAAATGAAAAAAAAAATAATAATCGAATAATAAAATTTTAAATTGTAAAAAAAAAAAAATTATAAAATATTATTTTGACAGAGAAATTTTATCGGATCGCTAATTTTTATGAATATGGCTAAAAAATGCACCATGACTCGGTGCTAGTTCGAGCAATACCGAAAGTGGTCTCTTGTGAGATTAAATATAAAAGCTTAATTTTTTTTTTAAAGCAAAATTTTCTCGCAAATAGTTTGACATTTATCATGATGTTACATGTAAAGTATATCGTCAAAAGTGACCGTCCACTTGTGATTTTAGTAATTTTGTTAAATATCTAGGAAAATAGATGAATAATTATCCTGAATCTCTGAGTTTATAAACATAATAGTACAGAACATACATTTCCGTGAAGTTTTTTTTTCTCGATGAAGATTTTTTTAACTCCACAAAGGACCGTCAACAAATTGAAAGAGAACGAATATCTTTTGGATAACCGTATCAAAAAATATGTAGCAAAAGGGTTCAAACTGTAGATTAGGATTAAAAAGCATATTGTAATAAACTGTGTTCATTTGTGTACAGATAGCATGTATACTCATAAAAAATTAAGGTTTTTATAAAAATCAATTTCAGATTTTGCTTACATACTAAAAGATTTTTCTTATAATTTGTTCCGAGGAAAAAAATTAGGGATTGTATAAAAATGTAGTAGTACATACTAAATTGTGTATTCAATATTGACATTAATCAAGTTATAAATGGATACTCTCCTCATCTTTTTTTCATTTTAATTTTAATTACAGTATATAATGTACAATGTTTTTGGTCACATTTTCAGAAAATATCATTAAGAAACCTTTTATTTATAAGCGAAAAACTTTGCGTCTGTTTTTATAAAAATCTTTTTCTATGAGTACACATGCTATCCGCATAAAAATGAGCACAGTTTATAACAATGAACAGCTTAATCATAATCTACAGTTTGCACGCGTTTGCTACATTCGTGTTGACAGGGATACCCAAAAGATTTTAGATTTTTTTTTTCAATTTCTTGACTGTCCACTAAGGAGTTTCTGATAAAAATATTCACGGTAATATATGATCGGTACTATTATGCTTACACATTAGAAGTATCAGAATATTACATCTTGTATTTTTCCAGATATTAAACAGAATGTCTAAAATCGCAAGTGGACGGTCACCTTTTGCCATATAGTGTATACGTATACACGGACGTCAGTGTCAAGCTTAAGAGATTCCAATATTAAACTCCATTTAATTTCCTCTTAAACCAACATATATATTTTACAGCTGAAGAAATACTCGTACACGACGAAACTTATATTTTTAAGGACTGTAGTGTTTTTAATGCAAGTTCCCCAATAGCTCAATAGAGAAAACTAGAATTTTTCAAAATTTCGGATAAGGGGAAATTTGAAATTCACGTCCTGATAGAGTAAAATAGTGTAGTGAGTGTAAAATATTTTTACGAGACGAGCAATAATTACCATGGAACACAGAGTCGCTAACCTCTTATTGAATAACAAATATAAGGCGATTCATTTTCATTGAACTCATTTTAAATTTATAATTTGCAGAAAAATACGAAGATTGCAGTAAACATCTAATGATTTGTAACTTCTTTTAAATGAAGTGTGATAAACCACTAAAAGATTTATAAAACTGGGTGTTAAGTTAACTTTTAAAGCAATGGACGGGAAAACGCAGTCAAAATGTGGAGCGTCATGTACCTGATTCTGGGTCGTACACTTTTGGAGACTTTTATCATTTTTTTTTAATGTTTTACATTTATAACAATGTCTGTTTAAAGTTTCATTATAATATACTTTTGTTTTCTAAATGTTACGATATTTTTTTCTACTCTAATTTATACGCCTCATAAATATTTTTGAGATTTTCTCTCACTATATGTGGTTTCCAAACTCATATTCTATCGAAATGTTCCATTTAAAAAAATTCTTTTAATTATATATAACACAATTTAGACTTACCCTGTATATACAAACATGCACAAGCACGCGCATACATACATATACACTATAATGCCATTGATTATTGGACACTTGCGATTTTAGACATTTTACTAAATATCTAGAAAAATACATGAGGAATCATCTCGAAATTCTTAGTGTATAAATATAATAGTATACGTCATACATCTCCGTGAAGATGTTTTACCGAAACTCCATAGGGGACCGTCAACAAATTAAAAAAGAATGAATATCTTTTGAATAACCCTGTCAAAACTAATGTAGCAAAAGCGCTCAAACTCTAGATTATGATTGAATGCCTTATTGTAATACATTGTGTTCATTTTTATGCAAATAGCATGCATATTCGCAGAGTAATTAAGGTTTTTATAAAAATGGCCCAAAATTTTTCTAAGTTTTTCCCTTATAATTTTCAGAGTTCTTAATAAAAAATAATATTTTTTTCAGAAAATATGACATACAATATTGCACACAGTACCCTGTAATCAGAATTAAAAAATAATAAAAATTGTATGAAAAATGAGTAGGTTTACTAAATAATTTTTTACTGCGCATGCGTTAAAGATATCAAAATTTCATTTGCTTATTATGTTAGCTAAATGTATAGAGCAACCTTTGGAAAAGTTTCAAAATTATAGCTTGAAAATTCTGAAAGTAATCGTCTATAGAAAAAGGACAAAATCGTTGTTTCCAAAATGAAGCAAAAAAATGAGGAATTTTATCCAAAAGTAGTCGTAACATCCCGTATTGTGTGTTCTATATTGACACTTATCAATGAATATATGGATACAACCCCTCTTGTTTTTGCTTCATTTTGAGAATAACGGATTTTCAACTTTTTCAATTGACGATTATTTTCAGAATTTTCAAGTTATGATTTTGTGACTTTCACAAAAGTTGCTCTATACATTTAGCTAACATAATATGCAAATGAAATTTTGATATCGTTGACGCATGCGCAGTAAAAAATTATTTAGTAAACCAACTCATTTTGTATACAATTTTCTTTATTTTTTAATTCTGATTACAGGGTACTGTGTGCAATGTTGTTTGTCATATTTTCTGAAAAAAATATTATTTTATATTAAGAACTCTGAAAATTATAAGAAAAAAACTTGGAAAAATTTGGGACCATTTTTATAAAATTCTTAATTACTCTGGGAGTATGCATGCTATTTGCATAAAAATGAACACAGTGTATTACAATAAGGCATTAAAGCATAATCTAGAGTTTGAGCGCTTTTGTTACATTAGTTTTGACAGGGTTATTCAAAATATATTCATTCTTTTTTAATTTGTTGACGGTCCCGTATGGAGTTTCGGTAAAACATCTTCACGGAAATGTATGACGTATACTATTATATTTATACACTAAGAGTTTCGAGATGATTCCTCGTGTATTTTTCTAGATATTTAGTAAAATGTCTAAAATCGCAAGTGTCCAATAATCAATGGCAATATAGTGTAAACATATATACTCATAGTGTATGCATGTCTACATACAAATATTTATACCCCGGCTAGTTATCTTATAAATTTGGAGATATCTGTAATCTGGAAGAATAGGCCGAAAGAAAACAAAATCAATGTACAATTATTCGAGCAGGGGAAGAAGAATGGAGCAATAAAAAATAGGTGCAACAATCACCAAGAGGCTGGTCTACGGGGACAATCTGTGCAAACACAATTCTAATCATAAAACAAATCAAGAAGCCGCCATTTTACGAACACGCGCAGATGCTCGAAAGTTCGAAAGAAAGATGTTGGTTTCGAACATTGTATATGCTATTGTTCGAAAAACCACTAGAGAATTAATCTATTTTTATTCGTATAAAGTCAGTTCTCATCAGAATTTGTGACCAGGTGATGCACATCAGAAACTGAATTTAGCTCTAAAGTTTTGGGTACATATAAAGGTGAATGATTCTCTCCCATGGAAGATTTCATCAGAAAATGAACCCTGTTTCTATATGAATGGGACAGTCAATAACTAGAACTGCAAAATATGGTCTTCGGAGCGAACAAATTGTTATTCTCGAAATATACATGCACTGTCCAAAAATCACTGTGTGATGTGTCTTTACTTTATTTGATGTATTTCATGTGTCCAGGGGCGTAAATCCCGGGGGGGGTGTTGGGGGGTGCAACACCCCTCCCCCCCCCCAAGAAAAAGTCAGTCGGAAAATTCCCAGATCGATCGGAAAAAGCATGTTTAGTCTGAAAAAATGGTATTGCGCATTAATCTATAAAAAAAATTATAAATTGGAAAAATCGAAAAATCAGTGGGAAAACTCTTGTTCGATCGGAAAAACTCTAGTTCAATTGGAAAAAATGGTATCAACTTGTAAAAATTTATAAATTGGAAAAGCGAAAGTATCATTCGGAAAATTTCCTGTTTCATTGAAAAAGGCATGCTTAGTCGGAAAAAATAGTATCACATATTAACCTAAAAAAAACTTATAACTTGGAAAAACGGAAATACCACTCTGAATATTTCCCGTTCCATCGAAAAACGCATGCTTAGTCGGAAAAAATAGCATTACGTATTAACGTATAAAATTTTCTAAATTGGAAAAACGGAAAATTCTGTCGAAAAATTTCTTGTTCCATCGGAAAAAATTTTATTAACCTATAAAAAATTATAAACTGGGAAAACGAAAATATCATTTGGAAAATTTCCAATTCCATCGGAAAAGGCATGTTTTAGTCAGAAAAAAAAATATTCTTAGGTATTAAATTATAAAAAATTATAAATCGGAAAAACGGAAAAGTCAGTCGGAAAAATTCTTGTTAAATCGGAAAAAAATGTTATTAACCTATGAAAACTTATAAATTGAAAAAACGAAAATATTCGGAAAGCTTTCCATTTCATCGGAAAAGGCATGTTTAGTCGGAAAAAATAGTATTACGCATTAACGTATAAAAATTTATAAATTGGAAAAACGGAAAAGTCAGTTGGAAAAATTCTTGTTCGAATGGGAAAAATGGTATTTACATATAAAAACTTACAAACAAGAAAACGGAAATATCATTCGGAAAATTTCCCGTTCCATCAGAAAAGGCAAGTTTAGTCGAAAAAAATAGTACTAGTAAATCTGCAGATCAGGAGCCTCAACGTCAGCTTTGCAAATAATTTTTTTAAAAACACACTTTGGGCAAAATTCAACTTTCTGGAAACTGTAATTTAAAATTTTCAAATTACGTAATTTTTTATAAGAATAAAATAAGAATAAGAAGTTTTCAGCCATCAAATCCGTTAAATTAAAATTTTAGTTATGTTAGGAAATTCTGAGATTTTCATGATCTATTATTTTTGTTTTTTTATTATAACATAGTAGATCTCTTCAGGGGAGCTCCGCTACCCTGAACTCCCCGTAGTCTCATTAAATTTAAATTTTCAACTTTCTATTAATTGTGCTAATGGTTATCGTATATCTTGCATTTCTTTATACTTTTTGATTTATAAGGATAAGTAACAGTTTGGACAAGCATTTTTCATTAACCTCATACTTCTACATGCCTGCCAACCACAAACACCTAAATCTGATGTATAAGGAACTTTTAAAAGTGTAAAATTATTAATCTAGAGTTTTACAATTTTTTTCCCGAAAACAAAAGTTTGATTGCATTTTGCAGCAGTTATCGCGGAACAGACTGACAGACAGAATAAACAATAAATTTCGAACAATTTCATGAACAATAAATTTCGAGTCACCAATGTAAGCCTTCACTGAAGTTTCGGCAATGACGTCATTATTCATGAATTATTGATATCCGTGTTTCTTGTATTTTTAACAACTACTATAAAATACCTGTTCAATACCTATTTCAATTATGACGTCATATTTTACCAAGTGAATTGTTTGTTAAAAATTTAATTCTTTTTTCTTTCTTTTACTTCTAATTATGTCCGCATTTTTGTCAGAAAAATTCTTATTAACGAAACAAATATCCTTGTTTAATATTTAACAAAAAGTACTATATCTATTTTTATTCTTATTCTCACGTCATATTTATTTATTTTTTCTTAGTTTAATTTCTCGAATGGAAATTGGTCAATTGAAACTTATTGTCGTTGAAAAATAATTATTCCAGATTTTAATTTTTTTGGCAACGATAAAGGAAATTGGTCAAATTGTATCTAAAAAGTCTCTATTGATTGTGTATGAAAAAGAATGAAATTTTGAATTATTAAAAAAAATATTTGAATAAAATTAATAAAACATAACCTATGTTCTTTTCTGGTCTATATTATATTTATAACGCAAACATACAAACACATTAATTAATTCACCAGTTTTGATGTTGACTTCATTTAAATTTTCGTACACGCTTTCAAATTTATAACATTATAAGGATAAGGATTATGATTATGATGAATGGTTGCTTAGTAACCAATAAGAGAAAATAAAGAAAATGAAATAAATACATTTGAAATAAGTAAATCTCTCAAACAAATTAGTTTATATTAATAGAGCACATTTATAAAAAATCTCCCAAATTTACAGTAATAATTTTAAAAATCTGACAAAGGCGTAGACAAAATTTTAAAACAATACGAATAAATTAACCGGTAAATTTCATTTATGATTGAATTCCATTAATCAAATGTGTCATTTTCTCTCAAGAAAAAAAAATAAATTGAAAATCATCATAGAAAAGCATTATTGCGGAAAAGAAAATATTCTATATTTTCCGAACGAATGAATCAAATCTAACCAAAAACTATACAGCTTAATCCCAGTGCCTCACAAACATACCCACTTAATTTCAAGTCAATCGAATGTTTTTTATGTCAGTTATCGCGTAACAGACAGACTGACAGACAGACAGAAACAAAAAAATTTCTAGTCTCCAAAGTAAGCCTTCTCTGACGTTTCGGCAATACGTATTAACCTGTAGAAATTTAAAAATTGGAGAAATAGAAAAATCAGTCGGAAACATTCTTGTTCGATCGGAAAAAAGTAAATTTAGCCGAAAAAAATGGTATTAACCTATAAATATTTATGAGTTGGAGAAATATTTTTGTGGTTTTTAATTTATTTAATTAAAAACTACAAAAACATTTCTTAAACAGAAATATTGATACTTAATAAGAAACAAAAGCTAGATCGAAGAAAACGTTTTATTCTTAGTCTGATAAAGTTTTATTCTCAGTCTGATTTACTTCCCTTTATAATTTCTAATTAGAAAAATAAGAAAAATCAATTTAGAACAAAGAAAAAAAATTATTCTTAGCCGAAACTATTATTAATTAATTTAAATATTTGCTAATTAGTCTAATTTACTAATTAATTAATACAACTTTTTAATATATAGGATTTAATTTTTCTGATAAAACTATTCAGATAAATTTTGATTTGTCAAGTATTGTGGACTTGGAAACATCGATATGACGAAAAAACATATTTATGTACATATTCCAGCAATGTTAATGTTATTTGTAACCTTGATATATATATATATATATATATATATATATATATATATATATATATATATATATACTTTTTTTTGGGGGGGGGTGAGATCTTTATATGTCGAATTTTTTTTTCTGTGCCTTTTGACTTCGAGATATCAAAATCCGCCTGTATTTAGTTACTGTCGGAAAGTTTTTAGTTTATTTTAAGAAATTTCTTGAAATTTTAAGAAATACTGATTAAAGTGAAGTAACTTCCATTTTTTTTAATCTAAACTTTAAATTTAATTAGAAATATTTATCATGGAATTTAGGTAACATCCGACGAACATTCAAAACTGAATTGCAAACACTTGGTATTTTTCCATATCAAATTCTGGATATTTTCCAGTCTACACAAACTTCACCTTTAAGCGAAAATAATTATGATTTATTTTTTACTACCAGCTGAATTTGTGTTTTCGTTTTATTTTATTTTAAAAAAATGTGAAATTGTTTTTATTTACTTTTTACTAATTTTTTATTGATTTAAAAAAGTGCTTAAAAAAGTCATATGATACAGGAAGAAAAATTAAAATACCCAAATACTTTGAATTTGTAACTCGAAATAATTTAGATATTTTACAGTCTAAACGAGTTTACTTCTATGAGAAATAATACTTTCGTTTTCTTTTTCCTGAATCTATTATATTCATTTTTTTTTATATTTTTATTATTACTACTACATTTTGTTTAATCGGAAAAATGAGGGGTAACACCAAATTTTTGCTCTGCCTTAAAGTATGTCGTTAGATAGAATTAAAACTTATATTAAGAAATCCCGCATTTTTGTAACTAAAATATTCCCCAAGCAAACAGATTTCAATTTTACTTTTAAAAAAAAGAAAAAAAAAAGAACGTTAAAAAGATTTTAACTGATTGCTGAAAAATAGAGAGATAGAATATTGTTTTCTCTTCAACATAAAGCTTGGGCACCTAGACGACTGGGCACTGGCCCTCCCGCCCTGCGTGTCAGTTACAAAACAAACTGCATTTGCGTTAATTCTTTTTTTTTTTTGTTTAAATCCGTTAGTGTTCTGGCTCATGGTACGAAATCGTTCACTTAAAAAGTTTTGATGCGAGAATATTTTGGTATATAATTAAGAATTCAATTTTTTGTATCAGTTATGTCCCCACCTAAAAGTAAGAGACAAAAAGTGCAATGTGGGTTATGCGATTCTATTTTCGATAGTGATTACAAGAACACACGTTTTAAACAAAAGCATGCTAATAAAATTTTAACCCATATACATAAACCGTTTTGCATTGCTTTAGCTCCAAAAAATCTTTTTGAAGTAAGTAAGCTAATTTATTACAGAATATTTTAGATATACAAAATTTATAAATAACTGAATTGTTTGATATTTTCATGAAATTTCTTCATGTCTTCCATGTAATTCTGAATAAAAAAATTCACAGCAATATTTTTAAAGGTTACAGCAAAGGGGGGTGGGATTCTCTCTTGCGCTAATTATTTTTTGTTGCAAATCTAGTAAACTGTATTTGGTTCAGGTCAATTTTAAACTGGGTGTAGTTTGCAAATTAGTTTGGTTTATTATTTTACATTAAAAATTATAATGATAAACATAAATATTTGTATTTGTGCCGTTTTCTACAGAGACTGACATTTTTTTTCTTATAGTCTTTGACGAAATTCGCGTTTTTTCTACGATCCTTTGACGAATTTAGCATCTTTTTGCAATCGTTTAATGAAATTCACATTTCATGGCGAAGTTTTGACGAAATTCGCCTTTTTTCCAGGATTCTTTGGCGAAAATTGCATTTTTTGCGATCGTTTGACGAAATTTAACATTTTTTAGCGATCCTTTGACATGACTTAATATTTTTTTCGGGATTATTTGTCAAAATGCGAGGGGTTTTTTTCGCTTTTTTAAATGATTTTTGATGAAATGAATATTTTTCTGTGAACCTTCAACAAAATTCGCATTTTTTCCGCGATCCTCTGACTAAATTTTTGTTTTATTCACAATTCTTTTACGAAATTTCTGTTATTATCGTCATCCTTTGAAGAAATATGCGTTTTATTCGCGATCCTTTGACGAAATTTGATTTTTTCGCGATCCTTTGCCAAAATTTGCATTTTATTCGCGATCCTTTGACGAAATTTGCATTAAGTCCACATTTATTTGTGAAGAAATTGATTTTTTTCAGCGTCTGTTAATCGGAATTCGTTATACTTTTCTATATCCGAATTTCCGGACTGAGAACCGATGTTTTATGAGTTTCGGAAGCGAGTGCTTTAAAGCTTTGGAACAAAATCGCTCCTGAATATGTTAATCGGTCAGAGAAAAAAACAGGCAATTTGAAATTTTTTGTTACATTCCAAACATTACAGTTTGTTCCAGACTGTTTTGTTACATAGCGAATTATCTTGTTACTAAACGTACAAAATTTTATTAAAGTACTAATAAATAAATGAATATGAGTTTTGTTCATTCGAAAATTTTGGCTACTTTTTATGTTGTAAACGCACACGGGTAGCAGGACTCCTTATGCTTAACTCAAAATTTGCAAGCCTATCTATAGTGAAAATTATGTGAATAAGCATGGCATACATAAAAAAAAGTAAAATGCATTAAATCCTTTATTGGTAAAAAACGGACCACGAATCTCCAGCTCTTCAATCAAGTTTCGTTAGTTTTTTAATATTTAGAAACAAGACTGATATCAAACAAAGCAGTTTGGAGTTCCAAACAGTAATTTTCTACGCATATTAATCATAGTACTTCGCCACTGATTTTTAGATATATACATTAATATTTCTAAAAGAATCAACATCAATGCTTTAAAACTTATTCAACTATCTCGATACACTAAGTGATAATTATCTTGAGTATTATGATATTGATATATATGTATATATACAGGGTGTCCCAAAAGGTCGTTTACAAACTTAACATGCTGGTCTGTCATATCATGATGAACAGTATTAAATAGGAAACAAAGGGTCGCAAACGTCTTCCAAAGGAGATATGCGCCATTAAAGTTTAGGGTCCAAAAATTCAAATGATTATCAAAAACAGAAAAATTGGTCGATTCGTTTGCGGTTTTCACTAAAACTATTCTTTATGTCAGTATTTTCTGGAAAATAAATTATAAAGATAACTTTCAAAAAATGTCGATAGAGAGCGCTTTAGACTTTAAAGTAACGATAAATTAGTTTTTACGATTATTTTTTGCATCTCATTAAATTTTTTTAGAAGCTTAGACATAAACTTAAATTTTGAGCTCAAAATCTAAATCGTTGGAAGTGATTAAGTAGCGCAAACTGAATTGCGGGGGGAGATTCAAATTTCAAATGATTATAAAAAACGGAAAAAATGGTCAATTGATTTGCGATTTTCACTAAAATTATTCTTTATGTCAGTATTATCTTGAAAATAATTTATAAAGATAAAATTCAAAAAATGCCGATAGAGGGCGCTTTAGACTTTGGAGTAACGTACAACTATTTTTTCCGTTAATTCTTGCATTTCATAAAATTTTTTTAGAAGCTTAGACATAAACTTAAATTTTGAAATGAAAATCTGAATCGTTGGGAGTGATAAAGTAGCGCGAACTGAACTGTGCTCAATGGGGGTGGGGAGGTTCAAATTTCAAATGATTATAAAAAACGGAAAACTTGGTCGGTTTTCGCTAAAACTATTCTTTATATCAACATTTTCTTGAAAATAAATTTTACAGATATCTTTCAAAAAATTCCGCCAGAGGGCGCCTAGAACTTTATAGTAACCAACAACTATTTTTAACCGTTATTTTTTGTATCTTATAAAATGCTTTTAAAAGTTCAAACTTAAATTTTGTGCTCAAAATCTGCATCGTTGTGAGTAATTAAGCGGCCAAAAATTGAACTGCGTTCGAGGGGTGGGGAAGGTAAAATTTCAACTCCTGAACACAGTTAAGTTTGCGCTACTCAACCCCTCCTATCGATTTAGATTTTGAGCACAAAATTTAAGTCTAAAATTTTGCAAGCATTTAATTAAATTGGAAAAAAAAAAAAAAAAAACGGTTAAAAATAATTGTTGGTTATTCTTAAGTTTAAGGCGCCCTCTAACGGATTTTTTAAAATTTATCTTTAAAATTTATTTTCAAGGAAATATTGACATAAAGAATAATTTTAGCGAAAACCGACGAATTTTTCCGTTTTTTATAATCATTTGAAATATGAACCTCCCCACCCCCATTGAACACAGTTCAGTTTACGCTTCTTTACCACTCCCAACAATTCATATTTTCATCTCTAAATTTAAGTTTATGTCTAAGCTTCTAAAAAAAAATTTATGAGATGCAAAAAATAACGGGAAAAAATAGTTGTACGTTACTCCAAAGTCTAAAGCGCCCTCTATCGGCATTTTTTGAATTTTATCTTTATAAATTATTTTCAAGTTAATACTGACATAAAGAATAATTTTAGTGAAAATCGCAAATCAATTGACCAATTTTTCCGTTTTTTATAATCATTTGAAATTTGATCCTCCCCCCGCAATTCAGTTTGCGCTACTTAACCACTTCCATCGATTTAGATTTTGAGCTCAAAATTTAAGTTTATATCTAAGCTTCTAAAAAATTTTAATGAGATGCAAAAGATAATGATAAAAACTAGTTTATCGTTACTCCAAGTCTAAAGCGCCCTCTATCAACATTTTTTGAAATTTATCTTTATAATTCATTTTCAAGAAAATACTGACATAAAGAATATTTTTAGTGAAAACCGCAAACGAATCGACCAATGTTTCTGTTTTTTATAATCATTTGAATTTTTGGACCCTAAACTTTAATGGCGCATACCTCCTTTGGAAGACGTTTGGACCCTTAGTTTCCTATTTAAGATTGTTCATCATGATATGACAGACCAGCATGTTAAGTTTGTAAACGACCTTTTGGGACCACCTGTATATATATATGAATTACACACACGCATATATATATATGTATGTATATTATTAGTAATCATGTTGGCCATAGTACTCGGAAATTTTCCTTCTTGGAGCCGGAAATTTATGAGCCTACACCCCCCCCCCCCCCTACGCGACTAGGGTGGTTTACGCCCCTGCATGTGTCTTTACTTTTTTCTTCTAAAAATTAATTTCTAACTGTCTTTATTACGTGTCCTGTTACTTCACGTGTTGATATTATTTGTATTTCCATAAAAGCAGCAAAGGCAGTGCGTTTCCGAATTATTTTTTACGCAAGATGAAGCACCGCCCAACCTCAGACGAGCAGTACAACACTTTTTATGGCAACATTACACAGATAGTTTTAATCTTGTATTTCTTATGGTGTGATGCCGATATTATTATGTACCGCGGAGACTAAATCGTGAAATGATTCAAAACATGATTGATGTTGTACTATATTCTTCAACTGACTATGTCGTGTACCAAGAGGATTGTGTCCACCACCACAATAGCCTTGCGAAAATTAAACTTCATCGGCATCGCCATGCGAAAGTGCAAGCACATTTGCTGTGAAATTTTCCCAAACACTCGCAATGTCAAACGGTTTTACGCTTTAATTATTTGTTCTTCTATTATCTATTTCCTTTCACACTGAAAAGCGCAATCTTTTGGTAATTATTGCAACTAATTTTTTAACTGTTTCATTATTCTCTTCCTTTCAAAAAGGAAGTGCACCGATTTTTATTACATTCGAATTATTCATTATAGTTACAGATAGCTCGAAATAAGTACGCTTAGATTACAACCACGCTGTATATACAAGTATATATATATCTATAAATTAATAAACAAACAAAAATAAAGTAGCATTTATATTTCTTTGATTGCAGTTAATATTTTATACATGATATTTCACACATGATATTTCACACATGTCTATATTTGGATACAGCCCCTCATTTTTTTGCCCTATTTTGGGAATGAAGGATTTTGAGCTTATTTTATTGATGATAACTTTCAGAATGTTGAAGATATATTTTTGAGACTTTTACAAAAGTTGTTCTATGCATTTATCTATTTATACAAATAATATTTTAATTGCGTTCACGGATGTGCAATAAATCGTAAACCTTCTCAGTTTTCATACAATTATTTATTTTTTTTTATTTCTGATTAAAGGGTAATATGCACTATGTAGTTTGTCATATATTACATTATATTTTAATTATTCAGAACTATGCAAATTGTAAGCAAAAAGACTTGTTAAAATTTTGTATTGCTTTTATAAAAACCTTTATTTCTGTACCAGTATATATATTACCCCCATAAAAATTAACACATTTTATTACAGTAAGCCCCTAATCATAATGTGCAGTTTGAACATATTTGCTACATCATATTTGACAAGGTTATATAAATGATCTTTGTTGTTTTAAAATTTGTTAATCAACCCCTATTGGGTTTCGGAAGAAAAAAATCTTCAAAGTTTCAGAATAATTCCTCACACGTTCACACATTTTTTTAGATTTTCAAAAAATATCTAAAATCGCAAGGTTACGGTCATTAATGGCCATATATATATATATATATATATATATATATATATGCATTCTATAAATTACGATTTGAATTTAATATCATTCACTGCAATCACACATCCAGAATAAAATAATCTGAATGTGACATATTTTTTTATTGTTTCAACTTTTATTATTTTATAATTATTATTGAGAAAAATATAATTAACAAAATTCTGAATTCTAAACTAAACTTTATGCTCAAAGAAATAAAAAAAATACATTCATTGAAGTGTCAATTTTTAAGTAAACTTTTTATAAAGAAATGTCCTCTTCATTTGAAAAATTTTTTCAAGTAATGTATTTACAGAACAAAAATTTACGCAGTAAGAAAATAAAAATTTCCTTTTTTTTTGTACAAATTAGATAAAACTTTAAAATGAAAAGAAAAACTGAAAACATTCGAAAATAAATACAGTGAAAAAGAAAACTGAGTGTCAACTAAACTTTGTTAAAATGTGTTTTAAAGTTTTCGAAATTCTCTGTAAACTAATTAGAAAAAATAAAACACAACAAGTTAGAACAGTTCTTAATGATTGAAAAATATAAATATTTTTGGAAGGATTAGCATAGTAAAAAAAAAAAAATAATAATAATAACACCAAATTATTATACCAATTATAGGCAACTGAAAACTGACATTTATAAGTATTACATGTCCTACTTTATATATCTACAGTTACTTTTTTTCATTGTAATTGTAGAGATTTGTTTTAAAAAAGCTGAATTTTAATTTATACGCACATTTTTTCTAAAGACAATGATTAAGTAATAAGAGTGATACAACATTAATTTTAAATTTAATATGGGTTATAAAATTGCAAATAAATAGTGATTTCTTACCAAAAGTAATTTTTTTTTCAAAAATTCACATTACATATGAACGTATGTATATATATATATATATATATATATATATATATAGACGCCGAAGGGACTGTCGAAAAACGTCGTATAAACGATAACGACGTATAATCGATTTTCCTTTCCAAAATTAGAATTAATTTTGTTTTCACTTAATTTAAATGTTTAACGTGGTGATTTGCATGGATTTTTAAATTAAACAAATCAAAATAAACAAATAACTAAAAAAAACTAGGGGTGGATTAGTAAGCAATATAAATATGCGTACCTTTATTTATGTTTCACCGAAAGGTTCCTCATTTGCAGTACATCATTTCCTTTCCATTTAACCCTTTGAAGGGCAAATAACTTCTATTAATTAAATACTAAAATGATCGAATGACACCAGAATCTAAAAGCAAATTTATTTCAAAATAGATAAACGCTTATATTCGCAAACTTGATAAAATTGAAATTTCCATTTCAATGTCTTCTGGTGTCAATGTGGCAGTTTTCAATTAAAATTAAGTAGTATATATTTTATACCACCGCCCTTCAAGGGGTTAAAGTCAAAGATTAAAAACCCCGCGTGGCCAACTAAAAGTCGCCAATATTGATAACAGTTGGAAGGATAGTCTATTTGCAACATAAAACAGGTCGGAAAGGCTGACCATCCCCGAAAAAGAATGACCCCTTACAGTGTAATCTGCTACAAGTAAGCTGATTGTTCAGACTCATCGAACACCAGCCCACATTTGTATAAAGCGGAGTGCATTTAAATACGCTCTTTGCTGTCATTCATAGCTGCCAACTTCCGCTCGTTAGAAAAATAAACAAAAATAAACCTATATAAAATCGAAAAATCGACGTATAAATGATTTTGGGCGTCGTATAAAAGATATATTTTTACATTAAAATGAATAGGAATGAATCGAAACCACATTAAAATGTCGTATAATTGTAAACGTTGTATAAGTGATCGTCGTATAAACGATGCTTTACTGTATATATATATATATATATATATATATATATATATATATATATATATATATATATATATATATGTACATACATATACATTTATATAGTAAAATATATTCAGATTTTTTACGTTTAATCATAGAATGTTCATTTCATTATTGTAACAGAAGTAATAATCACATTCCATTAATTCCATACAATCTTAAATCAGATAAAATAATGTATTATTTTCATAAATCTTAAAACAAAATGTCAATCGCAGGATATTATTTCATTAAAGTATTTTTCAAATAAAAGTAAACGTTTTCGATCTTTTTTAATCTAAATGGTTGATCCACATACCAATAGATAATACCTGTCAAAGTAAGCAGTGTAGAAAAAAAAATATATATTTTATTTTTGGAACGGTTTAATGCGGAAAAGTTGCATATTGTAATAAGAAAAAAAGTGAAGTAAAAAATTTATTCGTGTCTCGTACTTAATGTAGATTTTTTTTTAATGCACTTTTTAAAATTTTGTGTCAATTAAAATAAAAAAATAAATTTGTTTTAGCTTTGCATGATTGTTTAATGGTTGAAATAATATAAGTAAATTTAATTCTTATCAATAATTGAATTTTTTTGTTCCCGTAGCATTTTAAGAAAAAAGTATCAAACTTATCAAATTTTCGTAATTTTTGCCGAGAACACTTCGGTTATTTTACTAGGAAAAAAACAATTTACTCCGCAGCACGTTGAAATTGTTGCGTGTTCAGTACTACCCACATTCTACACAACCAACCATCCTATTGTTGGTTGTGGTATTTGTATTACATTTACAACCATTTATAACGAATTTCCATAGAATAATATTTTCTGTTATTCTGTTTCACTTATTCTTTTTTTTTGTATCTATTTCACATATAAATTCCCATTTTTCGAGAAATGAGGCATAACCGGCTTAGATATCACTGCTGCTCGCTTATGACTATCTTTATTGTCATGTCCATGTAATTTATTCGAGGCTTCTGTCACAAATTTGAATCACATCTCAACAGTCTCGCGTGTGACAAGGAAACATTGGGGAAGAATACACCACACAAAAATTCTAATTGTTAATTTTAGTATAATCGGAGGATCGTATGTTTATCTTAGGAATTAACGCATTTCTAGCATTCTTTTTTTAGTATGGTTCGTCTT
Organism: Maratus speculifer; assembly: GCA_964019185.1. NCBI lineage: Eukaryota > Metazoa > Arthropoda > Arachnida > Araneae > Salticidae > Maratus > Maratus speculifer. The sequence goes on along the minus strand of OZ025297.1, from coordinate 267,624,260 downwards.
ACATTTTAGATTCTCTAAACTGAGCTCACGAAAATGCTCTAATTCAATGGATAATCATTGCCAACTAAAAATTCTCTGGTTTCACAAAGAAAGGATTTCGTTCTATTATTGAACCGAAAACTTGTAGTAATTCTTCGGATAATAGTATCTCGTAGCGTAGATGGTTCGAATGTTTGAAATACATGTTTTGGGCCATCAGCAAAATATTTGCTTTTTTTAATTAAAAACCACAGAGAAATCTATGATTTTAAGATTATGCTAAAGGGATGTTTAAAGTTTTTGGAAGGACCTGATAAAATTATTTACAAATTAAGGACTAGGTTGGCTACACTTAGCAATCTGGAGTTGATCAAAAAACCAGGATCCTAATTTGTTAGGTTTTCAAGACAGTTCCTTCATCTGATTGCATTTGATATGTCCAAAATGTCTGTGCTTTTCTCAACAAATTAATGGCTATATCAGGAATTGAACAATCGATAGGCAATTAATAGGTCGTATGGAGCTTTTCACAGCAAATGAACTGCCGCCCGACTGGCGTACATAAACTAGTGGCTTGAGTTTTACCAAATTGTAGGGTGTTTATAATTCACTGTAGAAAACGTCTTACATAAGTTTCTACTCTGTAGATGACACTTTTATTTCATTTAGTATTTGTTACCGGGGCACCAAATCCTACTATTTCAAGTTTTTCTCCTGATATTAATAGTTTAGAAAGACAAAATATAATGCTTTAATTTACGTCATTTCATGAACATGAGGAAAGCATACATACCAAATATACACTGTTAAAAAAATTCTGAAATTCACGAACATTTTTTTCGTGAACTTCAGAGAAAAGGGCAATTTCAGTTACAAATCACAAAATTCCATCATATTTCCTGAAAATAACGAAACGGATGGAAATAGAAACAGAAAACGGAGGCACTCCTTTCTGTGGGGGGCTTCATGGCCGAGCAGTCAAGGCACCACACCGCTAATCGCCCGCGAGCGCAGATTGTGGCTCGGGTTCCAGTGGCACATGGTGGAATAATAAAACATAAAAAATCCCTTTTAAATTGCATTTTTTCTGTTTATTTTTCTCTTATATCTTATTAAAAAATCTTTTAATTAATTAGCCAATAAATAAATAGTATTCAACAATTTCAAAAAATTTTCCATAGTTTTTTTTTTTTTTTTTTTTTTTTTTTTTTTAATTGCTAATAAAAACTTTTTTCATTCTTTCATTGAAAAAAAAATTAAACGGTGATTTCTTTTTTAACTTTCAACTATTTAAAAAATAAAATTGATTAAAAAATAATAAGTATTAGTCTAAAATAAAATAAAATAAACCGTTTACAAATATTCTAAAAATATATATTTGAAAGGAAATCTTTAAAAAGCACAAGATTTTCCCACTAACTCATAAAAGACACACTTTGTACAAACCAGCATCAGCAGCTGTGGCTCAGTTCGTAAGGCTTTGTTTTGCAATCTAAAGGTCCCGAGTTCGATCCTCAAGTCGGCGTGAACTAAATTATATAAAATAATAATTAAGTAAAATAATATAGCATCTTAAAATCACTCGGTAATTCTTTGACGATTCATTAATTTTAAAAATTATATTAAATTATTATTATTAAAAATCAAACTTTGTAACGGAAGGTTACTGATTATTCAAAGTTTTCCTTTCTAGTATTTCCCACAACGGAAAATGTGCTAACGGGACGGTAAAAGTTCGGCTACTTTGCTGCCGGTAGTTTCACCGTGAATTCACAGATTTATTTTTAACAGTGTAAATTGGGACAGAACCTTGCATAAGGTAACAAGTGGCCTTATTTCACGTCCTTCAGAACTTGCTTATGGCTAATTTTTTCACAAACAAAATATCATACTTTTATCCGCCAAAGAAAAGAACCTAACAAGGTGTGTAAATTGGCTTTTTGAAACGTTCGAAAATGACTTTTTTCTCTTTTTTAATTTACACTTATCAACCGCATAAGATAAGCTAAAAAAAGATGTCTTGATAATGAAATTTAAAATATTTAAAACTGTCAAAATTAATATGCAGTTATTGTGTCATATTCGAATTTTTCCATAGCTTGGTTTAAGAAATTTTTCACATGAAAAAAGATATGTCAATAACAAAAGAAAAAATAAACTAATCGGTATATATATATATATATATATATATTCAAATATTTTATTCTAACTATTGCTATTTTGCATTTTTGTTTCCTTTGCAGGCGCAATTATACAAAAATAAATAAATAAATAAATAAATAAATAAATAAAATAAAAAAATAAGCAGCTATTCGTCATATGCAAGTTAATTTCGCAATTTCTTATTAGAGGCAACTTCACTGTTGCCAAGTGTAATCCTGTTTAGTCTAATATGTTATGTTATAGCATAAACTAACACTACAATAAAAAAATCGATTTTATTTTAATGACATAAATCTGTTGCATGTACGTATTATTATATAAAAAATTTTAATTGTATGAAATATTTAGGGATATTTAGAATATTTAAGTTGGAGTGTTTTATAAATAGCTGAGTTCTTTAAATATTATTCGTTCATTAAGACTATCCGTTCATATATATATATAGAGAGAGAAACCGATCCTGATACACGCGAAGGGATTTATTTTTAAAATACAAAGTACTACTTAAACAGCCAGTAGCAACATTTGTAAAAATAATATTCTTCAGTTGATACTTTGCAAAATCTTTGGAAAAGGAATGCTTGGTTGCTTTATAATGCTGTTCTGAATGATAAAAAAATTCACAGATTGTTTAATTCAGATACGAGTGTAATTTAACTTTGTACCGTTTTATTTTAAATTTTGATATTTGGAATTTTGGATATTTGGATATTTGAAAATGTTCAGATGAATAAATCTATGTATAATAATGGGAAATAAAGTAGTGTATCATATGTATGTTTGTGTTTTTAAAATTTTAATAAAGTTTCTTAAGTTATTTTTTAATTGTAATATTTTTTAATATTTATGATATTCATTTACTACAAATAATCATTATATTAAATATTTAGAAGGAAGAGTAATACTTATTTTTGTATATCAAGTTGATAATGTTAAAAGTAACTATTTCCTAAAAACTGACCGTTAATAAATTGCATACATATTTTAAATTATCTAAAAAAGTATAAATTATTTTTTATCCCAATTTCAGATTATATTAGATTGAACGTTTTTTATTTTATTTTTCGTGACAGCGTGCAAATTTTATACATACATATATTTTTCATTTCATACTATATGTATAACTGTATTCTGATTGTTATACAAATATGCAAAAACAAATGTTTCATTTGAACTTGTTTTATTTAATACATGAGTTTATAAAAATATATGTCCACAAAAATTAATAAGTTTACAGTCACTTTTAAAATAAAGTAAACATAATTACAGAAGAACTTCCTGTGAATGTATATAGACTGTGTGTATCATCTTTTGCTGTTAATTTAGAGCAACATATGTAAGAAAAGGCAAGAAGTTTTTGATAATATTTGTCATTAGTTTTTTACAGTATAGCCATTAATTATTAGCATTCTTCCACACTGAGAATAATATTCTTTAAAGATTCTTATTCAGCAGTTTTGCCTACTGTTGTGCCGCTAAGAAACGGTTTAATTAGCAGTAACTACGCAAATATATTTTAATTTGCGTTGCTAATATCATGAATCTTTCCACAAAAAAGGCAAGCATTTGTTGTAATTTGCATAAATGAGAAAAACACCACAGACGTCTTGCGTTTTTATCATCGCAATTACGATTAGCTCTAAGGTGATTTGTATCCTATTCAAACATACAATGTTTGAATATTATATAATGAATATTACAATCTTGAATATTATAATCTAATATTTGTATTAGATTAATATATGAGTGTAGAAATTGTTTGGGTGAAATAGTCCTCCAGTGTTCGTGTCCGGGATGGCTCAGTTGGAAGAGCATAGGCGGCTTCAGCCAATATCTTCCTGATTCGAATCCTGGCTCGGAATTTTTTCACCCACTTAGTAAATTTACATCTGTTATTGTAATATTTGTTTTGTATTAAAAGAAATAATTAAAATTGCTATGAACAAAAATAGATTATAAATGCCGCAAGATCTTTTAAAAATCTGTTTATCTTAAAAAACTGTGGCTGAAATTGTTTTTATGAATACGTAAACCGCATGACATCTATAATTGGAAATATTAAAATTAAACTATTTCACATGTTATGAAAAATTTGCACGAAAGATTTCTTGAAAAGGCTGAAATATGCAACAGCTGGAAGTTTATCCAGCAAAATTTCTTAATGATATAAATTTGTAAATTGCATCCCTGTTAAAGCTAGAGCAATTGGGACGCATCCATAAATTTAAAATAATCCGGAAACGAGAGTATATTTCACAGGGACTTGATTAACCAATCCAGTGACATCAAAACGACGTTGTATGGTGTCTGTACTCACTGTGGGTCTATATTATTATGCCAACTGCTTGGATACTTTATGAGCATTTTTGAATAGCGGCATTTTGAATAGTGGCAGTCTTCCTTTATGTGAATGCGTATTAACATTTATTCCTTTTCTTTTCTTGTAATTTCTTATCTTGGAAGATAGCCGACAAATTTTCCCTCCTTCCACTTCTTAGTCATTTGGACAACACATCATTTTGGAATTCCAAAATTGCTGGTAAAAGCAGAAAGTGACATTTCTTCACCACTATTTATTAGTTAAAAAACGAATGTCCAACAGATTTTTACCCTGTATCCCTACTAAAATTAATGCAGATAAAAACATTAACATTTTCACGAATAAAAGAGAATCTAATGCTTTAAGAATTAATCAAATGATTATTGCATGCAGCAGCAATGAGGTGCAGACATGCTTCGTGCTTAATATACGAAGCATTGCATTTTTCCGCATCATCATTTTTTTTACATAACTATTTAAAGCTGCTAATTTACCTGTAACATAGTTCGCACTCTTTTTATATTTTTAAGGACTCTGAAGCCACTATTAATTAAAAGAAAATTCATATTTAATTTAAAAGAAACAGAAATTTTAACTACCTCCTTTGCTCTCAAATTTCGCAATGTTTCTCTTTAGTAAAACACTTTGAATATACTGTTAAATTTTAGTGGTAATATTTTGCTAACCCTGTGTAACAGAAGCATTCTAGAAATTATAAATTCATTTCCATAACAGCCAAAAACGTTTCATGAATCTTTTGGGAGAAATCTTCCTCTTTTCTAGCCATTCAACTAGCAAAACCGATGTACTCATGACAATGTATTATATGGAAGTAATAAACACTCAGTCAACACTTATCAGATCAATTCAAAATTTCTGTTTTCAATTTTTAAATTCACGTTTGGTAATTCTTAAATTACATTTTTTACGCATATCATTAGCTACGCACAATTTAGGATATTAAAGCGACAAATTACTAATTACATTATTAGAAATTTTACTTACAGAAAAAGTTATTAGAGAAAAAATATACCGTCTCATGACTTATGCAATTTATTGTAATTAAGAGTTTACCAAATGTTCGACATAAACTTCAGTAAAGGATATTTCGGGCTTTTTGTAGATTGTGTCTTTGTATCCAAACTTTTACGAGATTCTCTGACCACAGTTAAAAGATATATATATACACACAGACACACACACACACATATATATATATATGTGTGTATGTGTGTGTGTGTATTACATAATATTTTATTTAAAAAAAGAAAAAGTTTCTATTTAAAAATTCATTCTTTTACAAATATTCCTTTATTTATCTTCTATTTTCTAACTTCTTAAAATTTTTAATAAGAAAATATTTTAACGATAATTATTCATTTTGTAAAATGAATATTTTTGCCTGTAAAATCTCATCTTTTAACTGCTAACTTTTTCTTGGGAATATTTCTTATATCGTGAAACTTTTGAATTATTCATTTATTTAATATGTGACATAGAAATATGTTTGGGTTATTCAGGATTAATGGTATTTTAAAAGAAACACTGTGGGAATAATGATAAAAGAAATCTACATAGTCTTATTTTTACGCGATTCGAATGACATTTCAGGATTCTTTGGATGACAGATGGGAAGGAATTAGAAGGAATGAAAAGAATTATGGGCTATTTAATTCTTTTAGTTTTACAAAGTAAAAAAATGGTAATGCATTTTTATCTACTTAATTTCTATGATACAATATTTTTATTAAAAAAATAACATGCAAATAGCATTGTTTTTGTCATACATTTCTTTACACACTCTAATATATATATATATATATATATATATATATGTGTGTGTGTGTGTGTGTGTGTGTGTAAAGTAATAAAAAATTCTCGATGGAATTCTAAATTCATTATTTGCATTGCTTACAGCGGCATATAAAACTGCACTTCTGAAACAGAAAAAAATCTTGGAATTAGCGGTGAATTTATCTAGACGTTTTGAAGTATTTCATGTTAAATCGCAGTTTGTTCCTGTTTATTTACCTCCATTTCAATATATGATATTTTTTATACATTAAAAATAAATTTATTCTGATATAAATATCAATTGAATGATACAAATTCTAATATTATAAATAAACTTTTTCTGATGTCAGAATCATTTTCTTTAATAAATTTCAACATTTTTAATTAGTTGTTTTAAATTATCAGTTCATCAAATATTTATTTAAAAAACATTGAATTTTTTTTGGATTTTTGGGACATGATCTAAATTTCTTTAACACAGCAGAACGGATGTTTTGACACTCCATGCCTTAAAATATTTTTGTGCGGAATATCTTCATAAACCGAAGTGGTCAGATAAATCGGCACTTGCCTTCAAGGTATTTTTCTGTTTTTTTAAATATGATAGCGACGAATTTAGACTGTAACTTAGTTTAAGAAAACAATTTCAGGTGTGTGGGCAACTCAAAAGACGCGCTTGTGCTGGACTTAAAGCAAAATCCTGAATTGCTACAGTCGATTTGTTCGATTTTTTCTTCGTTTGTAGTATGATCCACAAATGAAAGCATTTCAGAAGATGCTAGTGTGTTTTCATCAGATTATGAAATTATAAAAGAAGATTTTGGAGATTCAGATCTTGAAGTCAGTCTTTTGACTCTTGTAGTCAGTAGCAGTTAATAAAAATAGGATATGCACTGCTTTTAGGTAGATTTCTCATAAAATACGACCTGTTGCACTGCATTATATATATATATATATATATAAATACATATAATACATATCAACACGCATACACATGAAAATTTTCCGTGTCTTATTATAAAGGTACATTAGGGAATGTCTTTCCACCAGGGATTTTTCATTCCTAAATAAGGTCATCAAATTCCGCTTTTCCCTACACTCTGATACCTTTCCCTATATTGTCTTTCAAATTCCCTCCCGTTTCTTTAAATGGATTTCTAATACACTCCTCGGTTCATTAACTGAGCAAAATGGCATCTTTAATAAATCGCCATTTATTTGAATCTGCACGACCGACGCTTATTAGAATCACCAATTCTGTTTCACCAATTTCTTTTTTTAAGTTGTCTTTCTTTATGAATGAAGTTCAGTGATTACAAGTATTAATCAAAGTAAGAATGTGATTCCGCAGAAGATGAAGTTTGTGACCAAAGTGTCTTTTTTATCTGAAAAGATAAAACAACAAAGTAGCAAAATAAAGCCTTTAGAGTGTGTGAATTGCAAAAAAAAAAGTAAAGTAAACTTGAAGTAACTTATAAAAAATCTAAAAAAGCCTGTAGTTTCTGATTCATGTGCATCGTAGGTTCCAAACTTTTCTGGATCGCCGCCCCCTTTACAAGATAAAATATTCCACGCCCCCTCTTCCCTAATAATTAATTATAAAAATATTAAATTATTTTAGTTATTTATACCTAATCTTATATTTTTATATTAAGAACAACAATGTATAAATTAATTAATTGGACAATCAAATGTGGCATTTTTTCCCCTAATGTACTTATAAATAAACACAAAATCAGTAAGAAATACAATGAGATGGGTAAGGCTGGTAGACTTTTAACAATTTGTTAATATTGGAATCGATTTTATTAAAATCGGTCGCAAATTGCCATGTTTAGTTATGTGTAGTCTGTTTATTTTTTCAGATAGCAGGAACGTAGATAGAAGTAAATAATAGGGGGGAGGGTGTCTTTTTTAACGGATTGGTAAATATAATACTAAATTGTGATGGGTGAGGCTGGTAGACGTATAACAATTTGTTAATCTAGAGTTCCGATTTTGTTAAAATTGGTCGGAATTTGCCATGTTTAGTCATATATAGTCTGTTCATTTTCTTTGATAGCATAACCGTAGCCAGAAGTGAATAATAAGGGGGGGGGGGTGTACATATTTTCTCTCTCTGTCTCAGAAAGGTAAATTAGTGCATTTCCTACTATGCGTGCTATGTTTCTTATTAAACTGTTGTAATAACTTCTTTTATGCTATGTAAAGCGTATGATGATACAAAAATTCGAGTACATAACTAGTGCAATATTAAGCACCATGTTAGCCCCATATGTACAAATAAAATGTGCGAGTGTAGAAATATTTACTTTACTTACAATTTAGTTTTTCATCAAAACAGTGAAAGGGCCTCAAGTATAAATTAGATTTTCTAGCAGAACTTCATTTAGATTTTCTGAACAAATATTCATTTAGTGACCTTGGAATTTTTTTTCTATAGGATTCTACAAATATTTTAAGGGGTAGGGGGGGTGAGTGCCCCCCCCTAGTACCCACTTAGCTACGACCCTGTTAGACATTAATTTAGCTACCTCATTGAACCCATGTTCGGCCATTATGTCTGTACTCTTTTCACAATTCAGAGTAGAGAGCTTGGAAGTATTGATATTTGTAGCCAGAACTTTTGATAACTATTTCCTTAGTTGTGAGTTCTACAAATTCCTCTACTAAATTAAATGATTTTACTGTACCTGCATTTGAGAAATATTCTAAGAGCCAACTCGGAATATTCATGTTTGAAATATCCTGGAATTGCTCTGTAAATATAGCATGAAAAAGTCCAAAATGTTAGCAGCACACAAATAAATATTCCTGTTTTGCATAATATATTCTAGTATAATATTGTCCTTAAAATGTAGAAAGGTTCTTGTATTTACCTCTACTTACATTTTGCCTGAACAGAAGTATTCCGAGAAATGCAGTTATGACTTTTTTTAAGAAGAGTAAATTGACTTCATTAAATATTTTTAATAGGAGAGAGTAGGGATAAACGGGACATTTTGTCTTTAGAAGCTGATAAAATAATAAAACTGAAAAATATCGTTCTCATACTTGTGCCTGATTCTTGCTAAAACCTTAGCTTTGATACTAGTAAAACTTTTTATCCCCACGATCAGCAATTACAAATAAGTATGTATTTGGAAAAAGAAGGGAGAAATACCCCTATTAACCTCATTATACGGAATGAAAGGGACACCTTTTGTAATTGATAATAACATACATAAATAAAACGCTTTTTGAAGATTTTGTCTTTCTATTTGCGATTAGATTATTCAAAAATAAAAGATAACAACACACAAATAAAAAAATATGAATTACAACATATGATAAAAGAAAACAAGTATCTCACCACCAGTTATAGATTTGGGTAACTTCATCAAAATAACAGTGGGGGGGGGGAGTGGTCAAGGAAAAAAACAGCCAAAAAAGAGGCAGCTAACAGTATTATGTTTCAGAAAATAATTCAAATAAAAATTAAAGAATGCGATTTTTTCTTTTGTCACACATTGTTTTTTCATGTTCCTCCCCTTCTATTATCGCCAATTTCTCTTCAATTTCTATCATAATTAATGATTATCGTCATTCCCACCTGGCAAAATTAAAAATGTATTCAGGTATGACAGTGTTTTAGCTAACAAAATATATTGGTATTCACATAAAATGTATTCTTTACACTGTTAAATAACATAAATATTACAGAGTTTAGAAAAATTTAGGCACTGGCAATATTTAACATTTAAATAAAAAATACGAACATTTGGGATATAAAATGGCTATACTTATTTTAAAATATTTTAAACATTTTTGATCGAAAATAATGGTTTTAGTATTAGATAATATTTAATTTAGCTAAAAAAAGTTAAATTCGCTTATTGCAAAAGTTTAGACACTTCCTTACTGTTTACAGGAAAATGCAAATTTCAACTTAACACGTTACATGCATGAAATATCTAAGTGTTTCTCTCAACAGCACTGGCTTGTGAAGATTTTGGGAGCTAGAAATATTCAGTCAGATGAAGTAATTTAATTATGGAAGATGAAATCGAATGGGAATATATTACAAAAATTTCAGCTAATTTGAATTGTCCAAAAAAGTCTGTCGATCAAGCATTGTCTAAGGAATACTCTTTCAAAGCAAAACACAGTTCTCGAAGGTCTCGTGTGACCAGAAAACGAGTTGGTAGAAGGATCCTTAAACTGGCATCTACAAAATTGATGGTTGCAAGTGACATTAAAAATGAATCGGGATTTTCTGTGTCAACGGAAACGATTCGTAGATAAATTAAAAAAAGAAAAAACATTAATTTACACGAAAATGATAAAACAACAGATTTTGAAACCCCACTACGAATAGATGAGAAAACAGTAGGCTTGCAAACATAGGTCATATGGACAAAACTGGTGAATTGTGACACTCAGTGAGGAAAATAAAGCCCAATTTGGATGGTTCAGATGGCTGAGCATGCTATTAGTACGACTTACGTGAAGGGCTTTGGATTATCTTTAGTCACCAGCAAGGATGTGACTCTTTAATGATTTGTGCTTCACTTTACTTTAATACTCAAGCATCGCTGGAGTTCAACAATGGATGCTAAACAGCACAAGGCTACATACATGCAATGGAAAACAACTTACAGCCACTGGATAAACTACTGGTCCAAAATATTATTTCATCAAGAAAATACGTTTCTTCATGTCACATACAAAACAAAAAACTTTGTTTAACCCTCATAATATTACTGTTTTTAATTGTCTGTCGCGTATTCCTGATTTTAACCCATATCGAAAATATTTCTGACATCATATCTGGTAAGGTTTATGTCACTTTTTAACAATATTCTTCAGACTTTTTTCTGTTAATGAGCTTCGAGCTGCTGATGAACGTGTTTGGTATAATATAAACCCTTAAGTGATACAGGATTTAGTTTCTTCGATGAAAAGTCACATTTTTTTCACTAATTGCAGACAAAGTGGTTTTAATTCGATTTCAATTTATGGTTATTTTTCTTGTAAATATATAGATATTTTCTATACTTTTGCAACAATGTTAATTTTTTTTGTCATTATATGTTATGTAAGATGTATAATTTAATATCTATTGTTTACGATTAAACGATAAGTTACAAGAAATGTGTGACAGTTGAAATAAAAAATTCGTCAAATATTTCCCAGTACAGATAAGTAATCAATCGTTGTCTAAACTTTTACTCAGCGCTTTATTAATTTTTTAGTGAAAAAAACAATGAAAACAAGATCAAAATTTACTTTTATATTAAGTTCAGTACCTATAGCGCTACAATTCCAGGTGTTAGTTGTAAGACAGAACAAGTATTGCCATCAGTTGAGCCAAAGTTGAAACTTTGTATATTTTAGTTTATTGGTGAAATTTTGAGTGCTCCTTTCATTCCCACTCTCCCCTAAGTCTGCTAAATAAGCTATGTCATTTGTGGATTCAATCAGGTTTTCGCTCTATTTTTTGTTTACGTTTTCAAGGAAGTAAATTATGGAGTCCAAATGGATTTAAATACGATTCAAATAAATACCTATTATGAACAATTGAACTTCTGTATACGCAGCAATCCACTGTGATCTTCATCATTTGCATAACAAATTTAAAGAAATAATCTGTCATAAAATGAAATGCCTTTAATTATACCGGCTACCTTAATAATGCAATAAATTGACGCATGCAGTCGTTCTTTGAATATTGTTGTAACGACTGGCTGACGCTTTATAACGCAAATCGAGTGCAAATGACATTGCTTATTTCAAATGCACCCCTTATAACGCTCCGCAACTGCTGCAGAATCACAAGTAGCAGTAATGATTTTTTGAGAAAATGTTTTAGTATTCGTAAAAGAATTTAGATTTTTGGAACCTAGTTCCAGGTTTCATTGCATAAAATTTCATTTAAAGGCATATTTTAAGTTTTATCACGATCCCAAAAATACTAGTTTGGTTAACCTAGTTTTACTACAGAAGTATTGAGTTTCTAGGTACGCCAAGCCAATGCCCCCTCCCCCCATTTGAATATGGACCTGCCTCCGCCCCGTGGCAGGTTTCAGCTCCAACTAAGGGGCAGTGCCGCGCCCGTTGATAATCTTTGATATACACTCTAATTATTAAGCAAATTCATGAATCATAATATTCTTATTTACAATAATGTATAATTTTTTATAATGATAATTGTAAAGAAAAATCATTAAGTTCTACATGGATATAATTAAGATTTTTGAACGAGGAAAATAAACGTGAGTGCTTTTATTTTATTTTTATTACTCTTTTTAAAATTTATTATTGATAGTTTAACATTTCAACTATCATTTTTTACAAGAAAGTGTGAGCTTATATTGAACTAGAAGATAGCCCGTCAAAATGACGTGTTTCCATTTTTGAAAGGATGATAAAACATTACAACAACTTTGGTCAATCATAGCCACTTTAGGCTTAAAAATTTTTGAAAAATACAAAGATTGAACATGAGGGAAAAATCTAAAAAAAAATCAATAAAAATCTGCATTTAAAACTATAACAAAACTATCTGCTGGATGGGGAGGAATTGTAATGAACAAATGGTAAATGCATAAATTTTAAAAGAATAAAGTAAGGTAAAATATCAATTATAAAAGAATACATTGTGAAACTACAGCCAAAAATATTTTTAAATACCGAGAGAAAATAATAAAAGTATCCAAAATGTATAAAAAAAATTCCCATTTTGGCCATTTCCAGACGAATATAAGACGGTAGCCAAATTATTAACTGAATGGGTAAAATAATGGATAGAATAAGCCGCTAATGAATTTCACTCACAAAATTACAGTAATTATTTCACAAAAAACATGCAAATTGACATGCATTAATAATGCAAAACATGTACTAATAATGCTATTTTAAAACATTTGTGAATTAACTATTTTATAACATTAGCTAATACTTAAAAGAAAATACTTTATAAGATCGAAAACAAATGTCAAAAATAAAGAGTAAACAATCGTGATTCGTTATGTGACAATGAAGTCATTTATTTATTTTATTTATTTTGGTTTGAGGTAGGCGCTACAGCTATTTGCCGGCATAACCTGCAATGATCACAAGAAACCATACGTAACACTTTATTACAGAATATCCAGTACATACATTATCACAGGGACAACACAGACACCCATGCCGCTACTGGACTCGAACCAGGGACCAGCGGTGTGGGAGCAGCTGCCGCTACCATCTACGCCACTGGGTCAGCATGAAGTCATTCATGGCTGTAAAAATAAATAAATAAATAAATAAATAAATAAATAAATAAAGCAACACAAATATAAAAATTCTAACAATATTGTATTTAAAACGCACCTTCGCTTTTCTTACATAAAAAGTTTTAATTAAACACTGTTAAAAATTTGACTGTTTTGCTGCATCGTCATTACACAGCTTTTATAGAAAATGATTACTTTACCGTATTACACTGTTAAAATTTTGACCCATTTGTTGCAGCGTCCCTTCACAGCTTTTATAGAATATCTCTTTTATGACCAATGAGAATGCTCCATATCATAGTAAAAGTAACCCCTTTATATAAAAGCAGATGAGTGATGCTGCTGTAAATGGGTTAAACTTTTAACTGCTGCTGCAGCATCACTCCAACGCTTTTATAGAAAACGGTTACTTTGTGAGTGTTGCCTACAGTGTATTCTATTAAAGCCGGGGAGTGATGATGCAGCAAAAGGGTCAAATTTTTGACAGTGTACTGCTAAAAATGTGACCCATTTAATCCCATGCTCCATAATACAGCAAAGTAATCGTTTTCTATAAAAGTGGTGGAGTGATGCTTCAGCAAATAAGTCAAATTTTTAACAGTGTGAATATTGTGTATGAAATAGGGAAAAGATTTCAAAGCACAGTAAAATGTAGTGACGTCATTTACAGCTCAAACTGTAAATCTGACAAATGAGAACGCTCCATTACGACTCTGGAACTTTTGCATTTGACAAAAAATTGATAGCCTTTAAAATCGGAGATAACTTTTCACAATGGAATTTGTCATCGGTCACAATAAGTGTTTTTTCTCGTGGATGGGTTGACCCCGGATTCGTTATACACGGAGGGATTTTATATATATAATTCCATTAAGAGATCAAATTCTGAACATTTTTTCGTATTTATGCCATTTATTGTGTTTTAAAATATAATTACTTTGTAAAACAGCATTTTAAAATTTGCACTAGGAACAAAATTTATAAATAAATTAAAAAAAAATCTATGACAAGCTAAAGCTAAAAAAAATCTAGTTACGACAGATTTCTCCAGATGTAAAAAGAATATACGACATTCGGCACAAAATTCTGCACAATTTTGTAGATTTTAAATAAGGACTTAGTTTAAGGACTTCCAAATTCTGAATATTTTCACAGTCTCATGACATTTCGAAAATTTCTTAAGAAATTGTGAAAAAAAAACATTTTTTTAATGTACAGGGAAGAAAGAAATGACCACCTGGAAATTCCGCTTGCGCATGTGTATCAGCGCAGTCCGCGAGAAAGACTCAAATCAGCTGCATACATTGAGATATGTCAACTATAGTATTATACAACAGTTAAAAAGATAAAGACAAGTAAATTTAATTTGCAAGTTTTTCCTCTGATCTCACAAGATATGTCATTAGAGGACACGTTGACGCACACAATCCATACATGAACAATACGAAACCAAAACTGTTTTGAAAGTTAAGAAACTGTGAAATATGCAACGTTGCGCAAATCACTGGTGGCATGGATATTAGAGTTGGTACATATTAAGTATCTATATATTTAAAACACCTGGCTGTTTTTTTAGTCATCAGCCCTGAGCTTTCTACTGGCCCGATTTTGATAATTATTTTTTTAAATGAAAGCTGTTCATGTGTAGATGTGCCCATTCTGGCTAATTTTTGATTTATTTCCATTTTTATATTTTATTTTTAATTTTAAAAGCTTTTTTGTGACATTTCTTCAAAACAGTGGCAACAGGTTAAGCTTTTCCCACTATAATGAAAATTTATTTTGCTTTATTACTTTCCACCAATCAGGAGAATGTAATTGATGTCATATTAGAATAAAAAGGATAAAACCTGTGATTTGCCGATATTTCAGTTTTACATAATATCAATAAAAAGAATACTGCCCAGTTAAACTGATGGCATTGAGCTCACAGGCTACAAATACTAATTGTACATTAAAGCCTTATATTTTCAAGGGTTAATTCCGTTCGAAAAAAAATTAAGAAGGGGAAACAGCTCTCCCCTTTCCTCTTTTTTTATACTTAATCATTGAACCTCCTATACTATCAAAGACATGCTTTATCATATAAAAAATCTATATCCAAAATTCAGAGCAAATTAGATAATTCTTAATAAAAACCCATTTAGCATTTATATAATTTAAAAGGAGTTATCCCCTTCTTTTATACTTAACCATTAAACTTCCAAAACTATTCAGAGATTTGAACGAAATCTGAAAATTCTGCTTGAAAAACCTATTTATATAAATTAAGAGGGGGGGGAGGCATTAGAACCCCTGTTGCCCCTATTTATACTTATTCAATGAACACCTAATAGCAGTCACGGAATCGCCTCATCAGAATGATCCTAATCTAAATTTTGAACGAAAACTTAGTTCTGCATGAAAATCCCATTTATATCAACTAACGGGGGGGGGGGATTAGAACCCCTGTTCCCCCTATTTATACTTATTCAATGAACACCTAATAACAGCCACGGAATCGCCTCATCAGAATGATCCTAATCTAAATTTTGAACGAAAACTTAATTCTGCATGAAAATCCCATTTATATCAACTAACGGGGGGGGGGGATTAGAACCCCTGTTCCCCCTATTTATACTTATTTAATGAACACCTAATAACAGTCACGGAATCGCCTCATCAGAATGATCCTAATCTAAATTTTGAACGAAAACATAGTTCTGCATGAAAATCTCATTTATATCAACTAACGGGGGGGGGGGATTAGATCCCCTGTTCCCCCTATTTATACTTATTTAATGAACACCTAATAACAGTCACGGAATCGCCTCATCAGAATGATCCTAATCTAAATTTTGAACGAAAACTTAATTCTGCATGAAAATCCCATTTATATCAACTAACGGGGGGGGGCATTAGAACCCCTGTTCCCCCTATTTATACTTATTCAATGAACACCTAATAACAGTCACGGAATCGCCTCATCAGAATGATCCTAATCTAAATTTTGAACGAAAACTTAATTCTGCATGAAAATCCCATTTATATCAACTAACGGGTGGGGGGATTAGAACCCCTGTTCCCCCTATTTATACTTATTCAATGAACACCTAATAACAGTCACGGAATCGCCTCATCAGAATGATCCTAATCTAAATTTTGAAAACTTAATTCTGCATGAAAATCCCATTTATATCAACTAACGGGGGACATGAGCCCCCCGTTCCCCCTCTTATACATATCGAATGAACTTCAAAAACTAATCAGGGAAGCGCCTTGTCAGGATATACCTACATACAAAATTTTAAGAGGATCGGATGTTTTTATCATGAGTTATCGCGTTACGCACATACGCACATACATACAGAACGGGCGGGCACATAAGCTCTCAGGCTATGATAGCCTGTGAGCTAAAAATTAATTTAAATCATTTAGTTGTATTAATTAATAATTTAAAATAAAAATAAATAAAACGTTTTCTACATTTCAATAACAAACACAAAATTTTTATTCTTTTTAATAACAAAGATTTTTTTTCTTTTCGTTGTCATGACAATAAAACTAATTTTGACAAGTTCATGGAGACTACAAACTAATAAATAAATTAAATTTATTGGAAGTGCTGTAAATGTATAGTTGGTTGGATGTGCAATCGAGTAACTCCCTGTTTTTATTATAATTAAAATGTTTTGTTGATATTATAATTACGAGATGGAAACCGTCGAAATTCGACGAAAAAAATCTTTAATAACAGTTTCATTCACTTATAATAAATCTAGAAAATTAGTTACAGTAAAAAGTACATTTTATATTGGTCAAAAACAAATATTATTTTAAGGCAATATTAGCAAAATACTATAAAATACAATTATCCAAATTATTAAACGAAATAAAACCGAAATTCACTGGATTTTTTAACAGACTATATTTTTGAAATAGTATACGCATTGTAATTTCTTTCTTTCTTTTTTTTTTCAATTTTAAGAGAAAATGCAGTAATTCTGTCGCCACAATTACAAAATTGGTACTAAACAAAAAACAAAACAAAACATAGTTTAAAAATGCATTAAGATTCCGACTCTTTGGTCAGAATTTAAAATATTTAAATTGTTTAAAAAATATGCGATTAAGACCAGAAGAATCTGAATTTTCGGAATTTTTGCTTAAAATAGGTAATGGAGAAATTTCTTGCATGAATGAAGAATTCCCTGGAGACTCAAATAAAGTATGTTTACCACCGTCTACTGTAGCAGAAAATGACATCGTATCCCAAATTTTTGGAAAAGGGTTTTCATCTTCAGATAGTATTACTAAATTTGCTAAAGTTTCAATTCTAGCTCCAAAAAACGAACATTGCAATGAAATTAACTATAAAGTTATAAACCTTATACCTGGCACATTCAGAACATACATGAGTATAAATAATTTAATAACTGAAATGAAAAAGAAATCCTCCAATTTCCAACGGAATTTTTAAATAGCTTAGAATTTAGTGGATTGCCTCCACACATTCTCACAAATAAAATCGGAGCAATTATAATATTACTAGGAAATTTAAGTCCTCACGAAGGTCTTTTAAATGGGACCAGGTTGATTGTATGAAACATGTACGATAATTTTTTGGATCTAGCAGTTACTACTGACGACCGAGTTGGAGAAAGCGTTTTGATTCCAAAAACCGATTTAATGCCATCAGATACAACTCTTCCCTTTTCATTTAGAATACGCCAATTTCCAAATCGAGTTGCGTTTTGTGTAACAATGAATAAAGCAGAAGGGTAAACAATGGATTTTGTGGCTATTTATTTACCTGAGCGAGTATTTAGCCACGGCCACTTATATGTCGCGATATTTCGAATACGTTCATTTAAAAATTTGAAAGTGCAAACAGTTCCAAAAAGCAACACAACAACTAATGTCGTAGATAAGGAACTCGAAAAGAAAAATAAAACCTACCATTGAACCAATATGAAAACTGATTTCCTATTTATTATAGATAAAACTGAATAAAATTTATATTTTCTTCTAAATCCACTTTTCTTTTATGTCATACATTTTTATTATATCTAAGCTTAAAATGTAACATACTTATCTAATATATATTTTTTTCCGTCGAATTTCGACGGGTGCAGCTAGTACGTATATAAAAATAATGAACCTAAATCGTAAATTTAAAACAAAGTAAAAGGAACTAAAATAAACAATACAGAAATTTGCATTATTATCAGAACAGGCACTCCTGGGAGTTGAGATCAATGAAATGACTTAACTAACTCAGAAAGGGAGAAAATTGATAAATACGAATTCGTTGTCTTTTATAAATTTCATACAATCCGTGATACGTTGTATGACATCTGGAAGGTGAAGCAGGTAATTTAGCAAGTCATGGAGTGTCACCTCTCGTGCCTTTTAAATGTGGTTAGGGAACATTAGTGAGAAATGTAAAGTATAATGTAATGATGATGATATAGATCCACAGACTAAGAAGAGGTGAGACCCTTTCATGAGTCTTGTTTTAAAGTCTCATTCATAATTAGTCATACTGTATTAGATAAGAGATACAGGGCATGTGTTTCTAATGAAAACGTTTTCTGAGATTATTTTATTGTTTAATAATGTTCGTGAGCTTATGTTAACTTTTCTCAGATTCTGATATTAATTACGATATTTTATTTTGAACTAGTCTAACCATGTATGGAATTTCGTGTAAATAACATTAAAAAAATATTCACCATCTTATACAAATTGTTCATCTTTCAACATCACAGCTTTAAAAGTATATTTTAGAGGTTGAGTAATTTATGAATATGCTTCCTGTTTATTAAAAATTAGTTATAAAACAAAAACAAGGAGGTACTTAGTAAATCATCAATTATACATGGCAGGCGGTATGTTTACGCATTTATCTAAAATAGATAATCATTGCTGAACAATTTATTGAATTTTCCATTTTCTTAACATAATTTCTTCTTTAATGTTCATCCATAATTTATGAAGATACATACGTATTTATTTGTGTTATAAAGAAAGTGATGTAATGGCGCAAAAAATAAAAAAATAATAATGATATGCATAATTATCCACACGTAAAGATTTAACTACAGCATTAATTGCTGAAATTAACTGAAGTAACGCTCACGCGCTGCTGTATAATTTCATGCACCAAATAAATACTAACGCTTGGATAAAACTTATGATGCACAATCAAGAAATAGGCAAATAAGTAATGATATTAATTAAATCGTTATAGAAAGTTATTCATCCGAGTAAAATGTAGTAAAATTAACTAAAATTATGCTATGTTTTTTAAACCTGTATGTAGCTAAACATCGGAATTAGAAAAAAATACATGTGTCTGTTTGCCTTTTATATAATCCATTTCTTTTATGTTGATTTTTTGTTCGTTTTTGATACATTTAACTTTCAGTGTAATTTATTTTTGCTAGTAAATATCGTGTTTAAAAAAAAGGAGTGGTGATTCATTATATAAGTATTTTATACATATTATTTCCTATTTATTGTTTATTAGATACTATTTAAAAATGTAGTACATTTGTTCTTGAAAAAAATATAGTAGGATCTTTTATTGAATAATTTTTAGAAGTACTCTTTTACTGTATTACCTTTTTTCTATATTTAAGTTTGTCTGATGAAAAATACATTAATTTTGTTTCACGTGTTTTGTTATTTTTCCTTTAAAAAAGTATGTGTGATTTAGAATTTTGTTTAACGAGTTTTTTACACAAACTATGATATATTATCACGTAAGAAATATTTAACTAATAGAAAATACATGGATATCACTCTGGTGTAGGTAAATGAACAATATGTCTAAAAGTTTTAATATTAGACGTTGACATTGAAATTACTTTTTCAGAGCCCAACATATATTTCTTAATACAATTTATTCGTAATAGTATTGTGTGATTGAATAGGTCATATTCCGAGTGTTTATAATTATTTTTATTTGGAGAAGTCACAATTTTAAAGGAATAACACCAATAACATGAAAATCGTTAGGTTTATTATTGGAGAAAAGGGGAAAAGAATGGGAAAATAAAAAAATATTTCAATAAACCGTCAACAACTATTGCTATGGTGCCTAACGTTGCAAACGATTTTTTATGATAAGTGGCAAAATGAGGAAGAGGTCATTCTTGCCATTAAGGATCGCATCAGGTTGTCTACGTTATTTTCAAAATGCCTCTCAATTTTCCAGAGCGCACTTTATTTTTAAAACAATTGTACGTTAACACTTCAAAATATACAGCAGCTTCACATGTATTTAGGCGTCTGAAATTATAATAAGGTGCTTTAAGAACACATATACGTTTTGAATAGTTAAGAAAATAGTTTTATTTTGTACAGCGGCATAATAAGAAATCAAAAACAGCTAACATTTTGTATGAAATACATGCTTTCCATTTGAAAATTATTATTTGTAGTTTAAAGATAGAATGCATGTAAGATTTAACTTTCTCTATATTTATATTACGGATTAAAAACAGAAAATTAATTTAAAACGATTATATAAAAAAATCCAAAGGAAATAAGTATTCAGATGTGCTTTCATAATAAGTAGCTTCCTCTATGTACAATAACATAGATTGCATTTTTTAGGATAAATTCACCGTAGTAATAGAATTATTTTTTCAGGTTGTTATATAAAGATTAAAAATATATGGGAACAATAGAAAAGATTTTTGATGAATTTTCGAGACCGAAGATGAGTTTTTTAAGAAAGTGGCTATTTTCATATTAGTCAGATGTTTATATTTAATTGAAAAATAATTATTTTGATAAAATTCATTACCAGTTTTATTTTAATTAAATTGAATTAATGTACAACAATTGACTAGACATTTTGAGATAACTTCTTTTAATATAATGGTACTATAAGGGAACAGGGAGAGTGTAACTAATCAAATGCAAATGTTGCAACAAAAGAAAACACGTTGTTGTCCTTTTTTAATTTATTTTACACATTTAACAAACACGAGAGACACGCGTCAACAAATAAACAAAATTAGTAATAGCATTTCTTGGTGAAACATATTCCTCATCTACCAAAACAATTCCACATCTCCTTCACTTAAAAAAAAACAGAACTCGCACTCGACTAAAAAAAATATGTAATGTTCTTTAGAAAAGTTATTTTCTTTCCAAACATCGGATCAGCAGTGCCATCTAACCGATGGCTTGAAAATTAAGATCCTTGAGTACAAATTTTCGAAAATACTGAAAAATTATAACTTTTAAAACATGGTTTGAATCAATATAGAATATGTGCAACTTATAAAATTTCCAACGTCCGTATAGATAAAATAAGCAATAGGTTATTTCTATACATGACGATATAATGCTCTTTGATGGAAAAAACATGTAATTACGCGTATGAAAGTATAAAAGAAAAGGACCATTAACACCGTGTGCAGTGAGAAGAATATCAATAAAAAATCCAGGCGAATAGACCATTTACTGAACAATGTGAAATGGGAGTGTTGAGGTAGCAAGTATTTCTTACCGTACAAGAAGAAATTTCCACTGCAATTGCGCCGACAACAGAGGCTCTGAAGACCAGGCCTAGTCTCTTGTACTGCTCGAAAGTTGGATGTTTCACATGCGTTTCATATGCGTTCGAAAAATTCTGAGATAGGTAATGCATTTTTATATTTGTAGAGTTAGTTGACATCAACAATTATCATTAGGTCGAATGGAGGTGCTGATACCTACAAATACAAGAATACATGGGTAGATGAAGCCCATTTTTATATGAATAAGACAGTCTATATACGCAATAGCAAAATATGGTCTTTGGTGTCACCAAATTGCATTCATGAAATAATCCTTTACTCTACAAAAATCACTGTTTGATTTGGGTGTACTGCAAATTTCAAACTTTTTTCTTATTCCTTTAAAAGTTACGGCCAACAGGACTCTAACGTATTCGGTTCTGCACACAAATATCCGTGTACATTGCAAACTGTTGTAATTCCTCAACTGAAGCAAAGACAGTGCCTTTCTGAAACAAATTTTCAAGCAAAGTGGAGCCTCGCCCTATAATGTGTGAACAGTACGACAGTACATATGATAACATTTTAAAGATGTTATTATTATAAGCCGGTATTTTCATATAGCGTGGCCTTCTCCCTGTCAAGATTTGACGTCTTTTGTTTTTTGTCCTTGGGGTACATGCAGTCTATTGTGTTACGAGCCTCAATGACTTTATATAAATTATGTATCAACATTTGCTAAACATCACTCCTGATGTGTTGCATTCGACAATTCAGTACATCGTGCACCACTATGATTTTGTCCTTCAGCACTATGAGGACTCAGAGTAACTTAAACTTGATCGTTACTGACATGCGAAATCTTAACAACATTCACTGTGTCATTTTCCAATAAATTAAGTGTGCTACCCAATTTCACTCCTTAATTATTTGTCCTTGTATTGCACATTAACTTTCACACTCAAATACGCTACCTGTTGACAATTATTGTAACTATTGTTTTATTGTTTCGTTTTTCGTTCCCATTCTCGAATAGTAAATGCGTCGATTTTGGTTTCATTCATGTAATTTCTTCAAACTACTATCAGCTTCAGGTATTGCTGCTTATATTACAACCACCATCTACTTCAAAAAATTAATTTGACATATATTTTTTATTATTTCATTAACTCCTTTTTTACATTAAGGAAAATTATATCGTAATGTGTAGTAATAACCTATTATTTATTTTATCTATGCGGGCAATGGAAATTTCATAAGCTGCGCATATTCCAAATTTATTTAAATCATGTTTTAAAAGTTTAAATTTTTCGGTATTTTCAATAATATGTATCAACATATCAAAAGAGATTATCTCAAAAAGTCCAGTCAAATGTTATATTTGAGTTTAATTAAAATAAAACTGTTTGTGAATTTTATTAAAAGAAGTATTTTCCAATTAAATATTAACATTTGATTACAATGATAATTATAACTTTAAAAAAAAAAACTCATCGTTTTTCGCGAAAATTTTTCAATAATCTCTTGTATTGTTCCCATACATTTTTAATCTTTATCAAACAACCAAAAACAATAATTCTATTACTACACTAAATTTATCATAAAAAATGCAATCTATGTTATAGTACATAAAGGAAGCTAGCTATTATTAAAGCACATCTGAAAACTTATATTCTTTTGTTTATTTTATATAATCTTTTAAAATTATTTTTCAGCTCTTTAATCCATAAGATAAATATAGTGAAAGTTAAATCTTACAGGCATAGTATCTTTAAGCTACAAGTAATTTTTTTAACATTGGAAATCATTTATTTCTTACTAAAGGCTACATGGTATCAGGTTGAGTCTAAAGTTTTGACCCTTTTTTTATTTTAATGTTGACAACAAATATTTACAAAAATACAAAACATTAGTGAGGATAGTAATCACCATTAAGTTCGACAATCTTCTGCCAACGTTTTGACAGTTTTTCAATGCCTTCCTTGAAAAACTCTGGGCTACGTGAGTAGAGAAAGAGGTCAACCTCTTTTTTGACCTCTTCTGAAGAATTGAAAATTTCACCACTAAGGTGCAGTTGCAGATGCGAAAACAGATAGTAGTCGGAAGGTGCCATGTCCGGACTATATGGAGGATGTGGCATTAAGTCCCATTTCAGCATGTATAAGTTCCAATTCATCCACGCACTGATGTGTGGCCTGGCATTATCCTGGTGAAACATAACCACCTTGCGTCGGAACTCCTTACTTCGCTTTTCCCTAATTGCTGCGTCCATTTTATGCAGCATGCTGCTGTACGACTCACTGTCGATGATCTGGCCAGTTTTTAAGTACTTCTTGTAGATAATACCGCAACTATCCCAGAAAACACAGAGGAGGATTTTTTTATAGGTCAATGTGCGCCTGGTTACGGTCCTGACCGATACACCTGGTTCAGACCATCCTCCTTTTCGACTGGTGTTGTCGTAATAAACCCATTTTTCATCACACGTAACAATCCGGTTCAAAAAATCACCCTTTCGGTGATATTCGAGCAAGTTTACACAGGTCCGTTTTCGTTTTTCTTTGTCATTTTGTGTCAGATCGTGCGGCACCCATCGATTGAATTTGTATGTCAAACCAATGTTTTTTAATGCTCGAATTATGGTTGTTTGAGAAACATTGAAGTGAGATGCAAGTTCCCGTGATGTAGCATTTTGATCTTCATCGATGGATTTCCGCAATTCGGTCTCATCAATCGCAGTAGGTCGACCAGCACGTGATTCATCTTCGATATCGAAATTCTTAATCTTAAAATTTTGATACCATCGTTTAACTGTACTAAGTGATACAATATCCTCACCTAAACGTGCATACATGTTACGGTGACATTCTGTCACTCCGGTGTTGCTACAGAACTCGTAGTAGATGATGGTTCGAAGCTGGATAAATGATAGTTCCATTTTCGAGACTTCGTGGAGGCTACAGATGATAATTTTTCAAAACAATAAATACACAGTGTTGTAGCATACGTCTTCTTCTTTCGAAACCAGAAAACCGTATGTAAAATGTCACTTAACTTGCGAACGCCAGCTGTTTTAGTAGCACTATTCTGCGAAAGGGTCAAAACTTTAGACTCAAGGTAATATTAGATTTCTTATTATGTCAATGTACAAAAGGAAACAATTTTTTTAACTGTTCGAAACCTATTTGCGTTCTTAAAGAAAGTTATTAGAGAAAGTATTGTGTATTTGAAGACCTACGTTTCTAAAGAGCATCTTAAGAATGAATTTTTATTATTTACTTCATTTCTTCACATAATTTTAAATAAACGTCTTAGGTGATGTCAAGATGAATTTTGATCGGGATGTGCATTGTGCATCGGGGCAATATTATTTGACATAATCGACATATTCGAATGTGGTTGCGGTTTGATGAATTCCATTTTTTTTTTGTATTTTTTGTATATTTGGGGAATGTTATGTTTCGGCGAAAACTATTTTGTGGTGTTAAAATAAGGTTTATTTTAGACTTTTTTTGTCATGTTTAGTTTGATTTCAAATGAAATTTTCAGGTTCGTGTTGAATACAATAAGATTTATAGACAAATAGTTGTTTGCCTTCTAATTAGATTATTTGCAATAAACTGGAATAAAAATGGAGCTCATTAAGAAAAAAGTTGTTTCATTTTACTTAGCGTAATACAATCAAAGTTCTTTGCAATAAGCCAAAAATATAAGGATGACTTTGAAAATGATTAACATTTCCTAATTATCGTCGTGGTATGTAAGGTCCTTGCAAAATAGCTGAAAAAACATTTGGTTTTCTGAAAAAGAGTATAATTTTCAAATTAGCGTGGCTGTTTGTAAATAGTATGATTTCTCAATTAGCCAACAATATCCATTGTTGCAAAATTCCCAAATGTTACCACTTATGAAAAACTATTGCTTAATACTGTGTATTTTACCGAGCTGTCTGTTTTCAATTATTTTCTTTGGATATCTCATTTCATTTTATGAGATAAATAATAAATCTTAATAATATTCTGTGACTTTTGAAATTGTTTTATTAGGCATTTCTGATGCAAAATTTTCTGTTTATGATTTTATTAAGCAGTTAACTGTACATTCACATTTCGTCATAATTATTAACTTAAAATTATTTTTTAATTATTCTTTATGAACTTCAATAATTCATTAAAATAAACTATCATTTTACAATTGAACGAAAAAAATAACAAAATATTTTTTTTTATGCTAACTTTTTTAAGAATCTAAAGATAAATATTTCTGAAAAGAGTTGTGTGCTTGACTGAAAACATAAGATGATACCGGTATTCTTTTTTACACTGACAAATATTTGCTTGCCATTAGTGGACAAAAGACAATTCTTAACATTAAAAGGGACAATATTTCGAAATAATATTTTATATATTTTGCATCATTTGTTTTCTTTAATTTTAGAATTACATTTAGAATGACTTTTTTCATTATTACTCATAATACGTATTCGTAAAATGTTGTTGTAGACTGCAGTTTTAAAAACTATAGCATAAAGGTCAATCTGAAATAGCAAATAATTACTACTGTACATACCATTGTAATATTCTTCAATCTGGTGAAACGAACCAAAAAACAAATAATATATTATTAATTGATTTTCATTCAAATGTTACTTCAGATTTTGGAAGAACTGTATCATATTCCGATATTTAACACCTTTACCATTAAAAAGTTGGAAAAAACCTTTTATTACAAAGATAATCTGCTTTCCTTTGTATGTCGATATAATAGGAAATACAGTACTTTTGTATTTTTCAAGAATAAAAGAACTTCTTATTTCCAGATTTTCAGTCAATTCTGAAAAGAAGATATGATATTTCATTCCTTTCATATGCGTTTTGCTTTAACTTTAGCGAATAAATTGAAAAAAAATACAATAAACTGATGTAATTTGGAATAATACCGAAGGAATTATACCGATACAGAGAACTGTATTGTATGTAAAGATTTATAAAACCGCTAATTATTTTGTACTTAAAATAAGGTATCCTGGAGTAAAAACTTTACGTTGTGGCATTATCGTATTTCTTGGAATTTTTTTTTTTTTTTTTTTTTTTTTTTTTTTTTTGAACGATAAACAAATATATTATCTCATACATTATTGATTATGTATACAAGAATATATTAGCAGATATGAATTTAATGTATTAAAAAATTTTTGTCATGAGTTTTTTACCAATGCTATTTTAGGTAGATTTCGTAAGAAATACTACCTATTGCAGTCGCTCCAGTTTATCTATCTATCTATCTATCTATCTATCTATATATATATCTCACTTTTTTATGGACACAATAACTTCTATAATTTTTCACCAATCTCCACCAAACTTGTACATAAAATCAAAGGGGATAAAATCTTGGCTAAGTTCGTTAATGGGCAAAATCGGACCAAGGGGGTCGGAATAGGGGGCGTTTTTGTGAAAACCGAAAAAAACGCCATAACGTCTTAATTAAAGTAAATATCGAATCGGTTTAAAGTTTATATTACTTCTTAAAAATGGGCCAAAAGTATATGCATGACAGATTTTCGATAAATTTAGAAGTGGGCTCAAGGGGCGAAAAAAACAGGGATTTTGAGAGAAAAAAATTCATAACTTCGTCAATTTTCAAGATATCAAGTCCAACTAAATTTTTTGTAAATGTTCTTAAAATTATCTAAAACTTTTCTATTTACAAGTTTTTGATAGGACCAACTTTTACCGACGAAAAAAATTAAAAACGAAAAGAAAAAGGGCGCTGAAAAAAGAGAAAAATCCATAACTCCGTCAATTTTTAAGATATCAAATCTGATTAAATTTATTTATTTCGGTTATTTTATGACTCGTTTTTAAATTCAATTTTTTTTCTCAAATGCACTCAACTGACAGTTTTTTGTTATTTAGGAGCTGTATAATGTACTGTTTTGGTTGATTTTTTTAATAAATTCAGAATCTATTTCAAAATATGTTGGGAAAACGGGCATTTGAGCTGAATTTTTCTTAAGATGATTCTGATAAAACCAGTTTTTGAAGAAAAATGAAATTAAAAATTTTTCATAAACGGCCAAATGAAGTTATTAAACTAGGTTTATCTCTAATCATATATATATATTTTTTTTTGTTGAATTGAGCACTCTTCGAAATCTACCCCCGCCTATAGGCCCAGCCGACAGGGATTTTTTTTATTACGCACGTATGTGAGAATAACTCTATACAAGAAAAACTAAAAAATCATATAGAATAATGGCATTTAAATTGTCCAAATGATACGAGCACTATGGCTCTAAAAATTGGCAAATTGCTTTTACTTATCATGAATTGACATATACACTGATTTCGAAAAATTTAGGAAAAATCACAAAAATAGCGATAACTCGTTCAAAAAGAAAGCAATCTGTATGGAATTTGCATATATTTTTTTAATAAAACATGCTGAATAAAAATACCAAATGCAAATTAGTTGCGCTGCAATCGCATTGTGTCATCCGTGATGCACATAAAAAGGCATGTTAGAGAGTAAGGCTGCAGTTGACGCTGTGATAGTGATATTATAAATCTAGGATAGCCAATTCATTACAATGAGCTCGAGGCATCATTTGCCCACAGAACTGCGATTTAGAGCTATTGGGAGATTGGAGTCAGGATAAAGTCAAGCAGAGGTGGCTAGATGGCTACATGTGAGTCCTTCGGTGGTGCATAGGCCTTGGCAACAATTTCAAACCACTGGTTCGGGTTCAAGAAGTTTTAGCCAAGGACGGCCAAGGCTTTCGACAAGTGCCGATGACTGATATTTGCTGTTATGTGTACGAAGGAATAGAACCGCAACCCCATTTCACTTTAGATCCTGCCTTGCTGCAGCCACTAGAAGGTTGGTGTCAATGTCTACTGTGCATAGAAGGCTTCACGAAGGTGGATTTTACGCGAGGCAACCAGCAATTTGTGCGCTGTTCAACTCACGTCACCGGAGAGAACGTTTGATGTCTCTCGTCAACATGTCCACTGGACGGTTGATCAATGGAGGCGTGTTCTCTTCACGGATGAGTCCCGGTTTAGCCTCCAAAGCGATAGTAGGCGTTGTTTGATTTGGAAAGAACAGGGAACACGCTATCATCCATCAAACATTCGTGAAAGAGATTCATACGGAGGAGGCAGTGTCTGCGTTTGGGCTGGTATCTCTTTGGGTGGACGCACAGACCTCCATGTCTTTCCAAATGGAACCGTGAATGATTACGTCTATAGATATGACATCATTGATGCTTATGTGCGACTTTATGCCGATGAAATAGGTAGTGATTTCCTGTTACATGACGACAATGCTAGACCACACAGGGCTCGCATCTTGGAAGATTACATTCAGCACCAGACAATTCAGCGCATGGAATGGCCAGCTAGGTCGCCTTATTTGAATCTCATCAAGCATGTTTGGGAAGCTATAGGGAGACCTGTCGCTGCTCTCAATCCCCCTCCTCTGACCCTTGCCACGCTTACAACTGTTTTGGAAGAGCAATTGCTCTTACTTCCAAGCGAACTCATCGACCGCATAATTGACAGTATGACACATCGCTGCATCTGCTGTATTGCTACTGGGGTTGACCATACGGCATATTAAAGGTACTTTTCCTATACCAAACTGACAAACGGATTTTGTTAATTTTAAAATTATGCTATTTTTTAAGCACCATAATAGTTTGGTAATTTCTTTTCATGTTATTTTATAAATTACTATGCGTTGTATATTGTGGCTGAGTTTCATTAAAATCTACATGTAACATTTTGAATTATCGCTATTTTTGTGATTTTGCTTAATTTTTGGAAACTAGTGTATATGAATATAATAATAGTCATTTGATATTTTATCTTTCATACATGAAAAAAAGCATTTTGGCAATATTATCTTTATATATATATACTTTTTTTTAGTTTGCAACAATGACAATAACTACAAGCTACTTCTCAAACGCATCTAAAATCTCACACAGCATTTTGAGAGTACATGAAATACTGTACAAATTTATCAGATAAAGAATTTATTTCATTATAAATATACAGCCCTCACATCACATAACTTACCTAGATCGGGCGTTTACTTTTAAATGCTTATTCCAGCAATGAAACAAATTCTCTTTTAGGGTTTATTCGTGATTTAGTACAGAAACCGTAAGGACTTTTTTTTCCGGATTCATTCATAACTGCACGTAATATTAACAAATGGCTTTACAACTCACTTTTCATTATAACCTCTGAACATGGTATATTAATATACAGGGTCAATAAGGAATAAAATTAAGTTTTCATGACAGCAAAATGATATTTGTGAATAAAATTTATCAGTGTCACATTTAACTATTGCAATAAAAGCAAGTGGGAAATTGCACTTCAAGCTTAGAAAATGAGTGCATTTGTACTACAAGGAAATTTTAAAAATATCCAGATGTTGGTGTAATAATATACATTATTTCGGAGAAAGCACAGTAGCTGAAATTATTATGTGTTCCTGTAAATGCTACCTGTTTTCTATTATAAGGCAATAACTTGTAGTAAACTTCAACAACTTATATTTATTCCTAAAAATGTGGAATTTTTAGTAAAATTACAACACAACCCAAACAATGTTTCCTCCAGTAACATTCTGTGAGAAATACATTTGTGTGACCCTGTAAATAAATAACAAATATTTTTTTCCACCACAGATTGTACAAAATGTATTTTGTGTTCCATTCTTCATAGATGCATATCAAGTTTATTATATTCGAAAGAGTATAACATCGTTAAATTGAATTTGAAATTATATTTTCCCATTGGCCAAATTGTAACCGGATACTTTTGATTGTCCCTGTAATTAAAATGTACATCCAAATTTCACAAGATTTTTGAAAGGACTAGGAAATCATTTGTATTCTTTAAATTTAGAATTACATTTATATATATATATATATATATACATATATATGTACTTTATTATTTTTAATATTAAGAGTATTTGTATAAATGTTTTGTAGATTATAGTTTTAAAGACTATAGTACAAGTTCAAACTGCAATAGCAAGTACTTAGTGCTGTACATAACATTGTGGTATTTTTCAATCTGTTGAAACGAATAAAAAAACAAATAATAGATAATTATTTTTATTCAGATGTTACTTTAGAATTCGGAAGAAATGTACCATATTTCGCTATTCAACACCGTTACCATTAAAAAGTTTAAAAAAAATATTTTATTACAAACAAAGAGAATCTGCTTCCCTTTGTATGTCGATATAATAGGAAATACAGTGCCTTTTGTATTTTTCAAGAATAAAAGAATTTCCTATTTCCAGATTTTCTGTAAATTCTGAAAAGAAGGTATGTTATTTTATTCCTTTCATATACGTTTTGCTTTTACATTAGCGAATACATTGAAAAAAAAAATAGATAACTTATAATAAAATTGATAAAATTTGTGTATAAATGGAAAACATTAATATGGAAAATTGGAAATGTGTTAAAGATTTATAAAAGAGCTTTATGTTTTACTTAAATTAAAGTGTCCTGGGGTAACAATTTTACGTTGTTACCTTATCAAAATTAACGGATTAATTTTAAATTTTTACATTATTGACAATGTAAACAAAAACATATTAGCACATATGAATTTAATATATTAATAAAATTTTGTATCATGATAACTTTATCAATGCTATTTTCTATTACCCACGTGTGTGACATTATTGCTCACATACGTGGAGCCATGCAAACAAAAGTGTAAAACAAGATATAATAATGATAATTAAATTGTCCAAATGATACAAACTCTATGGCTCTAAAAATTGCCAAATTGCTTTTACTTATCATGAATTTAGATATATGAATGCACTAATAGTCATTTGGTATTTTATCTTTCAGACGTGAAAAAAAGCAGCGTTTATGGCAAAACTATCTTTATATGTTTTTTGGTTTTCAACAATGACAATAACTACAGGCTATTTCGCAAACATACCCAAAATCTCCCAGAACATTTTGAGAGTACATGAAACACATTACAAATTTATGCAATAAAGAATATCTTTCCTAATAAATATACAGCCCTCACATCACATCTTAGCTAGATCGGGCGTTACCTTTTAAATGCTTATTCCAGCGATGTAATAAAGGCACTTTTAAAGGTTATTCGTGATTCAGATTACTCAGCGTCTTCAAGTACAGAAACCGCAATGACTTTTTTTCCGGATTCATTCATAACTGCGTCATCATCATTAAAAAATGGCTTTATTACCCACTTTTTCATTATAAAGTCTGGACATGTTATATTTATATACAGGGGCAGTAATGTGTAAAATTAAGTTTCCGTGACAGCAAAATGATTTTTTGTGAATAAAATTTATCTGTGTCACATTTAACTATTGCAATAAAAAAACGCGGGGAATGGCACATCAAGCTTAGCAAATGAGTACATTCGTACTACAAGGAAATTTTTAAATTATCCAGATATAGGTGTAATAATATGCATCATTTCCGAGAAAGCATAGTAGCTGAAATTATTATGTGTTCTTGTAAATGCTATCTGTTTTCTATTATAAGGAAATAAATTGTAGTAAACTTCAGCAATGCATATTAATTCCTTGGAATGTGAAATAGTTTAGTAAAACTACAACGCGCCCCAAACAATGTTTCCTCCAATACCATTCTGTAAGAAATACATTTGTGTGACCCTGTAATTAAATAACAAATATTTTTTTCCAACACAGATTGTACAAAATGTATATTGTGTTCCATACTTCATAGATGCATATCAAGGTAATTATGTTCGTAGTAGTATAACATCATTAAATTGAATTGGAAATTATAATTTCTCATTGGCCAAAATGTGACCGAATAGTTTTGATTGTCCCTGCAATTAAACTGTACATACAATTTTCACAAGATTTGAAATGACTAGGAAAAAAATACAACACTTATACATTTAAAATTTCAAAAGATTCGATAGCGTAGTTTTTGCATTGTTATATGCGGACGGATAGAATGAACGACGACAATAGGTGCTACGTATTTACATAATTGTGAACATATAAAAAAATCTAAGGATATCATACAACACATAAACATTATCTTCAAGTAAAGTGTATATATATATATATATATATATATATATATATGCGTTAAATTTCAGAAACGGTTATTCCTAGTTATTATTATTTTTTAAAAGGGTCCAGGACATAAAAATATTCCGTTGAATTTCAGAAACGGTTATGTTTAGTTATTAATTTTTTTAAATGGTCCAGGACATAATATGTTTAAAAAATATTTTTAAGAAAAATTGCAGCACTAAAAATAATCTTTCTTTTTATCTGTTTAAATCATTTTTCTATCTGAATTATAATAGGAAATTTAATGTTTATGTTTTGATTTGTTTTCAAAATCTAGATTTGAAGCAATGGTTGTTATGGAAACGAATTCTTTTGTAAGTGCGTTTTTTTTCATGATGGGTTGAGTTTATTTTTTTTCTTAATTTCTTTGCTTTCACTGTAAATGCTATATATTTCATAATATGCATGAACTATTCATAATATTATTCATTTATATTATTAATCTTCAGCGGCATATAACAATTTTATTACATATGAAGTCATTTAACGTAATTAAAATACATCGCAAATAATGCGGCCGCCACTCCGGGTGGTCTCAACCTGACCCCTTCCGCGGGGAAGGTGACCGAAAACCCGGCAGCGATGGTAGTACACGATGTTGGACGGGAGCCGGTCGGAGACAAATCTCCATACCTTAATGTGACACATTACGAGTCTGGCGGTAATGGTAAATGGCCGTCACATTGTGGGTCGTAGGTTCAGTGTTGATGCGGTCTTTCAAGGTCTTGGTTATCGAAATAACTTGGAAAATGGCGTCCGCAGACTAATCCCAGTGGCGGTCCAAAGGGATTCGTCGACGTTCCTACTGTATGGACTAGGAGCTGTTCCCAAGTGCTCGGCACGGTGACTCTGGGAAAAACCCAACTAAGGAGACAGGACTTCGACCACCAAATGACTCAGAAGCAGCCTAAGTAGATGAATGTGGGTTTTGTAGTGCAGGGACTCTCTAGTGTCATTGGGACTCGCAGGATCGTCCAGAGTTTCCATTCAGTCCAGAGTTTCCATTAGAAGAGGCTTATGGAATGCCCAAGCTCACGCTAGTGCCTGGCGTGACTTCCTTTTGCCAAGAAACTTAGTCTCTGCGTTCACGGTAGCTGAGGCAGTGGTGTGCCAGCTCCTAGATAGAAGGAGATTGGGGGTTCCCCAGTTGACTAAAGGATAGGTTGATATGGAAGGTTAATGTGGATGGATCTCCCTCTCGGCCTGATCCCATAGGTGGGGCGCGGCAGGGGATCCCTTCCACAGAGATCTTGGGCGGACGCTCACCTGCTAATTCGGTAGCGCATCACTATTCAGAAGATCTTTCGGTTTGATCCGTTTTGTCGCGTCTTTTGTGATCTCCAGTGATGTTAATAGTTTCTTTTGAAAAGATAAGAAAATTTATACATTTATATCTTAAAAAAACAATATACAGATAAAATTTCAATAAGCATACATATTTCTGTAACTGTAAATCAATAAAATGTTTTTTCTTGTTTACAGTGTACAGGTAAAATTTTAGTAAACATACATATCTCTGCAGCTGTAAATCTGTGTATATATATATATTAATTTGGAATCCAAATATCCTTAATTTGGAGCAACACTATTTGCTTCTACTTATTTTCATTATTTAATCCTAATTTCCTTTTTAAAATAGCTCTGCAATAAAATAAGACAAATACCAATATTTGGAAATTTTTGTATTCAAATGTAGGAATTGCCTGAATCATAAATATAATTTTGGATACCGCATTAACGTATTTAAGATATATACTATTTGTATAGATGTACAAAAAGTATTTAATCAGTGATTCAAAAAATACTTAAATAAAATTAAAACAAAAACCCCGATAAAAAAGCGAAAAATGGCCATTTGTAAATATGCATAATCAAAATTAGTAATCGGAAATAAATTTTAATTGAGTTATATTTTGAGGAAACTAAATTTGAGTACAGAAATTTTTGAATAGATTCGTCGAATTACTAATCATAGATTTAATTTTTAAAATCTGATACTAAATAAGATTAAATCTTCAAATATTAAATATTGGTAAACAAAATTACAGACTCATTCATTGCAAATAACATTAGCAAACATTTAGTAATTAACGGAGAATAAGACCAATTAATTATCATTATTTCTATATAGCAATCTTCGGTTAATTTAATCATATATTTCTGTAAAGTATTCTGAGATTTCAAAAGGTGATTTAATCAAATCTTTCGTATTCCAAATAGAATACAACTAAATAAAACTGATATTTTCATATCTTTATCATAAATTTATAATGAAGTTTAAAAATTGTCCATATAATATTGAAATTCAAGTTTTTGAAATTAATATATCGCTAATATTATCTTCAAATCGCGGTTAGGAAATATCTGGGATATATTTAGAGTATTTTTTCGTCACATTAACATGATAAAACGTAGTAAAGCCATTCATTCTTAGGTAGATTAAAATAGATATGATAAAATATTTCTTCCTTTCTGATACAACATTTCTGTAACTATTCACCAAAAGTTTTGGACTTTTGTTAAACACTTTATTTAATAAAATGCCTATAGTTTAGTAATAACCAATCTTATTTTATGTGATATACTATATTTTTAATTTAATTTATTAAAACAGTTTCATTACTATATCTTACATTTTGCATTGAAAAACTGCATTTGTGATAACTTTTGAAAATGTAAACAGAGTGCTGTAAATTACACATACTATTTTGTGGTAAAAAATGAAATATGTATAAAATAAATATGTATAACATAAATATGTATATAATAAATATTATATTACATGTGGTATAAAATAATAAAAGTAATAATGTGTATGTTTTATGCAATGTCATGTATTAAATCGCTTAAAGCTTTAGTTTTTCATTTTAATTAAGGAGTTATTTTTCAGGGTTTCAGTATGTGACTGAAAATTTAAATCCTTCAAATAACCATTAAAAAGCTTTCCTTATATTTAAATTGATTGCAAATATATTGCATTGATCTTCAGAGTTATATCTATCAGGCAAATATTATTTCTATAAAAATATAATGCAAACCACATAATGTCTAAATATTTTATTTATAACATTTTATGTAGCGTCGATTATCGTTTGCGTTGTTTGAGTTAAAGAAGTTTAAAATTAAAAATTCTTGTAGATGCATGTTAGACCGGTAGGTGATAGCTCAGACAATCATCTTATTGAGTTCAATGATGAAAATCCAGGATGCGTTAAATCTTGATTCGAATATTAAAACTTAATTGGTCTGCCAGATTATATATTGGTAGAAAACACCTAATAACAGATTTTAACGGTTAAAGCATAGGAATTACATTGTGTTTTTCTTCAACAAAAAGCATGAAAACATGGAAGATTGGACATTCAATATATTTTTCTTACAAGATTTAAGTTAGTGTCTATTTATTACCTCTAATTCATTTCATTGTCTTACTTTTAGTAGATTCGGAAATAAATGGTTAGAGACACATTATTGCATCAAAATTTCGACGCTATCTACGAATAATATTGCCTATAAAATGTATTTTAGAATTGGTTACAAAACCTTTCAAATAATATTCTACACGATATACAAATAAAAGTATTCTTTTTCATGTTTTTAAATTAATCCTTGTATATTTTTTACAAAAATTATTTGTGAAATTTTAATAATCTGTAAATGCGTGTGTCAATAGTCTTTATTACTCTGATCAATTTTAATTTTCCAAATGCTCATCTTTACGAGTACAAAGGGTGTGAAAGACAGACAGACACAGACATGATCTTATAGTGGTTCCGTATTTAATTTTTAATCCTTTCGGTTCTGTTGCGCTGTTAACACTACATATCATTTATGTAGTATTATTTTGTTTTAACAAAAACTTTTGCTACTATTTATATGTAGTAATGCTAGTATATATCTATGAATTTACCATATGATTCCATTTATGTTAAAGATTTAGTAATAATATTTATTGTTATTATTTGCTTAATTCTTCTCTTTGCGTCATTTGCGATTATTTTATTATAAGCATATATTACGCTCTTTAAATTTAAAATTAAAGTCACTTTTCTAAAAGACTCCAGTTTAATAAAACATAAAACGTATTAAAAATTATAATATAAGATAAATATTGTTGTAATACAATATTTTTTCAAACAACTCCAAAAATTCTTCCTTAGCCTATTGTCATATGAATATTTACTGAATAATATGCAAAACAACAACACCAGATAGTGAAATATTCGTTAATTGATCTATTTGTATAGCTAGTGTTAATATTGTTAACTTAAAAGTAATGTTTTCAAAAATCTGAAAAAAATGGACTCGAGAAAGTTAAGTACTGAACCCTAAAAATAGTGGGTTTTTTCCGCATATTTTCATTATATTCATCAGTTGTCTAACAATAAAGGTTAACTTATGTGCACTATATATATATATATATATAGGAAAATCTCAACTCAATTCTGTCCTTTTCTAGTACATTTTCTTTCAAGATTTTTATTAATGTTTACGGTTACACAGCGGAGAGTTGAAGAACAAGTTTGTTTTTTGGCACAGCTGCAGTATTCTACGAAAAATTTGTAATAAACAAATATGATATATTTTTTCTTTAAAGCAGATAAACATATAATGAAAACAACGGAATAGAAGAAACATATTTACAACGTATTACTCCGTAAAAAAAAAAAAAAAAAAAAAAAAAAAAAATGAATCCAAGTGATTTTTTGACCAAATGAAAAAAGTGTGAAACATTAATTTGCGACGGATTATCTTTCTAACAAGAAAGGAAACATGTATAAATATTGGTTTAATTTAAAACATATAATAAAAAAAATTTGTCTAAAAAATATAATCTTAATAAATAACCGGCAGCAATCACAGATCTCACTGTATTTGAGAACCTGTAAAATTCGGAAGAAACCCAAATACAACATTATTCAATCAAAAATAAAGTATTTCACACAATATATTTCAGAATAATATAATCCATGGTGAATGTATTTCTTGTAAAATAATACATAAAAATGTTTTTTCAAAATAGATGTTTCTAAATAAGCAAGTATATATAATAAGTTATTTGTTTCCAAAATGTTTAATATTTACTTTTCACATTTTATTATTATATTTTGTGCGTAATTAAAAGAGTGATTCTAAATTCACGTACAATCTTTAAGAGTTTGTACAGGAAATTGTGACATTTATTTGTATTATAAAAATATGTGGGAGAAAATGACGCCTTAAGGTACAATCACCAGAGGGCCAGTTTCGCCCTATTTTTTAATGTAAAGATTCTCATTCACACTAGAACATTCCTAGGACTACTTCTTTCTTTATTTAAGACAGACATTTCGTGATTACACGGACAGAAATTTCTTTTTTTTGAAATTTTCTGTTATGAAATCGAAATTTTTAATTAAAAAAAAAATCGCTTAAGGGGCGAATCTGACACAGGAAATACATAATGAAAAATAAAGCTTTTTTTTTATTATTATACGAAATTTCACCGAAATTTTTCAAAAAGCATTTTTTATTTAAATGATCATTAATATGTGCCTTAAATAAAGATAAGAATAATGTAGTTATTTTCTGGTACAAATGAGAAATTTCTAAGTAACGCAAAAAAGTCAAATTGGCCCTCGTGTTATTACTCAATTTTTCTTACCTTGTGACACTTATTTCCATATATTCCCATTCAATAAACCATTATTACAGTGTTCTAATGAAACTCTTTAAATTTGACCGTGAATTTAAAATAATTATGTATATGTTCCTCAAATAGTTTTTTTTTATGTAATTAAAATGACTTTACATAATATGCTGCATAACATGTGCATTTTTCAAAAATAAATCTAAAAATACTTTCTGAAAGATGCCATACTCCAAATTTAAGAAGTTCTCTCTCTATATGTCAGCTTCTTTTGAAATTTTTAAACTTCCATATCAAAACAGATGATTTAAATATTTCACAACCTTTTTAAACTAACATTATTTGTGAGGTTTCGTGTTTTTATGATTCTTCGCAAAACATATTACGCGGAACTTCCATATAAATAAAAAAAAGTTTTAGTCATGAAACATTCTTTAAAGAAAATAAACAAGATACTTGAAACGCTGAGAGGTTTTTAACGCATATCATTTTTAGTAGGAAACAGCTTGGAAACTTTGTAATTTTTTTCTCAGAAATGTCCATTTTTTTAACTTTTAATTTTGAAAAAATGTGTTTAAAGAAAACTTTGTTTTCTAAAAAGGACTTTTACTCTTCAAAAAACATTTTTATTTATCGTATTATTATTTTTCTGGAGTGATAAAGATAAGTCTTTTTCACAGACGAAAAGATTAAATCATTATTATTTTTTTAATGTTTTTCACAGATCTTATAAATAAATGAATGCATTCTGTCTTTAGGTACAAATTTTGATTTTAGAAAATTTATGTAATTTTATGGGATGAATGGGAAATATTTAAACAAAGATAAACGATAAAATTGGTCCTCTGGTGATTTTACCTCAAGGTGTCACTTGCACCCACGCATTCCCTTTAAATAAATGATTGAAACAGTACCTTGATGACACACTTAAATTTTTTACAATGAATTTAAAACTAACTTGTTATATTCTTCAAATATATTTTGTTATATAATTGGAAAACTCTTTATAATATGTGGTGCAAACCATATGCGCGTTGCAGAAATAAAACTAATAATATATTCTGAAAGATGCTATACTTCATATTTAAATACACTTTTCTGAAGTCAGCTTCTCTTATTATTATTAGTTTTTAATTTTCACATAAAAAGTGATGATTTAAATACTTTACGCAGTTTCTAAACACAGGTTCATTATTTGCCTGGTTTCGTGTTTTTATAATTCAACATAAAACATATTGCACGGAACACCCATATAAATATAAAAATTGTTTTTACTCATGAATCATACTTTAAAGAAAATAAACAAGATATTTCAAATGCCGAGAGGTTTTTAACGCATATCATTTGAAATGAGTAAAAAGCTTAAAAAAAAGACTTTGAAACTCTTT
The DNA here is from genome assembly GCA_964019185.1 of Maratus speculifer. Lineage (NCBI taxonomy): Eukaryota > Metazoa > Arthropoda > Arachnida > Araneae > Salticidae > Maratus > Maratus speculifer. The sequence continues at coordinate 267,584,100 of OZ025297.1, read as the reverse complement.
AAACAACATTATTTTATTTTACTTTATTTTATTTATTTGTGGTGCAAAAAATGTATTTTTCACAGACGAAAATATTATATCGTGATTATTTTTGTAATGTTTTGAAAATATCTTATTAACAAATGAATGCGTTCAATTTTTAGGTTTAAATTCGGATTTTAGACAATATTATGAGATGTTATGGTGTAAAGGATTGTGAAACAGGATATGTGTAATATAATAAAAAAAGTCTAATATACTACTTAAATTATTTAAATGTATATTACAAATATGATGTGCTATGTATTATTTAGAAAAATATGATGAACTAAATTAAAGTATCGTGGAGACACATATGACATGAGATTTCGTGGGGAAAATATATCCATCTGCTGTAAAGAGATTCTCAATATATATATGTATATATATGGGTGATTCTCAAAATAGGGGACAATTTATGTCTTTCGGCATACAAAAAAAACTGAGATGTTTTCTGTCATGTTTTTATATTTAGATATGTTTTTCTTAATATTATTCATTATTTGCACTCAATAATTACTCATTTTGTAGTTAAAAACACCTTAAAATAACAGAATAAAGATTCAAAATGTCATTAGCATGGATGTCCACAGCAGCTGTGCCTTGTGTATACTAGCACTTTTCAAGAGTTAATATCATGTTTATAAAATAAACAAATGTTATTCTTTCTTTATATTAATCAAGGAGAGGATTTATCCAATAAATTTATTTTTAAAAATAAAATTATAGTACATAAAAAAAAAATAAATAAATAAAGTTTGTCCTCCATATTCGATTTTCAAAACAAGGTCATACTAAAACAGCTGGTTATTAATCAAAATTTCATTTTCACATATGCGAATAGTTTGAAAATATAAAGTTTCTCCATGGCAACAAGTAGCCATTTTATCCCATCCAGAAAATAGAAGCATGTATTTTATTTTAAGAATACAAGTTGAATATTACGGGCGTACATCAATTGTATGTCATTAGAATGGATAATAATTTTCATGTTTATTTTATAGTTAAAATTTTTATTTTATTTATTTGCATAGAACTTTTGTGTTTTAAAAAGCCCCAGAAAGGACTATTGCATTGTGATTATATTATGGCTCATAATCTTATTTAAATTAAAATTTGTCATTAGCATGGACAGATATCACTGTCATTAGCATGGTTTTTCTGTCCATGTTAAAAACTCCTATGTACATAAATGTAACCAGTGCTTATATTGTATCCTTTATAAAGTTTAATTTTACGTATAAATTTAGGTATTACATTTATTATCCCTAAAATATGCATTAAATCTCTAGAAAAATCACAAAGACAGCTTCTTACATTGTTAGTGTCAGAATGTTGCTCATGTAACAAAGTTTGCTCTTTGGTAATGTTTTTATTCTCCTTATATGTATATATGTAAAAATGGGAAACCATTTGCTGAAAAGGAAAGCTAATAAATATAAAAAAAAATATTTAAACAGGAGGAAAATAAAAATTTCATAATATATTTATTCCATGCAATTTGTTTTGTCATTAGCATGGCTCAAAAAATACTAATTATTCTTTTAAGTTAATTTTTAAATATTTAGCTCTGCTGACTACAAGGAAAGTATACCTAATACTATATTAACAACACCTATTTTTTTCAGAAATTTTGCTAACAGTAATTTTTTTAATATTTCATTTTTGAAATCATCCCCTATTTTGAGAATCAGCCATATACATATGTTTTATATTAGAATTATTCACAACATCTTCCGACAGTGTTTACAGAAATTGACTAAATAAACTTTTCACATCTGACAGCAGAATACAGTGGCAGAGCAATGTGTACTACAAATATGATTTCGAGAATGTCGTTACAAACGTGCATTTAACTGTGATAAAATCTAACAATTCGTGTAAAGTTTCTCTCTTCTATGTATTTGAAAAAATTTCAGCAGCAACAGTAAAAAAAAAAAATATTCGAAAATGAATAAATCTGAATTGAATATATAATTTCTAACAGAATACTAAAATTTCCGTTCATTTGTATTTTTCTCTGGAATAAATGATCCCCTTTTCTTTGGTTTTTATAATAGCTTACTTTATAGCACAGTAGTATTTACACGTGTAAAATTATGTTTCATTTCGACGTCTTATTTTGGTGCGCTAATTTTTATGGCAATGAGTATTTTTGCATCAAAGTCCAATCTATGATTTTTTTCCATTTTCATCCATCATATATTATCATAGTAAAAGAAAACCATATTTTTTGTGTCCGGTAATAATTTATTTTACTTATAGGGACATAAATATGTGAAATAATAATTTGTGTCAGATTATCTTCCTCATAAGAAAGAAAACATGTATAAAAATTAGTTTAATTTAAAACACGTAATAAAACATTTTTGTCTGAAAAATACAGTCTTAAAAATTAATCGGCTGCAATCAGAGGTAATACCTAGAACCTACTGGAATACCGAGAACCTTTAAAAATCGGAAGCAACCCAAACACCATATAATTAAATCAAAAACAGAATATTTCATGCAATATATTTCAGAATAATGTAATCCATGGGGAATGAAATTCTTATAAAGCCATGCAGAAAATATTGCTTATTCAAAATAGATGATTCTAAATACGCAAATATGTATAATTAGTCATTTGTTTCCAAAATGATTAGTATTTACTTTTCATATTTTTATTATTATATTTTGTGTGTAATATAAAGAGTGTTTCTAAGTTCATGTACAAATTTTAAGGGTTGGGTACAGAAAACTGTAACAATTATTTGTTGTATAGGAATCTGCGAGAGAAAATGACACCTTAAGGTTCAAACACGAGAAGGCCGGCCCAGTTTAGTATTTTTTAAAATCAAAAGTTTTTCATTCACACCAGAAAATTCCAATGTTATATTTTTCCTTTAAATAAGAGAGGCATTTCATGCTTACACAGAGAAGAAATTCCTTTTCAAAAATTTTAGGTATGAATTCGAAGTTTTTGAAGAAAAAACCACTAAATTGTCAAATCTGATATTTGCAGGAAATACACAAGGAGAAAATAGATTACTTTTTTTTTTCAAGTTTTCAAAAAATATTTTTCATTTAAATGATCACGATAATCTGCCTTAAATAAAGGTAAAAATTGTATAGCGATTTTTTGGTATGAAAGAGAAAAAATCCAAATAACGCAAAAAGGTCAAATTGGCCCCTGATGTTTTTCTTAAACTTCACTTACCTGGTGTCACCTACTCCCATATATTCCTATTCAATAAATGATTGCTACAGCGTCCTGAACAAACTCTTAAAATGTGCCCGTGAATTTAGAATCACCCTGTATATATTCTTCAAATAGTTTATATTATGTAAATAAAAGAACTTTTTATAATATGCTGCATACCATGTGCATTTTACAGAAATAAAACTAAAAAAATAGTCTCAAAAATGCTATACTCCATATTTTAAATTGTTCCCACTAGATGTCAGCTTCTCTTAATTTTTTAAAGTTCCATATCAAAGCTGATGATTTAAATGTTTCACACTTTTTTTAAACTAACATTATTGTCTGGTTGCGTATTTTTATGATTCTTCGTAAACATATTACGCGTAACTTCCATAAAAAAAAAAAAAAAAAAAAAAAAAAAAAAAAAAAAAAAATGTTTTTCGTCATGAAACATTCTTTAAAGAAAATAAACAAGATACTTGAAACGCCGAGAGGTTTTTAATGCATGTAATTTTAAATGAGTAAACAGCTTGGAAACTTTGTGATTTTTTCTCAGAAATGTCTTTTTTTCACTTTTAATTTTGAATAAATATGTTTAAAGAAAAGTTTGTTTTCTAAAAAGGACTTTGAAACTTATTAATCAACATTTTTGTTTTATTTTGTTTATTTATTTCTCTTTGAGTGAGAAAAAAAAACGTATTTTCCACAGACGAAAAGATTGTATCGTGATTATTTTTGTAATATTTTGAAAAATATCTTATTAACAAATGTATGCATTCTGTTTTTAAGTTCAAAGTTGGATTTTAGAAAGTCTTATATAATGTTATGGTGCTAACAGTGATGAAATTGTATATTTGTAATACAGTAAAAATGTCTAATATACTGAAATTATTTAAGCCTATTATATGATGTGCAAAGTATTGCTTAGAAAAATATGATGAACTAATTTAAAGCGGCGTGGAGACACATATGACATGACATTTGGCGGGGAAAATATATCCATCTACAGTAAAGTATCAAAAGAAAAAAAAGTGTATGTTTGAATTGCTTTTTATATTACAAATATTCACACAAAATTTAATGTGATTATAAAATTCTTCCGAAAGCGTTACCAAAAACTGACTAAAAAAACTTTGCACATCTGTCAACAGAATACAGCAACAGAACAATGTGTAATACATAGATGTCTTACAAAATGTCGTTACAAACGTGCATATAAGAGTAGTAAAAATCTTACAATTCATGTGAATACTCACTCCTTTATGCAATTGAGAAATATTTCAGAAACTATTTTGAAAAAAAATAAAGTACTCACAAATGAATAAATCTATGTATCCATATTGAATTGAATATATTTGGATCAAAGATAAACTTACGTTTTTCTCTCTTTTCAACCATCATATGTTATCAAAGCCAAACGAAACCATAATTTTGTAACCGAGAATAATGTATTTCATTTATGGGTACATAAAATATGTTAATTATGTAAATATTAAATTATGCTCAGTATTTTAAAATTGCTTAAATTGCTTGCAAATAATTATCGTGTCAAAACAATATTCAATTTGGGTATTTTTCTAATAATGTCACTGTTTTCTAAATAAATAACCATTTAAAATGTATCTTTTTGTTAGTAAGAAATAAATATCAGTACATTTTTACTTTTGTTTATTTGATCAGTGAGACGGTAAATCACGATTCATATCTCAACACAACCATGGGATCAATAAGGAGTTCTCGGTTTCTAAGTTATGAATACATGTGGATTGGAGCTATTGTAAGAATGTGAACTATTTAAAATTGTATATTTTTACTCGATTTTAATTACTCATTTTTTCAATGCATAGTCTCACTTCAATATACGCACAAACTATTTACACATTCATGTATAGTAATAAATTTTCTAAGGAATTTGCTGATGTTCAACATTCACTTCATTTTTATAATAAAATTTTTTGTTTATACCTTTTTCATGAGGAAATAAATTTAAATTATACAAAAAAATGTTTTATAAAGTATAACAAAAATACGATTACTCACATGGGACATTGATAACAATACCATTAACTTGAAATAAAATTTTATTATTTTTGACCCAACAGCCGTAATGGACACAAGCATGTAGGAACGATAATCATTCCTTCAAATTATGATGAAATAAATAATGTCACAACCACGTACTTAACTAGGGTTTTTTTTTACGTAATGAAATGTTAAAATGTATTTAAATTAATTTTAAAATAATATTACTGATTATTCTGACATAATTAACATTGCAATTTTTGATTAAGAAATTATATAAGAAAAGAAAAACGAAGACATTATTTAACTCTTTCTTTTCCCATTTCATTCAAGACGAAGCTATGTTGGTATTGTGTATTTTTTTTTTCTAATAATAGTATACCATATTAGGGATAAAATTTACAATTTGGTGTAGTAGAATATCTAAAGTTGTTAAATATTTAATAAAATATAAGATATAATCTATTATAATTTTAATACTTAACTTTATTCACCATTTGTTAAGTTAATAAATGTTTTTAGAGATTTTCATAAATCTTCATCATCGAAAAGATGCTTCTACATTGCTACATTTTCACTGTTTTATACTCAAAAAAAAAAAAAAAAAAAAAAAAAAAAAAAAAAAAAAAATTCTTGCTACAACCGTCGTAAAAATGATTGAATATAAGTTTCGATTTTTATGTTAACTGAAAAACTATTTGGAGGGAAGGGCTGTAGTTTTCGCACATTTTATTCAATTGGGAATTAGTTTTCATTATTTTCAAAATAGCCCCAGATTAATTGTTTATAAAAATACGAATTATCTTCTTTGCAGTTCTTTAAATTGATTTCCATTTTTAAATAGTTGTATTCTAAATTACACTTCATTCTATGAAATAGTTTTAAGATAAATTTAAGAGAGCACAGTACCATTAGAATAAAAAAACACTAATTTACAACTGTATGAGCCAAAGCTTTAAAAATATTAATCAAATAGGCATTAATGTATAGTCTTCATGCAAAAATCAAAAGAAGTCACATATTATTTATTTTTTATAACTTTTTGCGTTAACATTGACTTTTTTTTTTAAATCTTGTGCTGAAATTAAATCTTAATCAAAACTTTTAGAATTCAATTTTGCTTTAATGTAGAAGTAGTTGTGTTATGATTTTATTCTGTTAAAAAAAATGTCTTGACTATTTAAAGTCTTAAGTAGTTTTAAATTATATTATATTTTAGAGTTTGATAGGAGCGCAGCACTTAATGATTTTAATTCATGAATTAGTGATTTGAATTTTCAATTTGAAAATTCAACTTTTATTTTTTATATACAATATTCTTTTTCTCGTTAAAGCAATTAAAAATGTATAATCTAGGCATACAGTAAAATAAATCTCAATTGCATTATTTCATATTCTCAATTGCATATTCTCAATTATTTATGTTTTTGTACTTTGAAAAAGTTATATTCTTTTTATTTATTTATTTAATTTACATTTTTTTATTACATCAATAATCGGAACACTGCGCCCATCTGCATTGCAAGTTAATTTGTTGTGATTAAAAATGAATTTAACATATGCAATTTCAATTTTTTTTAAACCTAAATAATCCATAAAATAAGTGAGAAAATCACTTCGAACAAATCATCTAATCTAAAAATAATGAACAAATTACATGTTAGAATTCATAAGTTTTAAAATAGATGAAATGGTTTAGAAGAAAGAAAATGAAATAGTTTAAAGGTGTGATTGACATTTTTCAGAAATCGCAACATACTTCCGAATAGTAAAATAGTAATAGAGATGCAGAATAAAAGTAGCAACTAATACTAAAATAAAATTTCCAAGGGGCATGTATTTTATTATTGCATATAAATTTTCAAATAAGTTATTTAAATAATTTTATTTTGGGCTCCATTTTTTACGTGGAAACTGTAAATATAGACACCCTATAGATATTTATGTTTAATTATTTTAAATATTATAAGAGATAAAGTTTAGATTGCTGAAGAAGGAAAATTATTCTTGGCTAAATGAGGAAATGAATTGCTTTCCAGAATTGTCTTGAAAATTGATACAAATTTGAAAATGGTATTAAATTAAATTCAAACATAAAAATTTAATGAAGTGCAATTCATCTTTTATTTCCAGCAATTACGAAAAATTTCCTATGCAAGTCAAAATTAGATATTAAAAAAAACGTACATTGTGATAAATGAAAATACCATATTACTTTATAAATGTCAAGATATTTAAACATTACTCGTAAAAAATGCAGATCTTTTTCTATTAGAACACATTATTAATTATTTTTTTTCTAAATTAATTGATGTAGTAAACACTTAGATTAATGTATTGCAAAATACCGCAATACCCTGTATATGTTAACTGGATGTAACATTTTTTTCTTTTTTTTAATGAAGAGATAGTAACAAATATGTATTTTATACATGATCGTTATTTGAATTGAAGTAATATTGTATGAGCTCCGCAAAAATATGTGTAAAAGGCATATATCAATTCATGAATTTCAATTACCAAATGTTGATTGGATAAATATTAATAATGAATATAAGTGAAAGAACTGCATTCTATAAATTACTACTTTTATTTATATAAATATATATATGTATATATATAAAGTGAAAATAAAGAAATAAAAGAAATAAATCTGTTTTACGAAGAAATGTTCATTTGTAGAAACTTTTCCAGTAATATAATTATAGAACACAGATGTACATTGAAAGAAACGGTTTCCTTATTGCTCTTGCACAAATTGGGACAAAGAAAAGGAAAACGTGAGACATGCGTAAATAGATTACATAATAAAACAGGAAAAAACAAGTGTCAACTATAATTTTATAAAATTGGCTTAAATTTATTGACGACCATTGAACGTTGAATTAGTAAAATAAGTGAAACGCTACGAAACGTGGTTTATGGATATAAGTACAAAAGAGCGTTTTTTTAAATTTCCTAATATATATCGTGCTTTTATAAAGATAAAATTTTATATTATAAAATAATAATAATAATAATAAACTGGTTTTGCATTTTGTTGTTTGTAGTTTACTGCTTTAGTTCGTCTCAAAATAAATAATTTAAAAGATAAATTATAATATTCCATTCTTAAATTAAATAATTTAGTTTTCTTTTGAGTTATTTTATTTGGTTTTAAAATACATGTTTTGCCAGTTTTGTATCATCTGAAGTGGTATAGCGTATAAAGCAACAAATATATGAAGTGACTGTTTCTGCTGAATTTCCCGTTCTAGACTAAACTTTTTTTTTGTTCATATTCTATGTGAATAAAGACTCACTATTTATGTATGAGGAATTATAACTTACAATGGATTTATATTATGGGGCACTTCATTAAGCGAGCTTTATCTAAAAGAAGAAGGAAACCACTCCTCTAATCTGAGTTAAGAACAATATAAAACACATAAAATACGCTATAGCAACTGGAGCCAATTGGTCAACAGGCCGTAGACTATATTATACAAAAAAAAAAAAAAAAAAAAAAAAAAAAAAATGATATTCAAGTTTTAACTTTTATGTGAACAACGCCTTCTAACTCTACTTCTTAAAGCAGCGTGTGTCAAATGAATTATAACTCTATCTTGTTGTTTTTGGTTGTAAAAAATATCGGTTTTTTTTAAACAAAGTCAGTTTCGTTTAAATTATTGTGGTTGTTTATTAAAATACCGTAAGTACTTTTTTAATCAATTACTTTTTTTTTCAAAAATAAGTCATATTAATACATTATTATTATTAGGTATCTATATATTATTATTTTCCCTTTCAAATGTAAGGCCAGTATTCCAGTTACATCATAATTTTTTCAAGTATGCGGTAAATGGGACAAAAGTCAGGATTAACTGAATCATATAGGATACATTTACCTCAACATTTATAAAGATTTTATTCAGCTTCTTTTACTACGACTCATTTATTTCATTCTATTTTATGCCAATAAAGGAAATTATAAAATATAGGGAAAGGTGGTGTACCTCGGAATTATTTTGACTTTTTAATTTTTAATTTAAAATAATGTCAAAACTAAAAAGAAAAAAGATTTTATAAAATTTTATGTGGTGTTGTACACCACATATATTAGTCTTAAGTTTTTATAAAATAATTTCCATGAAATTTTTTTAATTAAAAGTAAAGTGAAAATAGGTTCTACACCACAAGTGGTGTACCTTGGTCCCTTGGTCCATTACTAAGAATGGTAAAAAAACCTCGTTTTTAGCGAATAAAATCAACATTAGCTACAAAAAGCTACATATATAAATTTTTGATAGATTTCATAGTTCATTAGTTTTAAAAATTAGAAAGTCTAAATATACATAAAACTTTAGAAACTTTACACTTACTATAATAAAGAAAGACCGGTGTTCTTGTTTCGGGTGATATCATGCCTAGTGATAACGCTCTCTGTCGTCGTAGAACGATTATCGAAGAACTCTTGGAGAGTAAAGATATTCAACGTATGAATTATCCTGCAACATCTACGGGTTTGAATTCCACAGAACACATGTGGGACCTTCTCTGGATACACTTGGCATCACGTGACCAAGCGCGGGCAACGATTCCGGAGTTGAAATTGGCGTTACAAGAGGAATAAGACTCGATGCCTCAATAGCTCTTAGACAACCTCGTCCTCAGCATATACATACATTGTCAATCCTTCATTGCAGTCCAAAGTAACCATATATCCCATTAGAGACTAAATTTTTCCTGCTAGGTTCCTGTAACAAGGACTCTTCTTTTCTCTTTATTTGTGCTCTAAGTGACTTTCAAAACAAAGTGCTTACGTATCCTTTTGATTCTTTGTTTAAAATTTTTTTAACCTGTCCCTTATTTTCACATCTTGAAGATCTTAAGTTATTATTTTGGTCGATGTAGATAACTTCTGGGCGACATTATATTAAAAAAAAAAACCTCGTCCTTAATTTTCGCACTCCAGTGTACATCATGCAAGGTTCTCAATCAAATCTAGCACCAGATTCAGAAAATTTGAAAAATTATAATAGAAAAAAAAGAGTTCAATTGAAATATAAATAAATTAAATATTTTATAAAAACAGTAATTTGTATGAAAGAATTTTAATCAGTGCATACGGGAAAGAAAACATTGATCTTTTATCAATAATAGTTAACTGCATGAAGAAACTCTTAAAAAGATAATCAAGACAAATATTGTAAAAATTCAGAAAGATATCGTATACATCATGAGTTGATTTTTAGTTTCTTTTAAAAAAGCAGCTGATTCATGAGGGATATTGCCCAAATTGTTACTTATATTTACTGACTTTAGGAAAATATCGATTATTAGATATCCAATGAGTAGATTAGCAACAAAAGCTTCGATTTTGATGCTACTTTTTATCACGGAATTTGACCGTTCTGGTATTTATCCAACAAATAATTATTAGCTTTTTACAATGACGGACATCATTCTCAACTTTGATGTTATTTGCCTTGATATTTCTTGAGTTGCTGCATAAAGTTAAATATTAAATTATGTAAAAAAAAAAAAAGTTTATTATCGCTTGTTTATGCACAGATACAAATTATTTCACACAACTGCTCAGCTCATAGTTCATAAAATATTTAGTATATTTATATTCCATTGTAACTAATTTGTTATTACAACTCTTTTCTAATATCTCTGAAACAGGTATGGAATTGAGTTGAAAACATTACATGATATAAGCTAAAACAATGCCAGAATTTTTTATTTGTTTATTTTTTTAAATAGCTTTACATCTATGAATAAGCGATCTGTTCTAACTCCTAGCAGTAAATATGTTGTACAATATCAACAAATTTGTATTCCGCAGTGATAGATTATTCCGTGGATTATAATTTACTGGTAATTTCAAATATTATTACTTTTCTTAGATTTTTTGATGGAATTTTAATTGTTTTCTTTATCAAATCAAATTTGTTCAATGTGAAAATTAACCTGTTCTTTTTAATTCTAAAATTCCGGACGAATCTCACAAGTATATTTTTAAATATTCGCGAAATGTCTAAAACTAAAACTGCACTATCATTAATAGCCATTTGTGTATTTTTTATTAGCAGTTCAAATTTTCTTTTAAAAATATACTTTCTAGTTTTTTTCTAGTTTTATTTCATCTTTCGAGAATATTTAAACCAACATTGCAAAATTAATAAACAGTTCGTTAAGTAGATCTAACAAACAAAATCGGCAGTTTCTTAATGAACTCGATTTTGCAAAAATAATTCACAACTTTAAAAATATCGATAAAATGAAACGTTTCCTTTCACTTTAGTAATAAAAACATGTATACATACATTAAAAATCATTTATTAAATTTGTACATGAGATGGAATAAGAACTATTTTATATTTAAACCAAAAATAATGAAATTTTTATTTGAAAAACTTTTTAAAATCAATTTCTTTAAGAAACACAGTAACTTGACAGCAGAACTCTTTCAGGTTATTTACATTTTACCTAGTTTAATAGCTCTGTTAAAAAATAAAAATAAATAAATAAATAAATAAATAGGTATTAAGTTTTTACATGAGATGGAATTAGAATTATTTTATAGGTGTTATTTAACGTTAATGTTATTTTCTTGTATTTAGTATTTCCTAAAATCTGTAATTTATGTGCAAAATATTTCATGATAATTATTATCTATGAAATAGCGTCAAGCAATATAAGCATATACGACCAGGGATAGTGATATTAAATTGTAATAAATGGGCGTTTCTCTCCAAATTATAGAGAAATCTAGCAGAAATACTTATTTCGTGGATATAGTTTGAAAGGGATTGCAGATAGAATCTCATAAATTTTACTGAAGATCTTATCAGCAACGTTTCAAATAGTTTTCTAATCGTAAAACATAAAATAGATTTCTGATTGTTTAACTATATATAGGTCATACCTGATATAGCATGTTTTATAATAATAACAGAATAACGTCTGTAAGTCTGTACTTTTTTTGTTATAACACTTACTGCATCATTTGGCTGCTCCTATTTATTTTTTAAATAAATTAAAAAAAAAATTGAAGGTGTTTTGTTTTAAAAAATATAGTTTGAATAATTGTGGAAAGAAAAATTCGGACAGTTTTTCAGAAATCGCGATATTATGTTTTGTTATTTTTTGTTTATTGTAGTTTATTATTTATATATTTTTTTCAATATTACAAAAAATTGCAATAATCATGTCTACTAAAAATTGTTAAAAAACAAAATTAAATAAAATAACAGATTGAAAACCTAAGCCATTTCGTTTATGAAGTTTATATGTATGAGTTAGTACATCTGTAATTTATCAGAATTAAAGTATAAACTGCAAAATTTTACCATATTCTCTCCTATATCTCTCATCTCAAAATTAGCTATGAATTTGTATTTCTAATTTTGAATTACGTTCAAAATGTGTTCTATATTTTAATACTAATTTAAAAAATACCATGAGCATTTATGAGTTTTAAAATTATTCCGATATTTACATAGAACATATTTTATTAAAAATTGTCATATTATGCTATTTTTTCGTTGTTTAAAAATTTCATGTTATGTTATATTTATACTCAAACACTAAAATTATAAAATAAAGATATTATTTTATGAAATCGTTAATAAAAATTAATAGTAAGCTGTCACTAATTGGATTCTAATCTAGTTCAAATATAATTCAAATTAATTATAAAAAAATTAATTTAGTTACATAGATAAGAATAGAGTACATCAGTTTTGATTTTTGTTTTAGTTGAACAGAGGTACTAATCTGCACGGAAATTCCCTTTAGTTTTTTACGGCAAAAAAGTTTTCTGAAAATATAGTTTTCGATGTTTTTTTTTCAGAATAAAGATTCTTTTATACTTTGATAAAATAAACCAGAGTCTCCTAAAGTCGGGAACCATTATTAGATATTTTTTTATATACAACATAAATATTTTATAAAAATTTAATTATTCTTTATTTGAGTTGATTTCTTACTTTCAGTTGAATTTTACTTGAATAGAATCTTGATCAATTAGACTACAAATACATATTTCAAATGAATGAATAAAAAATTTGTAAAGAGGTTTTTTTTTCTTCATCTATATTATTTTACAGTTAAATAAATATTTTAAAATGTTACTGTTATATAGAAAAAAATAATTATTAAATATTTCAAAAATTCTACTTTACTGGAGTTGAGTGGATTGTGTAGCACCCCATATTTAATTTCATTAAATAAGACTATAGATTTAAATCTAAATAGAAAATGTATCTTTCCTTCTCAAAAAGATCTTCCTGTCTCATTTTTATTATATATTATCAGTAAATTATTTCTTTCTATCGTATTTTTAACCGTCACGATGAGCGGCCTCTTTTCTTCCACAATTCTTTAGCAATTCCAGTCTTATTCCGACTCTCTAGCGCAAACCAGGTTATCACGTCCGTAGCTACATCCGGATTGTAAGAGACCTTAGTAAAAGCCAGGGTAAAAAAATGAAATGAAATGAAACCGAAAAAATTAAAAGAAAATTACAAAAAATAAAAATATTAAAAAGCGAGAAGTGTGGGCTCAGAGCGATGAAGCTAACAAAATATTCTTGGGGACGCGATTATTTAATCACTAAATAGGAAAAATATGATGGAAAAATCATTTTAGAAGTTAAAAAATTATACATTTTGTTTTAAACTGTTTTGTAATCTATTTCAGATACATGTTATTTATTTCTTGTATTTTATTTTACTGTAAGGCTATGCATACCTTTTCCCATAAGTTATAGTAAATTACAATAACAAATATTAAATATCTGTATTACATATGGTAATACAATATCGTGCAATAATGTGCTAACGTATTAATAATGATCTTCTTAATCTAGTGAAAATGATCTTAAACAAATATTTTTTTATATACTTCTTTTGAGATGCAGTGGAATTTAGCTATACTTATGTTTTATTTATCTTTGTTAAATAATTAATTTATACAAAATGTTATTGATTTAAATCAAAGTATAGTTATTTTTAATCTGTAATTTTACCTAAGATTACTATGTAGAATATTATAAAAATGTTAGAGGCATGTAAGTAGAATAGATTTTCTATTAATATTTATGAGTAAAACGTATTATATTTAATCACTCGGAAAGTAAAGTGATAAAATAAGATTTCTGCGAATCTCTGACACGATATTTTGATGGATTACAACATAAATAAGAAAATACCACAGAACTGTTTAACGTGGTGTTAGCTACAGTCAAAATAACTAAAATGTACGGATTGGCTTGCATTTAAGCTGTTTTTAGTAAAACATAACGAAAATTTTAATTCCTTATCTGTTAATCATGCGTTCATGTCGAAAATGTAAAAAAGATTACCTAAATGATGATCTAAAAGTACAGTTTAACTATATGAGGACCTTAGTAAATTCTGACTTAGTAAATTTACAGTTATGGCGGAATTGTTCTATTCTACAAATAAATTTGGATCTTTGTTATATATTCTAAATTCATCTACGCCTGACATATTTTTTGATAAAGATGATATTTGCAATTACAAAAATTTAATAAAGATATCTAAGTTTTCAAGATTTTTTTTCTTAATGCATTGCACTCATTTTTGATAAAATAAAAATGTAAAATTATTTTTATTGTATTTACTTTAAATTAATAATAAAATAAATATTTTTCACAGGCATCCGTCCCAGAAAAAGTATGAATACGTTAGTCTGTAAAATCTCCTTTTTAAATAATTGATAACTGTTGTTTGATTTATTTATTAGATCCTAAAACGTCTCGTGTAACAATCCGCTATTTAAAATATTACGTAGAAATACATTTGAATGTTTCAGGATTAATAATGTTTTAAAAAGAAACATTGTGTGAATAATGATGGAGTGAATTTACATATTCGTTTTTTAAGCAGTTATAATGTCATTTCACTGTATGTTTGGATGATTGATAAAGCAAGCTAAAGGGCTGAGCGTACTAAGTCGTTTATTGTTATTAATCACACTGAAATAAACTAAATAAAGAAAATATGTTAAAGAAATCTTTTCATCATCAGTTTATAAGGTTTATAGCATTTAAACTAAGGAACACTCACAATTATTTAATTTAGTGCTTTATAAATTAATAATTTTCTATTTATTTACTTAGTTTTATCATTATTAATGATATTATTTTGATAGTATATATTTATTCTGATGTGGCACAGGAAAGCATGGAATATCGTTTCTTATTGAATACATTTAATTGTCTCTAAATCATGTGCCTGAATGAATTTTAAATACATTTGAAATTCAACAATGACAGTTAAAACATTTTTTTAAAATATAATTAATTTTACACATGATTTTACAAATAATTATAAATTAATAGTATCTGCGCTTCAGTTGTGTCTTTATTGCTTCATTTCTGACAAATACCATAGTGACATGCAAAAATGCAATTTACCACTTCAGCGGCAGCAAAGATAGTGAAAATGTATGTTACTTCTGACTTATTTTTGGATTGCAATTGAACTTGTTAAAATGGTGCGTGAAATGGAGCGCGTAGAAAAAAAATATTATAACACAATATATATTTATATAATTAATTAAATTTCATTTACTTGTTATCTACCAAAAATTTATCTGTTACCTGACATTTACCTATCTTAAATACTTTATTTTATATGTATTTGTAAATTTATTATAGATTCTATTGCTACATTGCCATGCATAATTTTATTGAAGATAAAGTGTATTTTTATAAAAGATAATTTCTTTTATTCCAATTTTAATCAATCTTGGACAGAATCCATTTTTCACATTAAAGAATATATAAAACTTCAAATCTAATATATAAAACAATATATAGTTAAATAAATAAAATTTAGAACACATTTATACAGTGTCACACCAAATCATTCTGTAACTTATTTTTGCTGTTAAATTTGATAATATAATCAGAATGCTGCATGAGTTCTATATTACTTTTGTGGTATGTTTAAAATAGTATATTCAACCTGTGGAACACATAAAATATGCGATATATATATACTTGTCATCCAGAAATTTTAAATGAAAAAATTACTGTGTAAAACATTACAATTTTCACCATGATTAAATTCATCTGAAAAAGATTACGCATTATTAGCGGCAAAGAATGAATTTTACAGCTACCAGAATGTTAATGCGATCGATTCGGTTGGATATAATTGAGAGTTAGAAATATATAAATCTATAGAAAATGAATTTTTTAGACTATTTTCCTATCAATGCTATTGACTTTCATTTACTGAAAATGATGATTTCTTCTGCATTTCTTGAATGTAACATTGCCATATATATATTTCTATACCTATCTATCGATATATTTATCACTTTTTCTCTCTTTCTCTTAATCTATTTAGTATTACGTTCTTGACTTTTATTTAGTGGAACTTCCAAGACCGTTAACGCTTATTATAAGTGTGTATATAAAATCCCGTTAACGTTAACACTATGCATAACATAAAATTTCAAAATTTCCTTTTCCTTTAGTTCTTGTAATAATTCTTTCGTGCCTGATATTTGTTTTTCAATTTTGAGTGCAAAATTACGTTTAGGATAATAATATTAATCGTATACAGGGTGAGTTATAAATATCGAAACAATAGGCTATCTCCTAAAATATTGCCTATAGACCCATACTTCCAATTGCAAAAACTCATAAAAAAGGTGAAATTTCTGATAATATAGGTTGCAACTCCATGTGGGGTCCAGTTGAAAAAAATACGAAAATTAAATTTTTATACGGCCCCCGTATAGCAAAATTCCCAATTATTAAATTATTCCTTATCCATTCCCAAATTGAACAAAAAAAATTTCATCTCCCTATCTCAAAAACTGACAGAGATATCAAAATCTGAAATTCTCAAAAATTCATGACTTACACCACTTTACCATGCTTGTAAACGAAGTGTTTGTCATCAATTTTCGAATCAAATAAGGGATCGTCCACAAATTGTAACGTTATTATATGTCGGTTTAAGACCGTGCCTCTTATTTGGCCATATAAAACAGCATATTGATTTAAAATTGAAACTTGTTTCTAAAACATGTTGATCGTTAGCACTGGACGTCTGAATAAATCGTAATATTTAGGTCCGGTCCTAATCCGACCCATAGGGAAAGAAGTTCAGCCCGGCATGAAATAATGTTAAAATCATAATCCCGACCAGCCTGGAAAAAAACCTTAAATCGTAGCCTGCTCAGCCGTGAATTTCTACATAATTTTTTACGTATAGTTAAAAATTCTTTTGCGTGGAGGAGTTCTGACCAAAAATACTTAATATAGAATTTCGTTTTTATATTGATACATTTTAGTATTAAAGAGGCGCCGAAGGCTGTGATATGTTTATTTTATCAATGAATCTATGTTTATATGTAAATGTTTCACTTATATTTTATTATCGCTAACCCATATCACGTGCGTTAAAGACTTTGAAAAATGTTATACTGAAAAACCTTTTAAGACGGAATCACATAGGAAAGAAAAAACAAACAGACAAATGCGTAATAAGCAAGTGCCCTTCCTATGAAGGTTAAATGGAGTTTATTTTTTTCTCAGGTATTATTGTATTTATTTTACATGGATCAAAACATTTTCTGTTTTAGACAGAACTCCATCATAGGCAATTTTTTTTTCTCTGGTTTTATTTTGTTTAATTTTTTAGCATTTAAATATACTATTCTTAAAAAAATAAATTTTAAAGTTTTTTTTATTGTTTTGTAAAATAAAAGCGGTTTTAAAATTTATGTGGTTTTCGTAAAAATATTGATTAAACCAAATTTTACTTATATTATGTACGTATTAGATCTGTGATTTTATTACGGATTGATCGAGAACGGGATTAAAAATTTCGTCCAGTGCAAGTCTGGGATAAAGGAAGCAGTCGCCTCCGGTATGAAAAATACATTAGACCAGGATAGGTGAGTCTTCAGAAAAAAGTAACGTCTCGGTCCTGATCTGACCTGAGCCCAGAATACAAATTTTTTAACAGCCTCTACAGGACGATAAAAAGCTTGTTGTTGTGAGAGCTAAATTCTTAAAAAAGACTTAATCTGCATCTTAGAAAAGCATTCTAATAACTAATGGGCAGTAAAACAGTACATTTCTTTTTCTGTATAATGAATTATTTCCCGACTATTTCATGTCTTTAAATTATTAAAAGTTAAGAATTGTTAAAGAAAAAAAGTACAAACTTGAAACATGTCATTTTTAATTATTTTACCTTACTTTTGTTAAAAAAAATGAAAAATTATTTACTTTTGAAAATATGATTTTTTAAAAGTTATTATTTTTTAAATAAATATTTTTAATAGTTCTAAAATAAATGTTGAAAACAAAAAACCTCGAAACAAAACTAAAATCAGATTTTCATTTTTAGTTAAATGGAAAGAAATTGAAATCCGATAAATAATGTTTGGAGTTATAACGATTTTTAATTATCACATTGAAACCAGTACTAATCATATGAAATTTTTATAAATTTTATGATAAATTTTAGCACGTGATTTTCTTAGCAAATTATATTGCTTACATACACAAAAAAAAAGAAAAAAAAATCAAAATTCTAACTCAAAAGATAGATTGTTTCCTACAACTGTTAAAGTAACATTGTTTTTTGAATCGCGCGCATTTCAATTTGTGTCTAATCTCTTAAAACATGAACAATTATTCAAACGGTTACAACTCCGCGAATTTTTAAGATATGAAGATGCAACTTTTTTGTGTAATATTCAGGACTGAATAAGGAAAGTTTCCCTAATTGCAATTTTATCCTACGGGGGCCGTATAAAAAGTTAATTTTCGTACTTTTTCCAATAGACCCTCCCCCATGGAGTTTAAACTTATCTTATCAAAAATTTCACCTTTTTTTATGAATTTTTGCAATTGGAAGTATGAGTCTAGGGGCAATATTTAAGGAGATAGCCTATTGTGTCGATATTTATGACTCACCCTGTATATCTTGGAACTATCTATCCACTACAGCTTAAAAGGCAGTCATCGAAATTGGTTTTAATCTGTGCTTTCGTGTACTAACTCACATCGCAATAATAGAATAGGAGAACTCCAATTTTCTTCGACGACCCCTACCTACGACCCAAACAGACCTAATCTCTTGCGTGACAGTGCTGTCGCCGGCAGGCGACCACGGATAGCGCCAAAATACCTTACTTACGACACCAATAGCCCTTGACTCTTAATAGAAAAGAAAAAATAAATAAGTGGAATTGAAACAGGACAAATTTAATAGAAAAATTAGACAGATTAAAGATATTGAAACTCGGTTAGTGGGAGTACGATCTCTGAAGCTATCGACTTTCCCTGATCTTCATCCCGAACATATATGTCTTTACATATATGTCGAATTCCGTACACTCAAGTTTTATCACATAATTTCTATCAACACGAAAGGGGAAATGCACAATCAATTTGGTAGTAAAATATTATTTAATCATTTCCAAGTGTCAGTAAAAGTTTCAAATATTCTTTACATGAAGCTACGAAAGAGGCATGTGTCATTAAGGCAACATAGATTTTATTAGGTATAGTAAACATATTTCTGATTTTGAACACGAACTTCTTAGTTTGTACCGAACGTCTAAAAAACTTGAGATAAACCTTTGAAATATGTAAACTCCGAAAAACTTCTCCTTTTTTCTGTCCTCCATTCTATCGGATATATATGTACGAACGTATTTAAATAAATTAGCGCAAAGTGGAAATTAAGTCTCGTAACTTCCCTTTTCCAATTATAACTACTTAAAAGACTTATTAACAGTGTAGATCAAGTAATCTTGAGTTGATTCAACTTCCATAGACCAAAGAGTTGTTTATATAACACTATGGAACATTGAATCAGGTACACAATGTGTAAATAGAAAATAAGCTCTGAGTTCGAGATTATGGCTAAAAAAAAGGTTTTAGATAGCCAGACGTTATATATAACAAAAATAAAAATAAATTCACTCATAAAGATAAATATTAGAAGATGAGTTTGGTTTACACATAAAAGGAAAGTAAATTTTACAAAGGATATAAATAATAAAAGTTTGTCATTTAAAGGATCTCAGGTCTTTTAAAATTAGAACAAGTTGGAAATTGCACGTAAAGCGTAGCAAATGAGGTGCGTTCGTTGATAGCGAAGTTTTAAAATATTCAGATCTTGCTGATATAGTAGAGATACAGTATAGTGGTCGAAATCTTTGTGTTCCTGTAAATATGCAGGGAGTAATTTTTATTATATTTCATTAACGTATATCTTATTCATAAAATATGAAGTAGTTTAATATAATTAAACCCCCCCCCCCCCAAACAATATTACCCGTATAACATTATTTAGTGGAATACATTTGTGTGGCCCTGTAATTTAATAATAAATATTCTTTGCATCACAGATTGTACAAAATGTATTTTTAGTACATATTTTATAGATTCATGTCAATTCTGTTATATTCAAATGAGTCCAACACCATTAAAATGCATTTGAAACTTTTTCCCCATTGACCGTAATGTAACGGAATAGTTTTGATTCTCCCTGTAATTGATAAATGCATCCGATTTTCATAACATTTGAAGTGATTCGACAAAATTATGTAAGAAACATGCGTTTTAAATTTCAAACGATTAAAATGCATTTGAAACTTTTTTCCCCATTGACCGTAATGTAACGAAATCCTTTTGATTGTCCCTGTAATTGATCTATCCATACGATTTTCATAAAATTTGAAATGACTCGACAAAATTATGTAATAAATATACGTTTTAAATTTCAAACGATTAAAGTGCATTGGAAACTTTTTCCCTATTGACCGTAATGTAACGGAATCCTTTTGATTGTCCCTGTAATTGATCTATACATACGATTTTCATAAAATTTGAAATGACTCGACAAAATTATGTAATAAATATACGTTTTAAATTTCAAACGATTAAAGTGCATTTGAAACTTTTCCCCCATTGACCGTAACGTAACGGAATCCTTTTTATTGTCCCTGTAATTGATCTATCCTTCCGATTTTCATAAAATTTGAAATGACTCGACAAAATTATCTAATAATTATGTATTTTAAATTTCAAATGATTCGGTTGGGTAGTTTTTGCGTTGTTATATGCGGACGGACAGACAGACAGACAGACAGACTTACAGACAGACGGACGGATTGAGCGACAACAATAGGTGCTACGTATTTACATAATTACGAACGCACCTAAAAAGGGAAAAAAGAGCACATTAAACATTTGATAGCTTAAAATGCACATGATTTTAAATTACAAATTTTATTTAGATGGAATACATAAATATGTTCTTTAATTCTATGTATTTAAAAAATTTTATGTTGAATAATTACTAAATACAGGGGTCTCCAAATTGCCAAACAATTGTCATTGTCGAGCAGACATTTCGTTTAACAACTTACGCGCAGGATTACACAACACATTTTAGAACTAGAATTTAAATTTTTTTGTGCCTAATTATACATCAGATTGTAATAATCATTTTGAACCTAAATAAATTTGTATTTAACTCATTTTGCATTTTAAATTCGAAATTGTGTTTTGCTAATACAAAATTAAAAAAAATTCATCATTGTCCTCACGTAAAAATATATTTTTAATAATAAACTGAAATTTTAGATTTAGTTTATGCACACTAACATGAAATATATGTTTTGAAATGATATGGAGATTTTTTAAAGAGATATATTGAGCTTTATAATCAAAAACGTGATTTGGAGGAAATGACTTAAAATTTTGGAAACGCCACTTCAGTTATTGATAGGATATAATTCTAAAAACCGCTTTTTTTTCTCTTATAGGAATTTCGAGGAAACATCTATATCGAAGTATTTAGAGGGTAAATATTAAGTATTTAGAAAAATAAAACTTTAATATCTAGAAAGAAAACTAAAATCCTGAAAATTCCTATGTCTTATTAGTCCCGAGACACCTTAAGAAACATTAGTTGTTATCGCCATTATTAAATTCAAGCAATTTGCGATGAATGCGATTATGTGGATTAAGATGTTATACCTTTACATATGGAGATTGATAGATTAGATTTAAAATGGGATTTAATTTATTAATTCAGTAGAATTTAAGGTATATTATTAAATTAGAATTTATATGGATTTTGTCAATAATCATAACTACAATCATTGTAAGTTAACAATCATTGTCTACAATGAAATCACAGTCTACTTGAATGTCTACAATTATAATCAGTTAACATAATTTAACTTCGGTGAAAAATAATTTAAAATATTATAGTACATATATGTATACACATGTCATATTTCAAAAATCTTTCTTTGAAATGCGACATCATATTTAACAAGTAAGAAAAATCATGCATTAAGCATAGATTATGAAGCACTTTCCAACACTTAATGAAAGCTTTAACAAAACTTTGTTATTTAGGGAAATAATAGTGTATAGCCAAATATACCCAAATATGTATTCCAGTACATTAGAACAGCCCTGTATTTAATATGTCAGTTCATATAATGGGGAAATTTAGCTCAGCATGAAAATACCTAGTAGCTTGAAATTTCTTTTTCAGCAATTCATACTATTAGATGGAAACATACTTGAATACTTTTGTTCAGCCCTGTAGTTTACATTATACCTTTATTACACGTCAGCATTAGGCTAAAATTTATTGTAAACTAAAACACTTTTAAAACAACTGAAATCACATTCTCATAAATTATCATTCATAGGCGTCCATGTACTGAATTCTTTGCGTGGCCCTGTATATCCATTTATCTATATTCTGCAAACATTTCTCAGTAAATTGAATGCAGCTCAGCGTAAAAATGCATAGCTTATTTAAGAACCACGTTTAAATAATTTACGCTCATATTCAGTAACGTTGGTGAGCTCTTTTGGGTAGCCCTGTATATCAACTATAACAGTTATACACACCATGTAATGCGCATATATTTAGCGAAATACAAACGCTAATATCATAATTAAAATGCATTTCATCCCTCCATCAGCCATCATCGGACACATATACGGTACTTTTGAAAGAATATACTATTTGAAATCTTTTGTATGGCCCTGTAAATGCTGTGTACTTCATATTATGCAAGACAGTAGCGTATAACTTATATTAAGCTTCAGTGACATATATCAGTTTTATTATATATGAAAAAGCTCAATATATTTTTAAAATGTCACACACAATTCCCGCTTTTACCATTATATCTAATGGAATTCTTTTGTGTGGATCTGTAAATGAATAATAGCTACATTTGCACCTTATATTTTATAGAATGCATATTTTAATACCTTTGACAGGGTATAACATCCTTAAAATTCCTTTGAAACGATTTTTCCCCATAGGCCGTAATGTAATAGGAAAATTTTGATTCGCCCTGTAGATAAACTAATCATGGTAGAAACTAAATTTTCGATAGGACTTGTGCTAGGGTAAACGTCAATAACATCCTAAAATTTCATTGCAATCTGAGTATATTAACGATTTTTCCCCATAGGCCGTAATGTAATGGGAAACTTTTGAATCTCTCTGTAGATAAACTAATCACGGTAGATACTTCATTTTCAGTAGGGTTCGTGCTAGGGTAAACCTCAATAACGTCCAAAAATTTCATCGCAATCCGAGTATATTAACGATTTTTCCCCATAGGCCGTAATGTAATGGGAAATTTTGATTCGCCCTGTAGATAAACTAATCATGGTAGAAACTTCATTTTCAATAGGACTTGTGCCAGGGTAAACGTCAATAACGTCCTAAAATTTCATGGCAATCTGAGTATATTAGTGATTTTTCCCCATAGGCCGTAATGTAATGTGAAACTTTTGATTCTCTCTGTAGATAAACTAATCATGGTAGATACTTCATTCTCAATAGGGTTCGTGCTAGGGTAAACCTCAATAACGTATAAAAATTTCATAGCAATCCGAGTATATTTACGGGAGTTAGAGCGCGGACAGACGGCCAGACGGACAGACGGACAGACGGAAAGACAAACCGAATGCATAAGCACTTTTCAACTTTGTTGGAAAGTGCTAAAAACTAGTTAAATATTCTTCATATTTTCCTCGCTATACTCCTTTTCAAAATATATGTTTTAGCGTACATAAATAGAATATTTTCTTTTTGGAAAAAACGAACTTTTGAGGAAAAATAAATATAATATTTAAGGCACTTAGACATGTTGAAAACATATCATTTAAATGTGGAAAGAGCTTAAAATACCCTTTAATTAAATACAAAAAATGTTTTTCATATATCTAAATTTTGCGACATATTTCTGAGTATAGTGCTGTTGAATCGAAAGAAGTTTCGACTTTTAACGAAATATTTTCCATGTTATAATAAATAAATTAAAAATAGATTCTAAAATTTTTTAAAAAGGAATTTGAGAGTTTTTAAAGTGAAAACTATAAAGATATTTAACATCATTTACCTTAATTAGTGTCCAATAAGAAAAGGCTAAATAAAGTAAATGTCTTAAAATTTCCTTTAAGGCAATTGTCATGTTGTATTTATTTTAAAACAATGTGTAATTAAATTATTTGTTTCAGTAATAAATAAAATAATTTAATTTTGAATACAAAGATTTTTTTAATGAAGCTATTCCGTTTTCAAATAATTTGATTTTGTCAGATAGAACATAATGACAGCTAATTGCAGTTTAAGCATTTGAAGTTACGAATAAAATATTATTATTATTGGTATTTTTTTAATGAGAAAGTGCTTGTTAAACTTTTTTATATTAGTAATACCGCGATTTTTCAATCAGTCGTTAAGGTTTAAAAAGTGATTTTTAGTGATTTCTCATAAAATTCTAGCACTGTGATCTGTTTCGAAAAATTAAAAATATCCATTTATTAATTTCGCATTTAAGCGCTATATAATTCTTAAATATTACAAAGAATGGGAAAATCATTTTTTATTAATTCATATACAAAATAAATGTTTTGGAGAATCTAAAACTGATACGCAAGTGTTATATTATTTTGGAGAATTTTTGGATTTTGTATAAGTTTTATTTATAGACGGTAATTGAACCAAGATTAAGGACTATATTCATAAAGTAACCTTTTTTAGAAATAGAATGTAACCAGTGACGTAGACGTCTGCACGGGCCGGAATTTCCAGGCCCGGCCCGGCCCGTAGGAAAGTTATTTCGGCCCGGCCCGTTGTAAAACATAAAAGTTCGGCCCGGGCCCGGCCCGTTGTAAAACATAAAAGTTCGGCCCGGGCCCGGCCCGTTTAAATTTTTATGTTTTAGGCCCGGCCCGGCCCATACAAAAATCAGCGAAAACAGGCCCGGCCCGTTTTGGCCCGTTACAATTTCTACGATTTCAAAAAAATTCAGATTTTTATCATATAACTAAGATTCCTTTAAAGAATACTGCATACATATCCATGGAATGATTTTACAGTATATTTTACAGCAAATACACATTAACAACATTAATGATTACTTAGATTCTAAGGCTTGCAACATTCGAATAAAGATTCATTAAAAAATTATCACGGCTTAGAATAAAAGAAAAAAGAAAGAAAGCTATAAACATGGTTAATTTTCAAGCTGTTTAATAAAAGATTTCAAATCTAAATTTATTCTTAAATTCAAAGAAGCTCCTTTCTGATACATTTCTAAATTCATTTTCTTTTCTCAGAAACGCATAAAATTAGCAGATAGCTTTATTCAAAAACTATATAATCGAATAGCGTTATCCATTTTTTGATACAAGCAATTTAAGAATACTGCAAACAAATAAAATACTGTCATCATTAGCGTTTTGAATAGAATTTCCGGAAACAATAGCAAGGGAAGGGAGAAAAACCTGCAATACTTTGAGAAACTATTATATCTCAACAAGGTTATACAAGTATTTCATTTACCAAAAATAAAAAACGCTATTCGATTCCAAAACCCTTCAAAAGTTAGGCTTATCACTTTTATACTTTTACAATTTAAAATTTATCAGAAAATGTGTCAAACTTTCACATTATTGAGAAATTAATTTAAAAATCATCAAGAAGCATATATCCGAAGACTAAGCGAACATAAGTCCTTTATCGCTGTTAATAATTTTACAAATCATGCTTTCTGCCGATCATTAAGTCTAGTGCCGGTCCGGCCAGTCTCTATGTAGAAAAATAATGCAAGCGTGATCTCGGACCGGTATGAGTCAGCTAAAAAAATATTAAAACGGGTCACACATAATGTAATTATCCGATGCCGATACACTGTACATTTTTATATTGATGCTGCCAAACTAGCATGGCCACTTTTATACTTATTCTCGTTAAAACAATTTTCGTTGAAAATAGCTCATATTTTATTGTTTCTGCTTAAATCTTCAGAACGGGTCGGCAGACCCGAAATTTTTTTTATCGATCCGGCCCGTTGAAAAACTATTCTAAATCTGCCGGCCCGGCCCTTCGGGCTGGACCGGGTACGGACCACGGGCCAAGCCCGTGTACGGGTACGGGCCACGGGCCAAGCCCGGGCTCGTACAGACCACTACAGTGACGTTTTAATAATTTTTTCTATAAAGTTTTGCGCAAACAATGTAATATTCCTAAATTTCTCTAAGAGAAAAATAATTCGCATATTCCAATTGGTTACTACAAAAAGTAATCTTACGTTTTTTTATTCGAATGAAATTGTTATAAGAACATAAAATTTACACTCCAGTAAAACCTATCTACAAAGTGCTCAAGATTTAATGTAGACCTTTTCATTTTAACTCCTTTTTATTCTTTTACAACCAGTCGAACAAGTAAAGTGATGCTACGTCAAGAATTCAAAATGAATAGACTTGGAAATTTATTATTCTATACGGGTACTAAGAATTTTAGAACACGGAAACTTCAACAAGTATTTTTATGTATAGTGCTGACTATGAAGAAATAAATTTTCCAGAATTTCTGAAACAATGACGTGATCTGAAATTAAAAAATACGATTTATAAAAGTTATAAATTAAATAGACAATAGAATATTAATTTTTTTAGCAATTATAAGTGTAAAATCCAAGTTATACTACATTTCATCACATAACAAGGAGATATTGTAATTTTTGACTTGCTTAATGTTGATGAAATCATAAAAGATTTATAAAATGTCCAATTACAGTTTTAAAAATATATATAAATTTGAGACTTCCCAAAGGTAATGTTGAAATTTTCTTATCTAGTCTGTACTAATATTGCAATAAAATCAAACAAATCAATAAATACAGAAAATGCGGCATAGAGAGAAACAAAATTATTAAGTATGTGTAAACAGGTGTTTAATAGTAATTTTGGAGTTGAAAATCCACCACCTAGGAGCACTCTTTGAGAAATAAATCCATTGTGGCTGAAACCTCCAATGATTCAAATTATCCACATGAAAACATATTACAATTAGTACACAGTCTTTTTTCTATCTACTATTTAGATAATACTTATTATTATAATTTTACTTTTTTCTGTTTTTTTACACAAGAAAAAAAACCCTGGATATCTTGAATAAGTATGATGTACACAGTGATGTATCTGTGCTCTGATTCAAACAGATTAGAAACTTCACTCGTAAATAAGGCTTCTGAAACTAAAAAAGCAACCGCGCGGCGTGATTAGTTGGTATTAACAGTAAAAAAAATACATTACATAAATAATTCAAAAATCTCCTGCTAAGCTCATGAATGTCACATCTGAAGAAATCCTATTTTTACTTATATTGTGAATAAACACAAAAACAGGATCAATCCGTTTTTTAAATTTTCCACCAGCTGTGTTTTATGATATTCTTCATATACATACATATATATACACACACACACATATATATATATATACATATATATATATATATATATATAGATAGATAGATAGATAGATAGATAGATATAGATAGATATAGATAAACATATGCAATATTTATTACATTTATGTTGATTACGTGAGATATCAATTGTCGATGTACTTTAATCAGTTTACTTGCTTTTCACATTTTCAACCGTCAAATTTGAAAGCATAAAATTATATGTTATTTTTGAAGAAAAAAATATTACTTTTTAAATTTTCTTTTAAATGTCAAATACTTAGCAACATCTAAATGTACGACTGTTAGTAATAGAAATTACAGCGAATCTTCTTTCACAATAAATGCTCAATCGGGTTTCCAAATGCGCGTATGCCTGCAAAAACTCCTGAGGCATTAACGTCTATCAATAACAGTTTGAATAAGCCTAGAATATCTAATTGAAACTACTGAATAGCAAGTTAATATAGTTTATTTTATGTGCGCTAAGTGAAACTGATGTGGACCAGGATAAACTAGTCTAGCCTAGTTAAAACTTCTTTACCTTAAGTTCCATCTGCCAAATTAATTTAGCCTGAAATCAGGTGTCTCCATAACATACAAAAATGTTTAAATTCAAATTAAGCACTCTTCAAATTAATCTAATAAATTTATTTCAGTATTAAAATGCATCTTATTTAGATAAAATATAAAAATTAAAGTAACCATCAGATAATGAAATAAATAAAAAGTCGTATCTTAATACTTGAAATAGCGTAATAATTTTGATTGTCATCCTGGTATTTATTCACTTAATTCAAATATTTATCCTTAAGATAAATATATCAATATTTAGTACATACAAATTCCCTTCTAAGAAAGGTATTTAATGGTTTCATCCTACTTTCATTGCTGAGATCTTACATCGATAATAATTTTCCCCAATATAATAAGTACGTCGATTCATCTTCGCAAGTATATTCGGTAGTGTTTCTTTTCTAATTAAAATTGATTAGAATTGAGAGGAATATCTTTCTTTTCTAATAAGCTGGATTAAAAGAAAGTTACGGAGAAAGTTTAATGATGTACTTATCTGGCGTTTTGATCTTATGGGTAATTCTTTATGATTTTAAATGAAGGATACAAATGGAAAATATCTTCCATATATATTTTATTTACATAATATTTCATACTACTCAAATGATGTTATGCGAACTGAGTGATTAATATATTTCTTTAATAATAATTTAAGCATATTTTGGATGTAACGTTTTATTTTGCGAATTGAAATGACTTCCTTTATTAAAATCTAATATATTTTAAGGCGCAGCCATGTACCTCATAAAGACATAAAGAAAATATAGCGGCGCAAAATATGGCTGTGTATCATTGTTGTCACACTGGTTACCAAATTAAAAATTTATCTAATTTTGTCTGCGATTATACCACTTAGGACTTTTTTCGTTTCTGGAGCTTATCGACTGTCATACACTGTAAAAAAAAAAATCTCTAAAATTACTAAACTTTTTCTAGGAAACTGGGATTCCAAACTTTTCATGTTACGGTAACATGAATACCGACTATGAAACTTGAATTTTTGCTGTTACAGGAAAAGTTCTAGGAATCCCAGTTTCCTAGAAAAAGTTTAGTAACTTTGCAGATTTTTTTTTTTTTTTTTTTTTTTTTTTTTTTTTTTTTTTTTTTTTTTTTTTTTACAATGTATATACAGCCAACAAATACCATACAAGACAATATCTGATTATATGTATTAGTAACATAACATATAATTAGATTTTAATTTATTTGAATCCTCCCGAATTTAAAAATAAGAAATATTTGTAAATGTAATTTAACTATTTAAAATATATTTTAGACGATAAAACTTTGTGAGTTTTTGTGAAATTTCAGAAAAATTCACAAAATAAAATAAATTCCGAAGAATTTTTTTTTCAAATAATCAATCGCATTTGTAATTAATTTCTTTTATCATTTTATATATGTTGAATGCACATTATGTTTTATATACTTATAATAAAAACAAGAATTAATATACTTTTTTTGCATTTTATTCATTTTTTTTTTATTTAAAAATATGGCATAATTATTGAAGAAATTAAAAAAAAAATTGACTGCAATATTTTTTAAAAATCAGTCCATGGGGCCAAATTCATCCACTGAAATATATTTTACAAATTTTATTTTTTTCCGCCCAGATTGACCTTTATACTATATTAATGTCCTTATAACCAAATTCTGTACTTAGTTCAACTTATTAAATTAAAATATTGTTTCTAGATCTAATCTATTAATCTTTATGGAAACTATATAAATTCTTAATTCACCTTAAAAAAACATTTATTCCAATATGTATAAATTTAAAAAGATGGCTCTAAATTAAAATATTCTTAATTAAACGTTATTTCTTAATATTCCAAATGGAGCTCATTTTTTCTATATATTTATCAACCCTTTTAAAGAAAATCTTATTAAATTTATTCCAAAACCACACCTTTTGAAAAATATCGTTATTTTTTATTTATTTATTTATTTTCTCTTCTTCAACATTTGATATTTGTGCATAACAATAAATTCATTTCTTTTCTTTTTCTCTTAAAATTAATCGTATGTAAATATCGTCTGCCTATTATGTTCGAAACTTTGAGTTGATTATAAATTAGTTAAATAATATTTTTTTAAATAAAATTATCGTCTGTGGAATGAAAATCTCGACGCTGGACATGAATTACGGGGAAATTGATGGTTAGAGATTGGGAAATTTTCTAGAACTTTGTTTTAAGAGGGAAGCCTGAAGGCGGTGAGATAGATTCTTGGTTCGATAAGTACGGCATGCTGAAGTAATGATGGAATATTCTTTTTGGTGTTTCGGTTAACGACGGCTTGCAAAGGGAGCCTTTCCCTCTCTTATGACTATAGTTTAATAAATTAACTTGCAGCAGCCAATGTGTAATTTAATGAATCTTCTAAATTTAGTTATTTTGTTTTTTTCCCTCGCTTGCCATGATTGTGTGTTTTTAAAAAAGGGGAACCAGTAATGATTTTTCGAGTTTCTCCCTTAAATCGTCACATATATTTATATATATAATTATGGATTGCTTTTCACATATTTTTCATGATTGAGCTGTTTAATTATTCAATTCAAATTCAGTTTTAAAGCTTGAAAGATCTCTATAAAATGCATATGTATTTAAAGATTTATAGATCCTTTTTAGTAATATTTCTCCTTAATACATTTTTATGAAGTAACTCTCGTGTGTATTTCTAAAATATGTGACAGGTTTCGTATGCTTCGAGGTCTTAGAATCACCTCTTGCAAAAAGTTTTATTAAGTAATACTTGCGATATTTAATGGAAAAAAAGTATTATCAGATATAGCGACCAGTGCTTTACGAAATTTTGCATTCTATAATACCAAAAATCCCCTGAATCCTTTGGCGCGCATGACCCTTTATGGTATAATCAGAGAATATAATTAGTTTTTTCACTTGAAATCCAGAAAAATTATTCAAATTACAATCCATCAGCGTAACTTTGATCTATCAGGGTAAATTTCGTTAAAGAGAGAAAAAGAGATTAAGTCTGCTGCACTGTTAAAATAAATTAAAAAAAAAAAAAAAAAAAAAAAAAAAAAAAAAAACTTGTAATCCTACAGACGAAAAGTTGCCGAAATCTGTATGCTTACTAATATGTTATCTGTACACCTTACAAGGAAAAATGTAAATCTACAGAATTAATTTTCGTAAAGCTACACAAATCTGTAACTTTACAAATGAATCTACTAAAATTACAGTAATCTTGCTAAAATTTTGCCTGTAACATGGGTTGTAGTTATATAAAAATTTCTTGGAATCCCACTTTCCTAAAAAATCCCCAGTAATCTTAGGGAATTTTTGATTTTCAGTGCAAATATTTTTTCTGTCACATGCACTTTTGCTGTTGTCGTTACATAAAAAGTTCTAGGAATACCAGTTTCCTAGGAAACTTTGAGTAACTTTACAGAAATTTTTTACTGTGTACGTCACTTGAGTTAACAGTAAAGCTGTAGATTCGAAATACAGATAGTAGAACTAGTGTGAGTTTGGAAATAATTGCTTAATGGAAATAACTTATCAAGAATCCACTGTGGGAGGATAGATGAAAATTTCGTAAAGTTGGAGCAAAGCTGCCTGATAAGGGGCGAAATTACCCCCATTGACTGTACCTCTTTATAATTACATATTTTGAATTATCTATTAACATATATGAAATCTCGAATGCAATAGGGAAATATTAAACAAAATGAAAAATAATCATGATTACTAATCAATGGAGTAATAATGTTAACTTACATGTTGAATGTCGTTAATGCGTATTTTACAAGGAAAAACATAATATTCTCAAATATATGTTTATTCAAAAATATTAAAATGGATATCATAAATATGTACATCCAGTTAGGTTTAAAGAAAATGTAAGATAACTGAGATATAATATGGCACGAGGTTATTATTATTTATTAAGCTACTTGTACCCAATATGGACAGTGCTCTGAATATGGACACCCCTATTTTTTTAAAAAAGAAACAATTTTGATAGAGAAATCGCGCTACTTGTCCATGAATAAAAGCAGCTAAAAAGATAATTAAGCCAGGAAAGTACAAAAAATCGCGCTGTTCGCCATTTGGAAGAAAACTTGTTGTTTTGTTGTATGCTGATCGTAAACACAGGTAAGTTTAAATTGTTATTAGACATTGTAAAATTACTTTAAATATTGAAAAGTGGAGTGTTTTAGAAAGCTTTTAAAACATATTTTAAATTGCTATTGCATATATTGCTTTAAAAAGTTTTCGTTATTTATTTGTTACAACATTTAAAAAAACTACTCCCGATTCCCATTATGGACACCTTAAGTCCACATTGGAAATACAGTAGGTAATACTTCAGATTCACAAAAATAGAAAGCTAAGCAAAACCAACTACAATTTCATAGTATTTTGTAGTAACTGAGGTGCTTTGCATCGATCTTCGAAGAGCCGCAACCGAAAATGACCGCTTGTTTCTAAGTGCATGTTCTGAAGATATTTACTGTGACCTACACTTTCCTGCAATACCTTAAGATGCAGTTTTTTTTTATCCCATTTCCTCTAAAATTCCATAAAAAAGTGATTCTCCCATACGCCTTTTGTAGTAGATCAATAAAGAGCCACCTGTCCTTAATAGGGACTAGTGATTCCTTACATGAACATTTCTAAACATTTTTTGTCATCATCATTTAAATTAAACCGGAATAGTTACAAGGTCGTTATTTTTAATAATGATAGTTTACAGTTCAGGGATTATGGTCATATATTTTTGAAGTCCTATTACGTGTACATGGGAGTGAAAAAAAAATAGATTTTCCTTAGGGTGTCCATATTACGCACAGGTACCTTATAATATTATCATTTATTATTTTATTTATTTATTTATTTTCGAAACAAACTTAAACATATAGAAATGAAATATTATGTCAAAACATTTTTATTAGTAGAAACAATCATTCAGTGCATGTAGATTTTCAAAAGTAGAGTTATTCAAATTATTATTTTCCTAATATTTTTGAAAAAATAGAATATTTATAATAATATTTTATAAGTAAATTTATTTTTGAAGTATTCAATAAGTATTCACGTAGCAGATGCTACAACTATCTAAAAAAGTGACTAATATAGTATCTCTCTAATAAATTAACTATACTTTATAAAACGTGGCAGATTTTTCGTGAAAATAAAGAGAAATGGAAGACTGTAGAATTAGATCACAGATTTTTTAAATGTGTGAAAATTTATCATTTACAATCTCTTAAAATATAAAATATTCTTGTAAAATAATGCACAATGTACAATAAAATTTGTATAAAAGCTGTTAAGCATGATTATGTCTAACAGCATTAATTTTATTACGCGCCTTTTATAGCTTGCCAGAATGTGACATTATAACTAATTTAATATTTATTTTGTAATTATAATTAAACATTTAATAAACATATTTTTTTATAAAATAAAGATGTGATAGGAATGTGATATTATAAATAATTTAGTATTTATTTTATAATTATAATTAAACATTTAATAAACGTGTTGTTTATAAAATAAAGATGTGATAAAAATGTGAAATTATAAGTAATTTAATATTTATTTTATAATTATAATTAAACATTTATTAAACATGTTGTTTATAAAATAAAGACGTGATAGGAATTCGACATCATGAGTAATTTAATATTTATTTTATAATTATAATATAACATTTAATAAACCTATTCTTTATAAAATAAAGATGTGATAGGATATTTTAGAACATTCTAATTTAAAAGTTTTACTGGCCTAATGCATTATACGAAAATGATTCGCAAAATGTAAATTAAAAATTATTTCCTAATGAGTTTACAGTATTTTAACTGAAATTCACTGTTTAACACTTCTTTATAAACAACTGGAAAAGGCTTCAAAAACTGGCAGGTTTTCAAAATACGCATGAAAACCAACTTAGCAATTATCAATAATCATGTTTGAAGTATGTAATTTCTTATGTGCATCTTTGCATATTTATATATCTGCATATGTACTACATAGATTATTAAATTTTTTTTCACTTATGAATGCATGACACATTTTAAAAATTATCTTCAGCAAAACTTTGTCTATTAGGGGTAATAAATTGAAAGAAGGAAATTTATACTCATCAAGTGACATGTAAAAAATACTTGCATTTAACACAATGCTCAACAGTAAACATCGCTCATAAAAGGTATTGAAACTAATTTACTTTTATATGTCCTTTTAAGAAAACGACAAATGATATGTATATCACATTTTTAGTAAATACCTTGTAGTAGAACTCATTGATGTATAATAATTTCATAATATAAGGAATATCGTAAAATTTTAAAAATACATTTTAATACATTTTCCCAATTAGATGTAATACAAAAATAAATAAATAAATAAGTAAAAAAATAAATAAATAAAAATTAAATTAAATATATCCGTAAAGAAACTACTATTGCTACGGAATTCTTTTTAAGTATAGCACATTCCATTGTTAGAATATATAACATGTATTACCTATTTTAATTTTGAAGTTTATTTACGTAATTACAATTTGTAAAGAAACGCAAATGAATGGAAAAAAATTAAGCCCCGCAAAACGCTCAAAGACACTATAAAGAATATCTGTAAAGATAGTAAAAGTTTCCTCGGAAACTGGGATTCCTAGAACTTTTTACGTAACGGCAACAGCAAAAATTAATGTAACACAGATTTGCACTGCAAATAAAAAAATCTGTAAGGTTACTAAGAATTTTTTTTAGGAAACTGGGATTCTAAGAATTTTTCATGCAACTGTAGCCCAGGTTACAGATAAAATTTCAGTAAGATAACTGTAATTTTAGTAGACTCATTTGTAAAGTTACAGATTCTTGTAACTTTACAAACATTAATTTTGTAGATTTCCATATTTTATTGTACAGTGTTCAGATAAAATGTTAGTAACCATACAGATTTCGGCAACTTTACATCTGTAGAATTACAGATTTTTTTTTCTTATTTTACACTGTATGTTGAAAAATGTAAAAATGTGTTAAACAACTTACATCTTATTAAAAAAAAGGTTAAAAAATATTATGCAATCAAAATGTAACAGACATTGTAAGTAAACCTGATTGTTGTTACTATAATAGGCAATAACAAGCAAATATATTTTTACTTAATCGTCTATTTTGTATTCGGTTTCTTCATGTGCATGCAATCAATACAAATTGTGTTAAAACATACAAAAATACTTTCGATGTAAAAAATAAAAAAAATACATAAACAAATAAATTAAAAATAATTAATAAGGAACGAGAAACAACACATAATATATCTGGTAACATATGAGCCATTTTCACCATTCGCTTGCATTTCAGAATTTTACATTTATTTTTCAAACTTAACAATTTCTTTTAAGAATGTAGACAGGAGTTAAAGTAAATGTTTAACACATTCGCTGCCGCTCACGCGCCTTCGCGTGATATAACGCCAACGTTAAGGGACCACTCACGTGCCAGCGCGTGATGTAAGTGATGTTTAATTGCCAGTCACGCGCTGGCGGGAAAATCCTGCACTGATTCTTTGTTATAAAAAGTTAATCGGCTTCTGGGAAAAACCCACTTCTACACTGTAAAAAAAAAAAAAAAAAAAAAAAAAAAAAAAAAAAAAAAACAAGAGGTTACTAAAATTTTTTTAGTAAATTTGTATTCCACCGAATTTATTAGTAACCATTACATACTTTTTTTGCAAGTAAAACAAGCATTTCTTTTGTAAACTGAACAAAAGAATTTGTAGTATAACTAACTTAAAAATTTTAGTATGAGCCACCAAGCAAATTTTAGTAATAGCTCCAAAATTATTTTTTAATAACCATTACGTGCGCTCGGAGGGCAGGAGCTTCCTTCGAGCTGTATCCAGACTTCTGAAGCGGAAGTTTTTCGGCAAAACCGCAATAGATGGCAGCACCAAATTTTGCGGCCTGTTCCGACAGGATTTTTATAATCCCTTTATTAACGAGTACTTACACTACATACATTCGGGGCGTATTTGGCGGCGGCCAGTATCGAACCCGGAACCTTTTAGCCTGGAGTCCGTTACTGTAACCACTATGCTATCAACGCCAGACTAAATGAGTTTTAGCAATAGCTATTAAAAATATAAAACTATTGACTCTATTCGTTGCTAGCTTTTTCCTAGTAATTCTTACAGATTCCTTGTAACCGACTAAGATTACTAAAAATTTTTTAGTAATTAAGGATCACTAAAGTTTTTTTAGTAGATCGACCCTTTTTTTTTACAGTGTACCGTGTGGCATTAACCATCATCACATCTTCACATAAGCGGCAGCGAACGTTTTAATATACATTAAAAAATTGTTGTGCACTTTGCACTATAATATAATATACAAATGCTATTGAAAGTTATTTGAAAGCAAATTGTCAAGTCCGTTACCATACAAAATTATTGAAAAAACTCAGCTTTAAATTTATAAAATTTCCAAAAATCAACTTACTTTGAAGTGACTTATGTCCCTAAATTTCAAAACATGATATTTACCAATAATACGTAAATTAAATTGAAATAAGAGACAGTTTTTGCCGCACGGTTTTGATCACATAGAAATTATACGAGAACGTTTTCTAATAATTACAGTATATATTCATGTAAATTATGAAATTTTAAGGAAATTGCATATTTGTTTCTCAGTTTAATAAGAAATAAATGTAGAATGTTGAAAAAAGATAATCATTAAAAAACCGTGAGGTAACAGACTTGACATTTGGTAACGGACTTGACACATGTTGAAAGTTGTAGAAAATGGCCGAAAGCATGATAACAGAAATATTGGCTGGTATGAAAAAATATCGTATTATACTAATATGGTGCGTGAAAGAAGCGAGTATGGTGAAGGCTATATAATTTATCTCTTCCAAGAAAAATATTCACATTCCATGTATCAAAATTATTTAGCAGATGATAACTTAAAAAAATTATCACAGTTAATAAAGTGTAGATTTACTCTGAATATTATAACCACCTATCTACTTGTACACTACCTCACATTTGACACACAAAGTACTGCAAAAAACCTTTGTATGCTATCACACGTATTTGGTACATTACCGAAACAGATTCTACCAGATATTCAAACAGCAGGTATATATTGACACAGTCGATTTTCAATTATGACCTACCATTTCATGACACCACAAATACTATTTGACAAATCAAACTGAGACCTGCTGAGTTAGGGCGCAAGGTCTTTTACGAGTTTAATATTATGTTGTTGGAACCACTTGAGCTCACTTTGAGATTTGTGGCATGGAGTGTTCTTATGCTCAAAGACTCAGTCAAGACATGTACATTGTACAATCTAAGAGTGAAACTGTACAGAGTGACTTCGGACTTTAGGATTTGTTCACAACTACAGGACCAAAATAACCTTACGAGAAATTCCCCAAAACATTATTTCGCCAAAAGAGACATGAGTATGATCTGTTATAAAAATAGGATACAATAGTTCTCCTGGCAAAACCGCTCTTTCTAAGATTTATATCGATGTGTTGAAGGATAAATCGTGATTCTTCAGACCAGGCAACTTTAAGTCAATGACCAATTTCCCATTGATGATGTTTTCGGGCGAAATGTAGGCCTAGTTGCCAATGATACTTGGTCAATAGAGGCACATGAGTGGGACGTTACTTGAGCGAAGTCATGTTCATCAATTTTATCTGAATTGTGTCTCACGATCTAAATTTCTACGACAAGTATGTTATTTGATCCTGTCCAGTTCGTTCTCATTCTGTTTCATGAAGCGGAAAAATAGTCGATGTCCTTTTCTTCATAACGTTTCACGTCCAGCGCCATGTCTTATTATGATGGTTTCAACATAAACCATTCACTTTGCATAGTTCTAACATTGGTTTAGACATATTGTTTTACAATATATACACATTTTTTTTTTTAACACTAGAAAACTTTAAGCGTTCATTTTGACCAAAAACTATTTTTAAACGCTGCTATTTTCCCTAAATATTCTTCGATTTCTACGTTGTTTATTGAATTTTCTTAATTACTCATAAGAAATAGAAAGCATAAATTTTTTTTATATAATATTATGAGCACTATAAATATATGTACCTAGGAAGAGAGATTGAGGTCATTTTGACCGCCAATAAAATCTAACAGTACATTTAATTTTAAGTTTTTGCTGTTTATAACATTTATTCTTTCCTTTCGAGGAAATGTTAAAAGCATTTTATAGAAAGAAAAAAAGCGTGCGAGAAGAAGGGAAAGAGACACTATAAGCATCTACTCGTCCTGTGATTCTGTTCGTAGAGGTTTCAATTGACAAGGCATACGGAGAATTGGCATATGAAGAATAAAGGGTGATGAAAATACCAGCAGCTCTCATAAAATTCATTATGTTTAAAATATCTGTTTTTTTTTTACGGCAATTATTTTTTTTCAGTTGTATACTTGGCCGTATGTACATATTTTTTTCTCGCAATGTCGCAAAAACTAGTGAAAAAAAATTGTTAGACGAATTCTTAAAAATAATACGGGCTGTGTCTGAAAACGACTCTAGTTCCGATGAAAATTCAGATTTTTCTCAAGATAAACATAATAATGTAAATATTCCTGACTTAGCTGCCATAAATTCTTATGTGATTTATAAAGTGATTACCGGTGTAAATATAAAGCATAGGGACTTTATTTAAAGTTTAGTTGATGAACTGCTTACAAAATATGTCATCTCTAAGACATTTGCGCTTTCAGATTTAACAGCAAATACAGGTACACCACTATTTCGGGCAGCAAAAGCAAACAATATCAAATCAATCAATGCAGAAATAAATTTATGATCATTTGCAAACAATCAGTTTGTGTCTCCTGCACTAACAAAGATATATATCTGTGTGTTTGTAAAGGAGGTACAAAGGAATAATACAAGCCATTTTGTAATATTTACATCTTTAAATCTCTACATTTTAAAAAGCAATTATGTTATATAAATTTATGTTTCTTTGAGTAAAACAAAGACATTATTTTTGAATTGAGTATATTTTTTGTTAGTACTAGGAATTTTTGTTAATAATTGTTTACGAATATTGTGTTTCCTTCAACTAAAATTAAAATTACATATTAAACAATATACAAATAATATGATATTTTACAATTCTATTTATAAATGCACTTAAAAACTTGTTTAAATAAACGAAAATAAAAATAAAAATCCGTTATTTTAGTCAGTCAAATCGAGCGGTCAAAATTACCGTTGTCCGTCTTGCTAGGTATAACAAAAGAACCTTCACTGTAGTGCTAAATGAAATAGTGTTATTTCATACTGAAATTGGTATTATTATGTAATTTCATGTTTTCCTCTTAATACTAACCAAAGCACTTTTATGGTGTACATGTACATATACTTTTTTTTATAAAGATTTCTATAATTTAAAATATGATCACTATCAATGTAATTTTCTAAATTTAAATAGTCGAGTAAATAACATTGTAATCTTTGCTACATAATGAATTATAGTCTGTTAAACATTATGCAAGAATTCCCCTAAAACAATTACTTTATGAATGGTCTTAGTAAAGTACCTTGCTATTACTTAGTTATGAAATTTCCAAATAAGAAATATTAAAAACATTAATTTTCATACAAGCGAAGCATTCTTGTAAAATAATCTTATGTAAACTCCTTTGTGAGCTTATTCATTTTGAATCACTCTAATAGCTAATATCCATTAGGAAAATTAAAAGATGATAATTTATCTATACGCATTTTATAAAATGTATTTTCTTCCTGGTTTCGAAAGAATTGCTGTTTTATACTGCAATATGACACTTATGCTGCCTTATAAAATTAAAATAATAGGTTTGGCATTCAAGAAATATAAATGAAAAATATTAATGGTTTAAATATTTGAGAACATCCTTTAAGTTATTAAGCAAAGTACTTGTTCAGGCGGGAGCGAAATTTTCATTCAAAAGAATTTACATTGATGTAATTTAAATGTATGAATGTTGTAATATATTTTAGTATCTTAAGGATGGAATTTGCATTAATACTTTAAAATTAATGAATTGAATTCTTACTGATACTGTATATATATATATATATATATATATATATATATATATATATATATATATATATATATATATATATATATATATATATATATATATATATATATATATACAGGCTGGTCATAAAAAAAACTTTGCCGATATATGGGGCTCTAGCGGCCAGTCCGCTCAATCGATTGAGGTGAAATTTCAGATATAGCTATTCAGAGGTATGAGCTCAAGATTCTGTGAACGGCAACAAAATGGCGCTCACGGTTACGGTTATAGTTACAGAAACTTAAAAATTTCCAATGGCAACACCCATTTTTTTCATCGCAAAATGTTCAGCGCATGCGAAAACCCTAAAGAGCGTTGGAATCGTACGTGTATCGCAAGAAACGGACATGTTATGCACGCCCAAAAAATTGTTCTGCAAATCCTCCCCCCCCCCATAGAAAAAACTCGATTGGGGCGCAAGGAGGAAATTTGCATATGACAC
Source organism: Maratus speculifer (assembly GCA_964019185.1). Taxonomy (NCBI): domain Eukaryota; kingdom Metazoa; phylum Arthropoda; class Arachnida; order Araneae; family Salticidae; genus Maratus; species Maratus speculifer. The sequence goes on along the minus strand of OZ025297.1, from coordinate 267,542,949 downwards.
ACAGTCAGTACACTAATATCTGATTAAAATATAGATCAGAGAAATTAAAACTTTCATTTTGATTACACATTTTCCACATGGTTGCCATCACCATTAATTGCCTGTGATGACACCCATGTGGAAAATGTATAATCAGAATAAAAGTTTTAGTTTCTCCGATCTGTATTGTAAGTAGTAAATCAGAGAATAATGTACTGACCCTGTGTCATATGCAAATTTCCTCATTGCACCCCAATCGAGTTTTTTTTGTATGGGGGGGGGGAGGATTCGCAGAACGGTTTTTTGTGCGTGCATAACCTGTCCGTTTCTTGCGATACACGTACGGTTCCAACGCTCTTTATGGTTTTCGCATGCGCTGAACATTTTGCAATGACAAAAAATGGGTGTTGCCATTGTAAATTTTCGAGTTTCTGTAACTATAACCGTAACCATGAGCGCCATTTTCTTGTCGTTCACAGAATCTCGAGCTCATACCTCTGAATAGCTATATCTGAAATTTCATTTCGATCGGTTGAGCGGACTGACCGCTAGAGCTCCGTATATCAGCAAAGTTTTTTTATGACCACCCTGTATATATATAACAATAATCCACTGAAACCAGTATTTATACTGTATATAAGAATGTGGGATTAAAGAATAAAGTATCCAGCAATAAAAGATAATAAACTCAATGATTTAATGAACGTGATATCCAAAATGAGACTCGTGTGATGATGCGTGGAAAGAACGAGGTGTTCTATAGATTTCAGCAATGGCGAGTTTGATGGATTTTTAATCAAAAGCTCAGGGGAGCTTATTCATTTTAAATATTATTCAGTTCTACTGTTATTTTTCAGTTTCTGTTCTATTGTTATTCACTTCTACTGAAAGAGTAGTTGTTTATCCTAAAGGATACTTTTCATATGAATTTAATATTGATGGTTTTCTAATCAAAGCAAATTTGTATGTGTTAGAATCTCTTTCATATGATATTTTATTGGGATATGGTGTGATTAGCAAATTAAAATTGGCGATAGATGAGAATGGAATTAAGATCGTTGGCGAACGCAACAATATTGAAGTAGGTTACACTGAAGTTCAGAAGAATTCTGACATAAAATTGAATCATGCTGCCAGAAATAACAATGAAAAGAAAACGTCAACGTTAGATAATTCACGTGATGAAAATATTATAATTGTAAATGATAATAATGCAGGAGATAATTTCTTAATTAATTTAGCGAGCGTCATAGAAGATGATGAAATTGATTTAGATCACGTGAGAAATTTTAATATAAGAAAACAAATAAATGAATTATTAAAGGGATACAAGCCAAATAAATCAAAAGATACAGGATTACGGATGAATATAATTTTATCTGATGAAATTCCTGTTTGTCAACGGCCACGAAGATTTCCTTTTAAAGAGCAAGAAATAATCGAAAACCAGGTTCAGCAGTGGTTGAAAGACGGAATTATAAGGCGCAGTTTTTCAGATTACGCTGCACCGGTAGTTTTAGTTAAAAAGAAAGACAACTCGTATAGGTTATGCATAGATTACCGTAAACTGAATAAGAAAATAATCAAAGATCGGTACCCATTACCTTTAAATGAAGATGTTTTAGATAAATTAGAGATCAAAAGTATTTACGACTCTCGATCTAAAGAATGGTTTTTTTCATGTTGAAATTGAGGAGAAAAGCAGGAAATACACCGCATTCGTGACACACGAAGGGGAATATGAGTTTTTGAAGTGTCCATTTGGTTTATGTACATCAGGAAACCAGTTCCAAAGATATGTAAACACGGTGTTTAGAAAGTTATTACGTGACGGCACAGTAGTTATTTATATGGATGATTTTATTATTCCATCACAAACTGAAGAAGAAGGTTTAGAGAAATTGAAACAAGTACTTGAAGTTGCAGCCGATTATGAGCTAGAGCTTAACTTCAAAAAATGCAAATTTTTAAGGAAAAAAATAGAATTTCTTGGTTATATAATTGAAAATGGGACGATACAGCCATCTGAATCGAAGACATCAGCTGTTTGGAATTTCCCTCAACCAAAAACGATAAAACAATTGCAATCATATTTAGGATTAACAGGTTATTTTCGTAAATTTATTCCGGACTATGCTCGAATAGCCAAACCATTGACTGATTTATTGCGTAAAAATGTCACATTTGAATTTGGCACAGAACAAATACAGGCGTTTAAAAAATTAAAAGAAATATTATCGCAAAAACCAGTATTGCATTTATTTAAACAAGGATCAGCACTAGAATTACACACCGACGCCAGTAGCCATGGTTTCGGAGCAGTACTACTACAAAAAGCGGATGATGGAAAATTCCACCCTATACAATACATGAGCAAAAAGACAACCCCGAAACAAGAAAAATATTGTAGTTATGAATTGGAGGTATTGGCAATAATTGAAGCTCTTAAAAAATTCAGGAACTACTTACTTGGTACAAAAATCTAAATAGTAACTGATTGTGAAGCATTTCAGAAAACATTAAACAAAAAAGATTTGGCTCCAAAAGTCGCAAGATGGGCTTTAGTCATGGAAGAATTTGATTATGAAATCACACATAGACCAGGGAATAAAATGAAACATGTAGATGCTTTGAGCAGAAATACTGTTTTAGTAATTACAAGATCACAGAGTGAGAAGACAGCTAGAATAGCTATAGCACAGGAGAAAGATGAGCTCATAAAATCAATAAAATCTTTAGTTGAAAAAGGTGAAGAAAATGAATATCTTATCAAGAATAACGTGTTGTATAAGTTTGATAACGGAAGAGAGTTACTTGTAGTGCCTGAAGAAATGCAAAAAGAGATTATTCGTAAAACACACGATAAAGGGCATTTTGCTGCAGTCAAAACAGAAGAATTAGTAAAAAAAGAGTTCTTCATCCCTAACCTGAGAAAACAAGTTGAAACAGTGGTAGTAAATTGCATCGAATGTATTCTATTTAACAAGAAACGAGGCAAAGCCGAAGGTTTTCTAACGCCCATACCAAAAGAGAATATACCATTAAGCACATACCACATTGATCATATTGGACCGCTGCCATCAACAAACAAGAAATATCAGCATATATTCACAGTTGTAGATGCCTTTACTAAGTTCGTATGGTTTTATCCGGTGAAATCCACGACAGCTCAGGAAGTCATTGAAAAGTTATCATTGCAACAAACTGTGTTCGGGAATCCCAGCAAAATAATAACGGATCGGGGACCAGCGTTCAGATCAGATGAGTTTATAGAATACTGCAAAGAGCAAGGGATAGAACACGGTAAAATTACGGCAGGAATGCCCAGGGGAAACGGACAGATCGAAAGAATTCATAGCATCCTGATTCCTGTACTAGCAAAACTATGTGGGAATGAGCCCACAAAATGGTATAAATATGTGGCAGATGTGCAGAGAATTCTCAATAGTACAGTTACAAGAAGTACAAAATACAGCCCGTTTGAATTGATGATTGGCGTAAAAATGAAAAATAAAAATGACTTAAGGATTAAAGAAATACTAGAGGAAGAAGATATAAACCACATGATGATGGAACGGGAAAATGTAAGAGAAGAAGCGAGAAAAAATATTTTGAAAATACAAGAAGAAAATAGAAAACAATTTAACAAGAAGAGGAGAGAGCCCAACAAATATAAATTAAATGATCTCGTGGCAATCCAAAGAACGCAGTACGGCACAGGTCTGAAATTAAAGGAAAAATTCCATGGACCTTATAAAGTTACTAAAGTAAAGTCAAATGATCGTTATGATGTAGAAAAAATTGGAGACCATGATGGTCCCAACAAGACCTCAACTGCTGCAGAATATATGAAGCCCTGGAGTAACGCATCTGCATAACGTGACATGTTTTTGTTTTATGTTTACCTGTTTTGTATGTGTAAATTTGTGTCTAAATTTTTATAAACAGCTGCCGAGGACGTCAGAAACGTCAGGATGACCGAGAATGTGGGATTAAAGAATAAAGTATCCAGCAATAAAAGATAATAAACTCAATGATTTAATGAACGTGATATCCAAAATGAGACTCGTGTGATGATGCGTGGAAAGAACGAGGTGTTCTATAGATTTCAGCAATGGCGAGTTTGATGGATTTTTAATCAAAAGCTCAGGGGAGCTTATTCATTTTAAATATTATTCAGTTCTACTGTTATTATTGAATGTTACTTACATATTTTATGTCTATTAAACCTTTTTTATTTTTTCAAGAATGTTACTTTTGCTTAAATCATAAGCTAATCACTCAATATTCCCACATATATATATATATATATATATATACAGGGTGTATCTAAACTACTTTAAGGGGTGATAGTACACATCAAGACAATTAATATTAAATAAGAAATTAAGGGTCCCAAACGTGTTCCGAAGGAGATAGGTGCCATCAAAGTTTAGGATCCATAACTTAAAATGATTATAAATAACGGAAAAATTGGTCGATTCGTTTGCAGTTTTCACGAAAAGTATTCTTTATGTCAGTATTGTCTTGAAAAAAAATTATAAAGATAAATTTCAAAAAATGCCGATAGAGGGTGCTTTAGACATTGTAGTAAAGAATAACAATTTTTTACCATTATTTTTTGCATCTCATTAAATTTTTTTCGAAGTTTAGACATAAACATAAATTTTGAGCTCAAAATCTTTCGTTAAGTAGCGCAAAACTGAATTGTGTTCAATGGGAGTGGGTAGATTCAAATTTCAAATGATTATAAAAAAAAGAATAATTGGTCAATTGATTTGCAGTTTTCACGAAAACTATTCTTTATGTCAGTATTATCTTGAAAATAAATTATAAACATAAATTAAAAAACATGTCGATAGAGGGCGCTTTAGACTTTGGAGTAACGTAGAACTATTATTTACCATTATTTTTTTGCATCTCATTATATATATATATTTTTTAAAGCTTAGACATAAATTTAATTTTTGCGCTGAAAATCTGAATCGTTGAAAGTGGTTATATAGCGCTAACTGAACTGTGTTCAATGGGGGTGGGAAGGTTCAAATTTCAAATGATTGTACAGAACGGAAAAATTGGTCGATTCGTTTGCGGTTTTCTCTAAAACTATTCTTTATGTCAGTATTTCCTTGAAAGTAAATTTTAAAGATAGATTTCAAAAAATTCCGTTAGAGGGCGCCTTAAAATTTAGAGTAATCAACAACTATTTTTAACTGTTATTTTTTTCTAAATAAATGCTTTAAAAGCTTAGATTTAAATTTTGAGCTCAAAATCTGAATCGTTGTGAGTAATTAAGTAGCGAAAAATTGAAATGTGTTTGTAGGGTGGGCAGGGTAACATTTCAACTCATGAACACAATTCAGTTTGCGCTTCATAACTTCTCCCAACGATTCTGAATTTGAGCTCAAAATTGAAGTCTAAGCTTTTGCAAGCATTTAATTAGATACAAAGAATAACAGTTAAAAATTGTTGTTGGTTACTCTAAAGTTTAAGGCGCCCTCTAACGGATTTTTTTAAAACTTTGTTTGAAATTTATTTTCAAGTAAATATTGACGCAAACAATGGTTTTAGGGAAAACTGCAGACGATTCGACCATTTTTTCCGTTTTTTATAATCATTTAAAATGTGAACATCCCCACCCCCATTGAACACAGTTCAGTTTGAGCTACTTAACTTCTCTCAACGATTCAGATTTTCTACTCAAAATTTAAGTTTATGTCTAAACTTCTAAATTATTTAAAGAAATTCAAAAAGTAACGGTAAAAAATAATTGTACGTTACTCCAAAGTCAAAAGTGCCCTCTACCGACATTTTTTGAAATTTATCTGTATAATTTATTTTCAAGGCAATATTGACATAAAGAATAATTTTAGTAAAAAACGCAAATGAATTGACCAATTTTTAAGTTTTTTTATAATCATTTGAAATTTGAACCTACCCACTCCCATTGAATACAGTTCAGTTTGCGCTATTTAACTACAGATTTTGAGCTCAAAATTTAACTTTATGTCTGAACTTCTAAAAAAATTAATGAGATGCAAAAAATAACGGTAAAAAATAGTTGTTCGTTACTCCAAAGTCTAAAGCGCCCTCTATCGGCATATTTTGAAATTTATTATTATGATTTATTTTTAAGACAATACTGACATAAAGAATAGTTTTCGTGAAAACCGCAAACGAATCGACCAATTTTTCCGTTTTGTATAATCATTTGAAATTTAAACCTTCCCATCCCCATTAAACACAGTTCAGTTAGCGCTACCACTTTCAACGATTCAGATTTTCAGCACAAAAACTAAGGTTATGTCTAAGCTTAAAAAAAATTCAATAAGATGCAAAAAATAATGGTAAAAAATAGTTCTAGGTTACTCCAAAGTCTAAAGCGCCCTGTATCGACATTTTATTAATTTATGCTTATAATTTATTTTCAAGACAATACTGCCATAAAGAATAGTTTTCGTGAAAACCGCAAATCAATTGACCAATTATTCTTTTTTTATAATCATTTGAAATTTGAATCTACCCATTCCGATTGATCACAGTTCAGTTTGCGCTACTTAATGAAATGTTTTGAGCTCAAAATTTAAGTTTATGTCTAAACTTCTAAAAAAAATTAATGAGATGCAAAAAAATAACTGTAAAAATTAGTTATTTCTTACTAAAAAATCTAAAGCGCCCTCTATCGGCATTTTTTGAAATTTATCTTTATAATTTATTTTCAAGAAAATACTGACATAAAGAATATTTTTCGTGAAAACTGCAAACGAATCGACCAATTTTTCCGTTTTTTATAATCATTTTAAATTTTGGATCCTAAACTTTGATGGCACCTATCTCCTTCGGAAGACGTTTGGGACCCTTACTTTCCAGTTTAATATTATTTGTTTTGATGTGTACTATCACCCCTTAAAGTTTTGCCAAGTAGTTTATGTACACCCTGTATATAACAATAATCCACTGAAACCAGTATTTATACTGTTTTATATATACAGTATATATATATATACTGTTGCATATATGTATATATATAATTTTTCTAATCTATGCTACTCTCTACAATTGACCTTTATTTATAAAAAACAATTAACATTTCAGAGCTCAAATTGTGTTGAATTTTATAAATTAAAATCCAAGAATTGATAAATAATCTCATACAGTTCGGATAAAGTTTTTCATTAAAAAATTTTACAACTTAAAAAAAAACACACATTTACATAAAAGTTTTACACTTATAATCATATGAAGGAATTTATGAGGGACTCACAACCATGGCAAAGCAAGTCAATTTTTGAAAAAAAGTAGATTATTTAGGAGGAGCATCAAATGTGTGTTATCCATACCCACTGTTAACCAAGCATATAACAGTGGGAATATCTTTAAGTTGGGAATATCGTTAAGTTTGTTGGTACATAATTGGAGCTTAAAAGAGTCCTTTTCAGTTAAAATATTAGATTATATTTCATGAATTCATTTAATTTTTTTTAAATGATTTCTTTTTTCAAATCTGTTTTTTCCTCCCCACACCCATCCGGAAAAGAAAAAAAAAACACAGTTGTATTACAAGCGTTTTAATCCTTCCAAGGGTGCATCTACGTTTATAAAATCAATTTTGCTTCTAACGTACCACAATGGCATTGGAGGTTGGTATAAAATTGTCTCTTTTTTCAGTATGCAACACATAACTTTTTTATTAATTCGAAATAAATGTATTCATAAATTCATTCGTCATTTACTCATTTATAACATCTTAGCAGTAAAAGTGCTTTTTTTCTGAAAGTGTTAAATAAGAAACGGATTTTTAGAAGTTGCAATCTAAAATTATTATTGCAATCTAAAATTATAATCGCAATCTAATATTATCAATATTTCTGGAATTATGGTTTTAAACGTACACGTATTTCGATTAGAAAGGCATTTTGAAATTTAAAAATTTATTCCTACAAACTACTTAAATTACTTATCTGAATGGCTCTCCATTTGATATTCCGAGGTACAAGTTACGTAAAAAATCAAAAATTACATTAAAATATTTGAAGTTTGTTAACGGTGTAGTAAAAGTACAAATAATATATCATTTTAACCTAGATTAAAAGAACACACAATTTACAAGTCGAAAAGAGAACAGTTTGAGTAAATCTCCTATGTAAGGGTATTTCTAGATGTTTTCGAAGTCAGTAAAAATACACAAGACAAGCCTATTTTGAGAAAGATCAACGTGTTCAGAAATTAGACTTTAAATAAAATTTAAAAAATATCGTTCATTGCTATTATTTTACTATATGAAGTTATGTTAAGTGTTTTAAAGACTCGTTTAAAAGTATTTTGGACTTTTTTAATATAATTTTTATCGTTTTTTGAAAAATGGAAAAACAAATCACATATGCTTAAATAATTTTCCACAAATTATAGAAATCTTTTGAGTCATGACCAACTAAACTTAATAAATTAACCAACTAAACTTAATAAGTTTTTAATGTACTTATGAATAAGTCCATAATTAATATCATGTCCAATATAATGAATATTTAATTGTTTTCAGTTTTGCATTTAAAAAATTTGAAAAATGAATTCACGTTTTACAAACAGATGTGGTGTGATGATAAGGGGATGAAATGATAAATGAGAACTTAACGATTTAAATTATTTTATTTCTATCCCAGTTTTAATTTACTATCAAATTGAAATAAAATTGAGACGAGCATGAAGATAATAAATTTCAACATTAAAAATATACAGTACGTATTGTGCCACAATTTAAATGACATTATGGCAATTTCTATCATTTATTTATTATAGATATTCATCGTCATTATATTAATGGTTTTATGGATCTGCTATTTTTATTTTATTCTTTTATATTGTATTGTTTATTACAAATTATTATGCATTTTTCCTAACAATATAAAACAAATTCGTTAAATAAATATATTTTTTAAATATCTGTTAAAATATGTGTGCGTAAATTAAGTATGTATAATAATATATGCTTAAATTAAGTATGTATAATAATATATGCTTAAATTAAGTATGTATAATAATATATAGTTAAATTGTGTATGCATGTATAATATGTTTAAATTACATCAAAATAAATTCATTATAGCTATTTTTTATTTATTGAGCAGAAAAAAGAAGAAATTTTTCAAAATTGTATATGTATGTCTGCGTCACACATATTTCAATTAACAGTACATTATACATAATTTCATTGTTAACTTTTGTGATATGCATATTGCTAAAACAATTAGTTACCTTTGATATATATTAAAAATATACATAAGATACCAAAATAAGAAAAATGTGCAAATGAATATTTTACTCAAAAACAACAAGTTTCAAACTATGAAATATCAAAATAGACTTTAATACAAATATTAAAAATATAATTAAAATGCATTAAATAAGTTTTTCCCTAAAACCCTCATACATTCTTTAATATACATTGTTTACATAATCTTAAAATCTGGCGTTGTCAGTCTAATATTCAATGGTTAATTTATTTAAAAAGAAAAACGGAAGGCGAAGGGTGGCATCAGATAAATTCAATAATGCTTTGTATAGCAAATGTTGAAATGTCACGCATGCATGAATAGTTATATAGTTAAATTCACGAAATATTTATTAACATAATTTAATAATTAATGCTAGTGATTAACTTTAATCTAAGTTTTAGCCATATTTGGATAATATCTGAAATATTTCATTTTAAGTGTTTAAATTGTATAAATTATTTACATATTTTATAATTTTCCTTTTCCTCTACTTCTATTTATTAATGTTTAAGTTATTATGGGTCAAATTAAATGAAATAAAGTTCAATATTTATATATTTTTCTCTTTTTTTCTTTTTAAATATCTAAAAGCATTACGGTATTTGAAAAAGAGTTATTTTACATCTCAAGCTATTTGCAATGTTGCTATTGATTAGCAAATCATTAGCTGGCTTTTAATAATAACTTAATATTTCTTTATAAAGTTAACTATGAATTTGTTTTAATACTTCTCCCAGCCCCACAATATAAAATTTTGAAGCAATTCATGCTCATGTCACTTCCTACGTTCAGTCCTTTTCCGCTTAATTTTAGTGGAGGCAAAATTAAATTCCTAAAGATATGTCTCAAAAATGCTTGATTTCATTATGCCTAAATCTGTGATAATCAGTACAGATGCACTCTTTCGTACTTTGTTCAGATCCACCGAAATTTTCCGTTGTACTCTTTATGTGTAACTATTCAATCGCTCCCCTTCTTAGATTTAAATATATAAGATAACATTTCTTACGCATTTATTTCGCCCCATTCTTTTTCCAATTTCGAGACCAGCACACTTAAGTCAATGCTAATTTGAAACATTTTCAGTAATATAGTACCACATCTTATCTGTCATAAAATCAATGTATTATATTTTCCTTCATTATCGCATTCTATAGTGTAACATCACAGCAAATGAATACTTTCTCAGGGACGCGCATGTGTTCATAAAATTCCGTTACAGGCAGCCCCTATTTTGCGCCAACGTCAGTATCACTCAGCTTATTCTCTCCTTTTTTTAGTGCAATGGTTATGTTCGTCTATGACAATATACCGTAAAAGTGGGTAAATCGGAAAACTTTTTAACTTTAACGCTAAAAAAACTGAGTTTTTAATTCTTTTATTTTTTTTTACTACAAACTTCGGTCGTGTTTTGTTCTTTATTTTTTAAGCGAAAACCTAACATTTGTTATTGTTCTTATATATGTAAATTATATTTTTAATTGTGATAGGGGTGAATCGTGACAATTATTATAATCTTTATTTATTTGTATTCAAACTTTAATAGGGTTAGTTAAAATAGATAATAATGTTAAGGGAGGAATAAGAACACGTAGCTATTATCAAACCAACCATTTACTTTATATAGAAGTTAAGATAAACCTTTTTTAAAAATTAGAAAACAACTTTGAACTCGAAAAAAATTAATATTTATTCAAAGAAGTTGTATTTTAATTGCAGAAGTTGGAATTTAATACAAATCCAACCTTGTACTGTGTTATTCTTTTCTAGTAGTCACTGGATAAGTGAAACTGTTGAGTAGCCCCAATCGCTGCATGTATTAGTACGATCTACTAGTACGCCCTCATCCCCATCCCTTAGTAATGTTTGCATCCCTGTCTTTTTTAATTGGTTTTCTATTTTGAGATGTTTTTGTAATGTTGTAGATGTCAGGGAATAATTCTGTGCAACTTTTCTTAGTAATTTGCCATTTCTAAATATTTTTATTGTGTGATCCATGTCCGTTGGATTGGGCGTTCACTTTTTTGTTTAACTAAGTAATTTCTTGGCACCTTTAAATTCTTCAAGTAATTATAACAAACAAAATATTGTTAAAATACATATTCGTACATTTATTTTCAAATGTTACTTGAAATTTTTATTGTATAGAAAAATAAACCATTAGAGAAAACGAGTTCCGATTCACCCCGTAAATCTTAAACCTCTAATGTTACAAGCCATTTTTAACTTTTTCGTTATCTAGTTTAGGAACAAGTAGAATTTAATACAGCATATCATTTACAGGTCTATCATTAATAAAAAAAATCCTTATTCTTAGGTTTAGAATACGAAAAATACAGCAGTTACACACAAAGTTTTGAAGACGTTGAAAAAATAAGATTTTTGAGGATCCACTTGCAGTTTTTTATATACCCTAGTAGTGGTGTCAACATGGCAAAACTGAATTTCCGAACTCTTAATGTTATTACCTTCTTTAAAAAAATTTGCAACTAAAAATATCATCATATATATATATAATGAATTTATTTGCATGAATGAGAAGTTTTTTTCCTGTTCTCCTCGCAGTTCCTATTCACCCCCATTTTACGGTACATTGTATGGCCAATTATGTCCGGCTACATGACATTTTAAACATTTTGTTAAATATCTAGAAAAATACATGAGGAATTTCCTTAAAATTCTAAGTGTGTAAGCGTAATAGTTCAGGTTTTACATTTTCACACATACTTCCGTGATTTTTTTAAATACCATAGGGGATTGTCAACAAATTGAAAAAAGGACAAACATCTTTTGGATAACCCTGTTAAAACCAATGTACCAAAAGAGTTCAAACTGTATATTATGATTAAGCCGCTTATTATAAAAAACTGTGTTTATTTTTATGCGTATAGCATGTATATTCGTAGAGAAATTAAGGTTTATATAAAACTTCCCCAGTTTTTTTGATTGCAATTTACAGAGTTCTTAATATAAAATAAAGTTCTTTACGGTGAAAATGACAAATAATATTGTACACAACACCCTGTAATCATAATTTTAAAATAATTAATATTGTATGAAAAATTAGGTTTACTAAAAAATTTTTTATTGTGCATGCATACATGCTATCAAAATTTCATTTACATATTGTACTAGCTAAATATATAGAGCAATTTTTGTGAAAGTCTAAAAAAATAGATTGAATATTCTGAAAGTGATTGTCCATAGAATAATCTGAAAATCCATTTTCCCAAAATGAAACAAAAAAAAAAATGAGGTGCTGTATCCAAATGTAATAGTACGTACCATCATGTGTATTTTATATTGACACTAATCAATGGATACATGGATACAACCCCTCATCCATTTGCTTCATTTTGGGAATAACGAATTTTTTGCTTATTCTATGGACGATCACTTTCAGAATTTTCAAGCTATGTTTTAAGTATTTTACAAAATTTGCCCTATAAATCTAGCTAACAGGATATGCAAATGGAATTTTTTTATACCCTTCACGCATGCGCAATGAAAACTTATTTAGTTAATCTTCTCATTTTTTCCTGCAATTATTATTATTTTTTAATTCAGATTAAAGGGTATTGTGTACAATTTTATGTGTCATATTATCGGAAAATAACATTATTTTATACTAAGAATACTACAAATTAAAAGCAAAAAACTTGGTAAAATTTTGGATTTTTTTAAGAATAACAGCCTTAATTTCTCTACGAGTATTCATGCTATCCGCATAAAAGTGATCACAGTTTATTACATTAAGTGACTTAATCATAATATACAGTTTGAAACCCTGTTTGTTAGATACTTTTCACAAGGTTATCCAAAATATATTCGTTACTTTTAATTTGTTGATGGTCTCCTACGGAGTTTCATGAAAAAATCTTCGCGGAAATATGTGACTTGTACCAATATGTTTATACACCTGAAGTTGCAAGATAATTCTTTATGTATAATTTTAGATATTTAAGAAATTGTCTAAAATCGCAAGGGGCCGGACACCTTTGGCCATATGGTGCTTCCCTTTACCGCCAATTCCAATGTATATGTATTAAGATATCTCAAAAGAAATATTTAATTCATTTAGTATTTTCCATTTTGTTTCATGATAGTTTATCACAAAATATAATTTCAGTTAAAATTTAACACTTTTCTGGCCATATATTTGCTAATTTTATGTTCAGAATAGAGTTAAATTACTTTCACGTAACCATTTAAAAAATCAAAACAAAAGAAGGAAACAAAAAACTAAAAACGTTCGAATGACAGCACAATTTTTACTGGATTGGTGTAACCCTTTAGTAGTATAGAATTTTTTTAAATATTTACATATTTTTCTGTTTATTTTATTTTTGTAATCTAGTAAATTATATTGATTTATAAATAAGTAGATATATACTTTGAACCATCAAATATTTTAAAGATTTTAAATTACCTGGCAAAATGTCTTTCAAATAAGTCGCTACAATGTATCAATATAGAATTTTCTTTCTGTATGATCAGACTAATATTACTATATTTATATATATGTCCCAAAAATGACTGATGGATTTTAAAATTCAATAACTTGCAAGCGGTGACAGCTGTTTAAAAAAATTTTGCAGGAGGGCTATATATAATGTCATGAGTTTTTTTTTTTTTTTCGCAATTTTTTATTTTAGTTCGAATTTCAAACAATAGGTGGCGCTGACGGGTATTAAAGACCAGGTCGACGCTTCACTCAGCACTGATCACCTGGCCTTCAATCGCCGTCAGCGCCACTTATTCTTGGAAATTCGAACTAAAATGAAAAATTACGGTTAAAAAAAAAAAAAAAAAAAAAAATATATATATATATATATATATATATATATTCCTGTCATTTTACATAACCCTTCTACAAAAAAAATTAAATAGCCGTCACCGTTTGGAAGTTATTGAATTTTAAATTCATCAGTCATTTTTGGGACATCTGGTATATACCGGGTGTTCCAAAAATTACTGATGGATTTTAAAATTCAATAACTTGCATACGGTGACAGCTATTAAAAAAATATATGTTCGGGATGAAGGCAGGGAAAGTCGATGGCTTTAGAGCCCCGCCCACCTACTAACCGTCTCTCAATATCTTTAATTTATCTACTTTTTCTTTTAAATTTGTGCGGTTTCAATTTGCCTTAAAACATATTTTTTCTTTTCTATCAAGAGTGCAAGGCTATTCGGGTCGTAAACGAAGTATTTTGGCGCTGTCCGTTGTCGCCTGCCGGCGACATCGCTGTTGCGAAAGACACAAGGTCTGTTTGGATCGTAGGTAGGGGTCGTCGACGAAAATTGGTCGCTCACCGCGACGGTTATATATTCAAAAAATACCCGCATATTTGTTGAAATAATCAAATAGAAGTTAATTTAACCGATAAAATGATAAATTTACTTGATATTTTTATTTAACTATTAGCGCAAAATATAATGCAATGTTTTTCACAATATCTTCTTTAACTTCGAAATACAAAATTTCTTAAATTGGAGCATTAATGAAAATTTATTAACAAATATACTTATGTGGAAGTGCATCAAAATTGTCCAACATAAATTTACCAATTTCATAAGCAAATAAATGTAGTGATGTTGAATTCATATAAAAATTTTCGATAATAGAACGAAATAAATAAATAAATAAATTTTGACGTTGCCTTTTAATTAAAAATTCAAGACAAAATTTTACAAAAAATATTCTCTTGTAAAAAATGCATTAAAATAAAGGAGCGTAAAAAAATATCAAGTCCCTCTACAAAGGTATAAATGGAGTTTGAATTTTATTAATTTTCAGATTCTACAGTTTGCAAAAAATGCTTTCTATTTTAGTCTTATATCATGCTTTTAAATGCTTCTATGACAAATTAAAAAATATATTATAAAAACACGGATGTTAAAGTACTTCGATGATCTACAGATTTCGATTTCTTCTCTGAACTGTCCCTCTAGCAAATTCAAATTTTTCGCCTCCATCGATAAACATTTATTTATTTATTTATTTATTTATTTATTTTTTTAACCATGGTGTTAGACATAAATTTCGTTAAGAAATTAACACTAATACCTCAGACTCTACGCTATATTAAAAAAAAAAAATAAAAATAAAAATTTGAAATCTCAATATGACAAACATGATTTTTATGACTCAAGAATTTATCATATTAGAGAGGAAAAATTAAGTAATTTTGTTTTCTCTTTTACACGTTACTTCACAATTTAATACCGAAACTCTTGGTGGACTTTAAATTTCAGATAATAAACTCTGCAATGAAACAGAATATTCCATTTATTTGTTTTCTATTTTTTAATATAATAACTGAAACACTTAATTTTATAATTATGGATTTTTATTAGGAATTTTCTGTATGTACAATTAAAAAAAAGTCATTTAATAGTTTTTGAAAAAATGCAAAGGGATTTTTTTCCCGATACAATATCGAAATTTTCTTTTTCATAGATATAGGCATGAGTCTGAATAAACACATTTCTTTATTTAATCTTATCACGTATTTTTCTTATTCCCATGCTAATACACATAGTGTGTTGTTCTATGAGAAAGACATTTAAATATAACAGGGATTATATGGCTAAATTTTATGAACTATATCAGAAAAAAATAAGACAAAGTGCTTGAAATTATTTATGGACAATCGTGCTGAATGCTTTATGTTTTTTTCCTTAATAAATGTTATAACTCTTAGTTAATTTATTTATGTTGACTAATTGCAAATATAAATTGCGAATTCTAATATTAATATATAATTCTATAAATTCGAATGCTAAATTGCTATGATAAGTTTTATTACTTTATATTGTGTTACATATTAACATCGTTTAAAAAAAAACATAACTTTGATTTATATC
Source organism: Maratus speculifer (assembly GCA_964019185.1). Taxonomy (NCBI): domain Eukaryota; kingdom Metazoa; phylum Arthropoda; class Arachnida; order Araneae; family Salticidae; genus Maratus; species Maratus speculifer. The sequence goes on along the minus strand of OZ025297.1, from coordinate 267,526,828 downwards.
TTGTGATCTTTGTAACATTTGACTCGATAAATGTTTTATTAATGATTAAGAAGGTAGAATTAAAAGACTTTCTATAAGTATATGACATTAAAAACAAGCACAGAACAGTAGCCAGAAACAATTCTATTAAAACCTAATATGGTTGTAAAACATTTAAATAATGCCTCTCACTTTTACATTTTAAATACAATTAAAAATGTCTGAAATATACAGATTTTTAAATTATGCTTTATGTTTTTAATGAACTAGTAAGACATTTTTAATCTTCCATACTGACAAAATAAATACGAAATCATAATAAGATCACTCCTGTGTTTTTCTTTCTGTCGATCACAGCTATCTTGCTCTTAAAATATGGAACGTGGATAATATAAATTGCCGAAAATAATAATGACTGTTTACTCATATATATATATGGAATAAATAAAAAAAATCGCCATTTTGCTCGCCCTCAGTTTTGTTCTAACGTTTTATGGAAAATACTTTTATTCTCTGTTTCCGTAATATATTAATATTTTTAACGGCATAAAGTTCTTTTATTTTATTTTATTTAAATTAGCATAATCTATTGATTATCTTCTTAAAAACAGCTAGAATGTTTCTTGAATGCACATATCTTATTCCGAAATATTTCTTTCAGTACACAAATCTATTTTCCTCTTTAGAATTAAAAAAAAAACATTTATCGAAATTTTAATTTTGTTTTATTATTTAATTAATCGCCTGTCTAGGGGATTCATACGCCTTTTCGGGTGGGCAAATTACGCTATTACGCGATTAGGTAAAGAGTTAGCACCTCTAATCACGCCTAGCGTCCAATGGTAGATAGTGGATTGGATTATCTCTACGCTGAAAACGATCCAAATGTATCTTTAAAAGCCTTACGTAAAAAAGTGAGGGGCTAGATTGGCTTGGAATTTTGAGAGAGTCTTTTTGCTTTGGGAGAGGGTAGAATGCTTTTGAACTTTCAATTGCCAGGATACCCGTCTCATCTTCGGAATAGTTTAGAATGTTTGAGATGATGCAGGCTTAGAGCAAGCTGTCTATTAGGAATTTGGAAGACTGGAGAGATGTGCAATAACTGATGGCTGGACTCAAATATATTAAAGGACTAAAAATTGATTTTCTTGTATTTTTACTGGAGAAATTCCCATAGAACACAACTCCATTGCTTCCAACTACGGCTGATAAACCAACATGGATAAAAGACCGATATTATTCCACGAGAATCGATATATTATTTCAAGCAAACCTGTTTATTATTTCAAGTATATCCACCTATTATTACAATAAGCTGGTTAGCATATAAAGGATACCGGCTTTCGATTTTTGAATAAGAATTATCGTAGCTTAACAACTATCGACTGTGCCTTTGTCTGAGAGTTGTTTCACGACGCTGTGCCATTTTCGCCGAGTTTAAAACTAATTACTAGAATTTCTGTCTTGGTTATTTTCACCCTAAACAAGCCTGAGTCATCAAAGTAATTCCCCTGATGTTGAAAGGAATGCTGTCGATAAAGAAAAAGGATCTCCAGATAAATCTGAATCTTTAAAACGATGTTCATCACAGCTTAATGATAAGGAGGAATCAAAGCAACAAAAATTACAAAAGACAGACAAAGATAAAAAAGAACACCTGAAGTATGATTGCGAAACCTCTTGTAGATTCCATAGGTGGCGGAAATTGACTTTCTTGATAGCGGTTTTATTTATTATTCTTAAGTTTTTAAAAAGTTCTAGAAAATGATAAGTGCAAAATTTGGAATTTAAAAACTTGTTTGTTTATATCACTCCTGATTAACTTTGTGAGGGAGTGACCTTTCCATAAAGGCACTCTAGTGTTTCTGAGATCGTGACGTCAATAAGTTAACATGTGTAAGCGTAAAAGCGACATCTATCCTCTCTTTTACTTTAACTTTCTAGAGTGTGCGTGCTCTTTCGGATTTTACAGTTAGCTTGCGGTTATTAGTAATATGTTAATGTGAAGTATCTCAGTTTGCAGCATATAAAAGCTTGGGTTTGAGTGAATGGGGGAGTGTCTCTGGCATTAGCCAGCAGCCAGCGAGTGAGGATCTCTAGTATTAGACAAGCGAAGCGAATTATTGTTCAGCGAAGTGCTAGCGAATAGGAAGTAGCAACGGCCTCCAGCGAAGTGTTAAGGAGTTTGGATAATTGATTTGAGATTCGGCCGTGGTAAGAGAGTTTATATTAGTTCCATTTTTGATTATTTGGTGAAATAAAGAATTACCCACAGCCACGGGCTGTTTAATCAAGCTTTGTTTAGCAGCTCAGCCAGAAGATAGTGAGAAGTGTTAGGCGGTGCCCCGACTGAGCTAGGCCGAAGCCTGTGAGTATGATTTAGCTGTTCATAGTGTTTTCAGTTGTGTAAATTTAAGACTGGCTCCACTTCCCTTCAGCCATTATCACTTTAATAAACTTTGTTATTTTATCTTAAATTACTGAGTATGTCTACATTTAACCTCCACCACGACCAACCTAACGTTACAAATGACGCTCACCGTGGGTTTACCGTTACAACTTTCGTAAGTTATATCCTTTTGTTTTTGAAAAAAATAGATGTTTGTACCAGTTCAACATAGAAAGGCTTGTAAGTTAATTATTATATTTATTTATTATTATATTTATTATTTAGTTTTCCATTTTAATTATCAAATTATTTATTTTTATTTTCATCTGTTGAAATGAACTTGTATTTATTTAAAAAGGAAAAAACATTTTAAACCTAAATTTGGAATGATATATTAAGATCTAGTTTAGTAAAGAAAATTAAGATGTTTGATTTAGAGGATTTCTTGATATTCGGGTCAAAGTTAAACTTGTTCTCAATGCTCAAGAGGGAATCCCTTTTTTCCTAAAAATATGTGTTGTGTATTTCTTATGCTTTTGAAACTGTGATATTATTTATTTATTATTTATTTAATATGTATTCAAAGGGAGCAAACATTGGAAGCAAACATTCTTAATTTAAAAAAATGGATTTATATATTTAATTATTATATTATATGGATAATTATGAAATTTAATTATTTTAACTTAAGAGTTAACAATGTCTGAAAACCAAATCGATATTGTCCCGTTTGATTTTCAACTGGGCATACAGTCGTAGCTCAAACATTTCAAAAGGTTATGTACTGTCGAGAAAAAGGATGAGGCGTGGAAAAAACAAAATGTATCAAAGTTTTTGAAAGATGAATCCTTAAAGGTTCTTATTAATGATTATTTGGATTGTACCACTTATGATGAAATTTTTGAGATTTTAACAGAAAAGTTTATCCAGATTAGAGTCCCAAAATTTTTCGAATTTGCCTCCTTACAGTTAAACGATTTAAGTGAATTAGATTCTTATTTCAGAAAGAAAGTTGAGGTTGAAAGACAACTTCAGCTTGGAAAAAATATAAATATTCAGGGATTTACTGATGGTCTTAAATCTGAATATCAAAATTTTTAAATTGTAAACCTTCCCTCTAATACGCGTGAATGGTTTCGCATTCCTAAACAATTAGCAGCGACTCCCACACATGTCCCCCATAATAATAATAGAAATTTTCAACAATCTAGAACAATGTAAAATCCCAATCCTCAACCTAGACATTGGACCAAAAGTTCCATGCCAACTAATTATTCCTGGATGTGCAAACAATGAAAAAGTGTGTTGTGTTGTAGACAGTGGATCAACTGTCTCAATTTTACCTCTTAAATTTGTTCGATTTTTAAATGTTAACTTAAAGAATGTTGCATTTATTCTTATTAAACAAGCCCAAGTAACTCTTAAAATTAATAAATCTTGTCGATTATATATTAAATTTGAAAATATAAAGCAGTATGTTGATTTTTTAGTAAGTAATGTAGATTTAGATGTATGCTATTTTAGTTTTACCTGATTGTGCTAAATTTAATATGAAAATTGATTGTGTGTCAGGTGCCAACATATCAACATGTCCAGCGATAACTTAGAATTACTTCATTTTGATATTATAAATAATGTTACGGATGTGCAACCCGATTGTGGAAATACCATAGCTCCTCAATCCTTGCCGCGAATCAATAATGATGATTATAATTTGTTTGGGGATCTAAACGCTATTCAAAATGAAAATTTAAGGAAACTTTTAAGGGATTATTTGGATATTTTTGCTAAAATTAAATATGCTGTAGGGAGAATTATTATTGAACCTCAGCATATTTTTCTTAAATCTGACCTACCAATATCTTTGAGACCTTATCGTACATCCACTGCCAATGAAAAAGAAATTTCATAATAAATTCAATCATTATTAACTGCTGGATTAACTAAGGAAAGTTATAGCCTATATTATTCCCCTGTTACTTTAGTAAATAAACGCGATGATAGTAAAAAAATCGAAAGTGTGTTGATTACCGAAAATTAAATTCTATCATGAAAAATGATGCCGAACCTTTGCCCCGAATTGTTAAAATTTTAGACAAATTGAGTGGTGCCCATTATTTCTCCACGTTGGATTTAGCCTCGGGCTGCTGACACATACCTATTCATCCAGCAAATTTAGAACAGTTAGCCTTTTTTACGTATTGTGGGAATGGAATGTTCTCCCCTTCGGTGTAAAGGTAGTCCCCCCCCCCAATTTTCAATAGGACAATTAGAAAAATTCTTAGAAAACATAAAATAGACTTTACTTGTTATTATTTTGATGACATAATTATTTTTTCTAAGACAGTAGATGAACATATTCAGCACCTTATCCAAATTTTAGAATTATGCCGAATAGAAAATATTAAATTAAAATTTTCTAAATGAACTTTTGCTCAAAAACAAGTAAATTTTCTAGGATATGAAATCCAAAGTGGAATTTTAACTCCAGTTAATACTAATATAGAAACCATTAAAAAAATTGAAACCCCATACTAATATTAAAGACTTACAAAGATTTCTTGGTTCTATAAATGTGTATCATAAATTTATTGACAAGTATGCTGAAATTAGACATCCCCTAAATAAATTACTCAAGAAAGATACTATCTGGGAATGGGATTCTGGATGTTAAAACTCTTTTCAAAAATTAAAAGACGCCCTCATTGCTAAACCCATTTTAAAGATTTATGACCCAAAATTACCCCTACACATGTTTGTTGATGCTTCTCAATGGCGGAAGATGCAGTTCTCAAACAACCCGACAATAACAACATTTTACATCCGATTGCTTATTTCTCTAGAGCAGAGGTTCCCAAAGTGTGCTCCGCGGAGCCCTTGGGGCTCCGAATGAACTTTTCAGGGACTCCGCGGCGTTCCAGAAAAATAAACAAAACATGAAAGAAATTAGCATATTTGCAAGTGAAAGATTTTCAAAAGTATGTAGGAATTTTAGTGTGCGTGTGTGGTCAGAAATAAATATATCTATAACTGCGTTGAAAAATAAAATAATACACTTCAAAGTCATTCAAGCATTTGCATTATACATATATCTATTTTCTGTATAATATTTCTGGTTAGAATTGCTTTATTTTATGTTTCAGTATTTAATATAATGCTTCTGCATTTTTCTGCAGTCAATTGCATAATGTTTCTACATTTAATGCCTTTTTCTATATTTCTGCATTAATGAGTTTTAAAAATTCGATTTAAAATAAGCTACAAGAAATATAACATTTAAATACAAGCCGCCTTTGGGAACAGTTTGGCCTCCTTAATGTAATGCTAAGCATTTTATCATGTTAGTATTATTCATAATTTAATAATTTACAGTTAATCATTCACCAAATAGAATGCACAACGTGAATCGAAACAGAAAAAAGGCCCGCCAGTGCTATGAATTATGCTTGCTAAACAAAAGAGAGAACAGCTTTGTTCTTTAGAGCTCCGCCTAGTCATATATTTATACTTAATTCTTTTTTGCAAACCTCTTCTTTTGATAGCTCTTGAATTTATGACAGTTCTGAATGATGCCATAAAAATAAAAAATAAAAACTTTATAAAATAAAGACCACTTAAAAATAGGCTTTTAAACTAATTTGCGAAAATATGACAAGCCTGCATCAGTCCCTGCTGCTTCATACTCAATTAAGATGGTTATTCCGAAGAAAAGTGTTGACACGTTTGCTGGAGCTGCGTGCAGACGTTGAAATCTTTTTGACAGGTCACAATTTTCAATTAACCACAATTTTATGATGAAGATTGGTTATGTAAATTGGCATATTTGAGGACATTTTTAGTAAAATGAACGAAATGAATTCATCGTTGCAAGGAGAAAGTGTTACTGTTTTTGATGCAAACACCAAAGTGTCGGCATTTAAGAAAAAACTTATCTTCTGGTCTGAATGAGTTGAAAAGGCTGATATAAGTTGCTTTCCTCTTAATAAAGTGACCATAACATCAAACATCAAGTTTGATTTTTTTTTTTTTTTAGAAAAGTATTGAAGATCATCTGGAAGCTCTGATAGATTCGTTTGAGCATTACTTTCCAACTGGACGATTTTAAATGGCTGCAAAATAAATTTAGTGTACAACAAAACCACACAGTTTAAGCTCTGAGGAATACGAAACTCTCATCGATTTAAAATCGCAAAGTAATCTGATAATTTCTTTTCAAAGAAAGCGTATCACTGACTTTTTGGTGTCATTTGATAGATGAATACAAAATCTTGTCAGATAGAGCGAAATTAATTTTACTCCTATTTTCAACGCCTTATGTGTGGGAAGTTGGATTCTCCACTTACACAAGTATCGAAACAAAATACAGAAACCGACGTAAAAAGCAGAACCAAACATTTGCTTACAGTTGTCGAAAACTTCACCAGAACTGTGCAAAACAATTCAAGCACATGTTTCACACTAAACTTTTATAGATTATTATTCGTCAAACTTTAAGCAAAAAAAAAAAAAAGAAAAAAGAAAAAAAAACTTTTGCCATTTAATATAACATACGTATATATTGCATTTAGTATTACTTTTATTTTTGTAATTTTAATTTAATTAAACTGTTTATTTTATTTTTATTAAATTTTATTTATTTGAATCTTCTATCCTAGTATTCAAAATTATATTTAATTTGTAAAACAATGCCTGTTGCTTAAAACGTATTTTTTCTAAAAGATCTTGTATCATTTAAAATCCCTCACTAGATTCCTTTGTGTGAAATGTGTGTATATATCTTTATATATAAAAATCTTCTGTGCTTGTGTATGAAATTGAACTCCTCCTAAACGACTGGACCGATTTTGATGAAATTTTGTGTGTGCGTTCCAGTAGATTCGAGAATGGTTTAGATTCACATTTCGTCGAAATTGATTCAGTACTTTTTTAGTAACTAGGCAAAAACTAATAGTTAGTGATTTTTCGCTAATTAAAAGTGCTATATATATTAAAATCTTAAAAATCGGCTTTTGTAGTTATTACTTTCTTCTATCTTTACAAGAAGAAAGTATTGGATTCATGAAAATTTTCGACTTCCGGTTTTCGACGGATTTATATGTTTTAGAAGGTCCTGAACACGTTTTGACTATTTTTAGAAAATGTCTGTCTGTGAGTCTGTCCGTCTGTCTGTCTGTCTGTCCGTCTGTCTGTCTGTCTGTCCGTCTGTCTGTCTGTGTGTCTGTCTGTATGTGACAAAAAAATTGTGGGCGCTCTATCTCAAGAACTAATGCTCGAAATTTAATAAAATTTTATATTCAGTTAGACCTTGATATGAATTAGTGCCTATTGGTTTTTGGTGAAAATTGGCCTGCAGGTGGCGCTGCTCTACTACGTTTTTCATGATTTTCAAGATTACTATATCTCAAGAACTAATGCACAGAATTTCACCAAACTTCAGATACTGTGACCCCTTGATATACATAGACGCTGATTAAGTTTTGGTGTAAATTGACCTGCAGGTGGCGCTGCTATGCTACGTTTTTCATGATTTTCAAGATTGCTATATCTCAAGAATTAATGCACAGAATTTCACCAAACTTCAGATTCTACGATACCTTGAGATACATAGCCGCTGATAAGGTTTTGGTATGAACTGCCCTATAGGTGGCGCTGCTATGCTACATTTTGCACGATTTTTGCGATAGCTATATCTCAAGAACTGATGCAGAGAACTTTATCAAATTTTAGATTCTGTTACACTAGAATATATAACATAATTAGACGCTGATTACATTTTGGTATTAACCTTGCAACAGGTGGTGCAGCTATGCAGCATTTGGCACGATTTTTCCGATAGCTATATCTCAACAACCAAAGCACAGAATTTCATCAAACTTCAGATTTCGTTACAAAATGACATATAACATAATTACACGATGATTACGTTTTGTTATAAATCGTTCAACTGATGGTGCTGCTGTGCTATATTTTACACGTTTTTTAAAAAACTAGCTATATCTCAAGAACTAATGCACAGAATTTCATCAAACTTCAGATTCTTTTACACCATAACATAATTAGACGCTTTTTTACGTTTTGGCATAAATTTTCCAAGATATGGTGTTGCTGTGCTACATTTTGCAACTTTTTTGTTATAACTATATCTCAAGAACTAATGGACGAAATTCCATCAAATTTCAGATTCTGTTAGGTCCTGACATTAATAGATGCTTATTAGGTTTTAGTATAAATTACCCAACATGAGGCACTACTAAGCTCATTTTCTCAGAATATTAATTAAATTCTGCGTTTTAGGCTTTTCGGATACCATAATGTCATTAGGGTAGGTCAAATGTTCGAGGAAATTCGATAGTGGGTAACTTTGGGGTCACCACATTTTTTTAAAAATATTAAAATGTACTTTTGAGATAGAAGAAAGTTTTGGGATTGATACATCCAACTAGTTTTTCAACTGATAACGTATTTTAATGCATTTTTTCATTCTGAATCGAAGAGTGCGGGCGGAATGTCCTAGCGGTCTAAAGCGCCAGATTTAAGCTCAGCTTCTTGAAGAAAGAGATCGCGTGTTCGAACCCCACTCCTGACAAACGTGTATTCTTTACAATAATATTTCCTGTATTATAATTTTGATTAACCGTCTTCAGACAGTCGTTATCTTTTAACTAAAAAGAGAAAAATAAACTTTTCTATGAAAATTTGAACCGACTTCAAAAAATACTCAAGAGTGAAAAATAATTTCCTTACATAATTGTAATAAGAAATTAAATTAAGAGCGTAGTGTTTGTCGTGCGTATTACCATATTTAGGCACATTTATTTGATTTTCTGGAGTATGTGGCAAGAAGAACAACGTCTGTCAGTGACAGGACAACGTCTGTCGGGTCCGCTAGTTTCTTTTTATTTTAATATCTTTGACTTTTTGAATCTGTTTATGTTATTTGTAGATATTTTAGATATTTTAGATATTTAAATTATTTATTCCATTTTTCATTGTAACATAATGTTTGTCGCAGAAAACATTTTTCATTGCATCTTCAATCATTTAAAACCCCTCGTTAGATTCATATTACATTTGTGTATATAAATTTCTTTTTTTTTTATATATAAATTTAAATTCTTTGATCTGTTTATGTTATTTGTATATTAAATTTTCGACAGTGTTTTTCATTGTGCAAACAATATTTATCGATTAAAACGCCCCTTTTTTGTAATATCTTGTATCATTTAATAAATCAATCATTAGATTAATTTAATATTTACATGTATTGTGTACATTGTTTTTTTTCTTTCCAGGATTTTAATTGCTTTAATATATTTATTTTATTTTTACAATTTCTTATTTCAATTTTCTATGCTGTTTTACATAACTGTACTTTATTTTATAAGCTATGTATATCGCTGATTTTAGACGCATGTTTTTTAACATCATGTATCACTTTACAACCTCTGTTTAAAATTTTCTTTTAATTGGTCTCTGCCACATTTTCCAATCAGATATTAAGTCTGTAGCAATTTAAAAATATATACTGGTTCTTTAAATTTGTCATCACACTATGAAATTAAAATTTTTCTCAGCTTCACCTCTCGCTTAGATTTTTTTGTTAATGAGTACCCGCCCTGATATAAATTCAACCCCACATATTTCCTATTCCTACTTTGTCAGTAAAGTTTTTCTTCTAGTTACAGTCTGTTTAATAGGTGTAGCTTTTAAATGCATATCTGTTTTGAGACAAAAACAACAACGATAGAAAGTTTCTTTCAAAATGATAATTAATAGCCAAATACTTTAAGTAAAATATCTAAAAAAGTTAACAATGATGCAGCTAACAATACAGCTCATAGATTTTGCCGAGCCCACTTAAACACCAAAACGATGACCTACTTCTAGCTACATTAAAAAAAATGGTTCAAAAAAGAAGCTGATAGGCGATTTATTTTAGATGCATGTTTAAAGTACTAGAAACTTAAAGATGACCAAATAAAATATTCCATAATCGCATGACTCGGTTACGGGTAGGCGGGACTACCGAAAACGTATTTCACAATTACTTATGAATGTCTGGAACTGCGCATTTTCTTTCTTTTTTTTTGCGAGTAGCCTATTGGAATTATACAGAAGTATCTAACTGCAAACGAAAACTGTACAACTCCCCTTTTTTTCTATGTGTGTGTGGTTTTCGGCATAAATAATGATAGTTTCGTGCAAGCCCAAATGCAGTGCATAATCCAAATATGATTACGATTTTAATTTTTTATTCCAAGTTCATCCTGGAAACCCCAAAAGAATACTTTTTAGCTCACAGGCTATCATAGCCAGAGAGCTTATGTGCCCGTCCGTTCTGTATGTACGTGCGTGTACGCGATAACTCATGATAAAAATATCGGATCCACTTGAAATTTTGTATATAGGTATATCCTGATAAGGCGCTTCCTTGATTAGTTTTTGGAGTTCATTCGATATGTATAAGAAGGGGAACGGGGGGCTCATGCCCCTCCCCTTAATGGATATAAATGGGTTTTTCATGCAGAATTAACAGTTTTTGTCCAAAATTTAGATATAGGATCATTCTGTTGAGGCGATTCCGTGACTGTTATTATGTGTTCATTGAATATGTATAAACAGGGGGAACGGGGGGCTCATGCCCCCCCTTAATTTATATAGACGGGATTTTCATGCAGAATTAACAGTTTTCGTTCAAAATTTAGATATAGGATCATTCTGATGAGGCGAGTCCGTGGCTGTTATTAGGTGTTCATTGAATAAGTATAAACAGGAGGAATGGGGGTTTTAATGCCCCTCCCCTTAACTTGCATAAATGAATTTTTCAATCAGAATTGTCAGATTTCGTTCAAATCTCTGAATAGTTTTGGAAGTTTAATGGTTAAGTATAAAAGAGGGGAATAACTCCTCTTAAATTATATAAATGCTAAATGGGTTTTTATTAAGAATTATCCGATTTGCTCTGAATTTTGGATATAGATTTTTTAATATGATAAAGCATATACTTGATAGTTTAGGAAGTTCAATGATTAAGTATAAAAAAGGAGAAAGGGAAGAGCTGTTTCCCCTTCTTAATTTTTTTTCGAACGGAATTAACGAAAATACAAGGCTGTAATGTACAATTAGTGTGCGTAGCCTGTGAGCTCAGTGCCATCAGTTTAACTGGGCAATATTCTTTTTATTATTTTAAAAATGGATGTCATTAACCCGATAACAATAATGCTTGAGCATCGCTGCGGTAAAAAAGAGTTTGTTTTCCTCGTAACTAAAATCTTTTAGAAATCACAAAATTTTTAACTATAATTTTTGCTGTATTTGAAGGAAATATCTCGATTATACAGGGTAGATATTTTAATACAATAAAAGAGAGTTTTAATCCTTATTTTTATTTTACTATGTCCAATAATAGTAATATTAAATAAAACTGTTAAAGGGTTATGTAATAGAAAATTTGATTTTTAAGATTTCTAGTATCAATTCAGAATTTCTGTATCAGGAAAGGGCTAAACTGAGAGTCTTGTGTTGGAAATTATTGGTTCGGATTTTTATCAGCAGATTTTTCTCGGCTCCATAGGCATAAAAAACATTAATTTGTAAACCACAGAATATGGTTGAGTTCAGGGGCTCCGCCTTAGAAATTCTTCCCAAAAAAGGCTCCGCGAGCCAAAAAGTTTGGGAACCGCTGCTCTAGAGGTTTGAGAAGTTATGAGAGAAATTACTTCATTACTGAATTAAAGTGCCTTGCCATCACTGATACTTTAGATAAGTTTTATCATTATTTTCATGGTGTCCAATTTACAATCCACACTGATCATGTATGTCTTGTCTTGTTAAAAAATGTCAAACATTTGAGAGGTCGATTATTTAGGTGGTCATTGAAGTTGAGTACGTTTGACTACAAAATTGGATATTTAAAGGGATCTAGAAATGTCGAAGCCGACATTCTGTCCAGAAAACCTAATTCTCTTTTTTGTAAGACCCTTATTTTTCTTCTTGACGTTAAAGATATTATTGAGATGCAGGGAAGAGAAAATGTGTGTGGTTCAAATTATCTTAATGACAATGAAATGATTATAGTTAAAAGGAAAGGTTTCCGTAAAGTGGTAGTTCCCATGTCCCTAAGAAAAAAAATTACTTAGTGTTGCTCATAAACAGTTTGGCCACCATGGGGTTCAAAAAATGCAAAATTTAATTTCTCCTAATTATTATTGGCCAGATATGACACAAGATATTACCAATTTTGTTAAATATTGTGATATTTGCCAGAAAAATAAAAAACCAAAACAGAAAAAAATTGGCTTATTATAAGCTATGCCCACTACAGATCAACTTTTTGAATGTCTGTTTGTCGATACTGTAGGAGGGTTCAATTATTACAATTCTACCAAAAAACATCTCCATATTATAATAGACCATGCAGCAAGATACATTTGGGCGTTTTCTTCCAAATGTGTCATTACAGAAATTTATACCAATTGTCTTATTCAAATTTTCAATATCAAAATTATTCAACAATTATTCTGTTTTAATAAAATTTCAAGTGTACAGTCCCCTCAAAAATATTGAGAGACATGAATGCTGCCTTCACTTCATGAAGATTAAAAAAAATCCTGCGAAATCATAATATTAAGTAACGTTTGACCACTGCCCATCATCCGCAAACGATTGGAAAATGCGAAAGATTAAATAGTAACTAGATTAAAGTGTAAAGTAAACTCCACCACCCCCAAAATTCCCTGAAGTAAGCTTTTAACTGAAGTAATTAAGTAATACACCCGATTCTACTACTAAATTTCCACCTGCTTATTTACTTTTTGGTCAATTACCCTATGACTCCCCCTTAAAACAAGTTTATTATCCCCCTGTTAGTGAAGCCCTTAAAATTGCTAAAGCAAGAACTGGTTAATGTCATTTAAAAATAAAATATATTTTGATAAAAATTATGTCGAACGAAAATTTAAAATTGGGGATTTAGTTATCTATGAAGAATTCCAGTACCTTAATACTAGAAAGTAATGACAAGTATTTATTAGTGGACCTCATAAATAAAATTCTTAACATATTATTCGAAGTAAATTTTAAAACTGATAGACAAAACCAATTCAAAAGTTCAGAAATAGTACATGTATCTAAATTAAGGCCTTATTACTCCCCTGATAAATTTAAATTAAGTCATGAGCAACAGCCCCCTCAACTACAACAACAAACTCAAGTAGAAACTGCAACTTAAACATAAAGCCTTAGTTTTTTCCATTTTATACATTTTTTTTCCAAAAATTAAAATCCTTTTCATATTTTAATTCAGATAAAAGCCTGTAATTCGAAACGCCCACGAAATGACTATGATATTTCTTGACTGCAGCGAGAGTATCACTTGTCTGGAAATTTTTATATTTGTTTGTTTATGCCGGCGAAAATGGGCAAAATGAAAATTTCTTATTTTGTATTGAATTACTCTAATTATAACTTAGAATAATATAATGAAAATTAATTTTAAGTAATTTAAATCAACCCTTTTCATTTTAATTTTCAACTGAACCTAATTCTAATATAACATAATCTATCAATCATCAACTTAATTATTCAACAGTTAACCGAATTTTTATCACTTTATTTTAATTTTTTTTTCTCTTCTTCGGAATCCCAGTCCAAGTACATGTCAATTAAAATTTAATTTTGTCTCTTTTATGTTTTCTTCTTGCATTTTGCAATATTTTTATCACACCAAGAAAATATTTATTGCGTAATTATTTGCCATGATTAAATCTACTTTTTAATTTTTATTATTTATTAATATTTCATTTTAAGAATCTTAGCAGTTGAAAGGTCAACTGCATTTTCAAGAATGAACAAAATTTTTATTTTATTTTATTTTTATTTTATTTTATTTTATTTTATTTTTTGTACATATTCCTGCTTAATCCGAATACAGGATTAAGTAAATGATTACATAATTGATTACATTCTTTATTCTATTCTACTTCTCTTCATATTTCATCCCAAATACATGAGATGAGATAAACGGGATTAAGTTCAAAAATTAGAATTTAAAGAATGCTTTTTGTGATATTTATTTATACTTATTAGGAGATTTACTTATACTTGTTATGATATTTATTTGTACTAATATTTTTCCTTATTATGTTTCTTTATTTTATTGTTTGTTTATTACATTGCTAAAATTTATTTTTAATGTATTACTATATTATAAAATGTGTTATTACATAAAAATATGATTATAAGAAATATTTTCACAAAAGTTCCAAAAATGGAACAATTATAATTGTTCAAGGACTTTCTTACAAAAACAAACTGAACAAATATCATGACGTTAGATGATGAAAATTGGATGGTCTGTAATGATATAATTAGACTTCCTTGAAAGGAGGTAATGAACTATTCAATTCCAAATATGACTTTTTGGACGGACATTGTGGGCTAAACTTTTAGATTTGATTTCATGAAATCTCTACTAAATTCCTCCATCCTGTCTGGGTTTATTGTTGTCAACGAAGATTTGGCGTTATTGTTTTTCATTTTTATGTTAAAAATATCCTATGAATAATTGCTTACATTTTCAAATTACTTTATGATGTGTATTTTAAGAAAGACCATATCTGATATTTTTGTTGGTTCCTATTTTTTATCTGTAAATTTAAAAGTTATTCTACACATCATATTAGTGCTCCTGATTTTAAATTCCATATTTATAAGAAATATAAAAATGGTTATATTTCTCTTTTTATTATTATTTAGTTATTATTACTTCTATCGAGCATATCGTGATCTAATTCTGTATCACCTTCCTTTCAGTGAACTTGCAGGTCTCAGACCTACATTTTCACCCGTCTTTTTGGGAGGGGGGGATTTGTAATAAGTAAAAAAATCGCCATTTTTCCTGCCCTCAGCTTTGTCCTAACGTTTTATGGATCATACTTTTATTCTCAGTTTCCGTAATGTATTAATATTTTTAACGGCTAAAAGTTCTTTTATTTTATTTAACTTAGCATAATCCATTGATTATCTTCTTAAAAAGAGCTAGAATGTTTCTTGAATGTCAACAAATTATTGTGAAACCTTTCTTTCAGTACACAAATCCATTTTCCTTTTTTGAATTAAAAAATATTTATCGAAATTTTAATTTTGTTTTATTATTCAATTAATCGTCTGTCTAGGAGATGCATACGCTTTTTCGGGTGGGCAAATTACGCTATTACGTGATTAGGCAAAGAGTTCACACCTCTAATCACGCCTAGCGTCCAATGGTAGATAGTGGATTGGATTATCTCTACGCTGAAAACGATCCTGATGTATATTTAAAAGCCTTACGTAAAAAAGTGAGGGGCTAGATTGGCTTGGAATTTTGAGAGAGTCATTTTGCTTTAGAAGAGGGTAGAATGCTTTTTACCTTTCAAATGCCAGGATACCCGTCTCATCTTCGGAATAGTTTAGAATGTTTGAGATGATGCAGGCTTAGAGCAAGCTGTCTATTAGGAATTTGGGAGACTGGAGAGATGTGCAATAACTGATGGCTGTGCTCAAAAATAATAAAGGAGACTAAAAACTGATTTTCTTGCATTTTTACTGGAGATACTCCCATAGGACACAACTCCATTGCTTCCAACTACGGCTGCTAAACCAACATGGATAAAAAGACAGGTGTTATTCCACGAGAATCGATACATTATTTCAAGCAAACCTGTTTATTATTTCAAGTAAACCGACCTATTATTACATATATATATATATATATATGTGTGTGTAAAGATTATTAAAAAAATCAAAAATATATTCATAAAAAAACTTTTTTATATATATTGTGTGAAAGCTTTCATAACACTGAATTCAGTGAATTCATATTTCTTTTAATTTTAGGTATTATATTTTCAGAAATGTCCTCAGTAAATTTAGTCAAAATGTATGTTCCGGACGTTTTATATCCGAATCTACTGAAAAGAAAATTATGAAAAAAAAATTAGAGATAGTTGTCATTAATTTAAAAATTGCAAGAAAACTTTAGCGATTACCCTAGCCACATATTTTTTGAGAAGGGCGTGTTTTTCATTTAGACACGTATTTCGGTTTGAGAATATCAAGTAAAATATGCTTTTGTGCGCCAGAGGTACTTATCGCAAAAGAAGTATAAAGGTATTTTTGATAATGATTAAAATATCATTGTGATAAGCCGAAATATTTACCCTTAAAGACACGGATTGTTCATACATACATAATGACATGGATAGCGTAAATATGTACCATAGCCTTTTAAAGCCTATATAACAAATTTTGATGATATATTTGTACCATGGTATCCTTAGTATCCGAATGAAAGGAGTAAATTTCAAACTGTTTAAAGGAGACTATTTTAACTAATAATACAAATATGCAATTAATTATATAAATACAATGTTATGAATAGTTTCGACTGAGTTTATCTCTGAATGCGGCTCCCGTTTCTCTAAAATTTATTTAAAAAGCTTCCTAGTAAAACATGGTACTGAAAAACGCATTCCAAATTTGCGGCCTCTTTTAGAAGTATACTTAGCACAATAGCAAGTTTAAACTTTTATTAAAGGTTGTGATTTACCTACACTGTAATAATAAAGGATTTTTGCTATGCAGAATTTAAATGGAAAATTTAATTTTAATTTTAATATGGTTATACATCTCAAAACAAAAAGTTACTAATATTATTAAAATAATAACAATAATAATAATAAAATAATGGAATATACATAAAAATAAATTATTATTAATGAAAAATGTCTTGCATTTCAAATAACAAAATAACAAAGGTGCAATATGTTCATTTTAATTAGCCTATATAAAATCGTAAATATATACATAATTAGTGCAGAAATGATTTTTTTCCCGAAAACTACATATTCGGAATCAGCGTAGAAAAACAGGCATATATGCTAAAATATAAGATCTACGAATGCAGTAATTGCACGGGATTTTAACCAAAAAATAATCTACATACAAGAAAGTTATCTCTAGATTTCACAGATATCTCGTTTTTTTAATTTTTTAGCAGACAGGAAACGAAATTAGAAATGAATCCTTTTATTAAACTAGATTTTTACTTGATAATTAGAAAGCTACTAGAAACAATTTAAGGAAAATAACACATTCGAAACAAGAGTAAAAAATTACCGACATGTGCTAAAAAAAATTAAATCTTTATTGAATAAAATTTCAAAATTGTAATTTTTTAAACTCATAAATGTATTAGTAAATACTTGACATATATATAGATAGGACGGCAATAAATGACAGTTTCCTAAACGACATGTGAGTGATGTGTATGACTATGAAATATTTCACTAATACATGTGTTTTATATCTTGTCTTTGGAAGAGATAAAATGAGTTTATATAAACGGATTTTCAATGGATGTTTCAGATTCTCGATGGAATTTCGAAAAGAAATAAAAATTTTTAATGAAAGGGTTTTTATTATTGTCTATGCGTATTTTTTATTTTTATGTCCATTAGATTTTAAGATAATTGTATATTTGTAAACACACAATACATTAATCGCTCTTGTAGCTTGGCTAATTTATTACTACCCTCGTTTTGGAGACAATCTGTGTGCTTCATTAAAATCAATACTTTAGTTGAATTATAATCGTTTCCTATTGTTTAATTGAAAATTTTAATTAATAACATCTGTTAATTACTTATATATTTTTTATTTTATTATTTTCGCAAGGTAAGAGTTATCCAGCTTAAAAAACATAAATATAAATAAGTTAAAAAAATGTACGAAAATGGGTGCTGAGAGAGAAAGACAGAATAGTGAAACTGTAAGAAATTCTAAAAATAAAAGTTGATTGTTTCTGTTAAACAAGCACGAAGTTTTTTGTTTATAGATGACATTTTTTAAATAAAAATATTTATAAACATTCTAATTTAAACATTTCTGAAAGACAATCTGTGAGTAGAGAAGATTAAGATGCGTATATACGGAATACACACGTAATCATCACTTCGCATTCTTGAAGATTATTGATGAAATAATGTAAAAGTAATTCTTTAAACTTTTATTTGATATCTTTATTTTAAAATGTGTAATGAATAAATATGTTTGTAGAGTGAAATTAAAGATTAAATAAATATTTGATATAAAGGCGAACTTAATCAAAAGCAGCATTATAATATTTCATTAATTAATATAATTACAAAGAACTAACCAACAAATTCCAAAATAAAGTAAATATCTTATAAATTTTCAAGGTAAAGGAAGTTAATTAAAATTAATATTTGCTTTGAAAATACCTCATTTTGTTGTATGTATCTTATAATATGTTAAATATTAATGAAAGGCTATTTCAAAATCCATTGTTCATTTTTGTAGTAGAAGGTTTACAATGCCAAATTAATGCATATTTTTTATTTTGTGAAAAGTTTAGTAAGGTTTTCTCTCTATAATTTTTTAAGGTGGAAGTAATTTGTGTTTATTTTATTGTTTGAGTAAAAAAGGTATTGTGAACATCCTGTCTTTTACAGTTTCTATGTTTTGTTTTCACTTATCAGTGTAGCAGATACTTACAAGGATAGATCCACCATTTATTGTATAATTTTTTTTGAGAATTTGAAATCTGGAAACGCATCACAAATTATATTTTCATTGGTAAATCAAATATGTAAATTAACTATTCAATCAGAAATATTCATAGAGTTATGTATCATTTCAGACATATCTAGTACTTACAAGGTTAAATCTATTGCTTATTGTATAAATATGTTTGTAACTTCAAATTCCGGAAATTCAACACAAATATACAAATTAAATTTTCAATTAGCTATATTTCTAAAGTCATGAAACTATTTAGGACATATATAATGCACTAATCTAATATTATTTAAAAAACAACAATAATTGTATTAAACAGATTCAAAAATAATTTATAATTAATTGTTCTTTTTTATATTCCTACACAATAAAATGTATTTAAACTATAGATAATCACCTCACAAGTATTACACTAATGTAGTTTAACAACACTAAATTATGTAGCATCATTTTTTTTCATCTAAAGCTTAATAGATGATGTAATTATAAACAAATGTTTCATAATTGTGTTACTTTCATCACCTATGATTCTATAAAAAAATTAGGTAAATAAAACAAACGGCATATGATTAAATTATTGAACTGATATATTTTTGACATATATTATAGTTTTTTACAGAAAATTATAAATGGCTATTTTTACATGAAGTTTAACACATATAAATGTATATATAAATATATATATTTTTATAAAATATTGGCTGGAAAATTATTAATTTTTAAAACGATTTTTTCCATTAAAAATGTATGAAGCATTCCATGTAAGATGAGATTAACAGATTTGCAATCCAACAGAATATAAGTTGTTTATATAAATTGAAATTTTGATTTTTGCGAGTACGTTTTCGTTGTTTATTGAGCAATTAGGATTATACAAAGAATGCAGCTACTTTCTTTTCTCTCGATGTAATGAAGAAGCTGATATATTTAGCAATTACGTATAAGTGAGCGATATAGGTCAATATAAGATATAATTGTTTCGTTCGCTTTATAATTCATGAGGTATTATCCATTATATATATATATATATATATATATATATATGTAAATAAATATTAGGTGGTAAATAAATTATTAGTTACACGCCTAAACTTTGAACACGCGAAAAACATGAAACTTTGTTTTGGTGTTGTTTACTGAGGGGTTTTCAAGCTAATCATCGTATGCATGGACTAAATACTTATGTCATTATTAATAAAATAAAACTTTCGCTCCTGAAGTAAAATTTCATTGTGCAAAAATTCAACAAATGTGTTCCAAGACAAATTCCTCAATATTTCGTCGAACCTCTTTTTATGAATTTTACTTCTATTGACTTGCTATGCATTTTTTTTACGCTTTCGTTTTATTTAGTTATTGAAATACTAGAACATTATCAAAGCTTTTATCTAATTTATTTGGTTTGTCGTGTTTATTTAAACAAGTTTTGTAAATTCGAAAATACAGCATGAACATCAGAAAGCTTTTAAATCACCAAGTGCCCACTTAACATTTTTGTCGCATGTTATACATTAAGAGTTCGTTACCGGTTGACGACACTCGTAAAATGCCACGTGCCAATGTTGTCATGACAAAAGAGACTAAGATTCCCAATTAGAAAAATTGTATTGCAATTAATAATTTGGCCAACCACTGTATATATATATATATATACACTACACACACACATACGCACGCACACATATATATAACTAGAAATGTAGTTGTAAATTTTCACACATATACACTATATGGCCAAAGATGATCGGCTATTTGCGAGTTTAGACATTTTTTAAAATATATGGGAAAATACATGAGGCATTATCTTGAAACTCCAAGTGTATAAAAATAATAGTACATGGGCTACATTTCCTTAAAGAATTTTTTTTTTTTTTCCAAAACTTCACACGGGACCGTCAACGAATTAAAAATAAAAAAAAAGAATATCTTTTGTATAACACTATCAAAACCAATGCAACAAAAGCGTTCAAACTGTATATTATTACTAAATGGTTTATTGTAATAAAGTGTGTTCATTTTTATGCGAATAGCATGTATACTCTTAAAAAAATTAAAGTTTTTTATAAAATCAATCCCAAGTTTTTCAAAGTTTTCTGTTAATAATTCTATATATCTTTATATAGTTATAGTTATAGACATATATGTTCGGGATGAGGGCAGGGAAGGTCGATAGCTTCAGAGCCCCGCCCGCCCACTAACCGTCTCTCAATATCTTTAATTTGTCTACTTTTTCTTTTAAATTTTTCCGGTTACAATTAGTCTTATATATATTTTTTTCTTTTCTACTAAGAGTCCAAGTCTATTCGGGTCATAAGTAAAGTATTTTGGCGCCATCCGTGGTCGCCTACAGGCGACAGTGCTGTCGCGCAAGAGACTAGGTCTGTTAGTCTAACAAGGGGACCACCAGACATGGTGCTCACAGATTTTGATGATTTCAAAGTATGTTGTAGGGGTCATACCACTAATTATTCTGGTGAAAGGGTTCCTTCAAATGGACCTTGGTTTTTGAGAAATTGGGGGTCAAAGTTTACCGTATGTTTTAAATACTTAATTGTACAACATGTGAATGTCGATTCGTGGCGTCGTGCCAAAGCATGTGTTTGTGAGTCGGAAGGTTGTGCGTTCGAATCCATCCTCGGTTTTATTTTTCCTTATATTCATCTTTTTTACACGTTACAAATTTTAAGAATTTTTATTTCTAGAGCAATTGCTACAACTTTTATATTTTCTTAATATAAATTTTTTCTTAATATGCATTTACATTTTTTAATTTTTTCATGAAAATTTATTTTTTTCTGCAATTTTTAAACTAATATTTCTTTTGATAACACAGCAAAACTAATTTAAGCCTATAACTTTTTTTTCTTAAATATTATCTACATTTTTTACTTTGTGCCTTTAAAATTATTCTTATAAATGCATAAAGTGATTTAGAAATGTTATTAATCATTTTACGATAATTTTTAGGACTTGATAAACACAGAAATGTCATCACGAGGAAGCAATTAGCAGTCGCGTACGGAAATTTAGTATAAATGCCGAATTTCATAGAATGTTTGACATTTTTCATTTGATATATTTTTCAAAACATTTTTCAATCTCATAGTTTCCAAATAACTACACTTGCAAATTTCACGAGATTAAAATTGCTTTCACAAATGTGTCACATGTTACCTAATTTTGATTTCAGTAGACCTTTTTCAGAATCAGAAAGATTCGCATTATTGAACAAGGGGGGGGGGATAAGGATTTAAGGTATGTTTATTTTTTAAAGTAATTTTTAGAATATTTCTGCTGTACAGCACGTGTGTGTGTATGTGGGGGAGGGGGGGGTGGTGATGAATCCGTGGCCTCATCTTTAAACCCGCTATTGAGCTACGCAGATGAAAATATGAGCTTCACCCTACATTTTCTTGAGCGCCCCCCCTCCCATTACACATTTTTAATTATAGCCCCGTGTACAATTATGCATTGCATTTTAATCAGGGGCGTAGCTAAGGCGGCGTCTCAGCCCCCTAAAACCTTTTGAGCCCCCCCCCCCGACAAAATTCCAAAGTCACTAAATGAATTTATGTTCCAAAAACCCAAATGAAATTCTATTGAAAAATCTAATTTAGTTTTGAGGACCTTTCATCGTTTTGAAAAAATACTAAATTGTAACTAATACAGGTGTTTCAACACTTGCTCATTTTACTTGCACATATGAAGCCAACATTATGTTTAATACTGCACTAGTTATGCGCTCGAATTTTCCATAATACTATTCTTTTCTTAGCATAAAATGAAGTTATTACAACAGTTTAATCAGAAACATTGTAACTAAACTACAGTGTAAATATGCAGTAATTTATCTTTCTGCGTCACAGAGAGAGAGAGAAAAAAATATATGAGTCATCCCACTACATTTTCTTGACCCCCCCTCCCCCCACACACCCTAGTTATTGACTTCTCGTTAAGGCCCTGGTTTTAATATTCTGTTTGCATTTTTAAAATAAAAATTCAAAATTTCAATAAATGTAACTTTTACGGATAGATGGCAGCACTAACTAATACGAATTCTAGTGAAAAATATCGTAATCACTGGTGATAAATTGATAAATAAACTAAAAAACTTTGTAAAATCACCATAAAATGAAAAATTAAGCAGGACGCGTTTCGAGCTACAACAATAACAGCATGGTGATTTTACAAAGTTTTTTAATTTATTTATTAATACGAATTCTTCCAAAGATTATTCTATAGTCTATACGATGTATGCCGTATGCTCGATGACTGCGAATGCCCAGTTTCTGAACAGTAACGACTAGCGAAACGAATACTTTTTAACGGGTAGAGAATTCTAAATCAACGTTAACATACGGGTATTCATTTAACCGTTATTTTCACAGCACTGCATTACATTATCTAAAAATCCATGCACAGTATTGTGTAATATACATTTGAAAAAAAAAGTGATTGATTAATCAAAAATATTATTATTTAAAATTGTGGAGATTTTAAAATATTAAAATTTTCTCATACTTTTTCAAAATTTTAATTAAATACGCATTTTTATTTAATTATCTGTTGCAAAATGTACTTTTAGTTGAACCATCAACTGCAGTCAGTTCACCAATTGAGCCATATTTTTTGAAATAATAGTAATAATAAAATATTGAAAAAGTAAAATGCCCTCTTCAGAAAATATCAAAAGGTTCAAAGCTGTAGAATTCCCAATTCTGCTTAAAATTTATATCATGTAAAAAATATAAATATAAGTAAAAAAGAAAATAGAAGCCGAGGATGGATTCGAACGCACAACCTTTCGACTCACAAACACATGCTTTGGCACGACGCCACGAACCGACATTCATGTGTAGTACAATTAAGTATTTGAAACATACGGTGAACTTTGACCCCCAATTTCTTAAAAACCAAGGTCCATTTGAAGGAACCCTTTCACCAGAATAATTAGTGGTATGACCCCTACAACATACTTTGAAATCATCAAAATCTGTGAGCACCATGTCTGGTGGTCCCCTTGTAAGAGCTAGAAACGTCAAAAATCACGTCATTTTATCAAAGCTCGTTTTTTTATATGTTTTTCCCTTTTATGGTAGAATACGTTTGCAAGCGGTCTGGCAGTTGGGAGACGTTGCGTTTAGCTGTGGCAGAAGGGGTTATGCAGGTCAAAAAGCTTCAAAATCACGTCATTTTATCAAGGCTCATTTTTTAATATGTTTTTCCCTTTTATGGTAGAATACGTTTGCAAGCGGTCTGGCAGTCGGGAGACGTTGCGTTTATCTGTGGCAGAAGGGGTTGTGCAGGTCAAAAAGCTGCAAAAATCCGACATTTTATAAAGGCTCATTTTCTTATATGTTTTTATCAAGCTTAAAAATTACAAGATATTATTCTTTGGACAGCAGAAAACCTATAATTAATTTTCCAGACACAAATTCGATTGCAAAGTTAATGCCAGACATCTTTAAGTATGGCAACGAAAGTGCCTGTTCCAAGAGTGGTTTATAATTTAAATTTTACAAGACCTCTTTACGTCATTTTATCAAGCTTAAAAATTACAAGATATTACTCTTTGGATAGCAGACAACCTATAATTAATTTGCCAGACACAAATTCGGTTGTAAAGTTAATGCCAGACGGCTTTAAATATGACAACGAAAGTGCCTGTTCCTGGAGTAGTTTATAATCTAAAAATTATACGACCTCTTTACGTCATTTTATCAAGCTTAAAAATTACAAGATATTACTCTTTGGTGGGCAGACAACCTATAATTAATTTGCCAGACACAAATTCGGTTGCAAAGTTAAAGTCAGACGGCTTTAAATATGACAACGAAAAAACCTGTTCCAACGGCGGTTTACAATTTAAAAATTATAAGACCTCTTTACGTCATTTTACAAGCTTAAAAATTACAAGATATTACTCTTTGGTGGGCAGACAACCTATAATTAATTTGCCAGACACAAATTCAGTTGCAAAGTTAATGCCAGACGGCTTTAAATATGGCAACGAAAGTGTATATTGCAAGAGCGGTTTATAATTAAAAAAGTATAAGACCTCTTTACGTCATTTTATCAAGCATAAAAATTACAAGATATTAATTACTCTTTGGATAGCACACAACCTATAATTAATTTGCCAGACACAAATTCGATTGCAAACTTAATGCCAGACGGCTTTAAATATGGCAACGAAAGTGCCTGTTCCTCGAGTAGTTTATAATCTAAAAATTATAAGACCTCTTTACGTCATTTTATCAAGCTTAAAAGTTACAAGATATTACTTTTATGGATAGCAGACAACCTATAATTAATTTCCCAGACACAAATTCGGTTGCAAAGTTAATGCCAGACGGCTTTAAATATGGCAACGAAATTACCTGTTCCAAGAGTGCTTTATAATTTAAAAATTATAAGACCTCTTTACGTCATTTTATCAAGCTTAAAAATTACAAGCTATTACTCTTTGGATAGCAGACAACCTATAATTAATTTGCCAGACACAAATTCGGTTGCAAAGTTAATGCCAGACGGTTTTAAATATGGCAACGAAAATGCCTGATCCAAGAGTGGTTTATAATTTAAATTTTATAAGACCTCTTTACGTCATTTTATCAAGCTTAAAAATTACAAAATATTACTCTTTGGATAGCAGACAACGTATAATTAATTTGCCAGACACAAATTCGGTTGCAAAGTTAATGCCAGACGGCTTTAAAGATGGCAACGAAAGAGCCTGTCCCACGAGTGGTTTATAATTTAAAAATTATAAGACCTCTTTACGTCATTTTATCAAGCTTAAAAGTTACAAGATATTACTTTTTTGGATAGCAGACAACCTATAATTAATTTGTCAGACACAAACTCGGTTGCAAAGTTATAGCTAGACGGCTTTAAATATGGCAACGAAAATGCCTGTTCCAAGAGCGGTTTATAATTCAGCAAATTATAAGACCTCTTTACGTCATTGAACCGAATTTGCAACCTTGGATTTTTCTCAGTCTTATTGATTAGATTCACTATTTTTCTGCACCTTATTTTTTGCACGGTACTTTTTCAGAGCCTTATTGAGTAAATTTGTGATACTTTGTGCTTGATTGACGAAAGTTGCATTTTTATAAGTCTTACCGACAAGCCTTTGCATGTGATGAAAATTTGTGCACCCGGAGAAAGGTTAAGGTGTAAGAATTCATATAATTAGTTAACATCAACTCACAGCTTAAATATTGGACAAATAAATTCATTTGTGGCCAAAACCGGGGCATACACCCTAATATTTAATAAAAGAAACTTATATTTTGATAAACAAGAGCTTTTTATAAGTAAACTTTATATTGAAAAAAAAATTGCCGAATTTGCTGAATGCAACTGAATTTGTGTCTTGCAAATTAATTATAGGTTGTCTGCTATCCAAAGAGTAATATCTTGTAATTTTTAAGCTTGATAAAATGACGTAAAGAGGTCTTATAAAATTTAAATTATAAATCACTCTTGGATCAGGTACTTTCGTTGCCATATTTAAAGCCGTCTGGCATTAACTTTGCAACCGAATTTGTGTCTGGCAAATTAATTATACGTTGTCTGCTATCCAAAGAGTAATATCTTGTAATTTTTAAGCTTGATAAAATGACGTAAAGAGGTCTTATAAAATTTAAATTATAAACCACTCTTGGATCAGGCATTTTCGTTGCCATATTTAAAACCGTCTGGCATTAACTTTGCAACCGAATTTGTGTCTGGGAAATTATTTATAGGTTGTCTGCTATCCATAAAAGTAATATCTCGTAACTTTTAAGCTTGATAAAATGACGTAAAGAGGTCTTATAATTTTTAGATTATAAACTACTCGAGGAACAGGCACTTTCGTTGCCATATTTAAAGCCGTCTGGCATTAACTTTGCAACCGAATTTGTGTCTGGCAAATTAATTATAGGTTGTCTGCTATCCAAAGAATAATAGCTTGTAATTTTTAAGCTTGATAAAATGACGTAAAGAGGTCTTATAATTTTTAAATTATAAAGCACTCTTGGAACAGGCACTTTCGTTGCCATATTTAAAGCCGTCTGGCATTAACTTTGCAACCGAATTTGTGTCTGACAAATTAATTATAAGTTGTCTGCCCACCAAAGAGTGTAATTTTTAAGAGTTGTAATTTTTAAGCTTGATAAAATAACGGAAAGAGGTCTTATAATTTTTAGATTATAAACTACTCCAGGAACAGGCACTTTCGTTGCCGTATTTAAAGCCGTCTGGGATTAACTTTACAACCGAATTCGTGTCTAGCAAATTAATTATACGTTGTCTGCCTACCAAAGAGTAATATCTTGTAATTTTTAAGCTTGATAAAATGACGTAAAGAGGCCTTATAATTTTTAAATTATAAACAGCTCTTGGAACAGGCACTTTCGTTGCCATATTTAAAGCTGTCTGGCATTAACTTTGCAACCGAATTTGTGTCTGGCAAATTAATTATAGGCTATCTGCTGTCCAAAGAGTAATATCTTGTAATTTTTAAGCTTTATAAAATGACTTAAAGAGGTCTTATAAAATTTAAATTATAAGCCACTCTTGGAACAGGCACTATCGTTGCCATATTTTAAGACGTCTGGCATTAACTTTGCAACCGAATTTGTATCTGGAAAATTAATTATAGGTCGTCTGCTGTCCAAAGAGTCATATCTTGTAACTTTTAAGCTTTATAAAAACATATAAGAAAATGAGCCTTTATAAAATGGCGGATTTTTGAAGTTTTTTGACCTGCATAACCCCTTCTGCCACAGGTAAACGCAACGTCACCCGACTGCCAGACCGCTTGCAAACGTATTCTAACATAAAAGGGAAAAACATATTAAAAATGAGCCTTGATAAAATGACGTGATTTTGAAGCTTTTTGACCTGCACAACCCCTTCTGCCACAGGTAAACGCAACGTCTCCCGACTGCCAGACTGCTTGCAAACGTATTCTACCATAAAAGGGAAAAACATATTAAAAAATGAGCCTTGATAAAATGACGTGATTTTGAAGTTTTTTGACCTGCATATCCCCTTTTGCCACAGGTAAACGCAACGTCTCCCGACTGCCAGACCGCTAGCAAACGTATTCTATCATAAAATGGAAAAACATATTAAAAAATGAGCCTTGATAAAATCAGGTGACGAAAACGTTGCTAGCTCTTAGACTATGTGTGGGTCGTAAGCAGGGGTGGTCGACAAAAATTGGTCGCTCACCGCGACAGTTGACCCAACCACCGTCCGAGACATATATGTTCGGGATGAAGGCAGGGGAAGTCGATAGCTTCAGAGCCCCGCCCACTCACTAACCGTCTCTCAATATCTTTAATTTGTCTACTTTTTCTTTTAAATTTGTCCGGTTTCAATTTGTCATATATATATTTTTTTTCTTTTCTATTAAGAGTGCAAGGCTATTCGGGTCATAAATAAAGTATTTTGGCGCCATCCGTGGTCGCCTACCGGCGACAGCGCTGTCGCGCAAGAGACTAGGTTTGTTTGGGTCGTAGGTATGGGTCGTCGACGAAAATTGGTCGCTCACCGCGTAAGTATAAGTAATTATAATATAATTTATAGTTCCAAGTTTTGAATATTAAATGCTATTCTTTTCCGAATACATGACAAACAATAATTTAAACACTATACATGGTAATCAGAATTAAAAAATATTAAAAATTGTATGAAAAATGATCAGGTTTGCTCAATAATTTCTCATTGTGCGTACGTGAATGCTATCGAAATTTTATTTAGATATTTCGTTGATTCCATGTATAGAGCAACGTCTATGAAAATTTCAAAAATATAGGTTTAAAATTCTGAAAATGATCGACGATATTATAAGCTCAAAATTCGTTGTTCCCAAAATGAAGAAAAAATAGGGGGTTGTATCCAAATATAGTAGTACGTGACATATTGTGTATTCGATATTGACATTAACCAATGCATAAAATGGATACAGCATGTTTTTCTACCAAGACAAACTAATATTTTTTTTTCGCATGTGATATTTTAATCCTTATCTACTTTTTCTTAGAATAAAAAGCACATATTTCTATTCATAGAAACATAATTATTTACATACGGTAAGAAGCTAATTATTATGTAAAAAAGTATTTATTTATTCATTTATTTATTTACTGTGAATCAAATTAATGTAGAGAAATACACGTAAAAATTTACAAGAGTTATAAATTAAAATTAAATATTATTAGGTGAATATTTATCTATGTATGTACGTAAACTATACTTAATGAAATCATACTAGATTTTTTTTTCTTTCCTAATTAGCTTATTTTACAAAAGAAAAAATGAAAGATATTTGTTCTAGTATTTCCTTTACACATTACAAGCTTCTGGAGTTAGTCCAAGAAGACATGATTTTACACGAAGAAGAATTAAGTAGGATTAGTTTCCCAGAATGAAGGTACAGTTAAGATTAGTATTATTTTTGCCAGAGTTGTACTGCGGAAATACAGGTTTATTCTTTCGGCAAACAACTAAAATTTCGTATTTTGACATTCATTTGTGGGAAAGATTTTTTTACATTTATTTTACTTAAGTATAGAAGCAAAAAAATATATATTTATATATGTTATCGTAAATAAATCTAGGACAATTCGACATGCTTTGGCGATCGACAAAATATAATAGTTTTAAAGAAAACAGAAGTGATTCAATCATACTTATTAGATATATCATTCAAAATTAACATACAATTTTACAATATTTAAGGATAATAATACACACCAAAGAAATAAATTGCGAATTAAAGTTTATTTAATTAAAAATAAAATGTGTCTCTGACAATTACTCTGAATGGTTACTCTGGATCACTGGCAGTAAGCTATTAGCAATATTGGGAAGTGTTAAAATTAATTACCATTATCATAGTTTAGTCTAATTGAAATATTCCGGCTTCAAAATTAGTGATGAAAGTAGAAAACATATCACTATAAAATAAATTAATCTAAGTGCTGGTAAATTCATATAGCATTTGACAATATATTTTATACACTTGAGCAAATTACATGACATTTTCAGTATTCTAAAAATATTTAAAGTCGCAAAAAGAAAAGTTTATGAAATAAGAAAACAAATTAGATAATTTTATTATAACTATCATGAACAGAAAAAGTGTATTTTCGTAAAATGAGACATTATTTAAATACTTAAACTGGGAAGAATGTATTTAAGTATTGTAAGGATGTAAGGATGCAAGGTTTGTATTTAAGGATTAGATTGTAACGAGTAATTTTTAATTGAATTTAGTTATTAAATAATTTATTCTTTACTTTAATAAAATAGAAGAGTTTCTTTTTATTAGTTTTATTTAAATATTAAGTTTAGATATTATTTTATAGAAAAAATATCATTTTATATTATGCAATTGTTTATTTTTTATTAGTATGACCCTAATTAAAATTAATCTCAGACCTATTCATTATATACAGCATAGTTAATTACAAAGAACTTTACTTTATTTTGTCCACTGCTGAGCAAGAGCAGATTCCAGATAGAAAATAAATTTTTACATAGTTATTAACAATTAAGTGAGATAAATAACCAAAGGGTTCAGTAGTCGGCAACATCTGTTCATTGTGTATTATCCCTTTATTTAAAACAAGTTGTAATAATTACTAGAAGCTTCGTTCAAGTTAGTCTCTCGATAATTAGAAAAACGTTGTTCATTAACTAGTTCCCTTTAAACTTCTAAATAATTGCCAAAATATAGATAAGATAAACTTTTTTTCTCTCTATAGTTAATTTTATCTAGTTTCGGAACATTTTGTGGTTTTCATTTACTACGATCGACATTTTTATAATTGGTTTTTATTATTGCTGTGTGAAAAATTCATGCGTACGTATACCACATGTTTATATGTATTATATATCGTAAATTAAGACGCTAAGCTTTTATATATATATATATGTACAGGGTGAGTCATAAATATCGAAACAATAGGCTATCTCCTTAAATATTAACCCGACCCATACTTCCAGTTGCAAAAATTCTTTAAAAAAGGTAAAAGTTTTGATAAGTTGCAGCTCCATGGTGGGTCTATTTGTAAAACTACGAAAATTAACATTTTATACGGCCCCCGTAGGATAAAAATTCCAATTAGGAAAACTTTCGTTATCCAATCGTGAATAATACACAAAAAGTTGCATCTTCATATCTTCAAAACTTGCAGAATAATAGAAATTTGAATTATTCATTAGTTTTTAAGGAATGAGACACAAATTGAAATGCGCGCAATTCAAAAGACAATATTACTTTAACAGTTCTATGAAACGTGTTAAAATACCTATCCTTTGAGTTAGAATTTTGATTTTTTTTTGTGATGGTTAGTCATATAATTTACTAAGAAAATCACATCCTAAAATTTATCCTAAAATTTATAAAAAAATTTCATATGATTAGTACTGGTTTAAATGGGATAACTAAAAATCGTTATAACTCCAAACATAATTTATCGGATTTAAATTTCTTTCCATTTAATTAAAGATGAAAATCTGATTTAAGCTTTGTTTCGGGGTTTTTGTTTTTGAATATTAATTTTAGAACTATTAAAAATATTTATAAAAATAATATAACTTTAAAAAAATCTTATTTTCAAAAGTAAATATTTTTTTCAATTTTGCCCGAAACAAAAATAAAAATAATTAAAAATGACATGTTCCAAGTTTTTACTTTTTTTCTTTAACAATTCTTAGCTTTTAATAAGGTCTGCATTGGACGAAATTTTCAATCCCGGGCTCGAACAATCCGTATTAAAATCACGTTCTCTGACTGTCCTAATACGAGCATGAAATAAGTAAAATTGCTTTTATTTTACAAAAAAAAAAAAAACCTTTAAAAATAATTTTTTTAAGACTAGTATATTTAAATGCTAAAAAAAAAAAATAAAAAAATAAACAGAATAAAAGCAGAAAAAAATCCGCCTATGACGGAATTTGTCTTGCACAGAAAACGTGTTGATCCATGCAAAAGTAATACAATAATACCTGAGAAAAAATAAACTCCATTTAACCCTCCTAGGAAGGGCATTTGTCTATTACGTATTTTTTCTTTCCTATGTGATTTCATATTAAAAGGTTTTATTGTATAACATTTTTCGTAGTCTGCAATGCACGGGATATGGATTAGCGATATTAAAATATAAGTGAAACATTTAGATGTAAATAGCCATTGATTGATAAAATGAATATATCACAGCCTTTGGCACTTCTTTAATAATAAAAAGTATAAGTATAAAAAGCGAAACGCTATGATAAATATTTTTGGTCAGAACTCCTCCCCGCGAAGCAATTTTTAACTACACTGAAATAAAAATCTATGAAGAAATACACGGCTAACCCGGGCTATGATTTTAACATTTTTCCATGCCGGGCAGAAATTGTTCCCCATGGGTCGGTTTGTGACCGGCCCTAGATATTTTGATCCATGCAGACCTCCAGTGCTAACGATCAACATATTTTGAAAACAAGATTTAATTTAAATCAATACGCTGCTTTATTATATCCAAATAATAGGCACAGTCTTAAATCGACAATTAATACGAACAATTTGTGGACGATCCCTCCTTTTCTTTGAAACCGAGTCAAAAATACTCCGATTACAGGCACGGTAAAATGGTGTAAGTCACGAATTTTGGAGAATTTTGGATTTCAATACCTCTGTCAGATTTTGAGATATGAAGATGAAATTTTTTTGTTCAATTTAGAAATGGATAAGGAATAATTTCCGAATTGGAAATTTTGCTCTACGTGGACCGTATAAAAATTTAATTTTCTTATTTTTTCAAATAGACACCCCATGGAGTTGCAACTTATCTTATCAGAAATTTCACCTTTTTTTAAATGTTTACAATTGGATGTATGGGTCTAGAGGCAATATTTAATGGGATAGCCTGTTTCGATATTTAAGACTCACCCTGTACACACACACGCACACACACACACACACATATATATATATATATACATAAATATATATATATATATGTCTATACATATATATATATATATGTATGTGTATATATATATATATATATATATCTTGACAAAGTGAAAAAAATTTTACTATCTTTATGCAACCGGCGCATAGCAGCTCTGTCTTTGCACAAAGTTTATATACTCTTTTATGAAAAAAATATGAAAAATGATGAAAAGATGAAAAAAATGTAAAAATGGGTTAAACAACAATGAACCACAAAAGAGCAACACCAAAAAAACATAACAAAATAAACTCCCTGCTCTTCAGAAGGTGGGAGGAGCACAGGTATCAAAAAATTGTAAAAAAGTGTATCCTCACAGGTTTCGCAAGGCATCACAAAGCTGCATACTCCAATTATATAAAAAATAACTGAGAAAATTAAGAAAATTTTTTTTAATATACCAAAACAGTAAAATAAATTAACATTAAAAAGTGAATTTAATAAATATCCAACAGCAAAATCATAAAGTAAATCAACTCGTAACATAACATAACTCAAAAATATTATATTTAGAAATTTCCAAAGTAACATGAAGAACATCAAAAACTAAACAATAAACTAAACTAAATAGACATGCAGCAATGCGATGCCCCCACCTTTACCTATGAGGAAAAAGAAAAAAGATACCTGTTAGAAAATTTCCATTACAAACCTCCATACTTGATTGAGCGGGGGAAACTGTTAGGCCTAAGATGACAGCAGGCCAGCTTCAAAGTTTTAAACTCCTTCGAATTGTCTTTCCGTTGTTCACTACTGTCCATTTTCAAGCTTGGTCTGTCACTCTCAAAATGTTGACAATCATCACCCTGTGAACTTTCCTTGTCGGACTTTCATTCACAGATCTTCATATAATTCAACACCCAAGAAGCAACTTCCATAATGGCGTTTGGCCCTACTGTTGCCACTTCAAAAAACCTTTTTTTTAATTCATTTACATAAAAAAATATAAAATTATGAGGATAAAAATTATTGTAAAACAAATTTGCAGCAAATTTAAAAATTTGTGTTTCCAAAATTTTTTTCGACCCACAAATATTATAATATCTAATTATTTGACCCAAAATTATATTTACAAAAACTCTTTTACTTAAATTGGAATGCCAATGAGGCATGGAGTGGGTTTTAAAATTAAAAAAAGTTCTTTTATCAAATAATTTAACAACTAATTCTTCATTTTCAATATTTAAGTCAAGATCTAAAAAAACAACATGTAAATTATCGTCTGAAGCACAATTTAACTTTAAACAAGGTGGATAAATGTGATCAATCGATTCCAAAAAATTATAATCGAAGACAATTATGTCATCGATATATCTCAAAACCCTGAATGATTTGTTAGAATTTAAAATAAATTTATATTCATAAAAAAATAAAAAAAGGTTAGCTGCAGTGCTTGAAAAATTAGTGCCCATACCTATTCCACATACCTGATAAAAAATAGAACCATTAAAAGTTATAAAATTATTATAAAAACAAAAATTACATAAACTTAGAAAAAAATCTCTATTAATACCCAACTCTTCCTCGATATAAAAAGTATCAAACAAATCCTCCAGAGTTTTAAACAGCAGATCAATAGGAATATTTGAAAAAAGATTTTCAAAATCAAAAGTAAACAGATTTGTGGGCGTTGTAGGCGTGTTTAATTTCTTTAAAACCTCAATACTATTATCAATACACCAAAAATAACTAGAATTTTTAAATTTAAATTTCAAAAAACCATAAATTCTCTTCAAAAAATCTTGTAACTTAACATTAAAACTTTTACCAATACCTCTGGAATTGCAGCATATACTTCTAAATTTTATAGGATTTTTGTGAAACTTAGGTGTCAAGAAAAGAAAAGGAAGACTGTGAAAATTATTAATAGGAAAATTGTATGCATAAAGATTTTTAACCTTTCTAGAGTAAGCACTAATTTTTTTAATAATTGCATTGTGATTCAGATTACATTTTTGATAATATTTTGTATCATTCAGTTCATTAGTAACTTTTTCTATGTAAAATAATTTTCAAATGATTGCATAATTAGATGAAGCCTTATCAACAGGAACAATGACAAATTTATTATGTAAAAATTGTATATAGCTGCAGTCCTCTTTATTTAAACGATGATAAGTGTATTGATTATTATTTAATTTTTGGTCAATAAAATCAACAAAACTATTTAAAATATTCCATCTCCATTCATTGAAAGCCTCAAAAGGCACATTGAATTTGTAACACATTTTTAAGACAAAAGCAGACAAATCTCCTTTAAATTTCAAAACAGCAT
Source organism: Maratus speculifer (assembly GCA_964019185.1). Taxonomy (NCBI): domain Eukaryota; kingdom Metazoa; phylum Arthropoda; class Arachnida; order Araneae; family Salticidae; genus Maratus; species Maratus speculifer. The sequence goes on along the minus strand of OZ025297.1, from coordinate 267,491,601 downwards.
TCTCTTTATTAACTTTTTTATTTAATCTAAATTTGGTACCGAAGCCCATCAAAAATTTTAAGTTTTTATTCTCAATAATTTCTAAATTACCAGTTACAACATGCCCATGAAAGTCATCTATAAAGTCTGGAAAATCTTCCCTACAATTTCAAGAAACAGTATCATTCTCTGTTAAAGCTACATATCTGTAATTAAAAAGCTTCTTACTTAGAGGTATATCATATTTATAAGCAACAACTACATTTATATTTTTTATTGGAAACAGAAAATGAAATTGCCTAATGAAATTATTTATTTTGAGATCATCAAATGATTTCTGTTGAAAATTTATAGTAAAAAAAAGCCTTTGTATATTCAAAATTAGAAAATGACTTCAATCTAAAATTCAAAAGATCATAAAGCAAATCCTTATACTGTGTATTTAAAAACCTATACCCCCTAACAGCCTTCTTAATTTTATCAAGTGTTTTTAATTTCAAACTGAAAACAGCATTTTTTACAATTTTAACATTATAAACAGCTAAAAAATTTTTTTCGTTATCATTTATCCAATCAGAAGGAACCAAACAATTTAACCATTTTGAATTAACATGAGAACCCCTTTTGTATCTCTTAGTAGTATTAACATTAGCATATAAATTGCAAAAATTGTAAACATTGTCATATCATTGTCTATATGTATATATATATATATGTATATATATATATATATATATATATATATATATATATATATATATATATATATATATATATATATATACATATATATATATATACATATTAGGGCGATTTTTTCGAAATTCTTTTCTCCCTAGCGCGGAAAAGTTGTCTAGTGGTATCAGTAATATACTTACAAAATTTTAAACTAATCAATAAATATCTTCCGGTTCCACTTTTGGCTCAAAATATGCAATTTTAGCCAAAAATGTTGTATTTTTTCACATTTCAGTAATATTTTTAATTTTCCATTTTTTCTTCGCCCTAGTGCGGAAAAACTGAAAGAGTACATAAGGAACAAAAGTCCAAAATATTAGAGTAATTAAAAAATACCTTCTGGTTCCACTTTGGGTTCTGAATATGGGAAATTTGTCGAAAAATATACAAATTTTCACATTTTAGTCATTTTTTTTTTTTTTTCAATTTTCTATTCCCGCTGGCATGGAAATGTTCGAAGAATATGCGAGAAACATATGTAAAAAATTAGAGTTATAAATAAATATCTTTCGTCTTCCTTTTCGGGGTCTAAAAATGTCAAAATAGCCAAAAAGTATGTAATGATTCACATTTCAGAGATTTTTTTTTCTTATCAATTTTCTCTTCTCGCTCGCGCGGAAAATTCGGAAAATCATATGACAAAGATAAGAGTAAAAATTTAAAATAATTAATAAATATCGTCTTATTTAATTTTTATTACTTAAACTGGCAAATCCATGGCATTAATGCACTCAAAAATCATAGAACAATCGAATTAAAAGCGATCTGAGGGAAATTCCTCTAATAAGTTCAGCTTTCTGTTCGTTTACTGTAGTGTTACTGTTGGTTTAGTGCTCCGCTCGTCATAGGTTCTTAATGAGATATTCAATTTTAACTTCTGTATGTTATTGAAAAATAATACATCTAAAAGTGTTTACAAAATTTAAATTTTTAATATTGTGTTGAACTCATAGTGTGCATAGAAAATATTACAATATCACAATTAAGGCGCAGTATACACGGGATTTTTCTCATCCCATTTTTTGGGATCCTACTTAAGAACTGGCGTTTTACCAACTTATGAACATACAATGTACTTTTTTGCTGGTGAGAAATGAATCGAAATATAATTAAAAATCGGACCCACCTTTGGGGTGATAGCGGATTATGGGCCGAAATGGCTGAAGCTATTTAGCAGGCTCCTCAGTTCCAACGATTTCTAGGCCAAGAATAAGTCCAAATGATTGGTTCATATAATGATAATTACAAGAGTTTAAAGAAGTTTGACGCTAAAGAGCAGACGAAGTCAAAATTGAAAATTTTGTTATTGGAAGGGAAAAAAACAACTATTAGAATTTTTTTCTTACAAGAGTACATCTTTAGGACGATGTAAATGCCCACGTGATATAAAAATTCTAGCATTGGAAGACAGTTTTTAAGGATCAAAGAACGTCAAGGAAATTGTTGATAGATCAATTAATAAATTCAGAAACACGGTCCACAACACGGAAACTTAGTAAATGAATGGTGGAGGCTCTAAAAAGAATAAGAACGTTTCAGAAAATGGTATAAAATAGATAAAACAATCACTACGGCTTCATCGAAGACTTAGAGTTATTTAAATCTTTTAGTCATGTTGATGAACAACTGTGTCACTATCTTAGTGATAAACCTTTAGTTTCATTGCATTCGAATATAAATATTATAAGTATATTACCAACAACCCGTCGTTATGCCCTAGCCAGAAATTGAGACACAATAATAGGAGTGTCCGACCGAGTTGCAGTATCAGTAACAGGCGCATTTCTTGAAGATTTGCGAGTTGTGACACGTGACGACATGTCCAAAGTTATAGACAGGCATAACACAAGCAGAAAAAGAAATAAATATCGCATGAAATGGCAAATCCAAGATTAGAGTTTCATATCCACCAATATTTTGAAAAGATTGTATTTTGACCGTTGAAAATATCCAACTTTAATTCAGAGGAATATTGAGGGAACGCTCCATGAACAAAGAGTGCTTGAAGAATACTGGACACTTATAGAAGAACCTGGCTGCGATTATATAGGGCAAGTGTCACCAATAACCTCTTCTGCTATGTTTCTCATATGATTTTCCATACTTTCCGCTCCAGCAAGAAGAGAAAATTGATAAGAAAAAAAAATCTCTGAAATGTGAAAAGTTACATACTTTTTGGCTACTTTCATATTTTTAGACCACGAAAAAGAAGACGGAATATATTTATTTGTTATTATAAAGTGTTTTAATTATGTTTCTTGCATATTTTTCTAACATTTCGATGCCAGCGGGAATAGAAAATCGAAAAATAAAAAAATGACTAAAATGTGAAAATTTGTGTAACTTTCGACAAATTTCACATATTTAGAACCCAAAGTGGAACCAGAAGATATTTTTAATTACCCTAATATTTTAGACTTGTGTTCCTTATGTACACTTTCAATTTTTCCGCACTAGGGCGATGAAAAAATTGAAAATTTAAAATGTTACGAAATGTGAAAAATTACAACATTTTTGACTAAAATTGTGTATTTCGATCCAAAAGTGGAACCGGAAGATATTTATTGATTGTTTTGAAATTTTGTGAGTATATTACTGATACCACTAGACAACTTTTCCGCGCTAGGGAGAAAAGAATTTCGAAAAAAAGTTTTTTACGCTCCGCCCTAATACATATATATAATAAATAAAAGAATGAGTTTTTAGAGAACTCCGCTCACTTCTATAGATGGATTTAAGCTCAACGAGTTTATTTATTTATTAGCATAGACTTGTCTAATTTTTGAAGAATTAAATTTGAGTTTGAATTAGTTCTTTCTTTTTTTTTGTGTGTGGGAGCGTGACCAAGTACCTTTTTATCAATTAAAGAACGTCAAATTGAATTAGCCTCGAATAAATCAGATTGGCCTAGGATAAATTAGACGGTGGGCACCAAAGCGGTGTTTGGAAGAAAAAAACACGGCAGATTAAATTGGCTTAGGTTAAACATAGGCCAAGGATAAACCAGTTCAGAATAATAAATTGCACGCTAAACTAAGGTTATCCTTAAGAGCGTTATCCCAAAAAGTTTTGGTCTAGTAAAACACGAACCCAATCGCGGCCGTCGGCCTAACCGTTAGAAGTTTTCGTGGTTTTCTTCTAACCTTGTGTAATACGGGTTACTTTCCCTCAGAAAGATCCCCCCCCCACGCAGGGCACTCCTCTTCCTGGGCCTATATCCCTCAATTAGATAATCGGCCGACATAAAATAAACCAAACCTAGTAAAAAATGAAGAATTGTCGTGAGCATGTACCAAGAAAGCATGTAATGCGTAAAAATTTAGAATAAATGAATGTCTAAAGAAATTGAAGTTTATAAATACTTAGTTTTCGAAACCATTTAATTAGAAACAAATTTAGTTAAATTTATTTTATATTTAGAACACTGGTCCATGATTGTACTGTTATTGTTTAAGAAAAATGTGTAAATTATAATAATAAATTGTATGATGTGACTTATATTGTCATTTTACTGTATTCTGTTAGCCGTAAAATTTATTTGACTGTTATAACCGGCAGTAAAGTAAACGGTCTGTACGAGTGTATTACATTCATTATGCCAAATTAAACATTGACAGTATGTCAGGCGCAGCATTTTACATTTAGATAAATGTTTCCTCATACGAATTTCTAAAATATATAGCATTGAATAGCTTATATTATCAATTGCAGTTTATTATAAAGCATTATTGCTTACTATTTCGATCAGTTAATTGTATTTATCACAAATACAATCAATATGTTTTATTAATGTAAATATTTATGTCTAATAACAAATACAAAATATATACATATCATGCTTGTTCTCTTATTTGTAGTTACATTTTACTGTTTACAGCGTCTCCATTTGATTAATTAACCTTTAAAAAATATTTTTTTTTTCTACAGACGTAAAGCTACAGAAATTTGTATGCTTACAAAACATTAATCTGTATATTGCCCAAAAAAAGAAAGAATAAAAAAGATGTAAATTTAGAAAACTAGTTTTTATTAAAACTATAAAGGTATGTTCCAATAAAAAATAAATTAGGAAAATTACAGACATCTCATTAAAATTTTATTTCCGACACATGTTGCAGTTACACAATATGTTTTAAGTATCCCATATTCCTAAAACCTTGCGATTTACTTTACAAATATTTTTTTTTTATTTACAATGCAAACATGCAACTGTTTTGTAAATCTTTTTTGTTGATGTTATATAAATAGTCCTAAGAACTTTGTATCATAGAGAAATTTTATTAACTTTGCAGATTTTTTTTAGAGTGCCAAATAATTGAAAATTGAAGTGCAGGGTGTTTTTGAAAGAAAACAAGTAATGCTCTTGAACAACATTAGCAGCTTATAAATTTTAACATTTATTATGCTGACTTCTTTTATATATTTACTCCTAAAATGAAGACTTAGCTTTTAATATCATTACCGGCTACTCAAAATGTATTAAATGTGTATAAAAGCTCAATTAAAAAATAATGTTCTAAAATAGGTACATATGACTTACAGTGTTTCAAAACTGAAAGCGTTACTTTGTAAGTCATCTCTCAATTTTTATAGAAAAAACAGCTAAATAATAATAATAATAATAAATATATTATTTAGACTCATATTATGTTAGCGTAACACAAAGTAACATTTCACTCATTTTTAATAAAGACTTTCTGAAATGAATCTCCATAAACATGAAGTATTACTAAAATCTGTTTTAGACTAACAGAACTTTTAAAACAATTTATTGAAAACTATGGACATAATACTCCACATTAACACAATTTTTTAATGTATCAGAAGATGTGATATAATTCAACAGTTTTTCATCTTATGCTTTGAGAGAAAAAAAACGCATTTCAATTTATTCTACGGACAATGTTCACATAGATACATGTACTTATTTTTCCAAAAATATAAAAAAACAAACAAAATCACTATAAGATATTTTAACGCCGAAAAAATAAAATAAATGATTTAGATTTTTCTGCATTAAATTTTCAAAGAATGACTACTTGAAGACTGTACAATGTACATTACACCAACGTCTACACATCAAATATTAAGTATTGAACTTTTATTTTTGTGCCATTTGTAATAAATATGTCGATCGCTGAAAGATAAAGAACTAACATTCCCTAACATTTTTTTTTTTTTTTTTTTTTTTTTTTTGAACAGAAAATAATTAAAAGTACCGAAATATTTTGACGTTTCAGAGCAATATGGTAAAGTAAATTTTTTTTTCCTTTATTTTTGTGTTATAATATATTAAAAAATATATACGTAACAAGCAATAAAATGCAATTTAGGATATAAATTAATAGAAATCCTCAATATATTTTGCATATAACGTAATGCATTGATTCTAAATTAATCAATGTTATACATATTGTTGTAAATACACTAATTATTTTAACAAAAGCGGTATAAATACCAAAACTAAATACCTTAAACTACTTCCGCTTCAATAATCTGATGTTCTTTATTATTTCAGACAATCTGCTAGAATAATAACTCATGTTTATTTAGTTAACGTTTTCTCAGTGATAATGCACAGACTATTAAATCTACAAATAATTTATTTTCTCCTTTAAATTTCAAGTTGTTCAAATTTTAAAATATAATCCTTTACATGGATTTGGATTTACATGCTTGTTATCTTACTGTTCACATTTGATTATAATTAAAACTTGCGTTAGATTTTTCTTAAAAAGCTAAATCTGTTAAAGAATGAAAGACATTTGGGTTTATAAATGATTTATGACCAAAATCTATCGATCGAAATAATTTGCGTACTCAATGGAGATTTTCCGTCCTATTACATTTGAATAAGAATAATTAATTACGGTTAAATGCATTTACATTGCGGATTTTGTTATTCTATTAGGTTTAACTTGGTCATGAAATGGATGTAAAATCTAAATATTTTTTTTTTTTAACTAAACACGCATCACGTTTACATAAAGATATTTTTTAAATAAAATAAATAAATAAATATGAAGCAAAATAATTTAAATAGTTAAACTTCACCGTAATTAATTCAAACATGAACATGTTGCATAATTTGTATGTACTATTACAGTTATTGTAATTAAAATTTTTGGCAAAGAACTTTATTTCTGGCTTAATTTCAAAGAAAGTTTTTGAAATTTCATGTTAACGTCGGATTTTCTTTTGTACTGGCGAAATGGCCAGGAATTTTAAAAGCAGTTTCACAATTGGATGCATACAAACAATGGTGTCACAGCAACAGTATTTCAAAGCAGTTTTTAAAACAAACATTGTATTAATTCGCATACGTATTTAAACATAATCTAAAAATTTAACACATGATTTTGAGATTTGTGTTACAGTTTTAATATTAATTATCATTAACTTTATTTCTAAATATGCTATTACTTTATCATTATGCTAAAGATATAATCGTTAGCTAATCCTTTTCTAAAAAAAATATGTGTTATTAAACTCAGTATCAATAAAACTTAAAATATTTAACGCAAAAATATACAAATGTTCGCCGGGAACTGCAATTTATTTTATTATAATTGCAATGTATGACAGCGAATATTATATAGAAAGCCTAGTATGATTTTATAGATTAAAACCAAATAACGAGATTGATAAATTGTATTATCACGCACTTGGTATACAATATTCGAGAAATTATATGCATAAATGAGAAATATTCGAGTTTCATGAATTTTTATACGTGTACTGATGAATGTTTTCACTTGTAACTAAATAAAGAGAAAAATTACTTTATACGCATTTATGAAATACATATATTTAAGAATAACTAAACTTAATAACTTAATAACTTAATCATAACTTAAAAACTTAATAACTTAATCATAACTTAAAAACTTAATAACTTAAGAATAACTAAAATTATAGAAACTGTCCACAATGTCGATCAGCCGATATTTGAAATCGATTGTTTATTGTTAAAATTTCAATGCATTTTATGTAAAGTTAATTTTTGTCAATAAAATCAATCTATGTTGTGTCTCTAAACATTTGTTTATTTTTTCCGCACTATATTTTAAAAATCAATGAAGAGGAAGAATTCTAAGATTTATTTATCAAGTCTTGTTAGCATTTTGAAGCCTTTCTTGAAATATGTTTTGTTTCCAGTGAAAAAACATAAAGTATTCTATTGCTGCTACATGCAATTGGATGGAGGTTTTCTAACCTTATCGCTTATGATAAAAAATGCTGAGAGAATAGATATATCTTGGAGCTGAAAGAAAAATTCTTTGTTATCCGGATTGCTTTTTTATTTTAGCTTCGTCTTAAAATCAGATAATCTTTTCATCACAATACTAATGGAATGGATTGATTTCAGATATATACTACTCGTGTAGTGTATCTTTTTTCACTATTGCCGTATACTTTTCTTTGCTTTTTCTCGCTTTTACACAATGAAATGGAAGATTAGCTTTGCGATAATCATTCAGCTATTTTAAGCTAAAAAATTTCGTTGAATGCTTGCTTCTGGATGCTTTATGTTACAGTGAAAATAAGTATTTTATATTATTTAATTTACGTTCTGTATATAAAACAAATGCATTTGTATATTCCTAAAAAGTGGCTTTAAAAACATCTATTGAAAAAGAAATTGCTTTTTAGCATCGGGAACATCTCTCTATTCTGGATTTTAATTTTAAATGAGCAAATTTTTCCTGAGAAGTTATCACATATGTATATACACTATATTGCCATTGATTATGGGACACTTGCGATTTTAGACATTTTACTAAATATCTAGAAAAATACACGAGGAATCATCTCGAAACTCTTAGTGTAAAAATATAATAGTATAAGTCATATATCTCCGTGGAGATTTTTTCCCGAAACTCCAAAGGGGACCGTCAACAAATTAAAGAAGAATGAATATCTTTTGAATAATCCTGTCAAAACTAATGTAGCAAAAGCGCTCAAACTTTGAACTGTGATTGAATGACTTATTGTAAAAAGCCTTGTTCATTTTTATGTAAATAGCATGCATACTTGCAGAGTAATTAAGGTTTTTATAAAAATGATCCCAAATTTTTCCAAGTTTTTTCCTTATAATTTTCAGAGTTCTTAATATAAAATATTATTTTTTTCAGAAAATATGACAAACAACATTGCACACAGTACCCTGTAATCTGAATTAAAAAATAATGAAAATTGTATAAAAAATGAGTTAGTTTACTAAATAATTTTTTACTGCGCATGCGTCAACGATATCAAAATTTCATTTGCATATTATGTTAGCTAAATTTATAGAGCAACTTTTGTGAAAGTCACAAAATCATAACTTGAAAATTCTGACAATAATCGTCAGTTGAATAAGTCGAAAATCCGTTATTCTCAAAATGAAGCAAAAACAAGAGGGGTTGTATCCATATATTCATTGATTAGTGTCTATATATAATACACAATATGGGATGTACTACTGCATTTGGATAAAATCCCTCATTTTTTTGCTTCATTTTGGAAACAACGGATTTTGTCCTTTTTCTATAGACGATTACTTTCAGAATTTTCAAGCTATGATTTTGAGACTTTTACAAAAGTTGCTCTATACATTTAGCTAACACAATATGCAAATGAAATTTTGATATCTTTGACGCATGCGCAGTAAAAAATTATATAGTAAACCTACTCATTTTTCATACAATTTTTATTATTTTTAAATTCTGATTACAGGGTGCGCAATGTTGTTTGTCATATTTTCTGAAAAAAAAAAAATTATATTAAGAACTCTGAAAATTATAATGGAAAAACTTGGAAAAATTTGGGACCATTTTTAAAAAAAACCTTAATTACTCTGCGAGTGTGCATGCTATTTGCGTAAAAATGAACACAGTGTATTACAATAAGGTTTTCAATCATAATTTAGAGTTTGAGCGCTTTTGCTACATTAGTTTTGACAGGGTTATTCAAAAGATATTCATTCTTTTTTAATTTGTTGACGGTCCCCTATGGCGTTTCGGTAAAAAATCTTCACGGAGATGTATGACGTATACTATTATATTTATACACTAAGAGTTTCGGGATGATTCCTCATGTATTTTTCTAGATATTTAGTAAAATGTCTAAAATCGCAAGTGTCCCATAATCAATGGCAATATAGTGTATACATATATATATTTAATTTTTGAAATAAATTTCAAACATAGATCATTGTATGCCAATCAAAGTCGTTTTATGCCATTACAAATAATTGAAAACCCAATTTTGCTTTTGGTTGGAAAGTTAGTTTATTTACCATTTTAATTAATTCTCTATAAGTTCGAAGCCTCTGGCATCGTCCAATATCTTTCATTCTCCGAGTCCAACCTTTCACGCTTTTCCATGTTTACTGTTAAAAGGGAGGAAGGAACTTCAAAATGACTAAATTCACCCAGTTTTTTGTCATAAAAGTCAAGTACTGCGAACCTTCTATCTCTAGGTTTATTTATTTATTCATTTTGTTATTTTTCGCAGTTTGAAAATTTTAGCAAAATTTAAGAGTTCTTACTTCTGGAAAAATTAAATGGATAATCAACTGATTCAGTTGATGCTTCTTTTTGTAACTTTTAAGCTGAATATTTTGTCCTACTTAACTTATTGCTTTTGCCATATATGACATAGAAGCCATAAATACCATAGAAGCCATAAATGACAAACTTCTCTTTTAACTGAGACTCTGCTTCATTGTTTCCTTTGCTTACAATCGGCATAAACAGGTTTAGTATTACATTATACACATTATTTCAGTTTTTTGAAGGGAAATGTTTTGACGTTTATTACTGTTTTGTTATCATTTTAAAAGGTTAATTATAAGGGTTGAACAAAATTTTCGGTTGAGGGATTATAATAGTAGGCCTTGACATAAACGGAAAGTTGTCCAGAAAGCAAACATGAAGAATCTTTAAACTTCTAAATAAAATATAATATATCATTAAATGCTCCTTCTACCAGCAGTGTTGCTATTTCTGGGATTAAAATGTACTTAATTTCAAAATGACAGCTGTGTTGGTGAAGTTTTAGCTAATTATGCAATTGTTCATGATGTGATTTGTACTTGTTTGTTTAAAAATCTTCGACGTCAGGCGTGTGGAGTTGAACATAGATGTATATGAATGCGGATATTCATCAAATTTACATTTGAATAGTCATTCCCGTAAATTTGCCCTCTTAATCGCTTTTTGAAGTCCCCGGAATATTAAATCTAAGAAATTTAAAAAAATATAAAAAATATGGTGCTAGTGTTTTTCAATATTATGAAAGAACATTTTGTAGTAAAAATGGTTTCTTTGAATGGTTTCTTTCTATTACATCAATGGTTCGAAAACGTTTTGGGAGCTACGAGCACATTTTGTTCATAAATGCGAATGTGTGCGAGAAGAAGTTTGAAACGAGCTAGGAAATAGTTACAAGAATTCACTGAGCACATAATGCACCTTTCAATGTCGATATTAGTAACAATAAAATATCATATGATAGTACCTGGCAATAGACAGAATTTACTACATTAAATAAGATGTATTATTAACATCTTTACTCGCTTACGTATTGGTTTCGAGGTGGTTGTGTATTTCATAGCGGTATTTAAACTCTTACTTCAACAATTGCGATAAAACAGAGGAGAGCACAATATATATATATATATATATATATGTATAACAATGATTTTTGGTTCATCTTTTGTTTCATTATTGAAACTTTCAAATAATGCTATTCTTCTTTGAGCAGAGTCATTAATATACAGCAAATATTTAACAATTTCTTTAACTTCTTTAAAAATTTGTCTTTCTGGCCATTTCCAACAGAAATGCTTAGGAAACTGTCGGCTATTTATGTGGTATGAAATATGTTGCAGAAATCATTAAATTTTAAAGGAAATTTCTTTCATAAGTGAAATTTCTTTTTTAACTGTTATACTAAGTAATCTTCTCCTTGGCACAAAGAAATTTTAAATACAAACAAAGAGTCATAATTTCTTCATTTATATATAATAGGAGTGACGTAGAATAATCTTCAATCCTCTTTTGCGTAGTTATACATCATCATATCTTTCAATCTGCGTACACTGTTAAAAATTTTGCTCTAGTTTGAACCAAATTTTCGTGCTCAGTAGCTGCTACCATAAGATGGTGAAATCTCGTACCAAAATTTGGAACTTCCTATATCAAACTTGTTCCAACTATTGGAACTAGGCTTTAGCAGAATATTGGTTCAAGATTTCAACACCTTATAGTGGTAGCTATTGAGCACCAAAATTTGGTTCAAACTAGGACAAGATTTTTAACAGTGTGCCAATGAAATATCATTCACTGGGGCATCTACAACAGATTGACATGTTTATATGCATACAACAAACCGATTTAACCTTTGAAGAACTTGAACTTATTGGTATTAATCCCATTATACAATAATTTTCATTAAACAAAAATTCAAAGTTGAATAAATGACTTTTGCTATCCGTCGAGCTCTCTGTATTCACCTGATTTCTCAATAAATATTTATGACATCTATTCTAATAATAAAAGTGAAAATATTTAATAATTCTTTGTATAATATCTAGGAGAGTATTTATCAATCATCTTAAGTTGATTCATGAAGAAAGTATTCAAATCATTAAATACTGCTATCAATGGGGATTTTTGGGTTGTGGTGATTAAATTCAATTCATTTTGTCAAAATCTTTTAAAGATAATAATTTTAGGCGCACTGGATGTTTCAAGATATAAAGCAAATATATCAAAAGTAACACTTCAGACATGGCATATAAAGGCTAACTACAAGTTTCATCCTGTTTTATTTGCAAGAACACTTATGCCTTAACACTTACCTGCATTTGAGGAATTTGTGTTGAAGCACATACCAATAAAATTAGAATTCTCATCAATGTACGTGTTCAGGTTCAAAAACTGCATTATCTGTTGCTTCCCCTGTACCAGATAACAGTTTAAAATTTCCAAGAAATTGTGTGCTAGTATCTTTTACAGAGGAAACTAACACTTGTAAATGTTCTACCATGCTCGTTTCATTTAATGATAAATCAGGTAATAGTTCTCTATCGTAATGGACTACTGATTTTGAAGCAATAAACTCTATTTTTATCGGTTGCGCAGGTTTATCACACAGGTGTTAACATTCACGATGAACAGTAATTTTTGAACAGCCTGCTTCTACTTCACTGTCACCACCAACAGTCATGTTCAAGACAGATGACAATAACATTATTGACTTTCTTGTATTTTTATTATCCAACTTTTCAATCATAAAGTCATCCAGATTACATCTCCTGGATTGCATCTTAGCTATATCACAAGATGTTATTAAAGAAACGTCGTTGAACTTACTTTAGAGTGACAATACATTTCTCGAACCGCCACCGGCTTTGTATTTTATCCCCTTACCACCTCCTCCTTATACGCCATATGACATATATGGGCATGCACTTTAGATACTGCATTTGCTTTAGATCTAACTCCTGTTTGGTCTTCCATTTCGTTCTGTTGCCTCTTTCGACTTTTATGGTAATTTATCTGTTCCATCCTTAATCTTTGCACACCAGTGTATAATTTACATCGAGATTAAATATGTTAAGCAGCTAATTAACTTAGAGATTACAATTAAATGACCTCTATACAGCACATAATAAGAAAATTATTTATATTTATTTACCTCCTAACAATTAGATTTATTTCCAGTAACCTGCGCACATAGATCTTTTTTGCTTATACATTTGCGCGGTTATCCTCATATCTGCTTTGTGTTGCATAAGCTTTTCATACTGAAAACGTACGAACGAGATTTGATAAGCAATTTTTAACTGCATCATTAAAATAATAAGTAATATATGTGACAACTCCGACTGCCTAAATTAGATAATCACAGCCAGAGCTGTCTCAAAAGAAATTATCAACATTACGCGTTGATTCTAAGAAAATATCATATCATGAAAATTAGGTAAGACATAAAAAATTCTTACCTCCAAAATTCCAAGTTCGAAGATCGGGTGGTCCGTGATTGGATTTCCTTATTAAATTCTTGGCGTCTTCATAGAAATACATAAATTCCTTGTAGTCAAAAATATAATCTTTCGGCAATTTTCATATTTTAAAAAGGACGATCACGATTCACAAAAAAAAAGGCACACACAACAATAATATTTACAAATGGCCGTGACACTTTCACTATTATATCTTGGTTCTACAACTTCTAACTTCTAACTTCTAACTACAAAACAAAAAGAGAGAATGAAAATTAATGAACAAAAAAAGTTCTTAGTCTAATAAAAAAGTTCGACGGAATAAAACATTTCGGCGCATGCGCCGCACCTTCACGTAAGAGAAAAAACAGAGTTTCAGTTTTTAAATTGCGCAATAATTTTTTCCCAGACAGGTGGTGGATGAAAGGAATATGAAATAAGTTCAGAATCCCGACATCCTCCCACCTTTGAGTTTCAGGGGTTCAGCTGGAACTCAAATTTTCCACTTAACTATCGGTTTGATAATGCGTCCATATCTTGAACGATGAACTAAAGAGTCAGAATTTCGGTTCATGACCGAACCACTGGAAGGATCGTTGGATTGTTCGTCCGAAGAACGTGAATTTTTCATGTCGTTGAGATGACTTCTCATGATATCATTATTTTGTGATACCTCTAAAAGTATTAGTCTACTTGTTGTTCTGATGAATTCACCACTTTTCATCTTTACCTTGACAAGTCGTACTTGTCCATCCTTAGATGGGAAAATTTCAGTTATTTTGGCCAGAGGCCAATCGAGTCTTTTGTTATTGTCACTAGTTACAATCACTACGTCACCTATTGCAAAAGGTTTCTCCTTTTTGTTATTTTTATTTGGTTGACGCAATTGACCTAAATATTCAGATCGAAATCTTTTACGAAGGTCTTCTCTTAGTTTTTGTTGGTAGGCATGTCTTTTATTCAACGATTCAGCATCCAAAATATCTATATCAGGTGTTCCACTACCTTTTACTTCTTGCAGAAAAATTGATGGAGTGAGGGGTACAAGATCATTGTTGTCTTCGGAAACGTAGGTAAGAGGGCGGCTGTTGATTATACTTTCGATGTCACACATTACAGTTTGCATCTCTTCATAATTTAGCGAACTTTTTCCTAAAACTTTTCTGAGTATTCTTTTTGTCATTCCTATTAGTCGCTCCCACTATCCTCCCCACCATGGAGCTGAAGGTGGGATAAATTTCCAAGTAATTTTTCTGGATATACTATGATTTTGTACAGAATTCCAATCTATTTCTTTCAACAAATTTTCGGCCCCTACGAAATTTGACCCATTGTCTGTGTACATAATAGAAGGCCTGCCTCTACGTGCGATAAATCTTCTCAAAGTTAATAGAAAGTTTTCGGTTGATAAAGAGGTGGCTAACTCAAAATGAACTGCTCTGAAAATTGCACACGTGTAAATTACTAGCCATATATTCCTATTTTCTTTAAGAATAAGCGGGCCGGCATAATCCAGACCAACGATTTCAAAAATGGCAGCTTCTCGAACTCTATCTACAGGTAAGGGAGGAGTGGATATTTCTTGTGGCTTAAAATCGTATCTTCTGCATATTACACAGTTTCTAATGATTTTTCTTACAGTTTTTCGAAATTTTAAGATCCAAAAATCTTCCCTCAAATTAGACATTAAAGTTTGTACCCCGGCATGTCCTAGTTTTAGGTGTCTAGATCTAATTATTTTTTCAACTACGGGATGGTCATGGGGAAGTATGACAGGGTATCGAAAATTCATTGTATCTGATCTCAATAATATACGCGATTTCAGCCTTAGAACTCCAGCGGAATCTGTAATAATCTGGAACGATTTTAATCGATTATCTAGGGGGCCACTAAACGATTGTTCTTGAACTAATTTCAATAATTTACTTTCAGCTTCATTCTTCTCTTTTACAGTTAAAGTACTATATTCTCTATCTTCTTTAGCTTTCTTGCAGTTTTGGCAAAATCTATACATCCATCCAATTACGTTAACTAATTTTTCATACGATGAAAATTTTGTAAAAATTTGTTCATTGGGAATATCTAAATTATTGGCGCTAATTATTGTTTTTCTTCTTTTGGCATCTATAATTTCAAAATCTGGAAATATTTCTGATTTTGGCCATTAGTTAATTGGTTTCTTTAGCCACTGTGGTCCCTCCCACCATTTGTCTCGGGCTAAAACCTCAGCGGTACAACCCCTTGAAGGCAGGTCCGCAGGAATTAAATGGCCGGGAATGAAATGCCATTTTGAAGGATCACTTAAAGACCGGATTTCTGATACACGGTTATAAACAAAAGGCGCCCAATTTTCATTTCTTTTTATCCAATAAAGTGCATTGGCCGAATCAGTCCAATAAAAAATGTCAATATCATCTAATTTTAAATCCGTTTTGACACTATTTGCTAATCTAGCCCCAATATTGCAAGCCAACAGTTTCAACCTCGGAATGGAAATTGTTTTCATAGGAGCAACTCGGCTTCTTGCTTGAACCAATTGACAGAAATTGTTATTCTCACCTTCAAACCGTATAAATATACACGTAGCATACGCTATTTTGCTAGCGTCACAAAAAACGTGCAAAGAATGCAGTTTATCTGCATCCCGAGAAAAACACCTAGGTATTTCAATAGTCCCTAATTTTTCTAATTGTTTTTTCCATTTTTCAAATTTTCTCTTGATAGAAATAGGTAATTCCGTATCCCATGTCACCTTAGCTTTCCAACACTCTTGTAATAATATTTTAGGTTCTAATGTTACAGGACATGTGTATCCAATAGGGTCAAATATTTTGTGTACAGCCGATAAAATGTTTCTTTTGGTTACTTTGCGTTCATCCTCGGAAATTTCCTTTAAATCAACTGCTAAGGTGTCCCTACTAAAATCCCACATTAGACCCAAAACAGGGACTTTTTCCCCTATCAAAACTTCCCGAAAACTATGCTCCCACCCGCGAAGCTCGAATTTTGCATCGCTAAGAAGGGCTTTTGACTCTTCGATAAATCTGTTCAGTTGTTCCTTACTATCAACACTCGTAACACAGTTGTCTACATAAAATGATTCTAACAATTTAAGCGCAGTGTTTTTAAATTGCTCCGGTGCGTTTTTTAAATGATATTCTAATGTGGCACCTAAAAGATAGGGGCTACAAGAAATGCCAAATACTACTCTTCTATGTTGAAGAGTTATCATTTTTTGAGGGTCCCCTTCTTCATACCACAGGAATTTCAAGAATGAGCGATCTTTTTCTGTAATGCCAATTTGCAAAAAAGCCTTTTTTATGTCAGCAATTACCCCAATTTTTCCTAATCTGAACCTATTTAATATAGAAGGAATCAGTTCTACGAGGTTAGGCCCCTTTTCAATACAGTCATTTATAGACGGCGAATCCTTTTCCCGAGCTGAACCATCGAAAACTTGCCGCACCTTAGTAGTGGAGTTTTCTTTAAACACCGCTCTATGAGGAAGGAAATGCTCACTACTTAATGTTTTTCTCTGATCAACCTTTTCTATTATTTTCTCATCTAACCAGTCATCGAATACTTGATTATAATCGTTTAATTTTCCTACCCTTTTTAACGAATCGACGCATGTTTTTAATCTACGTCGAGCGATATTTTCGTAACTGGGTAAACGAGGGTGGCCTTGTATCCATGGAAGACTAACTTCATACCGACCCTCGTCATCTACTCTAATATTACTGAGAAAATGTTCTTTAGTGGCTAATTCTATTTCCTCTCTACTCTTTTTCTCCCCAGGATCGCGAATTCCTAAAGTGTCAAGTTGCCATAACTCGGTAATTTTTGCCTCTTTGACATGCAGCGAAAAAATTAAATTGTTCATATTCTTATTTTCATAACCTTCAGTTTTCCCAAGAATTGTCCAACCTAAACGAGTGTCCATGCAAGCCATTCCGCCCTGTAATTGTTTTAAATGTCCGGTAAATAATTTCCCGGCGACATCTGCACCAATTGACACATGTATCTCATCAGGAGAAAATTCATATAATAAATCATTAACTTTAGTGACTCTATCAGTCAAAACTATTCCGTACCGCTTTATTTCCTTAATAAAGGGTCCTTCCGGTATAGGTGAAATTTCAGAGCAAATTTTTTGTTGATCTAATACTTCAAATTTACATCGGAAACTATTATCCATATTTCCTAAATTAATCAAATATCTATTGTGTAGTTCTTCACATTGTCGCCCCCCAAATAAGCTATGCACTATTCTCTCTTTACTTATGCTACTATATCCTAACATTTTAGCAGCAAATTTCGATATGTTCGATCGCTGCGAACCCGTATCATATAAAATTCTAACATTTCGTACGATATCCCCATTGTATATACGTACAACCAATGTTTGGAGCAAAACTCGTTTTCTAGAAGTTGTATTTGCAAGCATACAATCTTTATTAGCAGTTGAATCCTGTTTAGAATTTTCGCCTAAATTAATTTTACTCTTTTCTATGCACATGAACTGGTGGTGATTTTTCCCGCAATGAGAACAGTTAATTTTACTTTTACAAACTTTTGCTAAGTGGTTGACATTGAAGCAACGAAAGCATGCTCCTTTTCTTAATAAAGCATCTTTTCTTTTCGCCAGTGTCATTTTCCATACCGCTCTACAATTTTGACTACGGTGTTTGTTTTCGCAAAAAACACATTGTTCTTCCGACTTTTTATCATCCGCATTATACAGTTCGGCCGCCGTAGGAAGAGAAAAATGTTTATCTTTTCGATCGAATTTTGTTTCTCTGTTTACTGAAACATCTTTATCGAAAGAAAACCCACTCTTAGCTAATTTAACCTTTTGCTCCATCTCAACTTCAATCTGTAAAAATTGCATTAAAACATCTAATTTATTAATTTCCTGATTTTTATCTTTATCCTTAACAGTTAAAGTACCAAGATGTCTTTCCCATAATTTAAGAATATCTGAAGGCAATCCCGATTCGACCAGTGGATATAAAATCGACGAATAATTTTCGCTCGATACTCCTAACATTTTCAATGACCGAAGATAAGTTTCGATTTTATCATATAATTTAACAAGCGACAATTTTTGCCCTTGTCCCAAGGAATTATTAATAACTAATCCTAAGACTTCGCGAATATATACTTCAATTAAAACATCTGTCCTACCAAACCGTGCCTTCAACGATTGTATCGCTTCTGGATAGCTCTCGGCTGTGGGGGGAAAGGAATCTACAATTTCTCTGGCTCGCGATCCTTTCTGTGTAGCCATTATAAGATACTGAATTTTATCTTCATTTGCTATATTATCATCTTCGTGAATTTTCTCAAATTGCCCCCAAAAAGTTAACCAGTTTTTAATTTCACCGTTGAAAGGCTGGAGCTCTAATTTAGGTAACTTAAATTTTCTTTTTGTTGCCATGCCATCTAATATTACGGAACTATCTGGATTAAGACCTTTTTCTAATTTTTGTATATAACGCGATAATTTGTTTTTAGTTTCATAAAATATCGTATTATATTTATCGATAGAATCATATTCTGTATCAAAAGCATCTTGCTTACAGGTTGGGTCTTCAGACAAATTATCAAGAATTTGTTTAAATAAATTTTCAAGTTCATTTTGTTTTGCTTCTAATCTAATCAAAACTGAAGACAAGCTATCTAAATCATCAAAATTAGCCTGTATAAGGTCTTCAATTTCTTTAGTTAATTTCGTGAAATTGGAACGCACTGGCGTTCTTAACTTTCGTAATTTTTCCATAATTCTAAATCAAAATTTTTTCTAACTTCTTATTCACTAAACTACAGAGCACCCGATCCCGGCAGGGATGCCACTTTTATGTGACAACTCCGACTGCCTAAATTAGATAATCACAGCCAGAGCTGTCTCAAAAGAAATTATCAACATTACGCGTTGATTCTAAGAAAATATCATATCATGAAAATTAGGTAAGACATAAAAAATTCTTACCTCCAAAATTCCAAGTTCGAAGATCGGGTGGTCCGTGATTGGATTTCCTTATTAAATTCTTGGCGTCTTCATAGAAATACATAAATTCCTTGTAGTCAAAAATATAATCTTTCGGCAATTTTCATATTTTAATAAGGACGATCACGATTCACAAAAAAAAGGCACACACAACAATAATATTTACAAATGGCCGTGACACTTTCACTATTACATCTTGGTTCTACAACTTCTAACTTCTAACTTCTAACTACAAAACAAAAAGAGAGAATGAAAATTAATGAACAAAAAAAGTTCTTAGTCTAATAAAAAAGTTCGACGGAATAAAACATTTCGGCGCATGCGCCGCACCTTCACGTAAGAGAAAAAACAGAGTTTCAGTTTTTAAATTGCGCAATAATTTTTTCCCAGACAGGTGGTGGATGAAAGGAATATGAAATAAGTTCTGAATCCCGACAATATATACGGCTGCAAAATATTTACAAGCTTAAAAGTTTAATCCTTATTTTGAAAATAGGAATGAATTTATTGAAAAACTGAAGAAGAGAACGGTTTTTCAACAAACCAAAATTAATTTTCGCTAAATTAATTGTAACACCGGATTTTGAGTGGCACCAAATACACAAAAATATTATTTTCCAAATAAATTTTATTTCACAAAAAGGTATATAGTCCAAACATTTGGTAAAAAATAAATGCAAGTTTTGCTGTAGTTTTGACTTTTGGTTCCTTTTATGTATTTTGGGTCGCGGAACACGAATCTGGCATTATCCAACAACATTTCTCCCCGGAAACACGTTTTTTTGGCAAAAAGTGCACAAAACGTGGCTTTTTTTTTCGTTTTTTCTAAATAATTTCAAAATTATGCATTTTACATAAAAGTCATCAATACATAAAATAAAGATCACAAAATTTCCTACACGCTATGTATTAAAAGTATTTTTCTCCGATCAATGGTTTAGCCGTGAGAGAGCCGCAAAAATGGGTGTGAAAACCAAAAAATTCTGAAAAACGTGAATTACAGCACCGTACGTCGATGAAACATAAAAAACAACCATTTTACGCAAATTTTCTCCACTTAATAACACTAAATATATTATTAATGACTAATTTTTATTAATCTGATGTTCATTGTTTCTTTGATAACAAAAAATTAAATAAAAATGAGCATATTTGTGATAAAAGTCTTCATTTGCTATTACAAAATAATAATAGTAATAATTTCTTAATTTGACTTTTAAATAATGTAAATAAAATGACTAAAACAGGCTTTAACTGATCCCATCTGCACTTTCCCCCTTGATTGAAGGGGTGCAAGTGTGAAATAACGTTGGTCAAGTGCCCACCCCCGCATCCCATGTCCACGTTCAGTGAAATACTAACGCCTCCCCCTTTTTCCATCAGTCTCGCCTCTGTTAAAAATATGCGTCGCACAGATCACTAGCTTATCAGGAGGACACATTCTTCTCAGTTTCCATATGCAACTGCTTACTTATAATTTAGTAATCCACTGTTTGTGTCTTCGTGAATATATTGAACATCTAAAGTGATTTTGCGCGATGTCGCTGTGTTTTATTTGTGACTCTCCTTTGGAAGAAGGAAAAGCATACGTAAATGAACGGATGATTACTGCTTGTGTGAAGAAGATAGAGGAACAAAGTGCTAGCACTTCTCAAATTTAAAGATCATCAACTCCTCAGTTTAATTTTAGACCTAATTGTTTTATATGTGAACTGTGCATTTCGGAAGAGTTCATTGCAACACAAGCGAAAAATCCACCAAGCGAACGCAATACTGTATACAGTGTGTGACACATGAGATTCAATAGTACAATTCTGAAAGCAGCAAGAGCTTGCACTGATGATTATGGGCAGGCTATAATTCAGTGCATCAAACCAGTGAATGATTTGATCGCAACAGATGCTCAATACTACATCAAATGTTTTAAATATATCTATACAAGGTCGAAGGTTCAAGAACAGAAGAAATTTGGTCCATTTGCCGATCCTTTCGACAGAGAGCAATTCAAAGTAAATACGATTACCTTGGAAATCATGATGACGAGTGCCAATTCTCCATGGAAGAGCTAATGAACAGGCAGTTATCAACCTGATATGAGAACTGTAAAGTTTAACCTCATTGAGAGATATGGAGACGACATACTGATCACAAAGAATCAGAAAAAAAGTCTATTGTGTGTTTCAAGAATATAGGATGGAAGATACTGACTAATGCATGGTATTAGCAAACATCTGATCGAAATGAGAGGCTGCGAGTGTTTGAAGAGGCAGCAAAATTTTTTTGAGAAGATATCAGATAGAAGATTTGCTTCGGGAACCTGCAACAACATCGCAGTTGTGTGCCAAGACGAAGAGGATGAGCTAGACTTTGAAGCCGATCTGGAAATGGATTGCCCACACAATGAATTAGAAGACCTAATGGAATAGGAAATAGTCATGCCGCAAGATATCAAATATTTACGTTTAAAAAAACTTTTATTTATAATATTGATAGTTATAAACGCCCACTTATTCTATTCGTCTATTTTCTATTTTGCAGATGTGGGTGAAAAGCAGAGACTCTCAAATAAAAGAAGGCGGAAATAGTACTTTGTTTTTTTAAGTAAATGTACTTACTAATGTAAATAATAATTCAAAATGAGTCGTCGTTTTCATTGTTAGCAACTTCATTGTAAAATATAGTCGATCATAATATCATCAGTATAATTTAAAAACAATCTTAGAGAAAAATGGTCAGTTTTCATGTTAAATCTATGTACAGTGCCATAATTCCTATTTTCAGGGTTTTTTTGATTTTTACAACCACATTTTGAACTTTGAAAACTTTAAAAACTGGAATCCGTGTCGCTTTTTATATTTTACAGCCACTTTTAGTTATTTTATTTACATTATTTAAAAATTAAAATAAGAAATTATTACTATTATTTTGTAATAGCAAATGAAGATTTGGATCAAAAATATGCTCATTTTTATTTATTTTTTTGTTATGAAAGAAACAATGAACATCATATTAATAAAATATAGTCAATAATATTATATTTAGTATTAGTAAGTGGGGAAATTTTGCGTAAAATGGTTGTTTTTAATGTTTCATCGACGTACGGTGCTGCAATTCACGTTTTTCAGAATTTTCTGCTTTTCACTCCCATTTTTGCGATTCCCTCACGGCTAAACCATTGGTCGTAGAAAAAAACTTTTAATACAGAAAATGTAGGAAATTTTAGGCTCTTTCATTTATGTATGGATGACTTTTACGTAAAAGGCATAGTTATGAAGTTATTTAGAAAAAACGAAAAAAAGCCACTTTTTTGCCAAACAAACGACCCAAAAAACATAAAGGGAACCAAAAATCAAAAATACACCATTACTTGCATTCATTTGCCCTTTTTCAGCACTTAATGCCAGGACTAATATTAAGAAGGATAGATCATTAGCCTTTTTGAAGTCTGCCCTCTGCTTCGCTTTCTTTGGTTAACAGTAACGAAGTACTTGCAAAATATTAGTAATAATAATAATAGTATCAAAGCAAGAAATTATGAAAATGCAGAGCAAATGGTCCCGATTTCATGAATCGGATACTTACATAAACGCGTCGCAATCGCATGCGAAATCATAATATGCATGTTATTACATTAATTGCATAATATTAATGGCGTCTTGACGAATAATTAGTCAAAATATGCTAATTATGATGCTATTAAAATATTATGTTATTATGTATCATGTTATCACCATGGCAGGAGAACTAAACTATGCCTACTAAAGCCTACCTAGGCTGTTTTCTCTTTGCGAATGATTGGGTACAAGGGAAGAAATTAAGAAGTTTAATGCACTTAAATTTAATGATATAAGGACAATTTAAAATTTTAGCAAAGAGTATTAAATAGAAAATGAATTAGTAACAATTGCATTAAAAACGTTTTTTATTCTACTCTTCAGTATATCAGTGGAAAATCCTCTCATACTGTAAGTGTAACAGCCAATTTATTCCCCATCTACAGTCCTCAAAGTACTAAAACTTATAAACATAATTAAATGGAAGAATATATAATTAATTAATGAAAATACTAAAAATGTTTTCGATTTATCAACAAAAAAAAAAAAAAAAAAAAAAAAAAAAAAAAAAAAAAAAAAAAAAAAATCATAAATATATACTGGACAATTGCACCATAAAATTCAATAATTAAATATTAAATTATTAAATTAAAAATATATTAAATGTTAAATATTTAATAACATTTAATATTTAATAAATTTAAATATATTTTTAATAAATACATTCTTAATAAAAAAGAAATCATTTACAGTTTTATGAAAGAGGCGGGAAAGGAGGGGGGGGGGGCAAAAAAGTTTTTTGACCGAGTCCATTACATGTTAATTCGTCCATGGTCATCTCAAGGTGTAAGAGACCTTTCAACTTCCGCTTTGTTCCTTTTCTATGTACATCTTAGAGTCACTTTGCCAATTCCTTGATACGTTTTCCACATAATTTTAGATAGTTTGGAAAAACACGAAACTAAATTATTAGTAACTTTTTATGCAGCAGATTCAAGTTCAGCTTCAGCCAGGTGGGGAGGCCTACTAATTGGTTAGAGCTCAACTAGCACCACCCAGAAATGTTTATTAAAAAAATACAGAACAATTTTACAGTAAAAAAATAAAGGTAGGTAATAAAAAGTAATTGAGATAATGAACTAAGTATAGGTAACAATAGTTAAATAGACGAGTTGAGTGCTTTATAGATGCGTAACAAGTAATTTTTCTTTAACAGTAACACTAATTCTATAAAAAGAGAGAGCAATTAAAGACTACAGAAAACACGATATTATTAATCTAACCAACAAATGGGAGTTATTTTTAGAAATGAGATGAAGCGCCATCTAGCAAATATGGATATGACCGGTTTTGAAACACAACAACTGAATGATTTGACCGGTCATAGGTATAATACACAGGGATTATAACACAGAGATTTCACTTGCTTTGGGATAGTTTATTATTTCTAAATAATATAAACTTTTACTTAGAACTAAAAAATGGAAATAACACATTTCTTTCAATTTTGAGGAGTCTTCCGGTATGTAACATATAATTATATAGTGATAATTTACAGTTAATTGTAACACGAAGTTAGAAATTTTGGTATATCCTATTTTCAATTTAAATCTTGTAATTTCAATAAACTATCCAGTAAAAATATAAATTTTGTGTTAAATTTAGAGAATGTTACAAAAACTGCTTCATGAAAAAATAGAAAGCTCATATTAAACTTCGAATAAAATACAGTCCATCATTATATTTTAAAAGTTTTATATTTTCTTTTAAGAATATTTTAACAAACTGCATTGCTTAAGATGGAAATCATTATTTTTAAAAGATGAAAATGAGTAACTTTTTATTTCATAAAACTTGTTTATGCTAACCTTAAAGAAAAATGTTGTCGTTTTAGGCACAAAAAAGTTTTTTAGATATATCTTATTTAAAAAAAATATTTTTGAAGATATATTTTTGAAGAAATCATTTTATGTAATATATAGATAAATTTATTTTGAAAGTATTCCTTTTTGAAAAATTGTTTTACATAGTTTTCCTGTTCATCTTTAAATCATAAAAGAATGGATTTTTTCATAAGAACAGAACGAACCCTCATTACAAATAATTTCTAATGGGAATTTAATAAAAAATGTTGTTTATAAGATAAAATATATGACGGAATGAAAGCTTTTAACATAAAATGTATAATATGAGCTTTAAAGTGTTCACGTTTATATCTCAAACAGAATATTATACATTTTATGTTTATAAGTTTTTTAATGGATATCAGAAAAATTTGGTGATTTAATGCATGAAAAAATTGTTTGAAATAAATATTTTTAAAGATTGTTTAGAGAAATAATTTTGCGAAATAATTAAAATAAATTCGTTTCAAGAATAACTGGTATAGAAAGATTCGTTTCTGAATAATCGTTTCGAAAAAAATTATTTCTTTGGTTATATTTCCGAATAAAAAGGTTTGCTTCCTAAAAACAGTTTTTTTGAAAGAAATTAAGAATAACACATATTTATAAATTTATGAACATTTTTTGTTTCTCGATTTTACAGGAAATTCTCAAAATTATACCTGAAAAATAATGAGCTATTTAATAGGAAGTCTAAAAAGGTTTTACGATAGAATATTTCATAAGCTTCATAACATGCGAATAAATCATTTTCATTGCATTGCACTCTCATGAATAGTCGAAATGGATTAACAAACATAGCAGGCATAATTTGCAGAAGGTAAGTAACGAAATATGGATGAAGTTCCATTCCGTTTCATATACTAATAAAAAACAAATAAAATAAAATGTATATCACCGCATGCATCCAATCCCAATCGGAATTGTTAATCACATTAAATTAAATGTATTAATAGATAAATAATGGCTATTCAAATAACATTTAATATCTTAATAATACTCATTGTGAAGATGTATTTAAAATTGTTTCTAGACATCTGGGACTTAGAACAATAGCTAGAAACTGTTCTCTTATTGCTTCATAAAATTGTAAAAACATGAAGTATAATAAATGGTAAGCTGATTAATTCGTTTGAAAAACAAAGAAGTTAAATAAATTGCACAGGGTAATTTTTTACCTAACATGATACAGAAAAACTCTTTTCCTTAGATCATTTATCACCAACCGTAGTTAACACTTTATGGATTTTTTCGTTAAAAATATTTCATAGATCTTTGTTATTTCCTTTACATTTTAAAACATACGTTTAGTGCTAAAGAAAAATACCAATAGTTTCTTTATTTGTCTTGTATGTCTTTTTTCATCCTTTTATATCGTGCTAAACTTAAAAATCGTTTTATTGTACATGATTTTATTTTATAAGTTATGTTCATTGTAATGAGTGATCGTATATATCAACAATTTTATGCGTATAAACATCATGTTCGTGTGGTAAATTAAAGAAAATGACAGAAATTTAGAAAATTCTTTGTATACATTTATATATATATATATATATATATATATATATATTATTTATTTTTTTAATGGGATGTCGTTTTGATAATTACATGACAATGATTCTTAGTTATTGCATTTTAATTCAATATACAAAGACAAAATTAGAATCCAACAGGAAACTTAATTCATCTTTCGTTATCATCTTTAACCCTTAATAGCACAATGTGCCAAGTCTGGCACATACTTAAAAACACTATAATTCTCATAATGTAAAATGGATTTACATAATATACCATAGATTTAGCTCATATTATATCTGTTCTTTATCAAGAACAGTTAAAACAATGGAAGAACACATATTTAGTCTTTGTCTCATGCTTGCATTTGGCAGAAAATTAAAGTTTTTTTTCGAAAAGAAAATCGATAAAGCTATTTAGGCAAAAATTACTAAATTTTTTTCGGAATATATTAAAACATTAACGTAAAAATTGCAATGTAATAAGTAGGTAGATTATGTAGTTTAAGCTTATTTAGCTGCAAAATATAGCAATAAAAAATTTAAAATCCTAATTTTGCACATACTATAAACGACATAAAATATAAAATTTTAGTTGAAAATTTGACAATTATATATATATATATATTTATTTATATATATATATATATATATATATATATGCATATTGAAATTTTTTAAAATTTGTAGCTTACTATATACATTTCAATTATATTTCAAAAACAGTAAATAATACTTAAAAGAAATACTGTTTAAAAGAAAACCTATTCGTATTCTTTTGCCTAAAGTTATAATAATATTAATATAAAGACGAATGCTTAAGATCTATAAAAACTGAATTATAAGATTATTAAATTGCATTTGTATAATAATGTGGTATAAAATAAATATTTTGGCAAGTTTTTCTCAAATGGTAATTTTTGAATTTTTTAGCAAAAAAGTTATAAACATTAAATTTACTTAAAATTCTAGCCTAAAGAAACACCAGACGCTAACATAAACCAGGGGTTAAATGTTTAAATAAACTTGCATTATTTTACAACGATGCATATTCTGAATTACACGACTTTTATAGAATTTTGGCGTATAAGTTAGCAAAAATTGTAAGTATTGTTACCCGGTTTCTCTTTTTTGTGTTTATTATTTTCCTCGCTCTTCCTTCTTTTTCTCGATACGTTCAGAATCACATATTTGGATGATGGACTACATCATGTCTTGACATAGCTTCTGGAAGGAAAGGAGAATGTGGAGCAAGAGCTAAGGAAAATGCAATTAATCATTACGAGGATGAAAAAGGAAATTACCTATGAAAGAACGTGCTAGAAAGATATTAATTATTTTTGTGCTTTAAAATACGGATATTCTCAGGAGAATCAAATTGTTGGAACTATGAAGCAGGCAGTTCATCTGAATCAGATTTTGAACCATGGCCTTTAAAAGAAGACGCTCCTGAAAATATAATTATTTCTTACACAGCCTTCGCACATAAATCTGGTATATAATATAGAAAATTCCGCTAAGAGTTTCTTCTAGGCTTCAGGATTGTAACAAATGAGAATAATTTACTCGTCATCGATAAAGCAAGCTAAGGAGATAGAAAAAAAAAACTTGGAAAGAAAATAAATTGGGAGAAAAATATTGCAAAAAAAAAAAAAAAAAAAAAAAAAAAAAAAGATTTTTTTACCTTTTTCTGTAATAGAAAACATGTAATGATCTTCATATAAAAAGAAGACAAGTGGCACCGTCAATAAAAAAAAAAAAAAAAAAATCATCATGTTCCCTGAACGTTGCTTGGAATATTTCAACCACTTGACACCTCCGTTTGGTTATTGCGGGGAAATAGCAAATTTATTGTACATTATTTTAGCCGAAATAAAGCATTTTTTGAAAAAAAAATAAGAACTGCAAAATTTAATGTATATTACGATCATATGAACAAACTTCCACTCTGACATTTTCTCTACATCAACTGTCTAAAATAAATAGCAGAACTAATACCACTTGACCTAAGACCTTTACCAACCCAATAGGAACTAGATTAACAGAGTACTTAAATATCTTGCATTTAGTATTTTTCTGTTTGCGACAGGATTAGTCTCAAAGAAAGCGACGCGCACATATTCGCACATAATTAGTGATATGTATTTCTACTTTTTCTTGATGTGGGCGCTTTCCCCCTTTTTTTCTATGGAGATCGTTTTAGCCTTTCTACCACAAAGAATTTGATTCTATTTTTTCTTCTTCCAAAATGTCCCTCCTCCTGTATGATGATTCCAAGGTTTTTTTTTTCGATGACAAGATTTTTATTACCTGTGTTCACAATTCCTGCATCTAGAAGAACAAATGAAGCTCCTTAACGCAATTTATCAATATTATATATCAGTTCTAAATGCGACGAAAGCTTGTTTGAGAATAAAGGGAGAAAAACATCAAAGCGCTTGGGGATTTTTGTTTTCAAAAGCTCTGGTTTATATTCTGAATCATATAAACTGCTTACCTCAAAGTTCCAACTCCTTGAATCTTCTGAGTGTATGTGCATTTTGGAGCCGAAAAAGAAACGACAAGCTATCTTCCACTTTCTCCTATCTCTTATTTCCTCCTTCATCCTCAAGATGAGTGATAACGGGTTAATTAATTTATGCTCCACATACTTCTGTCCTTCTATAATTGTGATACGTCATCCAAATATGTGATTCTAATGCTTAGAAAAATAAAAGAAAGAATGATGAATATAATAAAAACAAAAGACAGATACCGACGAAAAATTTAAACAATACTTACAATTTTTGCTCAGAAAAGGCTATAAAAATAGGCTAATTTAAAATACTCATAACTATGGAATAATACATTAAAAGAGTTCATTTAAATATTTTGTACCCAAAAAAAGACATTTCAAGTAAATCAAGCTGAAATAATTTTAATTTAACATTTTTCATTTTTTTGGCTAAAAAAATTCATTTGAAAAAAATTTGAAACCATTTGTGGCGACTCAAGGAATCCAAAAAATCTCATTTTTTTTTTTTTTTTTTGTGCAAACATATTGTCAAAAGGTGTAGCATTTTCGCACTATCCATAATCTAAAATGGAAACAAAAAAGATTTTTTCAGCACACGCTATTTCTAGAGGCATATGCAGCTAGTGTGTATCAGCTAGAGAAAAATATACTGGCGATAAGCTTTAATTTAAAAATACATTTTGTAAAAATTCATCATAAAACAAAAGCAATGAGGACGTGTTTCGATCTAAAACAATGACAGCTCGTCATCAGTTGAAGCAGACACGTGTCCGTAAGAGGAATTTGCCAAAAATGAACAGAAAAAAGGTGAAAAAGTGAAAAAGGGTTGAGAATGCAAAGAGTACGACAGGTGGTACTAGTTGAAATAACTTTAAAAAACGAATAACGATCATAATATTACGTTGTTTTTTATCTATTGTATTTTCTTCTATGAGCAATTATCAGACGGTATTAATTTTTTTAATCATATAATTTATAATTTTAATTCAACAATATACAATTTAGATAATGACCATCAGAAACTTGTAATACCATTAAATTTCATAAAATTAAAACAAGTTGCAGTACTTATTTCTATAATATTATTTCAATTTACAATGTATTTACATGCATTAAAAATGTATTTTTCCCCCAATTTAGCCTAAAGTTTTCATGTAATAGATCAATACGTCATGCGTTGGTGGGGAAAAAATATTGATAAAGTAATTAAAAATCGAAAAAAAAATTCATTTTATTTAAATTTTGTATTTAAATGCCACTTTTGTAAACATCACCAAGATTTTTTTACATCCTTACAGTTTTATTTTGTTTTATGAATGTAATCTTTCCTTTCTAACCTGAGAATTTTTTGTCCTCTATTTTTAGCAAATTTTAAAATTTAAATAATTATATTTGAAATATGTTACTCTAAAAACCAAAATATAAAGGATTAAAAAGTTGTATTATGTTGGCCAAATAAATATTTTAAATATGGAAGTGAAAAAGAAATGCAAACTCTAGTATATAATAAATAAAAAATGTAAAATACACAGATTGCTTGAAATTTACTAGATCTAATTATTTTATTTCTGTGAAAAATTGTAGATCAGGTACAAAGATACAAAAATTATTGATACACGAATTATTAACCTTTTGCATTCAGGGAATGACTCTCATTCACCACTAGTGTTTGTAGGTGTTCCTCGTAAATCAGGACACGAAATGCTTTAGGCACCATTAACATCTTACAGTTTATTTCAATATTTTTATCTTTCATTATTCGACCATTATATTAAAGTAAATAATTACAGTACAAAATATTAGCATCCAGAGAACCTGGTACACACATTTATGTGGGAAACTAGTGGCCTGTGACAATCACATTTGGAGTACAAAGCAAAAATAAGACTTACTTTTTTAAGATAAACCCCTATACTTTATTACTGTTGATTCTATTATTTACATAATTTTAAGCAAAATATACTTCTTTTTTAACATAAAAATATACAAGGTGATTAAAAAAAAAACGTTGACAAAATGATATGACAAATGAAGCATACAACAGGATAAAAAGAACACTTAAGAACGTAGAGTCGCAAAATTATTTATTGAGTCACAAATACAGGATGTTTCATTCAAGCTACACCCTGTTTGAAAGTAATAATTTCAAGGAAATTAAAAAGATTGTAATGAAAATGCAACGGTATATACCTTACTTTGTGTGAAATGTGACAACAATACAAAAGGATCTGGAAAAACATATTGCTAAAGCAATCGAGAATACACTATAAATTGATTACCACAGTCCAAAATATGAGGTGTCAAGTTGATATTGCTGCCGCGCATGATGGAAACTTCTACCACTTTTGTTCTGTGTTATCGCATTTAAAGCAATGGTGAGAATGTCTGTTAAATGTTTCAATATAATATACTTTAGTTTTCTGAAACTTATTAACGTCAACCCAAATTGAGTTAGGATACGACACCCTGTAATTTTGGCTCAATAAGTGGTTTGAGGTCCTAAGTTTCTATGTGATTTTTTAGTCTTGTCGTATGCCTGATTTCTCATATCATTTTGTCAACGTATTTTTAAATAACCCTGTATATGCTGTATACTGTCAATCTTTTGTTTTATTTTTTGCTAACTAATCAGAATGTTGTGGTATTTATAAATATTTCCCCTTATACTGAATAACGTAATTTTTAACACTCTAATATCAAGCATTTTCTTAAATTAAAATCTCAGAATTCTGCTTAAGGATTCTTCTGCTTAATTATGTATAATATTCACATCTATTCAATGCAAACGTAACTACTACATTTACATCATTCATATATATTTGACGAGATAGTATTAAAGTAAGTATTTGCAATTTTATTACAGGGAAACGTATATTTTAAACTGTGAAATTAGCAAATTTATTTATTTAGAGAAATTAACGATAAAATAAATATTTTAAATAAACACAAATATATTAAAATATGCATTTATAATTCATTTCCCTAATTAAATTAATTAGCATTAACTAACCTAGATATACTAAAATGAAACACAAATATTAGAAATTTTATAGGTAAACATGTATAATGGAATTGTAGATCGCTTTAAAATATCTCACTTTTTGTTCTAAACCTTATAACACGTTTAAAAAAATGAAAAAAAAACCCGTATATTTAATTTCTTATTCGTCTTGAACACATTAATTTCATTGGATGCATTTTTTAAATTTTGTGAAAAGATTAATAATGATATATCCTGGGGTAAAAAAGCTACACAAGGGTTAAGATTGTAATGCGGGTCTACCCCTATTAAAACTCTACCAATTTTCATAATTTAGTTTTATTTATTTTTTCCATAAAACTATAGATTTGATACAGCAACATATTGACAATGTATACAAGAAAGTAGTATTTTAATAAATATTAAATTTACGCATCAAATAGAAGAAAGTTTTGGGATTGACACATCCAACTAGTTAAAATTATATCAATTCTTACAAATTCCAAAAATTAATAAAGTTTCCTATGACTATTAAATCGAGTTTTCTTTTAAATAATCTTTTAATTATAAATAAATAAATAAATAAATAATGTCAGTAAAATATATATAATTTTCTTTTCATATTTTATAATTATGTTCCAAGCATAAATTAAAAAAAATGGCAAAAAGATTGATTTCTACAAATATGGATGAAAATTTTCCTATTATAGACATATATGAAGTAAATGTAATACATTACACAGGTCAACACAAATCTGGGGTTTGTAGAATAGCACTTTTTTCTTAATCACACATATGACATTAATTTTTAGCTATCACCCACAGATTTTTTTCATAAAACAAAAAAGGAGATGTTGCCTTGAAAAAATACTATGTAATATTTATAAAATGAAATACATTCTTAGTCAAAACCAAGATTAATTTCTTAGTAAATTGACTTAAATGCAAAATTAAATGCTTCACTAAAGAATATGAAATATAAATGAGGATGGCATCACGTTGATATTTGCCTGAGAAGGCGCAATTTTGTCCTGCACATTTCTAATGAGAATATACAATTATTTCATTCATTTATTGATATCATTCGTTTTTTCAGTTTGTGAAGAAAAAACTTTACTCTCTTTAGAAACAACATATTCTTGTATAAAAATCGAGAAAAAGAATTTTTCGAGTATTTTTCTCAAGAAAACTCACTTACATACTGTACAGCACAGATATTCCTGGACTTATGATTCATTTAATTTGCACTCCTGAACATGAACAATTTCAGTAAAGACAATTCTAGTAAAATAAGTATAAGTGTCTTAGTTAATAATGATAATGTTCTACCTTTAATTCCTTTAGCTCATTCAGCAATTTTTAAACAATCATTATAACCTTGATTTTCTCCTCAGTATTATTAAGTAAAGCAAATCTGTGGAATTTAAAAATTTGATCAATGTTATTAAGATAACAAGGCGAGCTATATCAAAATGCCCTGTTCCTTGTACGAGTGGAGCAGCCAAGCTAAACACCAACGCTGGATAAAGAAAGACTGGCCTGCAAGAAATGATTTTAATTCCGGATAACAAAAATGCGATTTGGCAAAGCTTAATTGATCCAAAAGAAGTCCTCTTGCTACCCCTGTACATTAAATTAAGTTTAATAAAACAGTTCGTAAAAGTCTTAGATAGAATATGGGATTATTTTCAATATTTCAATGAAGTTTTTTCACATTTACTCGGAGGTGAAATCAATGAAGGTGTGTTGGCCCAGATATAAGACTGTTACTGGAAGACGAAAAATTTGAGGAAAATATGAAATCAATTGAAAAAGATCCAAGGATCTGTTTCAAAGGCGTTATTAAAATATTTTTATGAAATTACAGGGATCCTAACTATTCAATAATCGTTGAAAACAACTTCAAAAATTTTTAAAAGTAGGTTGTAACATGAATTTGAAAATACATTTCTGTACTCTCATCTTATATTTTCCTGAAAATCTTGATGAAATAAGTGAAGAACAAAGAGAGACATTTTAACACGACATAAAATGTATAAAAAAAATGCTATCAAGACCACTGTAATGTCAATATGTTAGCAGATTACTGTTGGGGGTAAAAAAAGAAACGCTAAACAAGCTTAAAAAATTAAAGGACGCAAGCGTTCTTTTGAGAACGAAGACAAGTAAATTTACTGAATATATTAGAATGTAATTCCATAAGAAACATGCACACACATTTATATATGTTTACATGATTTTATTTATTTATCTGATTTGTTTTATACATTTTTATAATAAACGGTATGTAGATTGTATACTCTCTAATTCCAAATTCTTAATTTCTTAATTCTAAAAAATCCCGACGTGATAGATAAAAATATATACTATTTTAAAAAAAAAGCATACCAGATTTATTACAATTTACATCGATTCAGTAAAATCCCAGACAAAATGTTAAATTTTGTAGGCCTGTGTTATGTATTATATATAAAGAAAAAAGTTTAAGTAAAATCTAGTTTAATTTAAAGAAAAATACCAAATTTCCAACATTAAATTCAAACATCTGTGCAATGTGTGCATGTGTGCATCAATGAAATCTATGCAATCTCAAAAGTATGTAGTTGCTAAATTTGCATCAAATCTAACGACACGTTATATGAATGAAAAGGGTTTTTCCTACAGCTAAAATAGATTTATATTTTTCAAAAGTTTATATATATATATATAAATTTTTATTACAAAAAATAGTAACAAGTTTCATTAGAAATAATAGAATAATTTGTTTGTTCGCTTAACGAATGTAGAGAAATATAAATAAAATTTGTATTTAACGAGTAAACGAAATTATTTATATTTTTACATGAATTTCGCTTTTTCTTAAAGCAATAATTTCATAAATAGCAATTTATTTTCTTATTTAGCTAACTTGTTTTACGCAAGAAAACTGAAAGTTATTTGTTCTAATACTTTATTTACTCATTACATGATTCTGGAGTTAATCAAAGAATACATGTTTTAAAAAAAAGAATAATTTAGTAGGATTAGGTTCCCATAATAAGGATACAATTAAGGTTACATTTCTCTCAGAGTTATTCTGCAGAAATACAGGATTAGTGTTTCAGGATACAGGATTAGATACAAGTTTAGAACACAGGATTAGTCTAAAAATATATGTTTTTCCTATAACTAAAAATATTTTATACTTTTCACATATATAAGTTCATTCTTTAAGAACTTTATTTAATACACTATCTACTGTATATATATGTACCAATTCATATAAAATGTATTCCAATTTTTTAACATAAAAAAGTAAATAACAACTTTAATTAAAAATAAGCCTTTTATTAATTTGTACGATGAATTAATGTAGGGAAACACACCTAAAATTTTATGTAAGCATAATTAAAATGTACACGTAACGAGATAAACGAGTTTATTTATATTTATAAATGATTTAATTATTATTTTCTTAAAGCAATCATTCTATGCCCAGGAATGTATTTTCTGTTTTAACAAACATGTTTCACACAAGCAAAAACGAATTTATTTGTTCTTGTAGTTACCTTACTTACTACATGCTTCTGGAGTTAGTCAAAGAAGACATATTTTAACAGACAGAAGAATTTAGTAGGATTAGGTTTCCAGAATAAGGGTACATTTAAGGTTACTTTTTTGTTAAAGTTGTTCATCAGAAATACAGGATTAGTCTTTCGGCAAACAACCAAAATTACAACATCCTTCGATTTTTATTTGTGGGAAGAAATAATTATGCATTTTTTTATTATTATTTAAATTTATTTTCTTAAGTATATAAAGACTTTTCTATTTTATTATAATTCGGCTATATATTAATTAATTTAACATAATATAATGTGTTTATAACTTTTTATATTAGGCATATTTAAAATATCTTTATTGTTGTATATGTATTAAGTCTAATCGACTTACATAGTATTTGACTAGGTTCTCCTTTCTATTGATAAAGAGCAGATACACACACAAATTAATTTTTACATAATAACTATTAACTGAAATAAATATCGAAAGGGTTTTAGTGGTGGGTAGTATCTGGTTAATGTATCCTTTATTCTTTAATTTAAAAAAGTTACTGCTATTTGCCGAAAATGTTGCTCTATTTTTTTACTGTCCTTTGAATTTGTAATTATTTGCCAATTTATAGATGGGATTATCACTGTTAATAGTAATATATTGTACCTGCTTTCTGAGCTTTTTTTCTTTTATAGATGCTTGATTGATAAAAAAAATCGAGCAAATATGTCACAATGATATGGTTACTTATTTATTTTTTTAATTATTATTTTACTAAAGAGATGAAGATTTTTTTTTTTGACATTGTTGCAATTTCCTTAATTTTATTAATAATACTTCTGTTAACTTTGATTGATGTAATATTACAAAATACATATATTCATTTTACATTAATTTAAAACGCATGGAACACATGTTTCCCAATATGAATTAATTACTCCGCACAAGAGCGGGACAGAAATGTAACATATAAATTAATTGAAATCGAATTTCTTCTTTTCGGGAACTATTAATGTGATTTGAATAATTTTGTTAAATATTATTTGCAATAACCAATGTAAAATCTAAATGACCAATTAAAAAATAAATGTAATGCAATATTTTTTCTAAGAACAGACGTTAAAAGATTCCCTGAACAAGTTTAAGCTTTCATCTTTTAACACAGATATGGTCAGTTTTATAAAATACACAGATATTTTGTATTTTATAAAAAGAACAAATTTGATTAATGTTAAATTTCATTTATTCTTAATGCTAAATACACCCTGAAATTCTAAACAGTTGTGCTAAATTTAAATAAATGCTTCATTTGTGTAAAATGTTATGACACACTGTGAATAAAAAATACATGTTTTTCTACAATTAAAATAATTTTATATTTCCCATATATAAGTTTAATTTTATGCAACTTTATTTAATACGCTATATATGTAAAATTTAATACAAATTTTAATACAAAAAAGTAAGTAACAACTATCATTAAAAATAAGTTTTTTGTTAGTTTGTACGATGAATTAATACAGAGAAATACGTCTAAAATTTTAGGTAAATGTATTTAAAATGTACATCTAACGGCGTAAACGAGTTTATTTATATTTAAAAATGAATTCCGTATTCTCTTAAAACTATCATTTCATATCTTGAAATTTATTTTTTGTTCTAACAAACATGTTTTACACAAGAAAAAACTTCTTCCATTTACTTATTATAGTATTTACCTAACTTACTACATGCTTCTGGAGTTAGTCCAAGGAGAAATGTTTTAACAGAAATAAGAATACAGTAGGATTAGATTCTCAGAATTAGGGCACAATTAGTGTAACTTTTTTGTCAGTTATTCTGTAAGAAAACGGGATTAGCCTTTCAGCATTCTTCGACATTTATTTGTATGAAAATTCGTATTCGCTTATTTCATTTAACTCAATTTTCTTAAGCATAAACGCAAATATGCATATATATATATTTATTTTTATCGTAAACAAACATAGCATAATTCAACAAGTTTTGGTGAAATTGCATGTTTACAATTATTTCAAATTAAACAATGTGATTTAATAATACTTAATACACATTTTATACAAAACTAAGATAAAATAATAGAAATTTTCAGGGTTAATAATACACACTAATGAAAAAAGAAAACAATTGTAACATAAAATACGGTTTCTAGTCAACGAATTAGTCAATAATATAGCTTGTCGCACGAGAAATTTTAATAATCTGATTATCCAGAGTCTGAATCAACTATGTATTTAGCAATAATAAAATAATGGGAACAAAATAAGAAAAATACTTTACACATTCTATGTTTAATCCTATTGATTAATTGCAAAATTACATTTGGTAATTAATGTAGACGACTTTGTAAGAAGTACTGGTTGTAATGTCGGTGTAACATACTAAATTCCTTGACAATTCCAATCTTGCAGACTTACAAAAATGCATACACAAAAAAATGTAAATAATAATGATAAAAAAGACTTAAAAACATTAAAGTATTTTATTATAATTATTAATATTATCAGAAAGTGAGTTTTGAGTTAAATGTCTCATTGAGCATTTTTGTCGGAATAAATAAACTAGGAATTAGTATGGATTCCTGTACATTTTTTGTTGACATATAATATAACCTCTATATACTAACAAATTTCGAATAATACTGTACAAATTATGCTGTATGTGTCATATACCTTACTCACATTGGTGTAATAAATTTGTTCCCGATATCTAAATTTTAACGATTAGGAAAAAATGATAAGTGCTTTAAAAGCTATAAATAAATTACAAAGACGAAAAAATAAAAAAAAATGTATTTTGCTGTAATTTGGAAAGTACTGTATTTTGCTAATGCGGTTTCAGATAGCTATATTTTAATCTACATATAATTGCTTTTTTTTAGCAAAAATTTAACGAAAAACATTATAAGAAAATTTAAAGATTTTTTTTTCTCTAGTGAACTATAAGTAACTTGTTTTTATTATAATTTAATACTTAAATAATAT
This sequence comes from Maratus speculifer, assembly GCA_964019185.1. Lineage (NCBI taxonomy): Eukaryota > Metazoa > Arthropoda > Arachnida > Araneae > Salticidae > Maratus > Maratus speculifer. The sequence goes on along the minus strand of OZ025297.1, from coordinate 267,452,874 downwards.
GCTGCAAAATTTGGTAAATTAAAAAAATTTCTATTTGTTATAATTACGTTTTTTATTATTTATTTTAATACAATAGGAATTTTTTGATAACATTGTATATTATGTCTTTTATTATATTATGTCTTTTAAACATCTTTTATTTGTGAAAACCCCCATTTTAAAAATTGCAGCAGATGTATTCATTCTAGACGACTTATGTAACTACAAAGTTTTGAATAGATTTAATCTTCTACTTATAAAGAGGAGCTACCACAAAGAAATAATTTTTTATGCACTATCTACCAAAAAGTATTTGTACACTTTCAGTTTTTGACATTTTGTCAAATATTTAAAAATGTACTGGCCGGATTCTTCTGGAACTTCAGAAATATAAAGATTATGTTTCACTTTATATTTATTTACATTAATTTGTTAAGCGGGTAATTAGGGGGCCGGCAAAAAAATAATAATAGAAATATTTGGGATCGCCCTGTACATGAAAATGCACGAAACGCCTTATCGCTTTAGAATACAAATATATGAATACAGTAGAATATGTACACTAATTTTTGTGAGAATAGCATGTATATTTATGGCGATAGAGCGATTTTTTTTAAAAAATTCAAAAAATTGTGGTATGTTTTTTGTTTATATCATGCTGGGTTTTTGACCAAATTTAACGCAAATTTCAGAAAAATTGGCAAAATGCAGTAGAAAAAATGTAGCGCAATTGGAATATAAATATATTAAATATTTTATGAAATATGAGTAGTTGTATAAAATAATTTTTATCTGCGCATGCGCGAACTAGAAAAACATTTTTTTTTACATCATTTAATAGTCAATTCTATGGAGTGACTTATAAAAAAAATCCAATCAAATATCATAATAATTCAAAAAGATATCATTATTTTAGTGAGATGTTTTTACTCTGCTCTCTAAAAACGGCTGAATCTTAAGGGATTCTCCACAAATTGACATTTTTTGATAACTGACTTTAAAAAAAACTAGTATTGAATTAATACAATATCTAATACAATATTGCTGCTAATAAGTACTTGACAATTGTGATAGAAAAGAAAAAGAGCTTTATTCGCATTCAGGGCCAAAACTAAGAGGGGGGGGGGAGAAGGGCATGTGCTCCGGGCGCTAGGATGAAAGTGTTCCAAATGTATCTTACGTTTGGCGATTTTTTTCATGGCTATGTTTAGCATAATATTGTTAAAATTATTATATCTGGGCTATGCTAAAGCATAAAAAAATCTAATGATGATGGCTTAAGGCCCCTGCCCCTACCCGTGAAGATGCTCACGAGCTAATGTTATTCCTATAGGGATGCATTTTTCTAACTCTTTTGCATTTGGGCATTTTTAAATAATATGTTTTGAATTGGATAGTGGAAGTCTTTTCAAGATCGCTCCGTGATTACTTTTTCAATTTTGGCGTAGATATTTTTATAATGTTTCTTTCACTTCCAAAAGCGGTTCTGAAAGTGAAACTAACTTTATAAAAAATATCTTTGACTCAAATCGAAAAAGTAGTCAAGAAGCGAATTTGAGAGGGACTTCCGCTATCCAATGCCAGAAAAAAAAATGAAAATTTCAAAATGCGAAAGAGTTATTAGAAAAATGCCTCCCCACAGGAATAGCATTAGCTCAGCAGTGTCTTCGCGGGCAGGGACAAGGGCCTTAAAGATCCTGTTGAAAGTAGAATTTTTTTGATTCGGTTTAAAGTATCAAATTGGAGTATTTTAATAAAGCAGAATACGTTATTTTATATTACATATTTTAAGTTTTAAAATAAGTCGGCTATTAATAAATTGGAGAAATTTTCTTTGTAAATATGCTTTGCGAAGGAGAGGGAAAGGGGTACCTTCAAAATCCACGTTTGCCTCGGGAAAAAAGACTGGTTTTGGCCCTGTTCACATTTAATAATTTGTAGATCCTCCTCGAGAGGCAATTACAGCTGCGACTCTCCTGGGCATGCTCTCAACTAGTCCTTGTATTACATTTAATGGTAATTTATTCCACTCTGTTTGCACAAGGTAGGTAAGCTCTTTTACTGATTTTGGGCGTATGTCACCCGCCTTAATTCGACGATCCAATTCGTCCCAGAGGTTCTCTATTGGGTTCAGGTCTGGGCTCTGGGCAGGCCACTCGAGTCGATGCTCTCCATTATCAGTATACCAATCCATGCTGGACCTCGCTACATGGCAGCTTGCGTTGTCATCCTGGAAATAACATGGGTCCAATCCATAGTATTGCCACAAAGTAGTAAGTACACTGTTGTCCAGTATATTACAGTAGGCATCGGCATTGAGCTTACCATGAATTGGGAACAAGGGTCCTAGTCCGAACCAGGAAAAACAACCCCAAAACATAATTCCCCCTCCGCCAAATTTAACTGTGGGCACAATACATTCTGGTAGGAGGCGTTCACCAGGCAGACGCCAGACCCAGACCCTACCAGCAGAACGGTAGAGGGTGAACCTTGATTCATCACTCCAGAGAACCTGTTTCCATTGCTGTACAGTCCATTGCTGGCGTGTTTTGCATTAACTACACCGAGCTGCGCGGTTGTACTTGCTGATTAAAGGCTTATGGGCGGCAGCACGGCCATAAAAATTAAGCAGATGAGCTTCCTTACGGATGGTATTCATGGAAACAACACATCCTGAAGCTTGTTGAAATTCTTCGCGTATGTGTAATATTGGTTGGTTGCGGTTCTTCCGAATTTCTCTAGACAGAGGGTCTCTATCTCCCAGTTTCGTCGGTCTGCCTACTCTGGCCACATTCTGACAATCACCATTCAGCTTCCATTTTCTAATCACATAAGCCGCAGTCGTTTTGGGGTAATTAAGCTCGCTAGATATGTCGATTAAAGATCGGCCATTTCGGTGGTACCCGATGATAACACCTTTCTCAAAATCAGACAGCTCTGTTCTTCTTGGCATCGTGCTTGCGATTGATGTCAGTGTTGTTTTCGACACCACATTTAACAGTGGAGAACTTGACGTATTTCAGGATCGCAGATATCGGCATTTGCATAAGAGCCATTATCAATTATGTATCAATGGGTAGATTTGACACAAATGCTTCGATTTTTTATAATTATTTTTATCCTGA